>OX421889.1:20711832-23111832 GCA_949128085.1 Cetonia aurata | reverse complement strand
CTGTAACGAAACGTAACCAAAACATACCAACTTCCCTACGTAGTTAGTTCTAGTATGTTGAGATTACAGGTTATGTCAGTTGTGTCCCGTTGTATCGTGGGTTTATCAATTATTTCAATTGATTGTACCAGATTGTGCGAAATGGCGGATAATACTGAAAATGTTGATTTGGTTGATATAAATATCAATTACAAGGACAAAGACTTGTTCCTGCAAGTAGATATCGAATAGTTTCAGAAAGGTTTCTTTTGCCAAACGAAAAATCTCTTAAAACTTTAATTCAGTATATTTTATTAACCAGTCTTCTACTTGTATTGCTTTCTTTTGATAATTATGGCTATAATGTAGCATAAGTAGGATGCAATTTTTGGACTCACTGTCTGTTAAATATTCCATATTTGTATTAAAAAACAAATTATCTATTACAATAAATTCAAACTTATTCATTTCTTCTTAGAACAAACGTAAAATAAACAAAGCATTTAACCTCACTTTTATGTTCTTAAGCATTTTTGACTCTCGCCAAAACTTCCTAATATTCACGCATTAGCTTCATAAAAGTTGTGGTGGGGTAAGAAACTAAGACATACTCTGTGGTATGTTCAAGTATGTGGAAGTTCGCTCGCCAAAACTCCCTAATAGTATATAAAGACCGCCCAACAACACCAAATAATATGAAACAAAGAATTCGCGAAGCCGTCAGAAATATTTCCATTGCCGAGGTAGAAGCGAGTGTATTATCCACAAGTAACAGACTCAATTTGTGTGTGGGCCAGTGATGGCGGACATATCGAACATTTATAATTAAAATTTTAGTTGGATATTTTCTTTTGCTGTTATTATTCTCGTTAATAATTTATTTTATTTAGTTTTTACTATATTTAGCCGATATAAGCAATAAACAATCTGATAGAATTTTGTAGTTTCCATGGAAATCATCCGTCGCGTCGCCTACTTGCAAGACCGCAGTTAATTTTTGTTACAAATTTCATTCTTTTGGAGATAAATCGAGAACAAATAGAGATATTCAGATGCGGTTTTCACTGAAATTTCAACAATTTAATCTAGCGTGCGACACTGGTAATTACAGTCCCTGGCCATATTATTAGACGCACTTGAATTTTTTTCAGTTATTTCGACTTTTGACATTATAACAATCATTATTTTGTTATAAAAATGTTTTATTTTTTTAATTTGGAATCTTAGTATATTTTATTGTTTAAATTAGTTTTATTCTGTGTGTTTAGCTACTTAGATTGCAAATTAAAAGAAATAAAACATTTTTATAACAAAATAATGATTGTTATAAAGTCAAAAATCGAAATAACTAAAAAGAAATTCAAGTGCGTCTAATAGTATGGCCAGGGACTGTATATAGCACGGATATATTGAATTCTTTCTTGAAATTCACCAAAATTTATAATCACTACAGAAAACCCCCTCTAGTGGACCTATTTCAAACTAAATGTTAGAACAATTTTTCTAAAAAAAAAAAAACCCCCCATAAAATGCTCCATCAAACGAGCACAAAAATATTCAGATTGGTTGAACGGTTCAGGAGATATTAAAATTTGAATATAAAGAGATTATTAGGTTATTAGGGGCTTGTGGTATTAAAAATACAATTTCCAATAACGCAGTTTTATTAACACGATCTTACTACTAAGAACATCGACGAATAACTAACTAAAAACTAACTCTGTTAGGTAAACCGTACGGGCAGGTATATTGAAGAGCGCGTGAGTCATAAGCTCGAACAAAGAAAAATGCACTATCGTACGATGAGATCATCATCGATAGGGTTCTTACAGAGAAGTTGATTTGTTTTTTTGTGTTACTATTTCCAATATTAAAGAAATGTATATTTCTTTTTACTCATTTAGCTTCATAGATTTACTTTACGCGCAAACGCTGCATTCACTTAGATACATCTGATACATGTTCACGTTCCACTCAAAGCTACATGAATTTGGAATATTGACTACTATTTTATTTTTTGTAATTTTTTACTCTGAAATTCAATAAATTGTGGTTTTGCATTAAACCATTATTGTTACAGTTAGTGCTTTCTATTTGCAAGAGAAAGCTGTCCAAGTGTAATTCACTCCATTGTTCCGGTGTTACCATGGTGTTCCACTGTGGAGCAACTGTTTTTTGATAGTTGACAATTTGACATTTGCTCATTGTTTTTATGAAAGTTGTAGTTTTTATCGACATTTGCAAATTAAGGCATCATAAAGGTAATAGAAATGGAACTAATAGAGTTATTGGATACAGAAAGTGGTAAAAGCCACAATATTCATGTAACAAGGGTGCAATATGACCGTATAATAAAATGCAATGGTAATGTTTTTGAAATGTACTCTAAAAAAATACGTATACAAAAATAAGTTTCTTCATAATTTGATTTTGTTTTCTGTCCATTATTCCTTCACAACTTTTTAAAAACATGAATTGAAGGCATAAGTATAACAAATCAAGTTTTGTAATAATCATCCGTATCCAGTACTTTGTTTACAATTATTATAAAAATGCGCATGCGGGAACAATTCACTCCATGTAAATAGCAGGTACATCAGGGGAAAGGGAAAGGAAAAATAGAGCTGTTCAGTTACAAAATGCACCTTCCAAAAAAAAACACTCAAAAACTGTACTGGTTCAGCTCTGAGCAGTTCCGATACAGCTCCAACGAATAGGAAGTAAAGTATGAATCTCTTGTGAAGTTTCAACGGTTAAGTTTAAAATAGTTAGCCTCATTTGTAAAATACATCAAGATGATTAGTCTTTTCTTTGGTAATAAGGACACTTTCTATCTTACTGTACGATATTTACCCTTCCAAAGGGTGCTTCTTAATGCATTACATACATTACATTGCACTGTATTTATATATTTTTTGTGCACTAGGGGTTTCAACCTTCAAGATTTCCCTACAGAACTGCAACTAGAATTAATGCAGGAAGATTTAGATGCCGCCCAAGCGGATGAAGTAAGTCCCGATGAGCAACAGCTGGAAGTTCTCGAAGATATTTGGTTAAAAGCCGGAGAAATTGGTAAGCAAAGCAGCAAAAAAATAGAAACTGATATTGCGTAAACACGATTTTCCTATAAACAGACGTCGGTGAGGCTTCAATATATGACGAAGGTTATAAAGTGAACAACCGTAGGAAGTTCAAACGAAGAAAAAATGCTGCAGACGACGAACTTTTCAGACCGAATAGAGGCGGTGGGGCGAGGAAGAAGAAGGTGAAGAGAAACAAATTTCGATCGGTGGACGAATTCACGAACAGCGGTTTATTTACACGTCTCGACAATAAATCTAAGAAAGTGTGCGGGCAAGTGGTGGCGCCCATAGATTTATTACAGGATGAAACTGTGGAGAAGAATGAACTTATACCACCTCCGTGCGAAGATAGCAAGGACAAAGAGCGAAACCATAAGAAGCATAAGAATCACAAGCATCGAGAGCACAAAGAGCATTGCAAGAAACATAAAAAGAAACGTAAGTTTTTCTTTTTACTTTAATTTATATTATTTACATTTGACAGGTATTATGTTTATATAAAATACCAATTAAGAAGTTGTATTTCGGATTGAAAGAGTAAGAGGGAAGATTAATGTGTCATTAGAAATAAAGAACGACCAATTTTGAGCAAAAATAGATCTAACTTTATTACATTCTTCTAATGCGACGTTTCGACAAAAAATCTTTTTCTCAAACTAAAATTATAATAGGAGAATTATGAGCTAACAAATTAACAAAATTTTACATATAAATATAATCTTACCAACGGAAGAATTGGAATAATCTCGTAAAAACTGTGAACATTAACATTCTGTAGCACAATTATAAATACGGTCAAAATACATAACATTAGTGCGAAATTTACTAAATTGGTTGTAGAATAACTTCTATGTATGCAGGTGAAATGGCAGAATAATATAAACTTGGGTTTAAGCAAGGTAAGTATGCACACACATCAGCAATAAAAACACTACAAAAATTGTGTACTTATAAGAGAAAAATTGTACGCACACATGATGAATACACAACCGACGAAAAGGCAGGTAAAATAGATCGAATATAACATGGAAGAGATACGCATTTCCCTAAAAAAAAATAAACACTATACAGTGTACAACAGCGAGTACATATACATATTAATAAAACTAAAAATATTGAGGCTATTCTAAGTAAATGAAACAATGCAATTAATATAGTTAATATTAATTATTGTAGAAAGTTGTAGCTACTAGCTTAAAAATATTGGCATGTATATCACAAAGATTTGTAATTTTATTATAATTCGTACACATTATAGAAATTGGTGATCTAACTAAAACATTAGTTTTACTTGTTTCGCAATAGAACATATATTGACATCGACTGCCTAACCTTGGTACATGGCAGTTTATTTTATTTAACAACCACGGACAATCTATCTTATTATTTAATAAGCCATGTAGAAATTTTAAGCTTAAAACAGTACGCCTCTCCCTTAGTGATACCGTATCAAAGCTTGTTAATAAGATTGAGTAATCAAATCCAAGATCCGGATATATACCGTTACGTAGTGCTGTGTACTGAATGTACCAACAAAAAAAAAATGAAATTTAAAAATGAACAATTAAATTAGCTAGCTCAAATGAAATGAATGCAAAAGTACAATTAATCTCAGGGTTTCAATTTTGAAAAGAAAAATGTGGGTGATAAACAATCTGACTTTCAGAGAATTTTCCAGAAATTTAAAAGGATTGATCAAAAAATAAAAGAACAGTATTTTTGAATGACGTAATACAATAATTTTATTATATTAAAAAAAAGAGAAAAAAAAAAATATTAATTACAAACTTTGCAGAAAAAAAAACCTTGGACATAAGATCCTGGTCGAAATCAAAACTGCTGGCTTTAAATTACAAAAGGACAATTCAAAATCCTTTAACAGGGCAAAAGACATAAAAAAATCGTTCAGGAAGATAATAATTTTTCTCTTCAATTCAATCCACGTGGTCTCAAAATTTTTAAAACGACTAAAATTAAACGTGAAAAATTCAAGTAATTTAAATAAATGAAAAATAAAAGCAAGCACAATGCTTTTATTCACCCAACCCGAGGTGATTACTAAATAATTTCAAATCAGAAAAATTAACAACGAACAAAAAAAATTAACTCTGTAAACTTAAAATATCTTCCTGCACGTAAAAATAATAACAGATCTTATATCTAAATTGTGTACACAAAAATACAATATCAATTATTATTAAATGAGTTCCTTGATGGACTTGATATCATTAAATACATGAATTCAAAAATCAGAAAATGTCTGCAATGCAATAATTTTATAAACAATCTACTTACTTTCGGGTCTATCAGGGAACTGACCTTACACGGTTAAAACAATCGTATAAGTATGAAATTCTCCGATGCGTGCGAATCAACGCACCAAAATCTGTCCGCAAACAGGCGAACTCGCAAAAACAAAACAATATATACAATACCAGTGAAAGCAAGATGTACACCTGACTGAAATTAATATAAACAACTGAACAATAAAATAAACAAATTAAACAATCCAAAACATTAACTCTCTTATATAAAAATAAAACAATTTGAAATTTCTCGCAACATTTACAAACGCTTAACGAAATGAATAAGAAACTGAATTTACGCAAACCGGGTTGCCAGACCACAGCAGTAGGTACATCAGGTACTTCAAGAAACGTCGTTGTACTCGTTCAATCATATCAATGTGCGCTTGGTACATTGGGTACCATATCAATAGCGCATATTCAAGCTTGGATCTGATATGCGTGAAATTCAAACTTAAGAGACATCTAATATCTGTAAACTCGCGGCAGTTACGGTATATAAAGCCATATGTTCTGTAAGCGCTAGCAATTATTGAATAGATGTGGTCCACAAACATTAACTTGCTGTCAAATATTACTCCCAGATCTTTCATGATATAGCAACGACTAAGAGTAGTGCCATCCAATGAGTATTGAAATTCTTTTATTATTAGTTTTTTTAATATGATGCCAGAGGGAATGCCAATAAATATTATATTATTATTATTATATTATTTTACATTTCGCTATGTTTAGTGAAAGATGATTTCTGTGGCACCAAGTCTCAACGGCTACCAAGTCTCTTTGAAGGCGATGGCAATCATCTAGGTACTCAATTTTGGTGTATATCGTAAGATCATCTGCAAATAACAACTTCTCACAATGAATCACATCTAAATATAAGAAATAAAATTGGTCCAAGATTTGATCCTTGCGGTACCCCAGATGTAAGTGAAAATACATTAGATCTTACATTAAACTATTCGACGTATTGCTCTCTACCAATTAAGTAAGATTTAAACAGCTGAAGTAATTGCATTGAAAGACCCATTGTTTCAAGTTTCTTCAGTAAAACAGTGATCAACCTTGGCAAATGCTTTTTGGAAATCTGTATAGATTACATCAACTTGTCCCTATTTATCCACAATATCTGAAGTATATTGACAAAAACAACTTAGATTGGTTACTGTAGACCGCTTAGCCATGAAACCATGTTGAGTTGGAGTTATAAATTGTTTTATGTGATTGTAAATATAATTGCAAAATATTGTTTCAAAGCTTTTGGCAAAATTGCAGAGAATAGATATAGGTCTGTAATTAGAAATTTCGTTTGAACGTAGGAACAATTCGTACCACCTTCCAAAGATCAGGTAAAGTAGCCGTTTTTTAAATTTGATTAATAAGATGGCATAAAGGTTTTGCAAAGATAGATGCACAGGAGTTCTTTAAACATTGCAGGACTTCAACTGCTGTGATAGATGGTACATCAATAGTAAAACTGTGTTACTGTAGCACAAGAAAGGTGATTACAATGAGCCTCATCCGACTGTGTGTAGACACTATTGAAATATTCTCCAAAAGCATTCATTCTGTTGTGGTGTATCAAAACTGGTGTCATCATATTTCATCAATAAAATAATAAGTTATAAGGAGTACTCGTATTGTTGATATCAGTCATAAAATTGTAATTTTTATGTAGTTATATATGGATCATTTCAGGAAAGAGTCTCTTTCTATGATTATGTTCTATGTCAGAACTATCGGGTTAGCAAGGTCAAAAGTATATCCACTTGTTATAGTGTTCGGCAAAACCAGGAGAAGTATGCTAGGAGTGCTAACATCATATATATGTTGTTTTAACCTTTAAATAAATAATTGGGGGAAGGACAACATGAGTATGACTTTAAATATATAAAGGGTGTATCATTTTAATCGCCCCAAGTTCAGCCGCCTCCAAGATGTCTCAAAACTGCTGTATAGATCAGAAAATGCAAGATTGTTATTGTATTAATAGAGGAATGTGTATTATATGTATGTATGTGTGATTAGGGTGATATACACTGCGACCTAAAAGATCTATTGTGTCTCCTCTTCTCGCTGTATTTACAGCTGGCCGTCCAGTCTGATTCCTTTCAAGAAGTGCAGAATGTCCGAAGGCCCCAGATTAGGTAACTCTCCCTCTTCGATTTCACATGCTCCCAGGTGCAGCGCCCTTGAGTTGCACAGTGCAACACAGGTTGTGAGTAGATGAATGGACGTTTCGTCCTGTTCCCCACAAAATCTACATTCGGCTTCCTTCGCTATTCCAAGCCTGCTTAGATGTCCGTTCAGTTTACAATGGCCTGTAAGGATCCCTGTCAATATCCGAATATTATTTTTACTCAGGTTGAGGCATTCTGCAGATCCCAGTACCCAGAAGAGTTTTAGCATGCCTCATTCCCTGGAGATTCTCCCAGTATTTGGATTTTCTCTGCTCTACTTCATTTTTCAGTTTCTCCAGTGTTATGCTGCTACTTATCCCACAAAAAGGTTCTGGCCTAGAACACCTTTTGTAGTTCTAGCCCCTCTCTTAGCGAGATTATCTGTTATTTCGTTTCCTTCCACTCCTGTGTGTCCCGGAACCCACAAAAGGGTTACCTTGTTCTTTTTGCCTAGCTCGTTTAGTTTTTGTAGACACTCCCAAACCATTTTGGAGCTGATTATGTTTGACCTCAGCGCCCTAATGGCTGCTTGACTATCAGATATTATGATAATCTCCTGCTTTTCATAGCTTCTGTCAATGTTGACCTGGACACATCTTTCAATGGCGTGTATTTCCGCCTGGAAGATACTTGGGTACATCCCCAAGCTTTCGAAATATTTGGTTCTAGGCCCATATATCCCTATTCCAGTTCCCTCTGCCGTTTTGGAGCCATCTGTATACCATTTAATGGCGTTTCTATTGAGTTCGAAATGGTATCTCTATCCCATTCACTCTTAGTGCTAAGCTTTGTGGTAAAATCTTTCACAAAGTTGAACTTCCTTGGCATGTCATCTCGGGGCATGTCCCAGATTTGGTCACCTGTAAGAGGCTGAGGCATATGCCTAGCCGTTCCTTCCCTGATCATCCTACGTGTGGTCCTTTTAGCTATGCTCTCCACAAAAATGTGAAGAGGAGTGAGATTTAGTACCACTTCAATAGCTGCTGTTGGGCAGGTTCTCATTGCGCCAGTTATGCATACACATGCTAATCTTTGCACTTTAGAGAGATTAGCTCTCGCAATGGCCAGATTAGTTCTCTTGCTCCAAGCCACTGCCCCATAAGTGATCATTGGTCTCACGATTGCTGTTTACATCCAGAGCAGTATTTTTGGGTTGCAACCCCAGTTGTTTCCTGCAAAGTTTCTACAGACCATTAGAGCCTTCTTTGCCTTGTTAGTTACTTCAAGCTCATGCTTATTCCACAGAAGCTTATTATCCAGGATGAGTCCTAGATATTTCACCTCCTTCTTCAAGTCTATGTCTTGCCCATCTATATTTATGGTCTTGAGGCTGGGTTCTCTTTTCCTTGTGAATGCTATTAAGGTAGTCTTAGTGGCGTTGATGTTAAGGCCCACTGATTGGCACCACCTTTTCGTAGTATTGAGTCCTTTTTGAACTATGTCGCAGAGGATATTCTCAAACTTTCCTCTTGCAAATATGACTATATCATCAGCATACCCTTGACATGGTATGCCTAGATTAGTCAGCCTCCATAGAAGTTCATCTACTGTCAAGCTCCACATGAGTGGGGAAGTAACTCCCCCTTGTGGACATCCTCTGGTCGTGCTGATCGAGATGGTTTTGCTTCCCACCTCCATTTCCACTGATCTAGTAGAAAGCAGCTGCGACAGCCATCTGGACGTCGCGCCGTCTACTCGTCTTTCAATTAATGCTTTCTTGACGGCCTCGTGCGGAGTATTGTCAAAAGCGCCCTCTATATCTAGAAAGGCGCACACTACAGTTTCTTTATTCGTCAGTGCATCCTGGATTTGATCTGTCAGGTCCACTAATGCGGTCTCAGTGGATTTGCCCATTTGATAGGCGTGCTGACAGGGGTGCAAAGGCACCCGCTCCAGGATATCTGTCCTGATGTAATTATCTACCGCCTCTTCCACTGTTTTCAAAACAAATGATGTTAGGCTGATAGGTCTTTGAGATTTCGGATGTGTAGTATCCTTCTTCCCTACTTTTGGTATAAAAGTAACTTTGGCCCTTCTCCAGACTTCTGGTATGTATCCCATTTCTAAGCTATTCCGGCTAATCCGAATTACGTGTGGTAGGATTACGTCCTGCCCTTTCTGAAGTAGCGCTGGAAATATCCCATCTACTCCTGGTGTCTTGAAGGGCTGAAAGGTGTTTATGGCCCATTTCAGCCGTTCGCTACTACATATGTGCTTGGCCATTATTGTAGCTTCCTTGGTTGGTCTTCTGTGCTCCTCGTGTAGGTTTTCCGAGGTGACTGTTTTTCCTTCAGGAAAGTGAGTTTCTAGAAGGAGAAGACCTCTTTCTTCCTCACTGTCAGTAAAGCTTCCATCCGCTTTCCTTAGTGCCACTCCTGTATCGACCCTGCCCTTTGCCAATACCTTGTGTAGTCTTGCGGCAGCAGGTGTTGCGTCGATATCCTCACAAAACTTCCTGAAACTATCACGTTTTGCTTTTCTAATGGCTTTATTGTAGGAGGTAAGCTTCTCGGCGTAACTCTGCCAATCTCCGGTGCACTTGGCCCTATTAAAGAGCCTCCGTGTATCGGATCTCAACATTGACAGATGACAATTCCACCAAGGCGCATTCCTACAGCGTTTGTTCTGTTGAATAGGACAACTTGATTCGTATGCATCCAGTATTGCCTTATTCACTTCTTTGAGATCATTCTCCAAGTCCAGATGGTGTCATGTGTATTATATGCAACTAATAGTAAATATTCTTGTTCATTTTATTGCTTTGATATATATATTTTGTTCCTTTATTTGTTACATTCCATAATACAAAATAACTGCATAAAGTGTATGTCAAAGTAAGAAATATAAAATATGCATATAACACACAGTGCAAATTTCACATTAAAAAAGTATATAAATATATGCAAGTATACATATTTATGATTAGAAAACATTTAAAAAAATAATGTTCGAAAAGTATTTAAAATCGCATTAAAAAAAATTCGGAACGTTGGTAATACACCTTCTTAATTAAAAGTTTCTTACAGTTTATTTTCAATTTTTGGCTAGGCATTATCTTCAGGTAAATGATTATAAATTTTTATTGTATAATAAAACCTTATAATCATAAAATTTGGTTGGTTGGGCATATGCCTTATACAATCATGAACAACTAAAACGTAATATTTATAAATCAAAATTAAGACGTGAAATGTACATGCTTGCGTTTATACACTACTTCACTAAGAACTAAGCCATAATCACTAAAAATTATGAATACAATTATTTATATTTTTAATGATATTTGTTAGTTAAATTCTTAAAACAGCAGATGTGTCAGACACGCAATGCTCAACAGAAAATCGTGTTCATAATGGTAACCAACTGTTACGATGGTAAGAATATACGGTAAATATCGAAATATTTGAAATTAGTCAGCTGTTGTTGATGGATTCTGACGAATTTTAAACATTAATGGTATTTAGTTTTATACTTATGCCATATGCATTTTCATTATTGCGAAAAGGAAGGAAAAAACGTTATAAAACGCGACCGACGAATTGATTAAAATACAAGTATAGATATTATTTATTTGAAGTTGGTAAGAAACGTCCAAGTGAGCTAATTATTAATTTTTAAATAACGTATAAATTTTTTCAGATCTCCTAGTTATTACTTGGTAATTTTTAAATATTAGTTTTTATGCTGTTGAAGATTGTATAAACTAGACATAATCACACACACCTGTGCAAAGCAGTTATTCTTGGTGTTTCCTTGGTTTGTTATATGTGAAAACTACGTAACATGACAATCTTATCATAGATATTTGATATCCCACGACCATAATTATAACTTTGTTCCTTTGATACAATAATTATATTCGTTATATGTGCAATCTCTTGAGTTAAATGTTGCCAAATCTTTGGCGCCCGTTGATCTAAGGTTCCAACCTTGTTCCAACTTCTTCACACAGGTCGAGTATTTAGTGGTTGAGTGTAGTTTTTGCGAAAACTAATAGGTTGTTTGAAATTGTCATGATCTACGAGTTTAGGGCAAGCTTCTCCTATGTTAGGTTTCGTTTTTTTTTTACAGTTTTTTTTCACTTACAAGACAAAATTATTTAATATCAATACCAGCAGGTGAAACACCTACTAATTTCGGTTCATTTGATCTTTTATTCTTTATTAATTAACCTTTCTACACGCCAACAGCTATTCCCAAATGAAATTATCGACATCCGCGATCTACTTTATCTTGAAGCACAATCTTAATGGACGACCATGGACTACTTTATAAATTGTTTGACAGTTTGCTGACGCAGTTCCGCGCACAATTTATTTTTTTAATGCTTATAATATTCTATGAACCCTGACATTTTATAATTTTCGCAATAAATAATAATATGTTAATAACAAAGAGAAACCAAACTGAGGTTTATTGTCCTTTTCTTTACAGTAACTAATTAATTAATTAGTGTACGTTTGAGAGGTCTTAGCTTATGTCATGCATATGTTTTTTTATTGTATGTTGGTCTTAATATTACTTTATTTGAACAATGTACTAAATGGAACCATGAATATAAACATATTTTTTAATGTTTTTAACATATTCTTTATTACTTCTAAGACTTATATGAAAATACAATTTTTCTTATTTACTAAAAGATCAAACAAATTTCATATTTGATACCGGATAGCATAATATTATGCCATCCAGTATATTAAAATTTTTAAGTTTACATTTAAAAACTGTCATTAAAACATGTTAAAAAATCTTATTAAAAGTTATTAAATACACATGTGAAGAGAAAGAAATAGCAGTCATTTTACATGCACTAAAAGTATTCACAACTGGATAATTCCATCAGGGTTTTTTTTTTCAAAGTACTTTTGGTGGCCACTTGTTTCAAATTAACTAATTTTGTTTTGGTACCATTTAGCGTTACAGTCTGTATCTGTATTGATTGTGTCTACTTATTGGATCAAGTTAAAGTGTAAGTTTTGCTATCATTTTTGTCAATTTTTACTAACAACTAGCTGGTTTAAATGTATATTGAAGAGTTGATATATCAAATAATGTTAATCATTGCCGAACCCAACATTTAGGTTGTATAAACTGCTTTAAAAATTTCAATGATTTTCACTGTTATCAGCTGTGGTCTTTTCAATGCTAATCAAACAATGCCAAACTTAATGAATCCACATTCTCTTACTTAGCAATCTTTACTCTTACTTCAGTAAAGAATTGCATAAAAATATAGAGAAAACACTAACAAATAGCAAATATTTGCTATTGCTTTCTACATAAACATTTTTTTAAGATATATCAGACTTTTTCCCTCGACCTTTAGCTAATCCCTATAATAAGAATAGTTCTTGCGGTTTCAGACAAATCATTATGATTTATTAAAATTGCTAGGTAATCAACAATTCCTTGTACAAGTCCAGGGATTAATTGGAGCAAAATTACACGAAATTTTTTGTTTGTTTTATAAATGCATAGTACACTACCAACTAAAAGAATATCATCAGTCTAATATCTATTTAACCCCAGTATTGTTTTGATTTTTTTATGATAGCTTCTCAAGTCTTTATTTGTTTTTTTATGTACAATCCATTTAAGTGCGTTTGTCTTTTGTTTAATTAATCAAAACTAAAGTACTATAAAAAGAAAACCACACAAAATATTAATGTGTAGCAAACACTGACTACGTTTTTAGAAACTTGTGACACATACAGGGAATAACCGTGTTTATAAAAATACACGTATGTACAAGTAAAGTACAAAAACTTACAGATTATAAATTACGCTTACAACTAGGTGAAGAAATTTTTTTATAAACACATTAACTATTAGAATGTAACATCCAACTAATATCCTACGAAGTGTAAAACTTGAAATAAAATATTATCTATTAAGGAAAATCTTAGATAACTTTGAACTTATATGTCGTAATTTTCACTTTATACTTTATAATTCTTTATTTCTGTAAATTTACACCAATATAAAATAGGAATTTATATTTCTTATTATTTTGATACATGTCGCGTGATCACTAATATGTCGGTAGTTTTCAAAAATATATCATGCATCCGCAGAGAATGAGGTTAAAAAAAACAGTTACTTGAAAAATTTGCTCAGAATTAAATTTTGAGGCTGAATGCAAATCTTTGTGGAACATTTCAAATATTTTTTCGAAGGAATTCTTTTGCAGCCATTCATTTATATCGTCGTAAGCATCCCGCAATTAGGTCCTGTTCACACGAGTGACTTGTTTTTACGGAAACATCTCTGAAATTGTTGAGTGACAAAAGGAGGTGTTCACATGTAGAGGCAACTCTCACGGTGACTTGAGAAAATCATGAGATTGGTCTGAAAATATATGTTGAGGATGTTGCAGCTATGTGCTCGTGTAATTAGAAATCAAAAAAAAAAATTGAAAAAAGAATTACGGGGTTCAACCAATTTTGCGTGAACGATTATTAAAGGGCAAATTGAAAAGATTTTTTTAAATACTAAAAAATTTTATGTTGAAGTAATATATAATGATTGATTTAACAAACTACCATGAGCGAGGTTTTTTAAGCGGAATTTTGTTAATATACGCAACCCCGTTGTCAATTTATCAAAATTATTCAAAAAATTAGTAATATACATAATGTAATGTTCTGTTTTAGCTGAAATGTGTTAACCTTTAACAAAGTATAAAGTCGATGATGTGTATTGTCCTTTTGATTGGAATATTAATATAATAGAGTATAGTTCTGTGCAATCTGTGTTTATTGCATTAATAATATTTTTGTAACATGTTTCGCTCGTTAATCGAGCATCTTTAGGCAACTACAAGATAAAATTTTTACAATTTTATTTCACTTTTTTTCTATAATTTTAATTA
Source organism: Cetonia aurata (assembly GCA_949128085.1). Lineage (NCBI taxonomy): Eukaryota > Metazoa > Arthropoda > Insecta > Coleoptera > Scarabaeidae > Cetonia > Cetonia aurata. The sequence continues at coordinate 23,097,410 of OX421889.1, read as the reverse complement.
ACTCTAAATACAGAAAATTCACACACAACTTATTTGACAGTTCGATAATGTCATAAATATCGTTCCACGGCCTGCTTTTTATGAATAAATATTTTATTTGTGTGGCAATTTCTAAAAATGTTGAATTATCTCAGAAAGTATGAGTTTTAGATATACCTTGTTCCTAACAAAAATGAAAGATCATTAAAAAAGCCATACGATGAAATAAAAAAATATAGGGTATTCTATTTAAAATAAGAAAGTAATAGCCGTTTAAATATCGTACAAATTAATTGCTTTTGGGGAACACCCTGCATAATTTCAGCAAATAAGATTCCATTTATAAGAAAGATCTACACTTTCCTAAGTTACTTAGCAAATTTTAGAGTTTAATTGTTAATGATAATGCCGGAAAACATTTTTAAATGAACATCTGCATTTTGAAAATTTTATGTAAAAAGTTAAATAACTTGGCAACCTAGCATTCGAAATTTGAAACGAACATATGTATTTATAGCATTCATTACAACAAATCGGCAGGCCTAAAAAAATAAGTATGGTTTCATTTGAAAAAATTAACTTGAGTACGGTCCTGAGAAATTGATATACCCCGTGAACGTGAAAATATTTTTAGAACGTGCACTTCCTTTCCTCATATATGATGCCATATTGAAAAATCTTTTAAGAGAGATATTAACGTCAATATCGACCGATATCGGACTATTGACTCAGCCTGTATATGAGTATTATTGCTATATAAAACAATTACGCGTGGGTAAAGATCCGTTGGACTAATAGTAGGTATCTAATCATCGTAGGAATTTGTCTATGTTTTAAATTTGTAAATCTTTAGGTAATGTCGGAGCATTTAAGAGCAATTATCCATATTCACATAGCAAACTGAAATTCAATAATGTAACAACTCTAAATTTGGATGCAAGTAATGTACAAAGAAAATTGTTTATTGCAAACCACTACACAATGTGACGACGAGTATTTATATTTATTTTGAATAAAAATTTTAATATATCCGTTCCTCAAACTACATATATAGATTTGTTTTCCCGACATTAATTTCTATTAGGTAAACCCTGTTATTAGTATAAATAGAACATGTGGTGTTTTAAACAAATTTCTAGAAAGACGAATTATTAAAAAGAAAATTAAAAAATTCAGTATATTTCCCATTTAAAAACAAAAAAATTTTGTTTTATTTTTCCTTTAGATTATACGTAATCATTTCCGAGTAATACACAAGGCCACTTTTCGGAGAATATTAGTTTGCAAACGACATTGTATTTATGAGTCGTAAAAATAGGAGGCGTGGCCTATGCCTTACCCGATAAAGCGGGAGCGACGACTGTGACCGAGCTGTGAACATAGGGCAAGCGACATTTTTTGTAACGGTGATGGTACCTTAGACACATGTATGTACTTTAGACACACCAGTCTTTGTTAAGATGTGGAACACGACGCCAGTCGGCATGTAAACTTAATATAGAAAATAAACCAATTTAAGAACATAACTAGTGCTTTTATAAAAGACAAAACCGTGTGTATACCACTATTTGACTGCAATAACTAAAGTGGAGAGTGACAAAATGTTGCGTGAGAAAAGTCATCCGTGTGAACGGGGACTTAATTTAGTAGCTATTGTTTAAATCTACCACACGCCTATTTTGAAATTGAATACAATTTTAACGCATATTCCTTCAGCTTTTTTGGATATATCCAACATTTTTAATTTGCAGAGAAATAACTTCTAATTCCAATACCAAGTACTTGATATCTCTTTCAAATTAAGGCTGAGGACCATTAGGTTGCATTAAAAAAAAAAAACTTTTTATGTAAAAACTGTTAGGTTGTACTTTGCCACATTCTAGTAGGGGTATAAAACAAAAGAGTGTAACATTTGTAGTTTCTAGGTGTTATATTGACAGGAAGATGTTGAACGTAAAAAATCCAAATTTTGGTAACCATGGAAATGAAAACTAACAAATTATATGTTTTTAGACTCATAAAATTGCGCAGAATCCGAATATACAAAAATATACAGGCTTCCACTTAAAATTTTGAATTTCTCATTTCCGACAAAACCGAAAGTGACAAAAATTCAGGCTTGATTGGAAGATAGACGATAGGTTTGAATTTGGCAAAGTTGCTAAATTTTGTGGTTATTATGATCCCGAAAACAAAGTAAGACTTAAAACAAATGACGTTTGGGATTTTTAAAAAAAACGGAAAAATCTCATACTCTTACTTTGCCTATAGCACTTTTATTTGACTTTGCAGAGAAAACCTAAGGACACATTCTCCAGGCTACTTTAACAGCTCGAAAGCGTGCGCAATTGTACATTAATGAAAATGGCGACATATTTGAACATTTACTGTAATTATACGAAAAGTAATTGACAGTTCGAAATTTCATGACTACTTTATTTAATCATAAATTGAATTCTTCGTCAGTTAAAGCATAATATCAAAAACTTTTATGAACATGTTACATATGGTTGAAATCAGGAAAAAATACTTGTTTACGCCAGTTTCAATAAACTTCACTCGGTATATATCTTACTTACTTTTTTGAATATCTGTTTTTCTATTTTTTGGGATTGTACGCGTTTTTTGGTTGAAGACAGCAATTCACATTCGCATTAGTCGCACGATAGCATTCATAGTTGTTTATCCGCACAATATAGTCACACCCGCTCCGCTTAGTTAAATCGCAGTTGTCCCGCGTCGCGAGTTCATTAACGCACATCCTAGACCATCCTTAGTCTTTCCCTATCCCTTCACCCTGTGCAAAGTGTACCAGGACCGCGACAATTGGGTAAGTTACCGCTTATTATTTTTATTGTTTTCATTCGCAAAATTCACATACAATACTCTTTCTAACGGTGTCAAAATCCAATATAGCGCCCATAAGAAATAAGAAAGTTGATGATGACCAGAAAAAAACGAAACGTCGTATAAACAGTTTAAGTACGCCATTACATAGAACATTGAAAGTGACATTGGGAAAGTGTCCTTAGTTTTTCTCTTCAAGGCCAAATAAAAGTGCTAGAGGCAAGATAAGAAAATAATTACTACGAACACGTTTTTTTATTATTTTTGAGGATATTAGTCTTTTGAAGATTCTAATCAAATGTTTATTTTGTTGCGAAATGACTGTTCTGCTAATGGATAGCAAGTTTTACATGGATATAGTTTTGTTCAGTGTGAATTCTTAAATGCACTTTAAGATCACCGCTTTTTATAAATGATTTGTTGCAAAATTTACATTGATATGGTTTCTCTCCAGTGTGAATTTTTAAATGCCCCTTAAGATGACCGCTGTGCGAAAATGACTTGTTGCAAAATTTACATTGATATGATTTCTCTCCAGTGTGAATTTTTAAATGGCTTTTAAGATGACCGCTTTGCGAAAATGACTTGTTGCAAAATTGACATTGATATGGTTTCTCTCCAGTGTGAATTCTGAAATGCCTCTTAAGATCACTGCTTTTTATAAATGACTTGTTGCAAAATTTACATTGATATGATTTCTCTCCAGTGTGAATTTTTAAATGCCCCTTAAGATGACCGCTTTGCGAAAATGACTTGTTGCAAAATTGACATTGATATGGTTTCTCTCCAGTGTGAATTCTTAAATGTACCTGAAGAGAACCGCTTCGCGAAAATGACTTGTTGCAAAATTTACATTGATATGGTTTCTCTCCAGTGTGAATTCTGAAATGCCTCTTAAGATCACTGCTTTTTATAAATGACTTGTTGCAAAATTTACATTGATATGGTTTCTCTCCAGTGTGAATTCTTAAATGCCCCTTAAGATGACCGCTGTGCGAAAATGACTTGTTGCAAAATTTACATTGATATGGTTTCTCTCCAGTGTGAATTCTTAAATGCGTTTTAAGATCACCGCTTCGCGAAAATGACTTGTTGCAAAATTTACATTGATATGGTTTCTCTCCAGTGTGAATTCTTAAATGCTCCTTAAGATGACCGCTTTCCGAAAATGACTTGTTGCAAAATTTACATTGATATGGTTTTTCTTTAGTGTGCGTTCTGAGATGCCGAATTAAATTACAATGGGCATTTGTTCGATATTGACAATATGTGCACTTAAATTTACTCTCTTTTCCAACGACTATCGCTTCTATTTCTCGGGACAACTCTTTATCGGTGATATCGACCCAATTTGAGGAATATCTGTAATAGAATGAAACAAAAAAGGTTAGTTTATATAAAAATTGCATTAAGAGTCTGTTCACGGCAGAGTGTAAGTAGACTTTGACAAAATTGGGTGCAGTAAATTCCATTATGATCGGTTTGCTTGAGACTGAGCGTTGATCGGATAAAAAATAGACGAGTTTTCCGATTTCGTGGTATGGCCGAAATTGAACGTTTTTCGTATATCAAAACGTTGTCGGGAGTCAAAGAAATAACACCGGCGATATATTAAATGAAATTGATTGTTCTATTTACACATCAAATTAATCGCTTCACTTATTTACTTCCACTATTTATTTGAACTGTTTTATTTTCACTCGCTTTCTCGGTGTACGTCTCTTCGATGTTACTGGTTTCGTTATCTCCAATCAATTAATTCCAGACTCGCCCGAACGTCGTATTTAAACACCGCACGACCACTGCCAGAATGTTCGAGCGACATCTCGGCGCTACTGGCATTATTCCCGATTCTTCTATTCACGCGTTGTATACAGACAACCATTCCGCCATGTGACATTTTGAATGCGAACTTTGTTATTTGATGCCTTGACCGTTAGCACCATCTTTGAACGCACAAAGTAAACTGGCGCTTCTAACGATATTGATGTGTTGCTAGCAATAGAATAGCTTTATCGTTTTTTTTTTATTATTATTTTGTAAGCAAATGGTTGATGCGGATAAAAACAAACTAATGAAAGTGAACAGCAATCAATTCGTTCACTTAGTCCAATGTTCATTCGTGCATGTTCAGTCTCCCCACTTCGACTAATAAAATTGATTGCATGCCGAAATCTCCTTGCCACTCGAGCACAATAAAATTTCGCGGTTAGGTTTAACACCTAGGTCTTCTCTAGTTTGATTGCTACATATGCGATCTTTCAATGTAATTCCTCTGGCTCTCCGAATGTACTTCATTTCCATTGTTTCCAATTTTTCTTTCATCCTATCCCTTAATACCCACGACTCATAACCGTACGTCAACACTGGTCTGTATATGGTTTTATACACCTTAATTTTTGTCTTTTGTGATACTTACTTTTTGTTTAAAAAGCTTTTGCTATTTTCTATTCTATGCGCAATATCTACTTTTTGTTTTCCCCGATCTATTATAATTCCTAGGTAGCTAAACTGTTATACTTGTTTTAATACTATTCCATTAATTTGGTGGCTATTTATTTATTGTTTTTCTTTTGTTATAGTCATTACCTTTGTTTTATTTACGTTTATTTTCATTCCGTTCTCTGTTAATACTGTATTCCACATTGCTAAATTATTTTGTTGTCCTTTTTCACTCTCGGTTATTATTACGATGTCATCAACAAATGCACATTCTGATAGAAATATGAGCTGCAGATTCCGGTACCCTATTTGCAGTTTCTCTATTCCAGGTCGGCACTTCATTATGATTTCATCTATGAAGATAGTAAATAGTACTGGACTCATTGCTCTCCCTTGTCTCAACCCTTCCTTAATAGCAAATCCTTCCGACCTACTATTATTAGCAATGACATAACTCGCGTTTTTGTAGAGACTAACTTCTTTTAATTTCTGTGGCACCCCTCGGTTTTCTAAGGTCTCCCATACTTTCTTTTGTGGTACTTTATCGAATGCTTTTTCAAGATCTATAAAAGCAAAAAATGCTTGACTGTTGTATTGGTGTATTTCAGCAATTATCTCTAAGTGTGAAGATATGGTTCTGGGCACTTCGTCCTCTTCGAAACCTACTTTGGGATTCCAAGACTGTTAGGTTCTATTATCGCTCTTAATGTGCTCTCTAAAATGTGTTATTTACATATATTTTCAGCAGAATACTAAGTAATGTTATTCCTCTATTATTCTTGCATTGCTTATTGTCGCCTTTTTTATACATTGGAACTATTTGCCAAACTTCCCAGTCCCTAGGAATCTTTTCTTTCACACCAATAACATTATTAACACTAATAACATAGCTAATGAAGATGTTGAAGTTAACTTATATGATCTTACGTATTCGGTTACATATTCTGTAATGCAAAGTGCAATATTACATACATAAAAATTACAGTTAAAGCAGAAAAGCATTTATTTAATATTCTGTAATGTTGACTAAAGTAAAGGAGATGCTGAAAAATACCGGGAAGGCAAGTATTATTTAATATTTCAATAAAATCCAATAAATCAAATGTTTCCTGTCATACCAACCATAACTTAACCTAACGTTTCGTCAATAGTCAAAATTAGCAAACTGACAATGAATAACTGTTTAGATTTAGTTAAATCACTTTCAGTTGATTCAGTTTAATGACCACGAAAGAATACACCTATTATTCACATGAAATCAAATTGCTATTTGTTGTTGCCTAGCAACGAACTACCAGTTACCGATTTTGGTATCTTGCGCCTATGAGGACATGCACTCCTTACTCTTGAAAAAAGTATGTTACTGAACACTTTTTATATTTCATCTTCATTTCGTAGGAGTCGCTTGCTATAAAATTAAGAATATAAAACTAATGTTTTATACGCTTACGTAATGCGTTGAGTGAACGCTCAATAATGCTTACTTAAATATTCCGAGCTTCTGTTGACTAACTTATATTAGTGTATTATTATCAAAATGAAGAAAATATAGCTACAAAATTTACTTACATTTTATACTTGTCCCGACAATAGCGAATATGCGATTTGCAATAGCTCGCATTAGTAAAATGAATGTTACAGAAAGGACACATTACGATATCTGAAATAAAAAAAAAAAAAAAATGTCAATAGCTTGTTTGTTTATTTTCGCTCTAGTTAAACTACCTCCTGAAGGCAATTCCCGTTCACGCGTCTTATACGGACACCTTTCTAAATGCCTCTTCAAAAATTCTTCAGCACTAAAACCCAGACAACACCGCACACAGGCATAAACCTTCTTCTCTTTTTCCAGCTCGACAGGAGGCTCAAAAAATCTCTTCGGATCGATATTCAGCAATTTTGCGAACTGTTCCCCGTAAAAGATCAATAGCTCTTCTCCCTTACAAATTTCTTTGACGCTCCTATAGTACAACTTGCCTTCGAACTGAAAACCCACCAAATTCTGTTCGGAAACGTTTCTAGCGCAATTCACATATCTCAGCCAATTTGAATATTCGACTTTGGAACCGTCTACTAATTGTCCACCGCGGATTTTCCATGCGTAACCTGTACTGCTAGCTATGGCTTCTAAACCTTCGTATGGACCGAATTTTATTCCTCTAGGAATTGTTTTCAGGGCGAAAACGCCTTCGCCGTGGATAGGGGACTTCTTTATTTCCAACAAATTCGGGGGTAAGGTTTTCTTTGCTCTGTTTTTTACTCCTGCCCTCACTTCCCTATCGAGGATGTGAATCAGCATACCGCACTTAGGACAAAATTTTTCATATTCTTCTTCGCACGTGTCGCAGTCTAAAGATTGAAAATGAAGATGATCAAGAATAATTGAAATGAAATCCATGCTTATAGATGCAAATATTATGAGCATTAATAACAGCTTTTATTTTATTTTCTGCCTATTTACAATGCTTCTGTATATAAAAAAAGCAAATAATAATCCCAGAAACTCCATTACTTTTCTTAATTTCTTGAGTTTTATATAACTAATATGAAATATTAATGATTGGTTTTTGCACAAAACATCGTTAGGGAAAATATAATATCCATATATGAACTTAGATTTTGGATTAAGCTTTCAAACGCAATAAAAAAATATCATTAACAGTAACAATGTAATTGGGCTACGTATAAAAGTGTATAGTTCTGTTCACGTTTAAAAATATAATATATATATAATATAAATATAAATAAAGACGTATCGCTCTTATGAACTACATGCATCCTTTTTTATTTTATATCTGTTTGTATGTATCTATCCTTTTCTATGACAGGGATTGTTGCCAGATTATTTAAAGACTTCAGCAACGGCAATGTTGAGTAACGTCCGTATAATTTACTGTTCCTGTCGTTTGTCAATTTCACATATTTAATAAAATTAATAGTATTATTTATCAACTATTTCCATTCAAAATTATATCTGATCATAATAATTTAGGTTAGAACATCTTTTAAGGGCCTTCACCAATTTAGTCCAATTTTATTCAACATTTATACTAATTCTACAGGGATATTCACGCTATGCGAAATATTGTTGCCAAAATAACTGACATTCAAAAAGTTTTACTTTTGGGATATATGGGGGTCTATTATGGATACTTTTTAAAAGTATTTTCATATTATACAGGATGTTCCAAAAGCCCTAAAAGTATCAAAGTTGTGTTTTTTTTAATGAAACCCCCTGTATATTATTGCATTTTTGGATTCTCTGATCAAAATAAGTGTCTGTTTTAATAAGGTTTATAAGCGGATCACTGTATGTCGTTTGCGTGCAGAGCTATGTTGTGGTTGGTAAACGAACTTCATATAAAATATTTATCGAATACTTATACAGTAATCTGTAAACTTGCGTCAAATTTCACACCCTACTTTTCCCTGGCCTCGAAGTTCTATTTGACATAAACATTTGATATATTTTTTTTTTGTAATTCCTAAAGCGTCTGGAAAACGTGTCATAACCTTACTTTTACTTACTTTAGTATGTTTACCCAATAACACCCTGATTATTGTTTTTTTGTCTTTTCAAGGGTGACTTGGGACTATGCCCAACAAATATAAGAGGCTCCTTAGTAGCCGCAAAATACCATAATTTTACAAAAGAAACGCTCGAGAAAGCACTCAACGATATCAGGGTTAACAAATTAACGTACAGGACTGCCAGTGAAAAATACAGCATACCCAAGTCCACCGTCGAACAAAAAATTAATAATAAGAATTTCTGGTTCATTTGTTTAAGTTTCCTAGAATTTTTATACTTTTTTATAAAGTTTCTATTTTGTATTATAATAAAATTAAAAAATAAAATAAAAAACATTAAATAAAATGAGCTGCCAAACGATTCTCCTAATCAAAATTTACGTAAATTTATTCTAAAATTGTCCCAAGGCACAGCTTCTAAAGTTGAGTTGAAAAAATCATAGAAATAATAGTACGTCCCAAGGCACCCAAATTGTTGGGTAACTTGGGACAGACAGTCTTTCTTTTTTTTTTTTTTCTTAATACAGTTCACTCTAATCATTTCGCATAAGCTACAATATTTTTGGTATAGAAAAAATAAACAGCTCTTTAGTTATAAAGCTTTAAATTCGAAAATTGTCCCAAGTAACCCGAAATTACGGTACTTAAGAAGTATTTAAGTTATGTAAGGGAAATTCACAATAAGAATAGACCACATTTTATAAGCTAATTATAATCAACTTGTCATGTTATACACGATGTAGAAAAACTAAAACTATTCAAATAAGAATTTTAAGTGGCTATAACTTGATTATATTAAATAGAACACCTCATTTCCTCATTTACCAGCAAATGTACTTTTTATATCTTAAGCTCTTAGTCTTCGCGTTTTTACAGAATACGCCAAATAATCGTTTTTGCACCATTTAGTTTTTTTTTTTTTAATAAAAGTTCTAATGTATCTCAGTTGCCTATGGCATTTAGAAATGTCAGATAATTCATTTAACCTGCCATTTTAGTCTGCAACTTATATTGCGGTTAAAATATTTTTCTTGAGGAAAGATTATTGAAACGTAAATTGCTGGAAATATTATCCCAACAATAAGAAAGAAGATAATAACATTTATGAAATGCCAACATAAAATTTTGTCAAGCTGTTGAAAACGACAACATACGAAAAATCAAATACTTAAGTTAATTTGACATCGTTGGATACGATCTCCATAAGAGCAATATTTATTTCAAAACGTGAACTGAACTATAGAGAAAAATTCTACAATGTTTAGAGACAAAAAGAAATATAATTGAAAAGGAAGTAGACGAGTGCATAATTCCATTTCCATATAAAGTAAATAAGTTAAGGTGATTGAAGATTAAGAGTTTGGCAAGCCAAGAGTTTTATAATAACAAACATGTGGAAACGCAATGTATAAACCAAGTATAAATATTGTATCCGTGCATAACGAATATTCCATTTACACACCGATTAAAAATATTTTAAATTTCCCGCAATAATGTTCGGTAGCTTCAACATAAAGGTATTAAAATAACTATTAATGTAGGCGAAAAAGACGGGCAATTGGGAAACTTACAAGGCTAAACTGAATACCTATAACAAAAGAACTAAAGAATCAAAGAAGAAGGCCTGGAGAAGCTTCTGTGAGGACATAGAAGGTGTCCCTGACATGATCAGAATTAACAGGATTCTGAAAAAGGACTCTTCTAATACACTCAGGTCCATTCAGTTGCCGGACGGGAGGTTCACATCCACTGTAGAGGAGACTCTTGAGTATCTTCTCAGCGTGCACTTTCCCGGATCGGAGAGGGCGGACCTCTGTAAAATAGACCATTCACTTGCCTTTAGAAAGGCGTCGAAAAACGATTGGAGAATATAAAACGATATTTTCAAACCTCATCTTGTTCGATGGGCAGTTGAATCGTTTGAACCATATAAATCTCCGGGACCAGATGGAGTGTTTCCAAGATTGTTGCAAGAGGCGATTGGAGACATCATAGGGCCTCTTTTGGAGATATTTAGGGCTAGCCACGCCTTGGTTTACATCCCAAAGGCCTGGAGAGATACTAGGGTTGTGTTCATTCCGAAACCTGGGAAGGACACATACTACCATCCGAAATCATTCAGACCAATTAGTCTTACATCTTTCATGCTGAAGACTATGGAAAAAATCACACATCTTAATATTACAGAAGGAGCACTCGGTAGATCTCCCCTGCATCCTTTGCAATGGGCATACCAGAGGGGAAAATCAGGAGAGGCTGCCCTACATAGTTTGGTGTGAGGACTCGAAAGGAGTCTCCATCAAAAGGAAGTTGCCCTTGCAGTGTTTTTAGACATAGAGGGCGCGTTTGACAATACATCAACGCCCTCAATGAACCGATCCTTAGTGGACCGGAATATTAACCAAACGACCATCAGATGGGTTGACTGCATGCTAAAAAGCAGAGTGGTCTATGCCCAAATGCTAGATAAAGATATCGCCATGAGGACAACTAGAGGGTGCCCTCAAGGGAGAGTACTATCACCACTGCTGTTGAGCTTAGTCGTGGATGATCTAATCAGGTCGTTAAACGACAACGGAATATGGACGCAGGGATACGCTGATGACATTGTCATAGTGGCTAGGGGGAAGTTCCCGGGCGTATTGGCAGGCATCATGCGTAATGCACTGCGAAGGGTGGAGGAATGGTGTCTCTCACAAGGACTCTCAGTTAATCCACATAAAACAAAGACCTAGGCGGTATTAGACTGTTTGGGCAGGAGCTACAATGAACCAAAGAAGTATATATATAATACTACGATTATCAAAAACTATAGACCAATAGCTCTACAATCTGCAATATCTAAGATTATGGAGAAGGCTACATATGAGTAAAAGGATCGTGGTATTTTTAAACAAATATCTATTACTCAATGCTCAACAACATGGGTTTAGATGTGGGCATTCCACAATAACGGCTTTAGTTAAGTTCTTGCATGAAGCGTATTGCAGAATTGACAAGGGTGATGTTGTTCTAAGCGTATTGATTGACCTAACTAAAGCTTTCGATACTGTAAACTATGACATGCTAGAGAAATAAGAATGCGTTGGTATTAGAGGGAATGCAAAAGATTGTCTAATGTCATATGTCCTGGGTAGAGAGCAACTTGTTAGGATAAAGTCTACACAGTCCGAGAGAACACATATTCGGAGTGGGTTACCACAAGGATCTATCCTGGAGCCACTATTATTTATTATCTACACTAATGATCTTGTATATTTACATATCAACAGCAAGTGTATTCTATATGCCGATGACATTAGTTTAATAAATAGTAATTCTACTACAGAAGCATTGAGTCTTAATAGCACAACAGATATTCGACAAATACGTGATTGGTCTACTAAATGGACTATCTGTAAATACCGATAAGAGTAAAATTATGCGTTTTCATCTCATTGCTTCTAACTATTCGGAAAGCATTTTAGTCAAGGTAAATCTCTGGAACAGGTACCAACCGCCGATCTGATTGGTATTACTATAGACTATTACTATCTTGGGACACTCACATTAATAGAATTGCTGGTAAGATAGCTGGCTGCTGTTATGCCTTTAAAAAATTAAGAACACTATGCGACGTCAATGTATGTAAAATATTCTATTTCAGTAATTTTTTAAGTGTTGCAACATATGGCATAATCTGCTGGGGAGACGCATCGCAAGCAAATAGAATTTATTATTACTGCAGAAACGAGCTATTAGAAATATTTTTGGCCTAGGCTACAGAGACTCTTGTAAAAGCACCTTCAAAAATAATAATTTGTTAACGATACCCTCACTATATATACTTAAAAGTGTCATGTATATAAGAGAGCACATCGACGACTTTATAATACATAAAAATAATCATGAATACACAACACGATTCAATAACAACATTCAAGTGCCGAAACATCGTCTATCTCTTTATTAATCAAACCCAACATATAACGGAACCCTTTTTTACCATCATCTCCCTGAAAACATTAAAAGCTCCCACTATCAGTATTTTCAAGAATAAGTTAAAATCCTTATCCATCCAGAATAGTGCACTTTATGGGCTATAAAGTGTACTATTCTGGATATCTTAATGGGAGATTATAAGCCCATTCCTTTCTTCCCTCTCTTTCATTTGCTTATTATATTTATTTTGTATTAGGTTTAGCGAATTATATAAGAATATTTTCGGTTTGGTTACTAGAGTCAGCAGATATTTTTGTTTTTGTTATTAATATGAACGTTTTTTGTTTGTTTGCACTATTTATATTAAGTTGCAGGTAGTATTATGTTTGACTTGTACTATATCTCATAAGATCTCCAGGATAAATAAACTTATTATTATTATTGCCATCTCTTGAGTAAGTGCTAAAGGTATCGCGCGCATTGATCTAAGGTTCCAAAAATGTTCCAACGTTTTACACAGGTCGAGTATTTTAACGAAGTGGTTGAGTGCCTTTGCAAAAATTAATAGATTGTTTGTAATTTGCTTGAAATGCTATGATGTACGCGTTTAGGCCGACTGGACCTGGACTGTGTTTCGTTTTTTATAGTTTTTTCGCTTACATGACAAAATTATTTAATATAAGTGCCAGTAAGTGAAACACCTACTGATTTCTGTTCATTTTATCTTTAATCTTTATGAATTAACTTTTCTACACGACAAAATGAAATTACCGAAATCCGGGACCTACTTCATCCTGTAGCGCAGCTTAATACGGCCTGAATGTGCCATCATCAGGTATTAAAGAATGTCAAATTATAGGAAACACAAAGATAAAAATGTCATTAGCGGAAATTATTCAGGAAATAGCGAAAAAACAATCAGGCGAAGCTAATGTCGATGTAAACGCCACGGAAGAACTCTCCCTGCTGTTCCCGTCATTATTTTTTCCCTTTTTCCTCAAATCTGATAATTTTCATTAATCACATTTGTATCTTTGTGTTTCCTAAAAATTTATGTTCTTTGATACTTGATGATGACATGCTACAATAATACAAGAATGGAAATGCTTTTATTTAACATTTATTCCTCCAATTTTAAGAACTGTTTAAATAAAATATCAATTGTGTTAAAAGAGATTTTAAAGACAATTTTATATGCTTTTCAATAGTGTAAAAATATATAGTGTGTTTCATATAAAAAAAACACAAGTGTCATATGCCAAAAAGATACGTCTTTTTTTAATCAAGTTTTTAAATAAATTAAATATTTCCACAAACAAACAAGTTATATTCAGGAAGATATAAAAATACGCATTTCAGCAATTGATTTCTCATTTAAATCGAGCTCCAGAAGCATAGGTTAGTTTTTGCCTAATACCTTTAGAAATATAAGTTCCCTATTAAAAGTATCGAATTTGGTCCACTCTGTATATGGCATTTATAAAGTTTTAATTTAATTTTGTTAAAAAAAAATTCTGTTTAATACGAACTTTTGACAACGCCTTGTGTATGTATTATTATTTTGCATATTACTTACAAATGTACGAATCATGCAACGTCTCTCCTTCTTCATTATAATTAACACGAGGCAACTTTCTTTTAGGATACTTCTTATGGGGAAATTTAAAAACGATTTTCTTTTTCTTCGCGACAGGGCACACCTTTTTTCGCCCGTTTTCTAGATTTTCTTTATTATCCTCCATAAAATCTGGTTTTGGGATTTCAATTCCTATATGAGAAATCAAAAAAATTAAATCGATAATTTAAATTGGAATAATAATTAATAAAAAATCGATAGGTAGAATACAAAATACTATACCTAAACTTAAACATTCGTTGTACATTTTATATATATTTCTGTATCTCATGCGCTCAATATCGGTGAATTTCTCCCATTCATTTCGCTTAAAATAAAGTTTGATAACTTCGTCATTATCTTCCATACTTCTTAAAACTATTTAACTTAAATTAACACTGAATATATGTGAAAACTGAACAATAATTATTAATAAATAACAGCGATGAATTGCATAATATGCAGCCAACGTCTTTTAACGATAAAGTTCGTTAAGAACAATTGAAATTCGAAAATTGTCAGCGCCTAGTAATATTTAATTCGGCAGGTTAAACAGAACCCCTATTTTATCATCATTCTAATTTCAAAATAGTAATTCTTTTTATAGATGTATTATACACACATTAAGCCATAAAAGAAATTTATTTATTAATTTGTTACCATTTTATTACGGACACGATAAATTAAAGTTTGAAACTGATATGAAAAAAGAAAAACTAATTTAAAAACGTGAGAAAAGTGTAATGGTTATGCTGGATTTCGAGTAATAAATTTTTGTTTTTAATAATTTAAATTTAAAGAATAATAATTGATATTTAAGTAGGTTGGCTTTGCTAATATTTATTCGAAAATAATTTGATATTTTAGTTGGTGGTATTTTATTATTTAACGGTAACTTCATGTATATCTTCTATTTCACTCATTCATTAATATGAAGATATTGAAAAGTATAATATTATTGAGGTTATGCTTGTTTCTTGGTAGTTATATTTTACTTTAATTTCGTTTAAAGTGCGTGTAACTGCTACAAAAAATGTGGATAAAATTATTCAAATATGCTTTCTCAGTAAGTTTAAAGCATGAATAAGCGTTGTAAATTTAATCAAATTATGTGTTTTATATATGCATCCATATATCGCTAAACATTGTATATTTGTATGATATTTGTCATCTCTTTTGTTGTATATTTGGGTAGTTTTACTAATCGGAGAGGCACTTTTTAACTTAAAATTAAGTTGCAAAGCTATTGTATAACAAAGGAGAAAGTGACAATTTAAGAAATAAGTCTATCCTGTAATAGTTTGACATAAATCCGTAATTAATAAAACAAATTAACTGCCTCTTATAACTAGACTATCTCTATGATAATTTACACTATTTTAGGCTTGATGAATTAACTGATTCGGTATTCTTTAATTTCTTACAAGAGATTTATACCAAGAACAAATTGTGAAATTTATCGATGGACCCACCGATCAGCAGTTTTAGTGTATATCTCTGTTTATTACATAAGTTAGCTAGTGATAAAGTATAATAAAATGACTAACCTCAATGTTTGTTATTCATTAAATTTTGTCAAGCATCTAACTTGGTTAGGCATACGATTATAATGGAATGGGCGAAATCAAACTCAACATTATATCGAAATAATTATTGGATTTATATCGAGTGGTCAAACTTATGAGGGATGAACGATGAAACGTTGTGAGTGGATATTTGACATGAATGGCTTTGCCCGCAGCGATTTCAAAACTTTCTACCACTCATTTTATTTTTTAATTGAAACTAGTTAGGTGATAAAAATAAAGCATTTTTGAATTTACAATTAAAATTATCAAATTTGTTTCTGGAAAAGTGGAAATGCTTTTTTCTGAAACGAAAAATACAGCTATGATTTAAAGATCCAGTCATCCTGGGACACATGTATGAGTATTTCTATTATATTTTATATCAATGATGCTCGTGTTGTTTGGCTTACAGTTCACAAATATCGTTGATTTATTATTAGTTTTAATTGTCTATACTTTAAAGTTGGCATTTCTGAATATTTTTTCATTTATTAACCGGACTCGTCTAATTTATATAAACTAATATTCATTAGTATACCCATCCTAGTAATAAATAAATAATTCCAATAGTAATAAAAACTTTCTTTCTCACTGCAGTTAAATCTAAATGAATGGACCATTCATTTGATTATTAAAATTACTCCATTATCGATCATTATACATTTTAAGATTATAAATACCGCCGAAATAATGAGAGATTAATGTAAACCATAATAATTGGAAAACTATAACAAAAATCTCAAAAGAAAGGTGAAAAATCCCTTACCACAAAATTAACAGGAATCACAGGATAATTGGAAAAGTTGAAGAGATGCTTAACCAAGTTTAAAGCACTTACTACCTTATTAATAGGAATTCAATACACCGTCTATCTATCTTATTTTTTTTTAATTTACTGGCGCTTTTAAAAATGCAATAACAAAAACAAAACACTGCGCCGATGCCCATGATTTTGCGTTATACCATTCATGTTCCTACAACAATTTTGGCAAACTTTTTTTCCTATCTGTCACCGTTTACGAGTTATAGAGGAAACCAGTGAAACATGTATAGCACAATTTTCTAAAGAAGAACTTGCTTTTAAAGAAATATTTCAACTTTAGTGCACCTGAGATTTTTTAATTAGCATTTTATTTTCTATATACCTTTAACCAAAATCTTTTATATAAAAATTTAATTTTGAAAGTAATTTAATTGACCTTCGGTAAATATTCTTCAGGTTCTTTTTATTTCGCCTTGGGAATGAGGTCTAATTAAAAACATAATTTTTTAAGTTTTATATAACTTGGTGTTAAATAATAATCTTGGCTTATATACAAAGAAACATTTTGCGACCACTACTGTACATAAACAAATTAAAAATTGTCAAACACCTAAGAACGTAAAAATTGTACGATACAAGTTGACGAGTGCACACATTTTATAATACAACATATAAAATATTTTTTTGTTTAATAAAATATTTTTTCACTCGTCCCTCACACATCAGTGTTGAAGTTACAGTAAAATGCAAAATAACATATCTTCTCAGTGTCTTCTCCTTTTACAAATCATTATAGGCGTCGGATAGTTGGTCACGACCTTGGCTTATCGACCCACTCCCTTCATGCTTTCCCCTCTCTAGCTAACTCCTTTCTCGCATCGTACTTCTCCTTGTCCGTGCTATTTCTTGTATTCTTTCGTTCCAATTCTTCCTTGGTCTTCCTCTTTTCCTCCTATCCACGCTTTTTGCTTCAAGTACCTTTTTAATCAATGTCTTATTTTCCATCCTTACTATATGTCCATACCATTACAGCTGTGTCTTCTCGACCTTAGTAGTTATTGATTCTTGATTCACTTTTTGCCTTATTTCTTCATTACGTATTTTATCCCATTTGGTCTTTCCACATATGTTCCTTAAGAATTTTATTTCGGCTGCAATTATCCTCCCATCACGTTTCTTTTGCAGAGGGCAAGTTTCACTTGCATAAGTCATTGTTGGTAGAACTATTGCGTTGTATACTCTTAATTTGGTATTTCTGTCTATTTCTCCTTTTCCCATAGTGTGTTTATTTAGGGCGTGATATAGGTTGCTTATTTTCTTTAATCTGTGATTTATATCAGCATCTATCTTTCCGTCTACAGTTGTAATACTCCCCAAATATTCATCTGCTGAAACATTTTCTAACTGGTTCCCTCTAATGTGGATTATTGCATTTTTATTGCTGTTGTCATTGTTGTTTATGATCATGGTTTTGCATTTTTCACTATTTATTTCAAGTTTTAATTGTTGTATTTTCTCTATCCATAGTTGCATTAGTTTTTCCATCTTGTTGACATTATTCGCTACCCATACTATATCATCTGCATTGAGTAAGTTACTTATTTTGACTGGTTCCATTTTATTATATCCGATCGTTGTTTGTTCTTGTGTTCTTTATTAATCTATCCATTACTATTATAAACAGTAGCGGGCTTAGACTATCACCTTGTTTGATTCCTTTGCCCATTTCGAATTTCCTTGACGTATTTCCATATTTGCCACCCTGGGTGATAGCAAATTTAGCCCATACGTAAATACGCCACTGGGTGTAGGCTCTAGTCTTTATGCAAAATGCTTCCAGTTTCTTCATATTTTTTTTACTACGTTGCGAATTGTTCGCTAAGTTGGACGATTAAGTTCACCAGTCACACAAAATGATTTTTTTTTGTTCAAGTACATTTGATGAGATGCGAGGTTGTTTAAGAAACAGTTTTGTTTTGCCTTTTGCTCTTTAAAAACCATATCTGGAGCTAGATGTGTACATTTTGTCCATTTTTGATCCAAATGAATGACATTGAGGTGATCAACAAATGCATACAATGAAATCTTTATTAATTGGCTAAGCAATTCAAAATAAATGGTTGAAAATATTCCAGATTTCAACAAAACCACTTTCATCGATATCTTCAGCCTAACCAAAAAAGGTCCCATTGTGTATTTGTTAACCACTTCAGTGTCGTTCATTTAGTACCAAGAACGATAAAATCGGACACATCTAGCTTCAGATATGGTTTTTTGTGGAAATACGCCAAGAAAATGTAAAAATCACAATTCCTCAAAAATAGTTCCTTACAAAAAAAATTAATCTCTTGATTTTCGAATTCAGCTGGAGAAAATCCATAAGAAAAGTCACGTCTTATCAAATATACATTTTTAGTGTAAACTAGTTAACCAAGTATTATTATTGCAAGAGATATGGAAATTATATTGATTACATGGATTTTCTCTCTTAGATGTTAGGTTTAGGAATATGCAAAATTAGTAAATAATACTAAAACAAAAATTAAAGATTTATTGGGAATTACTAATTATAACTTAAATGATTTTCTAAATTATTAATATAAGAACTGCATTTTTTTTTGTAATAAACAAAACTTATTTATTTACTTTCAGATCAATCTGATAGCGTTGGTTTCAACGATGCGGAATTGGAAAAGGTCACCCAGGTCATCGACGATATCATAAAAGAAGCCGCCCAAGAACATGAAGAATTCCTCCAGCGCAAATACTATTCTAGAACGTCGAGAGATTGCCCCAAACTATCTCCACAATGTAACGAATTCATAGTGCCGAAAACTGAGCGGTTCGAAGATGATCTCAAGGATTACGAAGTCGCGGTTAAGAAAACGCTGAACCTAAGTCCGGAAGTGAATTTCTCACAGCAGACGGAGCAAAACGATAGCAACGCCCCACCGGTGACTGGTTTTGAGGACCAGTTTCTCAGTTTCATCACTTTATCTCAGACGAAAATCAAGAAGGAGCCGAAATTGAAAACCATCTCAATCGGCGGTGTTAAAAAACTGGAATTGCACGATGTAAATGCGGATTCGCAAGTTAGTGATGCCGATCTGCTGCTGGATCAAAGAATTAAAGAGAAATCCGAGGAAATCAAGAAGATTTTAGGAAACGATGGATTACTGGCTGCGTCGACTTCGTCGACATTGGTCAAGGTTACTACTGATTCGCCGTTGAAGAAAATTCGTAAACCGAAGATGCATAAAACGTGCGTTTTATTGCCAGGAACTTCTAAAAGTCTTTCGAATAACAGTATAATCGCAGAAGGAACATCGAGTAAACTGAACGGAAGCGTTTTAGATGTGGGTTCTTCACCTGGGAGCTCGCACAACGCTAATACCTATCAAAATCATAATTCCCCTAATAAAATGCAGATCTTTCTTCAAAACAGCGACAATATCCCTCAAATACACATAACGGAGAACGAACTTGGTGTACAAAAAGTGGAGAATATAATTTACCTGCAAAACCTCGATATGCAGCGGAATCAACAGAAGAACGTTCAAGGAAATAGCGTTTATAATCTGCAATTTTTACAAGGCTCGCCGAATGTATACTTGCAACAGCAGGGGATGCAAAATTCCAATCTTTACGTGGCATCGCAAGTGAATTTACAAAATTCCAAAGATCAATTGAGTCCTGTACAGTTTATAAGTACAAATAGTGGAAATGAAAATTTGGGAAAACAAAATTACACTAGCATGCCATCGACAAGTCAAGTCCATAATTTGACAGCCACAAATTTAGTTAATAAGACCTATTTGAATCCATCGAGGAATCAGAAGAATAACAAAAATAATTTCACTTGTCGCTCGACTCACCCCAACATACTTTCTCACAATTTTCCCATGAATAAAGCGAATAAAACATCACGATCTCCTAGCAATAACTTCAATACTTCTCCGCCGTGCAATTTTAGCCCTCCACCAAATCAAAACAATTTCCTCAATAATCTTTCTCCGAATGGAACGAGTCAGAATAATTTTAATAATTCGATTCAACAGAATCAAATGAAGAATTCCCCTGAAATTCTGGGGTATAATTTTGCTCAAATTCAAAAAAGTTTATCCCCGAGTCAGAGCATTGCCTCAATACCATCACCGATCCAAAGTGTAAATTTGAACAAAAACTTGATTAACAAGGCCGGCCAACAGCAAGAAATCAATTTTAGTCAAAGGAGTACTTCGGTTCCAAATCACCTTTCTCCCAATCAAAATATAATAACAATCGCATCGAATCAGCCATTGGTATCATCCACACAAAGTGAAGCGAGTTTTTCACCTCAAAATAATAATTTAATACAAAATCAGGAGAATTACCAAAGTTGCAGTAAATCACCACCGAAAAATCAAGAAAGTTTCATTCAACAACTTTCGCCTCCATCCCGAACTTACGTAAGTCCTTCACCTAATCGGCAGAATTATCAAGGCAACACAGAATATCTGCTCATGAATGACATTACGATTATTAAAAAGGATCCTAAGGATGATAAAATAATTAACAATCCCCAAAATACACCTGCTCAACGAAATACTGTGGGAAACGGTGAGAGTTCAGTTCAGAACAGTCCGAAACCAGATCCTAATGCACCGAGCACACCTGCCGAAGCTGCGAAACAGGTTAAACCTAGAAAACCGAACTTGATTTGGGCTAATCACAAGTATTTCTCGGTCAATACTTGCAATGTGGAGTTCGACAATTCAGAAAGGTTCTATCCGATGAGCATGAACCCGATCGATTTGAAAATTTCAAATTGTTCGGAACAAAAGGAGATGCACAACGATGCTGAATTTCAGTTACGTAATTTTAGGGAGGTTACTAATAAAGATAAGAAAAGCGTAACGGAAAATTTGGATGATACTAAAAGAAAGCCGAAAGAGGAAAGCGACTTTAAATTCTTGAAGGAGCTCAACGGAGTCTCAACTATTTCCCCCGTAAAAGAAGCATTGTTAAATTCAATAACCGAAGACAAGAGAATAAAATCTGAGAGTCTGTCGAACATTCCTTTTTGTCTAAGTAATCGTGGTGAACAAGCGGAATTAGATCCTAATGACGTAAACAAAGAAAATATACGAAACGATACAGAGGCAGAGAGAAGAAGCAGACCTACGGATGCTGAAGATGCCGGAACAAATAATTCAAACAAAGAAACGATTAGAAAACTCGACTGTGATGATTTTCTAGAGAAAAATTGTGATACAACCGATTTGAAAAGGGAGGAAAGTACAGAAGAAGAGACTACAACAGATGAGGAAGATTCGTGCTGTAGTTCCTCTTTGAATAGTTTTAATTTTAAAACGATGCAGAGTGTTCCCTTCAAACCAAAGACCAAAAAGCGTTTAATGATAAAGAGGAGGTACAGAAGAATCCCATGGTATGATAAGGCTCACAGGCAGTATGTGATATTAAAGAAATTGCATGCCGAAAAACTTAAATGCCAACAAATTAAATTGGATAATAAAATTAGGACTTTAACACCGAGGAGTTTAAGTATAAAGCTAAACGATATCTTCAGTCGTTTATCTCCACCGATACAGAAGAAGTTGTCGTCGAAAATTTCTGTCAAGATGTATCCGAGTGCAAGGAGGCCTGGTGACGATGGAATAGAGGAACAGGTAATTTTTTTTATTATTATATTTATAATATAAATATACAGTGTGAGTCGTTAAGAATGGGAAATCTGGAAACCGGGACTAGTAGAGCCTAAAATATGAGGATTGAACGCATCATGCCTTTTAAAAATGTTGCTCGTTTAAGACATTCAGGATGTTCAAGTTAATAATTTTATATCTAAATTTTCCAATAATTCATCAAGTTTTCATAGAATCGACGTGAAAATTGGTATCACTACATTTTTCAGTATGATCACAGACAAGAGAATATACAGACTGTCAGCTAAATGTAATTTTTTGGAAGCATAAAAGGAAGCAGAACGTCTGCCGCTGCTTCCCTGTGCTATATATATATATAGACCCTAACTTGAACTAATCGGCACGCGATGGCACCGCTAAAATACACGAATTATGTGCGACGTTGTCAATAATTTTGATTCATTTTCACATTAGATAACGTAATTAAAAAGTATGAAATATACACGGTATTCGTGTGCATGTAAGATATTCAATGATATTTAATCTGCATTAGTCAGAAATGCATAAATATGAAAACTAATTGCTATAATTTGATTTTATATTAATTAATATAGGTATGTACATATAATTACCATCTACAAACAACAAGCTAATAAACATTCTATTAATATTTGTAGGTTATTAGGAATAAATAAGGGATAAGTAATACTTAAATTTTATTTTCACTATAAAAATAAATAAAAGAATCATCCAGAATGTCAGAAAGAAGCAAGAACACAATAAAATAGTATGCACTGCATTTATTCTAAAAACTACACGCTTCCGATCACAGCGGTACTAAATGGTGTCCTTAACTTAAAAAATGGGAAAATAACGACCAAACATCTTTGTGAAACATTGAAAAACCACTAACATAGTGCGATTATCACTACTAGATTAGTAGTGATCCGATCGTGTTTTACTTGTAAACAAACAACCAAATCTGGTTCGCAGTTTGAAAATTTTGGAGGTTTTAGAAGTTTTGCAACGGTTTCTATCCGAAAAGATAAACGAAAAGCCTTTGCAGTTGGGTAAAGATTCTATCCTCCATGTAGTGTAATGACGGAAAAGAAATTTTCTATGGCATCCTGTTTTAGTCTGTTAGTTAAGATGAAATGTATACCTTTGCCCTTCTCGACTTCATACAACTTTAGAAATGCCGTTGTAGTTTGAATCATGCCATCAATGCAGCCTACTTTCCCTACCATTCCTGTCAATTTTTGTCATACTTTTGAGAAATTCCGTTGCTCAAATTAAAATATTTATAATCTCGGGATTCCTATCACTTAATCTACAACTGTACGGATTCTTGTGGTACATCAGTTTATTATTCAAGGTATCAAACAAATTGTTCATCTATTGTAAGAACTATGCGGTATCTAAGACGATTTTAGAATTAATTTGCCAATTTACCGCACACGTTCTTACACCCTATGCCAATGTGTTGGAAAAAATTGTAATGCCAATTTCCACGATATTTTTTCGAAAGAAGTTGGATTAATATGCTTGTCCGTTATTTTCGTTAGAGCACTAGCAGTGGTGGAATTCCGATCTATGAAATATGCCTGCTGTAGAGCATCAAAACTTATTGTTGAAATACCTTGTTTAAAAGTGACTGTTAATAAATTGTTTCGAATACTCTTGAATAAAATTGAAAATATCATATGATTTTTTTGAATTTTTAATCCATTGTGCAAGTAAATTCTAATCACGCACAGGAAATCTAAACATATTTAAATTCGGAATTCTTTTCTTGGATCTTCCACAATTCAAATAATTGCACTTATTGCCTGCCATACTAGACCGGGGAAGGTGGTAACCACGTGCACTTAGGCCACCCCTACCGGGCTCATTGTGCTATGCCTGCCATACTAATTCAAATAAAATAAAATCAAATTTTTCCCATCTAAAACTCCTGTTTCGACATAAATGTTTACCTAATTAAAACTTTTAATGGTATATAGTTTTTAAAATATGGTAATTCGACAATAGTCGTGAACGATGTATGCGACATAATAACTATAACTTAAAGCAAGAAATGCCCGTTTTTCTTTAATAACGGGAATAATAAACGAATGGCAGGGTAAAAGAAATAAACCTGAACAACCGAGTTTGAAGAAAAAATTCGCCAAAGGAAAGTTGATACCAAGATTTGCGATGTTTTTATAAAAAAATACGACGTATTTTAAATAAGCGGATTAGCGGCGGTGTCCTTTAGATGCAATAGCTTTGTCGGCGCGCCGTCTACAAGAGCAGTGGCAACATTGTACTGTGTCCGGGCGTGATGCTGTTGGCGCTCTTTTAGCGATATATAAAATTATGTACAGACGTTACTTATAGTGACATCTGGTATCAGTCGTATGAACAATTCTAGTCGCCCTATCTAGCTGATGGTCTGTTATGTTCTCTTGTCTGTGGTATGATGAATAGGAATTTGTAATCATTTTTACCGTTGCTCATAGAGCGCGCTAGTTACACCCTCTTGAATACTGAAATCGAAGCTTATTTTTTTTATGTATGCAGAATCACATAAACCGAATAGAAAATTTGAAAGAGTAACCTTTTTTACATGATAAATACATACTTGTTTAATTTTGATATCTTGATCCGTTTTCGAGATATTTGCATTCGAAAGTTTCAGTGCAGTTCGTCGTATTAACACAATTTTTGAGCTTTAAATTGCGAAGTTCAGGTAAATAATAAATAATAAAAAGAAATAATGCATACACACTCAATCATACTTCATCAGTAGCGTAATACCATACATACAGTGGCGGCCATATAAATAGCACAGGCATCAAATGTGATTTGATTTAACCGCACAGGCTGTTCCCACTTAAATTTTTAGTAAAGTAGCGTAAGAATTCCCCAGTAAGTTGCCGTACTTTCCCTATCTACGTATTTCAGTACAATAATTCTGCATTCAAGGAAAATAAAAAAGTTAGTTTCGTTTTATACGCGGGCACGTAAATAGCACACTTGTCGGTTCGGTTGTGGAATCTTATTGTAGAGTGTATAGTGTGAGTTATTTTATACCAAAAAGCACATCACTTTTAAAAATAAGGTGTATTATATTATTAATATTAATAACAAAAACTTTGGTGCTAGTATAATCGTCAAGATGTCTATGATACACTACAGCTGCCAGTGGTAATAACACTCCGCTGTTTTCTTTCTCAGCCTGAAAATATTCCAGTAAATTCATCACAAACTTCTGGCATTGGGAATCCAAGTGTTTACCCGGCATCTAAACAAAACGTTGTTATTAAGTGCAATAATCATTAATTACATATAAACTAATTACTCACATTCAATAATAAATCCAAATCTACTAGTAAATCTCGGTCGATTACAGGTCGATGAATGATAAACCAATAAACAGTTGACATTTCTTTACTGACATTCGACCGACCGATTTCCACAGATCAGCGTAAACTATATAGTCTATATACTTCTTACTGTTTGCTATTCTAACCTTGTCGCACTTCAGTATAGCAGAAACGAACATGCCTATGCGTTTGTCTGCTTGAAGCTTGACTTAGTGTCTATTGCCGTCAGCTACGGACATTTTGCGTATATCTTTGCTTGTCTACTTACTTAATGGGACAAGATCCATAAATCCAAGAATACTTTGTATAAATATGTTATTGGTTAAATATAAAGTAAAAATATGTAGTTTTAATTTTGAAAAGATTTAAGTTATATTCAATAATAATTCATTGTATTCGGTAATTTGCTTTTTCGGCAAATTACTTGAATTGCGTGCGATAAATGGTAATTTGGGACGTTCCACACATCATTTTCTTTTTTTTTTTTGCACGTTCAATCCCATTAATTTTCTAATCAAACTTATTTTTATATATAGCACACCATCGCTGTGAAGGACAAAGTTTGGGCCAAGAAATCCAACGGCAGATTTTACAAAGCCCAAGTACTATCTACCCGCAACGTCACTTTATACTGCATCTACATAACAGAAGACAGAAGCTTCGTACAAGATCTCACTAGTGAGAATATAATTTCACGTTGCGATAAATTAATTGTGGGTGATAAATTGATGGTGAAGTTGGGGAGGACCGATGATCTTTATCAGGGAGAATTCGTCGCAGAGAAAATTCAACTGTTTTGCACGGTAAAATCCACTATATATACTTAAACGATAACAGACAGCGGTTAATTTTTACAATATTTCATAGGTAATGTTTGAGGATAATACGACGATAGAAGTTGCGAGTGATTCCATTATTTTGAATAGTGATTTCTTCTTAAAAACATAAGTGAGTATCGTTTTTTCTTGCATAGAAGCTGTTTATATTTAGTGATTGATCCGTAGTAACTATTTTTATTCTATTTTAAGGTGTGTTGCTTCGGCCAGTGCAAAAATAAACTTAAACAGTGAGGAAGGAGAATTTTTGTATTGTGCTTAAGACTGAGTGTTCTGAGAATTTAGGAAGTGTTTTTTTTTTTATTTCTGTTTATCTTCTCATCACCGTTTATATTCACGTTTTTACTTAATAAGGTACAAATATGGATCTTTCTGTAGAGAGAGAGGCACCATTGGGTGAATATAGCAATTTCTATTGCATTTTCCCCTGTGAATATTAATAATTAAATACATTAGGAAGATGTGATTTTGTAAACATTATTAAGAGAGATACATATTATGCATGTAATTATTCAATTTTCTATTTATTAAAAACGAGGATCAATTTCCTTTGTAACGTCGTGTATTTTTTTAGGTACTTTTTGTTTTTTATTAATTAAAAAATGTCTTTTTTTTATACATTTAAGGGAAAAAAAAACGTTCCGTCTTCTACGTCCGTGTAAGTTAATGAAATTTTCTTTCTTTTAATACTATTTTATTTCTAGATAGCTTTTCCTCTTCACTTATCTAAGATGATGTATATAATTTATATATTGAAATTGTCCTGTTTAATAGTAGAATTATGATTGTAACATAGCAAATGTAGGTTGCTGAAATTAAAGAAAAAAGGAAAATGGAATATAAAACAAATAAATTCGTTTTCTTTTTCGAACTTGTTTTATTATTAGTCATAATTTAAGTTACCATCCTCCTGAAACGTTTTCCCTTGAAAAGCAGTTTCATATACACAGGAAAATGTTAATTACATTATTAATTAAATAACAAACGCTACTAAATAACTTTTTTTAATTAAAAATAAAAAAA
Source organism: Cetonia aurata (assembly GCA_949128085.1). NCBI lineage: Eukaryota > Metazoa > Arthropoda > Insecta > Coleoptera > Scarabaeidae > Cetonia > Cetonia aurata. The sequence continues at coordinate 23,069,872 of OX421889.1, read as the reverse complement.
AATATTAAAATAAAATAATTAGTTTTTGTTATAATTAATATATTTATACAGTGAAACTTGCTCAATGCGGAATCGTATGGGACCGAAGCAACATTTCAAATTGAACAAGATTCCGCCTTATACAATATTTACAATGTACAGTGTCGGACATGAGATGTCCGATACTGTATGTGGCATCTTATAGCTGGTTCTACAGATGATCCAACTTCTTGCGTTTCATTTTCCTTATTTTCTTCATCTTCCTGACTTTCTTCTGTGCGTAGAAATTCAATTGTAATGAGCTGTTAGAGTCTCCTCCATTCTGATGCATTGCTCAGCATTATCACTAGAACTGTTTTGCTGGTTGAGGCTAGAAATTTGTGCGATATTTTCTTGCGCTTCTTCAAGAATAGATTCGACGTTCTCCATTTTAATAAATCCTGCTTTGGCGAAACACTTTATTATAGTATCCGATTTCAGTAAATTTACAGATTTGGAAATCCAGTTGACGGCGTCCAAAACACTAACTGGTAGGAGCTCACCTTCAGTGTTCGAATTAGCCATTAGAGATTGCATTAGTAAGCGCCTGTAATGAGTTTTCATTGTGTAAATGATGCCTTGATCCATTGGCTGTGTAATATTAGTAGTGTTAGGAGGAAACCAAGCAAGAGTAACGTTCGACAATTGAATCTTTGGATGGCAAGGTGCATTATCGAGAAATAATAATAGGTTCCTCTTTTGGTTCTTCATTGTATTGTTAAACATATTTAACCATTCTTCCATTATTACACTTGTCATCCAAGATTTTCTATTGCTTCGTCTAAGTATTGGTAGTTTACTTAAATCTAAATTTTGAAAGCAGCGCGGTTTACAAGCGTTGCCAATAACTAAAGGTTTCTCCATATCACTATTCATTTTACCGCATAAAAATACTGTTAGCCTATTTTTAGACATTTTTCCTCCACTACAATTCTCAAAAATAGGCCCGTTTCGTCACCATTAAAAATGTCTTTTGCACTATAATTAATAATCAAACTTTTTAGTTTTTCATTCCATTCTAAAACTGTAGTTTCGCTAACGTCTTTTGATTCACCACAAATCTGATTCCACACTATATTATGCCTTGACTTAAAACTGTCTAACCACCCAGATGACGCCTTAAATGTTGCATTTTCTAACTTTTTGGCGACATTTAGCGCTTAAGGCGCTACTTCAACCGACCGAAATTATATCGGTAAATGTGTTCCGCTTCAGCCGACGTAGTAAACAAAACTTTAGCCGTTGACGGTTAGAACTCCCAGTTTGGGATAGATTCCTTACTGTGTTTATGCGTTCTACACTGTTATAAGTTATCAGGGCTATACGTCGGAGATCTATTTAGCTATGCCTTTCAGCAGCGGGATTCTGTAACTCGGTTCGACTAGAACATGTGTCAATTTTGGTCGATGTATCGAACGGCAGGTAGTTTCACTGATTCTGTAACTTTTCTACCGTAGAACGCCGCCGGGTTCTCTTCGACAGAGGACTTCTTGTCGATTGTCTTTCTATCTCTATCTAACTAACGGCTTGCATTTTGCATCTTTTTCGAATAGCCCTTATAAACGCACACCAAATGTTCCATTTAAACGAGTCAAACGACATTTTTATTTGAATAATGTGCTGATGTTGGACGGATTGTGTTTGTTTATTACCTACTCACAATCAGTTAGGGATTGATTTATCGGATTAGTATGTAGAAAAATGGGGTAAATTTATATCACAAATACGTAATTTCACATTTAAAACGATAATGATATTTTGTTTGTTTTCCCCTTTCCTTTGTTAAATATGTAATAAAAAAATGTAAGATTATTGTGATTTTGGTGAAGCACTGTTATGTTGTATGTGATTAGAATTGTGTATCGTAACAGTATTACTTACGTTCAGGATATCTCTTGGTGTAAATTTATTATTCGTATTATTCTAATATTTATTCTTCAAAATATTTGTACACCTAGTCTTGTTTATTTTATTATATTTATTATAATTAGTGAAATGTCAATGTCCCAAGATGTAAATCTTACATTAGCTGCAGCTGAAATACATATTAGGTACACTAAAAAATATTGCAATACTCCATTGTAACAGATCTTTCAGAAAGCGAATAAATAAAAAAATATATAGAAGAAATGTACAGTTATTTTAGTTATTCAGCTAATAAGTTTTATTAGGAACTTTAGTAAGAGTTTGAATTACCGGCCCTAAATACAAAATAATTCTCATTCATTTAACCCTCCGGTACTGTGGGTGTGTTTATCGACACCAGATTTAGAATACGTGTGATTGCAGCATGCAACGATACTATACACTCGCTGCCGCCCGAAGGTATAATATATCTAGATATTCAGTGAAATATTGAAAGTTAAACCAAAATCACATTATTACGATGTAAATGACAAAACTATTCTAACATCTCTCTTTCCAAAAATGTAAGTCCTATGTCTAAAATGCAGGGCTTATTTCCACCAGTTTAAATTCTCGTATTTATTTTACTTTACCATTTTTTTATCATCTAAACATCATGCCTACGCACGACACCACGAGTGTTTTGTTTATGTTATAGTTCGGACGTTAGACTCGCACAGTTCACTTATGGTATATATATATGGTATATACCCTGTGTGTGTGTGTGTGTGTATTTAAACAACCATACAGTCTACAAACAACAATTTATAATATATATTATATAAAAAAAAAAAAAAACCAATCGTATGTAATACGACTACTGTATACATTTTGTAATAATGAAATAATTAAGTAATAAAACCATTAACAACAATAATGTTGGTCGTCTCGGGGGTGGTAGTGTTTGCGTCCGCGCAGAGGCGAACATCCCGGGATGGGAATGGAGTTGGGGAGGAGGATCAAATAATAGTTTAGTTTACTTTTTAGCGGCTATATATTTATTACCAAACTTGGAAAAAATTGGATTGTTCAATTTATTTAGGGGAATATCTGGGCCAAGTAACGCTTCACACAAATCCAAATTAAATTTTTGTGGTTTTTTTGTTCTAGGGGCATACTTTCTAGATGAATGTAAACCAGGGATTTTAGATTTGTGAGTTAGACTTCCTATATGTTCTACGCAGACGCCATTTAGAATTAATTTTTTCATTACAAAGTTTACACAAAATATCATCATTACCCATAAGGGGAACCTAGTAAAAAAACAAGGTAAATACAATGTTAAAGTAGAATCAGAAAATATAAACCACTACATATTCCAGGTGGGTAAGTTTTAAAAGAAAATATTCTTATAATACAATTTAAACTAAGAATAGAAATGCAAAATATGAAATAAAAAACGGAATCTCTAGTGACAACTTAAAATAAATAAAGGAAACTCAGAAATTATTTAATGAAAACGAAAAGCAATCTTTCTCTATGCACATGCATTCGCATTGATAGACCACAGATTACTACCACGATCTTCGCTTGCTGAATCTCTAGTCGCATTCGCATTGGCAAATTGGTGGCAAATAGAAGTTGTTTCTCTTTTCTTTTATAATTACCTAGTTGTTATTTTATTTTATTAATAAATATTGGAAATTATTAAATTTCGCGTGACAGTTATGAGAGAATGAATTGGCGAACCCGAAATAAATTTCATGTCAAAGTTAGTTTATGAAAGACGCAATTTGTTATTCGGTAGGTTTTCTACTAATAATAACTAACCTTTGAATGGTCCCAAGTGAAAAACAAATTAAACATTACCATCGAAATAGTGTATGTACCTAGAGGTGGAAGCCAAACATCAAATTAATTCACTATTAATTTTGTTGGTTTCTTCAGAATTTCGTCCAGTTGGTGAATTAGAATACAAGTATGTAAATGTTACACAAGTAAACATATATTATAACGCACACGTTAGGGCACAAATACTGTCGGGTATTTACGCCTGAACACATGATTTGATTTTTTACAGTGTACGTTTGAGTGTACACATGTGCGTAAATTCCAAGCTGACGGGATATACGAATCTCCAGTCTGAGTGCCTGTAAGGTATGAAATATGTATTGAATTTTTAGTAAAACATTGGTGTTTTCGATCAAATATTTCTCCCTTAATGGCGATTATATAATATACTATTTTACATCATTAGATTAAGCATTGTTAAATTTAGGTACCTACAGCGGGCATTTTCGAGTATTCAGTATGAAATATTTGTTATATGCTTCTAAAAAACACATAACTTTAACCCTTTTTCTCGAAACAACCGAACTTATTTCATAAAATTGAAGTCTGTAGGTACCCTTATTCGTCTTTACAGAACACATGGTTTTTTATTTCAAGTCATAATTCGATAAAATAAGAGCGCAAGATTTGATTAACTGAGGTCGTGCAATTGTATAGCTACAGTAGCCCCTTAACTTTATAACATTGGTCCGGATATCGGTAGATTTTTTTATCGTGCGCTAACGAACCATTCCCACACTGCTTTATTAATTTCTTCATTCCCCGTTCTATTAGCTTTCCTCTTCATTTTGCCATTACCTGCCATCCATTCGCTAATTATCTGATCTTTGTTTCTCAATGTATTATAGATCTGTGTTTTCCCGCACCTAAATTTCATCATCACGTCGCGCACAGAAATCTTTTTCTTTTCTATTGCTTTTATTACATTTACTTTTTCATTTAATGTTAGAGAAAGATATTTTTCTGTTTCGGCACCATAATATCAAAATGATCGAGAGCACGTCCTTCAGATAACAGAAACCATATTAAACTAATGTAAAATACATATGCGTATACGGTAAATATTGCGTCATTAGGCTTAGTCGCTTCCGCATTATACAGAAAACATGATTCCGCTTCCACGTTGGACAGATTCCGCCTTATTCAATAATAAATACATTTAAAACGTATTCGCTCTTCCGGGATAATCTTTTCTTTTTACATTGAACAAGTTTCCGTTTTATTCAAGTTCCGCTTTGATTTCACTGTATTTATGTATAACTACATGACGTATTGACATTCATATTTATATTCGAACGTCTTTTTTTTTATCACAACACTTCCAAAGAAAAAAACTGAAATACAGTTATTCATTTATGTTGACACTCACACCAATTTTCTCGCGTAGAAAGACAAATCTAACACGTTCAAGCGGTTTTGTTAACAAATCCGCTAACTGGTCCTTGCCACTGATGTGTTCCAAATTAAGTTCACTATTCAAGAATTTCTCTCGCACATAGAAATGTCGAACTTCAATATGTTTGGACCGCTGATGGTATTCCGAATTCTTTGCCAGTTTAATGGTACTAGCATTGTCAACATACAATGTTGGGATCGGTTCTGATGTTTCAGTTAACTCGAATAATAAACGTTTTCACCAAACTAATTCTTTCGCTCGCCGAGATAATTTCTGCTTCAGTTGTAGATGTTGCAACAACTCTTTGAAGCTTGCTCGTCCATGATATGGCTCCACCAGACAGCAATGCCGGTTGTTGAACGCCTTGTGTTCTTGTCACCAGAAAAATCAACATCACTGTAGACTTTCAAGCCTTCCGTTCTATCATAAATGATGCCGTAGTTCATTGAACCTCTCAAATAGCGAAATACGCGCTTTATTCGATTCCAATCTTGATTAGTTGGGTTTTCCATACCACGAGCAGCCTTGTTCACGGCAAATGCAATATCGGTACGAGATGCCGTTGTGAGATGCATTAAAGAACCTACTGCTTCACGATAGGGTATCACAGATGAGACTGGTTTGTTGATATCACATTCTTCACACCAACAGGGATTGAAATTGGATTCGATTCGGCCATTTGAAATCTTTCTGTAATTTTCTTGACTTATTGCATTTAGATCCATCTGCATGTTGTTCTATCTTCATACCGAGAAAATTATCCAAATAACCTGTCGTCATTTCAAACTCTTCTTGCAATGTCTTTAGAAAGCTAACAATTTCTTGTTTGTTACTACCTTCAACAAGACCATCATCGACATAGATTGCAACATAAAGTCGAATCCAGCTTTCTTCATAAATTCTATGAATCTTTTGTTCCAGCGCTGTGGTGCCTGCTTAAGGCATATGCAATAGACATAGCTTAAGGCATATGCAATAGACATACTCTATCACTACCGTCAGCAAAACCTTCTGGTTGTTCTAGATATACTTCCTCCTCAAGTATACCATTTAGGAAAGCAGTTTTAATGTCAAACTGTTCCAATTGAAGGTTTTCTGCCGCAGCCACAGCCAGTAATGTACGAATAGTGTCTGACGTGCAACAGGACTGACAGTTTCGTCATAGTCGATTCCTTGCTTTTGGACATAGCCTTTAGCTACCAATCGAGCTTTAAAACGAACACTTCCATTTTTGGCAATTTTCTGACGTAGATCCCAGCGATTGTGCAAAATTTGAGTATCCTTTGGACGTGCGACTAATACCCATGTATTATTTTGCTTCAGGGATTTCATTTCTTCATGCATGGCGTGCAACCACTGTTCAGCCTCGCTCTTCTTCAGCGCTGTATTCCAATGGTTTAAGTTTATTTGCAAGTCTTTCTCGTTCTTTGCATATATTATCACGTCGTCAGCAAATGCGCTCTCTCTCTGCTACTTATTTAATAAATAAATATAAATTATATTTTTAATTACCTGGAGGACCTAGAGTACCTTTTGTCAATTTTCCTGAAAGTATTCCTCGTGTTAGTGTTCGAAGTGGGACATTATAGCGTCGTTGTGCTTTCGTTTTGTAATTTCACCTTTTAGAACATTGCCACTGCCAAGTTTTCTTCAGTCCAGTCTGCCCTTCAGATTGTCCCTTTCCTTACATATTTACGTGGCATTCTAAAAATAATATAATATGTCCATATTCTTCTTTCCCGTCTTTAGCATTAGACACTCTTCTGGACCTACAATCCGCGTATGACACATTGCGAATCAATCGCCACATACTCATATCTGTGTGGCCAACTAGCTGTTGGAATCAACCACTTCCGACAGTATGCTGGAAATGTATTGGACTTGATGTTTACTCGACCAATTATCGACGCATGCTTCACTACCTCCTTTCCAAACACAGAGGAATGCAGATGCAACGAAAAAACCCTAATACATGCAGATGCCTGCTTGTTTAAGACTGGTTCTAGAACAGAGCAGGATGTTGGCGCAAGAACATTCTAAGACAGAATGTCTTATTCCAAGAGTTAGGAAACACTACAACTTTGGGCAGGAAACAACGATCTCTCAGAGCGAAATCTATGCCATTGAGATGTGTGCCAGAGATTTTGGATGAAAACATTAGGCATAAAGCAGTAAAAAGATTCAATGACAGTCAGACGGTGCTGGAAGCACTAGAGGCGCATAAATGCAACTCAAAGCTGCAGCTGTAAAAACATTCTAAATATAATGGAGACGGTTAATAATCTATCCCTAATCTGGGTACCTTGCCACTCAGTCATTCATGGCAACGAGGAAGCAGACACTCTTGGGAAAAAGGGTGCTCCGGACTGTCCTGGTTTAGTACATGCGAAAAAGTGCATTTCGTATAATCATGTCAGAACCAAGGAATTACTTGAATTAGACCGTAAAAATGTCAAAGTAATTGTTTCTGTCTTTAAAGGTCACTGCAAACTTACAAAGCACCTACACAGAATCGGAATCTCTGAAAAGACTGAATGCCGGCTGTGTTTGGAGCACGAAGCGGTAGTTGAACACATCTTCTGCCACTGCCCCGCCGCAACAATGCGATCTTTCTCAAAGTTGACCTTTCCCTAGAAGACTTGAAGAAAATATCATTAAAAAAAGCTTCCGAGTCTGAGCTACCTTAACGGTCTGAACTTTAAAGATAACATCCGCTCTACAATTAATCTGACAATGCGAATGCTATCTCTCCAGCCATAATCCCTGCAAAGTCAACGGTTATACAACGCATGTGCGTCTCCCGCTCATTCTTCTTACTGCAGTAGGTATTCCCCTACATTCAGTCATTCGTCATAGTCACTCATAGCTCACAACGAATACTGGCGCGAGCGCAGCGGTTGCTTTGCTATTCAATCTACACGCAGAAATGTGTTAATTTTTAGTGATCCTGAAACGTATTGTATTTTTATTATCAAAATGAATAAATTGCAATATGTATTGCTTTGGACACACGTACTTATAAACTCAAAAGGTGTAATGAAAGTGTTAAACGGTAATTCATAGTATCTATTATGTACTTAAAAATAGCCTTTGCTCATGACAAGAAAATTAAAGTAATTCTAATGAACGAAGAACAAAACCCTCATAAAGAAATAACAAATTTAACGAAGGAAAAATAAAACTTAATTCTGAGTAAATAATTTAAGAAAATGAAAACTTAAAAGTAACTCTTAATGATAAATTAAATAAACTTTAACATCAGCTCGGTTACTATTCTATACGTAATAGTAATAAATAAAGAAATATAAAACTAGGGTTTGTTCATGACAGGGAAATCAAAGTCATTCTAATGAATTTAGGGTTCAAACCATGTTCAAACAGAAATAGTAAATTTAATGAAGTGTAGGCACTGTTTTTAAAATTTAAATTTAGCGCTTGTTCCTAGTTACTTTCAATGATGTGTGTGTCCAGACTGATATACACTGAGGGTGGTAGACCTGGGAAGCGGGAGTGCGTTACTTCCATAGTTACTTCTAAGGCTTCTAGATTGTTCGATGAGAAAAATGAACAACGTACAGTTATGTTATGAGAAATGTGTGAGGGAGTTCTAAACAGGTTCTAAAGTTATCTTATGTGTTATGTTATATTATGTGCGCCAGATTGGCGGGAAGTTTATGTAAATGTAATATTCTGAATAAAGTTAAATAAAATATAGACACTACAGAAGGACAAATAAAAATTAATTCTGGGTAAATAACTTTAAAAATAGAAAACTAAAACAATCCTTAATAATAAGATGAAATAAACGTTAATTTTTTAAAAATCATTGAATCCAAACAAAAGGTTCAAATATGCCCCCATCCTTAGCTAAACAATATCCTAATGTGTTGTAGAAATTCATTCTACATTTTCCAACTTTATTGCGCAACTACTCTACATTAACTGGTCTAACGTCTTCATTGCCATAAATTATTTCTTTTAAATAACCCCAGTCAAAGAAATCGAGGGGAGATAAATCTGGTGAACGTGGCGGCCATTTGATATTTTCAGAATGAGTTCCGATCCACCGGTTAGGAAACTGTTCACTTAAATAGTTTCGGACAGCCACTGGATTATGTGCAGGGCAACCATCTTGCTGAAAGTAGATGTTTTGCATATTTATATCGGGAAGCTGCTGTACAGTAGGTAGAATGTGGGTGTTCAGTAATTCTAAATATGTATTTGCGTTCAAATTGCCATTGATAAAAAAAAGGACCAATAATATGGTTGTTCAACAAACCTGCCCAAACATTTACTTGTTGCTGTTGCTGACTAGATGAACTTAAATATCTGTGCTCGTTTTGCTTGTCCCAGATAAATTGTGACTTCTAACCAAAGGAAAAGAAGAGTCATCGGTAAAGATAATATTGTTTACCAAATTAGCATCTCGGTTAAGTAAATCGCTTAACTTTTCACAAAATACCATACGCTTAAATGCGTCGCCGTGAAATAATTGTTGGTGTTTAGAATATTTAAAATTGTGATACCCATTTGCTTTGAGTATTCGCTGAACGGAAGAACGGGATATGTCTAAATCATTGGAAATAGTGTCAGATGACATATTCGAATTTATTTCATCTGCAGCACATACTAAAACGGACGTATTATTTAGAAATTCTGCGAGTTGGAAATGATGTTTTTCAATTTTCGACCGAACCGGTATTGTCGGTTTTATTTCTTAATTTAAAAATTGTGGCTTTATTTGGAATAGGCCTGTTGGTGTATTTAGCTGCAAACACGTCGCATACCCTTTGAAAAAAATTGCTAGCGTCATACCACCGCATCATCTCAGCTCTCTCCTCCACAGTATAACGCGGCATTTTGCGCAAAAATATATATTTAGAACTCAGACAACCAACTTACCTGAACTGACTAATAATACTAATCACTGATCAGGCTACACGTGCTATTATCCTACTACAGCGCCACACCTTGCTGTTAGGTAGAGTGGGAGACGGTGGGAGTATATGTACTTCCCCGCCGTTTACTTTGCAGAGATTAAGGCTGTATACAATACAATGTAATAAATCTAAAAAAGTCCAGTCCTGAATTCGCAGTGGTGATAAGACCCACCAGCACTGCAGCAGTAGGGATAATTTTTCTCTTTTATTTTTTATTTAAGTGACTTCATGTAGTCATAGTGTCATTAAATACAACTAAAAATGATCAGCTAGCTGTTATAAAAAGAGCCGCCGCGTCCCTAGATATCTTTAGTAGTTTTTCTTTATATAGATCAGGTGTTCAGCTTAGGAAAACGTGAATTACTACAACACTTTCATAGGTACTTCCTTTATTATTGCAATGATATGGATGTACATAATAATTTGGAATTATTATTATGAATTATACAATTTATGGACAGTATTGTGCAAATATCAAATTTAAATATATAGGCTGTCTCTATCTAAATTAACAAACCATACACCATAAGGGCAAGAATACACGTAGGAAAGACTATATAACAACTACAATCCATACCATGCACTTGCCCGAAAGCCAGTTAGTAAAGATCCATTTTTCTGTACACAATTTTATACTTATATATTTACATAGTATATAAAAAATTACATATATACCATGACATACAAAAAATATACTTAAAACTATACATTTCTTTATGTAAATTTTTTAATATATGTTCTAATTCCGTGCGTAATTATGCACCATCAAAACCAGCACAAAGTGTGAAACTGTCATTGGTTGTTGCCTAGCAACGAAGCTCGATTACCAATTTTCGTTCATTATTCCTTGGAGGGAATTGTTGATGAATTCTTTACTATTAAAAAAACTACTTCCTCCACTTTCACTCATTCCTTTAAAATCAATAAAAAATATAAGTTAAGAATATAATATCGTTGACAAAAACAGTTTGGAGTTTTTTTTTTGTTCCAAGATCGTTCATCGGGGTAAATTAAAATTATAAAACTGGTTTATCATCGCACATGCACTCTATGATAATCCCAAATTGGTTCCGTACTCGTTCTGAATCGATAATAAATGTGTTCTGCGAATATAGCTATTAATTTCTGTATAGAATAATAACCGTGAAAACTTGTACATGACTATGTATGCGATTGTGCACAGAAAAATGTCCCGTGTCAAATCGACCCATAAGTCTAATTTACATATTTAGAAACCTTTAAAGAATTTATTTAATTTAGCCTTCTAACATCCTAATAACGATAAAATAAAATGACAGCTCTATATTGCAGATTACGTATAGGAAGCCGTTAAAATAAGTCATTTGTACAGGGTGGAGCGTCTAAATTTAACCGTCGGTCGCGAATTGTTGGAAATATGTGTTTGGAGTTTTTTGGTATTGATTTCTCAAATAAAAAAATTAGCAACACTGAACTAAAGTTATACAGGAAACGACTCTCAACTTGGTTATTTTAAATGCAACCTGTATATTATTTCATGTTCTAATACCACACATTATAAAGTTTTGTTAAGACTTTCCTATGCCTATCTTTTATAGTTTTAAGAGCGCCAGTTTACTTTGAGCGCTCACAGACGGCGCTAACTGTCAATGCATCGAGAAACATTATTCACGTACGCAACGTCAGATGGCGGAGTGGCTTGTTGTATACAACGCGTAATTGGAAGAGTCGAGATTATTCCCGACGATATTCTAGTAGTGCCGGGATGTCGCTCGAACATTCTCGAAGTGGTCGCGCGGTATTTAAATACGACGCTGCGATTGGGTAGGAGACGTTTGAATCCGGATAGTTAACGCGCTTAAATGGAAGCGACGAATATGAAATAAGGCGAGTGCAAACAAATTTCAACTTCCTGATTGAAAAATGTCTTCTGCTATTGATTATTTATTTCGATGTCGATAAAACGTCGAAATTCATTAATAATCCGTTTTTCTTGAAAACTATCAAAGATAAGCATAGGGGTAAGTGTTAATAAAACTTATTTACAATAATGTGTGCTATCAGAAAATGAAATAATATACACGCTGTTCTATTAAAATAAGCAAATTGACAGTCGTTTCCTGTATAACCAATGTGTATAACCAATGTTGCCAATATTTTTATTTAAAGGAGCCCCAAACACAATTTTTCAGCATTCAACTAGTAATAATTCCCAATATTCCGCTAACCGACAGTTTAGACGGCGCACCCTGTACAATAAATAAAATTTCAATAATACTTTTCATAACATTAGAAAGAGGAACCAAAACGATGTATTATAATAGCACCAATCTATATTTCCGTTAGTTTTTAACTACTTATACATTTAAGGTAAATGATATATCAATTTTTTTCTACTACATATTAAAAAAATACTGTGTTCCATGCCCCTTTAACCCACAAATTCTTCATTTAAATAACTTATTAAGATAATGGAACACCACCACGCTAATAATACCCAAATCCGCTCCTTTCATTTAATCATTCTTCCCATTCAGACATTTATTGATAAAATTGCACACGCTATTCACATACGCTTCCTTGTTGTGGCTGTAATGCTTCACGTGTGGACTGGAATCGAAGCAAAGTTTGGTAACTGAAATCCCCAATTGCTTCCGATGCTCAGCGAAATGTTCCACGTCCTAAAGTTCAAAATTAACACATTTAAATGCGAAGACGTATATTTGTAGGTCTTACATGGTAAGGTATCAGATCGTCCACTTTGGAATAGATGAAATGCTGAGGCCACATATTTCGTTCCTTTTTTAATTTTTGCATGGGATCCGATTGAAAAGTCGTCCCCGGTTTCAAAGCTGAAGACACTATCTAAAAATGTAAATCACATAATGGGTTTGTTCGCGCCGGTAGTTCTGCACAATTCTATAATCAATGTCAAACAAAATATACGAATTTATTTTTCCCGCAATTATTTTTAGTAACCTCAACATTGAACATGAGTATTAGAGAAGGTGAGAAGTTACTAAAACTAGTTGTGAGAGATTTAAATTTGTACACCATGATCAACTGTGTTTGATTTGGTATCAACAAGGCCCCTAGTGACTATAACTGCCCTAATAGGCTGTATTATAAACTAGTTCGTATTTTCTTTCGTGGATTGGCAACACCTCTAATGTCATTTGCTTATTGCTATCAATTACCTCGTAAATCCAAATCACAGAACACAGCATTGTTACTAAAATCGACATTGGAAAATTGTACCAAAAGCTGCCTCCCAAGATTGCCGATATCGCTTTGTATAAGCTTAAAATGCGTCTTTTACCAGGGGCTGAATCGAATATAACTCCTTTTATCTGCAATGAAAGAAGAAGAAAAAATAAGAGCAAAAAAACATAAAATTAACATAACTGTAGTGGAATATTCAAATTTTAAATTTGGCTCCTGGATTGGTGGAGGGGCACGATGGAACAGTTGCAAAGTTCAGTCACAGTATATATACGTTAGGTATATACTGTGGTTCAGTGGAGTGCAGTTGGAAGTAAGAAGCCGAAGTCGTAGCTGATGGCGGGCACTTTATGTTAGTTTATGTTACTTTATTATGTGTATTTTATGTATCAAACTTTAATATTCAAATAAACGCGGCTAAACCTACATAATTTTTGTTCGGTTTTGTTATATCGACCAGAAAACCATTTTTAACTGAGACGGCCCAAACAGAGCCGTTATAATAAAGCTGATTATAAAAATTATTAGCTGATATACTGAATAACCAGCGGCAGCTGGTGCTTGCGTCACTGAGAGGCTTTTACAATGATCAAATTTTTTCGTATAACTTTGAAACATAGGTATATAAACTATTCGACGAGAGCATACAAAGAACTTCGATTATTCTAGCTCTCGGTTCATCTCGTCGCCTCTCGCATTAATCCCGATTCTTCTATTTACAGCATATATCCACAGCATATATCATATATGTAATACTTGTGCTATATTACATATGACAGAACACCATTCCGCCATCTGACGTTTCGAATGTGAACTCTGTTGCTCGATTCATTGGCCGTTAGTGCCATCTCTAGGTGCACAAAGTAAACTGGCGCTCGTAACATTATATTATATCTATATTGACAGATATTCTCAGTGCGGCCAGTGAAATTCACTATAAAATTAATTAAAAATGAGTAATATAATGAATGAATAAAATAATATATAAGTGTAAGCATTTTCGTAGGTTGCCCATAGTAGTAGCCGGGCGTCAATTACTTGTTGTATGGTGGAATTGTTTATAGCATTATAGCTAAACAAAATTGAATGCAATTGAAACTTGAAATAAATATCATCTACGTTCATAATATGACTAGATTCTATTTCAGTCAATAAGTTATGCTTCAACCTACTTAGCGCTAACAAGTAGGTATATTTTAAATATTGAAAGACAAAAGTGTTCGCGTTACAAAATCGGTTCGTAGCAAAAATTAAAACAGGAAAACATATTGGCAAATAAATATTAATATCTACTTATTTCACCTTGTAAAGTAGTTTTGTAGTATTTATTAATCACTTCTCTACGGATTATATATGCGTATACGGTATACCTATATGAAATGTTGTTAGTTTTTTGAATAATTAAGTAGTACAATAGACTTGCCGCGCTTTTGTTATTCTATAATTTGTAGTCAGAATTTTTATTGAATCCTGTGTCTTGTTTGAACGAATGTTCATTCATGCTTCATTCATAAAAAAAAAAAACCATATATTATTTCTGACGGTAGACAAAACCGCAAACCCGATAATGTACAATCAGGATTAGATATATGCTCGTGTGCACTTTTTATTATCAACATTATCCGTATGAATTGAAACATAACTATACCTACTATAATGTAAATTTTAGAAAAGAATTTTGGTGAAGTATAGTCTTCAAGATCTAGTAAAGAGGAATGTGCTAGTAGCTATACTGTGATAAAACATTGAACTCCACCTTTTCTCAAAGGTTGCAGTTTGCTCAACCCACTATATAAAGCCAGAAACTATAGTTTTGCGAGTGTGAGTACGGTTTGTGGGGCCGAGGCGAAGCCGAAGTCCCACAAGTGCAAATACATTGTTTATGCCGGCAAACAGATCACTAACAGTTGGCATGATTGTATTCCAATTACTGACATTTTATTGTAAATTCGTGACAGATGACAGAATTTTCGTTACACAATTTCTTATTAATTAATTCATATATTCTTTCAAATTCAATTTTCCGAAGATTTTACAGGTAATAAATTGTTAATAACTTGTTGCACAACCTCTGTATTATGAGCTGGCGTCTCCATTGCCCTTATTACTGATGAATATGTATGAAAACGGATAGATTATCTCTGATTAAAACTACCTAGACAATTAAAACATCAAAATACTAAGGTAATATTAACCCCGACTTCTAATTCAAAATTCATACGTAACATATATGTATTGCCAACCTGTACTGCGTTAACCCCCTAGGGTCAATTATTGTTATTATTTTCAACAAATTTAATAGTTGTTGGCGCAAAACACCATGCACATACTCGTTAAACTATCGTTTCACTAATAGAAATAACTATTTTTTAAAGATGGGCGAAGAATAAGATGATATAAAAGGCCTGTTCATAGAAGTATCACAAACTAGTCAGAGCCGATCACATACTATGAAATCAGTTAGAAAACTGTTTCGGATTTCTAGTTTGTGATTTTTCTATGAACAGGCCTATTGGGTTGGTTAGAATACCATTAGAAGGGAAACTAATCTAAGAAGACTTGCACGCTTTTGAAGAAAAAAGTGTTAGCAGAAGGCTATATAATATTGCGCCATTCCTAAAATTTGGAATGTTTTAGAAGAATATATTTCCTATAATTAATTTATTACAGAATGTAGCCTAATTGCTATAATTTGTACTTTAATATGAAGTAATAATCAATGTAGTAAAAAAAAACAAATTTTCAATTATGCAAATAAATAGATGAGTAATAAAAGTAACTATGTATAAAGTGTAGTAAAATTGTGATTTTATTAAACTGTATAGTACAAATCCATCGCACAAATGACAGCTGTCAACTGTCACTTCTCTGTCATTTTGATATAAAAATTGCTGCACTTACTTGTATGGGACTAGGACTTTTTTCCAGCGCCATAGAAAAATTTTGATACAAGAATGCTCCCCCATTTGAGAAACAGTGCACGATAATTGGATGCGTTTCGAAATTTAACTCTATCAACAGATTCACCAATTTCTGACCTATGGCTATCATCTGATATCTCTTCCAGAAGAGACATTTTACCGGAGCTGTATAACGTAATGTTATCAAGCTGGAAAAACAAACGTGGATCTGTGCGTTAAAGTTAATGTGCGGTAAGGATTTAAATTGCAACCCTTACCCTTTCTCCTCGTAAATCTGGGAATATTTCACTAAGTATTTGTCCTGACAGCCGGCCCATCCGAACAACAGAATAACGGGGATTTTGTCCTCGCTAACGACGAAGACAAAGTCATTCTCGCTGTTATTTTGATTGTAATTGAAGTTCGGGTTGGGAAATTTGATGTAGTACTCGAGTTTGTCCAAATCGGCCATGTTTTTCGAATTGCGCACGGCGATTTTTTCTTTTATCGATCCGTTTTTCCCTAACTGCCTTGTAAGCGGCGTCAGCCCCCTGTTATAATGCTGTTGTGGCCATGCTGGCGATTTGCAAACGTGGATTATTGATTTGTTTATAACGCAGCGTCTAAAACTGTGTACAACTGATATTTTAGTTAATTCTACGTTTAAAGCAATAACTAATGCAACATTAAACATCTTAAGAAATATATTCCCTTTTAGGAAAATTCAAATCGTATCGCGTATGCTACGAGAATTAACGCATAGATGGCGCCAGCCCGCTCTGTATTTAAATTTATAAATGAAATTATGTATGTATAGTAAAAAAAATAGAACAAAATGCAACCAAATTCTCCTAGAATTATTACAGAGCTGCACATATTCGTAATATGAATAATTTCTGATGGTTTACCTTCTGAAATTCAGGAGTTAATTTGAGGAACTTCTTAAAAATACCACATTGCGTCATAATTTCCAGTAATGGAAAAATGTTCGCTAGAAATGCGTCATTCTACACAACGAATGAATTGAAGCATGGGTTATTGTTATTCATCAGCTAATTATAAAAATTGCAGCCAATCCATTTGTATCGAGTTAGTTCTTTATAATTTATAAGGAAGGATGGTCATTAAATACAATTGAAAAGAGAATGTCATTTTTGTGAATTACTAATATTATTTCATTTTCCTAATTTTCCCTTGAGGTTTCTCTTTTAATTGGTTCTAAAACACATAATCTGGCTTTGAATTGATTTTTTGAAGTTTTCTCTGATATTCTCCGTAAAAATTGATTTATTGTGTGGTAATGTATGTTAAACGTTGATAAAGGGCTCAACATACGTTTCAGTCAATATTAATAATTATTTCATCACCTAATAGGCATATAAAATAATGAAAATCGATCATATTAGCATATGATAGTCCTACGATTGAAATTTTAGAAATTAACTAAAATGCTAATAAATGAAACATGAAAAATATGCATAATATGTATCTATGAACTATTGGAAAATCGCTCTTCACTGCCAATTATATTAAGATGATTAAAAATAAAACTTACAAAAAAAAACTGTCAATTTTGAATAATGTATTTTATTTATCTCTATTAATTTGTGCAAGGCCTGTATGTTAAAACTGCATCATTGCTTTATGTTATATTATCTTCTTATGTAAGCAACTATAAAACGTAAACATCCTAGGTATGACATATCTCAAAAATTATTAATCACATTTTTAAAGATGTATTAGAATATTATGATATTTTTTCATAATTTTTTGATATATTTCTGCTATTTTATTTATGTTAATCTTATTATTTTTGTATTTATGTTGTTTTATTATAAAGAAATTCGTTAATAATTAAATTATTTTCTTTTATTGTATCTTTCAATATTGATATCAGATCAACAGTTGACTAAAACTAAATATTTATCGTTAAAATATTATACAATAAATATCATATCTATTCTTTTTTTCTATTTTCTAAAATTACAACAAACATAAAAATGCACTTCAAATAATCCCGCCAGGAATTCATCATTTATGAATGTAGTAGATAATCGATGGTGATGCAAAGTGCGATGACTACTAAAATCTTAAAAGTGTGCTAGAAAAGGATAAAACGTTGATAGCGGGAAGCGATTGGTGCACGAAAATCTGGAATGTCATTGCTTTGTGTCAACGTCAGCAGAACAGTTCCAGAATCTCCGCGTATCAGACGAAGATAGCGATATATGGCGTTTAGGACTGTCATTTAAATACCGAAGTGACAACGTAATTGTCGTTACTTACTAGTTTTTTAGCATCTAGCGAACAGTCAATTCTAGTGAACCGCCATTCCTCCTGTGAATCGCCTACTAGTATCTTATTGTACATAATTTTTACGATTTTAAGAAGTTCTATCGTCCGAAAACATGGCAATTCACATTAAAGACAGAGTAAGTACCGTTTTATCCATAAATTAGTGTTTCCTGTCGTTTGTACTTCATATTTTTTTTTTCTCCGTGAATGCAGCGTAGTTGATGGAGGTGTGGTTGTTTTTTAACTGGTTAAGTTTGGCTAGAATTACAGTTTTCGCGATCCAATCACTCATTGACATATCCCATTATGATACGGAATAAAATTGCGTCATTTTTCTTTCTGCGTAACCTTCATCAGTATAGCGTGAAAGGCAACGAACGGTAAAATTTTTTTTTCATTATTTTATTTCCATTATCCGGCTATTCGACCATGTGGATTATCGATTTGGTTTAACGAAAATACGCCATGACCTTAAGTTTGTTTGCCTGGTTAAGACGAAGAAAAAAGTAATTAACAGAAATTATCCATAGATTGTACCTAAACTTGATAAAAATTCATATTATATTTTTGCTATTCACTCGCTTTTTATCTAATCTTGGTAATAAAATATTTTTTTTTTACAAATGTTGAGATTTTTTTTTTTGTTTCCAGGATGATTTTCTTGGAAAACTGAACGATGCTGGAGACAGTTTGGTCGTTATTAACTTCTTTGCCACATGGTGCGGTCCTTGCAAAATGATTGGGCCCAAAGTTGAAGACTTGGCTAAAGAATTCAATAACGTTCTCATTCTGAAGGTATGTCGATCTCTACACATTATATATATATTTAAGTATTTTTTAATCTAATTGAGTTATCATAATTATGATTTATTTACTTAATAATCTTTATTTTTTGATTAAATATTGTGCAATATTTGTTGAAGTCATATTTTTAAATGTATATACAGCTTGCTAATTTATTTACAGTAAATAACTAGTTTGCAAACCGATTATTTGAAATATAGTTGTAAATATAGGTAATAGTAAATCTTTCTGTGTGCCAAATAATTAAAGTACATAGAAAATTGATCTTATTTACTCTATTGAAAATGTGCCACAATTACTTTTAACACTGATTCCTAAAAAAGAATCACATTAAATGGAACCCACAATTTTTGTATTCTATCAGAAAATGTTTTGCCAAATTTGAATCTTCAATCTTTTGAGTTTTCCTATTGGTTAAAACTACTCTATCCTAAATAGAGTTTGCCTTTATGCCAACACATTACATTGTTATGAATGTAAAGTTTCAACAGATGCAAATTTGTATAAGATAGTATGATTATAATTTCCGTAGTAGAGATACCAAGGTCATGCAAAGGTTAAATTAAATTTTTGTAAATAGATATGTTATTTTTTCAAAAGTTCAAAGATTTTGAGTAAAAAGGCGCTATCATTCATTTGCTTTAAAAATAATATTACATGAAACATTTTGAGAATATACTGTGTTCCATTTTTACAAATAATTAATCTTTTCATATCACGTAAATTTAGAAAAAAAAAAGTGCAGTGAATCGACAAAATGTGATGTTAGATGATGTGATATCTAAAAAAGTTATTTGAAAAGGTTGCCAAGAACTCAATTCTGTGGTCATGCAAATTTTCGTGAACATTTAAACAAAATTAAAGTAAAAACCCTTAGTTCAAAACTTATAATAATTCATAATCTTTATTCATCCCATAAATTTTTTTTAATAAATGTGTGAGATAAGTCAATATACAAATTACATAATATAATAACAATACAATAAAAGACAAAGGACTACAAACACTTATCACATAATTTGAAATACTCATCTAAAAAGTATAAACAGTCTTGGAGAAGGAATGTTTTAATTCTACGTTTAAAAGATGACTTACTACTTATGGATTTGATATCGTGAGGTATATTGCATACCTCAACCCTCACTCAGGATCAGGACTATTCTCTATAATCTATAACTAAAATTAAGTATAGTGGAGGCAGCATAAATATCGATGCACGTGACTTTTATAAATTATAATAAATATTAAAATGAAAATATTTACGTTCGGTAATACAGTTCACTGTAAATTACATAACCTAAAATTTGGCTATTCATTGACTTGTGCCATATTTGAGAACAGTGTAGTACTTGACGTAATATTCGGTCAGTCACGTGCATCGATATTTATCTTGCCCCGAGTATATTGGTTATTTATTTATTAATTATTTTTGTGTTGTTTATTATTATTCGTTGTTAGGGTTGAGATATTATAAGTTTTGTTGGACTAGCTGTGAATGGATAAAATAAAACAAAAATATAATTTTTGATAAAAGTAATGTTTACTAAACACTTTAGATTAAAAATATCTATAAAATTTATTTTTCCTTTTGAATACAATTCCTGCAATTTGCAACAGCAACTGTCATACAGGAAATCTACTTTTTAGTTTTACCTAGATAAGTTAATTTTGAAAAAATTGACAAAATTGTTTGACCGTCAACCAAATTTATAGATTTTGATTCATCAGTTGTGCTACTAAAACCGAAGAAAAATGTGAAAATATGTATTTTATTTAAGAAATATTATTTGGAAAAATTAATTTTCTTTAAATATGTTAAAAATTTGCATGCGGCTCAGAATTGTATTCTAAACAATTTTTTCAAATAACTTTAAATATTATGCCATCTTTTCACCGATTTACTGCACTTTTTTTTAAATTTACCGCCAAAATTTAAATAAAAAATATGTTACAATATATTTATGTCGGTCACTCTATATGACCCTGACACACTTTACACTTAATTTTGTCTATCTGCGATATATGTACATATGTATCTAATATTTATTAATTTATCTGACTTTTTTTTCTCTTTTAAATTAAATTTAGACAAAGAGGTGGTTAAATGTAAAGAGAAGAAAAAATAATTTATCGAATGGTAGAGTAAAATATACATGTTTCCGTTTAAAACAATTGCAGAAGAAAATGCAAGTTCTCTCAAATGTAGATAAAAATTTTGTAACAAACTTTTATATCGAACATTCTTTCCTGAAACTGATGTTAACGGCTAATTTTAATATAAATTCGCGTTTTACTGTTAAACTATGGAGGCCTAACTCCTTGGCGCGCCCCTAACCACAACATACAAATTTTGACAGTTGGCCGGATCAAACCACAGTATGTAATCATTCATTGAAGAAAGTGAAACAATAGATGTCGCTCTAGCGTTATGAAGGCGGTAGATTTCAAAAATAGTTTTATATTTAATTTAATTAGGTATAAAAAAGAAAAAAAAAAAAAAACGAAAATGCGTATTTCTTGCTTATATTTGCTAGACAATTTTTTTACATTGTTTATATAGTACAGATGATCTTGTTATAATTTAATAATTTTTTTGCAAATCCCTAAGGAGTGACAACAAATTTTAAAATTAAAATCTTGTTTTTTAACAGTAAAAATTGTTTGAAGTATGTTTCCACTTGCACAATTTTCGTTTGATATGTAGATAACGATGTTATCATCGTCTTGACAAATGATTTATTATAACACTGTCACTTAGCCTTATTGCTCCGCTATAATTTTTCAATTTATGTTTTAATGTTTTATTTCATCCACTCACAATCAATGTACATAGCCAACCAAAGAAATAATACTATATAAAAAATACAATGCAACACTAATAAAATGCAATCTTAATTAATTAATAATACCATGTGAATGAAAATCCCAAGGATATGTTTGGTTAGAGTGCATGAACTCTTACCATTCTTCCACATATCCTTGTATAAATAAAAAAAAATATGTAATCAAGTTTTTGTGCCTATAATAACTTAACTAATAATATTCTGCGATGAACACGATCTCCATAACTAAACAATTGAACCATATGTGTATACGAAATTATACAAAATTAAAAGAAAAATTTTTAATAAAATCCTCATGGTAATCGCTGTCCCCCCCCTGGTCGCTTCAAAATGTTGTAACGACACACATCGCACTTTTTGAGAGACGAAGTAATCTTATTGAAGTTATATTTTATTCTTTGTTACTTACGCAAACATAAAGAAAGAAACACGATAATGATAAAAGAAAAGTCTAAAATACAAAAAACAAATAAAAACAATGTAGGACAAAATCTCCGTATCACGATCAACACCGTATGACTGTGCAGGTGAATCACATATTTGCCTCGGCATGAACATAGCTTCCAGCCAACGTCTCGCGCATAAGCCCAACGACATCTATTGGGCAGGGGGAACTGAGTCGCCATGACAGTTGCAGTTTCTCCAATGAAGATTACATACTGTGATCTAACCATAGACAAGGATAAATATATAGACAGAGCTAAGAGATGCGCAACGTTCAGATCATATAAGGACCGCCATTTTGATGTATGACAGGGCCGTAATAAGTGAAGCAGGGGCGTAACCGTAATATTTTAAAATAAAAAAAAATGGTAAAATGCTGGTTCTTTGGTTTGATACTACTGACATATTATATTTATAAGTGAAATTTTATTTTTTACAGCGGGAAAAGCATTACATTGATATTTAAACACACACGATATTATAACATGTTTCTTTATTGATGATTAAACAATATTAGTTTCTTGTATTTTTTTCTCACTAATTCCCCTTGCAGTTCTTGCGTGTAAGTTTTTGCCAAATTATAGAGCCGTATTTTGCAATAACATTTGATAATCGCTTTTGTTAGTAAGATGGGATGCTCTTCAAGAATGGTCGCTTCTTTTAAGTGCCCCACAAGAGCAGAAAAAAAATCGAAGACCTTGTCTGCAATATGGAATTACTGATTTTCTCAATTAGTTGGAAATCTTTCGGAATTTTGTTGTTATTGCAATTTATTAGGCTTCTTAAGAAAATTTTACTTTTTTCACATACTGATACAACTCCTGCAGCAGGTACTATTAATCCGCCTGAAATAGAATAAATGTTATACCTATGTTTTGTGTCAACAGTGCAGAAATACTTTTATTCTTTCGTTGTAATCGTTTGTATTTATTTTCTCTAGGATTTTCCACAGGAGATGTTAAGTGCAGTAAGCAGTCTTCACAATGAAATATTCGGTAAATCATTTGCACAACATACCCTGCTATATATGTTATTACATTTTGAGAATACAAATTCAATGGTAAATTTACTCCCAAAATATCATACTCGCTATCTTCCAAGACATTTAATTCTATGTCTTGGAAATAAATGTTGTTAGTTACTACTGTTGTATCCATATTCCCGCTAGGTATATGTAAAACACTTGTTGTATCAAGCACTCTTGCGTTTCCTCCTTCTCCTGGTATCCTAGCATGAAGTAGTGGCCTCTTAAATGAATAATGAAACTCAGAACAGGAAGGATTATTATTCCAACCATTCCTGGACCTATAATAATAACTTATTTTTATTATTGTCATTGCGACCACAATTCTTTGTTACCTTATACAACAGAAAAATAATTCTAGATGATCTTGGTTTAATTTGTACGTCAATATGGAATAATATTCGTTTCCACCCATTCATTAAAAATGCTACATACTGATGTTTATGGTGATTGCTAATCCCAAAATTGGAGTCTTATTAGTTCGGTAGATTAAATTTCCGTTATTATCTCGTAGGGATAATATAAAAAATTTCTCGTAGTTTGTAGAAAACTCTGCCGTATGAATTTATTTCCAACTCTCATAGGTGACTTGTATCCTTTTGCATATGGATTGACAGAGTTTAAAACATCAAACATATGATTAATTGTTCTAATAAAATTTATTGTCGGGCGACACATTCGAAAATTTCTATCTTCAATATCAACCATCAAAAATTCTAATGTGTTTGCTACGCTCTCGCTGAATATTTGGGCTGCTATATTTACCTTCATCCTTTGTGATTCCCAATTAATGTGTGTTTTTTTCAATTTTGGAGCAATCTTTAGGCCTTCTTTTTCTTGGAGATTTTGCAATCCTACCAAATATTTCCACTTTATTAATTGCTATTTATTTACATTTTACTAGTAGGTATTGATAGCACATATGTGCATAAGGAGACTACATCTACAAATATTATTTTAAAATTTTATATTATTTATAAACTACAGTGAAAGCTCCCATAAGCGGGCAGTCACGGTTCCAACCCTTTTGCCCGCTTATGGGAGGTGCCTGCTTAAGAGAAAATTATTACATACAAACATATATCCAACATAAATAGGAATCAGTTTGTTTTTAAATTGATAAATGGACAGTATATACATAATAAAAATGATGCTGCTTAAGAGAAAACTTTATTACATACATAATACATATACAGTACATACATACATACATATATAAATAAGAATAGGAAAGAGATGTGTAAATATGTACATATGCCAAAAAATTCAAATACATATGTATAAAAGTTATTTAGGAGCAGCTTGAAAAAAGCTTAAAATACTCGACTGCTTAAGCTTCCTTTGCTGTTCTTCCATACGACACTTCTGAAAATGGCATTCTAAATTCTTAATTTGTTCAAAAGCCACATAGTCATCTTTAGAAAACTTTTTCAGTTCTTTAACGTAATTTAAAGCTTCATCGTAGCACTTTATTTTATTTTCCTCTTCTTGAACGTCCTCTATTTCGTCATCTGTCTCATTGTTTTCAATCGTAACCTGATTTTCAACCGTGACCTGATTTTCAAAATCATCATCTTCTGTTGGTATGTTTTGATCGATGTTTATAAATTCGTCTAAATTTTGGTCATTGGTGACATTCAACTCTTTAGCAGCTCTCGTTAGTGTCGCAAGGACAGACAACGGTAAGTCGTCTTCGGGGTCAAAATGAGGAAGCTTCGTATCCGCTTTTCTGAACCCAGCTTTTCTAAAACAGTTTTCTATTGTTGCTGGATTGATTTTTTCCCATGCCGTTTTTATGAAGTACAGTGCCTCCAAAACATTAATTTTTTTTGAAAGTTCAGATGATGATTTAGCACAATCCATGTTTGATAAAATATGTTTCAAAATCTGATTGCGGTAATAAACCTTGAAATTTTGAATGATGCCTTGATCCAGTGGCTGGCAAACACAGGTTGTATTGGGAGGCAAGAAAATAATTTTTACATTTTTTAGGTGTAACTCTCGAGGGTGTGACGCGGCGTTGTCTAAAAACAGTAGAATTTTTCTTTTTTCAATGCCCATTTTTCTATCCAGCTCGATCAACCATTCACCCATTATTTCCCGAGTCATCCAGGCTTTTTTATTTGACTTCCACATAACAGGTAAATCTTTAATGTTTGTGTTTTTCAATGCTCTAGGACGAGCCGATTTTCCAATCACCAAAAGTTTCTTTTTTTGTCCAGTCATGCTTGCACAAAACAACACAGTTAGTCTCTCTTTTGCCAATTTCCCCCCTGAACACTTCTCAGATTTTAATGTCAACGTCTTATCGGGAAGCGCACGCATTATAAATATCCTCGCATTGGTATCCGAGCAACAAAGAAGGAAGTTTTTCCATGAATGCGACAACTGTCTCTTGATTTACATCAGCTGCTTCACCGGAAATGCACTTGAAACTAACGTTGTGTCTTTTACGCCACTTCTGCAGCCATCCATCTGATGCACTAAAATTTTTGTAGCCAAACTTGTTTGCAATTTGTTTTGCCTTTTCTTTTACAAGCCCACCTGATATAGGAATCCTTCGATTTCTAGCATTTATAAACCACTCAAAACATGCCTTGTCGATGTTCAAGCCTTCAGTTTTCAAAAAGCTCCTTTTTTGGTGTTCATTTACACCAGACTGCCACAAACGTCGGATGTCTTCTTTATTCTTTGCTATCAACGTAGCTTGTGTCTTTCCTATATGAAAGCGCGATGCTATAGTTCTAGTTGATAGTTTTTCTTTGTCAATTATGTTTACTATCTCCATCTTTTCTTTTAACGTTAATATTCTTTTTTTCGGAGGCATTATTAGCAAACACACACGTACGATTCTGTAGCGAAACTAGAGCGCAAAGAACAACGAACAATTCATTCTCATTCATAGTACGAGTAAATAAAACGGTAAATCCCCAAAAGGGAATCACCGAATAAATTAAAATGTATGTATGTACATACATAGATAAAATCTAATTCAGCCGGCTATTGGAGCTTCGTGGCCGCTTATGGGAGATATTTTTTAGGCGTGGATACAAAGCAAGCTGCCCGCGCACGTTTATAGGAGCGCCCGCTTATGGGAATGGATCTTATGTGTTAAAACACAGAACTAAAATTGGTTCCAAAAAATTTGGTCGTTTAAGGGAGATGATCGCTTATTAGAACTGCCCGTTAAGGGAGCTTTCACTGTATTTGAATTGCTATTCTTTCCAAAAACTAAAGTTTATTTAATAAATTATTTATTTTGCTATTATTTTAATATTATTCAATTCCTAAAATCCAAATTTTCAATTGACTACAGTTCAAATTTAAATGAAAATATAGAGATATGTAAATATCATAATATACCGGGTGTGCCAGCTTATACAGTGGTGGCCATATAATCAAGAACGATAGGTGCTTGTATGATTTTATTTTGTAAAGCCCATGTATATAATTCTAAAACATATAATTCCGTGAATTCTCTGTAGGCCATCTGTACTCGATGCGCTGTTAATTCGCTTTTCCACGAAATACAATAAAATCGGTTTTGTTCCCCAGAACACTGCAAATATGAAGTAGCTGTCGTTGAATTCGTTCAGTGTGCACATTGAAAATCTATTACTGGGGTTGTGATATTTGTTATGAGTAAGTAAATATGGAGAAAAGTAAAAGCTGTGACTCTACGATGAGAAAATGTATTATATACTTGTCTGAGAAAAACTGGTCATATAGGAAGATAGCCGATAATTTAGTGTTCGAAAACCATGGTATTCAATGCACTGCGTCACTATAAGCAACATAATACTACGGAAAATGTGAAAAGGAAAACTAGACCTCGCAAAACAACTGCTAAAACAGATGCAAGAATTGTACGCTTATCAAAAAAGAATCCACGATTTGGATCTAATGAAATAAGACACGAAATATTCGAAGAATCGAGCACTGTCATATCCGCTAGAACAATTAGGCGCCGTCTCAAAGAAGCGCAGTTATTTGTAAGAGTTGCGCCCAAGAAACCATTAGTTAATCTACGGAACAGAAAACGTAAAACACAATTCGGAATAAGCCATAGGCAATGAACCATAAATGTACTAAAATAAATCCTCTAGGATCTGATGGCGGACAATATGTTCGTCGGCCGCCAGGCAAAGAATTTGATCCCAAATTTATAGAAATTGCATTGAAGCATGGTGGTGGCTCAATCATGATCTGGAGATGTTTCTCTTGGCATGGAGTTGGTCTAATTCACCGTATTAAAGGAATTATGTAGCAACACATGTACATTAATAATTTAAAGACAATTATGCTACCTTATGCAGACGAGAACTTACCGGTCATTTGGAAATTTCAGCATGATAACGATCCAAAACACGCTGCACGGTCGGTAAAAGATTGGCTTGCTGGTAATGTGGTCACAGTTCTGGATGGCCTTCATGCCACCCCGACCTAAACCCTATTGAGCATCTATGGAATGATGTAAAGCGAAGTATAAGGCAAAAGGAAATAACCAATATGGATAAACTTTTTGAAGAAGTCGTGATAACCTGGCAAGCTATTACTCGAGAACGCTATGCAGCTCTTGTTGAATCTATGGGTAGAAGATGTGAGGCTGTACACAGAACTAAAGGATATTCCACTAAATATTGTTATAAAAATTAAATAATGTTAATTATCTTTTTACTTGAACATTATAATCATGTAATATATAATTATTATTAAAAGGACATAAATATATTGCAAAACTCTAACCGCGTAAAAAAAACACGAAATATACTTCAAATACAGTTAACTTCAATACCCCGTTATCCGCTGACTCCGTGTCCGCGGTTTCAGTCATCCGCGATTTACCTATGATGAGCAGAAAACGCGTTATATCGTAAAGTTATAGGAGCATTCGAATTGTCGGACAAGACAGTGCTAGCAATAGTTTTTAAATAAAGCATGCAAGTAAATTTGAAAATCATTTTAAAATGGCTTCTAAACCAAAAAGAAAACGTGAAATGCTCACTATTAGTGAAAAAATAAAAATCATTAATATGATTGAAATAGAAAAAAACATCTATTTATATACTATAACTGTTGCTAAAATATACAATAAAAACGAATCTTCGATACGGGAAGTGTTAAAAAACAAAGGTAAGATTCGAGCTAGTTTTTCTAGTGCACCCCAAACTGCAAAGTTGCAACCACAATACGTAATAAAGTGTTAGTTACTTAAGGTAGAAAATGCCTTAAATTTATGGGTGGAAGATATGACAAGAAAACGTTCCTATCGATGGCAAAGTGCTACAACAAAAGGCGTTGGTTTTATATGAAGATATGCAGACCCAAGATTAAACTGAAGAGGAAGGAAAATCATTCATAGCAAGTAGGGGGTGGCTGCATAGATTTAAAACTCGGTTTAATCTAAAAAATACAAAAATGACAGGGGAATCTGCGTCGGCTGATCATGTAGCTGCCGCCCTGTTTCCAGAAAAATTTAAACAAATTATTGCAGAAATGAATTATCATCCTAAGCAAGTTTTTAATTGCGATGAGACTGGTCTTATGTGGAAAAAAATGCCTCGAGATCGACCAACTCGATACCACAGGAATTCTGTAAGAACGATTCGATACCCAGCTATCGTCTACTTGGAAGGTTTTACTCGATAGCTATTTAGCTCTCGGCACACTCGCGGTCAAAGCATCATCTCTCTTTCGCAAACGGGGTTTATTCTCTATCTTTCTTTATAAGGTACCCCCGCTGCTAGGTCGAACGGTGGTAAAATGCAAATGTTCAAAAATACGTTTGAAAATATTTCGCATAATAACTTTTACAATATAATTTAAAACACATGTGTAGTTAGTTTAGAAATGTAGTGGAGAAGTAGACACAGTTCATTTCTTATGTAGTTGCTACTAGCAACTTGCTAGCTCTCCCAATTATTAAAATAATTCACTTCTTTTTTAAATCTTTATCTCTTTAAATTAAAGTACCTATTTATATATTTGTAATTTATTAATTTAAATTTGATTTAACATGGCATTCAAAGTCAAAGAAATTCATTGGGAAATAATGTTAAATTACATGGAAAAAAATAAAGAACTTGCTACTGGTAAATTCACATGAATGGGCGTGATAATTACAAAAAAATGTGGATTAGTTTGGGAAATGAATTGAATGCTACTGGTTATGGAGAACGATCTGTCGATAAGTGGCAAAAGGTATGTAGCCATGTAACATAAACATTCTTGATCATATACCAGCATTTGTCCTTAAATATTATTGTTTATATATTTTTTAAAATGTTTTAGTGTTAGACGGATTTTAAGTATACGTTAAAGCGCAAGTACTCTGATTTCTTTTTCTTCTCCTTACACTCTCAGTTAAATGCGGAGTTAGTAAATCAATTAAAAAATGAGCAAGTACCCTTGTTAACCGAAAGAGTTCCACAAATCGTCTTTCTGGCATATTAAATGGATTACTGTTATCTCGCAACTGTCTTCTGTATAAAACTAATTATCGATTATTTTGTGCATTAGCTTCAAGTAACATATGATGAAAAACATCATAACAGTGTTCTTTAATAAATTACAATTTTTAAATTACAGTTATTTCAAATTGTCAAAATTAATGCGAACAAGCGAACTAAAGTGAACTTTTTAGCCAATATTTAGACCAGTTGTATACTTGTACCCGAAATTACCCGACCTTCTACTCAATAGATATACGGAATCGCTCTCTCTATCGACATCGGATGAGGTATCGTATCGAGTTTGTGTATCGTATCGACTATACGGAATCCGGCTGCTGGACTTGTTTACCGATCACAGAATTCACGTGCTCTTAAATACAAAGATAAAGCTTGCCTGCCTGTGTTTTGGCAATCAAATCGAAAGGCGTAGCTTACGGCTGTTCTATTTACACAATGGTTTCATCAATGCTTTATTGCGGAAGTGGAAAGATATTTGGAAAAGGAAGAATTACCATTTAAAGTGCTGCTGATACTAGACAATGCTCCTGGGCACCCTGTGTCACTAGGCACAGAAAATAAAAATGTTGAAGTGGTTTTTTACCACCTAACACGACCTCATTGCTTCAGCCCCTTGATCAAGGTGTCATTAGATGCTTTAAAGCCATATATATTCGACAGGTTTTCGAAATGCTGTATACAATGGCTAACGAATGCTCTGATATCGGGCTCATGGAATGCCGGAAGTCATTTACAATTGCTGACGCAATTCTATTTATCAAAGGAGCGATGGAGGAATTAAAGTCAGAAACGATAATAGCATGTTGGAAAAATATGTGGAATGACATCGTTCTTAGTTCTGAAGACACACATGATATTAATTCACATCTAACAACGATATTTAACATAGCGCAAAAAATAGATGGATTAGGATTTAACGATATAACCAAAGAGAAACTCAGTGATTACATAAACGAAGAGGATCAAGTATTCACCAACGAGGAATTGGTAGACCTTGTGAAATCTTCTCCAGAAGCGAGTGACGATGAGGATGAGGGCCAACAAGAACCGCCAGCATGGACGCTTGAAAAATCTTCAGCGATATTTCGAACTGCTCAAAAAGTAAAAGAACAGATAATAGAATATGATCCAATAATGGAACGCAGTATAAAAATTACTCGCACTATAACAGACGCCTTGAAACCTTTGGAGGATTTGTTGATTGAAATGAAACGACAAAAACCACAACTACCAATAACAATGTTCTTTTAAAAAGTCGACAAAACTATCGATGGCTGTGCATTAGCCATCAACATCGTTTGCTTCGGATCTAAGTAAACAATCGACTGCTAACTTGGACTTGGAGGAAGATGAATGAATATGTAGCTCACGATGATAAAGTTTTTCTTGTTGTGTATGTAAATATGTACTATATGTACATATGTACGAACTTATATATTTATTAAACTTAAATTCTATTTGTGCCACAGCACAAGAATATTTATTTATTTATTGTTTATTTATTTTAAATACACTCCGCCAAAAAAGTATCGCATAAACTAAAAAAGGGCATTTATGAACCAAGATATTTTTATACGTTCACAAAAAGTTTGCCTCGTGTATGTGAACTATAAAAACACTAACAACATAATGGAACTTAGCGTTTTTACTTTATTTTTTTCCTAAAAGAACACATTTAGAAAAATGCATATGTGTAAGGTTTGCTCAGTTGTTTATTGAAAGTCTTCCTATACGGACAAATTTTAAAGTGCGAAGTCAGAGTTCTGTACCAACGCTTTTAAAACTAAAATGAGCAATTTAACTTCAGAACAAGTGGCTGCTATAGTTGCTTTAATCGAAGATGGACGATCTCAAGCATACGTTGCTAATTTGATGAACATCAATCAGTCAAGTGTTTCTAGAGCCGTAGCCAGATATAGGGAAACAGGCATTTACAGTAGAAGACCTGTACCAGGTCGTCCAAGATGTTCTACTCGCCAAGATGACCGCTATTTACTACTACAAGCATTACGTCGACATGTAACTGCGAGACAATTGCAGAACGACTTGGCTAGAGTCAGAAATACTCGTGTGAGTACTCAAACTATTCGGAATAGGTTACGACAGAGTGGATTAAGAGCTAGAGTAGCTGTAACAGCCCCTCGTCTCACTAGGAACCACCGAGTGGCTCGCTTAAGGTTTGCCAGAGAACATGTAAATTGGAACATTAATGACTGGGCCAATATACTCTTCACAGATGAGTCAAGATTTGGTCTTTACACCTCAGATAGGCGTATCTCAGTGTACAGACGAGACGGTGAGCGCTATTCGCAGTGTAATATCAGACCTAGACCTAATTTCGCTGGTGGCTCTATTATGGTTTGGGGAGGCATCTGTTTAACAGGTCGTACAGAGTTAGTACCAATAGACAGAGGTACACTGACTGCCCACAGGTATATAACGGAAATTTTAGAAGAACATGTAGTACCATATGCGCCAATTATAGGAAACGAATTCATGTTAATGCATGATAATGCACGACCGCATGTTGCAATAATCGTCCGGGAATACCTTAACGATGTTGGTATTCCAGTTTTAGATTGGCCTGCGGTAAGTCCGGACATGAACCCTATCGAGCACGTGTGGGACCTCCTTCACAGACGGATACGAACCCAAAATGTTGCCCCAGCGGACCTGCATGGACTAGAAAATGCTCTCCGTGACGAGTGGGAGAATTTCGATCAGGCTTATATACGGAGGTTAATCGAATCTCTGCCAAACCGTATGCGAGCGGTCATAAGAGCCAGAGGTGGCAATATCTACTCAGTATTAAAAGCTACTGTTATGACATTTTTCTTTCCAAAATTATAATTTCTTGTTTTAATAAAAATCTCAAGTATGAGTTCTTGTTTTTATTTGGCCTGTATTTTATTTAAACAATCATAGAAATTATATCTTAGAGCGCATTAAAGTATATTTACAACTTTATGCTACAAACAAAGATTATGCGATACTTTTATGATTCAAAACTAAATTATGCGATACTTTTTTGGCGGAGTGTAAATATTATATAACTTATTTTTTCTTGTTTCATTGTTTTAACTTTGCTTCATATTTCATATTGTATTCGGAAATAAAGCGTTCGCTACTATCCGCGGAAGAGCACAAAACCAAACCCCCGCGGATATGGGGGTACTACTGTAATTCGAATTTATAAACACAAAAATTAAATCAATGATAAAACTGACACACAATGTTTCACTA
The DNA here is from genome assembly GCA_949128085.1 of Cetonia aurata. NCBI lineage: Eukaryota > Metazoa > Arthropoda > Insecta > Coleoptera > Scarabaeidae > Cetonia > Cetonia aurata. The sequence goes on along the minus strand of OX421889.1, from coordinate 23,036,598 downwards.
AATTTTATAACTTAATTCTGTAATAATCAACTAAATAAACAAATATACACATATATATATATAATAATCATAACTCTTCATATTTAACCAGAAATAAAATTAACAATAACCGTCAAAATTGTGGCACAGATAAGTCTAACCGTGATAAAATTGCCACACAATTTACAAAATCTGTACATACAAAACATTTTTAATTTTACACAAAATGTAAAAGAATAAGGTTTATTTAAAACCACATTACACAACTACATTATCATTTTAGCTTGAAAATATCCAATAAAAAAATAATAAAATTTAATATATTAATTATAATTTTACACATTAACCATTATAACTTCATTATCTTAACTATTTACTGTTTATATTTTAGAACAATAGGTTCGCCCTAATACATTATCATTTTTTTTATTTCGATAATTACAGAAAATTTGAAAGTATGTTCCATAATAGACAGATATGTTATCTGGGATCACATTTTATAAGTACATCTAATGCTTGATATAATTGCAGCAATGATAATGTATCGGCAATTGTGACATAATCTCTAATTTTGATCCATTTCCATTTTTTCCAGGTGGACGTCGACGAATGCGAAGACGTTGCTGTCGAATACAACATCACCTCAATGCCTACTTTCGTCTTCGTGAAAAATCAAGTGGTCGCGTCACAGTTTAGCGGCGCGAACTACGATAAACTAAGGCAGACCATAGTAGATTTGAAGTAAATACTGTCGCACTTGTTTTCCAGCATTCCTGTTTGTTCATTTTTATCAATTACTTTCTAAAATCATCATTTTGTACTGTTAGATATACTCCTCAAAACGAGGAAAATTATCGGCTAAAGGATCGATCTACTGCTACACGTATGGAAATTATTTCAAATTATAATTTTAGCCTTTTTTGCTTAAAATTTTCGCAATTAGCAAAGAGATGTGTGCTCGCGACTTAAATTGAATATAATCGTCGATATTTTTCGAATTATTTTATAACACAAAGGTAGCTTCAATCCAAACAACAAAAAAGAAAAACTAAAACCGATTGCTGAACGCCTTAAAATTATCAAATAGATTTGTATGTATATTATATTGTATCGTGTAATTTAAATATAGAATTTTACGAAAACGTGTGCGTTTGGTACTACTGTTAAATAATTCATATGTCTAAAGTATATTAAATAAATTATCTACACTAAATATTAATCATTATTTTATTCCTCTTCCAAAAATTTTCCTTAACGAAAAGTGGTTGAAATCTGTTCCATTAAGAAAAATAAATTGAAATACAGATAGGCTATTACGGACAATTTTCGTAACTTGTATATTTGGTTGCAAACTAATTAGTTGCAATTTATTCAATTCCTAGAAATGAACGCAAAATGAGAAGTCCGTATGTCCTCATATCCGTTTTGAGCACTGGAATCGTAAGACGAGTCTTATTTAGCTTTGGATTTGTATGTTCCAAGGTCAAGGACGTGGGAACGTCAAATATGTCGATATTCAAAATAGCACCTATCTTTGAATTTGGGCGAATCGGTCAAATTTTTATCTTGGTAGGTATTTTATGATTTTTTTATATATTCAAAACTGTTTCTGAAGGCATTTAAAACGAATTAGATATAATAGTAATTTTGAATAATGGTAATATTATAATAAGGTTGAGTAAGCGGAGAGATAAGACAAGGATCAGTTGTCATTGTACCTATCCGCATGCACGATTTCAGTGGCCTATTAACTTGCGTGAAGGGCGCCACTGCAGTCACCGTTCTGAAGTAGATAGGTTAACTAACATTAATCTTGGAAGTCGTTCAGAGTAATTATTTAATTCAATATAGGTATATAAATTCAGTTACAGTCAGAGATAACCTAAACTTGTTACAATACAATTAATGCTAAGATCGAATTGTTTTGTGGTTGCAAGTTATTTACCGTCAAAGAGATATTAAAAAAACACACCATTTCTTACATAAATTGTTTTAACAATAACATTTTGAGTTTAATTCATAGAAAAGAGAATACCTGTGGAGAATACTAATACATGACTAATTTAGGACTGCCAACTGCCACTAAACGTTATTTAATGTTGGCGTTTGTGCGCCCTCTGGTGAAATGTTCTTTAACCAAGCAGTAATAACGGGATTTATTTTCAAGCAATTTTTAAATTTAAGAGGGAGCTTTAAAAAACGAGGATCGAAAGAATATGACTCATTTTTAACTTATTGGAATATATCTTGATTTATACAAACGATTGTAGACATATTGTTCTCGTGAACGTCCTATTTTGGGCTTTTAATTTTTATTTAATAAGCGTACAAACCGAGACGTAAATTTAAAAAAAAGAAATTTTTGTAACTTTTACGAAACCTTAAATTGTTTTTGGAAATCAGAAGGGACCTGTAACCAGCGTGTTTAGCTATAAGCTAACAGTGGGCGTGGCAAATTGTAACGATCGTGACAGTGAGATTACAGTTTCCTTTATTGTTGAATTATTGATATGAGCAATGCTTATTGCCACAGCCACTGTGGTGCCACTGCTGTCGGATTCGTTACGCACTGTACTAGCACAGACAAGAGGATCTCTTGTCTGTGGTACTAGTCGACTAGATAATGTTTGCATCGGATATGTGCCACAGACCTATATGTGCAAGCAATAAATATTTTTAAAACATTTTTCCTTCTCGCGCCTTCTGTGTTTCTGTTGCGTAATCCGAAAACTGACAGCTATTGTACAATTTAAAAATTAAAAGCGACATCTTTAGCAATAACATTGCATAAGAAGGACCATAGAAGGACGAAAAATTAATTATAAACAGTTGCAGTGCCCCCATCGGTCTTTTTGGCAAACAATCTTTAAAGCCCAAAATGTTCTCTTTCTCGCAAAATATTCACAACAATGATTTTATCCCGTACTCCATTTGTCAACCATCCCGTTGTACCGTGGCGGTCATTAATTTGGAAACACCCAGATTTTTCTATTGTAAATTATTTGTCAGTTCGACCATATTATTGACCTATCAATTTTGACAATTAATGTTTCAATTTTATCTCACTGTTGATTAATAGTGACAAGAGTTCATTACATAAAGCTTACACTATTAAATATTAATTGATGTCCAGTAAACTAGATAAGTCGGTTTTTCCAAATTAATGGCCTGTACCTACCATGTATATATAGTGGCGGGTGGCGGCGGGCTTATCTAGTTTACTGGACATTCCTAATATTTAATAGTATAAGCGTTATATCATGAACTATTGTTACTAACCGATGGTGACATAAACACTAATTGTCAAAATTGATATGTTAATAACGTCAAAGTGACAAACAATTTACAATAGAAAAATCTTGGCGTTTCCAAATTAATGGCCGCACGGTACCTACGCTTGGTTGTGTAACAATAGTAAACTGTACAAAAGTGTAATATTTTTCTTGAATTTTTTGGATTTTTTTAAAAATTTGAATTAATGCAAATTCTATTTTGTTTTATTATTACTCAAACTACTGTTAAACGAGAATATGTGGGTGTATATTATTTTTTTTATTTATTGTATGAATCTTAATCAAAGTAAGGGCCGGTATTTCAATCTCCTAATAAAAGTTATTAGCTGAATTCTATGGCTGAATTATTATTAAATACTCTCATTAGGAAATTGAAATATTGGCCCTAAATGAAATATATGTAAATGAAAAATGTATTTCTAATCTCGCACATGAAGACAGCAAATTCAATTTCAGTTTATTAAAGAGGATAATATATTTACGGAAATAACTTTCCGTAAATGAGTTTTACAAAAAGATTAACTTCAAATTAGGAAGGGTGCTCCTAATAGTACGCCCCGTCAAAAAATTAAAATTGAAATTGCCAACTAATCACTGCACGCATCTTTGCTTTTGGTAACACTGCCTGTCAAAAATCGATTAATAGAAAAATGGCGTCTCTGCTGAAATTATCGAAATCCGTTGCGAATTTATCGAAAAGCGGAAATGTTTTACAGGTAATATATTTTTACGTTATATAGTTGATTGCAAATTAAACCTTCGGACTGGGCAGAATTATTAATAAATATTTTTCATAATGCAATTTCTTGGTTACGTAAGCGTATAGTATCCACAAAAATTAAAAGATTTTGGTTATTTTAGTATGCCAAGAATCTTAGAGGTGCAGCGACGTCATCTCAAACTAAAGAAGTTCTATTAAATGTGCCACCAACACATGTTACGACACTCGATTCGGGTACTACTGTTAAATTTTGTATCTATGAATGGTGAAGAATGTGTTATTTTTAGGGATTAGAGTCGCTACTGAAGATTGGGGCTCCCCAACAGCGACAGTAGGAATTTGGATCGATGCAGGCAGTCGGTACGAGAATTCCAAGAATAATGGTGTTGCTCACTTTATGGAGCACATGGCCTTTAAGGTATTTCAACTTCGTATTTATTATGAATCTGATTAATTTACCCAATTTTTTAAGGGCACTGGTAAGAGAACGCAAGGTCAACTTGAAATAGAAATCGAAGATATGGGTGCCCAATTAAATGCATACACCAGCAGGGAACAGACTGTGTACTATTCAAAATGTTTGGCCAAAGATGTTCCGAAAGCAATAGAAATATTAGCAGATATTATTCAGAACGCTAAGCTTGGAGAGCAAGAGATCGAACGGGAGCGTGGTGTAATATTGAGGGAGATGCAGGAAGTTGAATCTAATCTTCAAGAAGTCGTATTCGATCATTTGCATTCCATCGCCTACCAAGGGACACCATTAGCAAACACAATTTTAGGTGAGTTTGTACACATTTTTTTGTCTAAATATTTAGAACATATTTTATTTTACATTAATTTTATCAAACTAAATATGCGTGCGTAGTATGTGGGCAAAAGTATAAAGTTCATTATGTTTTATCCATTCTAGTGCCATTATTAGTGTTCGTTTTTCATTCCGATTTGCCATTTATTTTTCCCCACCTGCTCATTTATGTTGCCATATTTCCTTTGGCTTAATTATCAGTATTTCTAATCATGGTCGACATATATTCCTTCTTGGCCTGCATTGCTCCATCTTAGTACTTCCTTTTTTTCATAAAGATATTGCTCCCAGAGCTGCTGATTACCTGTTGCCTTGACAATATGAAACATATACACTAGGGCAGGAGTGAGCAACCTTTTTAATCAACGGGCCAATTTAAATTTAAAAAATTTTTGGCCGGCCGCAAATAAAGTAACACTTATTAATAATTTACAAAACTTTATTTATAATAACATTAGAATAAAAAAATATAAAATTTAAAAAAATAAAGATTTCATATACAAATTTTAATGCAAAATAAAAACAAACAAGAAAAGAACAGAAAAAGGAATCTACTTGAAATTTTTAATGAGAAATTTGGCACTGTTTTTTCGATACAAGCTGATCAATATCAGCCGGAATTGATGAGGTAGCTACACGTACGCAGCTTTCCAATCGTGCATCACTCAGTCTTGATCGGTGGTCATTTTTTATTAATTTCATGGTTGAAAATAATTGTTCGCAAACATACGTACTTCCGAACAGAGACATCATTTGCTTTGAATTTTTCGTCAAACGCGGAAATTTCTGAGGGCTCACGTAAGATTTATAAAAATTTTCGATGTTTACTGAGAAAAATACTTCCATTTGATAGTCTTCGGGAACTGTATCCACATCGATATTAAATGGTGAGGAAAACATTTTCATGGAAACCGCTGTCTACTCAGCTTTGAACATTTGGAATCGTATTGAAATTCGTTCATTAAAATGTCTATATATTGTGCGTATTTTTGAGAAGTAGTAACGTTTTCTTTTTCTAAATGTGGAAAGTGAGACACATTATTCTGCAAAAGATGCTGTTTCCACAATTTTAATTTGCGCTCAAACCCCTGAATTTTATCATACAAATTGTAAATAAACTGTCCTTTGCCTTGAAGTTCCACATTAAGATCATTGAGATGCTGAGTCATGTCGATAAGAAACCCAAAATCGCACATCCATTCTTTATTACCAAAATGAGGAAAGGCATATCCCTTCAAGCCAACGTACTTGGGTATTAAAAACCACGTCGCCATATTCAGTTTCTAAATCTTTCAGGAATTCTTTAAATTCACGGTAATTAACGCGCGCGACTTTATAAAATTGATTAGTTTAATTATTGGTACTGTGACATTTGGCAAGCTCAGTCTTTTCGCACACAAATTTTCCTGGTGAATTATGCAGTGGTTAACGAATATTTCCCTTCCTGTGACCTTCTTAATGTCTTCAAATAGCCTTCCCGATACTCCTACCTCCATGCTTGAGATTGCTCGTGCTCCATCTGTTGATATACCAATAATCTTTTCTAATAAAATTGAAAAATTTTCCAACACCGACTTTAGTTCATCGACAGGTCTTTGCCGGTTGTAGTCCCTTGCATTGGAATCAGTGAACATAATTCTTCGATAATATTAAATTTGGTGTCAATACCACGTACAAATATAGCCAGTTGTGCTGTATCGCTAATATCGCAACTCTCATCAAGTGCCAAAGAACAGTATTCGAATTTTTCAATGCATTCTCGAAGCGTTGTTGCTATGTTCTCGGACAAGTCTTCAATTCTTGCAATGGTGAATCTTGATAAACTAATGTTTGAAATAATATTTATTTTATCAGTAAATGCTATTTCTGCAAAAGCAGTCAGACATTCTTTTATCATCTCTCCATCCGCAAAGGGTTTCATTTCTTTTGCCAGTATTTGACTGACAACAAAACTAGCCTTTACTGCCGTATTTGATAAAATAGCTTGATTTTTAAAAATAGCTTGTTTATTTTCCCAAGTTTTTCTCCATTTGATTAAACTTATCTATCCGGAGTTGTCCTGCTAAGTTTTTATATTGTTGTTCATGTTTTGTATCGTAATGCCTTTTTATGTTATATTCTTCTTAATGTCGACACAGTCTCTGAGCATATTAAGCATACAGCTTTATCTTTGACGAAAGTGAAAAAATAATCAAATTTCCACTTTTCATGGAAATGCCTGTGCTCATCCGCAACCTTCCGTTTTTTTATTTGCTTTTCCGACATGCTATTATGGATTAAAAATTTGAAAGTTAAAAGAAAACTTAATTTTGAATAAAAAAACTCTAATATTACCTTTTCGACAATAATATTGCACTCACGCCTTTCAAGAAACATAAGAATTGCTAAAATTGCTAGTTAACAGCTTACCAGTCTGACTGATTGTGTGACAGAAGCAAACACTAACAAGCACAGACGCGCGTTCGTATTGCAGGTTTGGACAAGGCGCCGACACTACCATTCTATTATAATTAATTTTATAACAATATATTGATGGGAGAAAGTCGATAGAATAAATTCAATTTTAGAAATGCTTGGGGCCGCATCAACATGTTTAACGGGCCGCGTGTTGCTCATCCCTGCAATAGAGTCTCGAATTGCGTCGGGGTTCCGTTCCAAGAAAGTACGACGCAAATCGAATCACATTTTTCCATAAGACAAAGACTCCATAGAAATTTACTACATTCGTTCGGCGGTTGTCGTGATCACGTCGTGAAATGTTTGGGAAGTATTTTAATAGATAGATAGATAGACCATTCAACAACAAGAATATTTTATATTATTAAGAAAGTGAAACATTCATTACATTTATAAAAAGAAACAAACATTCTAATAATGAAAGTGAATTTTGTAAATTCTATCAATAAAAAGATATTTAGTCAGCGTTTTAGGTTTTAGTTCTCAAAAAATCATTGAAGGTTTGCTGCTTTGCTTTCATTTTACGCATAGTTTAAAGATCTTTATAGCACTGAACATCTTTAGCAACAGCACTCATAACGTTTCTTCTTCGACTTTCATCGTTATCATGGTCAGTAAAAATATCCATAGCTTTATCTATCAACGAAAACGCTTCTGCGAATTTTTGATTGCTAATTTCTGCATCATCTTTCTTTATCGTGATTTAAGATTTCTTGAAAGTTGTTTACCTCGATCCCTTCAATATCTACGTCTTGTGCGAAGTGAAGTAAATCATTAACAATGTCTTCGGTCTCGGCAATATTTACTGCGTCGACATCCTCAGTGGATTTTGGCCACAGTTTTCTTCATACCCCTTTTAAACAACTTGGTTTGACGTCCTTCCAAGACACTCCAACCTTTTCGACTGCTTGTAAAATGTTAAACTGTTTCCATATTGTTTTGATGGATATTTCATCATAAAGATCTTAAAAAAGTTGTTTGAATGTCCTACGTAGATAATAAGCTTTACAATTGGTAATAGCACCTTGATCCACGGGCTGTATAAGAGCCGTGGTTTTAGGCGGCAGAAAAACAAATTTGATATGTGTTTCTTGGTTCTTTATTGCCCTTGGATTTTGACTAGTATTCATTAACAGAGGTTTTAGTCGGTGATCACCTGCTGCGTTAGCCCCGACAAGAAGCATTAATCTCTCTTTATTTGTCTTAAAACCAGGCGCATTTTTTTCTTGCAGTGAAACGTAAGTTCTCTTTGGCAGCCTTTCCCAGTAGATACCAGTTTCATCTACGTTCAAAATTTGCTTAGTAGAGTATCCACCATGTGCAATAATGTTCTTGAGAACATTCTTAAAATTCTAACTTTTTATCTAGAATTATTAGGTTTTTTTCTTTTCTTTGAGATTTGTCCACTCATTTTTTTATCTATCAATAAGAGATACCCATAAACAAGTAATCTATACTAACGCAAGATTACGTAATTGTTTAATATAATTCTGAACTTAAAAACTTCAATAAGATATTAAATATAAACAAGCACGAATAATAAGATGACACAATATGTACATACCTCTTGGTCAATGCGTAGTAACACTTTCACACTTATTGAAAGACTACCGCCATTATGTCTATACGCAGGCATACAGTGTATTCGGGTGAATCCCCGATATATTTCAGCTGTACCGACTCATATCGAATCATAACAAGCCAAACTAGATTTACAGTCCTATATCTTTGATTCAACGCAAATCGAGTCAACGCAGTTCGAGACCCCAGTGTATCTTAAGTTTCTGCTTGGCTCTCTAATAGTTTCGTTAATCCAACGATAAGAGTTGTCTTATATCCGCTTTTTGGCAATATTTCATTCGTACTATAGTGCCACCATCTGTGGACGAGCTCAGAGGCAAATATGATATTTTCAATTAAACCACATAAAAAAAGCTGCGGGAATTCATTGTATTTTATCCTGTTATTTTTGCAGGGCCAACTGCCAATATTAGGTCCATTACCAGTGCTGACCTGAGGGCTTACTTGGATAACCATTATAAAGCAAGCAGAATCGTTATTGCTGGTGCTGGTGGTGTGGACCACAAAGAATTAGTCGACCTCGTTGAAAAGAACTTTGGGAATATCAGTAAGCCGTATTTTCACGACAAATTAATCGTTTTAATCCAACTAATTCATTGTCTTAGATAACACTTACCCCGGCGAAGTTCCGTGTCTGTCCCCTTGTCGCTACACCGGCTCAGAAGTCCGAGTTCGAGACGACTCGCTTCCTCTAGCCCACGTAGCTTTGGCGATTGAAGGTGCAGGCTGGACAGATCCCGATACTCTCACCTTAATGGTGGCAACCACGTTACTCGGTGCTTGGGATCGTTCTCAAGCTTCCGGAAAACAAAATGCGACCGTTTTAGCCCGAGCCAGCGCTGAAGGCGACCTCTGCCATTCATTCCAAAGTTTCAACACATGTTACAAGGTGCGTTTTTAACAGGATACGGAAAATATTACTCGCGAATGATAAAAATGCCAAAGAATCGTATTTTTACCATTCGTGAGCGAATTATTATGGACAAGGAAAAATATCAGTCGCGAATGAAAACAATAAGGTGCGGAAAATATCACTCCAAAATAATAAAAATGCTAACAATTCGTATTTTATCATTCCTGAGCAAAACAAGAACTTTTTATTTCGATCCCGTCGGCTTGTGTATTTTAACAAGCGGCAGAGTGCAGTGAATCATCCTTGCATAAAGTGTTTTGTCTTTGATATTTATTATTAAAGTAGATACTAAATTACATTTCAAAGGTTTTAGTTCTTCTGTTTTGATGTTTATTATACAACGATTATTATCTTATGATTGCTTTTTTTAACACCGAGATGGGGAAGGGGATAAATTATTTTCTACAACACCGGAAGGGAGATGGAATTAAATAGTTAATGTAATCTAAAAAAATTCATTTCCCTCTCTATCGCCTTTTCAAAAAACTTTCATTTAAAGCATATTTAATTCCCTCCCAAGAAGTCCAGGAGTCCCTTAGTGTGAGGATTTTGTAATTCTGGTAAGAAGTTTTGAAGTTGTGAAGTAATGGATTCGGAGGCGACAAGGTTTGCTGGCGGACTAGAACTAACCAATTTCAAAAACTAAAAAAGAGCACTTAATAATTATAATAATAATAGCGATTTATTGGCATCAAACATAGTATAAAGTAAATAATGCAAAAATTCAACCAACATGCCAAAAGGTGCAGGATCAGCTGCTTAAAGCATAAGCCGCTGTTCTTTATCCAGCACCATTAATAGCGGTAACCCAATAAATAAAAAATTGTAAGCAAAAAGTAATAATAATTCAAGTCTATGCGCAAAAAGCATAAAGAGAACAATAATAGAAAGCTATAAAGAAAAATGAAAATAAATTTACTTGTTAAAGAAAGCACTCCTTCTCAATTGATCGAACAGAGAAAGCGGACTCAAACAACGCATACCTAGTGGAATTTTGTTCCAAAGTCTAACAAAATTATAACTAAACGATGTTTTAAAAATTTTAAGATGGTGAATTTAAGGAGTTAGTAAGCTTTTGTATCTCGCATAGATATTATGTACATCTGTTCTAAACAAAATTTTACGGAACAAGTAATTTGGTTTCTTAAAATAAATAATTTTATAGAAAAAGATGGTAGGAGAAAATTCAGCTCTGGCAAAGATATTTAACCAACCAGCCCAATCGAGTGTATGAGAGATTCGGTTAAATTTATCTAAGACACGAATTTTGCAAACGCTGAAGTCTAGTCCCGTCAATGGCGTCCAAGCAGTAATAATAAACGCTTATGCAAAAGTTAAATCTGGAAAGAACCAGAGATTCGCATCAGGCCTTGCGCAAACCGACATCCAAACAGTCTTTACTACCATACAAAACCTTCGAACTACTGCAACCCAATCTAATTAAATGTGAAACGTGTTCGTTAAAACGAAGTTTGGTGTCAAGGAAAAGGCCCAAGTTTGATTTTAATTTCGATATCCTTCAAAATCGCAGCACGGGTTTTTTCCCGGCCAAAAACCAGTAAATAAGCTTTTTTATTATTTATTCTGAAACAATGTTTTTCAGACATGTTTACAAGTGACTGAAGGTCACTATTTATGTATGAGATGGCTTCACATATGCCTCTAGGGTTGAAGGTATAATATAGTTGTGTATCATCAGCATAAAGGTGATAATTACAATATTGCAAGCACTTAACGATGTTTGAGATGTAAATTACATAAAGTAAAGGTGCCAGAATACTACCTTGAGGAACGCCTGATATAATTGGGAGTGAAGAAGATAACCGACCATCATAAAAAACCAAAATGCCTTAGAATAATCCAACAATATCAAAACTGAGCAATAAATCGTCAACAATGTTAGCCAACGCAGACTCACTCCCGGACAAAATCCCGGTTGCTTCAAGGGCAAAACACGCGTATCCAAGAATGGACGAATCTGCACACTAACGGCTCTCTCTCTAATAACACAGCAAAACCGGGAAAATAGATATAGGTCGCAAGTTCAGTTGGAGACCTTGATTTCGGGAGGGGAGTAAGAAGACTTCTCTTTCAAGAATCAGGAGAGACCCTCTCAAACAGACAAGAATTAATTATATGGGTGATCATGGGCAACAAATAAGGACAACAAGGAGAAATTATTTAATCGAATTTTCAGCAAAGATTCTACTTCATTTGTTGTTAGTAATTTGAAAGAAAGAGAATTAGTATTAAAACTCTTACACTTGTAAAAATTATGTGTCAAATTGTCCAGGAACGCTTACAGTATTGTTTTTAGTAGAAAAACAGAAAATTGTTTTTTTTTTTTTCACTTTTGTGTGGATTACTGGCCTTAATATGGAATTGGGTTTGAAGAGCTCTTATGAGCGTTTGCAGTTCCCAGAGGCACATATAACCTAATATATATACAGTGGTGGACATAAAAATAGGTGCAAACCAAGGATATGGTTCAGCAAGTTATATATGCAATAAATAAACCAAGTTATTGTAATAATAGTTTTAATTTTTTTACTATTAAACATAGAACAATCCATAACGAAAAACTCCATTAAAGGCTGATATCACAAAACTTAACCGACAACTAAAACAAAATTAAGAAACTGTGTGGACAAAATAATAGGGGCATGCTATAAAGTTTTTTCATAGCGTAATAATAAAAAAAAAACGTGTAACCGAAATTTATTCAGTGATTTGTACGAGTTTAATACTTGGTAATTTGGCCTTTATTGCTAGTTATTGCCCTACATCTGTTAGGCAATGAGTTCACTACACGTTGACATGTTGCCACTGGTATGGGGTATGAACTCTGCTGGACCGCTTCACACAATAATTTTAATTTTGATTTTCCTATGTCGTAACGAATCCTTCACACACTTCCATAAGTTTTCAAATGGTGTTGTATATTTTAGACAGAATTCTTTATTTATTGGGTGACAAACATAAACCTTGCCATCAGATTCTACCAGATTAAATTTGCTTTCATCATTGCAAAATATGTTACGCCACTTTTCTGTTTTCCATTCGACGTGATTTTTCGCAATTGCCATTCTTACTTTAATATTTTTTCGGGTCAACAAGAGAACTTTTCTTGCAGCTCCACGGTGAAAAATATTTTCGGCTAATCGTCATCGTAAGGTACGAGTGCTGACATTACTATTTATTTCCTTTAATATTGTTGTGGACGTTGCAAATAGATCACGTTTTGCTAATCACGCAATACAGCAGTCAGTGTGCGATGTTGTTTTTTTCGGTCATTGTCTTGTCTGTGGATTCTTTTTTGGTTTTAGAGCATTTGAAATCATATTTGGGGAAGAATTTAATATGCTTGCTATTTCTCTGATAATTTTCACCTGCCCGCGCATAGTTTTTATAACTTTCCTTTCACTCTCTGAACAAAGCGTGCTGCGACCCATTTTATCTAGATTTAACAAGTAATAAAGGCAATATGTGTAAATGTGATAACTAATGTAGGACTTACTTGTAATATCTGATAGTAAATTTCAACTAGAACGCACTTTTCTATTGTTTTTACCAATGAACCTATTTCTTTGGCCACTTCTAAGTATATGAAGTTTTTGTTATCGGGGAATAACCGGCATTCTTTTCCAGCGATATTTAGAACCCCTTCGGTGTATACCTTCCAATGTGTTTGTGGACACTCACCAAGGGATGTCGCGTGATATTAATGATAAGCAACAGAGTTGTACGGCTAACACTAAAGTGATTTGCCTATTTTTATGTCAACAACACTGTGTATAGTGCCACCCATCAGTGCTAGATAAAAAATTTCAAATATAATAATAATAATAATAATATCAATTTATTGACATTTGAATATATAATGTACATACATAACACATCACACAAATGTCAAAAAGACTAAATCACCTAATGGTGTTCTTCCTTTAGCCTTCCACCACGTCCAAATTTTCATAGGTTTACCAAAAGTACAATTTATTTGCTTCGTTCACGTTCAATTTCTCCAATTTATTTTCATTTCATTTTCCAAAAACCCAAGAATTTTAAAACCAAATATATCGTTCCTGCCATTTTGACATGACCATGACATTGCACGAATGGCAGCGACTAGTAACTATTTAATTAATTGTAATTGTACGATACGGCAGTTCTTTAACTTATTGTAAAGAACATAGTAATTAACACTCAATTCATTGTTATTAAATTGTTCCCAACAGTGATTTCGGCTTATGTTAAGATGTGCATCGGTCTGACGACAGCAGTTATTTTCTCAGTGTATAATAAAAATAATACAAAAAAACTAGAAGAGAATGTAACAAAACTATGAGAAGAAATAAGAGAAAATGGATAGATGACAATATATTGGAAATTGAACAGGAGAAAACAAGCAAGAACACAAAGAGATACTTTAAAAAGATCAGCAAACTAAATAAAACATACAAAAGTAAAATAACTGGAATAAAAGATAAAAAGGGTAAAGTTGTGGAAGAAGAAAATCAATATAAACAGGTTTGGATAGACCACTTTAAAGAACTTTTAACTGAGACAGGAGTAGATGTGATGCAAGATGACGCAGAAGAAAGAAAAGGTGAAGGAAAAGATGTAGAAGAACCAACACAACAGGAACTGGGCGAAATTATTAAGAAATCTAAGAATGGAAAAGCCCCAGGAGAAGACGGGATAAATATGGAGCTGATTAAATATGGAGGAAAGGTGTTGCACGAACATTTATATTTGCTCGTTAAAAAAATATGGAGTGAGGAGAAAATGCCTGTAGAATGGGTAAAAGGAAAGATTATAACAGCACATAAAAAAGGTCACCAACAGATATGTAATCACTATAGGGGAATTACGTTATTGAATGTTGCGTATAAGATCTTGACATCAATTATCCAGGAGAGATTGGCGAGGAGAGTGAAAGGTATAGTAGGGCAACATCAGTCTGGATTTATTACAGGAAGATCAACAACGGATGGGATTCACACAAAAATGATAGTAAATAAAGCTTACCATGCTAATAAGAAACTTTTAAGAAGTATGCTACTTACAAAGAAAACTAAACTAACAATTTACAAAACATTGATAAGACCGACGATGACGTATGCAGCAGAAAGACGAAGAGGACTTAAGAATCGTAGAAAGAAAAATAATGAGAGCAATTCTAGGACCTGTGAAGATAGGAGATAATGAGTATAGAATAAGAAGAAATGATGAAATAGCACAAGAATTGGGAGGCGAGGACATAGTGAGAAGAATTAAAAGGCAGAGAGTAAAATGGCTGGGACATGTGTGGAGAGCAGGACCGGGAGCAGTAATATATACGATGTTGGAGTGGGAACCGGGAGGCAAAAGAGCAAGAGGAAGACCAAAAACACGATGGTTGAAAAAAGTGGAAGAAGATCTGAGAGAGGCCGGATTTGGCAAATGGAAGAAGAAGGTAGAGGACAGAAACTTATGGAGACAAATAGTGAGAGCGATTTAGAGGAAGAAAATGGGGATTGACCCACCCCAATCTGAAATGGATCTAGAAAGCTTATATAAGCGGCACAGCCCCACAAGGCATGTTAAGCCATCATATATATATAATCAAAATAATATAAAGTTGAGAAAATATCGCTGGCCAGTGATAAAAATAACACTATGTATCTTATATATTCCCAATTTTACAAAAAGAACGTAATTTGTTCCTGACGGGTGTTTATTTTAATATACCAGCGTCAATGGAATGAGTCGGTTCTGTTAAAAAAAATTATCAGCTCTAAATACACATAAATGTGCACTTGTTTCAGTTTTATTCAGGAATGATTCGAAATACGATCAATTCGCGAGTGATAAATATTCTTAATTCCCAGTACTTTATAATTCATTCGCAAGCAGGGCTTATATATCACCGAGAATCGAAAATAAGGTTCGCTCACGAATCAAAAATAAAATTCGCTCACGAACGAATCAAATTTTTATTATTCTTCCTACCCTGGTTTTCAATAATTCAATGTTGAGGGTGTTAATTTTCTGATTATTTTTTATAGGATACTGGATTGTGGGGTATTTACTTCGTGGCTGATCCATTAAAATTAGAGGACATGGTGTTCAACGTCCAAGAAGAATTCATGCGGATATGTACCAGTTTGACAGATGGAGAAGTGGAGAGAGCAAAATCACTCCTTACGGCTAACACCTTGCTTCAATTAGATACAACAACAGCTGTCTGTGAAGATATCGGTAATTATCTAGAAAAGAAGAACGTTTAGCAATGCACGTCTATTATATACATCTTGTTACAGGTCGCCAATTACTCTGCTATGGCAGGAGAATTCCACCACATGAGCTAACATATCGCATTGAATCGATCACTGCCAAAAACGTGAGGGATGTCTGCTATAAATACCTCTACGATCGTTGCCCTGCAGTGGCAGGTGTTGGACCGATTGAACAATTGCCCGACTACAATAGAATTAGGAATGCCATGTATTGGCTGAGACTTTAAGGGAATTGTCCATACAGCTAATACGAGAAAAAAAAGGAAGTTATGATAAATTATTTCTAGTTTAATTTTCAACTTTATTTCATGTATTATAAATAGGTAATGACAATTTACAAAACAGTACCTCAAAATTTATTTGTATATACAACTGTACCATTGGCGTTGTTAATTCTTATTTAACAAAAGTGATAATAAAAAATTTCTATAAAATTGTTGTTTACTTTTTCTATAACTGAGCGGACAATAGCCGATAAACCTTGCTTAAGATTTCGACTATTACCGGATTCAAATTTCGCCATTGCTTTCGTCAAATGTGTTACGAATTTGTATGAAGAAATTCGATTATTGTCAGAGGCCCCTAGTGAAGTGTGCACCAGTCGCAGCTGCTAAAACTTTTGAAGTAAGAAGTAACAGTATAAAATTGATGCTCTGGGGATAAAGAACGCAAATAGAAACTTAATAAAAGCATATTTATCAAATAGAGAACAAACAATAGTCAATAAAATAGAAAGTTACATCTACAAGCAGAATATGGAATCCCCCAAGGAGGGAATATACCACCGATATTGTACATTGCCTATACAAATGATCTTTAATTTGAAGATCAACGGAGAAATATATGCATACGCAGATAATGTATGCATCGTTTGCTCAAGCAAGAACGACGAACAGCTGCAGCAACACATTATAGAAGATTGGTGCTATAATAATCTAATCACGATCAATGAGAACAAAACAGAGTATATGGTATTTGCAAAAAAAAGATTAAAACACAAACCATAACTCAAACCTGCCAAATAAAATATCTAGGATTAACCATACAAAATAACGTAAAATGGGATACCCACGTAAAAAAATTGATAAAAAGAAACACCATGATTATAGCAGGAATGCAGAAAATTAAAAACATAGTACCAGATTATCTGAAGAAGTCTGTATATCACAGTACATTGACGTCCCATATTAGTTATCTAATAAACATATGGAGCCATACAACTAAACAAAATTTAAATAAACTACGAAGACAGCAGAACAAGATACTAAAGACACTGTATAACATGGACAAATGGACACCATCAAATGACGTTTACGAGAAGACACAAGAACTAAATTTACAACAATTAATAACATTCAGAAACCTCCTTACAATACACAAAATCGACAACAAATTAATGAAAACTGATTGCAAATTCACACCTAATACAGAAATACACACATACAAGACACGAAGACATTCACACCTTAGAACAGAAAAAAACACAAGTTACAAATATGAAAAATTTCGAACACCTGATGCGATCAAAACATACAATAAACTACCAAAACACACAAAGACACTAAAACACGTTAAATTTAAAAGCAAGATAAGGATGGAGGTATACCGGCAGTACAACATGTAGGAAGGACCAAAGCAACGACGCCTTCAATGATATCGTTAGTTCGAGAAGAGTGGACCATTTCGTATGCTCGTATGAGGAATGAAGGCGGAAAAACAATGCATGGTAACGCTTGCTATACGAGTTGCATTTTTTTTTGTATATACATACATTTTGTCAACTGTATAGTTTGTGTAAATAAATTGTTCAAATTGTGGCTAACAAACAAAAAAGTAGAATCGAAGAAACAAGTCAAGTATGCATCTAAAAACTATATAAAGAAGGAAGTAGCGCCCCACCTTATTGGATCATCTCTGTGCATATGTTAATACTACACACGATCAACCGACGGGTCGAGTAGTATCTACCGGTTTTGTCAGCTGGTGGTAACCACTGATAAGATCATTTTACCATATGTACGGATACAATTCAGAACATTTAATAAATTTTCGTTTTGCGGCGAAAAAAAAAAACACTCGTTGGTTAAGTGTTAAGCATTCTGTTTGCCCGATTATAGTACTAACTCATACCATCGGAACAAAATTTCAGTGAGGTTGGTACATTCCATCAATAAACGTTAGTGCCTAGAAGTGTCGATGTGTATTTCACAGGCTAGCAACAAATCAACAAAAAAAATTTTTATAAAAATTATTTATCAATTAGGAGAAAGTAAATCAAGGAATCATATCTCTCGCTACGAATTGTTTCCTAAAAGTTGTTCGTAAAACGCAAAGAAATACAGGTTGCAGCAGAACAAATTAAGTGGTTTGGAGCTTCGATCATATATTTGGAGGGCGGTGGTGGGGGTAGGCTGGGGCGTGTGAACTCATTCCATTCCGTTGGTCACCTTTCTTTCACCATCCTCTCTAGAAACAGTCGAGATACTCATGACCACCCACTTTTCAGGCAGTGTGGTTTGCGGCACACTGGCATGGCAAGATCCTTACAGCTCGCCTCCTACGAAGGAAGACTGGGCTGTGGCGGAAATGGTGGTAGAAGAATCCCGAATTTGCTGGGCAATTAAAAGTTTCCAACCGTTCAAGTCACCTGGTCCGGATGGTGTGTTCTCTGCTCTGCTTCAGTGGAGCATGGACGCCCTGCTAGGCCTGTTGATGACTTTATTCAAGGAGTGCGTCGCTTGGAAGTACGTACCTGAGGTATAGAGAGAAACAAAAGTAGGTTTTATACCAAAGCCAGGGCGGTCTGACTATACCCTAGTCAAATCTTTTCGGCCAATAAGCTTGACCAGTTTTCTGCTGAAAATACTGGAACGGCTGTGTGACCGTTATCTCCGAGAAGTGGCCTTACCGATGTATCCACGTCACACAAATCAACATGCATACATTCCGAGGAGATCCACTGAGTCTGCCCTTCACTCAGTGGTGCGGCGGATAGAAAGATCATTGGACAACAAAATGTCTACTCTGGGTGTATTCTTAGATATAGAGGGAGCTTTTGATAAAGCGTCCCTCAACAGTATTGTTGGTGCCCTCACTCGGCATGGCGTTGAGCCGACCGTGGTGGGATGGCTGGGCCGTATGTTAGAGCAGAGGGCAGTAGAAATAAATGTGGGGGATGTCAGGGTCACGGGGACTTGTGGATCGAGGCTTTCCCCAAGGAAGCGTTTTGTCACCACTTCTGTGGAACCTTGTGATAGATGACCTTGTCCGTATGCTCAATGTGTCTGGCTACTACACAATCGCATATGCGGACGATATCACGGTCCTAATTGATGGAAGATTCGAGGGTGTGCTCTGTAATGTAATGCAGACCGCCTTAAGATCTATCGAAAATTGGTGTAGGGAGGGTGGCCTCTCTGTAAACCCAGATGAAACAGAGACAGTACTCTTTACCAACAAAAGGAAAGTTAAACAACTACAACCACCACAATTGTTTGGCACTGCTCTCAGTTTTTCGGACGATGTCAAATATCTGGGCGTTGTGTTTGACAAAAGGCTGAGCTGGAGCAAGCACGTTAAAACAAAAACTAAAAAAAGCATGTATGGCTTTTTGGCAGTGTCGCCGCATTTTGGGTAAGACTTGGGGACTTTCCCCGAGAATTACCTTGTGGCTGTACACTGCCATAATAAGGCCCATGCTAACCTATGGCGCTCTCGTCTGGTGGCCAAGAGTGAGACGGGTGGTTGCCAGGAACGAACTGTTACATGTGCAGCGTATCGCATATCTCAGTGTAACAGGAGCAATGCGCACAACGCCAACGGCGGCAATGGAAGCACTCCTATGTATGCCCCCTCTGGACTTGTTTGTGGAGGAGGCGGCGCGTAGGGCGGCTATAAGACTGCGATCCCGGGGTCTTCTAGACGTGGCGTGGGGAGGACGCAGCCACGCGAGCATCATATATGAGGGCGCGGCCCAAGTGCCTCTCCTTGGTGCCGCAAAGAATGCTGTGCCTCCCGTGTTTGCTTTCAACAGACACTAAAATGTTCTTATTGACCCAGAGGTCGAACTGAAATCCTCGATCGCCATCTTTACAGATGCATCGAAAACGAAAATGCGAACGGGGGCAGGAGTTTTCTCCTCGGACCTTGACCTCAATCTAGAACTGGCGCTGGGCAGGTTTGCCACGGTTTTTCAAGCCGAGGTGCTGGCGATCCTGCACGGCGCCGGAGAAATTTTATCAAGGGGCATTAGAGGACGGCGTATTGTCCTTTATAGCGACAGTCAGGCCGCTCTTAATAATCATAGGATCACTTCGGGCTTAGTACTTCAGTGTCACAATGCCCTAGAAGCGGTCGCATCGATAATGCCTTGACACTCAAGTGGGTTAAAGGTCATAAAGGAAATCTCGGTAATGAGGCTGTTGATGGGCTGGCGGGGCAGGGCTCGCGCTCCCACTTTGTGGGGCCGGAACCTGCTCTCCCTATTTTGTCGGCTACACTCTGTTGTTTCATTTTTGTTATAGCATCGATAAAACAAAACGCACGTTTCTTCTTTATAATTTTTAATATACATTTTGTATGTGAAAAATGAATACGCGAGTTCTAGATAACGAACATGCGGGACATCTTACATTTTACATATCACTCACTCACTTGAACATCTACTTATATTCTATTGCGTTGCCAACTGCTACGCTAAAAAAGAAAAGGTTCAACACAGTTTTAGCGTATTTGAACATATTCTAACACACTCAACACCATGATAACGCAATAGACTGCCACTCTTCATGAGAATAGATGGTAGTCCATAACCACCTGCCGGCAAGCGCGTGAGGCCATCCCTAGGCCATCACCGAAGACAGCAAGATATTGCCTGCAGCTATCTCGCAGTAACCTACGTCAACTTGTGGGGCTTTTGGCCGGCCACTGCAAGCTAAATAAACACATGCATTGCATGGGCTTGGCTATCAGCCCACTGTGCCGGGCATGTTATCAAGAAGACGAGACGCCGGAACGCATTTTATGTGACGCTTGTCCAACTTAGAGGTTTCATTCTGGGGGAGTACTGGCCCAGCATTGCCGATTTTGGCGGCGCCTTGCCTGCTGCTCTCCTCGAGCTCACTCACGCTCAGTTTGGGCTGGCTCGGATAGCCTGTGGGCGAGCGACGCCACATAGGCGAGCTAGGACAATGGGCCCAGCAAGAGTGGCCTAAGTGCACGTGTTTACCACCTTCCCTGACCTAGAATCCAGAATCCGTTGGTCACCCTCATGAGTATGAAAAGGTTTGTTTATTTGTTAATTCAATCTGTTCTGAGTTCCCAGAATTTTAGCAGGTCAACGCAGACGGTAAAGCACTTGTAAATATAAATTTAGGGTAGGGACAACTAAGCTTGTTTAGATATTTTATCGTCTCTTAGTTCATTCGGTTTTCGGTTGAAAACGGAAATCCACGAAATTCCGAAACAATTGTCCCGAATTAATTTAAATTGTTGTGCGCGGAGTGATCAGATATCTTGTGTGATTATTTGAATTTTTATATTTACAAATTTGGATTACTTCAACTATATTACGTGTTTTTCAATTTTGTTCTTTATTTAGAATTGTAATATTGCGAAAATCAATTATTTAGAGTTATTTCATCTTTTTTTTAGGGCTGTACGATTTTCGTTATATTTATGTCCTTTCGTTCTGTTTTCTAAATATTTTATGCTTTCACCAATTTGTTAAAAAAATTAAATTGAAATTCAAAAACATTTTTTATATTTGGCCAAAAAATCAAACATACATCATACATTTTACAACGCAATCTGTGAATATATAAAACAGAAATGAAAAATTTCATATGAAAACAAAATTTTGATTTTATCATTTATCAAACAAAAAAATTCTTACAATAATTTTCTGTCAATTTCTACAATTTTTACATGCTTTTACAATGCAACTTGAAAAAGGTTTTTAAAATAAACCGAAAAGTCTTTTAGCTCTATTTATCGCTGCCAAATGTGACTATAGACCAAAAAACAAATGTCAAAAGATTCCCGAATTATTCAAACCATATCGCTGTTTTAAATAATTGCAAAACTTTACATTTTTTTAAGATATATTGTACTTTTTTGCCAAATATACAATAATAATAATATTAATAATGATAACTGTAAACAATATATATATAATGAATAATAATTAATCATCAGTAATAATATACACAGTAACACTGGATCTCGTTCGAGTCTAAATCACAAATATGTACATGCACTGTTGCCAACTGCGACTCGCTGTACATCACTGTCCCGTGCTAGCTCCACTATCGATTTGCCCGTCACCGGCTTCTCTCTGCATGTTCTCTATGGGGGCTTCGTTCTCCTTCTTTTCGAATGTGTCATTGTGAATGTTTTCCGTCGATTGCGAATTATTGGCTCTGGTGAAATCCTCTTTTATAGTAGTTTGTTGTTGCTGATTGTTTGTTGTGTTCTCGTTCTCTTTGTTCTCAACGTGGGGTTCGTTTTTGACTAAATGCGATGCTACCAGAGTGCCTTGCGCTTGTAAGTTGGGTTTCCTTTGTTTTTCACCTAGAAATTTAAAAATACAGAAGTGAAAAACGGGATCGTTAGTGTTAACCGCACCTTTTCTCCATAAAATAATTTCTTGCTGCTTGAAATATCTTCTGTCTTCGGTATCCATCAGTACCAGATTTAAAAAATAGCGAACGGAGAATTTCTTATTAATATCTCTCATTGTAGGAGTCAAGTCGTATCCCGCTAGGAACACACGAATCGGTATACTTTCACCTATAAAAAAAAGCACAAGGTCAACAAATAAAAACAATAGCGTGCAAAAAAAAATAAAATACAATACCCCTAACTGGTGCGCCGTCCATGATTTCATATTTCGCGATCGTTTCATTTTCCGTAAATGTATTCGGACCAGAACCAGTCGTCTCTCTCTTGATTATTGCTATCTCCATATGTTTGATCTTAATTCTGACTAATAAGAAGTAAATTTTACCGACTATGACGTCTTTCAGATGATACTTAGATTTGTTATATTCGAATTCTATGTGAAGGCAGTCTTCGATGCCGACTTCCATTTTAATGGGGTTATTCATGTCTGGATAACTAGAAAGCGTATGAACCGCTATATCTATCTCCTTGACCAGGTCGGCCAATCTGCGCACGATAGTTACACGTAAAAAATATCTTAACTTAACATTAGAACCTGAAACAAAAATAAGGGTAACGGATAAAATACGCTGAATCCAGTAAATGTAACTTTAAGTGTAATTAATTACAAGGCTAAGCCCCCTCTATTGTTTTTACCCCATTAGCTCCCAGTGATACCATATGGTATCGATAAATGTTGCGTTTTTATTTCTCCTGCTATCATTTGAATGCGTACACTTTTTTACGCCGTACCAATCCCGTCACTAAGCTGCAATAAGCAACTGGACTAAGCAGCAAGTCACTCGCTTTCTGTTAACTTTGTATAGCGGTACTTTATTTTGAACCAACTTTTGTTTTGCTTTCAAACATGGACATTCGTTGGGCGTAATAGTATTTTAAAACACAAGTGTCACAATGACGTTTATGTAATGCGAGTATAAGTTTGAATAATGAGCCGCGTAGCGGCGAGTGATTCAATGTAGTAGCATTAAAAAGTAAAGTTTTCATTTTAGATTGAGTTTTTCTCTTTTCCTTTATGTATCACTGCATGGGATATGTTCTACAGAATAAGACACTTTCAACTTTATACAAACAGTTTACTTATATTTGTCATTATTAAGCCCTAAAGTACCCTGGTACCATATGATATCAGTGGGCGGCAGACCTCACAGATGTAGTCTCAAAATGTATATTTTTTTGACCCAGTTTTTCATTATCTCAAGCATTGGATATGCTCTATGACGATGAATCACTAGGAGAAGATGTGGAAGAGATATACAGCTGTGTCATGGCGTGAGAGTTTAAGGATGTGTTGCTGAACCAATTTCAGAGACAAAAATGTCAAATGAACAAATGCCCAAAACTCTTGCGATAATAATAATAATATATTTCCAACAGGTTACTACACCCAATTACAGGAAAAAAATAACAATGCACGACAGCAAAAATAAACTAAATAGGTAATACAAAATAAGGTAAATCAAAATAGAAAAAGCCCTAAACCAAAAAGACTTATAATTAAATAGAAAATTAAATTGAAATTAAATCAATACATCGGAAAAATAAAAAAAAATGACAAGAAAAACACAGAAAAAATGATTAATGTCAAAAAAAAACTATATCTTATATATAGAAGTTGCCACTAAAAGCAAGGGCACAAGAGCATGCTAACCCACGAAGTAAGAACCAGCACCATTTATTATGGTATATAGAGAATCAGCATTAATGTCACATGTCTCCGAAATGAGGTTAAAAGTTGAGCACATCAGATGCACTGGCGATCGGAGAAGGAGATTGGTGCGAGGAAAATCACAGTAAAACGTAGAAGGTGATCTAGAATTAAGTCTAGGGACTAGGAAATTTAATTTATGAAGCAACTGCCCGCAATAAAGGCGGTTGTGAAGCAAAGAAAAGAGAAACTTTATTATGTGCACCATTCTCCTAGTATAAAGAGAAAAGAAATTAAATTGACACAAGAGCAGTGAATAGTCGTAACCTCTAGGTGGATGATCCTTCATATATGAATTAAAGAAATTTTAAAAATCTACGCTGAACAGATTCAATGGAGTTGATTGAGTTAAATAGATAGGACACCATATTAATGCGGCATATTCCAAACGAGATCTAACTAAAGCGTAAAACAAAGTTTTGAAAGCAGTTAAATTTCGGAAACTATAATTACGATAAATGAATCCATATAGTTTAAAACACTTACTTATTAATTCATTAATGTGATTAGTGAAAGAGAGAGCCGGATCAAATAAGACTCCTAGATCCTTGATGGAAGTGGAGAAAGTTAAAATATTGTTGCCTATCCTATAAGAGAAGAAGCACTAGCTTCCTGGTGAAGACCATGGTGGTACATTTAGGTATATTCGGTGATAGTCTCAAGTCCTCGCACCAAGATGAGACAGACTCAATGTTTCTTCGAAGTAGTTTGCAATCCAAAGGAGATTCAATGCGAGTAAATAGTTTTATACCGTCAGCGAACATAAGTTTATCACAAGTGAGTATGTTCAGCAGGTCATTAATAAATAATACGAAGAGCAGAGGACCCAGGTTAGACCCCCGAGGCACACCTGACGTCTGCTTAAATTCCACAGAGGTATTATTGCGAAAAGTCACGCAAAATCTTCTGCCCATCAAATAAGAGCTAAGTAAAGAAAGTAAAAGATCAGAGAAGCCAAAAGAACGCAATTTTCCGAGAAGAATATAATGACCGATTTGATCAAAAGCTTTCTGGAAATCCAAATACACTGCATCGACCTGACCACCGCCATCAATTACCTCAGATACAAATTGGGTGAAACATGCCAAATTAGATATTGTTGACCGTTGTCGCACCAATCCGTGCTGGAAGGGAGATATGTGCCCACTGATCATAGAATAAAGTTGTTTATATAGTAGCTGTTCAAAGACCTTGGAAAAGTTGGACAGAAGTGATTTTGATAAAGAAGTAGCAGACTTTCTTAATCATAATTATACGAACCGCTGGATTGGAAGAGGGGTAGCAGTTGCTTGGCCTGCCAGATCACCAGATTTAAATCCTTTGGATTGTTTTTATGGGGCAGGCTGAAAAACATTGTTTATGCAGAAATACCAGAAACTAGAGAACAACTTGTTGCGAAGATTATGGATGCCGCAGAAATTATTCGTGCTGAACCTGAGACTATTAGCAGAGCTACGTCATCAATTCTAAGAGCTCGAATATGTGTACGGCAATTGAGGGGATATTTCGAACAATTCATTCAATAAAGCAACTTCTTTTTAAATAAACTTTAATTTTTTTTTTCTCTATAGAGTTATCTAGGTCTTAGTTTTGGGCATATATCCATCTGACATTTTTGTCTTGAAATCGCTTCAGCAACACATGCTTAAACTCTGGCAGTCACGTCATGGGACACACTGTATATATAACGCCACCGGAAGTAATTGCAGGCACTGACGAAGACTCTGCAGACGAAGATGAAGATAGAATGATCTATAATTTGACTGGACGACTGAAATAAAGTTGAAAATCAATGAAAGGTTAGGAGGGGATCCATTACCTACAACTGAAAACCCTATTCCTTCGACATCGAAAACAATAAATGCAGCACAGTAAAATGAATCGTCTGTTAGTCAACCCTGTTTATTTCCAAACATTGTGAATGAATTTCGAAGAGAATCAGTGACCGACAAGCTTCGGTATGGGTAGAAGGGAATTTCAAACCACAACAAAAATCAGTTCCTAAAGATAATTATTCGGTTTATAAAGATATGTCAGGTGTTAATATTTTTTGACAATTCAGTGCTCGAGTACATCGTAGAAGATATCCAAAAATATGCACAATTCAAAAAGGAACCTGATCCCGCTATCTCGATCAACGAGTTACGTTGTTTTATTGGTACTATATTTTACTTCTCACAGCATACAATCACTTGCCATCAAAGCGTACTGCTGTGGTCTGGCAACCCCGGGTTTTTGTAAATTCAGAGTTTTTTGTTCATTCCGATAAGCGTTTGTCAATATTGTGAGAAATTTCAAATTGTTTTATTTTCAAATAAGATTTTGTTAATGTTTTGGATTGTTTAATTTGTTTATTTTATTGTTCAGTTGTTTATATTAATTTCAGTCAGGTGTACATTTTGCGTTCACTGGTATTGTATATATATTGTTTTGTTTTGCGAGTTCGTCCGTTTGCGGACAGATCTGGGTGCGTTGCATCGCGCGCATCTGAGATTTTTATACTTATACAATTGTTTGAACCGTGTAAGGTCAGTTCCCTGATAGACACGTGTAAGTAGATATATAAAGTTGTATTTCATTGCTGACATTTTGTGATTAATGATTTCAAGTTTTGAATTCACGTTTCTGATTTTATTTCGTTCATCACGGAACTCATTTAATAATAATTGATATTGTATTCTTGTGTACACAATTTAGATAAAAGATCTGTTATTATTTTTACGTGCAGGAAGATATTTTAAGTTTAAAGAGTTAATTTTTTGTTCGTTGTTAATTTTTCTGTTTTGTAATTATTTATTAATCACCTCGGGTTGGGTGAATAAAAGCATTGTGCTTGCATTTATTTTTCATTTATATAAATTACTTGAATTTTCCACGTTTAATTTAGTTGTTTTAATATTGAAACCACGTGGATTGAATTGAAAAAAAAAAAATTATTATCTTCCTGAACTTTTTGTTTTCTGTTGCTGTGTAAAAGGATTTTGAATTGTCCTTTTGTAATTTAAAGTCAAGTGCAGTTTTGATTTAGACCAGGACCTTTTTGTCCAAGGTTTTTTTTTCTGCAAAGTTTGTAATTAAATTTTTTTCTTTTTTTTAAAAATTAATAAAATTATTGAATTTTTATGTCATTCAAAATACTGTTCTTTTATTTTTAATTAAACCTTTCAAAATTTTTATTTGAGTACAAAAGAAAGTCAGTTTTCTTTCACCCACATTTTACTTTTCATGATAGTAACCCTGAGTTTAATTGTTCTTTTGCACCTTATAAAAAAATTGTTATCATTTGAGCTAGCTAATTTAATTTTTCATTTTTAAATTTCATTTGGCACTTTTGTTGGTACATTCAGTACACAGCAGTACGTATACGGAAGGAAACGAAGATGTGTGAAACTTGATGATCGTGAAAGCGATGGGGAAAAACAGATTTGTTCAGATCAAACGATTTGTCCATTTTGCCTACAATAATGTTGCTCATGAAAACGATAATGTGTGGAGAATACGTCCACTAATGGATAGACTCAAGTCCAAGTTTTTAGAAAATTTCCAAACATCACAGAATCTAGCTTTTGATGAAGCTATGAGCCGTCACGGATGTAAATGTATTCGTGGCGAACCGATTCGATTTTGATATAAAAGGTTGTGCCTCTATTCGAGTGACAGCTACCGTATTAACTTTGATTTCAAGCAGATTCACTTTTTGGAAAGGCAGTGCCTACAATAATTTTGATGTTAGAAGAATTGCGTCGCAAACAATATCCATATGTTATACATATGGACAAATTGTTTACAAATTTTAATTTGTTAGCATATCCACGACACTGTCCTGGCCTCAACTGCTCGTCTTCTAATCGTTCTGGTGCTAATTGGCAAATGTAATTGGCTTTTTAATTGATTGAAAGAAACTGTAGGATTACTTTGAGTTTGCCTTTTAATCCGTGAGTTGTCTTGTCTTGTAGTTTTTCGCGGCCTTCCGCCGATATGTATAGTGGAAACGCGACCGGTCTGTTCAATTGAACGATGATCTCATCGAAACATGAGGTCTATTTTAACTATTATATAAATTTTTCGTTTGTGCTTTTGATATTAAAATTGTTGAATAGTTTTTGTTAAGTTTTATTAATAGTATAATAATAAGTAAACGGTAACGTAAAAAATGTTTCCTCGCTATATTAGAACTTTTAAAGTCTTTATACATAGTTGTTTGATACACAAGCACAACTCAATATATACATATATAAGTAATAACTACCTACATTGTTCTGCATCTATACTTTACACAAAACTGCAATAATCCTTATTAGATTAAGGTGTTTATGTTCTTCTTCCTTGATCATACTTCCGTGGACGGTAGTGTATATAAAAACCGATAACCTCAGACCGTGTACTCAATTTTAATTCAAACCATCCCTTACATCAAAAAATTAATATTATTAATAATCAAGGAAATAGAATTTAAAAAAAAAACAGTTTTTAATACAAATTTACTGTTTAAAATTAAAAACACAATTATAATTTTCTTGATTTAATTATCAATTATTGCAAATTCCCTTTCTTTAATTTCTTTACATAAGATATTTCTTATGACGTACTGTGTGTTTGAACTTAATTGCTAGAGACTATATTTATGAAAGAAATTATATATTACCTGTATAAACTTCAAAAGGTTTTTCGACACTGCTAAACTCAAATGGATAACTAGTATGTGCGATCATCTCTCCAGGCCTTGCTAACTCCTTAACTAAGCTAGTAAACTCATGGTGATTACCTCTATCATAATATAATTCTATTTGACCTATGAACTCGATTTTGATACCCTGATGCTCTAGTTTATTCCCAGCCTTTTTTAAGCTTATATTTACCTACACAATACAAATGTTTAAATGCCAAATCAACTGTTGTATGGTAACAATACCTTGCCGGATACTGTTTCTCCATCATAATAAAGAAATAGCTTTTCTTTTTTACCATCTTCCGTCTTAACTTCAGCAGTTTTCCTAGTGTCTTGGCCATCGAGGTAAATATCGATCTCCGCCGATTGGCCGAAACCAAAAAAACTCTGCAAGAAAGACAGACCAAAAATATATTTCTCAGTTTACATGACCCAATGACAAGTTTGACAGGTTTTAACCTAAAACTACACCTACTTCTACGGGAGATGTTTTATCGGAAGAAACTCACCATTATATATCCTTCAGCACGGTGAATCTACACTGATCCAGTCAGTCTAAGCTTCTCAAAGAGTTAAATGCACTTCGGACAGCAACAAATACCTTTAAATTCCATTCAGTTAATAACATTTGACAATGGAATCAAACATGGCGTTCATCGATTTAACAGGCAACTGAAGAAAAATGTAAATCGAAATTTCCTGCTTTACTAATTAAGGAATTAGTTGACCTTTAGATAAATAGTAACTTGCTGCAACCAGTTAAATCCACATCCTGCTCTTTGTAGTTCATGTTTAAAAGTATTTTTGTAAACAATAATACATCT
Organism: Cetonia aurata; assembly: GCA_949128085.1. NCBI lineage: Eukaryota > Metazoa > Arthropoda > Insecta > Coleoptera > Scarabaeidae > Cetonia > Cetonia aurata. Next base: position 23,006,686 of record OX421889.1, on the reverse strand, counting down.
ACTTATATGTTCTATGTGGTTCGGTTTAGTACTTAGTACTTACTGCACCAAAAATTATGTGACACAAAATAAATTGTTCTTAATTATTCATCGCTATAGTTAAATTATAAATACATATGTACTTCCATAAACAATTGACTATAACAATTTCGTATTTTACACAATGCAAATAACTTGAAATTAATGTAGGGATATTTCACGCTTCATAGTTGTTTAAGTGTGTACATTCTGCGTGTGGCAATTTGACATATGTCAAGTTGAAGTAGATTTATGATAAAATTACAAAATACAAAATGTTAAATCCATTTTAATGACATTATGCGAATTAAAACAGTATGAGTAGGTTGTGAATTATGTTGGTTTATTATGCTAACTGAACCAAATATTTTCATGTTAAACTTACTAGGGTATACATTTCAAAAGGTATAATAAATTAAATATGTGCAGATTTTCCACGTAAGTGTGCAGTTTTATTTTTAAAAATTCTCACAAAACCACTATGGTGAGATTGTATTGGTTTACACGGACGTCTCGGATAGTGGCACTATGCAGTTTGGCAAATTTTATAAACAGTGCCGACAGGGTTATAATGCCTATAGCCATTATTCCGATGGCACAAGTGTATAAATGGTCGCTACACGCCCAGGGTTGGATATTATCTGCATTTGCTTTTGGATATTTCACCAGCCAATTACTAGGTGTGTTGATTTTTAGTAGAACTTTAGTTCTTTACATATAACTTTATAAAATTTTATTGTAGGTAGTTGTTGGGCATCACGTTTAGGTGCAAAAAATGTGTTGATATGCAGTGTCCTTCTGTGGAGTATAGCTACATTTGTGACGCCGCTATTAGCACACAGTCTTGTAGCTTTAGTGATTGGCAGAATTATATTGGGGTTTGCAGAAGGATTAGGTACTTTAAATTAAATATTTACGAATTCATATTCTTATTATGATATTTTTAGGATTGCCAACCATTTTTCATTTGTTTGCACATAGTATACCAGTTGAAGAAAGGTCCCGAGCTTTTGGTTATTTAATTGCGAGTGGTTCGGTTGGACAAACCGTTGCTTCAGTTGTAAGTTATTTTTTTTCATATTTCTTTATAAGGCATATTCATAGTCATTTTAATACATTCAGTTGCAATAAACGTACGAATGAATTAATCTATTACGACAAAATTGTTACATTATTAAGCCACTATCACAATTGACCATTGTTATTGAGAGATGTGTGGGCTGCATTGTTATCAAATAAATATTAACAATAAGTCTTACAACTCGAAAAGTGCTTTATAGAAGGTACTTTGTCATAAGTGTTTTGAAAAGCCCTTGAGATAAGCTAAAAGAATATCCAATAATATATAGGGTGTTCCATTTTGGAAATTGAAGGTGAACTTTGTATAACCTTGAAATTTCAGTTCAAGGTCAAATCAATCAAATCACTTTATGTCTCCCTTGAAACTATACAACTTTTGTTTGAAACATTTCTTCATATTTTCCATATCTTTCGCCATATTTGCCTGGGACGATTAAAATGAAGCACTCTTTATAATAACTCGATTGTTTTTAACGATTAAAAAAAACCGTTTTAACACTATTAAGGCACTTTTATGAGTAGAATCGACTAGTTAAATCATATTGTTATTTTATGCACTCGTTTTTGGCCTGCATGATAAAGTTGATTTTTTTTAATGTAAATCGTAATAGACAATGGCGTAGTTAGAGTATTTTTTTCTCTTTTCAAAAATATATAGCTTATGGGGTCGATTTCTACCAGTTATCTAATAAAATATAAAAGAACTAATTATCTACATGTTAAATTTCTCCAGTAAAACGTATACGCGTTAATAAACCACCTGCGCCTTGGCTTACGTATCCATTGAAGTGTATTATGCGCGAAAGGGATAGAGCATTTGTAAAGTACAAGCACAGCAAAACCTTACAAGCTTGGTCAGAATACAAACATTTAAGAAATATTGCCCTTAGCTCAATAAGACGTGAAAAGAAAGTGTATTTAGATTATTTGCAACGTTCCAGGCAATCTCGAATATTATGGAATACTTTATATGATTTGAATATTAAAACAAGAAAAACTACGGAATTGCCGGAACATCGTTTTCGCCCGGACACTATAAACGATTATTTCATGTCAGTTTATAATAAAACGAACAACTGCACCGAAGCGATTGATTACTCTTTAAAAAATAAATTTAGAGACGAATTAACAATTACTTTCAATCTCATGGCACCTGAGAGTGTGTCGGAAGTCATACGCAGTATTACGTCGAATGCTGTGGGTGTAGATGGCAATTCACTAAAGATGATACATCTCTGCATGCCGACCTTGTTGCCATACATTACACATGTTATAAACTCTTGTCTAGATTGGACTAGATTGGATTTTTTCCAACCAGTCGGAAGCAAGCCATAGTTCATCTGATCACAAAGAAAAATAATCTAAGTGACATTCAAAACCTGCGTCCTATAAGCATTTTACCGGTATTATCCAAAGTAATGGAACGAATTGTGCATCAACATAAATTGATATCTAACAAATAACAATATTATACCGGATGTGCAGTCAGGTTTTCGGAGGGGCTATAGTTGTGTAACTGCTTTGCTAAGTCTAACAGACAATATCTTTAAGGCTCTGGATGGAGGTAGAGCTGCTGCAGTAGTGTCCTTAGATTCTTCCAAAGCTTTTGATACGATAGATCACTAGCTTATATATGCAAAATTGCATTATTATGGATTAGATGATACGTCATTATCATTCTTTCAAACGTACCTTGTCGGCAGGACGCAAAACGTCTCTCTTGGTGACTGAATCGTACTTGGGACAAATACGCTCCGGTGTGCTCCAAGGCACAGTATTGGGACCGCTACTATTTTTGTTATATACCAGCGAGTTGTTTAATGTTACCAAATATTCATCGCTGCAGGGCTATGCGGATGATACACAGCTATTTTGCTCTTTCCAAACTGCTGAAGCCGAAATTGCGGCGACACACATAAACACAGATTTGGATCTTATAAAGAAGTTTGCGGTTTGCCACAATTTACATTTAAGTCCAACCAAGTCATCTAGTATTTTGTTTTGCCCTAAAAGGAGTAGATTACATATAGCACAAAGATTTAAAATAAAAATAGATTAAAACATCATACCTTTTTCAAGTACCATAAAAGTACTAGGAGTAACTGTGAACAATGATTTGAGATTTCATGAGCACATAGCCGGGTTATGTCAGCGTATTTACATCCGACTCGGAGCGTTGTACAGGGTGGGCCAAATTCGATACTTTTAATAGGAAACTTATATTTCTAAAGGAATTAGAAAAAATCTGACCTATGCTTCTGGAGCTCGATTTTAAAAAGAAATTGATTGGTGAAGTCCGTATTTTTATATCTTCCGTAATATAAGAGATACAGAGCGTTTTCGTAAAATATGCCATTTTCAAAAGCCCTTCTAACTTTTTAACTTGTGAAAATGCTTGATTTATATAAGAACTTTATTAGGACACTTTTTGACGTAGAATTCAATGCTCTAATTTGTTTTTTTTTAATTCGTTTTTTTTTTGAGATATTATCAAGACTTGTGTTTTTTTATATGGAACACCCTATATATTTTTACGCTATTCAAAAGCACATAAAATGGCCTTTAATATGATATAACACACTTGATATTTTATTTAAAGGATTTTCAAGATATTTGATTTTTTGTTTGCAATTTAACAGTATTTCAAGATGGCTCTGGCTTTAACTAAGCAATACCCGTATTTGTTTTATATTGTCAAAATATTTTGAAATGTCAGTTTGAATGAATGTTACTGGTGGTTTTATTTTTCAAGATTTCAAAAATGTATGAAAACTATGAAAAATACGACATGTTAAAGTGTTTTATAGAAGCAGGTGAAAATGCGGAAGCTGCATGTAATATTTACTATGAACGATATCCTGAAAGACAACAACCATTCAGAGATATGTTCACTATGTTAAAGAAAAATTTAATAAACTTTGGACCCTTTCAAAAACCAAGACCTAAAAATTATGTGGCTCAAAATAGAGACAAAGAATTAGAGGAAATTGCCGTTTTGGGGGAAACTGTAAATAACCCAACACATTCCACTCGCGAGATGGCACAAACAACAGGTTTAGCAAGAACATCGGCAAGGTGCATTTTAAAAAAGTATAGAATGAAACCCTATCGGACAAGGAAAGACCTTTTTGCCGCGGATTTGGAGCGTCGTATGGCATTTTGTCAATGGTTTTTGGGAAAATGTGAAGAAAATCATAATTTTGCTCTAAACTGTGTATGGACGGATGAATGTAACGTAAGCAGTGCGGGAATTTTTAACAGATATAATTCTTATACTTGGTCGCGTGAAAATGCCCATGTTACTATTGAAATGAGAAACCAAGGACGATATAGTTTCAATGTGTGGGTAGGCATTTTCCGGGCCAGGATAATTGGACCCTACATATATAACGGAATTCTTAACTCCGAAAGCTATTTCCATATTTTACAACAATTCATTGAACCTCTCATAGATGAAATACCTTTAAACCAATTGGAATTCGTTTACTTCCAGCATGACGGAGCACCCCCTCACAATGCTGCTCAAATTAATGAGTTTTTAAACCAACAATTCGGTAACAATTGGATTGGAAATCAGGGACCGATACATTGGCCGGCAAGGTCACCAGATCTAACCCCATTGGATTTTTTCCTTTGGGGAAAAATTAAAAATCTTGCGTTTAAGCATTCTCCCAATTCAAGACAGGAATTAGAGGCTGCAGTTTTGCAACCGTTTCGACTCTCTATCTCCGCTTGAGTTGGTGAACTCAGTTCAGAATGTAAGGAAACGGTGTCGATTATGTTTACAACAGAATGGCGGACAATTCAAACACTTACTATAATTCATAATGCTTACGTATTTTTTTTGTATAGAGGGGTATATTCTGTAAATATTTCGTTCAACTATGTCTATAAGAACTTACAACTATAGTATCAATAATACTATTAATGGTTTCCTTAGTTTGTTGGACTTGTTATTTCTAACATTTAATATTAAAACCACTTTTTTTCTGCTTTGTAGAAATCTTTTATTTGGTTATTTACGAGCATCCACGGCCAAACAAAAAATAAAGAAATAAAAAAACAAATACGCGCATTGCTTAGTTACAGCCAGAGCCATCTTGAAATACTGTTAAATTGCAAACAAAAAATCAAATATCTTGAAAATCCTTTAAATAAAATATCAAGTGTGTTATATCATATTAAAGGCAATTTTATGTGCTTTTGAATAGTGTAAAAATATATAGGGTGTTCCATATACAAAAACACAAGTCTTGATAATATCTCAAAAAAAAACGAATTAAAAAAAACAAATTAGAGCATTGAATTCTACGTCAAAAAGTGCCCTAATAAAGTTCTTATATAAATCAAGCATTTTCACAAATTAAAAAGCTACAAGGGTTTTTAAAAATTGCATATTTTCCGAAAACGCTCTGTATCTCTTATATTATGGAAGATATAAAAATACGGACTTCACCAATCGATTTCTTTTTAAAATCGAGCTCCAGAAGCATAGATCAGATTTTTTCTAATTCCTTTAGTAATATAAGTTTCCTATTAAAAGTGTCGAATTTGGCCCACCCTGTACATAAGAAAGATATTGAAATTTTTAGCGATTTTTTAATTGTAGCTGATATCAACCAGAAAATAATATTCAAATTAATAAGTGAACATTTAGGGGCATTAGTTGAAAACCTTAGTAACTATTTCCCTGAAAGTGAGAATCCTCGCAAGGGAAACCTTTGGATTCATAATCCTTTCCTAGAAGATGTCCAATCATGTGCACTTGATTTTCGTGATAAAGAAAAACTTATAGAACTATCCACTGATGTCACTCTGGTTTCAAGACGTAAAACGTCATTGCTACAATTTTGGATATCACTACAAAAGGAATATCCAACTTTGAGTGACAAAGCGATCAAATTATTGATTGATTTTTCGACATCTTATTTGTGCGAGAAGACTTTTTCTGCCATGTCGATAACAAAAACTAAGCACAGAAATCGAATGGATGTTAGCGCAGCTCTTCGTCTCTCCAAAACAAAACTGCAACCACGTATAAATGCTTTGTTGACAAACAAGCAACAACAGAAGTCTCACTAAATAATTTTATATAAATTTTGGGGATCTGTTCAATTAATAAATAAAAATATTATTCACCTTAGTGTTTATTTCACTCTTGATAGTCTGCCGGTCCACAATATAATTTTTTTGTTTTTGCCGGTCCGCAGGTGGAAAAAGGTTGAAGACCATATACTTTTTAAGATTTCATTTCAAAATGCACTTAACACGCACAGTTCTTAGACATATTTAACACGCACGTCACACCTTTGACTTTTATAAAAGAAATCGACTGTGTTTTACAGTCTTTTTCCCTGTCATGGGGTACTACATGATAGTTTTTAAATTAAAAATGCAAATAATTAGCTTTTTCATATTTTATTAGATAACTGGTAGAAATCGAGCCCATAAACTATATAGTTTTTAAAAGAGAACAAAACTATGCCATTTACATTAAAAAAAAATCAACTTTATACTACAGACCGAAAACTAGTCGATTCTACTCATAAAAGTGCCTTAATAATGTTTAAACGGTTTTTTTTTTCGTATCGTTAAAGACAAACAAGTTATTGGGCAATTTCGAAAAACTCAATTTCTGCTTACAACTAAAAAATAAACGAATATAACTAATTTTCGTTTTCGCTATTGAGAATATCTAGAAAAAAGATTACTCGAGTCGAGACTTGCCCACTCGTTTTTTTCTCTCTCTCTTGCAGTTACCGAGATATGCCCTATTCTGACAAGCAATTTGTATAACGATCACTTTGTACAGCATTTTCATATATACAGTGTGTTAAAAAAAGGTTGTCGGATATTTTACCCAATTGTAGTACTGGTGGAAATAAACAAAAAAGTCTTAGTCAACATGGGTCCGCAATTCAACTGTTTTTGACATATAGTCGATTGCATATTGTTTTAGTAGGATAAAAATTTTCAAAGAAATTCTGCTCGCAATGTAAATTAAACAAATGTTTATTTAAAGTAAAACTAAAGAAATTGTTATACATGTCCACCGTCCATTTCTAAGCACGCTTCACACCTTCTTATGAAAGATCGACGCAATCTTTCGAAAATTCCTGGAGTCCTCCGAATTTCCTCGCAACAATTTACGATTCGTTGCCTGAGTTCTTCCAAATTGTTTACAGATCGTGCGTACACTAATTGTTTTAGTGTAGAGAAGTGTAGAGGTGTCAGGTGAGGGACCTTGGAGGCCATGCAGTTGGTCCACCCCGTCCTATCCATCTCTCTTTGTAATCTTGATTTAAGGAATTTCTAACTACGATGGAAAAATGCGCAGGAGCTCCATCGTGCATAAACCACATATTTAATCTGTTAAAAAGTGACACGTCTTCCAACAAAACGGGTAATTCATTTCTTAAAAAATCCAAAAATACTTGTCCCGTTAAACGATTAGGGAGAAATACTGGACCAATTAAACAGTCTCCAAGAATAGCAAGCCAAACATTTAGCGAAAAACGGTTTTGGAGATGCAGTTCAACAACAGCATGGGGATTTTCATCTGCCCAGACGTGATTGTTATGAAAATTGAATATTCCGTCTCTTGTAAACCCAGCCTCGTCACTAAATAAAATCTGAGTCGCAAAATTAGGAGTTTCTGCCAGCTTTCGTAAAACCCAATGACAAAAAACCCTACGTGCATCATAATCGAGAGGAGCAAGAACTTGCACGCGTTGAATGTGGTAGGGATAGAGCTGCTGTTCCCGCAGAATTCTCCAAATGAGAGGATGACTGACGTTCAGTTCTGCGGCAAGTCTTCGGGTGCTAATATTTGGGTTGTCTTCTACCCGTCTCAAAATATCTAATTCTACTGCGGGAGAAGAAACTGATCTAGGTCTACCAGAACCACCATTAATTTTAAATGAACCAGTTTCGGACAGCCGGATATGAACTCTTGAGAAAATCTTATCACTCGGTAACAACCGATTTGGAAATTCTTCGGCATACATACGCCGTGCTTCAGTAGCATTACCATTCACACGACCGTACATAAAATGCATATCGGCCATTTCTGCATTTGTGTACTTATGCATAATTTGAGAACAAAAAAAGACGCAAATGATAAATAATCTGATGACAGATGTCTGACAGAACTAATTTTAAGTCACAATCAGTTGTTTGACAAAGGGAACTATTCTCAAAATCGAAAAATGTTTTTTTTTTATTTTAAAATATGCAATCGATTATATGTCAAAAACAGTTGAATTGCGGACCCATGTTGACTAAGACTTTTTTGTTTATTTCCACCAGTACTATAATTGGGTAAAATATCCGACAACCTTTTTTTAACAGGCTGTATATGTATAATTTTTTTTTTCAGGTTTGTCCGCATATGTCATGGGAGTTTAGCTTTTATTTATTCGGCTCATTTGGAATCATATGGGTATTCCTGTGGAGTTTATTCTACCCGGAAAGAGCTTTGGGACACATCGAAGAAACTATTCCTTTACACACGCAGAAATTCAAGACAACTCCCATAAGATGGACCGACTTCTTATTCTGCAAACCCCTCTGGGCGATATGTATAGCACATTTCGCCATGAACTGGTGCAATTACATCATAATGCAATGGCTACCCACCTACTTGACACATCTAGGCGCGAACGCGCATAGCATCAGCCTTACGGCGATTCCTTACATCTTCAACTCCCTATTCAGCATCGCCAGCGGTCACGCGGCCGATAATTTGCTTATGCTAAAAGGCTGGAGTGTCTTAAATGTTAGGAGATTAATGACTTGCATCGGGCTGATGGGCCCGGCACTGTTTTTGGCGATCTTCTGCGTTATGGATCATCTGATTTTCGCTATAGTACTAGTTAGTGTGTCTATGGGGCTCAGCGCGTCGAATTCGGCCGGGCATCTGAGTAACCACGTGGATATTGCACCGAATCATTCCGGTACGACTTTCGCCATCTCAAATACCATAGCGACGATTCCAGGGGTTCTATGTGGACCAATAACTGCCCATCTGGTGACGGCATTTAATGGGAAGTGGTCGCCGGTGTTTCTTCTAGCCACTTTTGTCAATATTTCCGGTGCGGTTGTGTATTTTACGAACAGTGCTGCGACGCAAGTAATTTAAGAATGTATTTAAAGTAAATATAGTTTAGGTTTACTATAATTCTGATGTGTAGGTTTTAAGGAGATCAATTAAAACGGACTTTTATTTTTAAAAATATTGTTTTAATTACATATTCTTAACGTTTATCCAGTAAAGTGTGACGTTAAAAGTGTAGTTGAGTGGATGTGAATCGAAAACAAAAAGCGGAGGCTACACTTACAAGGAGTAGGCAAGAACTGCGAAACACAAAATTAAATGAGTCGTATATAATTTGAAAGAGGGAGTTAATAGTAGAAAAACTGTAAACGGGTTTGAGTGCATGGGCCTTAATTTTTGAGATATGAACAATTTTATTTAAAAACATTAACGCCTGTAGCTTAAGAAGAATTATATGTACACAACTGATTGGTGTCTGTGTAGCCCAATTAGTTGAGCGCACGGATTACGAATTTTACCAGGAAGTGGACTAGGTTCGAGCCCATCCTGGGGACATTATTTTTCTATTATCACTATTCATTTTTTTTTTTTTTTATTCGTAATATATGTGATTACTAATAATCACAAATAACATATACAACTTTCACACACAACATTGGAAAAAAAACAATTATAATACAATGCAATAATTATTTATTAATAAATAAAAGAAAGAAAATGAGGTATGAAATCGTCGCACACGCGAACTTTTGTAGATATTTTGTATGTTAATAGTTCCTTGGTTTTCTAGCTCTTTTTTGTAAATAATAGTAATGAAAATAATATGTATGCACGAAACGCGTCTGCTAATAATGATTGTTGCTTATCAAATTTTATCCAGTAATTGGGTTTTGGAACCTTTGGTGTAACAATAACTATCACACTGACAAAGTCAATGCTAGGTTTTTCCACTATCACCAAACAACAATAACCACCACACCAAACAATTGTTGTTTGGTGATAGTGGAAAAACCTAGCATTGACTTTGTCAGTGTGATAGTTATCAAATTTTATAATAAAGATATATGTAAAACTTTTCGGTTTTAACAAACCGAATACTAATCAGGTTATAAATCCATTAACGTGCTATATACACGCTTTCTTTCTTAAGTTACAAGCATTAATAGTTTTTTAACATTGTCTAAAATTAAAAAAAAAAAAAAACGGCACAGAAAAGTGCTTAAAACTTGTTAAAGATTAATCGCATAGAAGTTGCTCATTTTTTTTATTGCATTCCCAGAGGTTTTACTTTTCTATGCTGTTCCATATTTTTTTTAATGTCATAATATTTATAGCTACATATAATTACATTATATATTCTTTACAAATTTTCGAAGAAAATCAATTTTGTAACTGTAAATTGTAGAATAGTAGGAATGAGTTACATTATAATAAAGAACCTATAAGAGAAAATGCATTAGAGTTACTTCTTTGTTTCTATATGTTAAGAAATACTGATGATTTGTGAACTCTTACTTTATCACAAATAGGTACTAAAATAAGAATAGAATTGTCGGTTACTATGATATGATACAAAAGGCCAAGAGGCTGCAACGTTTATGGAATTCATAATTTCATCAGTGATGCGATTTCTTTTTCGGATAGATATCGCACTACACGACGATTTGAAATTTTATATTCTTTCATAAATCTGACATCCACCTGGAAGATGCAACAAATCGAAAAATGCAATTATTTTCTGTATCCTCATAAAATTTGGCAACGGCAGCCATAACCCACATCTGCAATTGCCATCTTGTAACAAGCTGTTTTGTACTACGTGTTTCAACAAATTGATTATAAACATAATTTTTAATCCGAAATACTTTGTTTTTTTTTCCAATGTTGTGTGTGAAAGTTGTATATGTTATTTGTGATTATTAGTAATCACATATATTACGAATAAAAATAAAAAAAAATGAATACTGATAATAGAAAAATAATGTCCCAGGATGGGCTCGAACCTATTCCACTTCCTGGTAAAATTCGTAATCCGTGCGCTCAACTAATTAGGCTACACAGACACCAATCAGTTGTGTACATATAATTCTTCTTAAGCTACAGGCGTTAATGTTTTTTAAATAAAATTCTTCATATCTCAAAAATTAAGGCCCATGCACTCAAACCCATTTACAGTTTTTATACACTTAATATCCTCTTTCGAATAATATATGACTCATTTAATTTTGTGTTTCGCAGTTCTTGCCTACTCCTTGTTAGACGGAAGAAGGTACTATAAGAGAACTCTGGTGCATTTCCCAGAATCCTATTCATTACTCCTGAGGCAGGCATCCAGGGAGCACTGGCAGGTAGCAAAGAAAATGGTAAATAGCGAAAAGGTGAAATAGACAATCAACTCATTCAAACCATATAAATCGCGAAGATCTCATGGCATTTCTCCAATTACAGTTGAACCTCGATTAACCGTCACCTTCGGGACCAGGACATGGTCGGAACGCTAAAAAGGTCGGATAATCAGAGGAGAATGAAAAACGCCATTTGCAGAGGTCAAATGAATGTAATGGATCAAAATCAAGCAAACAGGTTACACTAAATATTACAAGTAAAAAACAAAGTAGAAAAGAACGGTTTAGACATTAAAAAATTACTTGAAAAATTCTAAAATGTTTTGTTGTTTTAACTTTTTAAATCCAGACATAGCTGCTGCATCACGCCACTTCTTTGCCCATAGATGTAGCGGTTGATTGTTGTTCTAAATATTTGAGGGCAGCCTCGAAGGCATCCTTTGCTGCGGAGTGGCTGATTGTTTCCTCTTCCTTTTCGTCGTCTTCTTCTCCTTCATCTTCTTCATTGCCAGCCTGTTCCAAAACGAGGTAGATAATCTGGTCATCTCCCATTTCTTCTACTGAAACAGCAGCAACGTTACCATCTGCTAGCCATTCTTCAACATCAGCAGAGATCGCAGATCAGTCACTAAATCTGCTGTGTCTGATTCATCAGCTTCTGGAATGTCTTGGACTTGGTTGAGGCTAGGACAAATCTTTTTCCAGGATTTTTGAAGAGTGGTGTCTTTTAGTACGTCCCAAGCTTGAGCGCAAGTGTAAATTGCATCTTTTATGTTAAGGATTTTCTTTGCTTCAAAGAGATCGCAACACTCTTCTGCTTTCTCTAACAAAGCGCTCACGTATTTCCTCCTGTAACGTCGTTTCAGCCATTCTATGACGCCCTGATCCTTGGGTTGGATCAAAGACGTCACGTGGGGAGGGGGGCAAAAACATGGCTTTTATATCATCATCTTGAAGTTCGTCTTCAGAGAGGTGGCTTGGAGCGTTGTCGAGCAATAAAATTGCACGGTTTGGCAGATTTTTTGCCTTCAAGTAATTTTTGACACCCGGAACAAATGCATTGAAAAACCACTCTTTAAACAAAAAACAATCCATCCAAGCACTTTTCTGAGCTCTATAATAAACAGGGAGTGTCTCCATGTTGATGTTTATATACGCTCTCGATTTCTTAGACTTGCCGATTACAACCACCGGCAATTTATGATCACCACTAGCGTTACTGCATGTTGCGATAGTAAGCCTATTCTTAGCCAGTTTTGTGCCTGCAACTGTTTCATTTGTAGATGCTAGGGTTTTTTTAAGCAGCATTTTGTGGTTAAGACCTGTCTCGTCGACATTATAGACCTGATTGGCTGACAAATCATTTCCTGAAATTATCTTATCAAACTTTTCAATAAACTCCCTATTCGCATCATCATCAGCGGAAAGTTTTTCGCCAGAAATACAAACTTGTCTAACGTCGTGACGGTTTTTCTAACGATGGAACGATGGCGGTGAAATCACTTTCATCGCCACCCAGTTTTTTGTGGAGCTGAAACGCTTTCTCTTTTATAATTGGACCAGAGAGAGGGGTCCCCTTACGTCTTTCTTGGCAAAATCAAACCCAGACTGCGTCATCTAAAACCTCAAGTTTAGGTTTTTTCAAAGTTCTTCTATTTTTTACAGCTTTCTCTCCTTCCACTGTCAAACAAAAAGATTCAAGATCCTTACAATTCTTTCGCCAGTCTTTAATCGTTATTCCTACACCTATTTCAGAGGTTAACTTAGCAACTCACTCACCTTTGTCCAGTCTTTGCAAAACGTTTAATTTCTGTTCTATTGTACACACAACACGTTTCCTCTTCGGATTTGAGGCCATTTTCAGTGTTCAGAATCCTTAAAAGTTTTAAACACAACGTATGAAACAGTAAAGCACTACACAGTACTGTAACTTTAAATTCAAAAACGTAGAGAGATAAAATTGCACAGAGGACATAAAACAATGCGCACTGCAGAAAGACATACAGTCAACTGAGCAGTCGGCCGATAACACGCATGGTCGGTTAAACCGAGGAGTCGGTTTAAAGGAGGTCGGTTAATTGAGGGTCCACTGTATGTAGCTGTCTAGCAGTTTTTCTAGAGTCTTCAGCATAAATGACATGGCAGACTTAGTCTCAGAGACTGCTCCAAACTGTCCCGTTTTGCCAGGTTTGGAATAAAAGTAACTCTGATCAGTTCCAGACAGTTGGTAGGTAACCCAATGCAATACTTCCTTTGAGTAACATACTAAGTTTTTGCAATAGCTAAAATTTGGGCTTCTTAAACTTTTGAAATCTCGGGCCTTAAAAGATTCTTACGCCCTTGGTACATAAATAACTATACTTAATAAGTATCTTGAATACAGAAGCAATTTATGTCTAACTATTTTATCTTTCATTTAAATCATCATCCATAAATCATTGGTAAGTAATAATACCGTTATTAATATATGGGAGACAGCATAATGGAAGAATATCTGAACTTGTATAAATTCACTGTTAGGTAAAGCATTCGTGCCTGTTTGGACCTCACTAATTCGCTGTTTTTATAGCACATCTGGGTTACTTATTTCGTTAAAGTAAATGTATTAGAACTAACTAACTAAAGGGGTCGGGTCGACTTTCGTCTGCGGGCCAGGCCAGTACTAGTTTCATATACGTGACATTGGGAGCGTTCAGACGACACAGCGGCTGGAAAGCAGCACTCAGCGTGATGTAAGTCAGCAACTAGTGAAGTTTTGGTCAGCAGTCAGCGCTCATGGATGACGATTTAACCTCACTTTTCTACCGTTGTAGACATTATACCTAAGTATTGTATGTGTATTTTTTATTATATTAAATTTATTATCTGTGATAGTGACTAGACATTAGACTTGTAATATGCAATAGACCAACAAAACCATTCAATATGTGAACTGTAGTTGGCTTTTGCATTTTCTTGGAACCATTGAAAACACGGTAACGTTGGTGAGGTTATGGTTATGTTGTGTTTTATTCATAGTTACAAAATACAGTTACCAATTACGTAGAAGCAATGACCAATTCCGCGTACATATATTCCGCTGAGTTTATGTGATGTTTGCTGAGATCCAGCGACCTAACAGCGTGTTAGTTCAGCACGTTTCGCTAAGTCAACGTCTCAGCTGCTGTGGTCGTCTAAACGGATCCATTAGCGTTTAACGCAAATATTATTTCCGTTTGCTGGAAGAGGACAAAAGGATACGCAGTATTCTAGTGTGCTACTGTACTGGCGAAAGTATAGCTTGGTACATCTTTATCACACATCGATATTTTCTACCCAATCCCACATATCTTTGTCCGATACATTAGATTCCCTATCAATAAAACGATCACGGGCAAAAACTAACTCAACATCTATGCCGAGTGTAACTGCAATAGTAACATACAGTCACCGCATTCTTACATTTAAATGTAAAAATAATTTCTAGAATCTGGGAATGCGCAGTCGTTGCTAGGTTCTCAGTTGCTATGTTTACATCGAAATTTTCTTCCAACCAGCTGTTCGTATTTTCCCTTGAAGCATTTCATAGGCACCTACACGATTTACGAAATTAACATCTATGTACTATTTCCTGTATTCGAGACGGCGGGCGAAGGAGATTTCCAGTTTACGATGAAGCGGTGAGAATTGTTGATAATAATTACAAATAAAACAGGTGCCAAAGCACTTATCGAACACATTCAGAATAAAAGTGTTATTATTTAAATTTTAGGTGATTAATATATGTTTGGAACATATTGGCAGAGGGGTGTTGTTGTCAATGGAGTGCGAAGAAAAACGGATAGTTGGCACCAGAAGCTGTAAATGTTAGAGTTCCTCGAGGCTTAATTTTAGGCCCTGTAGGTTTTTTTACTTTACATTAACGATTTTCCTTTGAACTTTGACAAAGCTACAATTACTTATGCTGATGATATTGCCTTAGTAGTGACAGATAAAGATGATCCGATTTTGACTGACACTTGTAATAATTTATTGAGTAATGCATCTACTTGGTTTACAGTGACTAGGATTCTTGTCAATGAAGATAAAAGCAGTTATTTACGTTTTCATCCCTATCAGCTTCAGCCTCTGCGCCAGGTTTTTCCCTAGACTTGTCACTGGGTGGCAGACAGCTTACAAATAAGACTATACTAAACTTTTGGGGGTGTGGGTAGATCGATCTCTCAATTAGAGGGTCCATTGTGAGAATCTACTACCCAGACTAAATTCACTTTGTTTTTTATTTAGAAACTTAAAGCCAATTTTAACGCGTCAGCAGATCATTGGTGTGTATTACGCTTATGTTTTTAGCAGACTTTCTTACGGGATTATATTTTGGGAAAAATTCAACCATGGCCAAAGATATTTTTATCAGCCAGAAACGTATTGTCCATTGCATAACCGGCCTAAAACTTAACTCTTCCTTGTATCTTATTCTTGAGCTTGCTCTTTATGCTTACGACAATTTTTATAAGTTCCAACTTAATAGATTAACCTTATATTAGCAGTCTCCACAGGTTCTTGCTATCAAAATATATAATAAAATTCCTACCCATTGGAAAGATTTCAGCCGTTGGCGTTTTAAATTTTATGCATGATCTATTAGTAGTGAATGCTTTTTACTCTCTACAGGATTTCATAAATTTTAGAATTACTTAAGTGCTTCATCTTCATCTAAGGTTCTTGTTTTATTGTCTTCACTCTTTATAAATTTTTTTAATGCTCTTGATAGAAATGTTATTATTATTATTGTTGTTACTATTATTTTCATCAGCATTATGGTTATTACATTTACATCTTTACCTTTCACTATTTACTTTAAGTTTGTAGTTCCTAAATACAATGGGTTTAGATTTTTATTTGTGTAATGGTATTTTTTCCTTTTATGACTTTTTCTATATCATTGTAATGGTCTTTTGGAAATTAATAAAACACTTATTTACCTGCTCTAAAATATTTATAGTATACTTCTTATTTTTACATCTAAAAGGAGAAGAACCGTCTCAGTTGGTTATATTCAAGTTAGAGATTATTTAAATAAAACTACTCCGGTGTTTTTTTTTACAAATTGTTTATTTTTTTTTTGTAACTGAATTGTTTTAAAATAACATTTCAATATAAATAATGAGTGTACGGTTGCGCTACAGCGCAACCCTGATAATCCGTGAATGTTTTACCGAACTATAACCTCCTATAACTGTTAAACACCACAAGTTGCGGACTTCGTCGCCACGCGTCGTTTAAGACGCCCGTATTCGAAGCTCCGCCCTACCTACACACTCATAAAGGCTCTACGGTGGTACGCGAACGAAGATGGACGATCGTAAACGAAACGTACAGCGACATAGTCCAGTAAGCCTACCTATAAACATCTATTACCAATGAATTTGAGAACACAATGCCTTAACTAAACCGACGCCAGTTTGAGAAGAAGCCGTTATCACACTAACTTTTATTTTTAATGGTCTTTTATTACATCCCGCTGTCGATTCTTTTTTTATTCTATGTTATAGGATTGCACTGTCAAAGCGTATATTCTTTCACATTTAATCATACAGATCTATGGGTATACACATGTGTTAGTTTCATACATATATAATAATAATTGTTAGTAACACATTTTTATAATAACTACAATATAATTTATCCCTAAAAAAATATAGAATTTGCCAAAGAAACAATAATATATTAACTATACAATATAATATTTCATTTAATAACAGCGTAATAAAAAGTTATAACAAATTATTTATATTATCTTATATTTTATTATCATTAGATTTCATTTGATGAGAAGAAAATAGGCGAATAACAACAGAATTTTGGAAGTCTAAAACGAACAAGCAGCAACGCTACTATGATTATATTAATATTAATTAACAAGAGAAGAAGCACCTGAAAGCAAACACGCAAATAATAATACAGATTAATTATATTTTCCTCTTGGATGTTTTCGTCATGTTATTTTATGAAAACTGCTTAGCATATTTAAAATATAGATTAGAAAATATGAATTTATAAAATATACCACTCAATAAAAAACTACTAGAAGATACGAAACGATTTTCAAAAGAATTTTACACATGCAAAAATGGCAGTGTAAAGAATCACTATTTCGTTTAAAGTCTCGGAATTCTAACTTTTTAATCAATCACACTGTGTGTGTTGCTATTACGTTTCAATATACCCCCGAATAAGCTAAAGCTAGAATAGACGAAAGTCGACAAGCGAAGTTGAATATAAGATATATTAGGCTGGAATAATATTTGTTTTACTACAATGATTGTTTTTATAAGACTATTACAATAAATTAATTATTGACAGAGAAACTATGTTAATTTCTTTTTTCTCCTAAAAAAATCATTTTTCAACTGATATTTTTAGAAGAAATAAATAATATACAATGGAAACGTAATACTGACATACTAGAAAATCACCACATTTTAACAGGTAGGGTATAGATTTTACATATACATACATAGGTATAACACAGAAGGTTCGGTGTATTTTTCAATCTTGTTGGTGGTAGCGAATGCCATCGAACACCCTGTATATTCTCATACATTATATATTTAAAATATTTTCCAAATACGCAGTTAATTTTTATCACTTCCTCAAAAAACGTTTACAATACGCTTATGAGACTTTTTAAAATCGCTTATACACTGTGTATCAGCCAAATGCAATAAATCCGCTAATAAATAAATGGGTGGGTGTTTGAAAAAACGCTCGGGCACGTCGATTGGCATTTTTAGTTGCGCATTTTTTTTAATAGAAACCTTTCATAAATGATGCGTCATGTAACAGTGGCCAATACCAACTTTTTTATTTTAAACGTTACACCCTGTATATTATTCAATTTTTGGATTCTTCAGAAAATTCTAGACATATTTCATAATAATAATAATTTTCCTATACCTATCTTTAACTGTTTCGGAAATATTTAGTGCTTTCAGTTTTTTTTTGCAAAAAGTAACATTAAAGAAAAAAAATTATTGCATTACAAAAATTCGCTACAACACACTCAAAAATTAATAAGTAATGTATTGTAAAAAAAAACATTCCTTTTTACCGATATGAAATAAATAAAAACTGTAAATAATTTTGTTTACTTTTATTTTAAACGACTGGCATTAGCAAATTGTTGTCTGCTAGCATGACAATTTAGTTGTCAGTGTTATAGTCGTTTGAATTTCGTTAACTGCGTATCAGAAAAATGGTTTATTTAACAGAAACGCACAAAATAACAATTCTACAGATGATAGGTTATGGAGATAACACACTAACACAAATGGAAGTTGCTCTCATATTTCATGAAAAATTTCCAAATTTGCCGTCTATATCCTAAGGGATAATTAGTAAAATAGAAACGCAGTTTTGCGAGCTTCGACATGTAAAGCAAATAAAAAAAGTCGCTGCCAATGCATTAAGTGATGATAACAAATTGGATATTTAAGTTTAATGAAAACCAACATACTTCTAGTCGATAAGCAGCCACAATCTTCGATGTTAGCCATTCATCGATTATTAATTATTATAAACATCTTTATTGAAATAATTTATAGCATAATACTATAATATACATAAAAAAAAAGAGTACATCGCACAAAGAAAACATTCAGCTTCAATTATTGTACTTATGCATATATATTTGCAAATAAATTACAAATTCCCAAAAAATATTTAAATGTGTTTCCCTACGGGGAGAGAATTCCTTAATATCTTAAATCACATTTGGCATTAAACTAACAAAAATATACAGATCAAATCGCCTGTTTGTTATTGTTGCATACCACAGATTAAAGTTGCGCACAAATATTTCTTCTCTACAACAATAAAACTAGGAATATGGTAAATTCTAAATAAAACATACTTTACTGTAAAAGGAGATTATTCGAACATTAAATGAAAATAAAATGCATCCCTATAAAATGATACCCACTCAGGAGCTCATCGAAGACGATTTTGATAGGAGAACGTATTTTTGTGAACAAATGATGGCAAGGAGCTCATCGAAGACGATTTTGATAGGAGAACGTATTTTTGTGAACAAATGATGGCAATGTTAGATAACAATGTAATCCAATTAGAACATGTTTTGAATTTTGATGAATCCACGTTTATATATATTACACGGTCATGTTAATCGGCAAAATTACCACTATTAGTCGAGGGAAGCTCCACCCTGGATGAGAGAAGAACATACGGAATACCCTGTAAAGGTTAATGTTTGAGCAGGAATTGTCGGAGATCATATTATAAGTCCCTTTTTCATTGATGGCAATTTGAATGGCGATAAATATTCAGCACTACTCCAAAATAATGTCGTGCCAACTTTGACAAAACTTATATCCTGATTCAGCTAATCCACTAGTTCCAGCGAATATGATATGGTTTCAGCAAGATGGAGTACCGCACTATTACCAAAATCAATGTCCGGCGGTACCTCAACCGAATATTTTCAAATCAATGGATAGAGAGGCGAGGATCGATTGAATGGCCAGCACGAGCCCCTGATCTGACGCCATTAGACTTCTTCTTATGGGAATATGTCAAAAGCATTATATACAAAACTAAACCACTCGATTTAGCCGACTTAAGACGGCGAATAACGCTTGCGAGTAGATCGCTCACGTCTGAGTAACGTTAGAAGAAATTTCTATTTAAGATTAGTAGATGTTGCCAAGATGTACACGGTGTACATTTTGAGCATCTCTTGCATTGACATTAATGATTTTTTTTTATCTTTTTACAATATCAAGAAATAAACAAATTACTTATTAGTTTTTGAGTGTGTTGTAGCGAATTTCTGTAATAAAATAATCTCTTTTCTTTAATGTTATTTCTTCGCAAAAAAAACTGAAAACACTAAATATTTCTGAAACAATTGAAGATATGTATAGGAAAATGTACATGAAGTACAGAATTTTCTGAAGAATTCAAACATTTAATAATATACAAGGTGTAGCGTTTAAAATAAAAAAAAAATGGTATTGGCCACTGTTACATGACACACCAAAGGTTTCTGTTGAAAAAATGCACAACTAAAAATACCAATCGACGTGTCCCGAGCATTTCTTCGAACATGCATTTATTTATTACCGAATTTATTCCATTTGGCTGATAAACAATGTATGTATTTATGTGTATATACAGGGTGATCTAGTTGGAAATAATAAATTTACGTGAAATCTGGAAATATTTTTTTTTGACAGTGCCTATCTTCAAGTCAAACTGGCATCGGACTCCTGTTTTTTTTTTATATTTTTTTTTTTTAGCGTCCAACTTACGCCTTTCACAAAGGCGCTAGTCCGGACCATGCTTCTATATGTATTTTTTCTTTCATCAATTATAATAATTAGGTACTAGAGGGACCCCGAGCTGGGCGAGGTACTAGGGTACCGTCCTTTTCTGGCACCCTCTGCGGCGGGTGACGTCCGAAGACAGAAACGGATCCAGCTGTTGCAGACGAGATGAATCCGCCTCTGTCATTACCATCCAATCAAATATAATAGAATATGTGTTGTCAAAATGTCCAGCATTTCTCAGCAATATATTTTTTTTTATCGTTATTATTATTATAATTAATTAGTTATTAATAATAATTTTCTCCTCTTCTAAACAATTTTCCACATTTTTCTTAAATTTTTTCCAGTTTTTTTTTTGTTTATTTTATAATTTTTTTTTTTGATGCAATCGACAGAATAATAGCAAAAGTTGGCAACGTTCGCATTACAACAAATAATTTAAGTCGAAAATTAAAATGAAACTTCTTTTGTCAAGTCCACAATTTTTCACTAAATATATAATTATTATATAAAGCGGACACTCCTTTTTAATCTTCTATGAGATGTTCAACGCAACAGCACCTTTTCTTTTATTTTAGAGACACGTGTTTTGCTTTTTTTTTTTTTTTTGATGTAGCGAGTGCCGTTGTTGATGACCACGTGGTGCAGAAACGTATGCATACACTGCCAGTCAAAAGAATAGCAACGCAAGAAAACGGGGGCGTGTTTAAGAAAATAAGTTAATTATCAACTATTACGAGTTCTCTAAACATTAAACAACGCGCATGAAGATGATTAATGTTGTCATAGCAGTTACTTCTTTAAATCTTTAATTAAAAGTGGTATGAGAATTCTGACGGGCAGTGTTACACATTAGACAATAGTGCTATGTAAAAATATAATAAGAAACAATAAAGAATCATCTACAAGAAAGAACACGAAAAAAAAAAATCAAAACAAGAACTAAATATTATACAAATTCAATCTACTATACATATCATAGTAATGTAACAAAATCAATACCGGGGGAGGGGCGTTTATACATATGTAACATACAATGAATTAAAAAAAAAAATTAGACATTTACAAATTAAACACAAACAATATAAATGACAAACGAATATCGAAGTGTATTTAGAAGTCATGCCCATGAAAATAGGCGAAAAATTAAAAACAAACGATAACAGACGAGAAAAGAATTGTTGAGAGAGAGAGAGCAATAAAAAAAAACAAAAATTATTATAATAATAACAATGTTATCGCCCTTTGTTTTTTATTAAATGTGATTTGACTAGTGTGGTGAGTAGTTATATTGCAAATAAAAACAAAAAAAGAAAAGATGGAAAATGAAATGGAACTTGCAGATGGACGATGATTTTTTTTGTCAAGTGGATTTTGGGGCGTTGACGGTTGACGTGTGAAAGCACTTTTGTTTTGCGATGATGGCGGTGGTGGTGGGGGGCGGAGTAATGGCGGCCTCGGCGACGGCGTCTGGCTGGTGTCGACTGAGAGAAGGGAGGAGATTTTTATTTATTTTTTGTTTTTTGATCACATTCGGTCTTTTTTTTTTTTTTTGGAGGGGGCGACGCGCGGCTATAGAAGAAGGATGTTCGCCCCCGGTGCTATATCATCGTGACTTCCAGATGAAGTTTGACACCGACGACATGCTTTTGTTTTGTGGCCCCGTTTTACTTTAAAGCCGGTCCCGTATCCTGGTGCGTCCCGTTACCCTGAAAATATACAGAAGGTGAAAAAGTGTCGCGCGTTAAGTCGTAAATAAGCGAAAAATAAATATTTGTTAATCTAAATATTTTATTTTTTGATTATTCAAATTTATTTTGAATAAATTGTTCATATGTCATACACAGATTACGAAATACCGAACAAGATAAAAATTCGATCGATTCACGCAAGTTCAAAGATAGGTGCTATTTTAAATTTTGAGAGATCTGATTTTCCGACGCCCTTGAACTCAAATCATATACACCCCGAAAGCTAGTCTAATAGACTCCACGAGTAGAAAATAGAGGGAAGGAATCGTCGCCATATTGGTATGTCCAAAACAAACCGTTGTACATCCATAATAATAAAATAATAATAATACTATATTTCCTGTATAAAGATACACTATTAACCTTCCACAGGTCAAGCGTTGTAGAGAAATTATTGAAAAATTTTTTTTTGCAGCTTGAATTTTTCAGTAGCTTCCCGAAATTCTTTTTTAAACTGTTTTTCAGCAAAAGCGTTGTTTAGACTTTTTTCATACTAGAGAAACTAATTTTTTTGCAGGTGGGCACCCCACTTGATCTGTTATGGTATGTTATATTTATTCAATAATTTTGTTGGCAGTACTGATTTCGTAATGTAATAGGTTTTGTAAGAAATGATATGCACGTTATGTTTACACGAGTTTACAGCCATACAAAAATTATAGCTTTATCTTACGGGAATTACTCATTTACTTTGCAACTACGAACGTTTCAGAATATTTACAGTTTTTCTTAGAGAAATTAGTTTTTACATCGCAACAGCTGACTTACAACTGAACGATTTGTTAGTGTGGTTGTTTCTTGCTTAGCGAGACGACATTTTTGTGCGTGTAATATCTATAAAAAAAAATGAGTGACTTGCTCGTAATCTCACCGAAGAAGAAATGGAAATATTACTGGACACTGACGACGCGGAATTTGAGGCAGCACTACAAACTGATAGCGACGAAGATGATGATGATCACCTATCAATTGCTGACCAAGCTGACGATGAAATTGACCTAGAAGATATTGAAGAAAATTACCCTGGAATTTCTGGTGAGGAAGAAGTTGTGAGTGGACCTATGTATATATCAAGAGATGGTTTAGAGAGCTCTCACAGATCTCAACCGAATGTTCTTCGGACTGCCCCTGGTCTTACGCCTTACAGTTCAGAATTTGTCAGTAAGAAAGATGTATTTTTGTTGCTGATGCCTCCGTAAATAATAGATATTATTGTGAGAGAGACAAATCACAATGCGGTTGATTTTTATGAAAGAAGGAACTTGGGTAATCCTAATAAACAAAAAAAAATTATTCACACAAACTCTACAGAAATATCAGCTTATATAGGACTTTTACTCACACTAGGGGCTTTGAAAAGTAATAAAGAACCTACTGACATGTTGTGGAGCAATGATCCTGCTTATTGTAGGCCTATTATTCCCGCTACTATTTCTAAACACAAATACAAAATACTTACACGGTTTTTGAGATTCGGTAACTTTGAAACCAGGGATGATAGACGAGGTAACGATAAATTAGCGGCAATCAGAGAAATTTTTGATATTTTTGTCAATAACAGCAAATTGGCGTACAATTCAGGCTCTCATTTGTGCGTCGATGAACAACTTGTTCCATTTCGAGGAAGAGCTTCGTTTCGGGTTTATATGAAAAGTAAACCTGCTAAGTATGGACACAAATTGGCAGATTGTGATTCTGCATATGTAATGAACATGCTAGTTTACTTAGGTAAAGTAAATTATCTTGCACAAAATTATTTTCTATAAATAATTTGTTTTCTAGGTAAACAGAATAACGCACCCGAAAGAGATCAAGGAGAACGAGTAGTTTTGGACTTAGTGGACCATTTGTCGGGAGGCTATGGTCTTACAACCGACAACTTTTTTACAAGTCTTCGGTTGTCAGACAAATTGTGGGAAAAGAATATTTCTCTGTGGTACACTTAGAAAAAACAAGACATTTCTACCGAATGAACTACTTCCGACACGACAAAGACCTGAATACTCTTCAATGTTTGCTTTCAGAAGAAATCGTACTCTAGTGTCGTATGCTCCCAAAAAAAAAAATAAAGCAGTAATTCTAGTGTCAAGCGAACACCTAGACGACAAGGTCAATGGAGAGAACGAGGATTATAAGCCAGATATTATCCTGCATTATAACAAAACCAAAGGTGCCGTTGACGTGGGAGATAAAATGGCACAACAATATACAGTACAGTGGATAAATAATAGATGGCCTATGGTAATATTTTACCATTTGGTCGACATTGCTGGAATAAATGCGTATCAATTGTGGAAATCAAAGCATCCTGAATCGGATAGAAACAAATACGATAATGATTGAAAGGAGAAAGTTTATTTTGGAACTAGGAAAGGAACTAATAAAAGAACACATTACCGTACGCTATCAAAATAAATATTTACACAGTCAAATTAGGGAATATATGTTGTACCCGAACTACGACCAGCAAGAAATGTAGCAGAAGTTCCTGCAGAGCAACGTCAAGGACGTTGTTACCTTTGTATTCGCGAAAAGGATCGAATATCAAGAAATCAGTGCTATATGTGCAATAATTTTGTATGTGCAGAGCATTTTACTCGATCTTTTATTTGCCAAAGATGCAAAAGTGTAGAACAAAACTTGTAATAGTTATTTTAAATTTTTTCGCAAATAATAAAATTCTGTTTTTTAATTTTGCCTTTAATAATTATGTTTCAAATTAACCAATATTTTAGAAATTGGACAATTTATACACAAATTATTTTAGTTATTTTGGGTTTTTCTCATGGGGTACATTTGCACCCCACTTGACCCTCTACGTAATAATTAGTAATAGTAATATATTTCGTTCTATGGATACAAAAGTATAGAACATGTCAACATATATAATATATATATTCCTCTGTAAGTATAAATAAAAATGGTGTTTAAAACGCTCACAACATATTAAAATTATATGGGTATAGTATACATATATATTCTTATACTAATGTCTAATCTAAATAATCGAAGCTTACATTGAATAAATCTTGAACATTATACAATGCCTTGTCAATTAAACAAGCTTTTAGTTTATTTTTAAATTTCACTTGTGGAAGAGCTTTGAGTGAAGTGGGCAAGTAATTATAAATTTTGATGCACTGAAACAATGTCGTTTTTTGTAATTTACTTAAATGAGTGTGAGGTGGTAGCAAATAGGCACTCACATTTCCTCTAGTATTTTGACCGTGATTGTTTTCATGTTTTTTAAAAAAATCATTATAATTAAGTTTCGTAAACAGGGCACATTCTAAAATATATAGTGATGGTAAGGTAAGTATATTTAAAGTTTTGAATATTTGTTTGCAAGAGTCCCGTCGTTTCATATTAGACATGGATCTTATACAAGCCTTTTGCAGGATAAAAATTCTCTCTGCATCAACTGAGTTTCCCCAAAAGATGATGCCATACTTCAAACGGGAGTACACATCTGCATAATATGCGGAAAGGGCAGCTTCCTTGCTAACACTGTTTGCAATAGTTCTTAACACGTAACACGCGCTGCACAATTTTCCTGATATATACTCGACATGGGATTTCCAAGTGAGCTCATTGTCCAGTTTCCAGCCAAGGAAGAGGGTGTCCCGAGAACAGGTGAGTTCATTGTTATTGTATTTAATATTGATGTCTTGTGAACTTTTATTAAATTGCATAAATTTGGTTTTCCCCAAATTAAGCTCAAAATTGTGAAATAAAAACCAATCTTCTAGAGTTTTCAAACTGTTTTCTAATATTTCAAGTAGTTCATCATTGTTTTTCGCACAAGTTATCATACTTGTGTCATCAGCAAACATTATCATAAGGTCTGGAACTATATCTGGTAGATCATTCACGTATAATAGAAACAAAAGCGGTCCCAAAATTGATCCCTGTGGCACACCGTAGAATGTCGGCATCCATTCCGATTTTATTTCAATTCCAGATTCATTGTACGCAACCACACATTGAGAGCGACCCGTAAGATATGTTTCAATCAATCTCAATGGAGTACCTCGAATCCCAATGACTTCCAATTTTTCCAACAGCACCTGATGATTAACACGATCAAAAGCCCTTGATAAATCCATAGAGATTCCAACAGTCTTACAACCAGTTTCCAAGCGAGTGACAATCTCCTCAAGTAGCTGGAACATAGCTCGAGTTGTCGACCTACCCTTCGCATAACCGTTCTGATGATAGTTTAGAATGCTATGTTTTTGTATGAAACACTCAATTCTTTTGCAGATTATTTTCTCAAATATTTTCGCTATATTTGAAATCAAAGAAATGGGTCTATAGTTTTCTAATTGAGTTTTGTTGCCTTTTTTGTGGACTGGTTTAACCAGTGAGGACTTTAGTTGTTGTGGGAAAATTCCATTTATAAAAGATAGATTGATGACATGTGCCAACGGTATTGATATTTCTTCTTTACAGTATTTGATGACGTTTACCGGTATATAATCTGGTCCCACTGCTGTCGTGTTGTTTAAATTGCTTATAGCCTCAGCGACTTCAAATTTGTTTGTGGGATAGAGCAGTAGTGTTTGTGATACCAGTTGGAGTTTGTGCACAGAGGTCTTATTATTGTTAGATACGCTTTTACAACTTTCGATAAAATATCGATTAATTTTCGTTAATACATGTGTATCGCTTTGTTCTCCGTTATGCAACTCTTTCAGATTAAATCTTTCTTTTTTCTCTTTCCCCATGATTGCATTTACCACGTCCCATGTTCCTTTGACAGTGTTTTTGGCTTTCAGTATATGTGCGGTATAGGCTTCTTTTTTCGATTTTTCAATTACTTGTTTAAATCTTTCGCAGAATACTTCATAGACATGCTTATCAAGTCTGTTGTCTCTCACTCCCTCGTATAGTTGGCGCTTTATTGCCGATAGTCGTTTTATTTCATCTGTCAGCCATACATTCTTAATATTAGTTGGATTTCTAATGTTTTTCTTTCTCGAGTTATTTTCAAAAATATTTTGTATTGTGCTCATGAATTTTCCATAGCTTTCATCTACTTCATCTATTTCAATAACAACAGACCAGTCAGTGTTTGTTATCTCATTTCTTATATTTTCGAGATCATTGGAGTTGAAGACTCTTTTCTCCATGCTTTTAATTCTATCAATGGGTCTAAAGTCAGATATTGAAAACGATAGTTTCTGAGCGTAATGGTCTGATAAAGCAGAAGGTATAACATTTGCTTGGAAACATTGCGCATTCGTGAAAATATTATCAATCAGACTTTCAGTTATTTTGGTTACTCTAGTTGGCTCATATATGGTTTGATTGATGTTGAACGTTTTAAAACTATCAATCATTCTGCTTGTATATTTAGTTTTTGTGCTTAAGTCAATGTTGAAGTCACCGCTGATAACAATAGTATAATTACCATGAAGTTGTTCTAAGATTTTTTCAAGGCATGTAAAAAACTCATCCAAGTCACCTGATGGAGGTCTATAGATATTTACAAGAATGATTTTCAGTTTGATTAGTTTTACCGCACTGCACTCAAATACTAATTCTTTGCTAATTTGTTTCAGTGAGCAGATTTCTTCGTATTCAATGCCCTTTTTGACGTATATACAAGATCCTCCATGCCCAGAAGCTCTAGAAAAACAAGAAGCAAGATGAAATCCTGGAACATGGATATCTTCACCTTCCCTTAACCAGTGCTCAGTTAGAGCTATAGCGTCTACGTTTAAGTCGTCAATAAATATTTGTATATCATCAACTTTTTGTCTAATACTTTGTATGTTTTGGTGTATTAGTGTAAACGTTTTTTTATTTATGTGTTGAGTACTGTATGTGATATCTTGTGAAAATTTCTAGACCTAAAAGGTCGCACTATAACATTGTTAGGCCATAGATCAGAGTCGAATACTCTATCGTAAACCTCATTTGTAACTGCAATTTTAAACGCAGATATTTGTTCACTCTTAGTTTTAAGTTTAACACATTCAGAAAAGTTAACATTATTCTCCCTCAAATAATTTTTGACATCATCTTCCGTAGTAGTTCGAACTAATCGCGAGATAAATACCCACTTTCGATCTTCCGCCGCTACCAGTAATGTCGTATCCTTTCTTCCACGGATTGATCTTATATTGTTTATTTTGTCTACATCGGTTGTTATTTCTTTTTGTTCATATGTCTCGTCTTTGGATTCAATATTGTATTTTAAGCTGTTTTTCTTCAATACGTTGTTTACAAGTTGTTGTTTATTTACTTCCCCTTTTTCCGTCGCCTGAAGTTTGTGTTTTTCATTGCTGGCGGGTCTTTTCGGTGTTAGTAATCTGCGCGATGTACAACTAACGTCCTCTGATGTCTCCACTCTTGAACGTGTAGTAGGCCTCTGTAGATGCTTAGCAGGTGTGGTTTGATTCTTTGTTTCCGTTGTATGTTTTAGGTTATTTATCATATCATTTTGTTTATCTATTTTTTGGTTTTGTTCATGTACAACTTTCATTAGTAAATCGAACTTTCTGCTTATTTCCATAAATTTTTCGCGTATTTCACTTATGATTTTGTCGGCGTCACTGTGTCCACAGTCATCACAAAACCACTGAACATTCTTAGTCTGGGCTTCGATAAATTTTAATTCACCCGGTTTGAATACAGTACACTTATAATGAATGAAATTTCCACAATATCCGCGACATTTTATAACTTTTTCGTTTTGTTCACTTTGTATTAGTTTGCATTTAATACACTTCGACCCGGCACGATCCGCCATCTTATATTTACTTCTACTACTAATTGGACCATGAACTGAGGAGGGTTAAGGAATTCTCAATTATGAGAATACAAATATTAGCAGCTCACTATCAGCGATTTGAATTGAGATCACAACTGCGGTGCATTGAAGTATTCGGCTAGATCATAAAAAACATGATTAAGTAACTATGCTTTCAAAGCACGCTTAAAAGGGAAAAAGCTTCCTTTATTTTGATCTCTTGAGGGAGAGAATTATAGATTTTTAGACCGATGCATGAGGGCGACTTCATGCCGGTGTCATATTTATTAAACGGTATGTAAAAATCATTCTGTTGTCTAGTAACAGCTCTTTTGCCCTTGGACCGACCCTCCGGAAACTTTCTTTTCTACTAAATATATAAAGTAAAATATTTAAAATAAATAAATTTGCCAAAGTTAAAATACCGGACTGCTTAAACACATCTCGACAACTCGCTCGATTTGAAAGTTAATAAAAAGAAGAAAAAGGATTGGTCCCAAAACGGAACATTGCGGAACTCCTACATTGCTCACCTTACTATTAGAATTAACAGTCACAGGTGATCCGTCAATGTGATAAGTAATTGTCACATACTGTCTCCTGTCGCGCAAAAAGGACGAAACCCAATCATAAACCACTCCTCTAAAACCGTAATCATACAGTTTACTAAGCAAATTCGACGCTGTCGAAAGCCCTACTCAGATCACAGAAGATCCCGACAGGACTCCAGCTAGCCTCGACACCGTTAACTAATTCCTCATAAAAAGAGAGGAGAGCGGTACAAGTAGACCTCCCATTACAAAACCCGTGTTGTTTGTCAGTAATTAAACTATTGTCAGTAATAAATTTAGATATACGTTCGAGGAAACAGTATTCAAAAATCTTAGCGATCGTTCTTTTTTATAAAGGGGAACGACTCTAGTCAACTTCAATTTGGAAGGGAAGGCTCCACTAGAAAATCTATTAGTTTTCGTGTTTTTTATGTGCTAAAAATATAAATAAATATTAAAATTTGCATGGAACAAATACAGTAACTTTTATGTTTAAATTTCGGCTTCACCTATATCATCTTAGATTATTGTGGGGCATACTCTGCGGGTTGCATAGCCTAAATCGCTTCCCGCCTCTTTTCCGCTTTGGGTACACGTTACTCTGTCTATAAGCTGATTTCAGTTTCCTCCCTTCTATTATCTACTCCGTGATAGATTCATCCTACGATTCCAGTGCTCAAAACGGGTATGACGACATATGTACTTCTCATTTTGGGTTCACTAAATTTGTTAATAAAAACAAAAAATCGAACCTGATTCTATTTTTTGAAAAATAAATATCAAACTCAATTTAGTACAGTAAAATAAAATATAAAATTTCATACGATGATTTCCTCCAATTACCGTGCAAATCAAAATAAACTTTAATAACATACAATAATGTTGCTAAGTATGTTCTTTTGCAAGCATAGGAACCAAGCACAACATTATAACATTAGGGTTTTCGATTAAAATATACAAAAGAACAGCGCTTCAGATAATTTGTATGCCAATTTATTTACCGTGGTTTCTGGTAGTCAAATGATAACAATTTTCGAAAAGTTATATACAGGAATAGATGTAGGCAAATTAGATCTACAATTTAAAAATAATACGCAATATACAGAGGTTTCAAAATTTAGCAATGTATCAAAGTTATATTTTTCTTTATGGAACACCCTATTCTTTACAGCGTTTTTGAATTGTAAGTAGTAGTATTTTATTCAAGTACCCAAGGTGTCGAACACATAAAAAACGTTAAATGTATACAGTCAATCAATAAAATAAGAATAGTAATAATAATAAATAATAAAGTATACAACTAGTATATACAAGGAAAGACATAAAACATAAACATACACCTAGTGAGCGTGTGCACTCAAATATTCAGGCAGGTTAACGGCCTAACCGTCAAACGAATAAAATTCATCCAACCCATAGAAACACTTTTCCGAAAGAAACGCTCTAAGCTCGAGCCGAAACTCTCGATGTGACAACGACTTCAATTCAGCAGGTAGGTGATTGTAAATTTTATTACCAACATGTAAATAAGACCGACGGTACATGGGCGATCTCACATGCTTCGATCGAATGAAATTAAGGTATCTTGTGTAGTAACCATGAACATCCGCATTACTTAAAAACTTGTTATTTGAATGAAAATGGGAGGCTACCGCAAGAATATACAAATTGTAAACGATTGGCATTTTATGACGTAAAAAATAACTCCTGCACGACTCAGTAAAATGTAAGTTATTGATAATGCGTAGAGCCCGTTTCTGTAGAAGCAAAATCGGTTTTAAATTACTTTCTAAAGCCCAAGTTAGTAGACCATAGGTAGTCTGTGAATTAATGTAAGCGAAGTAAATATTTATTAAAGTCTATTACACATTTTGTTTCATTTTGACCAACACATAAAGAGATTTTTTCAATTTTGAAATCAACAGTCATATGCATATCCCATTTTAATTTATTATCTAAAGTAATACCCAGCACTTTACAGCTCAAAACTTAAACTAATCCAACGGTACCAATGTCAATTCGTAATTGCTCGTCTGTATCAAAGAAAACTATATTTGATTTTTCAACATTCAAAGCTAATTTGTTGTTGTCAAACCAGCCGACCAAACTTTGAAGAACATCAGAGCAATTACTGAGAAGCTCACGCATGTTGGTGCCAGTAACCACCACATTAGTGTCGTCGGCGTATAATGTAACAGATCCAGGAATATTTATATGTAAGTCATTTATAAAGATAACGAACAATAGTGGACCCAAAATAGAGCCTTGCGGAACTCCCGAAACTACATCGAGCAGACCAGTAGTAAACGATGGATGCACCCAGAGCAACCAACGTTTCCCAGCTCTGCATACTGCTTTCGGTGCAGTAGATATGATTTAAAGAAATCGAGCGCTAACTCTCTCAATCCGTAATACGCTAGTTTCTCTAGGAGAATATCGTGATTTATCCAGATCAAATGCTCTGGATAAATCACAATTAAGGTAAGGTAGGTAAGGTTCCCTATGCCTAATTTTTGTGGTTTATGATATATTTCTATTTTCGAAAATGCAATGTTGTGGAAGAAAATTTCAGTATCTAAAAAATTCAGAGAAGTGGGACGAAAATGGTATAATCCTTTGGTTGATTGAACACAACATTCAACGTTGTTCAGTATTCCACAGGTCAAGTTCAAGTACCTAGGGTAAAGTTTGGAAACTTCAATCGTGCATAACTTTATTATTTTAGATGGAACACCCTGTGTATCTTTATGTCAATAGATAGAGTTTTTTTTTGTCTTCAAAACAGTATTAGGACATAACAAACACTCGATCATAGGTTGTGACTTGCACGCTCATCATGTAGGGTGGGACAGCCGCGAAATAAATGATCGGGGTAGACTCCTCAGGAAGTTTATCTCCTCCATCAATTTTGACACACTCAATAGAGGATGCGAACCCACGTTTGTCACCTTGCGGTATCAGACAGTAATTGACATTACACTGGCATCGGTGTGTATCTCAAGCAACATACTAGACTGGCGGGTGTCTGATGAGGTATCAATGTCACATCAAAGATGCATCTGTTTTCAGATCGATCAAATTAGGGTTCAAAAGGTTGAATATCGAAATCCGAGGCTGATGGACAGGCAGTCGTACGGGGATCTACTGTCTGTCAACCTGCAAAGGCTGGGCTCTTTTGGGGGTCTGCAAGTTGATACCCTCCGCCAGTTAGCCGCTGGAGTACAGGCGTCGATTGTAGACGTCTTCGGGCGATCATGCCCGCTAAAAGTTACATCGGAGAAGAGTAAGACTCCATGGTGGAGTCAAGACCTCTCTACGATGAGAACTAAATTAAGAAAGCTATTTAATAAAGCTAAATCAACCAGATCTGTAGAAGACTGGGAAACCTACAAAGTTCAATTTAGGCAATACAAAAGCAAGATCCGTGGTGGTCAGAGACGAGCCTGGATAAATTACTGTGACTCCATCGAATCTGTCACAACGGCTGCTCATCTAAAGAAAGTATTCAGTAAAGATACTAGTCACCAACTACGATTGTTAAAACGGGAGGATGGAACTCTTTCGTCGTCCTCCCTAGAAACAGCCGGGATACTCATGACCACCCACTTTCTCGGCAGTGTGGTTTACAGCACGCTGGCATGGTAAGATCCTTACAGCTCGCTTCCTACAGAAGGGGACTGGGCTGTGGCGGAAAAGGTGGTGCAAGAATCGCGAATCTGCTAGGCAATTAAATGTTTAGAACCGTTCAAGTCACCGGGTCCGGATGGTGGGTTCCCTGATCTGCTTCAGTGGGCATGGACGCCCTGCTCGGCCCGTTGGTAACTTTATTCAGGAGGTGCATTGCTTGGAAGTACATACTTGGGATATGGAAAGAAACAGCAGTAGTCTTGATACCAAACCCAGGGCAGTCTGACTACTATAGCCAAATCTTTCCAGCCAATCAGCTTGACCAGTTTTCTGGTGAAAACACTGGAACGGCTGTGTGACCGTTATCTGCGAGAAGTGGCCTTACCGATGTATCACTTCACACAAATCAACATGCATACATTCCGGGGAGATCCACCGAGTCTGTCCTCCACTCAGTGGTGCGGCGGATAGAAAGATCATAGGACAACAAAATGACTACCCTATGGATACCCTTAGATATAGATGGAGCTTGTGGAACGAGGCTGTCCTCAGGAATACGTTTTGTCACCACTTCTGTGGAACCTTCTGGTATATGACCTTGTCCATATGCTCTATGTGTCTGGACGATATCACCGTCTTATTTGATGAAATATTCGAGGGTGTACTCTGTAATGTAATGCAGACCGCCCTAAGATCTATCGAAAATGAGTGTAGGAAAAGTGGCCTCTATGTAAGCCCAGGTAAAACAGAGATGGTACTCTTTACCAACAAAAGGAAAGTGGAACAACTGCAACCACCACAATTATTTGGCACTGCTCTCAGTTTTTCGACGATGTCAAATATCTGGGCGTTGTGTTTGACAAGAAGCTGAGCTGGAGCAAGAACGTCAAAACAAAAACCGAAAAAGCTCGTATGGCTTTTTGGCAGTGTCGCCGCATCTTGGATAAGACTTGGGATCTTTCACCGAAAATTTCCTTGTGGCTGTATACTGCCATAATTAGGCCCATGCTAACCTATGGCGCTCTCGTCTGATGGCCAAGGGTGGGACGAGTTGTTGCCAGGAATGAACTGTGCGGCGCATCTCATGTCTCAGTGTAACAGGAGCAATGCTCACAACGTCCACAGGGGCAAGGAACCACTCCTATGTGTCCCCCTCTGGACTTGTTTGTGGAAGAGACGGCGCTTAGGACAGCTATAACATTGCAATCTCGGGGTCTTCTAGACTTGGGGGGGGGGGGGAGGGGGGGGCCAGAAAAATTGAAAATAACTTTGAAATTATTGGGTTTGGGTATAGGACATTATTAACAAAAATTAAGCGCAATTAACGGGCCATTCCAAAAATTTAATAATATACGAACTGTTCCATTTGAAAAAATTCAGGGAACGCTCTTTGACATCTCATTTCGAAAAATGACAATAGAAGAAGTACCGAAACCAAGTAATGGGGCGAAAAAAGTTGTACATTTTTTTCCAATTTGAACTAACCCTCTTAATACACCTTAATTTAGACGTAAAAACTTTTTAAACACTCGGAAGAGATGTGGCAAACCCTGTATGAGGAGGCTCGCAAAAGTAAGCAGATTTCAAATACGCAAAAAAAGTATAGCTTTCCATTTAAAAAAATATAAGTTTGGTCTGGCACGGCGTTATGGAACACCCCGTATATGTGTAACTAATTTTACAATATGAAGCTAAAGAATACCTACACCTTTTCTTAATAATTTTTTTTGATAACTTTCATAATATCGGATATATTGAACTTCCCCATAATAATGAGCCATCCTGTATGTATTTTACTTGTGTTGTTCCCTTCAGGTGTTCCTATTTTCTATATTTTTTGTACAAAGACTTTATGATTTATAACCTAGTTTCTTAAACTATGGGTCGCGATCCCAATTGGGATCGCGGGACCTACAGTCGCCAAAATATTTTAGCAATTCTAAGAAACGTTAAAATGTAGTGATTTTATAAAAAAAAAAAGTATCAAGAATAGAAAAAGTAAAACCGAACAACACTAGTTTTCCTTGCGTATAAATATTTCAAATCATAATTAAAAAAGGCTTTATTTTAAAATTTCATATACCATTTTTTATTCATTTCTTTTGGTTGACAGCGCAAGCTGCATTGAATAATAAACACGTTAGAAGAAAGAGACACCCCCACGTTAAAAAGTGGAAACACATTTTTACGAAGATGGCAATAGACCTGAATGGATTATAGCTCCATCTCTATCTCAGAAAAACAAAGATTGAATATGCGCACGCGAGCTGGAGCAGGCGATATTGTATTTTAACTCTCATGCTGGGTTTATCGTTGAGAGAATTTCAAATTATCCTATAAAATGTATGCGCGCGCATGGTTCGTCGCAAAAAACGACGAAACACAGTCTTCCATCCGCCAGCACTTGTTCTCTGGTCTGCATGGTAGTTCCTTACTAATTTTTTACATATAATTATTATCAAATAATTTTACGAATCATGGATAAGTGGTAAAATTTAGGTAAACGAGATGAAAACAATGAAAAGTCGTTTCCGGTACCTAGCACGAGCGCAGTTATAATACCAAGAAAACGAAAATATGACGAATCGTATTTGGAATTTGATTTCACTTCTTGTAGTTATGATTAATTATGCTTAATTTGTAAACAAGTTTTGGCTGCAGAAAGCACGAAACTCTCCAAATTAAAGCGACATCTCAATATAGTACAATGCATACTATGCAAGAAACCCAAAGAATACTTTGAAGGACTTTTGAAATCATCTAATCAACAGAAGTTAGGCTCTGAGGAATTTGTAACTGTGTATTTACTTGCGTCTTATGAAGCATCCTATTTAATTGCAAAAAATAAAAAGGCCTATTCAATTGGAGAAAATCTAGTATTGCCGGTTGCTATTAAGATGCCCGAAATAGTTCATGGTAAAAAGTACGCGGATTAAATTAGTAAAAATCCATTATCCAAAGATACTGTTTCGAATAGAATTTCGGAAATGAATAAAGATCAACATCAGCAGCTAATAACTAGGCTTAAAATGAGTCCTAAGGTTGCAATCCAGTTGGATGAATCAACTGATATTACCAGCTTGGCGCAATTATCAGTGTATGTTAGATGTATCCACGAGGAATTTTTGTTTTGTCGCTCTTTGGATGGACACACAAGAGGAGAAGACATTTTTGTAAAAGTTAATGAGTTTTTCAGTTTGAAGAAGTTCTGCAATAGAAAAATTGTGTTGGCATTTGCACAGACGGTGCATGGTCGGTGAAAAAATTGAATTTCTAACCAAAGTTAAGGGAAGTGGCAATGAAGATATAACATTGCATGATACATCGAGAGGCCCTGGTGGCGAAAGAAATATCAGCGGAGTTAGATGTACTTCGAGATAGTGTTAAGGTTGTCAACTTTATTAAAAGTCATGCACTGAACAGTCGTTTGTTTTCAAATCTTTGTAAAGACATGGGCTCTGAATACAAAAGCTTATTATTACATCTGGCAAGAGGTCACAGTTTAAAAATGTTATTAAAATTAAAAGATGAAGTTATTCTCTTTCTCACCGAACAAAAATATGATTAAGCGATTTATTCCATAATAAGTTGTGGCTGCAAGAACTATGTTATTTGAGTGACATATTTGAAAAACTAAATGAACTAAATGAATTAAATTTGTCGTTTCAAGCAAAAAGTTGCAACATATTCATATTCGAATAAAAAATTGGAGCTTTTAATAAGATAATTGTCATATGGAGAACCATGAATTGGTGGAAAATTCTTTAGCAATGTTTGTCGCTACAAATAAATTTTTAAGTGAAAATGATGAAACTGGTCATCAAAAAGATGAGTTCAGTAATTGGGTTTTGGAACCTTTGGTGTAACACTAACTATCACACTCACAGTTAAAAAGATGAGTTCTTAAAAGTGATAAATGAACATATTGGGTGCCTTAAAAAAAATTGTAGTGCCGAAAAACTAATATGGAGTTTGAAAGCATTCGGAATTAATGTGGAAAATATTACTCACTTGCCACTAAAATTGCAAGAAGAACTTGTCGAGTGATAAAATGATTCGGGGTTAAAATTTGATTTTACTACGAAGTCCTTAGAAGATCTTTGGTTAGGAATCGCAAAAGAATTTCCAACGATTTCTCAAACTGCCATAAACATCCTTTTACCCTTTTCTACAACATATTTGTGGGAGACGACATTTTCGTCTTTAACCGCCATAAAATCAAATGCTGGTGTGAATAAAAACGAAGTACATGCTAATACTAGAAGTATTAACATTTTCTACATAGTAGATACTTCAACACTAAGAAGAAACAACATTCCAAAGCAGATACTTGTAATTTTGCCGGAAGCTACTATACCAAATAGCACACTCGTGGATATGACTAAAGTATTAACTACACTTTGAAGTACCGACTCCTTCCAGCTGATACTTCGATTTCAAGAAGGAATTGTAGTATTTGCTTCACGTTAGCAAAGTTGGTCTAATAGCAGCTTCACTGAGCATTCTATGGTTAAGGTTTGTTTGAAAATGGATGCACACTAAAAAATATTTGCAATTCCTACAAAAAAATCCAGTAACGTATAAGCTAAAATTACCAAAAATTGGGAAATTTAATAGAAAACTTTAGGTATATTTTCTAATTTTTGGTACCCTATACATTACTGGAATTTTCTGTAGGAATTGCAAATAATTTTTTAGTGTGTGGAATACGCAGAAGAAAAATACACAGTGCAAGACGACACGTCAATGATGATAATTAGTATCATCAAATATTCCGGTAACTGAAAATAAGGTATAACTTGTCGATCATGGTTAATTCTGTTTTTCTTGTAGCTTCAATAGGGAAAGCGTATCTTACCTAATAGCTAATACATTGCTGACAGATGTAAACGGAACTAGAAGCTGTTCACTTACACACATTCAGCAAATGAAATTGTTTTTAAGAAACTTAGGTGTGTTTAAATAGAAATTAAATTAAATAGAAAAAATAAAGCGAAGTATACCAAAAATTAAAGTTGGGCAAGGTAGGGAAAATTAACTATCGTTAGCGAGGACTAGACACTTTCGTGTTTATTGGTCTCGGGAGAAAGGATTCGTGTTGCTGTACGCCTTTCCCGAAAGTCGACTAAACACGAGTCTGTCTAGTCCTCGCTAATGATAGTTATTTTCCCCTACCTTGCCCAACACTACAAAATATATAAATTAAAGACGAAATGAAATTGACTGGATTATCATTTCCGTTCCATAGGTCACAAAATTTTTGTTGGCGCTCATTTAATTTAATTTTCTTAGTTCCTGTCCTTTCCATATCCGTAATTTTCTTTATTTTGCTTTTCATATTATTATCTTTTTCAATACTTGTTTACTATCTAAGTTTTGTTTTATATTCATGTGTTAACTATGGATTAATTCTTTAGAGGCTTTGTCATTTGCAGACTCGATGGCAGGTGTAATTTTTTTTGTCCAGAAGTATCGTGTAATCTTCTAGGATTATAACAAATGCTAAATGTATGTCTTACGTTTGGGACTCCTCTTCATAGGGCATTCTTCATCTGAAGACATTTTTACAAAACCACGAATACAGTACCACTTTAATACTTGTAACAATTTAACTGACAACCGAGAAAAATACCAAATGATATTCCAGGCTCTCTTGACAATTTTGTGTAACAACAACGATGGAGGTAGCACAATGGGCCCGATAAGAGTGGCCTAAGTGCACGTGTTAACCACCTTCCCCGACCTAAAATCCAGAACAACGATGGAACAGAAAATCTAATAAAATGTCAAAATCTGCTTCCGAGCAAACGGAGTGGGATAGATGCTATACATGTTGAAGCATATACTACGGACTAAAAGTAGATACCACAAGCAGTGTAGTAAATACTTTGATGTTAAGCAAATACTACCTGAACCGACCAAATGCTTCATGATGGAGCAGTTACTTCGAAGTAGATCCTTACATTTGTAGTATTAGCATGTACTTGGTTTTTATTAGAGCTGTTATCCGGATCCGGATAATTTTGGATCCGGATAATTTACTATCCGGATATCCGGATCTAAGTGCTATCCGGATCCACTATCCGGATCTGCTATCCGAAACTTCGGATCCACATCCGCTATCCGATACCTCAGATCTGGATCCGCTATCCGAAGCCTCAGATCCGGATCCGCTATCCGAAACCTCGGATCCGGATCCGCTATCCGATACCTCAGAGCCGGATCCGCTATCCCAAGCCTCAGATCTGGATCCGTTATCCGAAACCTCGGATCCGGATCCGCTATACAAATTATTATCGAACAACTGAATGGTAATTACTTTATAGTAATTAATTTAATTGTAATTCCTACTTACCATTCAGTTGTTCGATAATAATTTGTATAGCGGATCCGGATCCGAGGTTTCGGATAGCGGATCCGGATCTGAGGCTTCGGATAGCGGATCCGGATCCGAGGTTACGGATAGCGGATCCGGATCTAAGGCTTCGGATAGCGGATCCGGATCCGAGGTTTCGGATAGCAGATCCGGATCTGTGGTATCGGATAGCGGATCCGGATCCGAAGTTTCGGATAGCGGATCCGGATCCAAGGATTCGGATATCCGGATAGTTTTGGATCCGGATATCCGGATCTCAATTTTGTCGGATATCTGCAGCACTAGTTTTTATTCATACCACACAAAGTGTCTATCAAATCTAAAGAATATTGAAGAAGTGCTTCGTCCAGCGGTATCTAATATTTTGCCAAGATTTGATATTATTAAAAATAAACAGGCACACCTTTCCCATTGATACTTAATATATGGGCTGTTAAAAGTAAGTGAGTTTTGATAGTAGTGTCGTTCCAAGTGGCTACGCTTAATGGTCAGAATTTATTTGTTATTTGAATTACTTTTGTTATTTTTTATTTCTATAATAAAATTTTCACATTGTCTTACGGCTTAAAATTAAAAATTAAAGTTAGTGGTCTAAAACTGCAACAAAATATCTGCCTGCAATACTTACGAGCTCCCACAAAATTTTCATAAATATTATGGGGTCGCCAAAAAGTTTAAGAAACCCGGATTTATTATGAACATAATTTACAGTCATTGCGTATAATCCATTATTATAGATACTGTTTTTATGAATTTCATAGTTCGATTACTGTGTATAACTTTTCAAAAATTCTTATCTCTTAACTACCACACCCACTGCATTCCCACTGTTGCATGCTGTATAATAAAATATCGAGACTACTTATGACAGTATTAACAACAAATTGAATTATATTTTTTCATAGTTCCAAAATTTAAGGAGTGTAAAAAAAAATTAAAATCGAGTTTTATATTTTTTTCATTTATAATATTTTAAAACGGTATTTCATTAATTTTTCCCTATTAAACAAACTCTTTCATTTCCTAAAAAGTAATAATACGTACCCTATTAGGAAGTAGTCATGGTATATCACTAACCATTTCTTAAAATATAAAGCAATCACAAAACAATTCTTGGATTCCTTTATGAACCACAACTTAATCGTACATGTATTAAATAAATTAGAATTAAAAACTCACCAATGAGTGGTCCGTCTGATGTG
The DNA here is from genome assembly GCA_949128085.1 of Cetonia aurata. Lineage (NCBI taxonomy): Eukaryota > Metazoa > Arthropoda > Insecta > Coleoptera > Scarabaeidae > Cetonia > Cetonia aurata. Next base: position 22,965,597 of record OX421889.1, on the reverse strand, counting down.
CCTGTTGCTGTTTCACCTTGTCACAATAATCGGCTAAAATATCACGGAACCGGGGCCAGCTCTTTTCCGGCACAGTGATGGCGGTCCGGAAATTGGTCTTAACCTCACTGATCCTCATGTATACCCCGCGGGCGTTCTGTCCGATATCGAAATAGAAATTTTTGTTGTCGACGTGAAGGTGCCTCCCTTCGGGCAGCTCTTGCCTGTACGCCGCTTCGTCCACGCTGAACTCGTCCAGCAGGTCGGTGAGGGCGTCACGGAACTCGATCATTCCCTGCGCCGGTATGGCAACCTGACTGCGTGGACCTCCCCTCGTTATCGTCTGCGACACCCTCAGAAACCTACCTCTGGAGTTCTCCTTGAGGTCGAGGTAGTATCTTCGGTTGTCCTTAAGCATCATTTCGCTCTTCAACTTCCCGTCTTCGGGCAAGTTGTCCGGATTGGGAGGTCCCAGAGACGAATAGTAATCACTAAAAGCGGACAGGTGGTCTCGGAACTCCGCCGCCGTCGATAAGGCTAAGAATATCTGGGATCTCCTCCCGTCTGCTCCAATTTCAGCTACTTTTATAAATCTGCCCCTTCGATTTTGTTTCACGTCGAGGTAGAAGCGTTTGCTTTGGATCTGAAGCATTTTCGTCGCCAGCTCTTGTTCCATCTGCCCTTGCTGACCTAAAAAGATATCGCCGTTAATACGTTCAACATAACCTTAAAGGAAAATCGTGATAACAGCAAATATTTGTAAAACTTCTTTGTAATACCTGGATCCTTCCAGTAGAGGATTTTTTTGTATGGCCAATCCATCGTTTGAACCCGCTATCTCGCCGCATTCTGAACGACAGTGTAAGAGACCAACGCGCGTGAATCACATTCGTACACTCTACTATACAACTAACTTTTTCCAAGAATACGTGCAATGACTCATACTGACAGGATTTCATTCAGATTCAGACACTATCGCAAATCGCAAACATACTGTAGCGCTACAATAAACTTTTCACTCACCTGGATCGTACTCTGCGTTTCCCTGATCCATTCCTTGGTGGTATTCTGAAAGAATCAGTCAAACAAAAATCCGTCTCTATTCACAACAGAGGATATAAACAACTAATAAGAAGCAATAGCGAATTCGTCGTGTTCGCAGCGTTGTGTTCTTTTTTTAAAAAAATGTCAGAAAGTTCGGACAGAAACTAGACATAGTCCCGCGGAGGCCAGACGGGGTTCATTTTCAACTGGAAAACTGTGAAAACTCACGCAATTCACAACCCACATAGGGTTGGCCAAGGTCATAACAACCTAAGACAATGTTTTCGATGTTAACGGCACCAAAATATGTTTTAACCGGTTGAAAAGGACCTGTCTAGCGGTCGGGATCTTTAGTCCGAACGCCCCGGCACCGTGTGGATCGTCCCGGTGGTGCGGATCACCGCTCCGGGTTACCCGAAATCCGCTAAACTACCGATGGAAAGGCACGGAGAAAGTAACACACGGCCATCTTGGTCTCACTTGTCATATGTTAAACGTCAAAATGGGATTTTATTGTGTCCGCGGCGTTCGGACGTCGATCCCAGTGGTTTTCGGGTCCTGGGTCCGCGTGTCCGTCCGTATTTTTTTGTCTGTCCTGATTACTCACTCTGCGAGCTCGAACCCTCATCCCCGCTACCGATATCCGACATCGCAACCGAACACACGCAACCTTCTACGCTTTGGGGGAATTTCGATCCTCGCAACTTTTATATTGGCAATACTCGAAAATCATTTCAGTTATTCAACTTACATCGAATTATTTCAAACTTCATATAATCCAAAGGGAACAAATAGGATGTGGACAAAGGGCAATAAGTAGTTTATATACATGCGCATTTCAATCTATATTCCATATATATAGAATTCTATTCCATAAATTAAATTTTAAAACTAAATGCAGATTATGTAAAATAAATAGATATTTAAATAATTTTAAAATTGTATTTGGAAATTAACAATTTATTCAAAATTAAGTATATAGTCAACAAGTTAATATAAGTACTAAGAAAATAATATATATTTTAATATTGAAAATTGAAGGGAATTAATTTTTTTAGGAAAAACAAATATTTTTGAATATCACTGGAATCTACCCCAACGTTTATTTGACATATTCGGGAATTGCTTTTTAATATCTTATATACATTACCGACATGCATTTAAATACTATTATCAGGTTATAAAAAATAAATAACTTTAATAGAATAATTGATAGTCTCCTAAATGTATCTATCGTATAACAATAATAAGACAAAAAGATCCCTCTAATTTGGTATATGACTTAATTCTTAGTAAACAAAACATATAAATAAATAAGATACTAGAAGAATCCAAACATATACGTAATAATGACGATTATTCTAAAATAGTAACAGCAACAAAACTTCCGCAAAAAAAGTGTGTCGTCATCTTTTATAACGTCACAACATTATATCATCACCGTCATTTAGAATCGCATGTTCACATTCCGTAAATTACTTACTAGGAAAAAAATGTAAATTCGAATTGGATTATATGTAACAGCTGGTGAGTAATTCGTAATAATTAGAAATTCGATGTAGACGTATTCGACGCATGCGCGCCGCCGCTGCAAATAAACATAGCAAGGGCAACAAAGATGGCCATGTCGTCGGCCATTTTCTAAAGTGAGATAGACACAAGTGTTTTTTCGAATTTTTGCGGACACCCCGTCGCCCCCATGCGTTCTCTTTAGCGCCCCATCGAGCCCCGACGCTTCCCGTACCGGCCATGACCGCTGTTTGAGCCAGGGCCCCGCCGCGACCGACGAAAAGCGCCAAGAAAAAGATCGGCGTCAGAACGACGCTTCTCTTGAGTGAGAGCAAATGTAAGCGTTTTCTTTGTTACTTATATCCTTATTTCATTTTAACGTTATCAGCGTCTTTGTTATAAAAAGAGATAAATTTCACTGGAAAGGAAAAACTTTCGAATAACGCTGGAGACGCCGGGAAAGAAGACGCGTCTAAATTTCGCGTACGTTAGAATATTTCCAGCTTCAGCGATGGTGGTGGCCGTCGGGGCCGCACCCCACTGTGTCCCTATAGTAATTTTCTTGTGAGGGCATTTTCATTTTGTTTTCTGAATGGTAGATATGCGTAGAGGAAAATCGGCAAACATGCTGATTTTCTTTTCTTCTCGTACTCGTGTTTGCATGACAATGACAATAGTGAGTTCATAAAACATGAACGGTTAGGAATGCCCTTCCATTTTTGCAATCTAATGTATTTAAAAAGAAATAACTTTATTTTAATTTGAAGTTGTAAGCCCAGTATCAATCACGAATGCGTTATTATTTATGTCATCTAATTATGTGGGGCAAATAGGAAAAACCTTTATTAATTTTACAAAAAAAAAAGTACATTATATAAAAAATAAAAGTTGGACATTGTTGAAAATAGATTATTTTAAGGTCAAAGTAGTTCAATATAGGTTTGGTTCAGTTTTAAATTAAGAAAATAAAAATTGTAAGCATAAACTCCACTCATTTTTAAAAATGTTAATTAGGAAAAAAAAGTATTTCAAACCACCAATCAATTTTCAAAGAAGAAAAAATAATTTTTGGCAAATTCTTTTCATGTCTATGACACTTCATGTAATAAAACAGTGATTGTAGTAATTTTTAATGTGATTTGTCACCTTATTTGCATCTTTCAGCACTGTCAAATTAAATTTATGTACATATGGATGCTTGATTATAACTTTATAAGGAGTACGAAGTGGGATATTGGGTGTTTTCCGACTAATTTTTTATCCCCGAAAATATATTTACTCTTACAATCAGTTCGTTCTATAGTGAATCGTGCAGTGATCTTCTAATAAAAGAAAAATGTCGTTTTTGTCCCTCGCTGGGAAGCACCACGATTTGAATTCTTAACCCAGATGCATAATTTATAATTCTTTATATACATAATGACGATCAAGATATATTACAGAAATTTCAATATTTGCTTGAGATTTATAATTGTAAATTAACATAAATTTTGAAATTGTTGGAAGCAACCAAAAATAATTATTTGCGATCTCTTTTCAATTCATATTTCCTACATTGAAATAATCTATGATTGATATCACCTACTTCTTGACATACCTACTTGACATAGAGGTGAATAAACTATACCGATTTCATGTAAATGCGATTCCACAGCACAATGACCAATTCTTATTCTATTAAAGGTAACTGTAAATGTTCTGGAAATCCAAGGAAAATTATGATGCCAAATTTTGAGATTAACGTTATTTTGTATAGTGAAACTGAACAGAATCATTCCACCACCTCTGCAAATCCTGAATTATTATTTTTTTGATAATACATTTAATGTAAATCACCATATAGTATAATTTAAAATTAATTAGGAGCGATATGATTTCCACCTATTCTAGCTAACAATTGGTCTGCAATTTCATTACCATATATTCCTATATGACTATGAACCCAAACAAAACTAACGTAAGTGTTTTCCATTCCCAACAAATAAAGTTTCTCAAGAATATCGCTAACCAAATTGTGATCAACAATCACTAAAGCACTTTTCGAATCCGATATTTATTATTAACCCTTAGTTTACCAGGAAATTGGCAAATCGCTACTAACCGTGTGAGTCCATTGGACCTGTATAGCTTCGTAAAGTGCTTGTACTGAAATTGAGTAATCATTTTCAAATAGGAGTGGATTCAACTTTATTTTATTTCACATTATTGCACTTAAGATAAGAAAATACCCCAAAACGCTAATAATTGTATCGGTATACCGGGTGTTTCTGGGAGAAGAAGAACCTGCATCTACTAGTACAGAGCCTCCAAGAAAGAAGAAGAGGAGAATTTGTGCACGTTGCAAAAATAATGTGTGTAGTGAACACTCAGTAGTTATATACAAAAAGTGCATCTAACAAATCTACTATGTCTTTAATTTTGCAATATACCGGGTGTTTCTGGGGGGTGGCTCGCCCCTATAATTTCTGAAGTATTTGAGATAAAGAAACGAAATTTGGGAATTAAGTACGGGCAATAAATTTACATTTTTTAACATAGTCAATAAATTTTTGTCACTTTCGGTTTTACCGGAAATGACTTTGATTTTCGATTTTTAAATGGGACTACCTGTATATTTTTGGATATTTTGATTCGGAATAACATGTTGAGTCCAACTGCACCAAATTTGATATTTCTTGACATAAAAAGAATTCTTTTTTTAATTTTTATTTTTTTCATCGAGAGTTCTTTGGAAACATATTGCAAAATTAAAGACATAGTAGATTTGTTAGATGCACTTTTTGCATATTTTGCATATTTTGCAACTACTGAGTTTTCACTACACACATTATTTTTGCAACGTGCACAAATTCTCCTCTTCTTCTTTCTTGGAGGCTCTGTACTAGTAGATGCAGGGTCTTCTTCTCTCGGTATCCCTGTACACATTCTGCTAATTCCTTTCCACGAATTAGAAAGTTCATTCTCTTTTTTAGTGTGTTGCATGCAGTAGGTTTCAATAACTTCCACAATATGTAAGCATTAATGGAGCTGATATCTATCATGTTGTAAAAAACTACAACAGGTCATCTTCGTGTCATTCTTTTCACAGTATAGAGACCGTGTCATTTTGTCCATGTTATCAACATCTCCTTTCGTTTTATTATAGTCGAGAATTACCTAGGGTTTCTTTTTTTGACCGTCATCAACTTTTTTATGATCGTGCAAAGTACTAAGTAACGTTACAAGGTTACGTTTCTTTGGGCAATGCGAAATAATCTCAGTGTAGTCCGTAAAACCAAATTTTGTGGAATACACTTCACGATTTCTAGACTCTGTGAAAGAAGCTGGTAATTCAGGCTTATTTTTACGAATCGTAACAACTACTGTAAAGTTTTTTAGATGGCAAATACTTTTCGAGATTGTTGGAAGTAGAAAAGTTGTCACAAGTTATATTTTTTTCAGAATTTTCAATTTCTTGAATTAAACGCTTCACAACCTCCTTGATTCCTTTCGCTTTCGTCTCTCTGTTTTCCAGCATACATTTTAAGTTTCCATGCATACGTTGTTACACTACCACAAATAGCCCAAATTTTAGTCCATACCTTCCATGTTTCATCTTTACAAAGCGCTCTTATTTGAGGCCCTACAAAAACTCTTTCTTTTAACTTAGCGTCGGATAAAGTCGGAAATTTGGTGCGAATATATTTAAAATAGGCTCCATCCTTGTCAAGAGCTTTAACTAATTGCTTCATTAAGCCTAATTTAATATGTAGAGGGGGTAAAAGGACTTTAATAGGATCCACCAATTTAGTAAGTTGTATGTTTCTTGTACCTGGAACTAAATCTTTTCGAAGAGGCCATTGTTTTTCAGTCCAATGTTTGTCTCTTACACGACTATCCCATTCACAGATAAAACACGGGAACTTTGTAAATGCTGATTGCTGACCAAGAAGCATACAAAGCACCTTAGATCTCCGCAAAACATCCAAATATGTTTAAAAGAAGCTCCAAGTTCTCATAGGTCTCTTTAAGGTGTACCGAATGTGTGTTATGTAGTAACACACCTTTTACGCTTCTTTTGCTTGAATCAATGAAAAGACGCCATTCTGCTTTGTCATACGTAGCAGGGTTGGGCAAAATTTATTCAGATTAATAATAAAAATAAATGAATAACGTAGTTATTCTTATTCAGAAATAATACATAACTTCTTATTCATTATTCAATTATTCAATAACGAACGGTAACATTTCATTCATTATTCAAATAGTTATTGGAATAATTATTCATCATTCAAATAATTAGTCTTCATTCAAATAATGATTCATCATTCGAATAAATCTTATTATTCAAATGATCATTCTCATTCACATAACTACTGTTATTCAAATAAATATTCTTATTCAAGTAATAATTTTGACTTTTATTCAAATAATTACTGTTATTCAAATAACTACCTTCATTTGTGATGGTGTGAGTTTGTTTATGTACGTGTGTATGTTTGATTGTTTGTACGAAGTAAACACTGGATTTAAAAAAATACCTAAGTACAGGGGTTCAAAATAGTTATGATTACAGTTTCGATTCTCTAAACAGTTATGAACGACCTATATAAATCATAAACAAATCCTCAAACTTATAGGAAATTCTTATAAGTTTGAGGTATTTTCCTACCAATGCATTTTCTAACGTTAGCGGGAACTTTTATATTAATATTAGCCGCAATTTTTGAAGGACATTGGAAGTTGCGGAAAAAAAATAAATGTGATATTCATAAGTATGAGAGTTTGGTTATCGGTTTCTACAACGGCAATACGTAAATCTTGAAGGATGTCCAAGATATCGGCGGATATAATTATTACTGGTACACATCTTGACATTAATGGAAATTGTTATATACATAAATATTATCCGCCAGAACATTGGGGGTTGTGGGAGAAAAAATAAATGCGATTTTTATAAGTTTAAGGGTTTGTGCATCGACTTCAGAAATGACAACTCATAAATTACTGGTACACTTTCTAACATCAGCGGATTTTATTTAAATATTACCCGCCAATTTTTAAAGAGACTAAAGTTGTGTGGGGAAAAAGTAAGTGGAATTTTTATAAGTTTGAAGGTTTGAACAGACTTCAGAAAAGACATCACGTAAATCTAGAGGCATGTCGAAGATGTCGCCGGATATAATTAGTACTGGCATGTCGTCCTACCGATGCACTTCCTAACATTAGCGATAATTTTTTTATGATTACCTGCACAAACATGTAGGATACCTAATCTAAATTTATTTTGCTGTTATTCAGTAATAAATTATTTGAATAACGATTTATTTGGTGAAAGAGTGATTCCAATAATGCTTTATTCAAATAGCGTTTTATGGAAATAATTCTTCATTTAAATGATTTCACATAGTTTTATTCTACCATAACTTAATACGGAATAAAGAATAACAGATGAAAATTTCATTCAAATAATTATTTGAATAAAAACTTATTGAATGATGCCCATATACGTAGCAGCTCCCAACTTTGTAACTAAAGCAGGAATGTTGTTACAATATATTAAAGATCCATCTGAACTGAAATAAGGGCTCTAATAAAGTCATTTTCTCGATTTCTATAGCAACTTTTCGGTGTTTCAGGAACCACCAAATTCCTCTCGCCAAACCTGGATGCCAACAAATCTGACGCTTCTTTCGGAAAATATAAATCTCTTATTAAATCACTCAGTTCGTTTTGAGTAAATAGTTCTGGTTTATCACATTCTTCTGGATTAAAGTCTACGTCGTTAGAATCATATGAGTTCTTATCGAAGTCAGAAGAAACTATGATTGCAATTTCTTTTGGTGAACTGGTACGTCAGGTCCGTGCGACACATATTTGATAGCAGAACTGACGTTGGGATATGTTATATTTCTCTTATTCTTAGCATTAAAACCTTTTATGTTGAAAGAACCAAAATAGCAATAATGGTTTCTCGGTTCACGCCATACCATGAGTATTCCGAAACTTAGTAATTTTTTTCTACCTTTTGTCTAGTTTCGCAAGGCTTCTATACAAACCCTGCACACAGTGTGTGGTGCCCACGATTTATCTTGGTCACCAAGTTTTATGCTAAAATAAGCATAATATGCTGATTTTACAAATGTAGTTGTTTGTTGTCTCTCTTTAGTTATCACAAAACTTCCACAAATGTAACAAACACGGTTCGGATCATTTATACAATGCCGTCTTTCCATTATTTAAATCAGAGGCTCCCAAACTTTTTTTCGCATAGATCACTTTGAAAGTTTTGCTGGTTCCGGTGGACACCCTGCAGCTACATTTCTACCATATTCCCAAAACTCGACAAAAAATGTGAAGATTACATCTAACTATGGAAATTTGCGTTGCGGCTGAGTTATTGGTTAATTAATTAATTGATTGTGCTGTGAGTGGATGTCAAAAAAGTAAAGCTAGCAAATCAAAAAAGTGATTCCATCCAACTTTACTCCTTTGACATCTACTCACAGCACAATCAATTCTCACAAGAAAACTCCCCATTCGGAGTGGTAAAAATAAAAAGAAAAATAGTATATTTCCTTGTGTTGTATTTATTCAAATATGTAATCATTACACTATTAATTATTCTTGTTATCATATTACATTGTAATATGATAACAGTCGTAATATAATTAAAATTAAATATTAATAACGTAACGTAACTTCTACAATGACAATCACAAAATAGTCATAATTTTAGTGGGAGGGATGTACTTGATGGATTGACAGCAAATTATCAATATTTGGCTTCAGTTTTGTTAGGAATAACCGCAAATCTCCCCGTTCTATGTTATTCAATCTGCTCCTTTTTTTTATTAAAAGGTTTGTAACGACACTAAAATTTTTCTCGATAAGATATGACGAGGGAAACGCTATCAAAAGCTTTCTCGCAATTCCCCACAGTCCAGGATATTTTTCGGGTATTTCTGCCTGCAGACAAAATGTTTGATACCCTCTTTTAAATTTCACCTTCAGTTCCTCATTAGTGTTAAGCTCGAGTAGCTCCTCTTGTAATATCACATTCTCCACTTCCGTTTCATCAAGTGGATTTATGATCCATGGTGGTATTTCCATCGTCAGAATATCTTCAAATCTGATTTTAAAGTCATCATGCAGGGCAATTAAATGTTGAACGTATGTGTGAATATCCTCATCAAGGCATTCTACCTGTGACAAGTTTGGAAACTGGGAAACTTCGCGCCGACTAATATTTTGCTTCATAAATTTCAATTTTCCAAGAAAAGCTGAAATTACACCCTTTGTTTTTATTAAATTGAGGCTGTCCCCTTGTAATTGTAAGTTAGTGTCATTAAATTTTTTGAACAAATCTGTCAAATACGCGATGTCTGCTTTCAAATCGATCAGGTTTTCTTTTAAATCTGGATCTGTACTTTCCAGAAAATCGACACGTTGTACTGAATATGGAAAGAATAGGTGAACTCAGTCCAACATTTTAGTTCTTCACTATCGGAACCAGATAAATTTTCGTGGACACCCGCTTACGAATTGTGAACCCCCATTTTTTTGTCACGCCAACGTAGACCCCCGTCGAGTCTCCCGTGGACCCCTGGGGGTCCGCCTGGACCACTTTGGGAATCACTGATTTAAATTAACAAAACACGAACAAACATCTAAAATCGATACGCACAGTAGTAAAGCCAAATGCAGACTAAAGACAAGTACCCACGTGTTGTAAGATCACTGGAAATATAATACAGTGTTGCGAGTTTTTATAATAGCACTTTGCTACGAACATCATTATGAAATTTGGGAATGAATATTTTCCATATTTATTTTAATTTCTTGAATTAGCTGAATTTAACAAGCACACGTTTTGTAAAAAATCTGTACGTTATGGAAAAGAAAGAATGTTATTATCGAGATCAAAAGGTCTAAATCATTCAAGGGAAAGGTATCAATTTCTAAACATCAAATTTGTTGTAGAACCGTGTTTATGAGAGCTGCTTATTTTACATTTATTTTTTACCAACCTTATGATAAAGGAAAATTATTAAAAACAATAATAAATGTAAAAAGAAATCAAATTATGCCATTTTGCGGGAATTTCGGAAGCTTAAAAATATTTTTAAGGATGTTTTCATCACATTTACTAGTATAATTTTTCCCTAAGCTCTAAGAGCAACCGTTACCTAGATTTGGCCGGTGGCCGTTCTTAATGAGTCACCCTGTACAGGGCGTTTACATATACGTATGTGATATATTAGTTTTGCAGTGGACAATGATGTTCGATCCAAATTCGATGACAACTCAACAATCCCAGATGCCTTATGGTCAACAACAGACTGACAAAGGTGATAAGAATCAAGATGGTACGCAGAAGAATCAACAGGGCCAACAACAGCAGCAACAACAACAACAACAACAGCAGCAGCAGCAACAGCAATTCCCCTCCTTCTGCTACGCCAACGTGAACATGATACACAAACTAGACCAACCCCACAATTCCACGGTCAATATGTCCCAGCTATCGGACGATAAATGTTATATTACGCAACCATTCAGTTACAATTACGCTTTGGTCAATCAGATGAACACTATCAGTAACATTACGTTTAAGTGCGACGTGTGCGGACTCATGTTTGCCCATCTGTCTCTTTTGAATCATCACAAGAGGGTACACCAGCAGCCGCAGGACCAACAGCAGCAACCGCAACAGATAACGGTCCAAGTCCAACCGCAGCCGCAACAGATACAGATTGTGTCCGCCGACAGGATTAGGTTCAGTTGTGAAGAGTGCGGTTTAACTTTTGGCACGCAGACAGATCTGAAATCGCACAAGATACAGGCCCATCAACCCCAGCAGCAGATGCAGCAACAGGCGCAACAGCAGCAGCAGAATCAACAGCCTCCGCAACAGCAGAACACGTTGAAGATAAAGAATTGCGAGTCGTGCGGCGCTCCGTTGCCGCAGGATACGAATAAGAAGAGGGCCGTTATGAAGGTTTGTATTGTTTTTTGTTGTCTATGCCAGCATTCACACGACCAAAACAATTAAACTAATGATAAATGAAAGGTTTCAGAGCGCTAGAAAAAGTGAATGCAAATTCTCTTATTTAAAATAAATTATTCCTTTTTCAAACTAAACTTTTTTGCAAACAATTATATTTAATTAATTAATTTTAAACTTAAGTCTAACTACGTTTAATGTAAGAATTGTAATGTGTTTCTATTCAACTATGTTTGTCTCCTCGCTATGCAAAAACAAGACTTCGCGCAATTTGATCCTACCATCCGTCGAGGTCCATATGTGTAGTATTCTTCAAAATATAAACAACAAAAAATCTTAAGAGGGGACTTTAAAGGACGAGGATTAAGAGCTGGCGCTGCCGTTCAAATCTACACACAACATAACTCATTTTTAACTTATTGGAATACTACTACTACTACCACTACTGCTACTGGTTTATTTGTTTTATAGATATACATTTATCTTTAACAAAGAAATCCGGTCATGTATCTATGACTATGTATACAGGGTTTTCCACGGTAGCCGTTCGTTAGAAGTTTCCGAGGTTAGAAAAATTTCTCTCTTTTAATTGAGTCGAAAGCCTGTTGACATTCATACCTAAGAACAGAAAAAAAGTTACAAATATGAAAAATTTCCAACCCCTGATGCCATCAAAACATACAATAATAATAATAATAATAATAATTTATTCTGCTTAGACATTTTATACATGTTTTGCAGAGGAGTTCGTAACAATATATAACATAAAAAAACTCTAAGCTAATCTGAAATTAAATAATCTTAATCAACAAACGAAAAAAATGAAATATGTATAATAAAACTAAATGACATTTCTATTCATTCATTATAAAAGATCTTAATCGTAGTGCACCGTCAATGTAACGATACAGATGGTTCATCCGCCGTTGGTCGGTTATTGTCAGCAATGATTCCACTGTCATTGCTTCATCTAGGTTCCGAAAGTGGATTCGGAGATGGTCATAAATGGGACATTCAATCAAAAAGTGTTGTAATGTTTCCGGGTCGTGAGTGTTACAGATGGTGCACGTTTCATCAGTCCTGATTGTGTAGGTATTCCTGTTGTGGTACCATTTAATTTCGTTTTTATTTGCAACGCGAGTTTGGCTGATCAATCTAGTTTTTTTTATATTCATTTTAAATTTTATATATTCCTCACCCATACCTAAACTGCTTATATGGCGGTACAGGGGTGCAAATTCTGATGTAATTGCTGCATCAATGTCTTTACTAATTAGATGATTAGTCATTTTTTGTAGTATATCGTCTTTCTTTATTTTTATTAGTGAGGATGTTTGTTTCGTATTACATACGTTTAATTCGCCGATCTCTGTACAAATCTCCCTTAGTTGCGATACCCAGTTTATGCGTCTTTTATTATTTGATGTTTGGTCAAGGTATACTAGCGCATTGTAACATTGCTTAGGAAGTCGGTCGTCGTGCATATCGAGAATCTTTTGCCACCAATTACATATCCTTTTAGTTGCTTCTACTTTGATATGGGTTTGTCTCGTCTCAAGTCGTACTATATATCCTGGTGTGTTCCTTGGCCAATGGTAGATTCTCTTAAAGAAATCAACTTGCACTTTTCCTATTGTGTCCATATAATGCAGGGCCCATAGTTCCGCAGCATACAAGAGCGTTGAGCGAGTCATACTCTCAAATAATTTAACTTTAATGTTAAAGCTATCAGATTTAGATTTAAATAGTATGTTTCTTATTTTCGCAGACGCTATTGAGGCTTTCTGTATGAAGAAGCTACATGCACGGTTAAAGATACCGCCACTTTCGAAAGGTACTCCGAGATAGGTAAAGGTCTGTACACTATCGAGAGGGCATTTATTATAGTATAATGTGCCTATATCCTTTTTTTTTTCTGCCCCTGTGAAAAACTACGACCTTTGTCTTTTCAGTGTTTAGTACTAATTGATTGATATCGCAGTATTGTTTCAGCACCTCAAGCTTTTTATTCCCGTCTATCGGTGAGTTCGCAAATAGTACTAAATCGTCTGCATACATTAGTAGTAATACGGATATACTGCTAGTTATTTTAATCCCGTCTAATTTTTGATCCTTGAAGTGTCTCAGTATGTCCGAGGTATAGATAGAGAAGAGGAGAGGCGAGAGACAATCTCCTTGCATCAACCCTTCTGTCATTGCTATTTTCGATGTCATTCCAATGTTAGTTTTCACAATCATATTCGTATTGTCATATAATGCTTTCATGATTCTTATTAGTTTTGCGCTTATTCCAATATCAAACAGCTTATTCCATAATTTTATATGATTAATTGTATCGAACGCACGTTTAAAATCAACGAACACACAATAAACATAGGATGACTTGGGAGTAATGTTAATAGTAATTGCCGAGCTGAGAGTGAACAAATTATCCAAACATCCCCTCCCCTTACGAAATCCTGACTGTTCTTCTGGTAATATTCCATTCCCCTCACACCATTCGTATAGCCTGTTGTATAAAATCGATGTAAACATTTTTAAGATTGCGTTTGCCAAAGCAATTCCGCGGTAATTTGACGGGTCTTCTTTGTTGCCTTTTTTGTGTATCATGTACAGATTGACTTCAGACCAGGCTTCCGGAAGAGTCTCAGTTGTAAAGATTTTATTTATCATACTGAGGACATAATGAGTCCAGGAGGGGGGTAGCACCTTGTAGTACTCATTGGGTATTTGGTCTGGTCCTGGTGTTTTGTCCGATTTAAGTTTATTTAAACAATGTAACAGCTCGTCCATTGTTATTTCAGCATCTAACACAGGGTGCAAAACGGATGTATATTGCACATTTGAAATCATCCTATCACCATAAATATCCAGGAAAAATTTGTACCATGCTTCCGCTGATATGAAATCTTCTGTGTAGTTTTTTGGAGAAAAGTAGTTAACCATTTGCCAGAATGTTTTAGAGTCTTTAGCTTCTGCCAATTTATTGTATAGTTCCCTGTAATAATATTGTTTCTTCTGTTTTAATAATGTATGGTACTTATGTTTCAAATTGAGGTATTCTTCTAAAGCTTGGTTGTTTCTTTCTTGTTTATATTTTCTCAAAGTTTTTCGCAATTCAGACTTCTGTTGTTGGCAATTTCTGTCGTACCATCCATTGTAATACTGTACAGCATTTGTAGTAGCTTTAGTTCTGGTTTGCGCCAAATTACATGATACGGCAGCTTCCTTCAGTGCATCAGCGAGGTTAGTGTTTAATTCGTTCACATTTTCATTATGGTAATATAACCTTTGAGATGATTGTAAAACCTCAATAAATGTTTCAGTTCGGTCATTCAGCCAATTGTATTTGAGATATACATTGTTTAGAGCGGGTCGTCTATCTGTATTTTTAATTGCCTTTTGCACTTTTTGTTTTACTACCACTGGTAAATGTGGCGACGATTGTAATATATTATCAACTGATAGATCTTGGACACAGAGACAACTTCGCTCATTGGCAAATACCAAATCAATCACACTTTTCCCAGTCCGAGCAATAAATGTAAAATCCGCTGGTGTATCACTTTGTGTTCTTCCATTGAGCAAGACAAAGCCTTGGCTTTCCATTACATTTATTAGTTTCTTCCCTCTTTTATTCATTATTACATCTCGCGAATTTCGTTCATATGTCAAGGAGGTGTTCATCAAGACTTCATTGTCTAATTGGTTTGATTGCCCAACCCTAGCATTAAAGTCTCCTCCAATTAGCCATTCGCATTCAGAAAATTCTTCTAGTTTGTGGTTTAGTAATTCATTTAATAATTCTGTACAAATTTCTACATCTGCTTTTGGATTCCAGTAGTGGGCCATCAGAAGAGCGCTCTTGCTATCATACCGATAATGGCACAAAATCCATAAATTTGTAGCTTCTATCCTTTGTACCTCTATCGAATTTCGGTGCATAACTGCTAATCCTCCACTTGCTATTCCCATACTTTTCTCCTTATTTGCAGGCGCTAGTATTACTGAATATTCTTGAAATTCCTTGGGGAGAGCTATTGTATCATCAACTAGCCAAGTTTCCAAGAGACATATTATATCAATTTCTTTCAGGTAGCTAATTTGTTCTCTATCTAGATTGTATAAATTATGTATACCATTTATATTCCAGAAACAGATTTTAATAAAGGTAGCTGCGCAGGTCTCAATATCTTGTATAATTGTAGCTTTTCCAATTTTCGTTGTCCGTTTATCAGTCGTAGTCATCATCAAATGGCTGTCCAGTTTGTAATTCCTCAGTTTTTTGGTGTGGACATTATATTATTTGTATTATTGTCCCATTTGTACCATACGTCATCGATCGAAATTTTCTGATATGCAACTTTAACTTTCCGTCCAGCCTGCCTTTCTTCTCGTGCTTTCTTTCTAATTTCGGCCTGTATATATTGCTCTTTTCTTGTCAAGTCGCTGTTAATATAGATATTTCGCCCCATCAATTTTTGTTTATTTTTTAATATTTCCAGTTTATTTTCAAACGTTTTAAGTTTGACATACAATAAACACGTTAAATTTAAAAGCAAGATAAGGAAGAACCAAACGACGTCCGAGAAGATCTCGTACGCACGGATGAAGAATGAAGGCGGAAAAACAGTGCATGGCAACGCTTGCTATACGTGTGTTCTTTCACACGAATTTCTTGTGTATGTACATACATTTTGTAAACTGTATAGTTTGTGTTTGTTTAGATAAATAATTGTAAAAAAAAAATTGCAACTACTTCGAGGGGACTAGACGCTTACGAAACGATCTATATCAGGAGAGAAAAATGTATTGAATGTGAAACATGCGTCTTTATACCATTCGGTTTTGGTAGTGACGCGGAGTGATAGGATATTTTGTATATCTAACTAGTAATAATTCAAAATATTTCGCTAATCGACGGCTTGGACGCCCCACTCTATATACTCACACAGAGTCAAAATGGATTATATTTATTATTTTATTCATTGATTCACGTCGGTAGTCATAGCAAAATAACACCCCCATTAACATTTTGTTTTCCATTTATATCATATTAAAAATTGAAATTTCAGGTCAAATGCGAAACGTGTTTAAGTGCCGAAGCCATACAGCCGCAAATATTCGTAGTGGCCACCGCCCCTGATACTTCAACCGTCAAATTCGAAGAATCAACGGGAACGCAGACCACCACCACCTTAGGATCTCAAAATTCCATCCCTATAGGCGTAAAAAATAATCATCCCGTGAAGAGGAGAGGCGTAGCTTCGGTAACGAAGTGTACGAAATGCAACGGTTCCGGTATCATCTTCATAGGTGGCGCGAAAAATCAACAGAACAACGTCGACAAGCCGTTCCACTGTAACATCTGCAACGGATCGTTTTCGAGGTATTCGTCCTTATGGTCGCACAAACGACTGCACACGGGCGAGAAGAATTTCAAGTGCAACATTTGCGGACTGGCCTTCGCCAAGGCCGCCTATCTGAAAAATCATTCCCGAATTCATACGGGCGAGAAGCCCTATAGGTGCAATGTGTGCGGTATGCAGTTCTCTCAGAGTCCGCATTTGAAAAATCATGAGAGAATACATTCCGGCGAAAGACCCTATGTTTGTGAGGTTAGTCTAAATTATATATTACCTATTTTTGCTTTAAATGACAGTAGTTACTATGAAGTATATTGATAAATTGCTCTGTAGTCCGTTTTCACTTCCAGCGATTATACCTATGAAGTTGGCAAAAGCACATTCAGATATATATACAGGGTTATTATTGTGTAGTACGAAATAAAAAAAAGGGGTGAAAGATATATATGAGTAATGGCTAAATACACAAAATTGCGATTCTATTTGCATGTTGTAGTTTTCCAAATTTTAGGACCCAAAATGTAGTTAAAATTAAATGCTACGGATAGTAAATTCATTCAAAGCAGATGTTATTTACACAAGTTTTAAACTGAGATAAGACGGAAACACCAGAATGCAAAGAAAGCATTCAAGTGATTTTTTTTTTATTGTGATGTGTTTTTGCCATGAACTCGTATATCACGTAAAATACAGGGTGGGGCAGAATAACGAGCGATTTTAAAAAGCCCGCGATTCGCGCTGTGTCATTCGGAGGTAGTAGGGACGCTATCGGCCATGTTTCGTTGATATTAGCATTTAGTAACAATGGATCGTTGGACCCCTCAGCAGCGCGCGTACGCTGTTAAGGCGTTTTATCAAAATGGTAATTCTTATATACGCGCGCGTCGTGCCTTTCGAAATCATTTTAACATTAATCGCAATCAACCAGTGCCGTCTGCCTGAGCCATTAAAAAATGGGTTAGGAACTTTGAGGAAACTTCGTCAACGATAAAAAAGAAGCCTGGTCGGCCAAAATCGGTGCGTACGCCCGAAAATATCGAGCATGTAAGAACTGCGATCGAGCGAAGCCCGCGTCGTTCAGCTCGCCGGCATAGCACTACACTTGGGATTTCAAACCGAACCGTCAAACGAATATTACATATGGATCTCCATCTTCATCCATACAAAATCCAAATTGTGCAGGCTCTTAAAGGCACGAATTATGTGAGTCGACAACGATTCTGTGAAGAGTTTTCAGATTTAATTAATCAAGATGAAGAAATTTTAAACAACTTATGGATGAGTGACGAAGCCCATTTCCATTTGTCCGGTTACGTCAATAAACAGAACTTTAGATACTGGAGTGACGGAAATCCTAGACAAATGCATCAACAACCCCTTCACTCCACAAAAGTTACCCTGTGGTGCGCTATGTCTTCATCGGGGATCATAGGACCTCACTTTTTTGAAGATGCTCGTGGCAATGCTGTGACAGTAAACTCACAAAGATACGCCGACATGTTGGAAAAATTTTTTGAACCACAGCTTGCACGCTACGAAGTTAACGAGGTAACATTTTTTCAACAAGACGGAGCAACCTCCCATACAGCGAGAGTAAGCATGAATGTTGTTAACAGATTACTTCCAAATCATGTGATTTCTCGATATGGGGACATCACCTGGCCTTCCTGTTCACCGGACCTCACACCGTGCGACTTTTTCTTGTGGGGGTACTTAAAAAGTAAAGTGTTTCAAGATAACCCACCACAAACAATTCAGGCCTTGAAAGAACGGATCCGACAGGAAGTGGAAAACATTCCCCTAGCAATGCTGCAAAATGTTATGAATAGTTTCAAAACACGATTGGCAGAATGTGTACGCCTGAACGGACGTCATCTTTCCGGAGTTATTTTTAAAAAATAAAATAATTAATGCTTTTTTATGTTCTTTAAGAAAATAATAAATTTATTCCTAAATATTGATTTTCTTGTTTTTTACAGCTTTTTTAAAATCGCTCGTTACTCTGTCTCACCCTGTAGTAGTACATTTTAAAGGTTAAATTTGTTTTAAAATAAACTTATTATGTTTGTAATAAAACTAACGTATAATTGTTAACTTTATGTAGCGTGTTTCAAATCTCAAATACTGTACAGTATGTAAATGTTTTCAATTCCTTTTACGAAATTTGTGGTAGTCCTGAAAAGGACTGATGCAGGTGAAACAGGACAAAATATGTGTTTTATAAAAAGTGTTCGAAATGCCCACCATCAGCTCGAATGCAAGCGTCAATTCGGCGACGAAAGTTTTACGTACGCTCGTAAAATTTAACATTTCCTCGCGAATGCGTTGAGCTGCTACGAAAACACGGTTTTGCAGATCGTCGGCATTTTCTATGTCAGACCGATCATACACTAAACTTGTCATGTATCCCCACAGAAAAAAGTCTAGTGGATTTAACTCGGGGCTACGGGCTGGCCACGGAATGTGACTTCCACCTCCAATCCAAAGTGGAAATGTCCGGTTTAAAAATTGTTGAACAACCCTACTACTATGCGCGGATGCTCCATCGTGCATGAACCATAATTGTAGGCGTGTCGCTAATGGTATGTCGTCCAAATATTCAGGCAACTCATTCTGAAGAAACAGTAAATAGGATTTCGCATTTAACCGTGCTGGGAGTACATGTGGTCCAAGTAGTTGATCGCATACTAGCCTTGCCCAAACATTGACGGATATCCTAACTTGAGAGGAGCCTTGGTTAATATCATGGGGGTTTTCATGCGCCCAGTGGTTTTGATAATTTAAGATACCATCATTGGTAAATGTACATTCGTCCGTAAATAGGATTACTGACGCAAGATCCGGCTGACCAACTTCTCGACGTTGAAATCACTCACAGCTGGCAACTCGACGGCGTTAATCGTTACACACGTTGAATATGATACGTATGAAGTAAACTCCTAAATTAAGTAAAATTTGATGCACTGTAGCTTGGCACACATTCCACTTCTACGATATTTAAAATTTCCTCTTCGGCTTGTAGTACTCTGCGTGATCTTTGAGGCCCCTCACAAATGTTTCAGGCGAAAGATGACGTCAATGCGGAAAACGTTCTACGTACAAATTCCTTGCTACAACACTATTCTGTCCTGTTTCACCATAAATTAAGATCATGTCAGTGAATTCGATATTCGTATACGCGCCATTGCAAACGCACGCATCCACTGCGAATAGCAAGTGCACACTAAATGTAAATCAACGACATTTTTAAAGTATAGCGACGACAGGTGATTCACCGGTATGCTAAATGATCCAGAGCCGGACTCGAATAAAGAAAAATCATTTTCTCTCTACTACGTGCACTTAGAACCGCATTTTTTTGTAGTTAGGCATTGCACATGTATTTCTTTCACCCCTTTTTTTATTTCGTACTATAAAATAATAACTCTATATACAGTATGTCTCACTAAGTTGGAACCATATGGAAAACATAATAATAAAAATGTTGTGTAATGAGTACCGGTGTATATATATATTTAGACAACTCATTGTCTATTATAGAAACCATTTCGTTATCATTTCTTGTCTGTAAACATTACCAACTGTACATCACTAATATGTTTGATTAAATCATTAATATATGAAATAAACAGCAGCGGACTCAGCACTGTACCCTGTGGCACTCCAGAGTTGACTAGTTTATCACCCGACACAGTATCATCCTATTTAACTTTCTGTGTTCTATTACAAAGATATGACACAAACCAATTCAGTACATTATCTCCAATACCAATTTTCTGCAATTTCTTTAAGAGTAAGTTTCTATTTATGGTCTCAAAGGGTCTCTTGAAATCCAAGAACACGGCAATCACTAGGTTTCCCTCGCCTAAACTTTTTAACCACTTATCGCAGATATTAACTACAACAGGTTCACATGAATGTTTATTATCACGGAGTTTCTATCACAATATTCCCGTAATTGATTTTTAACAACTTGCTTTAAATTTTTTTCATGTACATATGTATAGTATTTATGGCCCTAAACTCTTCGCATTTGTTTGTATTTAAAACTTTTTGGACTGGTACAACAAAGGTCTGTTTCCAATTTTCAGGAAATATTCCATACTGTAAGGAATTGTTAACAACATCCAAAAACCGATTTCCTATCACCGTAAATGAATCTTTTAGTATTCTAGAAGAAATTCCATCAATTCCTGATTTATTTGGAAGACTCATAACCAGTGACCGGACAGACGCCCAGGCACTATTGCGCGCGCATTGATTGAATCGCAGTCGTCTGCTGGCCCAGCTGCGGTATGTGAAATCGAGAGCGGCCCGAGTATGCGCTTGCATTATATGTATGTGTTTGACTAACTGTTTCAAATTTCGACGTGAACGACGCCGCGACAAAGATGAACTTACCAGTGGCGTAGCGGTATTATGCGGAAGAATAAAATCGGTTCGCTCTGGCGCGTTATAAATAAAATTCAATATCTCAAAAACTACTGCACCAATTTACAAAATTCTTTACCGTTGGAAAGCTTGAACCTTTCTGATGGTTAATATGCTGTATTTTAATCAAATCTGCGGAAAGGCCGCTAAACGTTGGACCAAAAAGTACAGCACGTGAAAATATTTGCAAAGCTACTGAAGCTATAGTATACGCGCTACAACTTTCGGTAGCGCTACAAAAAAGTCTGCGAGGTCTTCTTCATGTGTAAATTTGAATAGGCGTTTTTGTATACTTTTTGATGTACTGTGTAAAATGGAATCAAGATATTAAAAACGTATAAGCTAAATTAATACAGCACCCATTTTTTGCGTATACTCATATTAGAGGCATAATTTATTTATATTAATTATTAAAACATATTCTAAATTTCCCACTAATACAGATTATATATTAAAAAAACGAGACAAATTGTGTATTCAACGATTGACACGGTATAGAGCAAGATCGGACGTGCACAACTGCTGACTGTCGTTGGCATACTAACTTGCAGTTCGCTTATCGGAGCCGTATAATGCACGGGCGACCCTGTGCGACCGTCGGCGTGATGCAATACTGCCGGCGTTTGTCCGGTGCCTGCTCATAACTAAAGGGCGGAATATATGCACGTCAATTCAGTTAAAATATGCGCATATATATGCATCGTTTTTCTCTGAAATATGCAATTATATGCCTTGAATATAACATGGAAAAATGTACATAAAGAAACGCCGACTGTTACAAAAATTATTTATTTTAAGTAAAATTAAAAGAAAAACATAATAGGTAAAATTTTCAACCTGAAATAGTATAAAATGCATTTATAACGATATATTTTTCAAAATTTTCCAATAAAAATGTTTGCCTTCTGTATGTAAAAATATGTTTGTACAAAGAAAAAGTTCTTTCAACATCTACCGATGTGATCTGGCAATATTTTAATTTAGGTAGTAAGTCATAAGGCCAAGGTATTACTTCGTTGGATGGTTTACTATCAAAAATATTTTTGACTTCCATTAAATACTTAAAGCCTTCATTCTTTCCCACAATAACTTCGAGTTTCCTTCTTACTTGATTTCCTACATCACCGGGAACTTCTTTGCATTTGTCGGAAAAAGTTTCAACAATATTAATTGATTCTCTTAAACTTATATTCCTACTTTCTAACGAAGTTATTATATCTGGTACAAAATTAAAATTAACCTTAATAAAAACAAGTTCCTTAGCTAAATTTACATTTTTGAATAATGCTTGATTTTGCACTACACACTGCGAATTGTCTTCTAAATCTAAAACTATGTCTTTAATGGCTTCAAAATGGTCTGCCTAGAATATCGCGGCCTTAATCCATTTTCCCCATCGAGTAATTACGGGCTCTGGAGGTAAACAAACTCCTGGCAATTTCTCTCTATAGATCTGCACTCTTAGAGGTGCTTTAAAAAACACTTTCTTTACATTTGAAATTAATTTGTTCACCAAGGGATATGCTGTTCTAATAGTTTCTGCAACTCTGTTTATCCCGTGTAAAAGACAAGTGACATGTACCATATTGGGATAAAAGTTTTGGTCTACTTTAACCATATACGGCGCTGCGTCAGACAAAAACACTAAAAACTTCTCTACTGGAACTGGATTTGGTAAAAAAAAATTTGATAGAGACTGCTGAATAAATCGAGTAACGGTCACATTATTTGTTTTGTCTAACTGTTTAGAAGATATTAAATATGGTTTCCCTGGCTCATTTTCTTGAAGCCCTCCAATCATAAGATGTGCGATATATCGACCACATGAGTCTGTGCTTTCATCAACAATAATATAAAAATGTTCATCGCCCAGTGAAACTTTAATTTCTCCCATTACGGTTTCGTATACTGTTTGCACATTCTTCTTTCTAAGTGTGGATTCGTCAGGGATGTTTTGATTACAATATTTTTGCAAAAAATCTCTGAATTGTGTATTTTGCAGTTTCTTCAAAGGTATATTTGCTGCGACTAAAGCTTTGCATAAGTCTTGATGAAACACCTATTTTTCACTGTTTGGTTTGACATTTTGAAATGCGGTTTGCACACACTGCTGAACAGGCACAGATTTATTTTTCTGCAACTTAGCTTTATGCATAGCTGTTTTCAAGTGTTGATCAATTTGGAACTTCTTTTCACAAACAATGATTTTGGCACAAACTTTGCAAAACACTTTATCCCCACTAAACTCCAACTCAGGAAAATTGTTAATCCACGAAGCGGCTTTCGGCATTTTAGGCGTTTGAAATAAAATATTTTCGAAATCACTCTTTTCACACTGGAGTCTATCGACAAACTAAACTATACAATATAAATACAAAAGAATAGACCACATCTGTTCTCCATTAGGCAAGCTGATTACTTGGAAATTCCTAAACGCCCAATAAATGCCGGCAATAAACCATATAATAATAAAACGGGTGAGTCGACAAAACTTACTCACCTTTTAAATTATTTCAATTACCTGCAAGGGTCGCACTTAATCTTTTGATAAAACGAAAAACATAAAAATATGCACACAAATTTAATTTTTGCCGAAATATGCAATTTTTTGTGAAATTTGTTAAAATATGCAAATATATGCACTTTGCATATATTCCGCCCTTTACTCATAACTATTTTCATGATTCATATATGTTTCTCAACGCAAACTAAAATGGAAATATTTTTTACATATTTAAGTAGCCGTATCTAGTAAAATATAATTATTATATTTTGCAAAATTTTGACATTTTGCAATGTATGAGGGCGGCAATTAAAGGCTTGGTAGTCAACATGTCAGTGGCGACCCTGCTTGTACCCGAAAAAACAATGGTTATTATAATAAACTTGTTCGTTTATGGTTTGAATCTGACTATCCGACTTTGTACCGACCTACTTGAATTATAAAAATGACTATACTTTTTTATTTGACAGTCAACTTTATTTTGGAAATATTTCCTTTCAGGTGTGTGATAAGTCCTTCGCCAGACATTCGACGTTGTGGAACCACAGGAGAATACATACGGGCGAGAAACCCTACCGTTGTGATATTTGCGGCTCCTGCTTCAACCAAGCCACCCATCTGAAGAACCACGCGAAGGTACACTCCGGCGAGAAACCGTTCAAGTGCGACATCTGTGCCGTCGGCTTCTCAGACCGGTTCGCCCTGAAACGTCACAGAAACATACACGAGAAATACGGTCGAACGAAACCCATCAATCCGCCGGCGCCGCAACAGGCGGAAGACTCGAAATGCGGCATCATCAGTACTAACGGCGATTCGTCATCGGCGAACGTCATACAGCAAGGCGAACAGGCGGGAAACGGAAACGACGGCGAAGAGATGACCGTTGAAACGAAATTCGAGGAGCCGAAATACGAAGAGAATGATCCGACGGCGGAAATGACCGAGGAAATAAACGAGATGACGGAATTACACGTGCAGTTGCCATAGGCGGCGAGAGGTGGCGATGTTATACGATATTATGGTCTGGGTTTCGGAAGATGACGAGACGACGTTGCTAATGAAACCGACTTACTTTTTTTTTCTTTTCTTTTTTGTATATACGTTCGTCTATTCGATAACTGATAGGTTGTACATATAATTATGATGAAAATCATGATGATTATATAGGCTTAACAATAAAAGTTCTTAAAAACGTTGTGGAATTTGTTTGATATTGTGAAAGGAGCTACTACCCAACTTTATGCTAAAATGCAAGAAGTTGAAACGTGACCACAGAATGTTATAGGGATTGTTTACTATGGACTGTAGCAGCTGCGCTAGTGCACGATCTTAGTAACTTAGCACAAAGCTAAAAATTTGTAAAATGTTTTAGTGCTATTTAATTAAGAAAATATTGGCTTGGCACTGATGTAGTTGCGTCATAGTGATAGGGTGATCAAAAAAAAAGAATACATTTTTCTTGTTCTTTATACAGGAGGAAATGACTTCATATTTGAGAGTACTTAGTCCTGCCATGAGTTCTGTCCCTTGTGCAAACGTATGTAAATTAAAGAATAAAACAAAGAGGAATAAAATTTTTGGTAGTTATATATTACCTACTTTACAGAGAACTTAAAAGTGTAAAAATTATTCAAAATGTCCGCCATTTGCTTTCACACACTGCTTCAAACGGTGTTCCTACTCGTCAATCGCCACACGCACCATTTCTAGAGATATTCAAGCCGCTGCTTTTATCCAATCTGCTTTTAGTGTCTAGATATTGCGGTGAGGTTTGGAGCAGGCCTTCTCCTCTAAGGAAACATTTAAAAATCACAGTCTTCTGACCTTTTATGATACCTATACAGGGTGTCTCCTCGTTGAGTTGCATAACTTCATAGGGTTATTCCTTGTATCAAAATTAGCAAAACACTTCCAGTCGGCATAGGTCCAATTCTTAACCGTTTTCGAGATATGGCTGGTCAAAAGCGTTGAAAATCACTAGTTACGGTAACTAATTTAGATGAATCATGGACGCAGTTGGCTCGACTGGTAACTTAGATCCAATGCACTTGACGTAGGCTTTTGGACAGTTGTCATGTAAGAAGTTTTGTTGTATTTCTGATAGTTTTGGATTTCGCTCGCAGAACATTTAAAAATGCCTCTTTTTACGAAGGAAGAGTACGCCGACATGATATTTTTGTATGGCTATTGTGGAGGAAACGCTTCAGCAGCGGCAAGAGAGTACGCAGAACGCTACCCGAATCGCCGACATCCTTGTCGGACAACCATCACGAACTGTTTCATATCGCTCCGGCAAACAGGATCCTTCCCGAAAAAGACTAATGAGCGAGAGTCTGCGCGAAGAAACCACACTGAAGCTGTTCTTCATGAAGTTTCTGAGAATCGGAGAACCAGCATAAGAAGAATTGCTGCCACCTCACGACAGAAAAGAGCGTCGATTCACAGACTTTACGTGAAAATGGGCTACATCCATACCACGTACAACAAGTACAAAATCTCTTACCTGCCTACTATGCAAGACGGGAACAATTTTGCTCGTGGATCCTAGAGAACCAGGATCTCCTCCCAATTGCTTTGTTCGCTGATGAGTCCACCTTCACTCGTGATGGGATTAACAACTCACATAACGAGCACATCTGGGGTGATGAAAATCCCCATGCTTTATCAGACAGTAGATTTCAGCACCGATTTTGATATCTCGAAAACGGTTGAGAATTGGACCTATGCTGACTAGAACTGTTTTGTTAATTTTGATACAAGGAATAACCCTATGAAGTTATGCAACCCAACGAGGGGACACCCTGTATATTCGAAGTTTTGTGTTTAAACATAGATCTGAATTTTCTACATATACTGCCAGTACTTATAATGTCAGAAACTGCAATTACTTATTACCTCCTCGTCATAGGATCTTGGCATGCAAAGTAGTCCAAAGGATTGAGATCTGGACTTCCCGAGGGCGAATCTTTAGCAGCGATGAATTCGGGAAATTTGCCTCTAACCAACGCTGTGTGGACTTTGCCGTGTGGGCCGGTGCGGAATCTTGCTGGAAGACCCAGTGCTTTACTGCGAATAGGGAGGAACACAGTGGCTTTACTACCTTTTCCAAAATATCAGTTTGGTAGTTCGCTACACGTGTTTGCTCGCAGAAATGCAGTTGGGTGACACTGTCATGCGCAACTCTCTGCCAAACCATCACCATAACAGGATGATTGATGACCTCTTTCTAACTTCCCAATTATGTCTGCAGCTTCTTTGGAACTGCAAGCATACACTCTATCATTTTGTCGATCGCTGTCTCCTGGTTCTCCGATAAGCACCAAGTCTTGTTTAATAAAGCGGGACATTGTTCGAGGAGGTATTTTTATCTCACGGGGCATAATTTTCTGTTTTCGGAGCGGATTTCTGCGAATTCTTGCAGCAATTGCGTTTACGACTGCTGAGATCATAGTTTCGGGTGGCCGATCACTTCTCGCGCTGTCCTCGAGAGAGGAGATCTCAATGTATCGTTTCAATGCCCGATAAATGAATTTTTTTTTATAGTTTTAACGGATTTAATATGTTGAACATCGCCGTTGCAGGTTTATGACATTTGTGCAAAGCAATAACAGCGATACGGTTTTCTTTTTTACCCCACTCTATCTTTACTGCTCAACGTATCGAGACGAACCGATTTCCTTTTTATAGTATGGATACTCACTTATAGCTACGTCATAAAACAACAATCTGTCGACACTCGCAAACATTCCAGTTACGCATCAAAATTAGGGACAGAACTTATGGTAGAACTACGTAGCTATTAATTCTTTTCTCAACTTTTCTCAATAATATTTTCTACTTTTTGAAAAATAAGAGTACTTTAAGCCCTTTTCATTTTTAAAAACGCACTCTGTATACGGTAGAAGGTAAATTGCTTCCAAGGGGTCTCAAATTGATTTTGGTGCGTAAACTTTCTATACATTGTTAAACATGTTGTACGTTTAAAAAGAACAAAAACTTATATTTTCCACAAACGGTAATAATAAAACGTTAAAAGATAAAAATATATAGTAAATACATAGATGTAGGTCTTAGAAAATTTTAGAAACTTATCATTAGGCACTAGTTCATCTTCGGAGTTGAAATAATAATTATCTTGGCTTCGTTTTTTAAAAAAAAAGAAAAACAAATTCGTCTTGATAGATATATATATATATATATAAAAAAAAATATTTAAAGATGCAAACGTTATATGTGTAGATAAAAAACGGAAATTATCCTGACGCATTATCATCAGAGCCACCTGTTTGTATCAATGCATCATAGTGCTCTACCCTCATGACCCTCATACCAAATGTATTAGTTATTTTTGGCCTCGCCAATTGTAAACATACCCCTGTCATCTGTCAACCAACATTTTTTCTCATTTTACAGCTACTTCCAATGTAAAATATGCATAATTTTTTGAAATAAAATTATCTAAATATTTTCTCAGCCAAAAAAAGTATTACAAATGTCGTGCGTTAGGTGATTTACAGCGCTCTAACAACGCTAAATGGAGTTGTCGCGCTATAAATGACACCTACCGTACTCCAATGTAAATAGCTACTACGTATCAAGGCTGGAAAGTGATGTTTTATCGGACAAGTTTGGAGATAGCGAGCCGAGGCGAGCAACCTAACGAGTTCTATAAATACAAAAAATGAAATGCAAGTATTTTATGGTAAGTATCATTCTTATAATAACTATTAGTATCAATTGGAAGCCAACCATGACATTTTGGTGGATGCGCCAGGTATTTCATTAGGTGCGTTCACATTCCTACTTTGAGAGTTGCTCCGTGTCATCAATTTGATATAAGCAGACAGCAGCTAACCAATCATAACAAGTTGTCGTATACGTCAAGTTGATGCCATCGAATAACTTAAAGTGAGAATCCGAACGTACCATCGGCAGCATAGAATACTGGTACAGTCAGTTTTAGATTGATTGATTTGGGCTGTAGCTATGGCTGTAGCATGTCAAAATTAAATTTAATGTTAATATGCCCAGTTTTCATATTACTTGACGAACGGACTTCTTACACAGCAAAAACTTTCAAATATACGGGTAAATGCATTTTTATGCTGTACCAGTTTTTTATACAGCCGATGGTACCTATTGCAATAACAATATGGCTAGTAGTGTAAACATATCATCAACATTTTTCATTTAAAAACAAATTAAACACCAACACCAATAGATAAACTTAAATGTCCCGCAATTATAGTAACTTCAACAAGAAGATTTAAAATAACTAATAGCGTTTTCGACTTATTGCACTTTACGCGTGGAGTATACCTATCTCCCTTACTAATATTACGTATTAAAATAAGATGGAAATACAATCAGTGGATAAAAGTGCAATAAGTCGAAAACGCTATAATAGTTGAAGTTAAACTAAAAATAATTGCGGGAAATTTAAATTTGTCTATATCTGCAATTGGTATGATTTTTAATAAAAATGAAATGTTATAGATTCGCATTCAAGTAAACTTGTAACCTTTTGCAGTTGTGTATAAATACCAAAAGAAATAAACAGTGGCATCTTTCAGATTCACATGGAAAATGAATTTTTTATTGTACATGTACATATATGTAGCTATTGCAATAAAGACCTATATAGATATAGTCAAAGGAATCAATTAGGATAAAAAACTAATTTAAATGAAAATGCATTATTTTCGTAAACTTTTGGGTGTCATAGGTTATTATGCGAATATGCGATGCGGCGGACGAGAAGTGTAAAACATATTAAAAAAATGAATGGCCCTAAGCATGAGTAGTATCAATTACACGTACTTTTTCAACAACAATCGTTCATTTTTAATGTTGTTTTTTGCCAATTCATGTTATGATATTCAAGTATTTATAGTTAGGGATTTTTTATAACATATCAATCAAATTCGTGAAATGTAATAGGTGGTCTCTCATTGCTCATAGTTCTTTTTCAGTATACATATTGGCGGTATGCTCTTTACCGAGCGCACGCGCGTTGATTTGTCATTTGGTGTTGTATTGACAGTTTTTCGTATATTGGAAGCGGTATCGATGCAGATTGCAGATCACGGTATTATAAGCCTTAAGTAAAAATGCCGATCCCCAACGTTTAAAACATACGCTAAAGCGAACACCTCCGTATCCGTTAATGCGCGCTGTTAGAACAGAGGCGACTACAAAATGGACAGCAAACGTAAACTGTCGTAAGTATCCGTTTTTCAATGCCGTACCTGTCACACCTGCACTTCGTACATATGCGGTACACGTTTGAATTTTTCTCATTGTTGTTGTAAAGGACTCAAGGTGATTCTCTCTACCAAATTCTTGCCCTACCAAAGACCGCAACATCAGATGAAATCAAGAAGACCTACCGCCGTTTAGCGCTTAAGTACCATCCCGATAAAAATCCTAATAATCCGGAGGCCGCTGAGAAATTTAAAGAAGTAAATAGGGCCCATTCCATCCTGAGTGATACAACCAAGAGGAATATATATGATAATTATGGTTCTTTAGGATTGTATATTGCCGAACAGTTTGGCGAAGAAAATGTTAATGCTTACTTTGTTGTTACTTCTACTTGGTGCAAAGTAAGTGGAAATATTACTTTTATTGTCATTACTGTTTTAGATAATGAATATTATGAGTCAGAACTAGTTATGTAAATGTAAATCTAAATGTACCTATGGGTTTGTGACATTAATTTTGCTTTAGATAACATAATCAGCTAATATCTTGTTTTGTTAGGATATTTTCAATAGTTCCACTTTCGTCAATTTTATGTTGATTCAAGATATTTTTTTTTCTTAGAAATATGAATCATATTCTATTTATGTTATAGGAATTTTATGTACAAATTTTGAATAATGCCAACTTCTTGTGTTTGTATACAATTATATTTGCATTTGCTGATTATTAAAAGTTCATGAACTTAGATAACTACATTTAGAGATGCCCAATTTACTGTTGTTTAAAGTATATCTAGATTTATTACAAAGAAACTGTGGTATTCCATGTCAGGTATCGAAACTATTTTGTTTTTATCCTTTTTTCATCATTGCAATATATGAAATGTTAAAACATATGTTTTTAATATCCGTAATTATAGGAGACTACTCTAATGTTTTGGTTTCTAGGCGTTATTTGTGATCTGCGGTATACTCACTGGCTGCTATTGTTGTTGCTGTCTGTGCTGCTGTTGCAATTTCTGCTGTGGAAAATGCAAACCGAGACCACCAGAGGACAGCGGAGATTATCACAATCTACACGTGAGTTTCATCATACCTAAACTGTAGTTTCTATTGTTAGCTTGTGTGTCTTTCGTGCACGGTGTAATGCATTCTATCAAGATAATCTTCCCTTAGAATATGATACATGCATAAAAGATTTGACCCTAGTAGCATTGCAATGTGCATATTTTGTATTACACTTTGTTATTATCGGAAGAAGAACAAACAGCTTGGTTGACGCTTCGTCTACTACTAAATATCAAGGTAACGGTGTGTGTATTGAGTGCCCCTATATTCTTTTTGTAGTCATACACCAGGTGAATTAATTCATTTAATAAAATCATCATTTAAACAAATTTTAATAGATACAGTGAGACCTGTGTGCGGCAGACATCTTGATTGATACAGTTGATTGTTTTCAGGGATGGTAATATAATGGGGAATTTTACAGAAAGCAAGAAAAATAGGCAGTGGTCGTTGCATGTTTTGGCCCCCTTTAAATTTTCTGTACTTTACCGAAATGATTTTAATATAGAATTTTGCTGTTGATGTATTTTCTTTTTGTTAAGTTTGTATTTGCTGCAACAATAAGTAATTAAATAACAAAATCTATAGATAGATATCAATCCTTATAAAGCTTTATCATTTTCGATTGATTAGGAATTTGTTGTTTTTTAATTCATTCATCACTTTATAACTATCTAACTAATGCAATAAACAGATCTACTATCTAATTGCTATATCCATCAACAAGGACACAGAAGTGTCAATATCAAAATTAAAACTAATTGCATACTTTTTTCTATTTAAAATGGTCGCTGAAACAAGTCTCACTGTATAAGAAAAAAAGTTTAATCCACCTTGATCATATACTATATAAGATAATTGCATCCGATTCAGAGAGGGATATAAATAAAGAGAGAAAGGTATAGACCATCTATGCGAGCGTAATATAACAAGCACGTGTGGTCTGGATGACGGCACGTGTCTTTTGATGATAAGAAAATAGCAAATAAAATGAAATAATAGAATAGACGGCTCACAATCGGAAATGCATATTTACCTTATTTTATTTTATTTTTCTGAGATGTATTCTGAAGTTATTTTAACATTATTTTCTTACTAATAATATATTTTATGAGTTCGTAAGGAATGGTCCATTTAAAATGCGACAGGGGAATTTTTTATCTAGGCGGCCGGTCCGTGAAGTGATTGCGAAAATGTTTTGTCAGTCGATAACTAACTGTCGTTCTAATGTAAAAGTTGCATTAAAATGTTATTACGTACTTCGTGATTTAGGAAGGCTAGAGATAATATTCAATAATATATACAGGGTGTTTTGAAACATCGTTTAAAGATTTTAAGGGCATGTAGTACGATCGAAAATAAGGTTAAAAGTCACAATAAACATATGTTCACAAATCAACCGTTTACGAGATAACAGCGAGTGTTCCTAGTAGTACATGGATATAACATATCCCAGTAAACAGGTGCTTATCAGCTATTGTTTTATGACAGTTTAATTTGACGTTTTGTGCAATTTGTAGCAATTACAATGGTTGCGTATTCTAATGCTGAAATGACCGATATGGTGTTCATGTACGGTCGTGCTAATGGGAATTCTTTACAAGCACGTCGCTTCTATGCTGAAACGTTTCCTGATCGCCAACTGCCTTCGCATGTGATGTTTCAGACGGTGTTTCAACGACTACGAGAAACTGGTTCGTTTGAGAAGCGGTCTTCTGATACTGGACGGCAGAGATTAGCATGTACTCCACAGATAGAAGATCGAATTTTGAATATTATTGATGAAACTCCCGAAACTAGTGTTAGAAGAATTTCGACTCAAGTGGATGTAAGCAGCAATCTTGTTTGGAGAACTCTTCATGAGCAACTCCTATACCCCTACCATATCGAACGGGTACAAGCCCTTACTGCTCCGGATTATCAAGCGAGAAGGGCTTTCTGTGAGTGGTTTTTGCGAACAGCTGCTGATCGGCCAGATTTCGCTGATAACATCCTTTTCACTGATGAAGCTGGTTCTACTAAAAATGGAATATTTAATTTCCACAACAATCACGTTTGGTGTGACGAGAATCCTCATGCTACCGTTGAAGCTCGGCGCCAGCAACGTTTCTCTCTAAACATCTGGTTAGGCATGATAGGGGAACGGTTGTTAGGACCGATTGTTTTGCCACAACGCTTAACAGGTCCGCATACCTCGAGTTCTTGGAAAATACTTTACCTGAACTTTTGGAAGATTTACCTATAAATCTAAGACTGAACCTGTCGTTTATGCAAGATTGAGCTCCACCGCACTTTACGCGTGCTGTTAGGGAACATCTTAACAATGAATTTCCTGGGAGATGGATAGGGCGAGCAGGTCCCATTGCTTGGCCTCCAAGGTCTCCCGATCTAAACCCGTTGGACTTTAGTATCTGAGGTTATTTGAAAAGTTTAGTGTACGCAACACCGGTAAAGGATCTTCCAGAGTTGCGCCAACGAATAGAACACTGTTGTCAGATAATACGAGAAAAACCTTTGTTTTTTGAAAGAGTGCGCGCTTCCTTTGAAAGCAGATGTAGATCCTGTGTCGAAATGGAAGGACGTCATTTTGAACATCTTCTTTAGTGATAATCTATTTTATGTTAAAATATAATAACATCTTAATAAAAACCGCTAAAGCAAACTTATTCTGCATTTGCGATAAAATCGCTGTTATCTCGTAAACAGTTAATTTGTGGACATATGTTTATTATGACTTTTAACCTTATTTTCGATCGTACTACATGCCTTTAAAATCTTCAAACGATGTTTCAAAACACCCTGTATATATTTCCAACAGGTTACACCCAATTACAGGAAAAAATAACAAATGTAATGCACGACTGCAAAAAATAAACTAAATAAGTAATACAAAATAAGATAAATCAAACTAGAAAATTAAATGGATACATAGGAAAAATTAAAAAAAAAAAGAACAAAAAACGATTAATGCGAAAGAAAAAAAAATATATCTTATATATAGAGAAGTTATTTACAAACCAATCCTAACATATGGATGTGAAACTTGGGCAATAACAAGAAAAATGAGAAGTAAGATACAGGCAACAGAAATGAAATATTTGAAAAGAGTAACAAGAAAGGCTAAATCAGAAATGAACAAATTAGAGAAGACCTTGGAACGCAGTCAGTATTAGAATAGATAGAACAACGACAACTGAGTTGGTGGTGACATCTCCTAAGAATGAACAACAACGGGCAAGTTAAAAGAATATGGGAAGCGAGGACGACCGAAAGAAACGTGGGAGTGCACAATAGGAAAGTTGTTGGACAAGAGAGGAAAAACATGGAATGAAGCTTAGCGAATAGCAAAAGATAAAAAACAGTGGTGCCAATTTGTATATAAGTAATATTCTCACGGTTCACTCGTTTGACGCCCCTTTTGAAGAAATTTGGTTCCAGCAAGATGGTTGCCCTGCTCATAATTCTCAGCTCGTAAATTTTAGCAGCTTTTCAGACAATAATGTCTGATATGCTAGATAATGTCAGAAGAGAATTTTATGACCGGCTAGGCTACTGCCAGGCAAAATATTGGGGGTTCTCCTAACATGAGATTTAGAATTACCAGTTTATTTTACAACAGAATATTTTTATTTAATTATTATTTTTATTTTTTATTAGATAGTATTCTATTCCTTTCATTTTTGTCTGGAGAATTCAAGTTTGTTTACACCTCAGAGCAAAAATGATACTAAATATTTATAATGTCTCTGGGCGCATACTTTTGTAACGAATGCGTCAGATCAATTATGTAATTGCGATACACACAACTCTCTTGTCCCACATTAACCGACAATGAGTGTTGCATTGTGTATTGTGCAGGCAATCACTCCGCCCTAGCCTAACAATCGCACACAATCGCTACAAATGTGGAATCTTGGCAATACGTTTCTCTATACTTACTTATTGCATCTATCCTCTCTAGGACCCCAATTAAAATATTTCGTTTGCTGTATAATATTATATAGGACTATTTTAAATAATTAGCAAGTTATTTCACTAAAAAAAAAAGAAAAACGTCAAAACATAATTAGTAGGAAATAGAAACAAAACCATCCAGATCACCACGCTATTAGGATCACATTTGCTGCGCAAGGAGAGGGATTGGTAACGTTTGGAAGAATGCAGATACAACACATTACACGTCTATTTCATTAACAATGAACTAGAATTAATAGATTGGTCCCCGATTTTAAATGAAAGAACTGACATAGATACATGTTATATTAATTTCATGTCAATGATCACAACTGCGATTGGTAAACATATAACCAAAAAGACCATTACATTTTCCAATAAACCGGACAAAAAATGGTTGACAAACAAAATTAAGAATATGTGCGGCGTAAAAAGGCAATTATATGAAGGTGTATGTAATAGCTGAATTGAAAAAGATACATCGAAACATTTTTGCGACAATCTGAAACAGTAGATTGAGGACTCAAAGAAAGCCTCATATCTATACGAACATATTAATAACTCTACGAACAAATCTAAAGCAACTTGGTATGTGATCAATCAACTTCAAGGTACTGGAAAGAAACAAACATTTAACATAAAAGATTTTAGTAACTATTACACAGACCATATAAATATCTTGAGCAGTATTGCCTATATATTAAATTTATAGGCATGGTTGATAAAATAAAGCAAGATGAACAAACGTTAATGAATATTGTAAAGTATGTACCAAACTCTTTTACATGGTACTTAACTGATGCTCTGAAGGTTGAATCTGTAATAAACCATCTCAACAACACAAAAGCGACAGGTGAAGACGAGATTCCTGTCTCTGTATTGAAACGTTGCTCTAAATCTCTTGCGTTTCCACTGGCACACATAGTGAATTATGTTTCCAGTATGGCACATTCTGGAAGAGACTAAAATATACACTTTCTCAAGCCCATATATAAGAAAGGTGATGGATCTAATATTTCTAACTACCGGCCAATAGCTCTAATATCCACCGTTTCCAAAAATCTTGCCATATTAGTTTTAATTATTCCTAGCCAAAATTCCACTAAACTATTAATTAATTAATAAAAGATGTACTACAGAAAAAATATTTATTAAGAAATAACAGAAAACCTAAATAATATTATTTACAAAGAAACTTAAAATATATTACTTCATACAACAACATAGCAAAATCTACATTAACCACAATACAAAATTATCAAAATTGCTATGCATTAGTTCATATACGTTCATATTTGAGCAGTTTACTGTATTGCTGTGGATTCGATTTTATTTGCTATTTTCTTATGATCAAAAGACACGGGCCGCTGTCCAAACCCCACACCTTTATTTATAACCCTCTCTAAATCTGATGCAAGACTTTTGTCTCATATAGTGCAACACTTTATTTTTTTTTTTATTCTGTATTTTCATCTCTCATTAACATCTCATTTTTATTTTTTGTTTTACACTCCATTTAAAGCTTTTTCAAGCGTTCTTGTTTTGCTTTGTTTGCTCTTTTAATCCCTTGCATATACAGTCACCGACAGAATTGAGTTAACATAGTATTATATTTTATTATTAATATATTTGTTTTGTAATATTAGTATGTTTTTGGATATTATTTATGTTTAACTATTTGATCTGCTAGAATATATGATTTTGTATATCATTAAATAAGTATGAGTAAAATTTATAGTTTAATTAAAAATCGCTTAGTGTCCACTCTGCTTCTGTCGGCGACTGTATTCCCTTATTGATTTGTTTCGTTACTTCATAATGTTAGATCCTTAGACCCAAGGTCAGAGCGCGTGTTGTTAGCTTTATTTTTACAATTGTTTTGGTAAGTTTGGTTTGAATTTTTCAACGAGAAAAAATGTAGTGATTAAGGCCACGTAACTAGTAATACCGTCAAATAAAGGCACGTCTGTTTGACAAGTATGTAAATATTGCTCATACACTTCTTTAAAACAAATATTTGTTCTAATCTTGAGTCGTTGTAGTTGTAGTTTTATTTTTAATCGGTTGTATTTTTTTTTATCTCTATCACGGTTCAGATAATATCGTTATCGCTAAAAATTTGACAGGAAAAGAAAGGAGCACGTTTCCTTATTGCATTACGTATCGGAACTAGAATATTTATTTTATTTACCTTTTTTTTACAATTGTTTTTAAATGCGTACATAAATGTATTGCTGAATCTCTTCTTAATTTTATACTTATTAAGTCATAAGTTACGGGGAGGGCGGCGGCGCACAGTGGTTCGGTTTTTAAAAGGTGGACATAGGATCAAAAGTAGCAATTTTGCTCAGCAAAAAAATTTAACGCGAATCAACATTTGTTATGTGCATTTTTTTATAAAAACGAGTCTTTCACGTCTAAAAAAAAAATATATGGGAGAAAATCATTAATTTTTTTTTCTCCATCCAGTATCAAAGTGTACCAGTCAGTGGCGGAGGTTATTATGGTTTCGCGCCCCCGCAATTTTAAATTTTGCGCACTTTTTCGATACCACAACGCTAATTTAACTTTTATTGCTGCCACATGTTATCGCTTAGAAACCTTACTAATTTATTTTATTCACTGTTTTATTTACTAGGTACATAAATAATAAAATAGTCCCATGTTATATAAATGCATACTAAATTTCTGTTGTTAAGAAGTCTTTAATATTATAAAGGCATTTTGTTTTGACAATAAGTAAATACTTTTTTTCATTTTAGGCTTAAATTCACTTAATTACAAAATTAAACATACATACACATAACATATAGATCCAATACAAACCAGTAAAATACATTACTCGAAACATATCTTACATATCGTACTACAGTATTACTTAATAAATAAAAAAAAATCTAGAACATTTTTCGAAAATCCCAAAATAATCTAAAACTTCTTTCTGCGAGATTTTGAGGTAGCAAAAGTATCGATAATTGAATCAAAATTAATTTTTCGAGCTGTTTCATTTTCCATACTTAAAATAGAAAGTCCACTCAGTCTTCCTTGAGACATTGTACTTGTAAGGTAGCTTTTAATCAGCTGCAATTCTGAAAATGACCTATCAGTAGGCAAAGTCATGAATAGCAGATAAGCTGTACACACGTCAGGAAAGCTGGCAGATAATGTAGAATGTTGGCAAAGAATGACTTTAGCCAGTTGTCCAATACTTTCAACGTTTTTAATTTGGTGCTTCATAGCCATCCGAAAGCACTTAAGCATTTTGATAAGCGGGAAAGCTCGTCATCATCAACACTATTTAATGTTTTAGGACTCAAAACGTCGAATTTTTTTAATACTTTCTGAAAAGAATGAAATCGGTGGCCAATTTTGGAAATTAGGATATTCAATACTTTAAAATACACTTCTATTTTGAATCTCTTTTCATTGTTTTCAATTCGTTCATCTTGACTTAGTTCATCAAAGTGGGTTTTTGTCGGTCGTAGTCTCTTCTTTTCAAAATTAGGCTCTATGCCCTACGCATTTGCAAGTTCTACACCTGCATCTTTAATTTCATCAAATGAATGTCTTAATCCTGTCAATTCCTGATGAGTCCCCGCGCTTCTGCCTTTTTCTAATGACGCTTTGATTTTAAAATAATTTCTGTTAGCGACTTTATAACAATTAGAACACAAAGCATATTTTTATGGTTAATTGTAATATTGTTAACACGTTCTTCATTTTACAAAAATATTTATTTGACTCTATGGCCTATCTCTAATGGTAAATTACCATTTATTTAAATGAAACAAACATTTATATCAACATACATAGCACCAAAGATTTAAAATTGCTTAAAAAACTTACGCGAGACGCACATACCTATATTTATACCTACATTACGTTTACAATGGACCCACATCGAAAGTGATGATCGATGTAAACTATATTGGAAGTTTGTTATGTGTATGAGTATAATATAACATATAGGTACTCATTCGGCATATTTTTTGCGTATGAATTGTAGTATATCTACCAATAGACATATGTACTTATTTTAAAAAAACACTTCTCGTTTTCAAATTCTACATATATTTGTCACAAATTCTCTTGACAATGCACCCGAAGACGCCTGCGCCCCCCCGCAGTCGCGGACCCAGCGGGTCCTAATCTCCGCCACTGGTACCAGTCAAACTTTATATTCTGGTAAAAACCTAGCATTCTCAACACGACGTCTACACAAATTGAAAGTTTAAAATCGCAAGGTATAGCTCTTTATCATTGTTGATTTAAAATGACCTTAGAATATGTAGGTATTCACTTTTCAACCGTTGGAAAAGAAAATTTGTTTATCTATGCTCTATTAAAGTTATCTGAATTTTAATCATGGCTGAATTGGTAACAAACTTGAACATTTTCATGTTCCTTCGCGTTGAAGGATTGGAATATACTATATGAAACTGTTATGTTGGGCGTCGCAGCTGGAATTTGTTCTAATGATCCAAAATCAATCAAGATGTTTTGGAAGAGTTATACCAGTAATTTGAATCGCAGATGGACAAGTGCTTCCAGAAATCGGAAGATCTTTATGATAGTGGTCACAATCAAATGTCAACTGGCCTTATTGCAGTTCCGTGAATTTAAGTCTGATTTGTCAAGATCAAGATATAAACAACGAGAATATATCTTTACACGAACCTTCAGTTGACATTGTTGATGGACTCTCTGCAACTCCGTCAACATCATGTACACTGACGGAACCCAAAATGTCCGGTCTAATGCGTAGTCTAAACCCAGCGAGCTGTTGGGGTGCGTTCGGAAGTTTACCAGTACCCGCGCCTTCCCCTTGCCTTGCGACTATTCCGTTCTTCTGTGAATTACCCATATTTATGTATTATTTTTGCTTCGTAGCGGTTTAGAAAGATATGCGGGTGAAGTTCATTGGGCTATTTCGCAGACAACTTTAGCACAATTTATACTTTTTCCTTGTTTTAATAACTAGTCATGGGCAGGAGGTTAGGCCAAAGTGATTCAAAAGTTGAAACGCGAAAAGTGATTGTGAGTTTGGCAAATACGGATATGTCAGTTAGAAATAGCTAATGTTTATTTATTGCATTCGTTTAAAACTTGGTTAATTCTTGTTTACTTCTGCGGTGGTATAATTGTTATAATATTTATGAAATCTCAATAAATTGTTTAAGTAGTATTACATTTAAGCAATATGATTAGGGGTTGCAATACCGACCTGCTTTACCAAAACCAATAATATTAAACTAATATGAATACCGGTATTTTGGTATATTCTGTATTTAAAATATTAAGACAATGTTATACGCTCCTTCTTATCGGCTTTTTATTGTAATAACAAGTTTTTGTTGGCATTACCGCCAATTGAGTCATGAAATTTTTTGTATATTGAATAGAGGTTTCGTAATCTGTATCGGCTTTATTTTGCACAAATGTGGAAAGACATACAGTTTTTGTTCTGATAAATATTTTTCTATACCAAAATGCTTTACAACTGATTCAAGTTTAATTATAATTTCCGTAATATTACTGAAAACAAAAATCCCAATTCAAATCAGAAACAATTATACATTTTTGATTTCAATAATAAATTTTAAAATTTGAATTATTAAAATAACCTTAATAATTCTGCTGAACTATAATGAAAAGAACGTCCGAATGTTAAACAAGATAAAAGATAAGTGACTAAACGTTTATCATCCTTGAAAACATAATCATACATCACATTTTCACCAAGAGAATACGTAGTTCTCCTCAACACACCTATTTTCCTTCCGGGAGCCTACTAAAATTCGCATGAGCGAATAACCGGCTGCCGGGGCATTGGGAAAGAGAGTGACGGGGTGGGTGTTTTGCTCCCGAGTATATCCGAACGGACCATTGCGCTTACACTGTGGCTTAGACCGGACATTTTGGGTGTCCGTGAGTGTACATCTGTTGGTACGTTCACTGTGACTCGGAACAGAAAAGCTTTTTTAAAAGCTTAGCAGTAAACATAAGAAAAGGCGTTCAGAGACTCTTTTGGACTTTCCAACGGAAGAACTTACCTTTGCATTAGTCACAAGATTAAGGATGGATAAGAACAAAGCAAACCTAACAGCAACACCTGACAAATAACCCTGAAAGCCTAAAAGTCGTTCGACCAACTTCGTTTAGGAATAATGAAAGGAAGACTTCAGACGAAGATCATGTGTCGCACTTTATGCATCAATGAATTTGAGGAAATGGAAGTAATTGTGTTTAAGGAAGATGCCAGATTGGGAAATTTCAGTTCTCCCTCCGTATCACAAACTCCTTGAAGCTAAGATGAGATGTTTTCCTCCGGATTTGGAGATTACTGAAAGAGGAGCCAAATAGAACTTATAAGCACTGTTGGATAATACCGTCTAGAAGATTCTGGCAGTAAGGTGGATTCATCATCTGAAGACTTGAAGTTAATTGGCAAATGGGGATTTGGCTTACAAGCAACGAAGTGGAAATGTGGATTTCAGTGATTCGTCTGTTTTTATGGCAAGTCTTCTTCCACTGAAGTTGATTTCAAAACATTGCTCCATATGGGACAAACCAATGCCCCCTTCAACTCATTATTGCAGGCCCATTAAATTTGAATTTTGCAAAGAAACTGCGGAATACATCACGCAACAAGAATCTGAAAACAAAGAAGGTATTATACAGTGTGTTAAAAAAAGGTTTTCGGATATTTTACCCAATTGTAGTACTGGTGGAAATAAACAAAAAAGTCTTAGTCAACATGAGTCCGCAATTCAACTGTTTTTGACATATAGTCGATTGCATATTGTTTTAGTAGGATAAAAATTTTCAAAGAAATTCTGATCGCAATGTAAATTAAACAAATGTTTATTTAAAGTAAAACTAAAGAAATTGTTCTACATGTCCACCGTTCATTTCTAAGCACGCTTCACACCTTCTTATGAAAGATCGACGCAATCTTTCGAAAATTCCTGGAGTCCTCCGAATTTCCTCGCAACAATTTACGATTCGTTGCCTGAGTTCTTCCAAATTGTTTACAGATCGTGCGTACACTAATTGTTTTAGATGCCCCCAAACATAGAAGTCTAGAGGTGTCAGGTCAGGGGACCTAGGAGGCTATGCAGTTGGTCCACCCCGTCCTATCCATCTCTCGTTGTAATCTTGATTTAAGAAATTTCTAACTACGATGGAAAAATGCGCAGGAGCTCCATCGTGCATAAACCACATATTTAATCTGTTAAAAAGTGGCACGTCTTCCAACAAAACGGGTAATTCATTTCTTAAAAAATCCAAGTATACTTGTCCCGTTAAACGATTAGGGAGAAATACTGGACCAATTAAACAGTCTCCACAAATAGCAAGCCAAACATTTAGCGAAAAACGGTTTTGGTGATGCAGTTCAACAACAGCATGGGGATTTTCATCTGGCCAGACGTGATTGTTATGAAAATTGAATATTCCGTCTCTTGTAAACCCAGCCTCGTCACTAAATAAAATCTGAGTCGCAAAATTAGGAGTTTCTGCCAGCTTTCGTAAAACCCAATGACAAAAAACCCTACGTGCATCATAATCGAGAGGAGCAAGAACTTGCACGCGTTGAATGTGGTAGGGATAGAGCTGCTGTTCCCGCAGAATTCTCCAAATGAGAGGATGACTGACGTTCAGTTCTGCGGCAAGTCTTCGAGTGCTAATATTTCGGTTGTCTTCTACCCGTCTCAAAATATCTAATTCTACTGCGGGAGAAGAAACTGATCTAGGTCTACCAGAACCACCATTAATTTTAAATGAACCAGTTTCGGACAGCCGGATATGAAGTCTTGAGAAAATCTTATCACTCGGTAACAACCGATTTGGAAATTCTTCGGCATACATACGCCGTGTTTCAGTGGCATTACCATTCGCACGACCGTACATAAAATGCATATCGGCCATTTCTGCATTTGTGTACTTATTTATAATTTGAGAACAAAAAAAAATTGACGCAAATGATAAATAATCTGATGACAGATGTCTGACAGAACTAATTTTAAGTCACAATCAGTTGTTTGACAGAGGGAACTATTCTGAACACCGAAAAAAACGTTTTTATTTTTATTTTAAAATATGCAATCGACTATATGTCAAAAACAGTTGAATTGCGGACCCAT
Organism: Cetonia aurata; assembly: GCA_949128085.1. Taxonomy (NCBI): domain Eukaryota; kingdom Metazoa; phylum Arthropoda; class Insecta; order Coleoptera; family Scarabaeidae; genus Cetonia; species Cetonia aurata. The sequence goes on along the minus strand of OX421889.1, from coordinate 22,922,407 downwards.
GTTGACTAAGACTTTCTTGTTTATTTCCACCAGTACTATAATTGGGTAAAATATCCGACAACCTTTTTTTTAACAGGCTGCATACTGCTCAGATTACTAATATTGATCAAGCTCCTTTAAACAATTTCATCTGGATGTGCCATTCATATTGAAAAATTTAGAGTTTATTACAGAAAACAGTGCGGCGGTTTGTTCAACTCCATCCGTGGTTTTATATGTCAGCTAGTATGCACAAATTTTTAGTATATAGTGCAGATATTTGTTATCATTTTGGCTTGCCGCCAAATGGCATTCCTTCGGAAGAGGCAGGTGAAGCAAGAAACAAAGATTTTAGATTTAGTTCGTGAATGTCACACAAGAAAATTCGACAGAATTAAAACCAATGAAGACTTGTTTCATAACTTTTTAATAAGCTCTGATCCGTATATATCGCATATTCTACCGAAATATAGCTATTTGAGGCAGTTATATCTTTTGCCAGGAACTATTGAACTTTTATCGGTGTCTGAAGAAACAACAGAACAAATAGAAAATCGGAGATCCCCCAGAAAATATTGACACACATGATATGCATAAAACGATCCTCCAATGTGACTTAATTTCTTTGAGAACTCATAATATATAACTTTTATATTTTTATTCCTTTATTATTAAAAACACTTACGCGCAAAATGTATAATTTAATCTTAAATTATACATTTTAGGATTAGGATACCAAAATATAATATTCTAAGACCATTTTAAATCAAAAACTTGTAAAAATCATAAAAAAAACTAGACCCTGCGATTTTAACCTTTCAATTTATGTGGACGTCAAGGCCGCAGGGATACGCAAGAAGTTCTTATGCAGTCGTGTTGAGGATGCTAGGTTCTTACCAGAATATAAGGTTTGACTGCTACACTTTGATACCGGGCGGAGAAAAAAAAATATAATTGATTTCCTTCCATATATTTTTTGCTTTAATATTTTTTATAGATGTAAAAGACTTATTTTTATAAAAAATTCACATAACAACGCCACATGTATTTTGAGATGATATTTTTCTTTACAGGGTTTACCTGTGGACGGTCTATTATGACTAACTTATCCACTTAACTAAAAAATGTTGTAGATAAAAATGATTCAGGATCACATACTCTACATCGCAAAAATATTTGTATGTATACAGCCTGTTCAGTTTAGCCTGCGCAATATTCAACTTTCATATTATAAATAGAACAAGTTATATGTTCATTGGATTTTTGATTTCCTTGGTGCAAAATAGAGCAGATTTATTAATTAATAGACTATTCGACTTTTTAGGAAAAAAATTGCATTTACAAACTTCACTTAAAAAATTAATACCGCCTTTACTTACAACAATTTTGCGATAATTTTGTAGTATACTTGTGACAATGTTTGAAACTGTATAACTAAAACATAATTTCTGTGGCCAGAAAAATGCGGACAAACACCACGCAGGCCAAATCTTTGTTTAATTCTGAGTTGACAATCTTAATTGAGAAAAGTAGTACAGGGTTTTCTTAAGTCACACGAGCAGCTTAAAAGAATTGTAAATTTGGCAACACCTAATCAGACAAGTACTATGGCAGTAATCATTTTATTATTTACTATAAATCAGGTAAATACGCAAATTAGCAAGAATTTTATGTTAACATGGATAAAAATTTTATTGAAATTTAAAGATAATATGAAAAAATTATAACAACTGTTCAAATTGGTAGCCATCAGTTTCCAGACATAATTCCAATCTTCGAGGAAGCGAATTCAAAACGCGGTCCAACATATCGGGGGTGATTAATCGAACTGCCGCCGTAATTTTATTAATTACATCCTCTTCGTTAGCTGGAGGCGTTGCATAGACCTTTGCCTTTAAAAACTCCCAAACGAAAAAGTCCAGAGGATTAATATCGGGAGATCTTGCTGGCCATGCTATTGGACCGTTACGCCCTATCCACCGATTCGGAAAGTGTTCGTTTAACCAATCCCTCGAAATTCTGGCATTGTGAGCGGGTGCCCCGTCATGCATGTACAACATGTTGGGTCTCAAATTCAATGGAATATTATCCAGTACTTCTTCTAAAACGTTGACGTACTGAATTCCATTTAGACGATTTGGAAGAAATATTGGTCCAACAACTCGGAGATCTAAAATCCCCAGCCAAACGTTTACCGAAAATCTTCTCTGATGTTCAATTTCCCTTACTGCCTTGGGATTTTCGTCCGCCCAAAAATGAAAATTATGGCTATTAAAGACGCCATCTCTCGTAAACAAGCATTCGTCGCTCCAGAGAATATGCAATAAAAAGTTCGGCTCTTCTTGAATCCTTTGTAAAACATTGTTACAAAACATTCTTCTGTGCACATTATCGTTTACATACAAAGACTGCACTTTCCTTGCATGAAACGGACGCAAAAGATTTTGAGATAGTGCTGAGTGCACTGTTGTTTTGCTAGGAATATTCAGTTCCCGAGCTATTTGTCTTGTGCTAGATGTCGGATCTTCGTAAACACCATCCAATATTTGCTCTTCTAATTGAACTGTTCGACGCTCTCTAGGTCTACCGCTGTTACGATAATTCGGTATAAATGTGCCAGTTTCTCTAAGTCGCTGATCCAATCTACGGAACGTGTTGGTGGATGGATGTCGCCGTTGTGGATACCGTATTTGATATTCCTCTTTTGCCAAGTTTGCATTTCCATTGCAAAAAAGAAGCCATACATGCTTTTTCGGTTTTTGTTTTGATGTGCTTGCTACAGTTCAGCAAGAACATATTTTACTAATCATCTTAAAATGTATCCATGTGGGTGCATAGTGAATATAACTTTTTTTGCATTTTTGTAAGGGCAGTTTGATGAGAAACAGAAAAATAGATAGTTGTTAAAAAAGAAAAGAGTTTTGACACTTTCAATTCGATAGTTTAACCGTAATTTCCGGACACGCTGTATAATGTTTTCGAAAAATTCGGTGTTTTGAATGCTACTCTATACGGTCAACGGTTCTGCAAATTTTCAATTTTCCAAGTTAAATATTTTTAAAGTTACAGAAGTTCAGATGCAATCGTCCATCTCTCGAAAATTAAAAAAAAATGCAAATATTGCAAATTGAAAATAAGAACATGGTTGTTTAATCAAACTAACTTTAAAATTGAACGAGGAATTAAAAAATGTAATAATAAATAGGATGTTTCATTTAAAATAACAAAGTTGACAGTCACTTCCGTTATAATCGGATGCGTCAGATTATTAAAAATATTTTAGTTCAGCGCACGTCGGCTTTAGTATACTGCGAAATTTTCAGAATTTTTCAACGAATACTCTTTCATATATCGATCGATGCGGTTCCTCGTGTGACAGCCTGGATAGACTTGCTGCCCGCGCGATTGCACTACAGATGGAGCGGTTAAAATAATTTATTTAATAAATTCTATTAGTTTCTATTTCTAAATGTTGAATGAGCAACCGTTTTGCGATCTTAATACACATACTATTTCTTCACTTATCAATTTCTGCATGAAACCTTCTGTAATTCTCACATCTAAATTTTCTAATATGTAGTTTCTTCTAACAAGATGTCAAACAGATATTTTTTTTGTTTTTTTCTTTTTTTTTAATTATCTTTCACCTATCCCTATAAACGTGCCTCTGTGTCTCTCCACCACGAGTATCACCGGTTATGAACGGCCTTGAACGATATTCATTCTGACAGTAGATAATGTTTACAGCACGAACAAGGCGCAAGCAATCGGCCACCGGTAACGCACCAACCTAGGGCTAGGGTAAGTGCTGGTCGCGCGACCTCATGACAGCTCCGTCTTTTATTTGTTCGCCACTACAAAATCGACGCCCGCCTCAGTGACGGCCGTGACCGCTATCATTCGATCTCTGTTGTTCTTGCAGGAGGACTTGTCGGAGGATGAGGCTGGATCGTCGCCGAAACGGGACCCACCCGTCACCTCGCAGCCTTCACCGAACAAGCCAGGTAATACCACCGTTTTCGCGATGCCAGCGCCGCCAACCGTCGGCGAAAACGCCGCTTTGAATCAAGGCGATCACCCTGTATATACACCAGGTTAGTTGGTATGTTGCAATTAGCGTAAGGTGTCCTCGAAGAGAAAAAACCCCCGTCCGTCAGGTCGCCATTTGTATGTAGGCTATATCTGAGATGGCATAACTGTAGCTGCGTGCAGCCTGCTCAAGATAAAAGTACTTACTTTGATACCATTGAGTGAAACAGATGCAACCGTTTACGCACTAGTGAAATCGAAAAAGGGTCCAACATGTGTCCGAGATTCTCGAGAAATGAAGTTATTTGTAATTTTTTCTTATAACTACTATGTTGTTTTTTTTTGTGATAGAGGTCTAGTGTTTAAAGTTTCATATTTTTTATTCTTTCAGGTACGATTCGTTGAACTTGTTTTTCAGCATCTTCAGGCTTTTTTTCTGTAATTAATGGACAATATAATTAGGTTTCTACCTCAATACATAATTAAAAGTTATTATATCAGTAATTTTGTAATGACCTAGCTTACCTAATATTATCCTAACAGTTAATGTGTTTAATTTTTAAATTCCACCACTCCGGCTCTAACATTCCGGTCATCTCCTATCACACCAGAGGAGTTGAAAACGGATACCTACTTCCGATCCAAACAACAAAAACGACCGTAAATAAAAGTGCTATCGTACAAATCATAAAAGTTTATAATCATTTACCAACACGTATGAAAGACTTACCTTTACGAACACTAAAACGGAAGTTACATAATATATTAAACATAAATGCCTTTTATGATGTGCAAGAGTTTTTTAACTACAAATTCTAACGATGGCTAAGTACATAGTCTTGTAAAATATTCACGAAATGAGTTATTCTTTTTATTTATACAATATTCGTACAATTGTTTGTTTATATATACAGGGTTAGTAAAAAGTCCCGGAACGGTCGAATAACTTTGTTATTTGAAAATTATGATTTCTGAAATTTGGTATGGGGGTATAGTTAATATAAATGCATTTTATGCAATACAGTTAATATTTTTTTCACTTCCGGTTTAATCGGCAATACGTCCAACTTTTTTTTTTTAAATGGAATGCCCAGATTTTTTTAACACTTTTGAATGCAAAATAAAAAACTACGTTCAGGAAGTATTAAGATGTTTATTTTTATTCACAAGAAAACAGTTAAAAAATTAAAAAAGTGTCCTAATACAGAAAAATCAAGGTACATTTGAAAAAAGTTGTTGTTTAGTGTTTGCATTCTTTTTGCCGTCACATTTGACAATTTTAAAAGCGTTTTAACTTTTGCATCGCTATAAATTTACTTATTTTAAACATTGACATTAAAATACAATAACATCTTAATAAAAACCGCTAAAGCAAACTTATTCTGCATTTGCGATAAAATCGCTGTTATCTCGTAAACAGTTAATTTGTGGACATATGTTTATTATGACTTTTAACCTTATTTTCGATCGTACTACATGCTCTTAAAATCTTTAAACGATGTTTCAAAACACCCTGTATTTTTTTGTAAAAAAACGCAAACAAATCGCCGTTATTTTCAAAAAAAAAAAGCATTTTATATATCCGATTTTGCACACAAATAATAATAAAGAATAAAAAAGAATCGAATACAAGAATTTGCTGAAAAAGTTATTGAGGATCACCAACAGGGATTTTGCCCCGGAAGGAGTACAACCACAGACAAGAGAACATAACAGACCATCAGCTAGATAGGGCGACTAGAATTGTTCATAGGACTGATAGCAGTTGTCACTAGAAGTAACGTCTGTACATAATTTTATATATCGCTAAAAGAGCGCCAACAGCATCACGCCCGGACACAGTACAATGTTGCCACTGCTCTTGTAGACGGCGCGCCGACAAAGCTGTTGCATCTAAAGGACACCGCCGCTAATCCGCTTATTTAAAATACATACGTCGTATTTTTTTATAAAAACATGGCAAATCTTGGTATCAACTTTCCTTTGGCGAATTTTTTCTTCAAACTCGGTTGTTCAGGTTTATTTATTTTACCCTGCCATTCGTTTATTATTCCCGTTATTAAAGAAAAACGGGCATTTCTTGCTTTAAGTTATAGTTATTATGTCGCATACATCGTTCACGACTATTGTCGAATTACCATATTTTAAAAACTATATACCATTAAAAGTTTTAATTAGGTAAACATTTATGTCGAAACAGGAGTTTTAGATGGGAAAAATTTGATTTTATTTTATTTGAATTAGTATGGCAGGCATAGCACAATGAGCCCGGTAGGGGTGGCCTAAGTGCACGTGGTTACCACCTTCCCCGGTCTAGTATGGCAGGCAATAAGTGCAACTATTTGAATTGTGGAAGATCCAAGAAAAGAATTCCGAATTTAAATATGTTTAGATTTCCTGTGCGTGATTAGAATTTACTTGCACAATGGATTAAAAATTCAAAAAAATCATATGGTATTTTCAATTTTATTCAAGAGTATTCGAAACAATTTATTAACAGTCACTTTTAAACAAGGTACTTCAACAATAAGTTTTGATGCTCTACAGCAGACATATTTCATAGATCGGAATTCCACCACTGCTAGTGCTCTAACGGAAATAACGGACAAGCATATTAATCCAACTTCTTTAGAAAAAATATCGTGGAAATTGGCATTACAAATTTTTTCCAACATATTGGCATAGGCTGTAAGAACGTGTGCGGTAAATTGGCAAATTAATTCTAAAATCGTCTTAGATACCGCAGAGTTCTTACAATAGATGAACAATTTGTTTGATACCTTCAATAATAAACTGATGTACCGCAAGAATCCGTACAGTTGCAGATTAAGTGATAGGAATCCCGAGATTATAAATATTTTAATTTGAACAACGGAATTTCTCAAAAGTATGACAAAAATGGACAGGAATGGTAGGGAAAGTAGATTGTTTTGATGGCACGATTCAAACTACAACGGCATTTCTAAAATTGTATGAAGTCGAGAAGGGCAAAGGTATACATTTCATCTTAACTAACAGACTAAATCAGGATGTCATAGAAAATTTCTTTTCCGTCATTACACAACATGGAGGATAGAATCTTTACCCAACTGCAAAGGCTTTTCGTTTATCTTTTCGGATAGAAACCGTTGCAAAACTTCTAAAACCTCCAAAATCTTCAAACTGCGAACCAGATTTGGTAGTTTGTTTACAAGTAAAACACGATCTGATCACTACTAATCTAGTAGTGATAATCGCATTATGTTAGTGTTTTTCAATGTTTCACAAAGATGTTTGGTCGTTATTTTCCCATTTTTTTAATTAAGGACAACATTTAGTTCCGCTGTGATCGGAAGCGTGTAGTTTTTAAAATTAATGCAGTGCATACTATTTTATTGTGTTCTTGCTTCTTTCTGACATTCTGGATGATTCTTTTATTTATTTTTATAGTGAAAATAAAATTTAAGTATTATTTATTCCTAATAACCTACAAATATTAATAGAATGTTTATTAGCTTGTTGTTTGTAGATGGTAATTGTATGTACATACCTATATTAATTAATTTAAAATCAAATTATAGCAATTAGTTTTCATATTTACGCATTTCTGACTAATGCAAATTAAATATCTTACATGCACACGAATACCCTGTATATTTCATACTTTTTAATTACGTTATCTAATGTGAAAATGAATCAAAATTATTGACAACGTCGCACATAATTCGTGTATTTTAGCGGCGCCATCGCGTGCCGATTAGTTCAAGTTAGGGTATATACACTTCGCCAAAAAAGTATCGCATAAACTAAAAAAGGGCATTTATGAACCAAGATATTTTTATACGTTCACAAAAAGTTTGCCTCGTGTATGTGAACTATAAAAACACTAACAAAATAATGGAACTTAGCGTTTTTACTTTTTTTTTTTTCTAAAAGAACACATTTAGAAAAATGCATATGTGTAAGGTTTGTTCAGTTGTTTATTGAAAGTCTTCCTATACGGACAAATTTTAAAGTGCGAAGTCAGAGTTCTGTACCAACGCTTTTAAAACTAAAATGAGCAATTTAACTTCAGAACAAGTGGCTGCTATAGTTGCTTTAATCGAAGATGGACGATCTCAAGCATACGTTGCTAATTTGATGAACATCAATCAGTCAAGTGTTTCTAGAGCCGTAGCCAGATATAGGGAAACAGGCATTTACAGTAGAAGACCTGTACCAGGTCGTCCAAGATGTTCTACTCGCCAAGATGACCGCTATTTACTACTACAAGCATTACGTCGAAGACATGTAACTGCGAGACAATTGCAGAACGACTTGGCTAGAGTCAGAAATACTCGTGTGAGTACTCAAACTATTCGGAATAGGTTACGACAGAGTGGATTAAGAGCTAGAGTAGCTGTAACAGCCCCTCGTCTCACTAGGAACCACCGAGTGGCTCGCTTAAGGTTTGCCAGAGAACATGTAAATTGGAACATTAATGACTGGGCCAATATACTCTTCACAGATGAGTCAAGATTTGGTCTTTACACCTCAGATAGGCGTATCTCAGTGTACAGACGAGACGGTGAGCGCTATTCGCAGTGTAATATCAGACCTAGACCTAATTTCGCTGGTGGCTCTATTATGGTTTGGGGAGGCATCTGTTTAACAGGTCGTACAGAGTTAGTACCAGTATACAGAGGTACACTGACTGCCCACAGGTATATAACGGACATTTTAGAAGAACAAGAAACGAATTCATGTTAATGCACGATAATGCACGACCGCATGTTGCAATAATCGTCCAGAAATACCTTAACGATGTTGGTATTCCAGTTTTAGATTGGCCTGCGGTAAGTCCGGACATGAACCCTATCGAGCACGTGTGGGACCTCCTTCACAGACGGATACGAACCCAAAATGTTGCCCCAGCGGACCTGCATGGACTAGCAAATGCTCTCCGTGACGAGTGGGAGAATTTGGATCAGGCTTATATACGGAGGTTAATAGAATCTCTGCCAAACCGTATGCGAGCGGTCATAAGAGCCAGAGGTGGCAATACTCAGTATTAAAAGCTACTGTTATGACATTTTTCTTTCCAAAATTATAATTTCTTGTTTTAATAAAAATCTCAAGTATGAGTTCTTGTTTTTATTTGGCCTGTATTTTATTTAAACAATCATAGAAATTATATCTTAGAGCGCATTAAAGTATATTTACAACTTCATGCTACAAACAAAGATTATGCGATACTTTTATGATTCAAAACTAAATTATGCGATACTTTTTTGGCGGAGTGTATATACAGTCGCGGCCAAATGTTATAGGCAGGCGTTCTATTAAACGATCTTCACGGGCAGTAGTAACACGTTTTCTACCGCTTTTCGGTAGATTTCTGTATGTGCCATTTTCTTGAAACCGTTTTATAGTGTTTTGCACGGCACAACGAGAACATTTAATTGTCTTCGCAATTTTCACTTGCCACACTCCTTGCCGATACATAAAAATAATCTGGCCCCTTAAGGCCTCAGGAATTTGAGGTCTTTTTGGCATAATATCGATGCTCGATCTACACAATTGCACAAACAACAGAATTACAATCGATAAACAACAAAAAACAACAACGCTACACTTTATGCCTCTTTGCGCGACTGCAGCTAACTGACGGAAATTCTCAAATTAGTGTTGTATTCGTCCCAAATTGCAAATTGCTTGGAAAAACCAATTTAAACTTCTATATTAGAACGTAATATAGAAATCCTTAATACCGATTTCTGAGAAAATATTAATACTTTTCGTTTATGCCTGCTTTACTAGGGTGCCTATAACATTTGGCCGCGACTGTATATAGCACAGGGAAGCAGCGGCATACGTTCTGCTTCCTTTTATGCTTCCAAAAAATTACATTTAGCTGACAGTCTGTATATTCTCTTGTTTGTGATACAACGGATGCAATACATATCATGTACCAAATCTTAGAGAAAGCATATGCACATAAGAGAACACAGACGCAGAAGTTAAAATAAAAAACATCTTAACGAGAACATTCAAAACCAACGTTGGAATAAAACAGGGCGATACACTATCTCCGGTGTTATTCAATTTATTACTAGAAAGAATAATAGAAAAGGCAGAAATTAAGGGAACGTTAATTACTAAAAATACGCAATTAATAGCATACGCCGACGACATAACAATAATCAGCAGGACGAAGCAGGAGTTGATCAAAAAGATAATGGATATTGATGAACACGCAAAGATTTACGGACCGCAGCTTAACGAACAAAAAACTAAATATTTGAGGATAAGTAAAAGCCATACAAAGAAATCCTTCTTGCAAGCTGGAAGCTACAATTTTGAAGAAGTGGATAACTTTACGGACAAAGACTCTGTGATTGAAGGTAAAATTATAAGGGGATATAAATTATTTAATATGCACAGAAATCTGATAAGTAACAACGCATTCACGATAAAAACTAAAATAGCAATTTATAAAACTCTGATTAGGCCGGTGGTGACGTATGCCATGCAAACACTAGCAATGAGCAAACGGGAGATGGAAGAACTAAGGAGATTTGAGAGGAAAATAATAATAATATGGGAGCTGAAATGATTTATTGCACATGGAATTTATATTGGAGCATTTGTTTGTACCAGCAGTAAGCGATTTTATCATCCTTTGAACTTATAATTTTTGTATTACGTACAAGAGATTTCAAGGTTAGATATTTGTTGATGTCTGAAATTGAAAAACCTAGTAATTTTGTATATGTGAGGTAGGTCATGATTCTGTGGGTTTAATTTACGTAGTACTTGTCAGTTTTCTATGTTCATTGAGTTGGCGCTTTGATTAATTTGGAAGTAATGTTGATGGAAATTCGACGGTAAACTTGAATTTTACTTATGATTATAAATCGACAAATTCAAGTTCTTAGTCTGAATTGAAATAATAGAGATCTTTATAATAGTGGTTCTTATATAGTAAATGAATCTATTCACCTGAGAGTATCTATAGAAGGTTTATTTCTTTGTTACATTTTTGATACTAACTAAAATAAATTAATTTCACTTGTAAATTGTCTATTTATTGATTATAACGTACAGAAAAACATCACTAATGAATAACGATACAATCACATTAAAGATACATAAATATTAGATGCTATATTGGGTGTCATAAGGAGAATTGGCCAAAGCGATATATGCCCCTCCCACATCCCGAGGGTTACTGAATAATTTAGTATCTTCCTATTCGTTAAGAGTGGATATGAAACCGTTGGAGTGGGGCAGAATTACCAATCATTGCCCTCTATCATTTGAGATTTGGTTTATCTCTGAAGTTGTTGAGAGCTTTACAGATGACTCTGGTTGGTGTTTAGTAAAATTAAACAGTTGTTTACTTAATAAAATTTATTTTAGAATTTAAAAGATTTACGTACAAGTTTCGTAGCAATATATTTACATAAAAACATGAAAAATAAATATCCTGGCGAACTTTCTCTTCGTGACTATAAAACTGAGTTCTCTGGTTTAGAATATCTTGCATGTCCAGTTTGCAGCATTCATATGTTTTACCATCATGACAAGGACATGGAAGGGACGGGATCTAAGTATCTAAAATATATAAAAAATAGTTGTAAAATTTTACGTTTAAAAAGTAATTAAACCTTACTTATGCTTTTTACGCGCTTCTCTTTTGTTCTGGCGTCTTTTTCTTTTCCTACTTCCATCACTTCCTTCATTTACACTAATACCCTCCTCCATAATACAGAATTTTTAACTTAAAACAGTAAACACACTACTTTTATTTGACTAACACAAGTACAGTGTGATGTCATTACAATATAACAACGAACGAACTAAAATACAACAGAATCCGCTTTTGTTTACAAACTTTGGATGTAACCGGTTCTGCTCCAAACGTTAAACTTTACTCAACGATTCTAAAGGGATTTATACGATTTTGGTTACAAACGAATATATTGGGTCTATAGCTATCACGACCTGGACCCAGAAACCACTGAAACATGATTTTGTGTAAAAAGTGGATATATCCGGTTTTGCAAGCGACCTTCTCATTTGATATTTGTACGTTTTACTTTAACAATTAATTAACTGGACTTACATTCTCAAGGTATAGGAAAAAACAAAAAAAAATATAATAAATAAAAAATAATAAAAACAAGTTCTAATGTATGTTAGAGCTCGAGTGGTGGAATTTAAAAATTAAACACATTAACTGTTAGGATAATATTAGGTAAGCTAGATCATTACAAAATTACTAATGTAATAACTTAATTATGTATTGAGGTAAATACGTAATTATTTTGTCCATTAATTATAGAAAAAAAGCATGAAGATGTTGAAAAACAAGTTCAACGAAACGTACCTGAAAGAATAAAAAATCTGAAACGTTAAACACTTTTTAACTAAACTTCTATTCCAAAAAAGAAACAGTTCAAATTACAAGAAATAAGTCAATTACAAAAAGAAAAAATTAAATTTTTCTTAGTGAAAGAATTCTCTACAATTTTGCTTTTTGAACTACTACTCTACTACTTCAAATAAAAAAGTTGGCGTATGTCTGGTTTTAATAAACTTACACTTTATATGTAAATAACGTGTGCTTTCCCTCTAGCCGCTTAAAACTTGATAACAATTGTTTCTCCTTTAAATAGGATGGTTTCGCTATGATTAGCTTAAACGGCACAGTCTTAAACAGCGGCTTATTCTCGAACGAACGCTTTTAAATGGTCGTCATAGATGGCAGTGTAATAATAGGACTAAAATAAAATTTAGAAATATAGGATGGATTTATGATAAAAATAAAATAAATAAGTTACAACAGTTTTCCTGCAATTTTCCTTTCTTTGGATTTCCTGAATCACGCGGCTTCTACTATACAGGATGTAAATTAAAAAACGGGACAGATTTCAAACAGAAAGATTATTAGAAAATGGTATAATTATCTCCTAGCGAGAAAGTTCCAACCTTTTAGGAATCCGAGATATGAATTTTTAAAGTTACCCTTAAATATTGTTTTACTACCCCTGATCAGCACTGCGAGATTTATGTATTAAATAGCAACGCAATGCATAATTTGGGGACGAGCAAAAAGAATACTGGCCTGTTTTGATGACTAAAGGTATGGAAATATTATTGTAGTAATAATTGTATGTTATCTATCTCCCACATATGTTATTGAATTAAATTTTGACAAACAAAAATATAATCTAAGAACTGTTTTTGTGGTTTGGAGCGCTGTACAGCGGCGAGATTTCCCGAATTCGTGGCCAAAATACGTATTTCGCTTTATAGACGTAAAATTTTTGTGATGAAAAGGCATTAAAAGGGCACAAATGATGTAATAAATGCTATACAGGACAAAGCACGAAAACTACGAAAGATAGGAAAGTGAGATTTTCTGTATGTATATAGTTGATCAATGTGCATATGGTAAAATTATTGTTAAATATACAGGGTGTTACAAATTCCCAGAGCCACTTTCAACATTTTTATTTTAAATGGGTTGCTATATTTTTTAGTTATACTTTCGATAGCCACCTAAAACACGTTTGCAGTGATACATGGTTATGTGCACTTCTGACTGTTAGTTTAGGCTATATTGCAAATTTTGTCAAAATGTTCACAGTTGCGACTTTTGAGATTTTAACTTTTATCTTAAAAACTGTGTTAGTGTCGCGCCTGAATCTTTTGTTATGGATTTGGGGTGCGTTCACAATAAACGTCGGACGAAGAACGTTACTCCGTAAAGGGTAAGAAGGATTTGTAACCCAGAGTAAACGTCTATTATGAACGCTTCATGAACAACAGTGTAAACATAGGTGCACATAACCTATAATTTATTCAGTAGAGGAAACGGGAAGAGTAACTGGGAGTATTTAACTATGTCGAAAAGAAATATCATAGCCATTACATATTTAGCAGGAACAACATATTTTAATAATTTTCTTTTTTCGGACGATGAAACGTCTGAGTCTGAAAGCGACCAAGACGTAGAAGAGAGAAAGTTACATAAAAATAAAATGCCTATAAGGATAAGACTATATTGTGAAGAGACCATTCCAAGATTAACAGATCAACAATTTCGGCAGCATTTTCGACTCAACCGGACTACATTTAAAGTATTATTAGAAAAAATTGCGGCATTACTTAAATCGAAACGTTCTGCTGGAAGACAAACAATTGATGATTCGAAGCAAATTCTCTCTGTGTTATGGTTACTGGGTACACCAGATAGCTATAGGTAAGTATGTTATGTTTCATAGTAATATATTTTACAAATAATCTAATTTTCTTATAGATCAATTGCAGAACGCTTTGATCTAAGTAAATCAACGCTATGGAACTGTTTTAAGAGGGTTATAAATGCTTTAAATATTATTGCTCCTGAAATAATAAGATGGCGAAATTTGCAAGAGATTGAATTAATAAAAACACAATTTAAGAACATGGCTGGAATCAATGGTGTAGTAGGAGCTATTGATGGTACATATGTACCAATTAAGGCACCCTCAAATAATTCAGAAGTGTACATAAATAGGAAGTGTTTCCATGCAATAACCTTGCAAGCAATATGTGTACCATCATTAGAATTTACAAATTGCTTTACAGGGTATCCCAGCTCTGTTAGTGACATCAGAATATTTAGAAATTCTGATATATATCAAGAGTTTGTAAATAATACCGATGTTTATTTTAATGGTGACAATTTCATTATTGGAGATAAGGCTTACCCCTTGAATAATTGGTGTGTGCCACCATATATTGACAGGGGAAACATGGATGATGTCAAGATCAACTTTAATAAGATGCATGCAAAAACGCGACAAGTCATAGAACGCGCATTTGCGTTGTTGTTTGGGAGATTTAGAAGATTGAGATACCTAGATATGAGCAGAGTAGATCTAATTCCACAAACAATCATAGCTGCATGTGTCTTGCATAATATATGCCTGACAAATGTTGATGAACCTATAGAAGATTATGTCCAAGAAGGCCACAGAGTCATTAATTGTGAAGATGTAAATGAAAACATTGTGGAAAGAAATCCACCTGTGGAACACGCAGCTGGCCACAAGAGGGATTTGTTAGCCAGAGCCTTGTATTTACAGAGAAACATATAACTTTTCCAGAAAAAATATTACACCAAACTTCAAAATTTGAAAATTATTTTTTGATAGTTTATAGCAAAGTATATATCTGAATGACATACACGAATAATATATTTGTACTATTGAAATGTAAATTATATAACTAAAAATAAAATCTACAGAAACAAAAAATTGTGATACTTTCGCAGACAGAATTTTTAAATCCCATATTTTGAATATTTTAGGAAATACATAACCATTACTGATTAACATAAATCAAACAAGATATTTACTAATCGCTTTTTATTAAGTAAATGAATGAACACATATCCTTTAAAATAAAAATAAACAAAGTACTTGACAGTATCGAAATAACGACTATACTGTAAATACATAAAAATTCTATACCTTATAAGATGACAATTTTTACAATTTATCTATTAATTTTTGCATTAGTACCGTAAACTCCTTTTTTGCTTCTTCTCGTTGTTCCATTCTTTCCATATGCCTTTGCTGCTTTGCTCTTTCCCTTTTCTCTTCCAAATCTTCAGATCTCTGTAGTTTTCTTTTTATAGGTCTTTTAATTTTATGTAGAACATCACCCCCTTCGCTGCTTACTTCAGAATCTTCGTTTGATTCTTGAACGATACAAGGATTTAAAGATGAAGCAACAGAAACTGGGTTGATGTTTGGGTCATCTCTGAAAATTTCGTCCATTTCTATAAAAAAATTGAAGTTCACAACTTTGGCTCCAGTTTGTGTGTTTGACATATTATCCTTCTTTTTGGTGTATTTGCTTTTCAAATATTTAAATTTATTTTTTATTTGCTCAATACTGTAATTTGGCAAATCTTTTGCTATAATACCCCATACTTTATCATTCCTTATGGTGGTTGTTTTAAATAATTTGTCATTTTCTTTATACAAATTTATCAATCTTAATATATCATCTCGTGACCACATATTTCGTGTGTCCGGTCCTTCTCTCCCTTCATCATCATTTTCGATATTCGGCAGGTCAAATATTCCTCTTGCATATTGGTAAGCGACGAACACTAACTCATGATCTGCAAAGATCTCAATTATAAGTATGTTTCTAACATTTATGTGGAGCCAAATCCAACAAGCACATTGCTACACATGATATATATATTAACCTTGTTACTACATACATAAATACAGAAAAGGAAGTTCTGTACTCAGAATTACTATGTACATAAACTGTGCTTTTGTGGTATTTATTTTGTGATAAATAATAATCAAAAAAATACATACCTGAATTTCGTTGTAGTAATATATTGTCATCATTGAAAACCAAGTTGCCATGCTCATCTCTTATGAGAATGTGAGTTGCACGTGTTACTACTTCTGCCATTTTTCGTGGCAAACGAATAAAGACTAAACTTTAAAAAGATTAACGAAAGATTTTCTACCTACTAACCTATAAAAATTTCCTTGAGTGTCAGTAAAATTAATGCAAATCAGCATGGCCAATAACCGAAAATTAAAATTCTTCTCCTACTGCGCAAGTCGGGTAAATTTTAACCCACTATTTTGTAGGATAAAAAGTTGTTTCCCCGATCTACGTCGGGCGTTTAAAATGAACGGAATAACTTTTTACACAGTTTTATTGTGAACGATACAATCATAAAAGGTTGTTACCGGAACGACAACCGACGTTTATTGTGAACGCACCCTTGGGGGCTAACAGTTAGCATGTTTCAAGGTGGTATAACTTAGAAATATATACAGGTTGTTAAATATGTCATGGAACATTTTTCGAAATTCAAACGCTTTTCTTTCGATTTTTTTAAATGGAACCTATATTTTCCAATATAATCAGCAAATTCCTTGTAAAATTGCCTTCAAAATGGTACCAATAACGTAATACTTATTTTCAGTATTTTCGAAGATATGGAAAATATGTTTAATAATAGCAATTTACCCCTATTCATTTGTTCTTTGTTATGTAAGTTGTTTAGATTATTTATAACGTAACAAAAACAAAGCGTACGGGACACAAAATTATTTTATTTTTTATAGATATATATAATAATTTTAAATCAAAAGATGCTCAAATATGTCTCTATTCAGCTCCGTGTGTATGGTCTGCCTTACATTTTCAAATATACATATTATCATATTATCCACATTTAACTGAAGAGAAGCATTTCTTATGTGTTTGTGCATGTTGTCTGCCGTTACATCGGGTGTCATGCATATGATGGTTTTTTATAGTAGGCCGTAGAAAAAAATCACAAGGGGTCAATCTGGTGATGCGGTGCCCAACTTAATGAATCCCAATCCGTCTATTAATAAATACCTTATAGGGTGCGCTTTTACAGCAGCACCGTAATGTGAATGCACAATCGTGTTGGTAGTAGTTGAAGTTTTTCTGTTCATTATTCCAGAATTGACAAACGTTGGTTCATCTGTGAAAAGCACAATAATCTATAATATAATTCTTTTCAAAATCCGTGTGTAGGAAGCCATGGTGAATATTAATTTTATAAGGGTGAAACTTATGTTATTGAATTAAATTTTGACAAACAAAATATAATCTATGCACAAACACATAAGAAATGCTTCTCTTCAGTTAAATGTGGATAATATGATAATATGTATATTTGAAAATGTAAGGCAGACCATACACACGGAGCTGAATAGGGACATATTTGAGCATCTTTTGATTTAAAATTATTATATATATCTATAAAAAATAAAATAATTTTGTGTCCCGTACGCTTTGTTTTTGTTACGTTATAAATAATCTAAACAACTTACATAACAAAGAACAAATGAATAGGGGTAAATTGCTATTATTAAACATATTTTCCATATCTTCGAAAATACTGAAAATAAGTATTACGTTATTGGTACCATTTTGAAGGCAATTTTACAAGGAATTTGCTGATTATATTGGAAAATATAGGTTCCATTTAAAAAAATCGAAAGAAAAGCGTTTGAATTTCGAAAAATGTTCCATGACATATTTAACACCCTGTATATATTTCTAAGTTATACCACCTTGAAACATGCTAACTGTTAGCCCCCAAATCCATAACAAAAGATTCAGGCGCGACACTAAAACAGTTTTTAAGATAAAAGTTAAAATCTCAAAAGTCGCAACTGTGAACATTTTGACAAAATTTGCAATATAGCCTAAACTAACAGTAAGAGGCGCACATAACTATATATCCCTGCAAAGGTGTTTTAGGTGGCAATCGAAATAATAACTAAAAAATATAGCAATCCATTTAAAATAAAAAAGTTGAAAGTGGCTCTGGGAAGTTGTAACAGCCTGTATATTTAACAATAATTTTACCATATGCGCATTGATCAACTATATACCTACAGAAAATCTCACTTTCCTATCTTTCGTAGTTTTCGTGCTAAATCCCGCCGACACAGTAATGGCGCACGCTGTATAGCATTTATTACATCATTTGTGCCCTTTTAATGCCTTTTCATCACAAAAATTTCAAAATATGTGCGCACCCTGTATATATTAGCCTTAAAAAGTTGTTCCGTCATTTAGAAAGCACCTGTATATGGAAATCATCTTTATTCCCTTATTAATTTTTAATGTACTTTGACCTAGAATAGAGGATATTAAAAATCTTTGGTTATACAGGGTGTTTTGAAACATCGTTTAAAGATTTTAAGGGCATGTAGTACGATCGAAAATAAGGTTAAAAGTCATAATAAACATATGTTCACAAATCAACCGTTTACGAGATAACAGCGAGTGTTCCTAGTAGTACATGGATCAGCTATTGTTTTATGACAGTTTAATTTGACGTTTTGTGCAATTTGTAGCAATTACAAGGGTTGCGTATTCTAATGCTGAAATGAGCGATATGGTGTTCATGTACGGTCGTGCTAATGGGAATTCTTTACAAGCACGTCGCTTCTATGCTGAAACGTTTCCTGATCGCCAACTGCCTTCACATGTGATGTGTCAGACGGTGTTTCAACGACTAAGAGAAACTGGTTCGTTTGAGAAGCGGTCTTCTGATACTGGACGGCAGAGATTAGCATGTACTCCACAGAGAGAAGATCGAATTTTGAATGTTATTGATGAAAATCCCGAAACTAGTGTTGGAAGAATTTCGACTCAAGTGGGTGTAAGCAGCAATCTTGCTTGGAGAACTCTTCATGAGCAACTCCTATACCCCTACCATATCCAACGGGTACAAGCCCGTACTGCTCCGGATTATCAAGCGAGAAGGGCTTTCTGTGAGTGGTTTTTGCGAACAGCTGCTGATCGGCCAGTTTTCGCTGATAACATCCTTTTCACTGATGAAGCTGGTTTTACTAAAAATGGAATATTTAATTTCCACAACAATAACGTTTGGTGTGACGAGAATCCTCATGCTACCGTTGAAGCTCGGCACCAGCAACGTTTCTCTCTAAACATCTGGTTAGGCATGATCGGGGAACGGTTGTTAGGACCGATTGTTTTGCCACAACGCTTAACAGGTCCTGCATACCTCGAGTTCTTGGATAATACTTTACCTGAACATTTGGAAGATTTACCTATAAATCTAAGACTGAACCTCTGGTTTATGCAAGATGGAGCTCCACCGCACTTTACGCGTGCTGTTAGGGAACATCTTAACAATGAATTTCCTGGGAGATGGATAGAGCGAGTAGGTCCCATTGCTTGGCCTCCAAGGTCTCCCGATCTAAACCCGTTGGACTTTAGTATCTGGGGTTATTTGAAAAGTTTAGTGTACGCAACACCGGTAAACGATCTTCCAGAGTTGCGCCAACGAATAGAACACTGTTGCCAGATAATACGAGAAAAACCCTTGTTTTTTGAAAGAGTGCGCGCTTCCTTTGAAAGCAGATGTAGATCCTGTGTCGAAATGGAAGGACGTCCTTTTGAA
The DNA here is from genome assembly GCA_949128085.1 of Cetonia aurata. Classification (NCBI taxonomy): domain Eukaryota; kingdom Metazoa; phylum Arthropoda; class Insecta; order Coleoptera; family Scarabaeidae; genus Cetonia; species Cetonia aurata. The sequence continues at coordinate 22,902,432 of OX421889.1, read as the reverse complement.
CATCTTCTTTAGTTATAATCTATTTGATGTTAAAATACTATAACATCTTAATAAAAACCGCTAAAGCAAACTTATTCTGCATTTGCGATAAAATCGCTGTTATCTCGTAAACAGTTAATTTGTGGACATATGTTTATTATGACTTTTAACCTTATTTTCGATCGTACTACATGCCCTTAAAATCTTTAAACGATGTTTCAAAACACCCTGTATACTTTACTACTGCAATAAAAATTGGCTATAGTTCCGCATATGGACCAATTATTTGGCGGTGAGTCCAAAAAGCTTATTCTTTTTGAAAAGATTAAAAAGTACTGAAGAGTCCGTTTTAGAAAGTTTACTACCAATAAATAGCAAAATATTTTTGAGTGAAATGAAAGCCAATTAGAATAAAATAATGAGTACCCTACATACCAAATGGCGATTATTCCGTTAACTCCATTCATACCAACCCAAGGATAATAAGGTTCCTACATCGAACATTTATGAACACTTTTACTGTGCTCGTTTGTTTTCAGGCCTTTCAAGCACTCCGAATAGGCAGAATTGGTAACAATAGTAAAATAGAAATAAACTTAAAAAACAAATTCGTTCGATTCGAACCAATGACGAAACCTCAATTACATATAAACCAAAATAGACAACACATGCATATAATGTCAAGGAAGAACCCATCACTTTGAAGAATATTGGATTCCTTATATATACATAACATAAAAAATATGGTACCTAAACAATAGTAAACAAAAAAGCTAGCCTTATCCATAGCTACCGATCCTCGTGTATAAAAAAGCGACGTTCCAGTTTTGTTCCATTTTGAATTGAATTTTATGAAATGTATTCATGTATTCCTAAGAGCCAATCACTTGTAAGGAAAGAAATGATACAGCAACGTCTGTGCGAAGATGCGTTATATGTAGAATAAATTTAAAAACTTATAAGTATTTCTTTTCGTGTTTATATCTCGCCAGTTTTTGGATGTGACATCTTAGTGATATATTGTATTTCCGTTTTTTTATTATTGTATATCTTTATTTTTATTCCATCGTTTGTTGTTACGATTTTTAGTGATTAATTTTATTTGGCGCCCACATTATTTGCAAATTAAATATATTTATTAATCAATATTTTTTTTTTTGCAAACGGAATTATTCATAATTAAAATAATAAAGTAGTATGATCAAGTTAGGCATAAAATTTGTATAAAGTCACGATATAAATTTTGGGCAGAACGTTATTACTATACTTAAAGAAGGATTCACAAAATTCGATTAAGCACTTGAATCGAGTGATATTAATTAATTCTTTCACTTCTAAATCCGAACACTTAAAAACTAGTTATACTACAGTCATACAGATCTTGTCTTTTGTTAGTGTAGTTATTCTAAAATTGTTGACAGTGTTGACAACGAATTGTCGATTTGAGATCTTTAAAACGACAAAGCCTGAAGTGCATTATTGCTAATTTTTGCCATGTTAGCCTATCTTATTTTATACTAAACTTTTTAAATGTAAAATACAAATATTAAATAAAATATACACCGAGTTCCTTCATAAAAATTTGAGACTCTCTGTATATTTGTTCTTCTCGGTTTAAATACATTCACAAATTTTACATAACATGTAAAAAGTTTTTATAAATTAAGAAATTTATTACTATTACTTTTCTTCATTAAGCATTAATTATTTTTTTTACAATTTGATAGTTGTCAAATCAATTTTGAACATTTTAATGTTATAATATTTAAAGAGCAGTGCTTCTTTACAAATTTCATTAAGCTTCTGAATCACTATCGCGTTTGTACTAATCCTTTTTTTTTTAGCTATAACAAAAATCTTCCATCAAATTATTACTTATTTAAATTTTTAATGTACGGCTGGATTAAATTAAATATTCGTATCAATACATATATAATACGGTCTCATTGTATGTGTAAAAATGGAACACCTTATTGTAATTATGACGACACATTATATGGCATTGATATTCTGTAAAGAGATAAGAGTAATTTAAATACCTACATATAATAATTAGGGTATATTAAAATGGAATTATTAAATTATTACATTATTGATGATATCAAAGAATGAAGATCAATTTTTGAAGATTATTACGGTATTAATTATATTAGAAATAACGAATTATTATTATTATTAGTATGATACTTTACTTGTATATTTATTAATTGATGTTGTAGCCAAGTAAAAAAAATCTAAATAAAATGTTGAAATCTTAAACTCTGATGTATTAATGATTTCGCCTGTAGCACTTCCTCTAGTTTTTTTGGTGAGCTTTGTGATCATAGAAATGAATGTCTACCTGAAATTAGTACAGTGGAATTCCCCTTCGCGGACACCCCTCTTACACGGACACCTCCCTTAAACGGACAGTTTCTCATGGTCCCGACCGGCTCTCATATAATTTCCATTGTATTAACTCTTTCTTGGACGGACATTCTCTTGAACGGACGCGGACACGAGAAAATGTTCTCTTAACCGGACAAAAAATAAAATAAAAAGAAACGCCTTATCTTATTTTTTTATCGACAGTATTGTTATTGGATTTCTCAATCGCGCCGCGCGCCAATTTCGCTGGGACTTCCCCGAGTAAACCGGAGATTTACCGACTTTAATCTTTCGGTACAAACGCAGCCTATGTCGCGCATTTCTGCCTGGCGTGAATTAGGGACTTCCCCAAGTTGGTCGGGGATTTATCGTTCTTATTCTTTGGGTGCACGCTTTCGATTGAATCTGCATTCAATATTAGTCTGACGTCTATGCGGAAAAGACACAGTGGGCGACACATTCATTGTAGAGATGGCTCCAAATAGAAAAATTCTCACGCTTAAACAAAAAATTGAGATTGTTGAAGTTTACAATAAAGAGAAATTAAATGTAAGGAACTTATCCTAGCGTTTTATATTATATTGGAAAAACACAAGCTGCAGATATAATTAAACATAAAGAAATCCTTCTAAACAAATGGATGTCGAACAGCAATTTGAATGAAAAAAGAAGCTTTTTGACGGGTGATGGTACTAAAGTTGACAAATTGTGTTATGATTGGTTTACAGCAGCTCGCCATAAGGGGATTCCTTTAACAGGTATGCATATGATTTTTTTAGATAAGGTTTTCTTGTATTAATGCGTTGATTTTCTTTTCATATTAAATACTGAAATATGTATGTAGATAAAAAGAGTGAGATTACCAATAGGTTTGTCGTGACAAAAACGCAAAAAACTTATTTTTTTTTTAGGTCCGCTAATACCATGTAAAGCAAGAGAAATAGCCGCTTCTTTGGGACATTCTACATTCAGTGCTTCTTCTGGTTGCCTCAATAAATTTAGAATCCGTCACAATATAAGTTTTAAAGCGATTTCGGGAGAAGGAGCTTCGGTTAACGCTGAAGATGTTTCATCGTTTTTAAAAAAATGTCCTTTGATTAAGGGATATTCACCGAGAGACATCTATAATGCCGACGAGACAGGCCTGTATTTTAGGGCTCTACCCGACAAAACGCTCACATTAAAGAATGAAAAATGTATTGGGGGTAAGTCTCCCAAAGAGAGGTTTACAATTTTGCATTGTCCAAATATGGCGGGCGAAAAAGAAAAACTCCTAATCATTGGTAAGGCAGCTAAACCCAGAGCTTTTAAAAACATTAACATAAATAACCTGCCTGGTAACTTGGAAATACAATAAGAAAGCTTGGATGACAGAACAAATTATGACAGTGTGGTTGCAAGACCTAGATTGGAAAATGGCTAAAGAAAAAAGAAACATTTTGTTGGAATCAACTTTGACAAATGCAGGAAACTAGCAACGGAACCACATTACTGGAGAAGATTGTACAGAGAAGCTATTGAAATACAGAAAAATCCGAACAATATCAACAGAGAAGACGGACTACAATTACTAAGTATCTGGAAATCATTCTTCACAGCCCAACGGAGAGCAACGGACACAGGACCATATATTAACCCCGGATCAGGACAAACTAGTCCCTTCACTTGTGAAGAAGATCACGACAAGATGATCGAAACGTCAAGTAATTTAAACTTTCTACACGGCAGAGAACCCGAGAACCGAAGAGCAGCCAGCAACGACGGCCGTGAAAGCCTAAAGACTACATAAATTTATGTTAAACCGGTAATACTAAAAATCTAAATAGAATAATTGTCGGGGTAACCAAGATTTATCTATAAACCGATTTTCTTGAAGGTCTGCATTTCGAATTTGGCGGGCTGTCTTGCCTCAAAATGGCAGATTGCGGTATTTTATATATCTAGTGACTTTAGTTTCTCGGCTGGGTGATAGCCGCTTAAAATAGAAATTCTGTGTTTATCGAGTGCGACTCATTGGCAGTCGATTTATCGATTCATTGATCTTGTGCGAGTTTGACAGATAACGCGAGTGTATTTATCGGCCTTTTGTTTTGAGCAATTGAATTGCATTTTGATTTCAAGATGGTTTTCTATTGTCGTATATCAACTTGCACATACAGCAATAAAGATGTGAACATATAGCTTTCCATTATTTTGTTGTTTAAGAAATACTATTTCTGTAACCTGTTGAGGGACTTTCTTACGACCAATAAATCAATCTTTCATTCATTTATTCGTTTATTCCTTACTTTTCATATAATTCTAAAGGTCGTTTTGCACTACGCTATTTATTGGTCAATTAGTGTATTTCAATAATTTACCTAAATAATACTTTGCATATAAGTACCTTATAAATTGTATATGCGAAGTATTGTTTACGTGAATATTTGAAATACACTAAAATTCACCAATAAATAGCGCAGTGCAAAACGACCTTTATGTATTTCCAAAGTTTTTTGAAATACCCGCCGGCATACTTCAACGCCTTCGGCGGGACCAGTCACTACTATGCAGCATATATCGTTCACATGAAGGCTTAAAGAGTTGCCCATCTAGAGGTATGTTATCTGTGGGTGAAGATAACGCGCGCTACTAGTGATGAGTCACCGCTGTATGGAGGGGTATGCGGCGACTGAGACACACAGCGTGCTTGCGTACGTCATCAGGTAATACATTCTTGTCTAGCGTATAGACTTCAATCTGAAGCGCGTAAAAGTAATATGGTGTTAAAAAGAGAGCGACCAGTAGACTGCATAACATGGGAAATTTAAATGATCGAAAACGATAAGATAAAGAATTTACTATACAGTGTCTCTGAAAAGTCGCGTATACAGTGTGTTCCACAAGTATTGCGTATAGATGGCCGCCGTTTGCGCGTGCGGTGGGGGGCGGCTGACGGGGCTGGATGAGTGGGGCGCGCGTGACGTGGGAATAGTGTATAAATTTATTGAAAACTGTGGCAGTGCTGGAGTAAAGACAAAGATTGAGAAGAATACGTTTGACGATGGACTTAAAACTTAAAATTTTCAATCAATAATAAAAATCAATTCTAAAGAAGGGAAATATCAAAATAGTAAAGAAAATAAAACTTGAAAATTCTAAAACTAAATAGAAAATTTGGAGTATAAATATAAAGGGTAATGATATTACTTAATAACAGCTTCAAAGAGCCCCCCATGTTGTAATTCGCAATAACTTAGTCTGCTATAAAATTCTCTGCGCACATTATTTAGCATAGCTGCTGGAATGTGCATGGCATGCCTGTTCAATTCTATTGCGCAGCTCATCCAATGTTTGAGGCCTTTCGTGCGAATGTCTATAAATTGTTTTTTTTTTTTTTTTTTTATATTTTATTATGTGTGACAGCTATTGGCTGTGTACACTCGTCATTTTGTACAAGTAAACAAAGAAAATTTTTTAAAGTACACAAGCAAATACAATACATTTCAACACGGCACCACACATTATACAGTAGAGACCGATAAAAGCATTTAAACTCAAAAAGTGCAGTCAACAAACTCTTGGATGTCATAAAATACCCTCCCCTTCAAAAATTTTTTTACCGTACGTTCGAAATCCCTGTGCGCTAATGTTTTCCAGTCATTTGGTATTTTGTTGTAAATTTAATGGAATTGACTACATAATACACTCATAAATGTATTGACTGACGCACGTCAAGATACCTAAATCCTTAAAAAGTGGTCTACACGTATCCCGCGGGCTAGCTTTATTAAAAATCCTAACTGCGCGCTTTTGCAAAATCAAGACCCTACCCATATGCGCAGATCCCCCCCATAATAAAATACCGTAACACATAACACTATGGAAAAGACCATAATATGCTAATAACAAAACTTCTTTAGTGACGGTTTCGGCTAAATGTTTTAGTAAATATATGCAACTGGAAAGTCTTTTTGCTAGGTTACTAATTTGGGCCTCCCATGTCAGTCTACCATCTAAAATTATTCCTAAATATTTGGTCGGCATGCTTGAATTAAGGTCTATGTGGGGATTCAACGTGAAAACCAGAGATCCTGTCTTTCCCGAATTCAAAGTGAGCCTTGTTCCCAAAAAATTGGTTTCTGCCTGCGATAGCGCCACACGGGAAAGGTCTCTCAAAACATCCGAACACTTGTCAGAAGACAAAATGCAGGTGTCGTCCGCATAAGTTATGTGCTTCGAAAAATATATAAGATAAACAATATTGGCCCCAAAATGGAACCTTGAGGTACGCCACAGTCAATAGATCGCACAGACGATTTCTCGTCCCCGCAATCCACCATCTGCGATCTCCCCGATATATAATTTTGAACAAAAGAAAAGATTGTTTCCTTTAAATAACCCCAAAGGAAGAAATCATTGGGCGCTAAGTCGTGGGATCTAGGTGGCCAAAGTATGTCGCCCCACGTACTGATTCGGGGAAATTAAAATTAATAAAGTCCTTAACTCTCCTCGCGTTATGAGCCGGGCACCCTTCTTGTTGTAACCAAATATCGTTTAAATTGCCCCTTATGCAACGTACAGCAGGAATAACGTCATTTTGTAAGAGTTGCAGGTATCTCTCACTGTTTAGGTTACCATTTAGAAAAAATGGACCTATAATGTGAATACCTACCTGCCAAGATGTTCAATTTTCTAGGATATTGTGTTCGTGTAGCTACAGTTAGGTGTTTATTTTCTTTAGACCAATATCGAGCAACAGACGGATTGCGGTGACCATGAAGGGAACAAATCATTTCTGTCACATTTCTCTCTCATATACTCACAACATCGCTTTTCGTGGTCCTCTAGGGAAATTTCTTGATTTTTTGAACTTAAAACATTTATATTTATTCCTCCTTAAAATGTCTAACTGTAGCAGGTGGAACATTGACAATTTCAGAAATTTGACGACTCGAACACGGTTCGTTAGTACTCTAACCTCTCTTTCCATTCTTTCCTCAGTAAGTGGCCGTTCTTGCCGAATACGACTGTTACATTTCGAGGAACCAGTAATACAACCTGTATTTTCAAATTTATGAACAATATTTAAAATTGTTTGGTTAACAGAGACTGGTCGATTGGGATAAGAAAAGATAAAACGCCCAATAACTTCATGCGTACCCTCAAACGAATAGTACCATTTAATAATAGCTATGCGTTCTTCTTTTGTATAAACAGACATTTTAATTAATAAACTTTTAGGGAAAACTTCGAGGAGATAAAGCGAGAATATGACAAATGACATGACTACTAACTCAAACTGGCGATTCATACTCATCGCCGCTTCCCCTATACGCAGGTAATCGGTTTGACAACGTTGCTGTAGTTCTATATTATAATCATATCCCTAATGTTTTGTTCGGCCAATGTGTATATCTTATTACCCGTTTAAGAGAATATTGGGCGTTTCTAGACTTTTCTTCCGCATTGTATATTGTGATCTGAATATGTTTCATAGTTTCTACGTGATTCGCAATTCTTAATATCTTCGTTAATAATAATAATAAAACACAATTCCATTTATAATTAAATTTATTCATAAATTCATCTAAAACTGTTCCCAAAGTTACTGCAAACAACATCATATCGAAGATCTATCCAGAGAATTTATAAGTAACATTGCCTACAGTAGAGAAACACCATTGTCGCATTTATTTCACCTTAAGCGTAATAACAACGAATTTTAGAGATCAACAGCTTTCAGACTCGACGAAGATAAAGTGGGCAGGTGTTCGTTCTCGTACGGCGTAAACTCCCTGATAGGTTTTATGGCATCCCGTTTCTCCTTCAACTTCTTCAATTCTAATTTTAATTTATCTAAAATAGCAAAATTTGGGGAATTCACCGCGGCCTTGCTCTGGAGCAACGTGATCTCCTGCTCCTCCAATTTCTTTTCTTTGAAGGTTTTGGCCGACCTGTTGCCGTACAAGCGCAGTAAGGAACCCCATGAGGTAATGTGAGGATGGAGTGCCTAGAATGTAAAATTATTATTTATAGGTTGTACATCTAGACAAATTTTTATTACAGTAGACTCCCTCTAGTTCGGCTACTTCGGGACCAGACCACTGGCCGAACTACAAAATGGCCGAACTAACCGGATGTATTATCAAAGTTTAAAGTAACCCTATTAAATGCATTACCTAGGTCTTAAAATCAACAAATATCGTAGTTTAAACTATTTTACAACATTATGTACTCATCAAAGCGAAGTTTTTGACATCTCTTCGTTGAATTGTTATGTTGTTCCATTCGTAGATACGTTTTTGTAACACATATTTAAAAAATCAATACCGATAAGGATTTAACTCATCATAAAAACACATACATACTGTAAAAAACAAACTGAATATTTATTCTAGGAAATTACACATATTATTTGCCTCATAACCTAAAAAATTAAAAGAAACCAGTAATTTTCTTTTGCTTTTTCTGATTAAGAGTGTTTTTGAAAGCATAGTCACGCCACTTTCTCATAAACATCATGTCGACAACTGTTGTAGCGGCTTGTTGCTCTACGTACATCGTCGCAAGTTCCAGTGCAGCCCTTCCCTCTTTATGGCTTAAATACCCCACGCTACTTCCTTCTTCCCCATCTTTTTCCTCATCTCCGTCATTAACTTCTTGATTCATTACAGCTTGGACAATTTCGTCATCGTTTAATATTTCATTGCCAAGCTCATCATCGTTGTTTACAATCCACTCCGTAACATCGTTCCCTACAAGATCATTAGAGTTAGGCAGTCGTAGATCTGATAACAAAGATTGGTTGTCATATGGTTCCGACACTTCAATAGAGGTTTCATCAGCTTTCGGGTTACCTTGTTGGGCCTTCTCAACGATTACTTCGACATCTGGCCAGACCTTTTTCCAAGACTTTGTAAATGTGGATGAAGGAATCTTATCATATGCTTCGGCCGCCATATAAATAACATCTTTGAAGTTGATTGACTTTAGGGCCTGAATTAGACTTGTGTCACCCTCACTGTCCAATTTACCTAGGATTTCAGAAAGAAGTTTCCTGCGATATTTTCTTTTAAAACACTCAATCACCCCTTGATCCATGGGTTGGGAAATACTTGTAACGTTAGGTGGCATATACAAAAGCTTAATACCACTTTCACCATCACATTCCAGGTCTTCTTCAGGATGCGTAGGTGCATTGTCAAGCACGAGAAGCGCCTTAATCGGCAACGTTAAAGACGTTAAATGTTTCTTAACTTTAGGCACAAATTCGGTGACGAACCATTCTTTGAACAGATATGTAGCCATCCAGGCAGATTTCTGTGCCCTGTAGTACACTGGTAGACAACTCGTATTCAAGTTCTTGAAGGCTCTTGGTTTTAACGATTTTGCAATTACAAACAGAGGCATCTTATGTGACCCTGACGCGTTCGAGCACAAAGCAACTGTAATTCTCTCTTTGCTTTTTTTGTACCCTGGGGCTGACGTTTCTCGTGCGGTTGCGAAAGTTTTCTGCGGCAACAGTTTAAAATTGAGTCCCGTCTCATCGATATTATAAATTTGTTCTGGACTTAATTCTTCACTATCAATTATCCTCTTCAATTTCTCTGAAAAGTCACTTGCTGCCGGCTGATCTGCTGACATTTTTTCTCCACATACGCTGATAAAATGTACCCCATGGCGTTTTTTCCACGTTGACAACCACCCATCACTTGCTGTGAATGTATCTTTTTCTCCAAGTTTTTTGTGAAGAATGATTGCCTTCTCTTTTAAAATTGGACCGTTTAGTGGAGTGCCTCGCCTGCGCTCCTGCATAAACCAGAGCCATAAGGCATCATCAACTTGTTCAAGTTTAGGCTTTTTTAAAGTGCATCGGGTAGACAGCACTTTTTTAGCTTCAATTTGTGTGCAAAAAGCCTCAATAGATTTCCGGTTTCGACGCCAACCTTTGATAGTGCTTTTACCGACATTAAATTCTCTACAAATGCTTTGGACCGATTCGCCCTTATCGAGACGCTCTAGAATACTGAGTTTTTGTTCCATTGTCACTAGAGATGTGTCGTTCCACTCGGATTCGGTACAAAGGAACTAGTCCGCACATGGAACTAAAAGGAACGAGTCCGCTATATCGTTCCGAGTCCGGACTCAAATGTACCTATTCGGTACATCGTTCCTTTAAACCGAGTTCGATCGGAACGAAATGAATTCGGTGTGTTATAATTACCTACATATAAAAGAAACTGTTATCGCTATTAAGCGATTTGCTGGTGTTGAAAGCTTGTTTATATAACTTGACTGTAGACTGTTGACGTGTTTCTAAATAAAAATAAAACGTTCTTTGTTTTCTTTTTGACAAGTTACATCTACCATAGTAAATAAAGTCTATATTGGGTTTATTATTTAATACGTAATTTATGCACATGTATAATAGATATGGTATATGTAGATGTAGATTACATTAGATGAATGCTATGTTTGTATTGCGCACTCACTCTTTATACCAATTCCAATCGGAACGACATATCTCTGCCTGCGTATAGCGGCGAGCTGGCGAGTGTATTGTTCAAGGAACCATACCTATACCGAATGTACCTATATTTGATTTAGTTCCAAAGGAACGAGTTCAGCGGACTCGTTCCTTTTTACAAAAGGAACGAAAGGAACTAGTCCGTAAAAGGAACGACATTTCCCAACACTAATTGTCACACAAGTATTTTTACGTTTTACACTCATTTTAGAAAACTTTTTTCTCGCAGTAAACAAACTCACAACGTTCACTACTGAAAACAATCTTGGATTATACTGTAAAAAACATACACACACGAAATTACAAATCAATGCTCACTGTAAAATACTGTATGTATTACATAACCTCGCAGGTCAAGTGCAACCGACCCAGTACAAAGTCGCCCGTCAAGTAAACTGACTAACTGACATACGATCGTTTGTTTGTTTACTACTACGGCCGGAAACTAAACATTCGAGTTGATTCCTGCCGCAGGTCATTCGTCCGCGGCGATGTGACTCATCCTCCCAAGACCGGCCGATTCAACCGAAGCCGAACCAGAGGGCGTCTACTGTACTTGTAATATACAAGTACAATTCTTAAGTATTCCCTATTTGGTTTATTTTGTACTATGAAATGCAGCTACTGGTTTCGACTACTAGATCGTCGAGCTTTCAAATTTCATAATAGTTATGTAATATACATTAAAGCCTGAAGAATAGTTGAAATAATTAACTGATTTTCTTAGTAAAAAATAAACGAATTGGGTAGTACTAAACATTATTTTTTACATTTTATTACAACACAATGAAAAAAAATCAGTAGCACACCCGTGTGATAGAAACCCGTGATTATAACGCAATGAAATTTGGTATGGGAATACTACTAAAGTAGTATAACTAGCAGCTTTGCCAGATCAATAACGAGAGTATCCATAGCCGGATGTCGAAGTGTCCGACCGACCATATCCCAGGTATGTTCGATCGGATTCAAATCAAGGAATGGAGCAAGTACCTAATTAAGGTGAAAGTCAAGATAATTGACATCACTTCATTTATTATTATTTCACACTTTTTCTGTGCTGTTGCATTAGTCTTTATCGCTAGTCAAGTGGCATGTTTTTTTTTTTATATCAATTGTAACTAATTCATTATATTTTATATTTATTATTTTTTTAATTTATTTTTTATTAATAAAGTCATGTTACCTAAATTTCCGGCACCGAAAGTGACGGTAGAACACCGCGAGGCAAGAAATCAAAATAAAAACAGAAAAGGTGATGCACTAACGCTTTACAAACCTTCGCATAAGTGGGTTGATATTCGGCAATCATGCAGGGTGCCAGCCGGCTCGTCGGCGAGGGAGTGGGTTGATAGAAACACAAACCCAAGATGGATACAAATTTCGGCGCCACCTGCTTGGGATTACTTACCCTCTCATGCCCCCAAGATAAGCAGGAATCCGAGGTGTTAAATGAATATCGAGGGGTAAAGCAGTTTGCAAGACACATACACAAAAAAAATAAAAGGATAGACTTACTAATAGAGCAGATAAACTTTTATTAATCAATTTTAACATAAAATATCGGGGAAAATGTTGGTGTTATTGACATAGAATTCAGATAAATTTCAACATAAAATAACGGGGAAAATGTTGGTATTATTGACATAAAATTCAAATAATGAGTATGATACTCTGCATCAGTAAACGTTATTAACGACTATTAAAAATAATAATGAAATATTGATCAAGAATAACAGATATCCTACGATAGGACTCGAACACCGAACGCTTTGGCCAACGCAATCAGTTCACCCACGTTATATAAAGAAAATTCTTACACTAAGAGTTAATTCAAATTCAAGAAAATTTTACAGTTACAAAAAAAGATAAACTACTAAAATAAAGCTAAATATTTGAATTGATTTTACTAGCGGTGAATAATTCACGCTGTATATAGCAAGCCGATATTTAATCGGTTGATGTTTTAAATAAATATTCTGAATTCGTTAACAATAATGAAAAGATATATAATATACAGTTAATCTATCGTACTGAACTAGTGACACCCTCCGATCCTTGATATAACATAAATAATTTCCAGATTTGTTGAATAAAACATTAAAAAAAAAAAAACTAAGTGATCGGGGTGGTTATTTACTAATGAAAGTTTTAAACACGGACAAAATTTACAAATAAAAAAGGATAACGTGCAACTTAGCTTTTATTCTCGATCAGCTATTACGGGGCATGGAGATCTTCTCCTATCCGAACAGATCGTAGTCTCCGGGCGGACTCGGTAAGACCCGAAGCAGACGGTCCACTAAATTTCCAAAAGCGGTAGGTTCTCCGAAGGGCTAAACAGTCCTCAGCCGCACGTGAGTGTTCGAATTCTCACATAAAACGAAGATAAAATTCCAGAGTTCCAATAATGATGAGAATATAAAGACCTCGTTAAGTAACCGGCTTTTACGAGGCGAAGAAAGAAACAAATATGGCGTTGCAGACGCGTGGGTTCTCAAATTATATCTCGAATTATCGAAGTCATCTGCCGTGGTAATCACAAAAATTCCACACTAAACTCAAGCGAAGATACGGCCAATGATTATTTCCAGTAAACTTCCAATAAAATCCACAGATGTATGAAAATATCCAAAATTTCCAAAGATAGGAAGATGTACTCGTGAGAATACGTCTAAAATCAACCACCAAGATGAAACAGGAAACAGGAAGCCCGAAGGGAGAATACGTCACACAACCAATCAGAAAACAGAAAAATAAAATAAGAAAACGGACAAAGAGGTGCCATCTAACGTCGAAAAGATGTAAACACGATCGATCGACAATCGATGCGTGGGAATCGTTAATACAGGTAAGCGCAGATCAGACAGACCTAGCCTTGAAAAGAAAACGTCAACTGTCAAAACATAGAAATTGAAGAGAGTTTACTACAATGAAATAAACGAAAATCTAAGACCGTTTTAAGTACAAGAAAATATCTGTAAGTAAATGAGACTAAAAGATACAAATTCTAGCTAAGCCGCACTAACATGGGAAGAAAACACAATTTGAAAGAACAAAAATGAAACGATAATGTTAACGTTGAGGAAAAACAAGACGTATCTCCGATCTCTGAAGGTAGAGGACGGAAAGAAGAAAATAAGGTTGCAAAAGCTTGTCGAAAAGACTAGCGGAGAACTAGATCAAGGTAGGCGAAGCAAAAAAAACCGTAACAGTCATTTAAATGATCGCTTGTGACTTATTTCTAAGAATCCTGCATACCTAATTAAATAACGATATTACAAAAAATTCCTCTAAATTAAACGTTCTCCTGTACCCTAATGAAAATGATCATTGTAGTATTTAACTTGAAATGCATAAAAAAATGCCGGCATTCAGCCTCAAACTTACAGGTTGCGGAATACAGCGCCAACTCCCAACCCCTTTGGCCCCTTTACCACACAACTCGATTCGCATTTATTTCTTTAAATAGTGTACATACCCATAATCATTCCACGCTCAAACTCACTCAGGTAACGCGTACGCCTTTCCATTTCGTACAAAGTCCGACAGCATACTGGCCCCTTACACCACACTAAGAACTACCGGTTTTTTTCCACCCACTTGCTCTGCACATGGAACCAAGGTTGCACCTGTGTAGGCTTCACAGTCAAAAATACAGCTACAGAACAAGCCGAAACTAGCGGCACAATTTTGGCGGTGCATAAAGGTGTCCCTCAAAATTATGCGTGTATTCTTACGCATTCAAAATAGCATTTAGGGTGTGCTACTGATTTTTTTCCATCCGTGTATATCCATACTAACATATATTTTATTACTATACAGAGTGTCTTTCAAAGAACCGTACGGAATATAAAAATGAGATTATTTTAAAAATAAATCCAAAAAAATGTTGCTCCAATTACGACGCGGCCATTACAATTAAAAATCTACTGAAAATTGTATTATGTGACGCCAATGGATTAAGAATGCGTGGTGTATACGTAATAATTTGTACTACTTAAGAATAAATACAGTCGGACTTCGATAACTCAAAGCAAATTAGTTGGTAATACCATCAAGACCGAAAATTGTGTGCAATTTTTACTTTCTTAACTTCTGTTACTTGAATATCTTTGATAAGTCGAATTATTGGGAAAACCGTGAACTGCCCGTGTTTTTAATTCCTAGTTCTACGATATTCGTCATCATTAGGGAGTTTGCGGTGGTCAATTTTTCCTTATAAAAATTGCCGTTATGATCTATAACATAAAATCTTGGTAAATTTATACCGTATAATTGAATAAAATTACGTTGTTTCTAGAAATAACGGAGCCAATCAGAATTTAGTTCTTATAACCCCGCATGTGCACAACTATTAACCGTGTACAGCTGATTGCATTCGTTATATCAAAGATAAAAGATACTTATATGATGTGTACATGTAGTAAAACATGGCAAACCATGGACAAGATCTTGCCAAACTTTACGAACGTAACATTGGGCGCGTTCAGGGACGCTCAGCGGCTGAGAAGCTTAGTAAGCAACTTCCCTGAATAGAGCAGCTGACCTGCCGCTGACAAACAGCGGCTGAGTAAATCACTCAGCGTAGAATTTGTAGGCTGCCGTCCTCAGCGCTGTCAACAGTAGTATAGTAGTGGGGAGCGCATATGTTGGTTATGTTATCTAATTAGAATCGGTTTGGTAGAATCTAAACAGCCTTAATAGTTAAACTAAAAATACTGTTTGTTTTGTTTATTTTAATGTAGTAGTTACACATATGACAACAAAAAATGAGTAGCACCAACAGTAATAGTAATAAAAGAATCCTGTTTTTGCAAGACTATGTATTTGAAACAAGAGGTAAGTACACTTTAGCATAAACTAAAAACCGACTTTTCTAATAAATTGTGAATTTAGCAAAAGCTGATGATTCTGTCCAAATCAAAATTCCCAAGCAAATTAATATGCACAATATAAATGTGCCAAGGCCAACCTGCTCAATTGATGATGCTGCTGAACCCATAGAATGTGATACAGAGTATGGTGGTAAATTGTTTAAGAAGTATTTTAAAAGTAAAATATTGGTAATATTCTTATATACAGTATCACAAATATTAACAGATGAAGATGAGGGACAAACACCAATATACCAGGAAGAAAATGATGGTGTGTGTTGTAATATACCAGTAGTTAATAGTCATGATGCATTATATTATATGCGTTACAGGTATACAATTTAAGTGGACTCACGACAGCATTTTAATGCTCTTAGGTCGTCTAAATTTAGAAGCCCCAAAATAAGAAAACGTCAATTATGGCAAGAAATATCAGAACAAATGAAAACGTATAATTACGTTGTAGATAGTAATACCTGCGACAAAAAATTAGAAATTTGAAGGCAACATACATGAAAATCATAGATAACAATAACACAAAAACTCGGACTGGCACTGGAAGACTGAACTGGGAATATTTTGCAAGGTTTCAAGAAATCCTTTTTGACAATAAAAGTGTTCACCCAACAAACACCATTTCTTCAATGGCACCTTTGCCAGATGTAGAACACCAGGAGAGAGAAAATACCCAAGTCAACTATCAAATACATCATCTGAAACACCCACTAGGTGGAAACGCTTGGATGTATACCGGAAGCGACAGCTTGAAATTGACACTGAAAGGTTGGAAGAAATTAAGAAAATTAGAGAACAATTACAGGAAAACAATAATATTCAAAAACAGTTAGTTAATTTTATTTCAAATATATTTAGAAAAAAAATATGTTAATAAATAAATAACAAGTATCGTCATCAAAAACCAATAATAAAGGCTTTTTTTTTTAGAAAACGTGTTTATTTATATATCTCTTTTTTGTAAAAATAAGTACGACAGTGAAGTTATTGGTTATGTCAAAACACAATTCAGCACGCTGAACGTTAGCATCTCATTCAGATAAAATTACTGCTTATTATAAGCCTTAGCACATGTTTTTAGTTACTGTTTATATTTTTGCATAAAACATAACCTACTTTTCGTATTTAGCAAACGAAGTTCAAATGTCAACGCCAGATGGAGTAATGTTTAAAACAGCGGTTCATTCAGGGATTTACGCTGTGCTGGCATCCCGCTTATTTCTGGCTATCTTAGCCGCTGAGCGTCCCTGAACGCGCCCATTATTTGATCCCGAGT
Source organism: Cetonia aurata (assembly GCA_949128085.1). NCBI lineage: Eukaryota > Metazoa > Arthropoda > Insecta > Coleoptera > Scarabaeidae > Cetonia > Cetonia aurata. The sequence goes on along the minus strand of OX421889.1, from coordinate 22,885,409 downwards.
CGCAAAAGTCGTATAATATTATCGTCAACGACGACGATGCTAAAAGCTTACAAACGTAAAGTGGAAGTCATGAATGTTTGTAGTTACGTCATTAACAGGTCGGTAAAGTAAAGACAAGCGTAGTTTAAAAAAATTGGAAGCATTCATACACACACGCGAGATAGAAGTATATAACATAAGTCGTAGCTACTTAAGCTATACGTCCATATTTTATTAAGTATCAACAAACTAGTTGAAGTGAGATAGAATACGGTCGAGTAATGCGTAAATAAGAGCTTTCATAATGTTTACCGCAGTGCATGCAACTGTGATGCAACCACGAAATTTTAATTCATTTTTTCTAATCGGGTGTTGTAATAAAGCTAAAACAAAAGACGACGCAGTGCTGATATGGCTATTACAGCATACTGTGCTGTAATGAGATATTAACGTGGGTGGGGGGGACTTTTGCCGGAACGTAATATAGACGATTAATGTGCAAATTAGAAAAAATACTGTAAAAAACGTGTGCCACAATGACATGTAATGCTCGTACTTTGAATCTCTTGCCGCTACGCGGCTCGAGATTCAAACTTGTACTCGCATTACATAAACGTCATTATGACACTTGTGTTTTAAAATACTATTACGGCTCCGTTGACATTTGATATCTGCTACTCGTTTTTACTGTTTATTTCCCTTCTTTAGTTTTGAATTTTTATTTACTTCTATAATTTCTTGTCTCAAATATTCTTTTCAGAGCTATAGTGAAGTAAATCGTTTAGTTTTTGGTAAGTTTAGAGGTGTTAAAGAAACATACAAAACTGCGTATAACCTCATTAAATTTGACAATTGTCATTTCGTACAGTTCATTGCAAACAATGTTGGTGTGCCTGAATTTGTTTCAGACGCTGCATACGTCATAAGCAAATATCACGTAACTACAAACATTCATGATTTCCACTTTACATTTATTTATGTCATTTAAAAATTACAAAACATACCACCTATGAAATGTTGATCACTTGTTTCAAACTTGTAAGGTAGCTGCAAAACTTGATGAAGTTTAATAATATCATGCTTTTCGAATCGAAACATAAATTGAGAATTCTCTGACAGTATCCACTGTAAATTAAAATTTGATACGGAATACAGTGTTTTTCTTTTCTTAACTGCGTTTTCTAAAGAAATATAAACAATAAAATCTTTAATACTCTCTTGGTCGAATACAACCAGATTGTACGAATGCTTCGTCATGTTTGACATAACACCTGTAATTATGTCAAATATAAAGTTTTAGTTTCCGGGCTCCGCAAACGTATTTTTAACTACAAAGTTATTTTACGTTATGATCCAAAAGATGGCCGTGTAACGTAACGGAAAATGCATTACCGCAAACTCCCTAATAACCGACTTTTTTACGCCAAAATAACACTTTGTATAGTTTAATATAATTTACTAAAATAAATATGTACATGCATACTTAAATGATAAACAGAAATCAAATATATGTTCATTATCTATTTTATTCAATAACTCGAACTTTTCTGATGGCAAGTTTGGGTTATCGAAGTTCGACTGGATATGTTTCTTGAAAAAATAAAAATGGCACTCCTTACACTTACCCGAAGACTTTTTATATTTTATAAGATACAACCACATATGCATAAAAGGGTATGTGTGCGGAATTGCTAAATTAACTACTAAATGAAAGTATAGATGGCGTTGTTATCACGAATGTATCCTGGTAATGGCAGTAATAAACCAGCCACAAGTAAAATAAATACATACTATGAAAGTTATTTGTTTGTATTACGTCCTCTTACCTGTAGTATTGCCTGAGAAGCTCTCTGTTTACCATCTCTTTTATTCTTACATATTACGGTGGCAGTATGTTTACCAACTGTCATTGTAAATTCGTTCTTTTGATGCTTTAAAGTATGGCCTTCGTAACTGATTTTCATTTCACCTAGACCGAAGTTTCTTTGTAGACACGTTAATAAAATATCATGTGGAGACGGTTCCGTAGTTTTGGCACAAAATTCTGCTACTCTAGGATCTTCAATTTTGATTGTATCAAAAAACTGAAAAGGAATACGGTAATGAAAAAAAAATTTTTTTTTTGATAAGATAAGATTTTGTTATTTAATTCAACACGCTAACAACCAAATAATTCTAATTTTAGGGAAAGTTTCCTATGTGACATTTCTGCGTTTGACAACAACAACTTAACATGTTTTTAGTTTCATTGATAAAAAAAAATAAAATAAGACAAAGCTTCTTACGCCATTTTTTTTTAATTTTTATTATTCTTTTTATGCATATTTAGATCCTTTGTTTTTACTATTTGGCACATTTTGTTATTCCAAAATTTATTTAATTGCGGAAAACAATTTTCGCTTCGCCACTGCACATTTGCTTCGTGCCTTGTAACTCCCCGTTGTGTCGTCTGACGTGGAATCTCCGGTGTTTACTGTGATATGATTTGCGTCGAGTCTTTCAACAATCAAAATTACTTTTAATCTTTGTGACACTTTGGTAAAAGCAAATACCCATATTTATATATTTATAAATTGAAAAAGAAATATTTCAAAACGTTTTTAGAAACATATTGCGCAATGCACATTCCTGATCAAAACCATTTTCGTGAAAATGATATTGGTTCAGTTTACAAAGAAGTTATTCAGGAAATTAAAAATATTATTGAAAATAATTTTATATGGATATGTATAGACGAAACAACAGATGTATGTGAACGATACGTGGCAAATTCAATACTCGGAATATTAAATGCTGAAGATTCATAACCTATCTTCACAAGAAATTAATAATGGGGGACGAAGTATCCTCATAATTTCTCATTTCTCAAAAAAGGCACTTAGGTATACGTAGGAAACGATGGTGTTTAACAAATTCAGAGAATTAATAATTAAGAAATAATAAATATAATGTTTCCCTAATTCGGTTCTATTGTTTATTGAAAAGTTATTATTGCTACAAATACATTACCCTTATTTATACTGCATTAAATTCCGTAAAATAAGATAAAAACGAATAAAAAATAGTATACTTCCTTAAAAAAAATAATTTTCAAGAATGAACAACATTTTATACAGTTGATAGACAGTTTTGTAACATATTTTATCTTTAATGGAACTATGCTTGTATTTTTTCTAAGTAATATACCTTCTTCCCGGATATAAAGTAAACCGATAGGTTCGATGTCATTCGGTGATGTTTAGCACGTAAAAAATCACTACCTGAGGTTGGTACTCCTTCGAGTTCGCCAAAATTCAAGTGGGGACGGTACAATACATCAACAGATGTCAGTGCCTAGAAGTATGAAGGTGTATTTTCCAACTCGAAGTTTCGCCCAGCAACAGACAAACGAACAACATGTTTTGTTACGTGCAGATTTCTTCTCTTCACGTTCCGGCTCTCGTACTCTGGATGGCGTTGTTGTCGCCGCTTTGTGGCGTTTTAGCTTTGAGCCACAGCGTGAAGCTATACCGTATTCACTGAACAGATAGAGTATAAAAAATGCGTGTTCAGTGCCTGATACGAAAATTAGCTTCTCCATTGGTTGGTAAGAAGTAACCAAAAGTCAGTTGCAAATTATTCCAATCCTTCTTATTAACTGTATAAGGGTGAAAATCAAATGTTTTAAGATTTAATTTCCGTTTGTTTCTTGCAAACAACGTGCAATTCTTGGTATATAAGAATTACACTGCTTCATTGAGAGAAATAAATAATAAATAAGATAAAAAGATAACAATATAAATTATTCATTCATTTAACGAACATGTATTAAATAAAGAAGAAGATATACATCGGCGCTACTTTTCATGCGTAGTATTAAATACCAATGACAGGCAATGTTTTGAAGTCAAATAAAACCCTTTTACTTATCGGCAGCATCATATACAGGGTGTTTTGAAACATCGTTTAAAGATTTTAAGGGCATGTAGTACGATCGAAAAGAAGGTTAAAAGTCATAATAAACATATGCCCACAAATTAACTGTTTACGAGATAACAGCGATTTTATCGCAAATGCAGAATAAGTTTGCTTTAGCGGTTTTTATTAAGAGGTTATTGTATTTTAACATAAAAGAGATTATCACTAAAGAAGATGTTCAAAATGACGTCCTTCCAGTTCGACACAGGATCTACATCTGCTTTCAAAGGAAGTGCGCACTCTTTCAAAAAACAAGGGTTTTTCTCTGTGTGTGCAACAGTGTTCTATTCGTTGGCGCAACTCTGGAAGATCGTTTACCGGTGTTGCGTACACTAAACTTTTCAAATAACCCCAGATACTAAAGTCCAACGGGTTTAGATCGGGAGACCTTGGAGGCCAAGCAATGGGACCTGCTCGCCCTATCCATCTCCCAGGAAATTCATTGTTAAGATGTTCCCTAACAGCACGCGTAAAGTGCGGTGGAGCTCCATCTTGCATAAACCAGAGGTTCAGTCTTAGATTTATAGGTAAATCTTCCAAAAGTTCAGGTAAAGTATTTTCCAAGAACTCGAGGTATGCAGGACCTGTTAAGCGTTGTGGCAAAACAATCGGTCCTAACAACCGTTCCCCTATCATGCCTAACTAGATGTTTAGAGAGAAACGTTGCTGGTGCCGAGCTTCAACGGTAGCATGAGGATTCTCGTCACACCAAACGTGATTGTTGTGGAAATTAAATATTCCATTTTTAGTAAAACCAGGTTCATCAGTGAAAAGGATGTTATCAGCGAAATCTGGCCGATCAGCAGCTGTTCGAAAAAACCACTCACAGAAAGCCCTTCTCGCTTGATAATCCGGAGCAGTAAGGGCTTGTACCCGTTGGATATGGTAGGGGTATAGGAGTTGCTCATGAAGAGTTCTCCAAACAAGATAGCTGCTTACACCCACTCGAGTCGAAATTCTTCTAACACTAGTTTCGGGATTTTCATCAATAATATTAAAAATTCGATCTTCTATCTGTGGAGTACATGCTAATCTCTGCCGTCCAGTATCAGAAGACCGCTTCTCAAACGAACCAGTTTCTCTTAGTCGTTGAAACACCGTCTGAAACATCACATGCGAAGGCAGTTGGCGATCAGGAAACGTTTCAGCATAGAAGCGACGTGCTTGTAAAGAGTTCCCATTAGCACGACCGTACATGAACACCATATCGCTCATTTCAGCATTAGAATACGCAACCATTGTAATTGCTACAAATTGCACAAAACGTCAAATTCAACTGTCATAAAACAATAGCTGATAAGCACCTGTTTACTGGGATATGTTGTATGATATAGTAACTAGATAGATGGCGTTGCTGTATTAGGTTAGTTCATGGCTAGTTGCATGTAGAATATATGTAGTTACGGATATCACAGTGAATAAACAACTATATCTTACAATGTGTACTCATTATTATTAGTAGATAATATATGGAATAGTACCATATAATACATGGTGTCAGAAGTGGGATAATGGTTGCATAGGATATTAAAATAAAGAAAAAGTATTAACCTATATTGGAAGAAAGAAGCACGTGGATAAGTAGACAAAATGGAGTCGTATATGAAACCGCCGGAATCATTATCATTAATGGGAAATGTTTCGGAGAACTGGAAGAGATTTTGGCAGAGATTTGACCTTTTTATGAAAGCAACGGATTTAGATATGAAACATGAAAGTAAGAAAATAGCAGTTTTATTGAATATAATCGGAGATGACGGGTTAGAATTATACAATTCATTTACTTTGACGGATGAAGAGTCTAAATCATTAAATGCTATAAAAAGAAAATTTGAAGAGTATTGTTCGCCAAGAAAAAACATAATCTTTGAGAGATACAAATTTAACAGTATAATACAAAAAGAAGGCCAAAGTTTTGATAATTTTTTAACGGAGTTATATATAGGTGTAAAAACCACAGAATATAAAGATCAGGAGGAAATGGTGAGAGATCGAATTGTAATGGGAATATATGACAAGACAACACAGGAGCGATTACTTAGGGAATCAAGTTTATCATTATCAAAAGCTATTGACTTCTGTAGAGCAATAGAAGTAAGCAAAAAACAGGTAAAGCAACTCCAAGCAGAATGTGAAGTTGATGCAATAAGAAAAGGAAGACCAAAGAATGAGAAATTGAACATAAATCGGAAAGAAAATCAGTGTGGCTATTGTGGATACAAACATATAAAAGGAAAATGTCCTGCATATGGAAAAAAATGTAGCGAGTGTCAAGGAAAGAACCATTTTGCCGCAGTATGCAAGAGGAAGCTGAACATTAAGAAAAATGTGAATGAAGTACAACAAAACGAAGAGGAAAAATCAAGCGAAGAAGAGGAGGAAGTATACATAGACAATGTAGAGATGAAAATTGTTGGATCGCTGAACAAATCAAGAGTAGCAGAGTCAATGTGGACAGAAACGATAAATCTGGAAGGTGAAGAAGTACTATTTAAGTTAGATACAGGAGCTGAGGTAAATGTGCTTACATATGAAATTGTGCAAAGATTAGGTTTAGAAAGAAATATTAAAAAGACGAATGTAACGCTAGTTTCATATGGAAGTACTGATTTTAAAGTTAAGCCTGTAGGAGAAATTAGGTTAAGTTGTTCTGTTAAAAGTAAATCTTCAATAATACCATTTATAATAATTAGATGTAAGAATCAAATATCATTATTAGGGCTCCAAGCATGTGTTGAGCTAAATTTAATCAAGAGAGTAGATAGTTGTAATAAACTATTTAAAAATTTTGAACAAGTTATAGAAGAATATTCGAATGTTTTCTCAGGATTAGGTCAGTATCCTAAAGAACACACAATAATGCTTAAAGAAAATGCAATACCACATGTACAAATAAGTAGACGAGTGCCACAGGCATTGCACAGTCGTTTAAAAGACAAATTACAAGACTTAGAAAAGCAAAGAATTATAAAAAAAGTTGACAAGCCAACTGATTGGTTACATCCTTTAGTCATAGTGGAAAAACCAAACAAAGATTTAAGATTGTGTCTGAACCCAAAGTATTTAAATAATGCAATCAAACGCGAGCATTTCACAATTCCAACTGCAGATGAAATTGCTACTAAATTAAATAATAAAGTTTATTTTTCAGTTTTAGATATGAAGGATGGGTACTTCCAGATCAGAATTGATCAGCAAAGTGCAGATTATTGCACATTTGGAACACCTTTTGGCAGGTACCAATTTTTAAGATTACCTTTTGGAATCAGCTCTGCTCCGGAAGTATTCCAAAAAATAAATTACGAACTTTTTGGGGATATAGAAGGGGTCCAAGTTTACTTTGATGACTTGATCATTTCAGGATGCACAGAATTAGAACATGATAACAATATTAGAAAAGTGTTAGATAGGGCTATAAAGTATAATATTAAATTTAATAAATCTAAAGTTCAATTTAAGTCACAGAAAGTTAAATTCCTTGGTCAAATTTTTAGTAGTCAGGGAATTGAGCCTAGTCAAACACATATTAAGGCAATTGTTGATATGCCTAAGCCACAAAGTAAAAGTGATGTATTGAGACTTTTGGGAATGGCAAAATTTTTAGGAAAACATATTCCAAATATGTCGACAATCACTTCTCCTTTGAGGAACTTAACTAGACAGGATGTTGATTTTATTTGGACAACAGAGCATGATAATGCATTGAAAGAATTAAAATATTTATTAACAAATGCGCCAATATTATCATTTTTTGACGCTACTAAACAAATTGAAATTGAAACAGATGCAAGTAAAGACGGCCTAGGGGCGTGTTTACTACAAAACGGGCACCCTATTGCATTTGCGTCACGTAGCTTAAACAAACAAGAAGTAAAATACGCTCAAATAGAAAAAGAAATGAATGCTATTGTGTTTGCGTGTCAAAAATTTCATTATTACATATATGGAGTTCGAAACGTACTTTTACACACAGATCATAAACCGTTAGAGGCCATATTTAAGAAAGACATACAAACAGTATCCCCTAGATTGCAAAGAATGTTGATGAAAGTACAAAACTATGACATATCTGTCAGATATAAACCAGGCAAGTACTTATATATAGCGGACACACTCTCACGAGCTTATCTTAACAATAAAGACCCACTTAATAGTGACATTGAATATGCTGTACACTCCTTTATAAATTACCTTCCAATATCAAATGAAAAAAGAAAACAAATTAAACAAGAAACACAAAATGATAGACAACTGCAAACGGTAATAAATTTCAGTCAACAAGGTTGGCCAGAAAAACAAAAACTACCAGAATATGTAAAACACTTTTATAAACTAAAAGATGATATGTACATTTGTGACGACTTACTTTTTCTAAAAAATAAATTAGTTATACCAAAAGCATTAAGAAAACAAATGTTAGCAAAATTACATGAAGGGCATATGTCCATTGAAAAGACTAAAAATAGAGCAAGACAAATCTTGTATTGGCCAGGTTTAGCAGCAGATATAGAATTGTATATAAAAAAGTGTAAAATATGTGAGCGTTATGCAAGGAAAAACAGCAAAGAAACTCTCAAAACATATGCATTACCAAACAGACCATGGGAAAGAGTTGGTGCAGATATATTCTCATACGGAAATAAACCATATTTAGTTATGATGGACGCTTATTCTAACTGGCTCGAACTCAAATCATTAAAAAATAAATCGGCTATAGAAATAATTTCGAAATTCAAATCAATATTTTCCAAATTTGGTTGCCCAGACACATTAATATGTGACAATGTCCCTTTTAATAGTTTTCTTATGAAACAGTTTGCTAATGACTGGAACTTTGAAATTGTTACAAGAAGTCCCAATTACCCAAGATCAAATGGACTAGCCGAAAAAGCCGTAGGAATAGCAAAAAGTATGGTAAAAAAATCATCAGAGGAGGGGAAAGATGTGTATGAGTCCTTAATGCAATATAGAAACTCTCCATTAAAATATATTGGTTACTCTCCAGCACAATTAGTTATGAACCGAATATGTAAGACTAAAGTACCTATATCTGTTGATTTATTAAAGCCAGCCTTATGTGAAAACGTAAAAGAAAAGTTAACTTATAGACAATCACAAAATGTCAAAAGCTATAATCAGCATACTAAAGACCTTGTAGAATTAAGACCAGATGAAAATGTTACAATTTATAATCATGTCAGTAAAACCTGGGAGCCAGGCAAAATTATAGATAGACATAATACACCTAGATCATATATTGTTAAAGACAAGACGGGTAATAGTGTAAGACGTAATAGGTTCGATCTAAGAAAATCGTTAAATGAATATAAGTCTGAAACGACATGTGATCTTAATAACTCAAAAGAGGACTGTAATAATTCTAAGCCGAATGTACCTAGTAGTAGTAGTAATATTGTATCGGATAGACTAAATAGTAAATTAGATGATATACAAGATAATTGTAACAATACCCTATGTGATCATCAACCCAATGAGCCCCCAAAACAAATCAAAACAAACTCTGGCAGAATTGTTAAAAAGCCAGTAAGGTTAAACTTGTAATAAAGAACTAAAAAGAGGAGATGTATGATATAGTAACTAGATAGATGGCGTTGCTGTATTAGGTTAGTTCATGGCTAGTTGCATGTAGAATATATGTAGTTACGGATATCACAGTGAATAAACAACTATATCTTACAATGTGTACTCATTATTATTAGTAGATAATATATGGAATAGTACCATATAATACATATGTTATATCCATGTACTACTAGGAACACTCGCTGTTATCTCGTAAACGGTTGATTTGTGAACATATGTTTATTATGACTTTTAACCTTATTTTCGATCGTACTACATGCCCTTAAAATCTTTAAACGATGTTTCAAAACACCCTGTATAAATATAGCACAAACACTTTTTTTAATAAATTGTTAAAATCATTTTGCTAGGAGCCACGACGTCTTATGGATTATTATTTATTTGGTTCACTATAAACTAAAAAACCAAATTGCAATTGTCACCAAACATACAAAATAAGTAAGAGCTTATTTTTCGTAGGTTAGACTTAAAAAACTAAAATATGTTACAAATAGTTTCGTAGATGGATATTTTCTATTTTCAAGTGTAAAACCGATTTTGCACGTGCACTAAACGTGATCATCACGTGAACACTATCTGTTCAGTGAATACAGTATAGTACCTCTTTCGACGGTTGGAGCTTGACCGGAAAAGTCAAATGTTTTGCATTTTGCTCCGTTTCGCTTAATTATGTTTATCTTTTCTTGGGAAAAGAATACGTATATTACCGCTTGGATCGAATAGAGTGAGATCAGTTGTTTTGGGAAGCAATTTTGGTTCCGCCGAACTTTTATATTTGTCGAGACAAACTACTTTCACTACGGCTATTTTTTTTTATTAAGAAAAAAAAAAACGCAGATTTCTGCTCCCCGAGGACGTAATTTTAGGAAACTCCGCGTCTGTGGATATGTAACTGATTAACTTTTCTTCCTTTTTTCGCCGATTTTCTCGTTATTTTTGGAGTGTCTAGTGTAGCGCAAATTTTTGGTGAACATAACCTCCTAGGCTGCACGTGGGTCGCCGTGTTTACGTAAACTTCAACTGGATGTCGTTTGTTGAGGTCAATCACAGCCCTGAGGAGAAGGTTTTCCAATTCTTTCGGAGCCTCGAGACCTCCTCCGAACAAGAGGATCCCGGATACTTTTTAAATCTTTGGATCTTGACCATGTATATATTTTTTTATTTCTCTTTTTCTTGGTTTTTAGGTCCCAAATAATAAAAGTATGAATGACTAACGACGTTTCGCTTTATTAAAAGCTTTTTCAAGTTATAAATAAAAGTATAAAGTTTGATAAATAAAATGTTTTTGTTTAATAAATGACAATTTGTTTGTTTTTTATGATTTTGAAAATATTATTATGTTTTAATTAAAGATGTTTTGATTATTTATTTTTGGATTTTGTAATTAAATAGTTCTTTAAAATATTGTATTTAGTTATAAAAGTAAATTATATAATTTTGTGAAATATTGTATATCGGTTTTATCATTGACTGCATTTTTATGTTTATAAATTTGAATTATTTCTAGTATGTTAAACATTTATCCGAAAAAATAAATCAAATTTTCAAACCATATAATTACAAAATTGCCTATCAAAACACAAACAAACTACAAAACCAAATCTATTCAAAATTAAAATCAAAAATTGAAAAAAGTAAAACATCACACATAGTTTATAAAATAGACTGTCAAAACTGTAATGGTGTATATATAGGTGAAACCATGCAATATTTGGAAAATAGAATAAAAGGACACAAATATAATAAAAATCTTACAGCCTTAAAAAAACATGAAATAACTGAAAATCATACCTTTGATTTCAACAATGTAACAATTTTAAACAAAGAACAAAATTTAAAAACACGTAACATACTAGAAATAATTCAAATTTATAAACATAAAAATGCAGTCAATGATAAAACCGATATACAATATTTCACAAAATTATATAATTTACTTTTATAACTAAATACAATATTTTAAAGAACTATTTAATTACAAAATCCAAAAATAAATAATCAAAACATCTTTAATTAAAACATAAAAATATTTTCAAAATCATAAAAAACAAACAAATTGTCATTTATTAAACAAAAACATTTTATTTATCAAACTTTATACTTTTATTTATAACTTGAAAAAGCTTTTAATAAAGCGAAACGTCGTTAGTCATTCATACTTTTATTATTTGGGACCTAAAAACCAAGAAAAAGAGAAATAAAAAAATCCCGGATACTGAGAGATCACACCTTGGGACATTCTGCTCCTGGTTACTTGCAACGGAAACTTGCCTTAACAAGTTTCAACGACTAGATAACTTGTATATTCCTATTTTCCTGCGCTATTTCAATTTAATTTTACGTCCGTTCTGTATCGAACAGCTAGAACGCTGACGTATTCTCGTTTTGATTACAATTAATTTATGTTTATGTAATAATTTATATAATTCATGCATCGTTTCTTAAGGTTTTATTAAGCAATTTTCAAATTTATCGTATTTATAAGCGCATTGAGCCAAGCAAGTAACCTACTGATACTGGCTTTCGACGGTTATTTCGCATTAACATACAGCCAACCCATTTCCTTTTTTTTTTTTTGAACTTAAAGCTCTGTTATTGGTATTATTCGCCTGCGTTTTCTTCCCTTCTGGAAACGGGGTTACTTTACTTTTTGCGCATCCTGATACATCGGAACGTTTATATCTTGGGTCCCACTACCAAGAAGGTCTATACGGCGACTGTGTTTTGTAGTGGGTGGCGCCCTCCAGTCAGTCTGCGAACATTTGCCGTGAGTGGTCAGCTCGATTTTAAGAACTTTGACCTGAACGACCGTCTCTGGACGAGCATAGCGGCCACAGTCAATCTTATTCTATCACTTTCGAACTACGTACTCTACTCCCCTTACTTGTTCCCCCCTATATTCCAGTTCTGTTGACCCCATTGATTGGAGGTAACAGTGGTAGCTTACATTAGCTATGTTAATTACGATCATTATACCAAACTACACTTTTACGCAGCACGAGAAGTAATACATCATTTGAAACGATCGGCCAACGTCTCCGTGCTTTTTCGAAGGTTCGTGTTTAATTACACATCGAATAAATTTTGATATGGCTTAGATTTGGTGTGCGTTTCTAGGAGTTATTGTTTAAAATATTACTCTATAAATGCGCATTCTGAATTAATTGATCTGCGTGCAAAACATCGCTGTTTTCAAGTGTAAATCTACATACACTGCACGTTAAATAGATAAATAAAAATAGCATAGTTCGCGGTGCCAGTTCCTGACAGTTCTTACGAGTCATTTCGTTTAACCAGTGAAATAATCACGATTCTTTACATAACTGAAATTGTCCAACTAGTTCGTGATTAGTTTGATTGCACTGCGAACAAGCTTAATATAAATCTTTAGTTCCTCGTCTTGTGCGCCAATTTTGTTCGTAGTATACGAACTTTTCTGAGGATGTAGTAGAAGAAGAATGAATGACATTTTAATATAAAATGTACATGAACTCATTTACTTAATGCATCTGATGTTATTCTTTAATTAATCAGTATTATCAATTCTCTGAATTTGTTATACACCACCGTTTTCTACGTAAAAACGCCTTTTTCGAGACATACGAAAGAGACATTATTAAAAAAATGGGAGGTATGGGTTTCTCCGTTCTCCATTATTAGTTTCTTGCATCTTTAGTAGCATGTAATCTGTTGCAAATTAACCGGGTGATTCAGTAAGGGTGGCGACCGGCTGTATCTCGGAAACTGCTATGCCTAGAGCTTCGGGACAAAAAAATACATAACCAATGTGGCCACCAGAAGTATCCGAAAATTATTTTAATGTTCGAAATTTCACCGCTAGGTGGCGCACCTGCTATGGTCAATCATAAAATGACTATTATCTCAGAAAATTACAGATTGAGCTATAGTTTTGAATGGATCGCTCGAAAACCGAGTTGATGTCCTATTATTTTGTTTAATGACTTTTTTTCATATATGCCATAAGGAACGGGGAAGCCAATCAATTGTTCAATACGTAAATTTTAATATCTCCTGAACCGTTCAACCAATCTGAAAATTTTTGGGCTCGGTCAATGGAGCATTTCCTGGTTTCTTTTTCTAGAAAAATTGTTGTTCTAGCATTTAGTTTAAAATAGGAAAACTAGAGGGGGTTGTCTGTAGTGATTACATATTTTGGTGAATTTCAAGAAAAAGTTAAATGTAACCGTGCTATATAATAACCAGTGTCCCAAGCTAAATTAAATTGTTGAAATTTCAGTGAAAACTGCATCTTATTATCTCTATCCGTTCTCGATTTATCTCCAAAAGCATGAAATTTGTAACAAAAATTAACTGCGGTCTTGCAAGTAGGCGACGCGGCGGATGGTTTCCATGGAAACTATGGAATTCTATCAGAATATTTAACGCTTACATCGGCTAAATATAGTCAAAACTGGATGAAATAAATTATTAACGAGAATAATAACAGCAAAAAGAAAATATCCAACTAAAATTTTATAAATGCTCGAAATGTCTACCATCACTGGCCACACACAAATTGAGTCTGTTACTATCGTTATCGTAAGTTTCATCCTTACCACGTCATCTTACATCAAGAATTAAAGGATGACTGCCTATTGGGGATGTTCAGTGAAAACCAAAATTTTTTATCACAGATGTTACGGACTGACGAAGTAACTTTTTCCAGTGCGGGGGAAGTCAATACACACAGCATGCGCTATTGGTCAGAAAGCAATCCTCACTGGTTACGCGAAGTTCAATTTCAAAATCGTTGGAGTGTTAATGTTTGATGCGAACTTTCGGGGAAAATTATTGGTCCTTACTTTTTTGAACAGGGTTTAAATGGTGTGGTTTATTTACATTGTTTGGAAAATGAATTGCCTTTATTGTTGGAAGATATTTCCCTTGAGACAAGAATGGGTATGTGGATTCAGCAGGATGGTTGCCCGGCGCATTATGCGCGAAGTGTCCAGGAATTTTTAAATAACCAGTTCCCAAAATGAATGGATACACTGGGGTAGCATTCCCCCGATCTCACAGTAATTGATTTTAATCATGGAGTAGACTTAAAGATATAGTATATAAAGACCGCCCAACAACACCTGATAATATGAAACAAAGAATTCGAGAAGCCGTCAGAAATATTTCCATTGCCGAGTAGAAGCGAGTGTATTATCCACAAGAGACTCAATTTGTGTGTGGCCAGTGATAGTAGACATTTCGAACATTTATAATTAAAATTTTAGTTGGATATTTGCTTTTTGCTGTTATTATTCTCGTTAATAATTTATTTAATTCATTTGACATATAGCCGATATAAGCAATAAACAATCTGTTAAATAAAAGAGTTGAAATTTGTTTATTTGAAACACTTATGTATCCATATGCGCCATCTATTGGACGTAGATTAGTTTTTGGTTGCATTTTGCGTAGCAAGTTTTTCTTTAGTTAAGTACCGTGTGCAGCATACCCCCGGCACTCTCTTTACCGCCAACAATTGAACTGGTGCTGCGATCTAACCGTCTTGAGGGGAACTATGTGTATTGATTGAGGTCTGCTGCGACGGCGCTGAACACAATACAAAAATATTGTTTTTCGGCCGGTCAATACGTCATAACGCGTCATCAGCACGTGATACTGAGGTGCCCATGCGTCATGCTTTTGTGTTGATGGTTATTTGTGATTTATATTTTGAGAAATTTAGTTTGACTATTTCACAATTGTGTGATTTACGGTTTAAAGTATGTTGTTGCTACGACAGTCCATTTATTCTCAAAACATCGGGCTACCATGTTACATTTGTACATTCCTGCGATGCGGTTACTTCTACTACAATATTATTTACAATGTCAACAATTTAGGTAGATATGTATTAAAATTTTATGCCTGTTTGCAGCAATACGTTAATTTTGGATTAATTTTAATTAACATTTAGAATTGTGACATTCATGTACACATCCCATGTGTGAATTAAAATTAAACCAAAATTAATTTGTCGCAAATGGGCATAACATTTCAATACATACCTTAAAGTTTTATGTTGTATATTACTGGAATGCATATATATCTACCTAAATTGTTGACATTGTAAATAATATTGTAGTAGATGTAACCGCATTGCAGGAATGTCTTCTACTAAAATAATTTCCAATTTAAATATCCCGCTTACTATCCTAGTTCTGTTTTTACAGAAATCTTTTTTCTCGGCATTAGTTTGGTATATAGTTTCCATCAAGACGTCTAGATGGCTGCAAGAAGCAAGTTTTTAAAAAACTTCTGAGTGGCTATTCTCTTCTCTGGTGTGCAGTTAAGTTAAGGCGAACCAGTGAGCCAGGTCGGTCCATATATTTAATATTTTTGTAATCACGCATGTTAGTATTGAGAAACATTAAAACGGTTCAACAGTGAACAAATAGTGGTTTATTCATTGGGCCAACACAATCTAATAGAATTTCGTAGTTTCCATGGAAACCATCCGTCGCGTCGCCTACTTGCAAAGCCGCAGTTAATTTTTGTTACAAATTTCATTCTTTTGGCGATAAATCGAGAACGGATGGAAGTATTAAGATGTGGTTTTCACTGAAATTTCAACAATTTAATTTACCTTGCGACACTGGTAATTATATAGTACGGTTACATTTAATTTTCTCTTGAAATTCACCAAAATATGCAATTACTACAGAAAACCCCCTCTAGTTTATACGAAAAAAAGTCATTAAACAAAATAATGGAATATCAACTCAGCTTTCGAACGGTCCATTCAAAACTATAGCTCAACCTGCAATTTTCTGTGATAATATTGATTTTGATTGAACATAGCAGATACGCCCCCTAGCGGTGAAATTTCGAATATTAAAATAATTTTCGGATATTTCTGGTGGTCACATTAGTTATGTATTTTTTTTGTCCCGAAGCTCTAGGCGTAGCAATTTCCGATATACAGCCGGTCGCTACCTTTACTGAATCACCCGGTACAGTTTCACGGAAAACGGAATGTGACAGTTCCCGGTGTTCCCTTGTAAGATGCTCATGATGTTTATTTTTCTTTAAAAATGTAAAGGCTATGTTGTTACTATAAACTACAATTAAATAAATGAAAAACCATAAAAACAAAAAAGCAATTATTTTACGGTTGCAGAAGAAAAGGTTATGAATCACGTTGCATATAGTTAACAAATAGCATAGAATTTTAGTGATGTGTTCATGTCCATGCATTTTATAACCCTTCGCACGGTCTTTGCTATTCTACGAGTTGACTACATTTGAATTCTGATATTGACATTAAACACTTTTTAGATGTTGCTACCACTTTTTTAGAAAAATCACATCGGAGATTACTGTTTTAAATACCTTCGAGGCAAATTTTAACTTCCTCATCCCTGATAAGAAGCAAACAAATGATCTGTACAACTTCAGAATATTACTTTAAAGTTTGTCTAAACAAATTATTTTAACATACCGACAAATCTTGATCTTGAGCTTTGCTGGCACTGGAACCTCCAGTTTTAGAATCAACCGTTATTTTCGACCTCATTTCTGGTATTAATATTTCCAGCGTTGCCCTAGCAGCTTCAGATTTTGCTTGCTTTTTACTGGTCCCATATCCGAGGCCATATTGCATATCGTTGATGGAAACGGTGGCTGCATAAGGAGTGGCCGCATTCTCTGCAAAACAAAATTAAAAAATGTATGTAAAAAAAGATTCAGTAATCAGTATAAACTAACCCAACTCGGTAAATTTGTACGTCGGCTGTTTCTTCAAAGCATGCTGTACGTATTCGTGCAATATACAAACATACGACTTTCCGTTAGGGTTCATTATCCACTCTTTCTTGGAATTCTGCCCGTTGCAATCACCATCGCCATCTTGGATTGGGAATGTTATCAATTTCGTACCTAAAAACATAATTGCAAGCAAAAAATTCATTGTTTAAAATGTAATCGGCGTACCGTCAGGTAATGTCGGTCGTTGTAGATGCTTTTCCTGCCGCTTCTTCTTACTGTACTGCCGCCTCTCGGACCAAGACTTGAATCGCATAACTTTGATTGTTTTAAACTGAAATAATTTCTCGCAATAGTCCTTCAATTGTGACGGGCTCAAGTTTTGCGTTTCTATGTTTTCCTTGATGGTTTCGATGCGGGCGTTTGGCAAATCGCTGGCCGGGTGGTTTTGTTTCTCCATTTCGGCTTCCAGGGCGCGCTTATAACTTAGGCAAGGTATGGCACTCAATGGCACCTCGTGTTTCTAAAAGTGCGGATGTGATTCAAAAAGGTACGGTATGTTACTGATTAGAATACAGAGCTCCACTTAAGCACGCGGTATCCCTCAGAAATTTGCTAAATGGCCGCCCAGGGGACGCCACACTATTTTCATTTTAAATTAGTAAGGTTTCAAACCAATGTGAATAACAAGTTGCATACAATCTGCTCCATCAGTATATAAACAAGGAAGCGACGTAGAGCGAAAGAG
This sequence comes from Cetonia aurata, assembly GCA_949128085.1. Classification (NCBI taxonomy): domain Eukaryota; kingdom Metazoa; phylum Arthropoda; class Insecta; order Coleoptera; family Scarabaeidae; genus Cetonia; species Cetonia aurata. Next base: position 22,867,399 of record OX421889.1, on the reverse strand, counting down.
AAGGCAAAATGTGTGATGTATAAATTTTTATTTAGTTTAGCGGCAAACACATTTGCGACACTTTGTCGGCCCGGCTTAGCGGTAAACATGTGTACGATTATTTTGTCGGTCCGCCAAGGAATAACTTTAATACTTAGAACATGACATTACTTGCAAAACGTTACATCCCTATTTAGAATTGATATGAGAATTTAGAATAGAGTTTCAATCCATTAATTTCTAATGTGAATTTTTCTCGTTGAAAAGGAAATGTAATTTCTTAATATTTTAATTTTTCTTAATTTTTCGTTTTAATTTTTATTTAATATTTTTTTTTCATATAAAAATACCGCCCATATTTCCGGCTTCTTCCGTGGATTTTCCAAAAATTTTCTTTCATAGAAACATTGTTCTGACAATACGAACACACAACAAAATAGAATTAGCCAAATCGGCCGAGTCGTTCTCAAGTGATGTTTGATCATCCACGTGGCAATTGATTTTTATTTATACCGATTGAAAATCAAACGTATTATTTTGTGGTTTTTTAGTGAACTCAGATTGGTAGAGCATTAAGAAGCCTACAACACCACAAATTTTAGAATTTTTATTAACAATAATTTATTATGGCTACGAACTATGAAGAATACTAAACTATATAATCAAAACTTTTCATTATTTAACTTAAATAAATGAAAATAACTAATGAGACTTCAAGTTTTTCTAGCTTTCCTTCGCTTTTACTAGAAGCTACTTTGGTATTAATACTTTTGACATAATTATTTAGAAATATATTACACACGTATGAGAAGATTTATGTTTCAATTATATCGTAAATTGCTATCACAATTATATGTGAAGAACATGTGTCAGAATTATTTTTATCTAATTGTTGCTGAAAAATGTCTTCAAGTGTTATAAAAAAAAAAACAACCAGACTAGGAAAAAATAGGCATAATATTCCAATACTGAATTGTACTGAATGTCACTTCAGAATCGCGTGGAGTACGCCGACTAGTCTAGTCGACGTTGTCATATCCCTAAATGATGTAAGTGGGTATGTAATACCCTTGTTTATATATATCTAGTTATTCAACCGGTTTGAAGTACCTTCGGATGGCGTTCAGATGGCGTGTCAGGTTTGGCGTGTCCATTAATTTTTTTTTAATAATGTTGCATTGTAATTTCTTAATTTTGATTGGTTTTACTTTGTTATTAACTGCCAAGTTTATTTCAGAATCTGTAACCAACATAGCTCGCATTCCAATGAATATTTGGCGGTATTTAATTTCATTCATCAGTACTTTTATACTATCGCCGCCAGATATCAGCACCTTACGCAGCTCGGTTGAATAACTATAAGATATATAAACAAGGGTAATACGTAACTCCAGCATACCTATCCGATTTATTTTTACAGCTATGTAAATATAAATAAAATAAAACACTAATACATAACTTTTAAATTGTTACAAAAAACGTCTACCACCATACCACCATCGACCGTCTGCGAAAAGCAAATCTGGCCGAGTTAGTGTTCGTGTTACAAGTACCGAGTACCGTAGAAACACCGAAACAATTACGCAATATCACATATCTATTATACTTTATTATTTATTCCAGAGAAATGATATATTGTATACTAACGTGTATAGAACAAGCATTCCCTATGCCTGCCTACACGCAAAATTGAAACCAACATGTAAAAAGGGATACCTATATAATTATACTCATATCTGCTCAAATCCAGAAAATGTAAAATACATGTCACGTTATACCTTTAGTTGATCATGCGCACGTATGAGTACTATTATATGTAGTTTTCTCTGTTCCACCCGTTGATCTAGGGATTGATGTTGGCCTCAAAAATATCAAGATACGCTTATTCTATATACATATATCATTTCTCATATTTATTCCTATTAAATTACGTATTGTAATATAAGTCTAGTATGTTTTTAATAAAAAAAATAATTGTTAAAAAAGAATTTACTCTCCTGCCGTCTACATTAACTTCGCTGAACTGCGATAGTGTGTCACTTGGCTAACTTGGCATCTAATTTATGCAACCATTTCAACGTTTCCGAGTTAAAAATGTCAGAAAAATACACCTTTTTTCTACATGCAGAACATAATTAGAACGCATTTTCATTCATTCAAACTTAGCGCAAGACATTATTTAATCCTTTCGCTATGTTTTGCGCTACAATTTACTACCAACTAATATTGCATTGTGCTTTTCTGCATGAAGTTTGTTACGTATGTTCTCCATAGCGATAAAGTACGGTATACCGCGTCCTTAAGATTTTACGGCTTTTGCACCGGTGCCGGTGATACTTAAGGTTAACTTAAGTAGGTCTTAAATAAGATTTCGTTTTGCACCACTGTTTAAGGAGCAGTTAAGTGTTACTTAAAATAAGCTGAAGATATCCCTGGCTTAAGTTCCACTTAATCTGATTATTGGTTTTTTATGACAGTATAGTAAGAACGATTATACAGGGTGTCTCTGAAATAAGAGTACAAAATATTAAAAATGGGAAACCCAAATTATACTGAATAAGTATCAAAAAATTCGTACGCCAATTGCAATATCGAATATACAATTAAAAACTCATTGAAACGTCACGAATGTGCCGCCCTTGGATCCACTATCTGTGTTTATACTATATCTTAAGGTCATTTGTAAATACAGCTGTGATATACAGATAATCATTGTATGCAGCTGATACGAGTCAACGACTCCAATATTATTACGTACGCGAAATTTAAAGCAAATTTCAAAGAAGATATTGAAAGTAAAATGTGGAATCTATTAATGAATAACTCTATTCACTTGTGCGTAATCTGATCAATGACAGCTGTCTGAAATAAACATCATTGCGGTGTGCCGTACTGCGTGACACCCCCACTTGCCCTGCAGCATCACGTGTACTTACACCAGCATTTCTGTTCACAATATCCAGCAATTCTTCTTCGGCTCGTAAAATTCGACGTGGTCTTTCACGTCCGCGACCTTCGTAATTTGGTAGCAATCGACCAGTTTCTCTTAATCTAAACACGGTATCCTTTATACACGTGTAAGACGGGGTTCTACGATTGGGGTATCGCTGCCGGTAGATACGTAGAGTTCTTCGACAACTTCCTCCTGCTTCGCCGTAGACATAAATCATATCGAACAACTCGCGTGTGGTAAAAGCCATATCCGATGTGTTCATGCGTAAGGATCCAGACAGACTGAGACTCAGAGCGTAGTTATACGTCGCGTGTTGCCTGCCCTACCTTCGTTGGTTAGAAGTGTAGTGTCTCAAATACCAGTGGCGTGACGGATATTTAATAAATATCTTTGCCATTTTTTTCCTCACGTATGCGTGGGAATTTTGGAAAAATTAATTTAGATAAAAGGTGTAATAAAATTAGGGCTTCCCATTTTTAATACGTTGTACTCTTATTTCAGGGACACCCTGTATATGTAAAGCAAGTCTTTTATTCGGTATTTGTTGTCGTATTAACGATTGTACAAGGTGTTTTAGTGATTGTTGTAGAGATATTTATTATTTCTATGCCTTTGCAGCAAAATGACACGTAAAATCTTAATAGATAAAGTGATGTTTGTAGATAATAACGAACTAGATGAGTTAAATATATACATAAAGGAATATGGTGTTCGATCTGGCCGTGAGGGTACTACCATCGATAGTTCTCATAAGTCCAAATGCACAAGTAGTTAAAAACGAACAAAGTTGTATAATTTAATATATACTAACACCCATGTTTCAGAGCAAAGTTTCATTTTTACAATGTAAATTTGCTTTTATGCGAAGTTAGCAGAAGCTGTTGCCATTATTCTGTTTCAGGGTTGATTTAAGCCCGAGACAGTGTTATCAATAGGTACACTTTGCAGAGTTAAGATACGGTAGTATACAGGGTTATTTATTGTATAATACGTAATATAAAAAGGGGGTGAAAGATATACATGTCAATACATATGTAATACTATCTACTATATTGCGGGTCTCGCATAGAACCAGTAGCACAAATTTCTGCCGATGAAGGGGGATGGAAGATACACTTCTTTGTCTAACTATGCTCTCTGACAGTTCTTATGTTTGACAGATTTTGTTTAGTCAAAAGTCAGAATAGTTGACTATGGTCAGAATATAGGTTATCTCTGGTGAGAATACACAAGTCATATATGTGTATGTAAACAACAAAGATTATTTTAAAGTATATTATTGAATATATTTTGACATTGTGCAGAATAATAATAATTAGAATTCTTTGGAATAAATGACATCAAAAGTTGGGAAAAGTTCTGCCAGATATTTAAAGTATTCCTAGAGGCCACTAGAACGGTAGACAACCCCAAACAAGAAGAAAATAGCAGTGTATTTTCATCGATTGATGATGGAAGCTTACATCTATATGATACCTACTGTTACCTAGTACTGTCAAGGGAGAGCAAAAATTAAAATATGAGGCTATTATCAAGAAATATCAACTGGTTGAATATTATGAAAGAAAGACAAGCAGTTATTAAGTGAAATTGTGAACGTGATACATGAATAAAACCAGGAAATCTGAGAATATTCTAAATTTAAGTTTATTTTTGTGTGAATTTTTTTATTTTACTGACCTTGTTTTCAGTATTGTTGTAATGAACCTGTTGCTATTTTATATTAGAGATTATTTTTAGTTCAATATACTATATTCTCTTTAATTTTTTCATTTTTGTTCATGTTTTCACTAGGAATAAAGTTACAATTTTATTATTAAAACAAAAAAATATTTCTAGAAATACAAAAAAAAAAAAAGTTTATTGAAATTTGTTTACATTTATTGAGGAAACATACACGCATAAACTTGATGTCTGTGATTTAACTCTATGGCTGCTTCAACATCTTCATTTTGGCCAGATTGCTCAAAAAGTTGAATTTTCAAAATATATTAGTCGATAAAAACCACTGTCACATGCCAAATATATGTTCGATTAAAATTCTAACTTGAGAAAGCCTGTATAATTGAATAATATGTGCTGTTCAATAAGGTGTCCATCGTCGCTAAACGGTGTAATTAACTAAGATAATGTTAGATAAGCAAAATGCCCTTTTAACAAAGTTTTCAAAACTATTTTCAGATGTAACCTTTGCATATATACCAGACCTCGTGAATACCCTTGCGTCATGCATGCTGTAAACCTTTCTTAGGGAAAACTTTTCTCATTCCGTGTGTATGTGTTGCCAATATTTTGCAGCTCCAGTTTCATCATTAGCGAATGAGCACTTGCTGAAGCAATGATGCAGCACCAAATAATAATTATTCTGTATCCATTTCCATAAATATGGATTCAGTGTAAGGAGTAAATCAAGAATATATAAATAAATGTAGGAAGAAAATTAAAGTAAGAAAAAATCAAGACTATGATGTCGGCAAATTACAAAATAAAATAATACAAGCTGGTTGGTCAAACAGTTCAAGCGATGTCAATATATTATCTGAAGAATGGAGAAGTAAAATCGAGGCTATAATCCAAGAAATGTGTCCCATCATAGAATGTACGATAAAGGTTAGAGAACACCAAAATGAATGGATAAACGCTGATATTATAAAAGAGATGAATATAAGAGACAATAAATATAAGTTGGCGGTGTTAACAAAAGATGAACAATGTTGGAATGAGTATAAGAATTGCAGGAACAAAGTAGTAACACAAATCAGATCTGAAAAAGAAAAATATTTTATAAAGGTATTGGATGAGAACAAACATAATTCCAAACAACTATGGAAAAATATAAAGAAAATGTTACCCGAACGTAATAAAGTTGATGCGGAAGAAATTATATTCGATGGTGAAGTGGTTAGTCATAGCAAACAAATCGCAAATACATTTAATGAGTATTTTGTTAAGAGTATTGATGAAATTGAAGCTAAAATACCAAAAATAAATTCAAACTATACGACAAACAGAATAAACAGTTGCAATAACTTTCGACAGTTCAAAACTATTACAATGGATGAAATAAAAAATGTATTAAAAAATCTAAAACAAACAGGAGATGTGACTGGAGATGGAATTAATTCAATAGTATTAAGAGATGTGTGTGTAGTAGCTGCAAATAGACTATTGGATGTGGTTAATCTTTCATTGAGTACCGGTGTGTTTCCAGAACATTGGAAAACAACATACATTGTACCTGTACAAAAAGTGAGTAAAACACAAAAATATGAAGAATTTCGCCCAATAAACACTGTGCCAGTATATGAAAAGGTGTTGGAGTCTATAGTAAAGAGCCAATTAAATCATTATTGCAACGAAAATAATGTAATAGGCAAACATCAATCTGGTTTCAAAAAGGAACATTCCTGCGAGACTGCCATAGTTAATTTATATGATAAGTGGATAAGAGAAATGGACGACGGAAAAATAATCTTAGCTGTTTTCCTAGACTTTTGTAGAGCATTTGAGACTGTGGATAGAGACATACTAATAAGAAAGTTAGAAATAATAGGTATTACGGGTGTGGTTAGAGATTGGTTTGCTAGTTATTTAACAAATAGGACACAAAAAGTGAAATATAAAGGTGAGGTATCGAACGAGATAGAAACTAAATTTGGGATACCACAAGGGACTGTGTTAGGGCCGTTACTATTGAATATATATGTTGATGATGTGGTTGAGTGTGTTAAAAAATGTAACCTCTCTATGTTCGCTGATGATACAATGTTATATGTATGCGGAGACGATATAAACGAAATGGTTAAAATTATGAACGAAGAACTTGACAGAATATACATATGGTTAGGTAGAAATAAGTTGAGTCTTAATATCAGTAAGAGTAAATATATGTATTTAGGAAGTAGATATAAATTAAATTCTTTTGTACATAATAGTATTAGAATAAGCATTAATAATATTAGATTGGAAAAAGTAACGAATATAAAGTACTTAGGAGTTATTGTAGATGAAAATTTAAATTTTAAGGAACATTTAAAATACATATCAAATAAAATATCTAAAAAAGTTGGGTTCCTAAGTAGAATAAGTAAACAATTATCAATATATGTCAAATTAAGGTTATATAAAGCAATTATAGCACCACATTTTGAATATTGTTCAGCAATATTGTTCAATGCTAGACAAAATGAACATCAACAATTGCAAAAACTGCAGAACAAATGTATGAGAATTATACTAAAGTGCAATAGGTATACGCCTGTTAGCTTAATGTTGTATACCTTAGATTTAATGAATGTACGGCAAAGATTAACATATAGAGTATTTATTCTCATACACAAAATCAAATTGAGGGAAGCACCAGAGTATTTAATAAATAAATTGATAGAAACAAATGAGATACACAGCTATCACACTAGACAAAACAGGGATTTTTATATAGCTAGATACCGACGCAGTCAAACTTCGCGAAACATATTTGTGCATGGAATAAATCAATATAATTCGTTACCAGAATATATTAAAGAATGTAATAGGATTAGTCTTTTCAAGTCGGTGGTTTATAGGCACATTAAATTATATTTCTAAGTAGTTGTAGACATAATTGTTATATGTATGTAAATAGCAATGCTAAATAAATAATACTTACTTAAATAATCAAATAACACAAATTTGAACTGTCAACGTCAACTGATTTTCATGTTTATTACGTTAAAATTACGCGCATGCGCACGTCACGTCAAGAACAAGTGGGAGGTTCCGATATATATCCATCCCCCTTTGATTTCGGAATTTTTTAGGATGTGTCAGCAATATAGTAGTATTAAATAGATGGCATAAATACAAACAATTGCGGTTCTAAGTGACCCTAGTACTGAGAAAATGATTTTTCTTTATTCCAGTCCGGCTCTGACCTATTTAGCATAGCGATGAATCAGCGGTCGTCGCTATACTTTGAATACACTGACATGATCTTAATTTAGGGCGAAACAGGACAAAATAGTGTTACAGCAAGGAATTTGTACGTAGAGCGGCTCCCGCATCGACGTCATCCTACGCCTGAAACATTTGTAAGAGCCGTGTATCGAGACAGGATCAGTAATTCTACGTTTCGGAGGTCGTGGGCCTCAAAGATCACGCAGAGTGCTACAAGCCGAAGAGGGAATTTTACAAGGATTTTGGTGATTATATTGGAAAATATAGGTCCCGTTTAAAAAAATCGAAAGAAAAGCGTTTGAATTTCGAAAAATGTTCCATGACATATTTAACACCCTGTATATATTTCTAAGTTATACCACCTTGAAACATGCTAACTGTTAGCCCCCAAATCCATAACAAAAGATTCACGCGCGACACTAAAACAGTTTTTAAGATAAAAGTTAAAATCTCAAAAGTCGCAACTGCCAAAATTTTGGCAAAATTTGCAATATAGCCTAAACTAACAGTCAGAAGGTGGCTATCGAAATAATAACTAAAAAATATAGCAATCCATTTAAAATAAAAAAAGTTGAAAGTTGCTCTGGGAATTTGTTACACCCTGTATATTTAACAATAATTTTACCATATGCGCATTGATCAACTATACACATACAGAAAATTTCACTTTCCTATCTTTCGTAGTTTTCGTGCTAAATTCCGCCGACACACTAATGGCGCACCCTGTATATAGTAAGTAATGTTCTTGAAATCAGGGAATTTTTTGTTAGTTCCGCATTGCAAGATTAATTGCATACTTAAAACAAGGCACGTGGATTGAAAAACCTTTTCTGAAAACACAGTACATATATACTTTTGCTTTTGTCCCTTAGACATGCACAAACAAGTTATAAATTGAATAAATGTGCGACTCTCCGCTAGAGTACGCTGAAAAGCAATTTGTAGTTAGGTTTTCATAAATGCTAATTTGTAGATATAAGCGACATCTAATGATACCTTAAAGTACTGTTGTGATAAAGTGGCTGGTGGCATACCTACTGATGTATGAATCAATGTACTGGGTGAACGGAAACTTCTTTAGCCTTTAGGCGAAAGAGAATTTGTAAGTCTCTTGATTACTAATAACTTTTGTAAGACGGAAGCAGAGTCTGAGCCTTGCCATTCAATTGGTCAATCGCTCTTAAATGACAGCTTCCCCCCAAAAAAAAACTAACAATCTGAACATACTATATATCCAGCTCTATTTGCTATTAAGCAAGTATGTTTCATGCAGCCGAAGAGTGCTTGATACGCCAAAGTAACGAACAAAAGAAATGCAAATAGGTTTCCGTATGACTTGTGGCATCTTTATCAACCAAAGCACGTGGGCAAGATAGTTAGGTCTCCAGTGGCGCAAAAAGGTTGGACAGGACCAAGCACTGGCCAGTACGAAATGCATCAGTGCAAGTTTGCTCGGTGAGGATTGATGTCAACGGCCGTCGTGCTACTGCAAAATTTCTACTATAGTTGTTCACCTAGATATCTATCCAGCGCTTCGCTTGGAACTATTACACAATTCAACTGGCCCACTAACTTCTTTGTTTGCGCTCTGTCTTTCACTCATCGATATTCCCTACCCATTCCTATATCTTTGTCCAAAACATTAGATTTACTATGTATTTGTGCTTACAGCAAACTACAATAGCAACATAGTGTTGTCATTGCATTCTTACACTTGAAAATGCAGTGCCATTGTAATCCGCGACGGAGGGGATTATAATATCAAAAGATAATACTCTTGGCAGTATGCAATAAAGATGCCGCTACCTTTTCGGCTAAAGGAGTACATGTAAAAATAATGTTTAAAATCTGGGCATTCCCATTCGTATGCAGATTTATGTTTGTTTCCGTGGAAATTTTGTTCCGATTAACTGTTCGCATTTTTCCATAACGCATTTCATTGGTACCTACAGAATTTACGAAATTAACAGAGACAAAGCTATTTTCCATTATTTTATTCTACCTCGTTAAATTTAAAATTTTATACTACTTATTGAAAGATATTATTTCCCATGTTAGAAATTTGTAATTTTTGAATTTCTAATTATTTAGTTTACTTTTTTCATGTTATTTACGTAGCTGTGCTGAAATACGACACTGGGATTTATCAGAACAATTATCTGATAAGATAATAATAATTATGTTTGGCGATTACCATAAATGACAATAACCGACTCCTACAATCCAATAATTTTTTGCGGGTATTTTTAAATATTCTTAGACAAGCATAATTAAATGAGCGCGGTAGGAGTTTAACGTAGCCTCTCCCACTTACAATCGACCAGCTATTACTGTTATATCTATACATTGCTCGAAGATGTTCACTCTGTATACAGTGTAAACCAGTAAGTGTGCAACAAATGGGAATTTTCTTCATTAGTTGGGCAATTGTAAAAGAAATGATACCAAACGTTGCTTGACATCTAGACTGGGCACACTGTTATTAAAATTAGTTGTTTAAAATTAAAAAATGCACCCAAATATAATGCCAACGCCTGCTACTTAAAAAAAAATTGTAAATTTTATATTAACCCCTGTGCAATATTTATTTTTTAAATGTTTAACATTATTACTTGTTTAAACTAAGTACAAGAAGATCTGTTTTCAACAATTTCTTTCATATTCTATGAGATTTGGAAAATGATAGCCTTTCGATCTTTTTAAGTTTCAATCCTGTCTTGTTTTCTATGAGTGGTTTATGTTATTTTTATTTTTACTAGTAGAGTTAGTTAGTTTTTTCTTTTTCTTTTATTATTCTCATTTTTGGCTTTCCCTCATTATAAGAACTCTAATTTTCGTTAGTTTTAGTTAATAAGTAGAACTTAATTCTAATTTAATTTGATTTAATTTAATTTAATTTACTAATACACTCCGCCAAAAAAGTATCGCATAATTTAGTTTTGAATCATAAAAGTATCGCATAATCTTTGTTTGTAGCATAAAGTTGTAAATATACTTTAGTGCGCTCTAAGATATAATTTCTATGATTGTTTAAATAAAATACAGGCCAAATAAAAACAAGAACTCATACTTGAGATTTTTATTAAAACAAGAAATTATAATTTTGGAAAGAAAAATGTCATAACAGTAGCTTTTAATACTGAGTATTGCCACCTCTGGCTCTTATGACCGCTCGCATACGGTTTGGCAGAGATTCGATTAACCTCCGTATATAAGCCTGATCCAAATTCTCCCACTCGTCACGGAGAGCATTTGCTAGTCCATGCAGGTCCACTGGGGCAACATTTTGGGTTCGTATCCGTCTGTGAAGGAGGTCCCACACGTGCTCGATAGGGTTCATGTCCGGACTTACCGCAGGCCAATCTAAAACTGGAATACCAACATCGTTAAGGTATTCCTGGACGATTATTGCAACATGCGGTCGTGCATTATCGTGCATTAACATGAATTCGTTTCCTATAATTGGCGCATATGGTACTACATGTTCTTCTAAAATGTCCGTTATATACCTGTGGGCAGTCAGTGTACCTCTGTCTACTGGTACTAACTCTGCACGACCTGTTAAACAGATGCCTCCCCAAACCATAATAGAGCCACCAGCGAAATTAGGTCTAGGTCTGATATTACACTGCGAATAGCGCTCACCGTCTCGTCTGTACACTGAGATACGCCAATCTGAGGTGTAAAGACCAAATCTTGACTCATCTGTGAAGAGTATATTGCCCCAGTCATTAATGTTCCAATTTACATGTTCTCTGGCAAACCTTAAGCGAGCCACTCGGTGGTTCCTAGTGAGACGAGGGGCTGTTACAGCTACTCTAGCTCTTAATCCACTCTGTCGTAACCTATTCCGAATAGTTTGAGTACTCACACGAGTATTTCTGACTCTAGCCAAGTCGTTCTGCAATTGTCTCGCAGTTACATGTCTTCGACGTAATGCTTGTAGTAGTAAATAGCGGTCATCTTGGCGAGTAGAACATCTTGGACGACCTGGTACAGGTCTTCTACTGTAAATGCCTGTTTCTCTATATCTGGCTACGGCTCTAGAAACACTTGACTGATTGATGTTTATCAAATTAGCAACGTATGCTTGAGATCGTCCATCTTCGATTAAAGCAACATAGCAGCCACTTGTTCTGAAGTTAAATTGCTCATTTTAGTTTTAAAAGCGTTGGTACAGAACTCTGACTTCGCACTTTAAAATTTGCACATATGCATTTTTCTAAATGTGTTCTTTTAGGAAAAAAATAAAGTAAAAACGCTAAGTTCCATTATTTTGTTAGTGTTTTTATAGTTTACATACACGAGGCAAACTTTTTGTGAACGTATAAAAATATCTTGGTTCATAAATGCCCTTTTTTAGTTTATGTGATACTTTTTTAGCGGAGTGTATATACTTTTGTTTATTTTGACTGGTTACATACACATTTTGTGTCGCTTAACCAAATAAATTATTCTTATTCTTATGTATTTAGGAATGCTTTTTCATAAGCGATCACAAAGTTCATGCCTGTTGCAACGATATGTAACTCGACTTTCAAATTTTTTAATATTCTTTTTGATAAGGTAAATATTTTACAATAGTAATATAAATATAGTACAAAATTTTTATTTTAAATTCAGGATAAGGTACTAGAAATAAGGCTGGTAAGTACAAGGTGCAGTGAAATTAGTCTAATTAGTCCATGAATAATGAATGAAACGAATAAAATCAAATGAAAGCAAAATTTATAATAAAAAATTATCTCCGTACGGCAATTTGAGGTTTAAAGAAGTGGCATGACTTTTTATATTTTAAAGGCCCACTAGGCTGAAGTTCTGTTTTAATACACGTGGTAATTTGACAGTTTGTCATTTTTAATTTCCTGACTCGTGAGAATTCCTTCCGTTTCTTTATTACATTTGCTTTTTTTAAGAAACACCTCGACCAGTAGCATTAACTTTGGTTGAAAACTCTGAACTAGTTTTAAGCTGTGGAGAGAACTGTAAAACAGCAACGGATACACTACACCAGTAGAATTTGAAACCATTTTAAATTTATAATCCTTGCAATAATTATTGCTCTGTAATTATTGTTTCGGGCTCGATATGTCAGCCGGTGTGCTCGCCGCACCGACAATTTGATAGTAAATGCGAAATTTATCTCTTGTAAATTTTGTGAAAACCGTGTTATCATGTACACTATTTAAAGAAATAAATGCGAATCGAGTAAGGGTATGAGGTAGGTAGCCAATTAAACAAGGTCATATAGTAGTGATCCGTACGTACAATTTTTCTAGCATTATTATTTGATTTTTATTTCACTATGCAGTTTTTTTTTTACAATAAAATCTAGGTAATTATCACGTTGAAAGATTTATGTAAACATATCAGAATGTAATAAAAAGCGATCGTAATACTGCCTGTTACAGGGCTGTTTCTGTTCTCGCTAAGTGTATCCGAATAAGGAAACTTGAAATGCCGCCTAAAGTAGCTCAGTGGGAAAGGGATAGGGAGTAGACGTTGTAAGAATTCCTAGTTATGTGGTAGTAACGCGTAGTTCCTGGTTGGTAAATAAAACAGACAGTTCACTTTTATTTTATATTCTTATCGTAGACGCTACACCAGAGGGGTGCGATTCCTTGGTTAGGGAGTGGGGAAATATTAGGACGCACCCTCACAGTCGGTCCGTGTACTAACAGAGCTCTATTTCAGTCTTTCCATATGGTTATCTCTTTCTTTTTCATTGTTGCTATGTAAAATAAGCGTGGTTACTATAAACAGCAAACGGTGTAGTTGACGCCATTTTTAATATCATTTTAATATTTAGGCTTCGTTTTGTGATTTCGTATTAAAATTCGCGAAATTATCGTAAATTAAGTTTGTTTGTACGTCTCAGTTTATCACAGAATGTCGAAATGGAAAATATTTTATTAGGAACTCGCTTCCAGCTTAAAATATACCAGGTAATACCTATATTAATAAAACATTTTGTAGGCAAACATTTAGTATTGTTTGTTTGGATTTTTTAGAGGAACATTCAAGAAAGAAACCGTTTTCTATGCATTGCATATTGCGACAGGCGAAGAAATAGACTTACAATATTTGAGGATGAGAGATTTTATTGAAGGCTGCGTAGATTTTGGAAAAAAACACCAATTACGATTGGCAGATTACTTATTAGTGTTTCTCGTAGAAGGCATCTACATAAATTGGAAGCACCACTGTTTTTTTACTTTTTGTAAAAGTGCAACACCTTTAATTCCAATTTTTATCCATGTATCCATCCCAGTGGTTGCAGTGTGCGATCAAGGGACGAATAACCAAGCTGCAATTAATTTGCTTATTAACGAAGCGAGGAGTACTTATAGAAATCGAAACAATCGAGTTTTGAATATTATGTTTGAGTTACACATGTTTTTTAACCAGTACATACATACAAACTAATATTCTGTATATACAATGTATTTTTATTATTTTTGTTTTACAGTTTACGTAATTTATTGCTTCTATTTCTTATATTTGCATCTAAAAATGTTGAATTTAAAATGATATAGTTTCCTGTTTTCTATAATTTAAGTTTTTATTTTACAACAAAGTGTTATTGTAATGGATTTATGTATGTCATTCACCAATTCATGGAGACTGGTATTCTGTCCTTAATTTATTGTATTTTTTTGTGATATTAATAAAGATATTTAAAAAAATGTCGGTTTTTTATTTATACAAATCTAAATATAGATTTAAAGCACCAATTCAAATTATATGGGCATTCAAATTGCGCGCCATAATTTTAGTACATGGGACCGCTCAGAAGGTGGCGTAAAAGATGGTGCCAGGTTAGCCGGGAGAGTCACCATTCTAGTAGGGTTATTCTATGCGCTACACACTTGTTGTACACACCACAACTCTATCATGAAGTTAGTCCCTACTCCCTACTCCTTCTCACAATAGGTGTGTTCCTTTTGCATAGGTATATTAGGTGTGTTCGTTTAGTGCAGATACATTAGGTAGAATTGCAGATTCCAACAGACGTTTGGTTCTACGGCGTTTCGCGATGTGTGAATTCGGGACTGGAGCCAGCACATTTTTATTTTTTTCTTTTTAAAAATTAGATATTACATTAATGCCCAAAAATTACGTTTAATATTCAGGGATTGTATGTAATATCATTGTTTATTTTGGTATGTGCGGGAGTAAATAGAAGTAATTAAGATTTGCTGTTGATAGGCATTATTTAACCGGATACCTTGCAATTTTTATTTCTCTTGTTTTTCATTCGGAACGCCGGTTTGATTATAATTTACTCGATCTTTACCATTGCATTTCCGATAATTTATTTATCCTTTTTCAAATAATGTATTTTATATATTTTTTTCCCTTTCAACAAAATATATTATTTGAAAAAGGATAAATAAATTATCCGAAACGCGATAGTAAAGATCGAGTAATTTACTGATAATCAAACCGGCATTTCCAATAAAGAAAGACAAATAAAAGGAAGTAATTCAGGTGACAGTCAAGATAATTGACAATACATCACTTCATTTATTAATATTTCACACTTTTTCTGTGCTATTGCATTGGTCTTTACCGCTAGTCAAGTGGAATGTTTTTTTTTTTTATATCAATTATAACTAATTCATTATACCTTATATTTATTAATTTTTTAATTTATTTTTTATTAATAAAGTCATTTAAATGATCGTTTGTGACTTATTTCTAAGAATCCTGCATACCTAATTAAATAATGATATTACAAACAATTCCTCTAAATTATACGTTCTCCTGTACCCTAATGAAAACGATCATTATAGTATTTAACTAAATGCATAAAAAATGCCGGCATTCAGACTCAAACTTACAGGTTGCGGAATACAGCGCCAAACCCCAACCCCTTTGGCCCCTTTACCACATAGCTAGTAGTAGTTTAAACGAGGTTTTAAGTTACCTTACTCGGATCTTAGCAGACATAAACAACGCTGTCACATGCACTGTAAATTCCTCGCTTACTGGCCCAAACTCTTATCATTATGCCACGTAATTTCATGTTTGTTTACATTCAAAAGAAATACGAAGAGGTAAGAGGCTGTCACAAAAAACATTCTAATTGACTAGCGCGCTAATGGTAAAGACCAATGTAACAAAGCATCAAAAGTGTGTAATATTAAACAATTAAATGATGTATTGTAGATTTAGACATATTTCTAACAATATGCAGAACGTAGTCTTGGATTACACCCCTTAATAATCATAATTGTAAGCTATTCTAAGCGATATTTCAAGATTCCTTACTCGGATACTTAGCAAGTCAGAAACAACTTATTATCTTCTGATATGTTTACACATTTTCATGTTACTATGTTGAACGCGATAATTATCTACATTGTATTGTAACTAGAAAAAAAAAAACAGATACCGCTAAAGGAATTGTTTGTATGTTACGGATCACTACTATATGACCTTGTTAGATTGGCTGCCTACCTCCTACGCTAACTCGATTCGCATTTATTTCTTTAAATAGTGTACATTGTGCATCTATTAAGGACAATCGTGCATAAGCGGTATTGATGACAAACTCAGCATGTCCAGATTGAAAAACTGAAAAGTATACACCAAACATCTGTTAATGTACTGAAAACGCTAGAAGATAGGAAAAATAAAGATAGTGCAGATGAGTTTCATGCTCTTGGAAATGATCATGTTCCTCTGTTAATAATAAAACCAAGATAGCAGCGTTACAAAAACCATTATAACCGAAAAAATAAAACTGGCCAGTTTTTCCGCAGTGGTGCAAAAAGTTAAACCACTAGGTCAAGGTAATCTGCTTAAATGCAGTGACAGTGTGTCATTACAAAAACTACATGATGTTGCGGTGACTGAGCTTTCGGGGGAGTACGATGTTCAAATGCCCCAATTTGGTTAATCCTAAAGTAATAATTGTGGGAGTGAATGAAAAACATATAAACGACCTAGACGCCTTCTTGGCTGAAATTAAAAAACAAATTGACGTGGTGGTGGTGGTGGTCTATGTCTTATTGACAATTATGAACCCAAATATACCGGGTGTCCAGCCTAAGATGCAACGGTCCCTAGCCGATTTAGTATTGTCTTTTCGAAAAAATGTTTCAAATAAATGTTGTCTGGAATCATATTCTACACATGCTAAAATTAGTTGCAGAAATGGCGGACTTCCGGTTGTACCGGAAGTAGATACTAACTTTATTATTTTAAATAGAACACCCTGTATATTATTGCACTTTTGGATTCCTTGTTAAATTTAAATAACAATACATTAGGGATACATAGGGGCTAAGTTGTACCGTTTCCGAATTACATGACGTTTTCCGAAAAAAATGACATTTGCAGTGTCTTCGGTGTTTGGAAATATCTTGGAAAATACGAAAGTTAGAAAGATGCGGTTTTCGGTTTTCGCTTAACCATGAAACAGCACACGTCTTTTATTTTAAAATTGTTGCGTTTAAATTACAGCGTTATTAAATAGGGATCTGTAATTTTCGAACTCTAAAATCATGGCTAACTTGATTTTTTTAAATTGAACGGTATAGCAATTTTTACATAAATGGACGTAAAATTTAATTTCCTTTCGATTTTATATGGGTATCATTGTGTCTATCTCCAACGGTTTTGGAGATATTCTCAATTTTTCAGTTTCTCACGATAGATACGTATTGCGAAGCGCCGCCGCCGGTCACCTTCTCGCATTTCACCAGGCTTGGGACTGGCAGCAATAATACTGGCATGCTTAGAAAGTTGTCAACAGAACAAAATAGGACCACTAGAAACAAGCAAACATAGTAAAGATAAAAGAAAACGTAACATTACTGGAATATCAATAAATCAGCACAACTACATTACTCTATCCAATGTATGGCGTACGTACACTTCGAGCGTCTTGCTCGCAATAGGCTACACTTTAAACGCTAGTGTT
Source organism: Cetonia aurata (assembly GCA_949128085.1). Lineage (NCBI taxonomy): Eukaryota > Metazoa > Arthropoda > Insecta > Coleoptera > Scarabaeidae > Cetonia > Cetonia aurata. Next base: position 22,849,601 of record OX421889.1, on the reverse strand, counting down.
GTCATTGTACAGAGAATTTGTACAACACTATTATATTAAATGTTCAAAATGCTGTCTGTTTTCGGCACTACATAATCGAAATCGCTCTTGCAAACACTTTTGAGCATTTCTGATTATTTTTGGTGTGACTTCTTGAAACGATCTTAAAATACGATGGCGCATATCATCAGGGTTTGTTGGTGGCGTCTCATAAACCTTATTTTTAATGAAACCCCATGAGAAGAAATCGCAGCTTGCAACTGATTTTCATCCGTAAGTACGTAGTTATTGAGGTTCCGTTTTGTACATGCTACGGATCCAGTACTTACAAAACTACCCAGTAGCGACTGAAATGCCCTCCTATCTGGATGCTTTCTACATGGGTACAATACTTTGTGTAAACTCTTGACGCTAACAAAGCGTTTCTGTAACATTCACCGAGAACGAAAACCATATCTACTAATTCTTCTCGAGTAAGCGACATCTTTAATTATTATGTTACCAAACAGTACTCTGAATGTCAGTTCTGACACTTGGAACACTAATAACGGCAAGATACCTAGTGCGTTTTCAAGCTTGCGTTGACTTTAAAGATGCCGCTTTAAACATCTCAAGTATCTTTTAGACCATTTTGTTTGTTTCTAGTGGTCCTATTGTGTTCTGTTGGCCACTTTCTAAGCATCCCAGTATTATTGCTGCCAGTTCCAAGCCTGGTGAAATGCGAGGGGAAGATGGCCGGCGGCGGCGCTTCGCAATACGTATCTATCGTGAGAAACTGAAAAATTGCGAATATCTCCAAAACCGTTGGAGATAGACACAATGATACTCATATAAAATCGAAAGAAAATTAAATTTTACATCCATTTATGTAAAAATTGCTACACCGTTCAATTTAAAAAAATCAAGTTATCCATGATTTTAGAGTTCGAAAATTACAGATCCCTATTTAATAACGCTGTAATTTAAACGCAACAATTTTAAAATAAAAGACGTGTGCTGTTTCATAGTTGAGCGAAAACCGAAAACCGCATCTTTCTAACTTTCGTATTTCCCGAGATATTTCCAAACACCGAAGACACTGCAAATGTAATTTTTTTCGAAAAACGTCATGTAATTCGAAAACGGTACAACTTAGACCCAATATATCCCTAACGTATTGTTATTTAAATTTAACAAGGAATCCAAAAGTGCAATAATATACAGGGTGTTCCATTTAAAATAATAAAGTTAGTACTTACTTCCGGTACAACCGGAAGTCCGCCATTACTGAAACTAATTTTAGCATATGTAGAATGTGATTCGAGGCAACATTTATTTGAAATTTTTTTTCAAAAAGGCAGTAATAAATTGGCTAGGAACCGTTGCAGCTTAGGTTGGACACCCGGTATACAGGGTGGGCCACCACATACGGCGCGGGCTCTATATGGAAAAGCATAGGATTTCTTGAAATCCTTTTTATTTAGTTGAATGTTGGACCTTTGTATGTACAATTTAAAATAATTATAATATATTAATAAAAAGCTGTTCGAGAAAAAAGCTCCATAACAAACTTACCTTTTTTTTTAATGGAACACCTGTATATAATGACATATTTGGAATCTAAAGACCAAATTAGGGCAAATTTATGTAATACTTCATATTCCTAAAGCCAGCGGTTTTTGAGATATTTTAAAATTTATGAAATTACAAAATTTAAGTTTGATTTTTACTGCCTAATCCAAAATTACCCGTTTACCTACATTCATCATTCAGCTAAGAGGCTAAGCAATGAAATGAAGTGGAATTTTAATCACACAGTTATACTGAGTGTTAGTAAATGCTTGTTTAAGTTTGATGACAGTTGCAGTAAATTAACTTTCTTATCTTAAATAGAACAGCCTATATCTGATGATACTACCCAACGTAGAATTTAATCGTCTTTAAAAATGTATTAGGGTTAGCATTTCATTTTTCCGGGGACTACATTTAATAGAATTTATTTAAATTCAGTTGGTTTAGACATCATTACCAAGCACGTATAAACAATTTATCATTATTTGACAGCATTCAAAACTTATTTTGGTTGAACTGTGAAATTTATGGTTAAATCGTTAAAGAATGAAAATTTATTTATCATTTTAACAATTGCTGAATGCGAAGAACATTATTTTCTCGCATCAAGTGTGTACGCCCAAAAATATCCGGATAGATCACATCCAATAAAAACTGCATTTGAAAGCATACTTCAAATGTTTGGGCAAACTGGAAGCGTAAAGTATGAGAAGAGAAAGGCAACCGACGACGGAAGTCCATTTTGTAAGAAATGAAGGAAATGAGTTTCTTGTAGTCGGATCTTAATAGAGAATCCTCATATCAGTCATCGCAAAATTAGCCGGGAAACAGGAATAAGTAAACGATGTGTTGCTAGGATTGTTAAAAAATAGAAACCTCACCCGTTCCATATTCAAATGCATCAACAGATTAGTGAGAAAGACCATCAGTATCCTCTTGACTTTTGCGTATGGGTTTTGGATAAATGCAGAGATGAAGTTTTATTTAATTATGTTTTATTTTCGGGTGAATGTTCCTTTCACAAAAATGGTTTTCTTAACAGACACAGTTTTACCAACTAGTCTCTTAACGTATGGAGAGGAGTCGTGGGGTTAAATGCAATAGGTCTTAATTTTTTTAATGGTAACCTTGATGAACAAAAATTTCGAAGATTTCTGCGCTACCATCTTCAAGAGCTTTTGGAAAAGATTCCTTTAGCTGTAAAAGAAAGTGAGTGGCTACAATTAGACGGTTCCCCAACACATTTCCATGCTAACGTTCGAGAGCAGTTGAATATACTAGGTGGGGTGAAAAGTAACCTCCTTGGGAAGGAAAATTTTTTTTTAAATGATTTTTTATTTTATTCAATATAGTCCCCTTTTAGCTCGATACACTTATTCCAGCGATTTTCCAACTTCTTGAACCCGTCCGAAAAGTAATTTTCCGGAAGGTCTGCAAAATACTCCTCCGTGGCGTCGATGATTTCCTCGCGTGAGCTGAATTTTTTATTGATGAGCCATCTTTTGAGGTTTGGGAAGAGATAATAGTCCGACGGAGCCAAATCGGGCGAATACGGTGGATGCGACAGCAATTGGAGCCGTAAGTCATTGATTTTAGCCGCGGTTGCGATGCTCTTGTGCGCCGGTGCATTGTCTTGCAAAAACAAAATTTTTTTTCGCTTCATGTGAGGCCGTTTTGCAGCGATTTCGGCCTTCAATCGCTCCAATAATGCACAGTAATACTCGCTGTTGATGGTTTTTCCTTTTTCGAGGTAGTCCACGAAGAGTATGCCATGACAATCCCAGAAAACCGACGCCATAACCTTTCCGACCCATTGAGCCTCCCTCGGCCGCTTCGGAGCACTCGTGCCGGCTTCAGTCTATTGCCGGGCACTCATTCTGTTCTCTGGTGTGTAATAGTGGATCCAGGTTTCATCAACACTTACCAATCGACGCCAAAAGTCCGCCCGATTCCGCATCAGCAAGTCCAAACACTCTTTCGAAGTGCTCTCGCGTTCGTGTTTTTGGTCAGGAGTGAGCATGCGCGGCACCCAACGGCAGGATAACTTTTTCATATGCAGAATATTGCCCAAAATATGGCGTGTGCGCTCAGTGCTAATCTTTGTGGTGTCTGCTAGCTCGCGCACCTTCACTTTCCGGTCAGCCAACACCATTTCATGTATTTTTTTGACATTGTCCTTTGTAACCGCATCGGAGGGCCTGTCGCTGCGGGCTTGATCGGTAGTGGCGTTGCGGCCACCACGAAACTCTCGAAACCAATATTTGACGGTGTAATCTGAAGGAGCATTAGCCCCATAATATTTATCCAACCTTTCTTTTGTTTTCTTCGCCGTTTTGCCTCTCAAAAAATAATGTTTTATGAGAGAACGAAAATCGTTTTTGTCGATACTCAACATGATGCCAAACACGTCAACAACAATCAGCTGTCAAAACAAAACTAAATACAGTATCGCACTGAAATTTGGCATGTCTGCCTAAATATGAACGGACTTCAAGGCACCATAACCTTTTTTGCAGTAGCAGCGCATTCTGGCGGTCAAGGAGATTACTTTTCACCCCACCTAGTAGTATACTAGGATTATAGGATATGCTACATCTCCGAGTATACTAGGAAATATGAAAGAAAGGATAATAGGTGCTTTACAGGCTACTACCCCCGATATGTTAACAAAAGTACATCAATCATTTAAAAAGCGAATCCGTTTGTGTATTGACTGGGATGGTCGTCATTTTGAATATCTGATAAAAAAAAAAATCATTGTGTTTGTCTATATTTTTTCCATCGTGCATGCTTGTTATTGGGTGTATTTTTTTTTATTTGTTGTATTGTATCATCAGATATAGGGTAATCTATTTAAGATATGAAAGTTAAGTTACTGCAAAAGTCATCAAACTTAAACAAGCATTTATTAACACTCAGTGTAACTAACACACTCATCGCTTAGCCTCTTAGCTGAATGATGAATGTAGGTAAATGTGTTTAACTTTGGATTACACAGTAAAAATCAAACTTGAATTTTGTACAGCAATTTCAAAAATTTTAAAATATCTCAAAAACCGCTGGCTTTAGGAATATGAAATATTACATAAATTTGCCCTAATTTGGTCTTTAGATTCCAAATATGTCATTATACAGGATGTCCCCTCGTTGGGTTGCATAACTTCGTAGGGTTAACAAAACACTTCTAGTCAGCATAGGTCCAATTCTCAACCGTTTTGGAGATAGGGGTGGTCAAAAGCGCTGAAAGTCACTAGTTACGGTAACTAATTTAGACGAATCATAGACGCATTTGGCTCGAATTTCGGCATGAAATGGTTGCTAAGGAACGATTAACTTAAATTACAGTCTTACTTCCACAATAATGAGCAGAAATTGTTTTAATGATTTTAATAAACAAGCAATGCTGTAAACATTTAAAGGTGCTCAAAATGGCGACCCTGGACTGCCAAACACAACTCTGCTCTTTGACTCAGTCCTCCTATCCAGTTGACATTTTCCATATTTCCACAAACTTCCTGAAATGCTCGTTGGATTTTACCTACCAGTTCTTCTTTGGTAGCCGGCTTCTCTTGTCCATAAACGATAGTCTTAACATGCCTCCAGAGGAAAAAGTCAAGAGGCGTCAGGTCAGGCGAGCGCGGGGGCCATGCGACAGCTCCATTCCGCCCTATCCAGCGGTTTGGAAACGCAGTGTTCAAAAAGTCGGTTACCACTCTTCCATAGTGTGCCGGACACCCGTCATCGACAAACCACATCCTATTACAGACGTTGAAGGGGATATCTTCAAGAAGAATGGGAAGCTCTTCTTCTAGGAATCTCCTGTAGATATGGCTAGTCAATGTTCCATCAAAGATTTTCGCTCCTAGGACAACATTTCCGATTATTCCTCCCCACATATTAACCGAAAATCGGTGCTGAAATCTACTTTCTGACAAAGCATAGGGATTTTCGTCGCTCCAGATGTGCTCGTTATGTGAGTTGTTAATCCCACCACGAGTGAAGGTGGACTCATCAGCGAACAAAGCAATTGGCAGGAGATCCTGGTTCTCTAGGATCCACGAGCAAAATTCTTCCCGTCTTGCATAGTAGGGAGGTAAGAGATTTTGTACTTGTTGTACGTGGTATGGATGTAGCCCATTTTCACGTAGTCTGTGAATCGATGCTCTTTTCTGTCCTGTGGTGGCAGCAATTCTTCTTATGCTGGTTCTCCGATTCTCAGAAACTTCATGACAAATAGCTTCAGTGTGGTTTCTTCGCGCAGACTCTCGCTCATTAGTCTTTTTCGGGAAGGATCCTGTTTGCCGGAGCGATATGAAACAGTTCATGATGGTTGTCCGACATTCGGTTCGGGTAGCGTTCTGCGTACTCTCTTGCCGCTGCTGAAGCGTTTCCTCCACAATAGCCATACAAAAATATCATGTCGGCGTACTCTTCCTTCGTAAAAATAGGCATTTTTAAATGTTCTGCGAGCGAAATCCAAAACTGTCAAAAATACAACAAAACTGCTTACATAATAACTGTCCAAAAGCCTACGTCAAGTGCATTGGATCTAAGTTACCAGTCGAGCCAACTGCGTCCATGATTCATCTAAATTAGTTACCGTAACTAGTGATTTTCAACGCTTTTGACCACCCATATCTCAAAAACGGTTGAGAATTGGACGTATGCCGACTGGAAGTGTTTTGCTAATTTTGATACAAGGAATAACCCTATGAAGTTATGCAACTCAAAGAGGAGACATCCTGTATGCAGGGCGTTCCATTTAAAAAAAGGGTAAGTTTGTTATGGATCTTTTTTCTCGAACACCCTGTATAATTCAAAATAATTTTAAATTGTACATACAAAGGTCTAGCATTCAACTAAATAAAGAGAATTTCAAAAAATCCTATGCTTTTCCATAAAGAGTCCGCGCCGTATGAGGTGGCCCACCCTGTATATTCATTTATTTATTTATTTAATTGTGACGAATTTCTGTGTTATCTTGAAAAACACTTAAATAATGATTGCATTTGTCGAAATAGTACAATCAATATGGGTGATCTCAATATCGATTATACAAAAATATACAGCGTTAGTAAAAAATTGAAGGACTTAGTGCAAGCATCCGGTTTTAAACAGATTGTGGTGGAAGATACTAGAACAACACTGACATCATCAACGGTCATTGATCATATAATTACAAACGACTTCTCTCTATCAGAACTACCAAGAAACCTTGGGGGTCCAGCTGAACTTAGAAGCAGAGCCTAAAAAAGATCAGTGGACATATAAAAGAGACCTTAATAAACAAAATGTGGAACTTATAATCTAGGAGTTTATAGGAGTTAGTTGGAATTACATATCTACCAATGTAGATCTTATTTACCATGACTTCATAATAAACGTACAGGGTTGCTATAAATAAGATATATCCACTGAAAAGAGGAGTTACTTAATAACAAAAAATAACAAGCAAATTACGATTGTATTGAATTCGGGGATCAAGGAGTGCCATTAGAAGAAAATGTTAACAAATTCTACGTGAGTAGCATACAGGAAATTGTACCAGAGTATACCAGTTGGAAAAGCAGGTGTGGACTGCGTTGCCAATCGGCATTGTGCGCAGGCTAAGCCTGCATGATGACCTAGTGGCAGCAGGTATGAAAAACAAATCCACAAGCGATGATTTCCTGAATGTCAAATTGTAAAAGGAAATGTTTGGTGTAATTGGATATCCGTTACTAGACATCGTCAATACTTAACTGTAAACTGGTTGACTACCTAGTGAATTAAAAACAATTGGTGGTATTACAGTGGTTGCAGGACCAGTTGAGTGACAGCTATCACAGAACTGGAATAAACTGCAAAGTTTCTAACAAAATCGAGTGTAAGGTGGGGGCGCCGCAGGAGAGCGTGCTTAGGCCGCTGCTGTTTCTCGCCTATATAAACGATATGCATGCAGTTCTGAGACAGTCATTTGTTGGTTTGTTTGCGGATGATACCCTTATTTCTGTATCTGGATCAAATATGGAAAAGATAACGCAAGCTTTAAATGACGAACTTGGCGTACTGTTTCAATGGCTTTGTAATAGCAAACTTAGACTTAATGTATTGGAAATAGTCACACAAAAAACAAATCAACTTCTTTGTAAGAACCCTATCGATGATGATCTCATCGTAGGATAGTGTACTTTCTTTGTTCGAGCTTATGACACACGCGCTCTCCAATATACCTGCCCGTACGGTTTACCTAACAGAGTTAGTTTTTAGTTAGTTATTCGTCGATGTTCTTAGTAGTAAGATCGTGTTAATAAAACTGCGTTATTGGAAATGGTAGTTTTAATTCCACAAGCCCTATTAACCAACAGGTTATGGGCCCAGTTTGCGACAGTTAAAGTGACAGTTTAAGTGTACAGCAACTTTCCGACATAAATATGCAAAAGATCTACTTTCAGCAACATGGTTTCCCTGCACATAATGCAGTGGCCGTCCGAAGCTATTTAAGTGAACAGTTTCCTAATCGATGGATCGGAACTCATTCTGAAAATATCAAATGGCCGCCACGTTCAACAGATGTATCCCCCCTTGATTTCTTTTACTAGGGTTATTTGAAACAAATAATTTATCGCTTAGACCAATATAGAGCAGTTGCGCAATAAAATTGTTCAAACGTCAAACATTAGCCCAGAAATGTTGGAGAATGTTAGAATGATTTTCTACAACAGATTAGGATATTGTTTAGCCAAGGATGGGGACATATTTGAACCTTTTGTTTGAAGGTTCAATGATTTTAAAAAAAAATCAGGTTTATTTCATCTTATTATTAAGGTTTATTTTAGTTTTCTATTTTTCAAATTTATTTACCCAGAATTCATTTTTATTTGTCCTTCATTAAATTTACTATCTCTTTTTAAGGGTTTTGTCCTAAATTCAGTAGAATGACTTTGATTTGCTTGTCATGAACAAACCCTAATTTTATATTTCTTTATATACTACTATTACGAATAGAATAGTAACCGAGCTGGTGTTAAAGTTTATTTAATTTATTATTAAGAGTTACTTTTGAGTTTTCATTTTTTAAAATTATTTACTCAGAATTAAGTTTTATTTTTCCTTCGATAAATTTATTATTTGTTTATGAGGGTTTTGTTCTTCGTTCATTAGAATTACAACTACTTCAAGCCGTTATCGAAAACTCTAGAAAGCCCACAAGATATTTCTGATCTAATTGGTGTTAAAAAAAACATCGATTAAACGCATACCTAAGAAAAATAAGTACCACGCCTGCAAGCCAAAATTTCTTTGTGTATTTCAAGAAAGAGATTACGATTCAAGATATGATTTTTTCATATGGGTTCAAGGAAAAATAGAAGGAGATTTTCATGGGCATATTTTGTTTGGCGATGAATCTACCTTTACAACGAATGGCGTGGTTTCATCTCAAAACTGTAGCTGGTGGTTAAATGAAAATCCAAATTTCATTATTGACAACAGAAATCAATATTATCAAAAAACGAATATATGGTGTTCTATACTAAACGACATATTAATCGGACTTTTTTTTTCAAGAGAATTTAAGTGGAAATATTTATATAAGCTTTTTGGAAATTGAATTAGGAGAACTTTTAGACTATAGAGCATTAGATGAAAAGCATCGTTTATGGTTCTAAAATAACGGATGCCCTGCCCATTGCAGCAGAGTTGTCACCCAATGGCTAAAGCGAAGATTTGGAACTGATTGGATAGGGCGAAACACAGATCTACGATGGCCTCCCCGTTCGCCAGAATTTACACCGCTAGATTTCTTCTTATGGAGACATTTAAAACAAGAGTGTACGAGGATCGTTCTTTTAATAATGTTGAAAGAGAGATAAGAAAAAAGAAATGACTTAAATTATGTTATTAAACCCTTATGTAGACGGTTCAAAATCTAAATGTGATACTGTACATATATCACGATTGGCTCCATATTATGAACCTTATCAGGCCACCTCCCATAATCAGAATTAAAGGTACAAGATTAAGTTTGTTACAGAATTCGGACATGATCGCCGCAGTGGCTATTTTGATCACAGTGGGGACCGTTTGGGACACATTCTGCTCCTAAGCCTTATGTTATTCAAAACCTAAGTAACACTTCAGGTGTACTAATTGATAAGTTAGGAGAACTCAATGTAAAAGACGATGCATGGGAAGTTCTCACCTTCATTAATTTAAAAGAATTTGAACAAAAAGTTCAACACTTCGACATTTTAAGACACGTACAATATAACGAACAACTATTAGCTAAAGGTTTGGAAAGACTAGAATACGATTTACTTAAACAACAAACTGACAAACATACAATTTTTGAAAGCCATGCTGACATTATTTCCCTTTTACTGCAATTATATCAGTCAAGAGATCAATTATCTAATCAATGCAGTGGTATCCGCTAAGCACGGACTAATTACACCCATACCTTATAACAGCTCACGAAATTGTTAAAGAATTGCGGACTGTAGTCGGACGATTACCCTCTGAACGGCGGGTCCCTTCTGTACACCAAGTTCAGGTAATTTGTTTTATGGCGGCAAGGGTCAGTTTATTATAGGGCACAACTATACACCAAAACATGTTTACAACCATGGATTTAAATTATGCAAATATTTCAGTATAAATTATGATTTGGGAGGTAAACTAGATTTCTTGGAATCAAATTAAGGAAACACTTAATACTGAAAAAGGGATTATATTAATTTCAATTTCCCCACCTGCACTATTTATAACATGTTTACAACGATGGATTTAAATTATGCAAATATTTCAGTATAAATTATGATTTGGGAGGTAAACTAGATTTCTTGGAATCAAATTAAGGAAACACTTAATACTGAAAAAGGGATTATATTAATTTCAATTTCCCCACCTGCACTATTTATATATACTTATGCATCTTTATATATATCTTCAATTCGATTTACTCTTTCGTTAGATTTATTGTGCATTTGAAAAATCTGTATTTTTTGTGTTTGTATTTGATCTAGTAAAATGGAAGTTTCAATAAATACAAGTACGCGCGGAAAACCTTTATTGATTGTGAACATGTTTACGTTTTCGCGCCAGAAACAATTGAAAAGTGGTGAAGTGTTTTGGAGATGTACGAATAGACGTTTAAATTGTGCAGCAAAGGTATTCACATTGGGTCCAGAAAATACAATCATAAGAAGTGATCTACATCACAACCACGATACCGATGAGAAAAAAATAAATCGTCGTATGATATCCAATTCTTGCAAAAGGAAAGCTATTGAAGATATCTCAGAGAAGCCTTCAAAAATTATTTGTAGAGAGTTGCAGAATAACTTACCGGCGATACTAACATCTAACGATATTATTAATATTAGAAAAACGATATATAGTTCTAGAAGAAAAATTCTGCCCAACATTTTACCCAAAAATGTAGCTAAAAGTCACCAAGTCCTAGCCAGCTTGAATTTAAAAACAAATCGAAATGAAGATTTCCTGTTTATAAATAACGAAGAAGACAACATTGTAGTGTTTACCTGTGAAACTAATTTAAGACTTTTATCCGAAATACAATGTGTTTATATGGACGGAACTTTCGGATATTGTTTAAAATTTTTCTATCAATTATTTACAATTCACGGATTTAAAAATGGACACTATATTCCACTTGTTTTTTGCTTACTGACAAATAAGCGAGCTGAGACGTATACAAAACTATTTAGTGCTATTAAAAATGAAATGTTAATGCGCTATAACTTAATTTTTGCACCCAGTGAAGTGTTTTGTGATTTTGAAATGGCAATACATACAAGTATTAATGAAACTTGGCCAACAACTAGAATTGTTGGTTGCCGTTTTCATTTAGGACAATCTTGGCATAGAACAATTCAAAGATTGGGTTTGAGCGAAGAATTTCAAAATAAGAGTTCTTCCATAGGTCAATGGCTGAAGTTAACTTTTGCTTTAAGCTATTTGGAGCCACAGGAAGTGGGGGAATGTTTTGTAGAAGACTTAATGTCATCTAAGCCAAAGATGACAGAGTCGATAAATATGTGGATTATTTAGTCGATAATTACATTGATGACGAAAACGCAAATATGGAACCCGAGAACACAATATTTAAAACAACAAACGCTTGTGAATCATATCACGCAAAATTTGGAGGCTTGTTTTATAATCAACATCCTTCTATATATATTTTTGTTGAAGCTGTAAAGCAAGTACAACTTGAGACATATGTTAAAATTCAAAGTTTACATTTATGTAAAAAAATTAAAGATAAGTTTGTAAAACAAAAATTGAAGACTATAGTTTCAATAACTAGTAAACTTCGAAATAGAGAAATAAGTAGAATAGACTATTTAAAATGTATTAAGCACTTGACATAATTTTTTTATGTATTACTGTAAATATCTAACACAGTCAAATGTATCTTGTAAAATAGATTTATTTGACTCACAATTTATCCAATAAACTTATATTTCAGCAAATTTCAAATGTCTTATTTATTCTAATATTTTCTATTTATGTGTTTACTTTGGTGTACAAAAAGGTTCAATAATTAAGACGTCCCTTCAAGGTTGGTGTACAAACGGGCTATAAGATTACTAAAGCAGGTAAGTTGGTGTACAGAAAGACTCCGTCCCCTCTGAAACATCCTTCCCTATTGACGTCATGAGTAATGTAAGCACTCCAATGTTGCTCGATATATCTTCTGTTAAAGTTATGTTGCACTATCCTTATATAATTTGTAGTCTCAATTACTTTAGTGGAAAGTGATCCTTACGAAATATTTAAATTCACCACAGTGGCATTACCACTTCATAATACGAAATTTGTTAAAATTACTTTAAGATACCCTATCGTAGCTATAAACGAGAAATCAGGTCAGTATATACCTGTAAGCAATGATGAGCTGAGTAGATTTAAGAAAGCAGCCGTTAAGTATTTTGTAGGGAAACCTACTCAACCAATTGTTGCCGGTACCACTTGTGAATTGGAGCTAATAAGGCCACTACCAAACATTGCTCCCAATCGTTCTAAAGCAATTATAAATGTGGTACAGTCAACGTATCTGCCAACTGAAAAATTGAATACATGGGTGTATATAGTGCCGGCAAATATCAAAGAAATATTCACCATTATGTGCTCAATTAACGGTTCGACAACGGTTGATAAAGTGATTATTAACAGCTCGGGTTTAATAAGTTTATCTAGTGGTTGTGTGGGTGAAAGTAGGGGCAGAACCAGTGGCGGAGATTAGGACCCGCAGGGTCCGCGACTGCGGGGGGCGCAAGCGTCTTCGGGTGCATTATCAAGAGAATTTGTGACAAATATATGTAGAATTTGAAAACGAGAAGTGTGTTTTTTTAAAATAAGTACATATGTCTATTGGTAGATATACTACAATTCATGCGCAAAAAATATGCCGAATGTTATATTATACTCATACACATAACAAACTTCCAATATAGTTTTTGCGCCTCCGTCCAGAAACACTGATTTTGCATTACCATAAATCGGCCTGAAACTTACCATTCTCCGGCCTAGGCCGGCAAAAAGACCACTAATGGTTGGCAACACTATATTCGAATTACTGACATTTCTGCCATTAATTATAGATTCGATGACAGATGACAGAATTCTCGTTACACAATCTCTTAATTAATTCATATTTATTCCAATTCTATTTTCGGAAGATTTTACAGGTAATAAATGGTTAATAACTTCACACACAACCTCTGTAATATGAGCTAGGGTCTTCATGGTCCCTTTTATTGATGAATATGTATCAAAAGTACCAAGAAAATTATAACGTCAAAACATTAAGGTATTTTAACCCTGATTTTCAATTCAAAATTCATACGTAATATGTATTGCCAACCTGTACTGTTAACTCCCTAGCGTTAATTTTTTTTATTATTTACAACAAAATTAAGATTTGTCGGCGCAAAAAATAGTGTGTAACACACGGCCAGAAACTCTTTTGCGAGTATTCGCACTTGTGAACCCTCGGCTTCGCCTCGGCCCCACAAACCGTGCTCACACTCGCAAAACTATAGTTTCTGGCCTAGTGATACAAAAAACTATTACATCGATCATCACTTTCGACGTGGGTCCATTGTAAACGTAATGTAAGTATAAGTATAGGTATGTGTGTCTCGCGTAAGTTTTTTAAGCAATTTTAAATCTTTTGTGCTATGTATGTTGATATAAATGTTTGTTTTATTTAAAGAAATGGTAGTTTACCATTAGAGATAGGCCATAGAGTCAAATAAATATTTTTATAAAATAAAGAATGTGTTAACAATATTGCAATTAACCATAAAAATATGTTTTGTGTTCGATTTGTTATAAAGTCGCTAACAGAAATTATTTTAAAATCAAAGCGTCATTAGGAAAAGGCGGAAGCGCGGGGACTCATGAGGAATTGACAGGATTAAGACATTCATTTGATGAAATTAAAGATGCAGGTAGAAGTTGCAAATGCGTAGGGCATAGAGCCTAATTTTGAAAAGAAGAGACTACGACCGACAAAAACCCACTTTGATGAACTAAGTCAAGATGAACGAATTGAAAACAATGAAAAGAGATTCAAAATAGAAGTGTATTTTAAAGTATTGAATATCCTAATTTCCAAAATTGGCGACCGATTTCATTCTTTTCAGAAAGTATTAAAAAAATTCGACGTTTTGAGTCCTAAAACATTAAATAGTGTTAATGATGACGAGCTTTCCCGCTTATCAAACTGCTTAAGTGCTTTCGGATGGCTATGAAGCACCAAATTAAAAACGTTGAAAGTATTGGACAACTGGCTAAAGTCATTCTTTGCCAACATTCTACATTATCTGCCAGCTTTCCTGACGTGTGTACAGCTTATCTGCTATTCATGACTTTGCCTGCTGATAGGTCATTTTCAGAATTGAAGCTGTTTAAAAGCTACCTTAGAAGTACAATGTCTCAAGGAAGACTGAGTGGACTTTCTATTTTAAGTATGGAAAATGAAACAGCTCGAAAAATTAATTTTGATTCAATTATCGATACTTTTGCTACCTCAAAATCTCGCAGAAAGAAGTTTTAGATTATTTTGGGATTTTCGAAAAATGTTCTAGATTTTTTTTATGTATTAAGTAATACTGTAGTACGATATGTAAGATATGTTTTGAGTTATGTATTTTACTGGTTTGTATTGAATCTATATGTTATGTGTATGTATGTTTAATTTTGTAATTAAGTGAATTTAAGCCTAAAATGAAAAAAAGTATTTACTTTATTTTATCATTTATATAACATGGGACTATTTTATTATTTATGTACCTAGTAAATAAAACAGTGAATAAAATAAATTAGTAAGGTTTCTAAACGATAACATGTGGCAGCAATAAAAGTTAAATTAGCGTTGTGGTATCGAAAAAGGGCGCAAAATTTTAAATTGCGGAGGCGCGAAACCATAATAAGCTCCGCCACTGGGCAGAGCCTTGCAAACAACGACACATGTATCAAAGATATATCGAGTTACAAGTGGCAAAATTTACGACTCAGTACAAAATTTTTCTTTTATTTTTCCCAAGCGAAACAACATCTTGATAAATTAAATTTTCACGATAATGAAGAAAAACATATAGATGAGGTACTCCAGGATATAAGTGAATTGCGTCAAGGAGAATATTTTAAAACTCAAAATATTCATTATTCAATACAGTATACCCTTCTTGCCGTAATCTTAACAACTCTCTTAGTTCTGGGGTGCGTAGAAGTTTGGATTGTGTGGAAACGACGTTCCCGTGAAAGAATCTTTAAAGGAAGAGTGCACGAGGAAGGCACGTTCGTTCTTCCTGATGGTCGTAGTTGTCGAGTTAGACTGAGCTCTACGGCCGAAAAATCGGTAGAAAAGTAAATAGGAAATGTTTATTTGTAATTTTAGATTAGATGTTCTTTCTAAATTTACTTTAATTAATTAATGTTATTAAAATTATTTTGTTGTACTGCCTTCATGTTAGTTATATAATTAAAGTATTTTTCTTTTCGCCGTAATTGCCGCTCTGTACCTGTTTCATGTCCAAAAACCAAAACATGAATAAACATGTCGAGACCAAGCGAACGCTTGGACAGCTAGCTGAGTATCAAACATTAACCCAATTACCATCCCAGTGGGAGTCATTTATGAATGGAAGACCAATATGCCACAGCCTAGAAATATGCAGCCCACCTCAAGTTATCAGAAGGTTTGAAATGAAAAAAGCGAAAGCTACAAGGCGACAATTCCACCAGCCAAAATTACCATGCAACCATCTTCGCAACTTCGCTATGATATATACAAATAGATATACAAACGTGGAGCAATAAATCGGCTCAAGAATGAAAAACATTTTGAAGCGACCTATCCAACAACTTGGTCACTCCAAAACCGAAGCAATTGGGCACTGCATCGGTGACATCTACCTATACAACAATCTAAGAGAAAAGCAGACTGTCACCTTTCCAAGCAATCCATCGTTTCGAGCAATGTCTTCATGTTTTAGTTCATTAATTTGTTAAATTAAAACATTCATTTTTGTTATTTAAATCAAATTTTATTTAATGTTTTCTTCAGTTCAATTATGTTTGTTTACAAAATTAGAATTAAAACAAATTAAAATTGTAAGTGAATAATTTGTAGGATTTTCTCTTTCTTTAAATAAACAAACGCCTCAGAAGCGTAATTGGCGCTTAAGTTAAATCATAAGTTAAGTAATGCAATATGTCGGAGGCATATTTTGTCGGACGGAGGGGAAATGCCACAAAATTATTATTTTTAATATTTTAAGTAGTCTTAAGTAATATTGTTAAGTCATTGTGTGAGCTCGCCGATTTATGTCCACTCAGCAAAGTCGCTATGTTAGGAAAAAAAAAGTTGTATTGGTAGTAGAGGCGAATGCGGAGCAATTAGATAGAGCAATAGAATAAAGAATTTAGAAAAGAGAAAAAGTTATAAATTAGTTACTTGTTCCTATTCAATCTGGGTCGATCAAGGTAGATACCCTCCAAGTTTATTTTATTTTAATTATTTTAGAAGCAATAAGCGAGTTACCCCCAGTTACGGAGGTCCCATTTACCCCCGTGACAATATTCCTGCCAATATGTTGCGGTCTGCAGTTCATGAATTTTATGTGCGAACAATTAGATGCAACAAACGTGAAGGTAGACATACAGAGACGCTTAGATAATTTTGTTCTATTTGTTTCTCTGTTCTTAATTTTTTTACCATTCATTTATTGGGTGTTTATAATTTTGTATTATAAATTTTCCTTTCATTTCATTCATTATTCACGGCCCAGCTAGATTAATTTTACTGCATTTTGTACTACCAGCCATATTTATAGTATCTTATCTTCAATTTGAAATAAAAATTTTATACTTTGAGGGAGTTTTTGAATATTCATATTATTGTTGTAAAATTTACCTTATCAAAAAGAAAAATGTTTATGTTCAGATCATGTAGTTGTGGTAATCCCGGCACGATTTCAAAGAGCCGAAAAATGGACCAAAGTAGGCCATGTATTTACGGAGATACACTAGATTTATAATGTATAACTTTTTAATAGAGGTTTTCTTTTAAAACAAAAGTACGTAAAAGCGAGCAGCAAAATATTTGCAATATAAATACAAAAGCTTCTAAGACAAAATAAATTTATTTGCAGAAAAATTTCTGTTTTAAATAAGTAAAAATGAAAGCAAGCATTTATCAACTTATAATTTTTTTGCGTTCCTAGTGTGATTTCTATTTCTCTTGCAATTAATTCTAAACCTTTCTTTCCGGGGTCACTACTGTGAATACAAAATGAAAAATAAATTACAAAATACATACCCTCGCACTTCCAGGTCCCAAAAAATAAGGCTTAGATAAAGTACATACTCTCGTCGTCTTATGTAGATACAAGTGCATACCGCTATTGTGTGTAACTTGTACCCAACCTTCAGGCAAGACTTCAAAGTGATTGTGGCCCTTCTCTATTAAAATAACCTTTTCTTTTTGTTCAAATGGCTTTACTTCATCATCTACAACAGATGACAACGACGGGTATTCCTTCGATAAGCTTTTATCCAATGAAAAACAACAATTATTGCTAGTTTTAAAAGATTAAAACTATGACAGAAAACTGCAACATATATTCCTGGACAATACCTGAAAGCGCTTCTGAAGCGGTGCGTTTTTTCTTCACGAGGGCTTCTTCCAGCATACGTTCAACTTCTTCGTCAGGAATATCCGAGTCCGAATACTCGGAATGTTCAGATTCTGATTCATTTTCAACTTCGTCCAGTACGTGAAAACGCCTAATGCTGTTCGCGCTATTTCCATTATAGATACCGTTCCTGAAAGGGCATTGACTACTGGCTTGGAACTGTTGGCTTTGGTTTACTTCTTGGGTTTCGGTGATATCGGCGGATGCCGTGGATCCTTCCTCTATGTCCATTTTCTTCCGCTAACACCGATAGAAAGACGAGCGTAATAAGTGGCTTAGTTTCCCAGCGGCGACAAATTAAAATAACATTTCAACTTAATTATTTGCAAAATTGAAATGCTTTTTAGCTATCACCGCAGAAAACTTCCATTATGGATTCGCGCAATCCTGGAAACCGCGAAAAATGCCAAGTGGCATTTCAACAATTCCCGAATTATGGTGAAATTAGTGGAGGGGAAGCGAACACATGTGGGTGGCAGTTGACGGTCGATAAAACAAGTGACTTCTTTTCCTACAACAATTAAATAATTTCCTTTATTTATAACTCTGGTAAAATTTTAAGAATTTGGAATATATTTTATTTTAATAAGTTGTGAAACTTCTGTTATGTAAATATGAACACCAGACAATATTATTTTAAAGTAATCCGCATTATAGGTCGCCATATATTTTAGTTGATAAAAAGATTGGCAGATGGCGACAGCATATTGAACGACCCGGGCTGACCCGGGCGAGTTGTCAGCGATTGTGTTTCATCACTATCTGACTAATGTACTAAACAGAGATGCAATATAATCGGTGAATAAAGCAACTCGCCCCGTCTTCTTACCTTTCTCACATATCTACTTTATCTATGTTTCTAACCTAACCTCTGTGCCTAACCCTAACCACCCCTAACCAAAATCGAAATGTCAGATATACTTCATATTTGAGTTAAAATTAAGTAAGATTTTAACAAATCAAAACCACATGCTTATTATTTTATAATACCTTTAAGGAAAGTTTTATAAATAACTTTCTTAAAATGGCAGCAGAAGTAAAAGAACTACTGAAATATATGCATTTAGGTGCTCGACTGGATCTCAAAGCATATGCTGTAAACAATATTCTAGGTTATACCTTTTGCATCACCATCATTTTTTCTGTCTTAAATATTTTTGTTTATCTTAGGATTAACAGGTACAAAGGATGGCGTTACAATTCTTACGGACAATCCCCAGTCACTAATATCACTTTTAACACTTTTATATGATAATAACGAAGTAATTTCGAAAGAAGCTGCTTTAAGTCTTGTAAATATCTCCGCACACGAACAAGCTGTTTCTGTTTTACTAGACCTGCATTTCGAGGAGGAATCGATGCTTGTTATGCAGAGGAGGCTGCAGAATATCGTGAAAACTGTTCTGGATTTTATTTTAAATAAAGAGAGTCGAATTTCCGATCCTTGTTGTATGATTTTATCGAATTTATCACGACCATCAGGACAAATAGAAAAGATTATTGATCTCATAGAAAAAAGTGGATTCACATTCGATGTTTTAATTAACGCATTTACAAAAAATAAATTTAATAATAAGGGGGCAAATTTACATTATTTGGGACCAGTATTGTCGAATTTATCTCAAAGTGTGCGTGTTCGAAAGTACATATTGGACCGGCAAAAGTGTGTAATTCAAAGATTATTGCCTTTCACAGAGTATAGACATTCACAAATTCGCCGAGGTGGAATTGTTGGTGATATATTTTTTGTTATGAGTAATTCATTATATATTTAAATGTTTCTTTTGCTTTAGGGACTCTTAGAAATTGTTGTTTTGATGTTGAGCATCATAATTGGCTCTTAAGTGAAGAAGTCGATATTTTACCACGACTTCTTTTACCTTTAGCAGGTAATACAGAGTATGATGAAGAAGATAATGAAAAACTCCCTTTAGAGCTTCAATATTTATCAGGGGATAAAGAACGTGAGGAAGATCCTGATATAAGGTATGAAATAAAGATAATTTATGCCAATTGTAGAATTTCTTTTTATCTTTCTAAGGTGGAAAAATCCTTACTTCAACGTCAGTCGGCGCTTCATTATGCAACTTTTCTCAAAATTCTTGAGTGTCTAGCTTCACTACATCCCATTCTTTTCTATCCATAATATTTTTCTTTCCTGCTTGTGATTGTTACCAGCATAGGGAGCAATATTTGCTTCTTTGAATGCCGTTCTATCCCTGCATTTTTTGTCATTGAATAACATTTTACAAGAATCTATACCGATTTAAATTTCTTTTAGGTGTATGTTACTAGAAGCTATTACGCAATTGTGTGCAAAAAAAGAAAATAGGGAAATTGTACGAGTTAAGAATACATATGTAATTCTGCGAGAACTACATAAATGGGAGAAAGATTCTAAGGCACTGCTCGCATGCGAAAATTTGGTGGATATATTAATTCGGTATGGAATATATTTATTTTAAAATGCTTAGATCCAATATTTCGCTTGTTTATTTATTTAGGACTGAAGAAGAAATCGGTGAAGACAATTTGAAAGAAGTTGAAATACCTGACGACTTAGAGGAGAAATTTCAGAAGCTAAATCATGATATTTTAAATGAACCTCAATAAAATTCATTTAAATTTAAACGTGTTTTTCATTTATTAGTTTTTTTTTTTGTATCCGACTGTTTATTTTTATTATACATATGTTATCTACTACGTCCCTGTTCACACGTCTCAGAAATAACTACACGATTCGTCTCTTTTAATGTTTAATTATTGACTCTTGTTTACAACAACGTCTCAACGGCTCTATACAGTTCTCTCCCGTCTCTTACGTAAAACTATTGTCAACTTAACTTAAACTAGTAAACTAATATCCCTATTAATATCACATATATGCATTTTACTTGCACAAATTCTATGGTGTGCAACATTTCTAGAAAACTAAAATAATTTTTTTTTTTGCATAATCTAAGAGAAAGTTCAATCAAACATAAAAAAAAAAACATAAAAGTAACGTTCAACCCGTTTCTATTGTTTACAAGTGAACCCTGCATACGACCTTGTCATTTTAAATGGAGCTCTATATATTCTATTTTGGCATTCTATACAAAAATTGTGTGAAAATAGAAGTAATCTGACACTAGTGTCCTCTTTGAAATAAAGAAAAATCTCCTCTTTTGGAATAGATAAAAATAACCTAAGTAGATACTATCGACGCCAAAAGTCTCGACTCAAATTTAAACAGAGAAACACTGAAGATAATGCAATAATTCGAACGCAATTTATATCAAACATAAGTCGAGACTTTTGGCTTCGATGGTACTCACATCGCCTTAACTTTTATTCACTACAGGAAGACGCATGAATTTTGCTTATAAATTGTTGTAGTAATACAGAAGTACAAAGGCCTTTATTTCTTTTCCTTTTAGATTATGTTAATAAAAAAAAATGAAATTGAATAAATCGTAATCAAAGATTCAGTTGAATTTATAGATTTTTAAGGGGATCCTGTATATGGTTGGAGGTTATGGAGTTATGGAATGTTTAAGGGGTTCAGACAGGTTCGGGTTTCGATAGAGGAAGGTCGAAAATTTTTGTTCATATTTTAAAGCAGCTAAAAAAAAATATACCGTGGCGGCAATTAATTTGGAACCACCTAGATTTTTCTATTGTAAATTATTTGTCACTTTGACCATGTTTTTGACATATCAATTTTGACAATTAGTGTTTATGTCACTGTCGTTTAATAGTGACAATAGTTCATGACATAACGCTTCCACTATTAAATATTAGAAATGTTCAGTAAACTAGATAAGGCCGGTGTTTCCAAATTAATGGCCGCCACTGTACAAATATTTTAAACGTTTTGAACTGTTTCATTGGTTTCACCATTCAGTGCAACCAACACCACTCCGATTTAAAAACAAATTAACCTAATAAATAAACTTAACCCTCCTGAATTTGCTACAAACTTCTAAGCAAAAATAAAAAAATGTATAGACAAGGAATTACTACGATAATAAGGTACTCGTTAACAAATTCGGCCAGCGTTTTACGAAATCCGGCAATTTCGATACAACATAGGCATATCAAACGTTGGGTTGCACCTACATTACAAGAATTACAAAGACGTAGAAATAAAGTGGGGCCACCGGCACCAGAGCCCAGATCTTCATATTTAGAATGGAATTACGACGCAGAAATATTTGCATTTGGAAAAAGATTGGGTGAAGAATTTGACGAAGCGATTCTACGTAAAGCTCTAACACACAGATCGTACGCTAAAAGTAAAGAAGACCAAAATGATGTTCAACTTGCGGATAACTCTGAATTCGTTGAAAAGGGATACCACTCAATTAGGACTTATTTGAAAAATGAATTTAAGAAGAGTTATCCGGATGTTTTAGCAAATGTTCTTCATGATCATTTGGTTACAACGGAAATGCTTGCTCATGTTGCAGTGCATATAGGGTTGAGAGATATTGTATTATGCAATGTAAGTACTTTAAGTATGCTCATTTTTCCTCTAATGGGATTTGATAGGATTTTCCAGTTGAGAAAACCACTTTGGCCAATAGTTTTGCAGCCATTGTCGCAGCTGTGGAATTATCATCAGGAAAAGATAGTGTGGAAAAGTTCATAAACGATTTCTTAGTCGCACAATTAAATGGCAAGGATGTCTACGATTTATGGAAATTGGATGACGCCTATGAATATTTACAGGCACTTTTAAAAGATAAAAGTATGGAACCTAGATTGTGTAATCAGAGTGGGATTAATACTATTTTAAGTAATTATCAAGTTGGCTTGTATTCGAATAAGCAATTGTTAGGAATTGGTAATGTTTATTGATAAAAATAGCAATACCTAAGCTTTATTAAAATTTATTTCTTTTACAGGATTTGGTGAAAGCATTGATATTGCCAAACAAACGGCTGCATTAGATGCCATACAGAGGATATACAACAAACGTAATTCAACAAATTTCTAAAAAGAATTAATAAATGAATATACTATAATTATGTTTTCTTTTTTGGATATTTATAATAGTAAAATCTTGAAAAAGAAATTAAACCTAATTAAACTTATCCACCATGCATTCCTTTTTCTTTTAAATTCAAAAAATTATTGGGATTTGTAATTGGCGCATTAAAAATAAACTGTTGTGTTCAGGTTGGGCACAACCCGCGAGAAATAATTCTTAAGCTATCTATTGGCGTTGAATACCGTTAAGATAAAGATAATAGATCAATCCAAACCACATGGTTTAATTCCTTTTTGACCATCACTTGTATAGTACCTTAAAAAATCAAATTTCGCAGCCGGTAAATTCGGTTACTACCTGTGTCATTCAACCGGTTTGAAGTACCTTTGGTTGGCGTTCAGATGGCGTGTCAGGTTTGGCGTGCCCATTAATTTTTTTTAATAATGTTGCATTGTAATTTCTTAATTTTGATTGGTTTTACTTTGTTATTAACTGCCAAGTTTATTTCAGAATCTACAACCAACATAGCTCGCATTCCAATGAATATTTGGCGGTATTTAATTTCATTCATCAGTACTTTTATACTATCGCCGCCAGATGTCAACACCTTACGCAGCTCGGTTGAATAACTATTAAGATATATAAACAAGGTTTCTATGTTGACATGTATTCTCGTTCATTCATAAAATTTTACCCTTGTTTATATATATATATATAAACAAGGATTTTACTACGTTCTTGTGACGTACAAGGATCTTTAAAAATTTATATTTCAAAAACTACTTTACAAAAAATCGACAAAATTTCAGTGTAAATACATATACCAGGTCATGTACAAAATAACGTTATTTTAACAAGAATTTAAAAAAAGTGCAATTCCTCATTCTCTATCTTATGTCAATATATAAGATTGAAGTAGGATGGAGATAATCCCAATGAGTGCGGCCAGTTGAATCCGCTATTAGTGAATTCTTAATGAGTAATAATCGCGATGTATAAAAGTCTATATGAATGTATTCACAAATTTAAAAGACAGTGTGTCAGATGTCACCAAATTTAGTTGTTTGAGTTGAAGCAGAATGTTCCTCTCAATTCATGTTATTCTGTGACCTATTGCTGTCAATTGTCTAAAATTCAAATATTCAAATATACAGAACATACACGGTGACATCAGTTGAAACTTTTATTTACGATTTAATTTATTGCTTATACAATTTAGAATTATGTGTATTAAGTAGTAGTAGTAATATAATTTGCTAGAAACCCCTTTACGTGTTTATCAAAACATAACAAAAATGTCTGTAACGGCAGCTTCGTTGTTAGCAAGATTAGAAGAATTAAAAAATTGGCAAGAGAAACAACAACACAGACTCACACAACAACAATTATCCCGAGCGGAATGTTCAAATGCGTCCTCTAATTATGATACAATTGAGGGTTTATCTGAATTCAACTCCTCGGCAGATATAACCAACGGGGAGTCAATACGTGTGCACTATACGATTTTAAATGAAAAAAATGCCGTTATGAATCCTATTAAGATGAGTCCCCCTATAAATGTGAGTGCACAAAGGAAAGCAGATATAGAAAATACACCAGGAAGGAATAACGAGAATGTTCCTGTAAACTCTAAAAAACCATTTCTTAAACGTGGAGCTGGTCTGGTTAGGTTTAAGATGAACCCTGGTGATCAGAAAAGGTCATTCAACAAAATCCTACAGAAGAAGAGTAATCTAAAAAAGTCTGGCAATGCCAAAGGTTGTAACCAACAAAACTTGGGTTTAAGCATACCAGAAGTTGTAACGGATATTACTCCTTTAAAAAGGCCCGAAGTTAATATTAAAGCCGTATGGTTTAAAGTCCAAGATGATGATGAAGAAGTGACAAAACAAGGTGTACACAGAGGTATAAATTTGTATCTAAAATTTGATTGATTATAATACCAATTCTTTTTTGATATTAATGCTTAAATTTTCGTACATTTTTGACCAGGTAGTTTATTACTAGAACTGACATTGAGACTTTGTATACTGATTTCTTTATCCGTGTTTCTTTCTGAGTTTCTATTTCCTTTGCCTCAAAAACAGTGTTCAGTTAATTAAGATTATTATATATTATTAGCTATTATTTTTTGCTCAACGCTGCTTAAAACCTAAGAACTGATAAAATTTGACTCGGGCTTTAAGAAATAGTCACTTCATTCTTACTTATTGGTTTCAGATGATTCTGAAATTCTTGCCAAGAAAACGATACTTCAAATAAATGAATTAGCCGCACACAATAATAAAATTCCGCAAGATACCGCCGCAGCACTTGCCTATAAGAGCAATCACATTTTAGCTTCGACACCTAAAATAATTGAAATCCCTCATGCCAGTGAGAAATCCGTCGAAAAAGTTCCTTCAGAGCAAACGCTTTACGAACAACAACTTGAACGAGAATTGCTTATATTTGAAGCTCTCGAAGAGAAAGCTATGAATAGCAGTTTCTGTTCCACGAATTCTAGCGTTCTGCACATTTTGTCGAGTACACCTAGTAAAATTAGAAATAAAAATGGAATGAAACATTCTTTACAGGATAAATATGAAAAGCAATTTCACATAACAGATAATGTTATCGAAGAATTAGAAGATCACAATGATGTACCTGTTAGTAACCCTGAAAATGGCGATCCAGAAAAGACTATTTCTCAAGATGAACTCGATAAAATCAATTCCTTAGAAAGTTCCGTAACATCGGAGGATTTCCAAGAAAAACGCGAGGATGACTTAGATTTCAAGGATGACATGCCTTGGTCGGATGTTAATACATATACCCGAGAAAATTCTAGCCTAAGCTCAGCAAGTTTACGAAGCGAGAAAGATTCACAACAAGATGATACTCTAGTTTCTGAAAAAGATAAAACGGAAAACAATGCTGTTAATGCGATTAATAAAGTACAAGTTGACGAGACCAAAGAAATTCTCGCAAAGAAATTGAGGGAGTTGGACGATGAGATACAGAACTTTCGTAAGGAGAACGCCAAATTGCAGAAGACGAAGTTAGAACTGGAGAAGGACCAGCGGGAATTTAAAAAGGAAAAGAAAGCTTTCGAAAAGTACGTGTTGGAGGAGAAAATTAATGTGGAATTTTATTTAGAGGATGAGAAAAAGAAATTGGCGAAGGAAAAGATGGTTTTTGAAAGGTAAGATTACTCTTTTTTTTATCACACCTTCGTATATTTATATTATAAAAATAGTTTATGTACCAAACTGTTTCAAGTTGGAGTGATATGTGTTAGAATTTGACCTAATCAATTTATACATATATATAAAAACAATAGTAACCATATTTACTCATTATTTTAAGTAGTGATGTGTAAAACTGCTATTTTGCGTTAGCAGCTACAACCTGCTTCTGCCACTTTTAGTTAGCAGTTTAAAAAAGCTGCTACTTTCTGTAGCAGTTTTCCTTGTACCGGGTGATTCAGTAAGGGTGGCGACCGGCTGTATCTTGGAAACTGCTATGCCTAGAGCTTCGGGACAAAAAAAATCATAACCAATGTGGCCACCAGAAATATCCGAAAATTATTTTAATGTTCGAAATTTTACCGCTAGGGGGCGTATCTGCTATGTTCAATCATAAAATCAGTATTATCTCAGAAAACTGCAGATTGAGCTATAGTTTTGAATGGAGCGTTCGAAAGCTGAGTTGATGTCCCATTATTTTGTTTAATGACTTTTTTTCGTATCTGCCATAATAAGGAGCGGGGAAGCCGAACAATTGTTCAATATGTAAATTTTAATATCTCCTGAACTATTCAACCAATCTGAAAATTTTTGGACTCGTTCGATTGAGCATTTTCTGGGTTTTTTCTAGAAAAATTATCGTTCTAGCATTTAGTTTGAAATAGATAAACTACAGGGTGTTTTCTGTAGTGATAACATATTTTGGTGAATTCCAAGAAAAAATTAAATGTAACCGTGCTATATAATTACCAGTGTCGCAAGCTAAATTAAATTGTTGAAATTTCAGTGAACACCGCATCTTAATATCTCTATCCGTTCTCGATTTATCGCCAAAAGAATGAAATTTGTAACAAAAATCAACTGCGGCCATGAAAGTAGGCGACGCGACGTATGGTTTCCATGGAAACTACGAAACTATCAGATTGTTTATTGCTTATATCAGCTAAAAATAGTCAAAACTGAATGGAATACATTATTAACGAGAATAATAACAGCAAAAAGAAAATATCTAACCAAAAATTTTAATTATAAATGTTCGGAATGTCTACCATCACTGGCAACCCACAAATTGAGTCTGTTACTTGTGGATAATACACCCGCGTCTACCTCGGCAATGTAAATATTTCTGACGGCTTCTCGAATTCTTTGTTTCATATTATCAGGTGTTGTTGGGCGGTCTTTATATATTTTTAAGTCTACTCCATGAATAAAAATCAATTACTGTGAGATCGCGGGACATCGGCGGCCAAGAAAAAATGCTACCCCAGTCTATACATTCATTTGGGAACCGGTTATTTAAAAATGCCTGGACACTTCGCGCATAATGCGCCGGGAAACCATCCTGCTGAATCCACATACCCATTCTTGTCTCCAGGGAACTATCTTCGAACAATAAAGGCAATATATTTTCCAAAAAATAGCCACACCATTTAAACGCTGTTCAAAGTAAGGACCAATAATTTTCCCCCAAAAATTCACACCAAACATTAACACGCCAACGATTTTGAAATTGAACTTCGCGTAACCAGTGAGGATTGCTTTCTGACCAATAGCGCATGCTGCATGGTCAAAATCGCCATCCTTTAATTCTTGATGTAAGATGACATGGTAAGCATGAAACTTACGATAACGATAGTAACAGACTCAATTTGTGGATGGCCAGTGATGGTAAACATTCCGAACATTTATAATTAAAATTTTTTGTTAGATATTTTCTTTTTGCTGTTATTATTCTCGTTAATAATTTATTCCATTCAGTTTTGACTATTTTTAGCTGATATAAGCAATAAACAATCTGATAGTTTCGTAGTTTCCATGGAAACCATCCGTCGCGTCCGCTACTTTCATGGCCGCAGTTGATTTTTGTTACAAATTTCATTCTTTTGGCGATAAATCGAGAACGGATAGAGATATTAATTTGCGGTTTTCACTGAAATTTTAACAATTTAATTTAGCTTGCGACACTGGTAATTATATAGCACGGTTACATTTAATTTTTTCTTGAAATTCACCAAAATATGTTATCACTACAGAAAACACCCTGTAGTTTACCTATTTCAAACTAAATGCTAGAAAGACAATTTTTCTAGAAAAAACCCATGAAATGCTCAATCGAACGAGTCAAAAAACTTTCAGATTGGTTGAATGGTTCAGGAGATATTAAAATTTACATATTGAACAATTGATTGGCTTCCCCGCTCCTTATTATGGCAGATATGAAAAAAAGTCATTAAACAAAATAATGCGACATCAACTCAGCTTTCGAACGGTCCATTCAAAACTATAGCTCAACCTGCAATTTTCTGAGATAATACTGATTTTATGATTGAACATAGTAGATACGCCACCTAGCGGTAAAATTTCGAACATGAAAATAATTTTCGGATATTTCTGGTGGCCACATTGGTTATGAATTTTTTTGTCCCGAAGCTCTAGGCATAGCAGTTTCCGAGATACAGCCGGTCGCCACCCTTACTGAATCACCCGGTACATGGCGATAGAAGCTTATGATATAAGTACCGGTTGTGTATTTAAAAAATTTACAAAATGTATAAACAACAGATATCAATTTGCCCCCACCACTTTATAATAGCTGCAATCTCAAAGTATTATAGCTTATTTTATATTTAGTTTTCACCATTCTTAATAAACGAATATTATTAAAAAGAATAATAAATATAAAAAGAAAATAAATGACGCCATCTTGCGGCAACTTCAGAAAATTAAATAAGTTATTTTTAAGAGTGTTTTCATGATCACATTTTCTAGTCTGTTTTTTTTTTCTAAGCTTTAAAACCAACCGTTACTGATGCATGGCCGGTACCCACCCTTAATTAATCACCCTGTATTATTTATTCTCCATCGTATATAATATACATTTTCTATTTGCAGATATGTTAAAGATGTACATAACAAGACCACCAGGAAAGAAAGAGAGCAAATGTCATCGCTAAAAGAGGAGATAGCAAACTTGAAAGAAGCCGCGAAACTCAAAGAAACTCGCAACGCCACAAGCCAGGCTCGCCTCAGAAACCAAATCAAATCATTCGAAAAAGAGATCTCGAATTTACGCGAAGAGTTAGACAAATTGAGGAAACAAAACGCTAAACTGCTGACGAGTCAACAATTCAACAAAAAGTCTACCGATACGAAAATGCTGCACGAAATCAATAAGAATTTGTCGAAGCTTACTAAAGATACGAAAGTATCGGATAAATTGAAGACTGTAGAGGATAGTTTGGGAAAAAAGAAAGATCTTGTAAGCGCGCTCGAAGCAGATTCTCCGAAAAATAGGAACGTAGAAAGAAGTGAAGAGCAGAATTTCTTTTACGGGCAAAATAAAAATGATAGCGATTGTACTGAACAATGTGAATCCGGTCCTAATAATTCTGACTTATATAGAAATTACGATGCATTTCTAAAGAAAGGTGGTGGAAGTACACGCCGCAGCCCTACTTCCGTAGAACATGCTTTAGATAATGAAGAAGATGACGTCAATAACCAAGTTGAATACCGACTCACGGCAAGTTTGGAAAAAGATTATGAGATAATGTTCGGAAGGAACAGCCCAAACTTCGGCGAATATAAGAAACCGGTGGATAACAATAAAAGTAAGCATGTGAATGTAATAATTGTTTTAAGAATTTTCTTCTAGTTTTGTATTGCAAGATAATTATCTGAAGGTGTGCTTTCGGCACAGTTTACGAAGGTACAATACAGTAGTACCCCCAGATCCGCGGGGGTTTGGTTCTGTGCTCTTCCGCGGATACTGAAAACCGCGGATAGTAGCGAACGCTTTATTTCCGAATACAATATGAAATATGAAGCAAAGTTAAAACAATGAAACAAAAAAAAAATAAGTTATATAATATTTATTTAAAATAAATAAACCATAAATAAATAAATATTCTTGTGCTGTGGCACAAATAGAATTTAAGTTTAATAAATATATAAGTTCATACATATGTACATATAGTACATATTTATATACACAACAAGAAAATATACAACAAGAAAAACTTTATCATCGTGAGCTACATATTCATTCATCTTCCTCCAAGTCCAAGTTAGCAGTCGATTGTTTACTTAGATCCGAAGCAACGATGTTGATGGCTGTGCATTATCGATAGTTTTGTCGACTTTTTCAAAGAACATTGTTATTGGTAGTTGTCGTTTTTGTCTTTTCATTTCAATAAACAAATCCTCCAAAGGTTTCAAGGCGTCTGTTATAGTGCGAGTAATTTTATACTGCGTTCCATTATTGGATCATATTCTACTATCTGTTCTTTTAATTTTTGAGCAGTTCGAAATATCGCTGACATTTTTTCAAGCGTCCATGCTGGCGGTTCTTGTTGACCCTCATCCTCATCGTCACTCGCTTCTGGAGAAGATTTCACAAGGTCTACCAATTCCTCCAATCACTGAGTTCCTCTTTGGTTATATCGTTAAATCCTTCTCCATCTATTTTCTGCGTTTTGTTAAATATCGTTGTTAGATGTGAATTAATATCATGTGTCTCAGAACTAAGAACGATGTCATTGCACAGATTTTTCCAACATGCTATTATCGTTTCTGATTTTAATCCTCCATCGCTGCTTTGATAAATAGAATTGCGTCAGCAATTGTAAATGACTTCCAGCATTCCATGAGCCCGATATTAGAGCATTGTTAGACATTGTATACAGCATTTCGAAAACCTGTCGAATATATATGGCTTTAAAGCATCTAATGACACCTTGATCAAGGGGCTGAAGCAATGAGGTCGTGTTAGGTGGTAAAAAAAACCACTTCAACATTTTTATTTCCTTTTTTTTTCTGTGCCTAGTCACACAGGATGCCCAGGAGCATTGTCTAGTATCAGCAGCACTTTAATGGCACTTTAATGGTAATTATTCCTTTTCCAAATATCTTTCCACTTCCGCAATAAAGCATTGATGAAACCATTGTGTAAATAGACCAGCCGTAACCCACGCCTTTCGATTTGATTGCCAAAACACAGGCAGGCAAGCTTTATCTTTGTATTTAAGACCACGTGGATTCTGTGATCGGTAAACAAGTCCAGGTTTAATCATATGACCAGCTGCATTTGTACAAAATATCAAGGAAAGTCTATCCTGAATTGCTTTAAAGTCTGGTGCACTCTTTGCAGTCTTATGAATATAAGTCCGTTGAGGCATTTTTTTCCACATAAGACCAGTCTCATCGCAGTTAAAAACTTGCTTAGGATGATAATTCTTTTCTGCAATAATTTGTTTAAATTTTTCTGGAATCGGCAGCAGCTACATGATCAGCCGACGCAGATTCCCCTGTCATTTTTATATTTTTTAGATTAAACCGAGTTTTAAATCTATGCAGCCACTCCTTACTTGCTGTGAATGATTTTCCTTCCTCTTCAGTATAATCTTGGGTCTGTATATCTTCATATAAAACCAACGCTTTTTGTTGTAGCAGTTTGCCATCGATAGGAATATGTTTTCTTGTCATATCTTCCACCCATAAATTTAAGGCATTTTCTACCTTAAGTAACACTTTATTACGTATTGTGGTTGCAACTTTTGCAGTTTGGGGTGCACTAGAAAAACTATCGCGAATCTTATCTTTGTTTTTTAACACTTCCCGTATCGATGATTCGTCTTTATTATATATTTTAGCAACAGTTGCAATAGATTTTTTTTCTATTTCAATCATATTAGTGATTTTTATTTTTTCACTAATAGTGAGCATTTCACGTTTTCTTTTTGGTTTAGAAGCCATTTTAAAATGATTTTCAAATTTACTTGCATGCTTTATTTAAAAACTAATGTCTTGTTCGACAATTCGAATAGTACTAAACTCATAGTTAACAGGAGCGTTTATATGTACAAGTAAAAGCGAGTGGCATCTTAAGCACGTTCCAACTTGTTTAACTTATCATAAGAGAGCGCCGAATTCAGGGGATGACTCATATATACGACGATATATCGACAAATGCTCCTATAACTTTTAATAAGGCTCGAATGTCTTTATTTGTTTCTGTATTTATTGATATAACGCGTTTTCTGCTCATCATAGGTAAATCGCGGATGACTGAAACCGCGGACACGGAGTCAGCGGATAACGGGGTACTACTGTAGTTCCGTTTATCATATTTTTATAATAATTTGTGTCCAGAACTAGAATTGAATTCGTTTTATCGTTAACCATGTTCGTCGGTCAACAGTTCTGCAAATTTTCAATTTTCCAAGTTAAATATTTTTAGAGTTACAGAAGTTCAGATGCAATCGTCCTTCTGTCAAAAATTTAAAAGATATGCAAATATTTCAAAAACGGTTGAAAATAACAACATAGTCGTTTTATCAAACTTGCTTTAAAATTTAACGAGGAATTAAAACATGGGGAGTTTCATTTAAAATAACAAAATTGACATTCACTTCCGGTATAATCGGATGCGTCAGATTATTAAAAATATTTTAGTTCAATAGCACACGTCGGCTTTAGTATACTGGGAAATTTTCAGAATTTTCCAATCTCTTTCTGTATATTATTGGTTAAAATATTTCAATAACCTTTTGTATCACCCTGTATTATTAATTTTATAATTATTTGAACTTTGTACAATACTACAATGTACTGACTACATCACTATTAAATTTCAAATTCCTAATTAAAATATTTCTTCTGTTATCGATTTTTTATTCCTTGGTCGATAAAACGTCACAATTCATTAAAAAGCCGTTTTTATAGAAAACTATCAAAGTCTTACCAAAACTTATTTTTAATAACGCTATCAGAAAATAAAATAATATACAGGATATTTTATTCTATTTAAAATAAGCATGTTGACAGTCGTTTCCGGTATAACCGGAACTCTCAATGTTGCCAATATTTTTACTTGAAAGATTAATTCCAAAACCCTCAAAATACAAATTTTCAGCATTCGACTGATAAAATTCCAAATATTTCGCTGTAGAACGCTGTATAAAACCGTGCAATACCCCCAAATTATAATAATAATAATAGTGGTTTATTGGCCAGATTAATTAAATACAATGAAATAATATACATTATGGAAAACAAAATGTGACGTCAAATAACTGTATCGACGAGAAAAGAAAAGTAAAGGCCAAATCGATGTTTTATCAACGAAATTGGGGTAATGTTCACAAAAACATTGCCCCACATTGGGCGCTAAAATGTAATAGTGTTAATTAACCAAAAAATGAGAATTTTTATCAAAATTTTCGATCGATCTATCAAATCTGATATTACAGGATTCCGCAGATAAACTCCTGTTTCCAATTACTAATTTGCTATTGAAGTGAGGATTTTACTTAAACCCATGGTGAAGGTAGCCCTTATGGAGCATATCTGAAAATTCCTTTAGATAATACTGAGTGTTCTAAAACTGCTATGTGTATATGTCTATTAGCTTTAAATGTTTATTAATATTTAAATAATATTAAGGTTGTGTTGTAAGTGTCTTTACTTTACTTATACATTTGTTTTAATACAGCTGTACACGAGGAAATCCTGAGTGATGGTTCAAAAGAGGTAAAGTACCCAAACGGTAACGTTAAAAAGGTTTCTGCGGATGGTAATCACATTTCACTGAAATACTACAACGGCGATATTAAAGAAACGAAACTTCTTGAGGGCACTATACGTTATTACTATGCCGAAAGTAAAAGTTGGCAGACGACGACAGCGGATGGAACCGAGATATTAGAATTCCCTAAGTAGGTAACAAACGAAATGAATCTTGTATGTACACTGAAGGAATAGAATAACCGCACTCCTTGCTAAAAAGATAACGTGAATATAATTTTCGTGGAATATATTGTAAACAGCTGACTCTATTGAATAAGTATAACGAAATAAGAAGGATAACAAACAACGATTTATTTGTGCACAATTTCTCTCTGTATTACAGATTACAGGTTAGTAAAAGGGTTTCAACTACAATCTCTTTTTAGCCCGAAAACATTACATAACGGGAAAAAGGGCGGAATTCAAAATGACACGAAAATACAAAAGTAACAACAATAGAACCGCGCGCCGTATGTAATTGTCGTTTACGATTCCTAGGAGTATGTTTACTTTCTGGCTTGTTAAAATAATTTGGTAAAGCTTAAATATTACGTTAAATTTGAAACGACTGCCTCTATAACTTTGCTTTTAATTAAAATAGTTGCAACCGAAAATAAAATGTTTGTGAAATAAATATCTCTCTGACAATATCTATTGAATAGTTCGATTTGATATGAAGTTTTTTGGCTGATTTTTTTATGAATAGATAATGATAGTGTATTGATTTCATAAACGTTCTTATTTCTATTGTAAATATTTAACAAAGAAAAATCGTCTGTTTAGATAATTGTTTCAAGTTAATATACCTAACCGACTATTTTTACGTTTTTGCAGATTTATTATGAATAAATATTTTATTTGTGTGGCAATTTCTAAAAATGTTGAATTATCTCAGAAAGTATGAGTTTTAGATATACCTTGTTCCTAACAAAAATGAAAGATCATTAAAAAAGGCATACGATGAAATAAAAAAATATAGGGTGTTCTATTTAAAATAAGAAAGTAATAGCCGTTTAAATATCGTACAAATTGATTGCTTTTGGGGAACACCCTGCATAATTTCAGCAAATAAGATTCCATTTATAAGAAAGAGCTACACTTTCCTAAGTTACTTAGCAAATTTTAGAGTTTAATTGTTAATGATAATGCCGGAAAACATTTTTAAATGAACATCTGCATTTTGAAAATTTTATGTAAAAAGTTAAATAACTTGGCAACCTAGCATTCGAAATTTGAAACGAACATATGTATTTATAGCATTCATTACAACAAATCGGCAGGCCTAAAAAAATAAGTATGGTTTCATTTGAAAAAATTAACTTGAGTACGGTCCTGAGAAATTGATACACCCCGTGAACGTGAAAATATTTTTAGAACGTGCACTTCCTTTCCTCATATATGATGCCATATTGAAAAATCTTTTAAGAGAGATATTAACGTCAATATCGACCGATATCGGACTATTGACTCACCCTGTATATTGCTATTAGCTAGATATTCTTAGTGTCCCTACAGTTATACTGTAAAATTACTTTAATATATCGCCCGTTTTCCGAATACTGCGGAAGTGGAAGCAATAGTGACACAGAGTACCGTTTAAGACGAGATTCGCTATCGACTCTCGGCGTCGATGTTCGCTTTCAAGCGTTCGACGTCGATGGTGGTCCGACTGCAGCCGATACGCCTCTGCCCACTGCAGACTTCTCTTCTTCAGTATCGTCGCCATCTGTCCATTCTATGTCTGTGCCGGTCTACGTTTTTTATACACTCCGCCAAAAAAGTATCGCATAATTTAGTTTTGAATCATAAAAGTATCGCATAATCTTTGTTTGTAGCATAAAGTTGTAAATATACTTTAATGCGCTCTAAGATATAATTTCTATGATTGTTTAAATAAAATACAGGCCAAATAAAAACAAGAACTCATACTTGAGATTTTTATTAAAACAAGAAATTATAATTTTGGAAAGAAAAATGTCATAACAGTAGCTTTTAATACTGAGTATTGCCACTTCTGGCTCTTATGACCGCTCGCATACGGTTTGGCAGAGATTCGATTAACCTCCGTATATAAGCCTGATCCAAATTCTCCCACTCGTCACGGAGAGCATTTGCTAGTCCATGCAGGTCCGTTGGGGCAACATTTTGGGTTCGTATCCGTCTGTGAAGGAGGTCCCACACGTGCTCGATAGGGTTCATGTCCGGACTTACCGCAGGCCAATCTAAAACTGGAATACCAACATCGTTAAGGTATTCCTGGACGATTATTGCAACATGCGGTCGTGCATTATCGTGCATTAACATGAATTCGTTTCCTATAATTGGCGCATATGGTACTACATGTTCTTCTAAAATGTCCGTTATATACCTGTGGGTAGTCAGTGTACCTCTGTCTACTGGTACTAACTCTGTACGACCTGTGAAACAGATGCCTCCCCAAACCATAATAGAGCCACCAGCGAAATTAGGTCTAGGTCTGATATTACACTGCGAATAGCGCTCACCGTCTCGTCTGTACACTGAGATACGCCTATCTGAGGTGTAAAGACCAAATCTTGACTCATCTGTGAAGAGTATATTGGCCCAGTCATTAATGTTCCAATTTACATGTTCTCTGGCAAACCTTAAGCGAGCCACTCGGTGGTTCCTAGTGAGACGAGGGGCTGTTACAGCTACTCTAGCTCTTAATCCACTCTGTCGTAACCTATTCCGAATAGTTTGAGTACTCACACGAGTATTTCTGACTCTAGCCAAGTCGTTCTGCAATTGTCTCGCAGTTACATGTCTTCGACGTAATGCTTGTAGTAGTAAATAGCGGTCATCTTGGCGAGTAGAACATCTTGGACGACCTGGTACAGGTCTTCTACTGTAAATGCCTGTTTCCCTATATCTGGCTACGGCTCTAGAAACACTTGACTGATTGATGTTCATCAAATTAGCAACGTATGCTTGAGATCGTCCATCTTCCATTAAAGCAACTATAGCAGCCACTTGTTCTGAAGTTAAATTGCTCATTTTAGTTTTAAAAGCGTTGGTACAGAACTCTGACTTCGCACTTTAAAATTTGTCCGTATAGGAAGACTTTCAATAAACAACTGAACAAACCTTACACATATGAATTTTTCTAAATGTGTTGTTAGTGTTTTTATAGTTCACATACACGAGGCAAACTTTTTGTGAACGTATAAAAATATCTTGGTTCATAAATGCCCTTTTTTAGTTTATGCGATACTTTTTTGGCGGAGTGTATATTAGTATAATATATAGGGTCTGCATTATAGCGAAAAGAAGAAGTAGTAATTTAGAAACATAATGTTTTTATTGTTGTTAGTTGTTAGTAGTTTAATAAACAGACAAATTAATCCATCGACGTATTTGACTTTCTTGTACACTCTGTATATTCAGTAGAGCCAGGCTGTTTACAGGTTATTTTACTCTATCAGTTAATTACACTGAACGTACCACGGTACTTACTTAAATTGAATATTTCAGTGGTCAAATCGAAAAGAAACTGAAAAACGGAACTACCGAAATAAAATTTCCAACCGGTATTTTGAAGGTGACAAAACAGGACGGTTCACAAACTATTTCTTATCCCGACAAGACAACTGTCGATGTTAAACCGAGTGGTGAAAAAATTATCTCACTGCCAAATGGGCAGAAAGAAATACACACATCAGAACATATGGTACGAAAATGTTTAATTCAAGTAGTTTATATATTTTTTTCGCATTTTGACCGATAATGTGCTAGTTTGCTAAATTAAAAATCGTTTATTACGGTGGCACTTTACCACATATAAATGTCACTGTACTATACCGAGTGCGCCATTAGTGTGTCGGTGGAGTTTAGCACAAAAACTACTAAAGCTAGGAAAGTGAGATTTTCTGTATGTATATAGTATATCAATGCGCCCCTGGTAAAATTATTCACAATTATACAGGGTGTTACAAAGTGTCATAGCTACTTTCAACTTTTTTATTTTAAATGGATTGCTATATTTTTTAGTAATTAGTTTGATAGCCACCTAAAACACCTCCGCAATAATATATAGTTATGTGCGCTTCCGATAATTAGTTTAGGCGATATTGCAAATTTCGTCAAAATTTTGAGAGTTAGAGCTTCTGAGATTTTCAGTTTTATACCAAAAACCGCCGTAGTGTAGCGCGTTATTCTTTTGTTATTACTTTGGGGGGCTAACACTTTATATGTTTTAAGATGGTGTAATGTAGAAATATATACAGGCTGTTAAATATGTCGTGGCACATTTATCGATATTCAAACGCGTTTCTTTCGATTTTTTTAAATTGAACCTATGGTTTTCGATGTTACCAGCAAATTCCTTGATAAATTACCTTTAAAATGATACCAACAATATAACACTTATTTCTAGTACTTTCAAAGATATTACAATTTTATGGAAAATATGTTTACAATCTCCAATACGTGGGACTCCCATTGGTCAGGTGGCCATGATTTTCAAACAAAAACTAAGAAACTGACAAAATGTCAAATCTCTGATTAAATTTTTACATAAAGTCGTGTTTTGTAGTTTGTCTTTGGTATCATGGCGTTTTACAATTTTTATAGTTTCATTACCGCTCATTGTTTATTTGTGGGTGACTAGTTATTACGTATTACTTTAATCTTGTTAATTATATCGTTTTGTTCCTGTTTTTTGTTACCTACTTTCATTTAGTAAAAATGAATTTCTCCAAGGAGGAACTCATAGACACAATATTCATTCTTGGTGTTTCCAACAGAAATCCGCTATTAGCATCAAGAATGTATGAAGCGGAATATCGTACCCGCAGAACTCCGGATAGTAAGAGCTTTGACAATTTGTTGGTAAGGTTTCTTCGCTCAGGTTCTGTGAATTACGACAAACATGAAAGGACAAAAACTATGGTTACAGACAATAATAGTGCCAGTCATTTAATCCGTTGTGGAAAATCCGCAGGTGTCTACAATGAAAATTTCGGAACAACATTGAATTGCAAACACTACCAAGAGGAAAATTTTAAAGAAACATACATTTCACCTTTCTAAAATTAATATTCACAATGGCTCACTACATACGAATTTTGAAAAGAGACTTGTGTATTGTGAATGACTGCTTTTACGATTACGTCAAGATGAAAATTTTCTAGATTATGTGCTTTTCACAGATGAAGCAACATTTACCAATTCTTATTACTATGATACACAAAACTTTCATTTTGTGCAGCTCATTTTGCATCAACGCAAATGGAGTATTAACACTTGGGGAAACATCTTAGCAAACACAGCTGTGGGTCTATTCTTCTCTGACAACACTTTAAAGTGTGAAACTTATACCAATTTTCTACAAAATAATTTACCAACACTACTAGAAGGCTTGCCAGTTAACTTGATGGATAGATTGTGATACCATTGTGGTACACCTGCACATTACAGAGCTGGTGCAAGAGCGCACCTAGATAGAGTGTTTCCTAATAGATAGGCGTTTGAATATCGATAAATGTGCCACGACATATTTAACACCCTGTATATATTTCTACGTTACACCACCTTGAAACATATAAAGTGTTAGCTCCCCAAAGTGATAACAAAAGAATAACGCGCTACACTACGGCGGTTTTTGGTATAAAACTGAAAATCTCAGAAGTCGCAACTGTCAAAATTTTGACAAAATTCGCAATATCACCTAAACTAATTATCGGAAGTGCACATAACCATATATTATTGCAAAGGTGTTTTAGATGGCTATCGAAATAATTACTAAAAAATATAGCAATCCATTTAAAATAAAAAAGTTGAAAGTAGCTCTGACACTTTGTAACACCCTGTATATTTGTGAATAATTTTACAAGCTGCACATTGATATACAATATACATACAGAAAATCTCACTTTTCTAGCTTTAGTAATTTTTGTGCTAAACTCCACCGACACACTAATGACGCACCCTGTATAGTGGTGTCACTGTTAATAAAACACAGTTTGATAGAAAATTGCTATGTAGCTAAACAAAGCTGTGTAACATTACTGGGTTACGGAAATCCTGCACGAATATCTACATCTATTATGACTTTTCTAAATTCCAAACTTCAAAATACTTTTTCTACGATTATTTACTTACTAACAAAATGCGAAAAAATATTATAAACAAAGCTCGTAAGAAAAACTCATATAGTTTTTAAGTTACTCGCTCCTACTCAAAAGCTATATTCGTTTAGTAAAACTTTGGTTTTCTAAACTTGTTGTTCAATATACATACTATTATTATTTTTTTTTTGTGTTCTTAGAGGAGAGAATATCCTGATGGCACTGTTAAAATCCTTTACCCCGATGGGATACAAGAAACTCGATACAGTAATGGAAGAATACGTATAAAAGATAGTGATGGCAATTTGGTTCTTGATTCGCATGATAATCCTTGAAATGCAGCGTCTTCAAAAGTACGTTGATATTTATGAAAGTGCTATATATATATAATACATAATTTAATGATCTGTGATTCGATAATTTTTTAATGTTTTTATTACTGTAAAAAGTGATTTGAAAATATGATAAAAATACTTATAATTTGTAATATGTAGAATAATAAATATGAATTTTATTTTACGAGGGGATCTTGTCTGATCTTAATCTCAGTTTTGATCTTGGCTTTGCCAGTTGGTGGTGGGAACCCCTTGGAGTACTGTTGTGCAATGTGTGCGATCTATGGCCAAAAAATTAGCCATAATAAGTGTATCTAATAAACTATTAGGCATCTAATTATCGTAGGAATTTGTCTATGTTTTAAATTTGTAAATCTTTAGCTAATCCGGAGCATTTAAAAACAATTAACATATTAACATAGCAAACTGAAATTCAATAATGTAACAAGGTCAACTCTAAATTTGGATGCAAGTAGTGTGAAAAGAAAATTGTTTACCGCCAACCACTACACAATGTGACGACAGCTATTTATATTGATTTTGAATAAAAATTTTAATATATCCGTTCCTCAAACTACATATATAGCTAGACCCGATTATTATTATTATGAATACAACATTTAGTGTCCAGAAAAACAAATTTTTAACCACTAGCGTATTAAAAAATTCAGTATATTTCCCATTTAAAAACACCGGCTGTAATGATCATATTAAATGCAGTTTTTTATCACATGAATTGGCAAAAAATAAATCAACACATTTCGAATTGTTGTTGTTGTTGTTATTGGCCTTGGCGTTAGCCATTAGCCAAAACACATTTCGCATTAAATTTCTTACTCAATAAGCGAAATTTTATTTAATTTTTTCCTTTAGATACAAGTAAAAATTTCCGAGTAATACACAAGGCCACTTGTTTGAGAATATTAGTTTGCAAATGACGTATTTATGAGGGGTAAAACTAGGATATAGGCCACGCTACGCCTACCCGATAAAGCGGGAACGACGATTGTGACCAAGCCGTGAAAATACGGCGAGCGACCGGCGCCGGCGGTAAGTCGGGGTAAACGAAGGAAGGTAAAGAGATTATTCGTTTCGGGGCAATACAACAAGAAGGTCGAATAAAACATAAAGAGTGATATGATAGTTAATTCCTGCGGTTTTTTATTTATTTACTATTTAAATTCTCTATTAAACAAATTTTGTTTAACACATGCTAAAAAGAAAAACTTAACAAAGCAATATGTAATTACACCAAATCTAAAACTACCTATTGACCTATACCACAGTATAACCAGTATGGACATTTGGCCAATTTTCGTGTCATCGGTTTTTGTGCGCAGAATCGAGAAGTTCATCTTAACAGCATGGCGGATTGTTTATTTGTGAGATGTTTTGAGTTGAATTAAGCGTTTGGAAATGTTGTTTCGGCAATTCGAGCAAAACTATTTAATAAACAAGTGTTCGGTTACCTACTTCTCTATTTATTAATATAAATATTTGTTTGTATGTATGTATAGTGTAGTGTGTATATAGTTTAAAGCTTAAAGTTTAAAGTTCTAAGTCACATTTATTAATAATAATAAAATGTTATATTGTAGTCAGTGCCACTAAATTAAATTTACTTAAAAAAATCATTATATGATTTTTATTACTTCAATACCCATTCAAGATTACAAAATACTTTTTCTTTTTTACAATTCGTTCACTCTTGCGATCTCGTGTATTCTCACTATTATTAATTTGGTCCATTTGGTCATACTGTTAAGATGCCCCTAACTTCACCGTATATTTGAAGGCTATTGAAAATTGCACCTAAAAGATCAAAGGTGCCGACCACAGACCTGATAGACTGCCAATGAACCGTATGCGCATCTCTACGGCGCACCATCAAAAATCGACAGGACATCTTGGAATACAGGCGTCATTACTTGCGTCACGATTCATGTAGCGTCATGCTTACGTTAGTTTTCTATAGGAAGTTTTTGTGTTAAGCCACGTTAAGTTTTTTGCAAGTTGACAAGTCTTGCTGGTATTACCTAACCTTGTAGATCGATTGTTTTATTTACTCTTTTTGTGTTATTATTTCCCGGACTATTTCTTAATATTATAAATTATTCACCGAATATTTTTGATTTATTTGTAAGTATGCATATTATAGCATTAATAATTGGGCTTATGTGATAATTAATCCAGGTAGTTTTTCCTGAAAAAAGTGATGCCATCGTGTCGTGTAAAATCCTGCAAAAGCAATAGTTACAAAGATGACGGAGAACTAACTTTTCATATGTAAGTTGCAGAATAATGCCATAGCTTAAATATATTCTGAAATTATGATAATATTTGGTGTTTCTATGTGAAATAATTTTTTATAGAATGCCCAAACATTGTTGTGTGGATTACTGTTACAGGGACTACCATAAATCCCAGCAAAAGTAAGCGTGCATATGTTTGTTCATTACATTTCCTCGAAAAGGATTCTTATAGAGCGGGACAGATTGTGCGAATTAAAGAGGGAGTTATTCCAACATTGAATTCCGACAAAGAAAATCTAAAAGGTATATTTTTATTTAGAATCACTTGATATTCCTGAAAACAAAGGGTAGAGGTAAATAAATGATGTATAACATATATATTTCTTTAAATTTTCTGCACTATTTCTTAGGTAAATCTAATCTGCCCATCAAAGGAGGTACGATATATTTGCCAGTTCACCGAAAAACCAATTCGGAAAGTAATGGTCTTGACAGGAAACAAGATTCCACAAGAAGAAAATTTCCTAACGACTTTTGTTTATTTACTATCAACTCACATTCCCCAAAACATTTTTTCTAGTTTATCCCATCATTTGTTAGATATGTCACCTCTGGAAGAAACTCGTGTTTCAATTTTAAGTAAAACCATAATATCGTCTTATTAGCAAAATTAGATTTCATAATTTAGCCAAGAAGTTTACAGAAAAAATACAAGGTAAATCAATAAGGAAGGAATTAAGTAAACTAATATTATTTAATCATCAATAAATTATACAACAACTACTGCAGTATATTATTTACTCTTAAAGACAACATACAATGTTGGATTGTTATGACAAGTCGTGAAGATCTTATGAAACTTGTATTAGATTTTTCCTACGTATTTTTATATGGCGTTGAAAGAAATTTTTTCTTTTCTCTCTTATTAAACCTGAGAACGAATGAAGTATATGTTACCAGTTCATCGTAAGTTTAGAAACTATTTATAGGTCTAAGTTGTCCACAACTTTAATAAAAAAAACAATGCCATATAAAATACATAGGATAAAATCTAACATATGCTACTAATTATTACAAATTCCAAGTGCTATTAAAATTTATTGATATCCTTAACTTTATTTATTTGAATATCCGCCATGGTACCGACGTCATTGATGACGCCTGTATTCCAATATGGCGCATTTCAATTGATGGCAGTTTTGAGTTCAATATCAGCAGTCTATCATGTCTATGGTGCCGACACATATGTCCTTACTGGTTATACTGTGCCTATACCACAATACTAAAACGAAAATCCCAAACAAGCAGCACTACAGCGCAATGAGACATTACAAAATAAATTTCTTTGTTTGAATTATATTTTGAAAGACAAGTATTTCACCAATCCCCAATCAAAGTCTCGACCGTTTCTCTACTGGTCGATCCGCTACGCGTATTGCGGGTCGACAACTTAAGAAAAACGATCAAGCCCGAGTGACGTCTACTCCTTCGATCGGCGAAAAGAAATACTTGTCTGACGATCGCTACAAATATTTTCTCTAACCATATGCTCAAATTACCCAAGTATGGTAATGAAACACACGTCATAGCATCTAAGATTCACTAGGCTTGACAATCTTGTCCCAACTATAATTTTTTGACACTGTATCATAGATGGCGCACCATGAACCCTTATCACAGACAAGAGAACAAAACAGACCATCAGCTAGATAGGACGACTAGAATTGTTCATAGGACTGATTC
Organism: Cetonia aurata; assembly: GCA_949128085.1. Taxonomy (NCBI): domain Eukaryota; kingdom Metazoa; phylum Arthropoda; class Insecta; order Coleoptera; family Scarabaeidae; genus Cetonia; species Cetonia aurata. The sequence continues at coordinate 22,805,676 of OX421889.1, read as the reverse complement.
CAGATGTCACTATAAGTAACGTCTGTACATAATGAGGAATTGCACTTTCTTTAAATTCTTGTTAAAATAACTTTATTTTGTACATGACCTAAATATATATTTACACTGAAATTTTGACGGTTTTCTGTAAATTAGTCTTTGAAATATAAATTTTTTAAGATCTTTATACGTCACAAGTACGTAGTAAAATTTTATGAATGAACGTGGATATATGGCAACATAGAAATTACTCCTCTGTAATAATCACAGATCATTTACCGGCTGCGAAATACGATATTATTAAGGTGCTATGCAGGTTATGGTCACAAAGGAATTTGGGATTCGGCATTATTTTTGCATCTTGTTTTAGTTTGCGTTTAAAGTTCTCCAATTTATCGTAAAAGAACGAATTCTGAAAGATTATAATCTCCAAACCGCGTAAAATAAACACAGAATATCGTAAAGGGTATTATTACTTTTCTGCGATGATGATGCGAACTACGATGACTATCGCTCCATTGCCAAATCATGCCGACTAAGAATTTATGAATGAAAGAACTTGTGACGTCAGAGCACTTTAAAAAAATTAATTATGCCTTAATGAGAAACAATTTAAAAGAAGGTTTAATGAAGGGCTATATATTACAACATTCTCTATCATTCTATGACATAAAAAAAAAGTTGTGCAATTCCTCATTTTATATATCGCTAAAAGAGCGCCAACAGCATCACGCCCGAACACAGTACAATGTTCCCACTGCTCTTGTAGACGGCGCGCCGACAAAGCTGTTGCATCATTGATTAGGGAATAGAGAACTAGATAGCATAAGTCCTATATCTATATCGTTCTATTACGAATATTTGCACCAGTATGGGGAAATGCATGACGGGAAAAAGTAACATCTGCCCAGGCTATCCGCATAATAGAGAAGTACTTTTGGTTGCCCATCTCTCCGTGAAAGGTGGGTAAAAACATAAAAGGTAATTAGGACTTATATGTATATGTATTAAACATGTAAAATGTCATGAATTTAATACGATATAATAGAAGTTATTAAAATTAAATAGTGTTGATTATTAACAGTTAAATAAATAAACTTTGATGCTTTTAAGACATTATAATAAAGTTAAAATTTAGTAAACGAACTCCCATTATCTGATATGCATAAGGTAAATGTTTAGTGTATATCTTATAGCACGTAACATGATACAATCAATACTTTAGTTGTTCTAATTTGCAAAGAATTCTCGATGTAATTTGTTCGGAATTTGAAATAAAACAGACCAATATATTATAGACTACATTTATTGATTTATTGATTAGCAAACAAAATTTGTATATTTAATTTTTGCCGGATTGGTGCCCCTATTTCGGCAGTGGTTTGTTGTCTAGTTCAGCTATATAATTTAACTTTCGTGTAGCATGCCGCAATATTATATATTAGTTGCCGCTGATGTAACGTCTCCCATACAGCATAATCATAGACGTGATCCGCTAGTTCTGGAAATACGAACTTATTTTGTAAGAGTTTTGCAACAATATGATTTAGAAATATTTAAAAAAAAATTTTTTCACGTGGAATTTTCCCATCGTTTATAGTGTAAATACTTTTTAATTTAAGTTCCATTTCTAAACATATGCTCTGAACACTTTTCGGGTGGCATAGGCATTAATGCAATCACCAGTCAGAAACCTCAAATCTGGACGCCTGGACATTATGCACTAAAATAGCTTTCTCGTTTCGTGGGTTTACTGAGCAGATGGTACCTTTTCCCGTCATGCATTTCCCCATTGTGGGGTAAGATTTTTGATGTACTTTTGCTATCTAGGTTATATTTCCCTAATCAATGTGTTGCATCTAAAAGGACACCGCCGCTAATCCGCTTATTTAAAATACGGCGTATTTTTTTTTATAAAAACATGGCAAATCTTGGTATCAACTTTCCTTTGGCAAATTTTTTCTTCAAACTCGGTTGTTCAGGTTTATTTCTTTTACCCTGCCATTCATTTATTATTCCCGGTATTAAAAACATTTAAAAACATATTTTATTTATTTATTTATTTATTTATTTAGTTTCATTGCCCAACAGAAGAAATTCCATTTACAGGGCAAAATAATCGAAAAGTAACATGCAAATCACTTAAAAATAAGTTACAATAATAATCAACAAATCTAAATGCAGAATACAAAATTTTGACATTACATTGCTAACTAACTTAAAATAAAATACAATTAACCTAAATACAAAGTACATACAAATTTTAACCCTACTTAATTAACAGAAAAAAAAAATTAACTAAAAGAAAAACTAATTATAATGGATATTTCCAGTACATTTGCTGAGGATAAACGACAAAGTAGAGTGATAAATATCGATTTCAGAGTGAGACAGTGAATTGAAGGTAGAACACATTCTAAATAAAGGCGAATTAACTAAAAGGTTAGTTCGCGGTTTGCAGCAGTAAAAAGTAGATGGAGCTCTTGCAGAAATTCTGGGGATATTGAAATTAACAAGGCTTAATAGAGGAGGTGAGTCAATTTTATTGCGTAGCAAATTAAAAAGAAAAGCAGCATCAGCCTGGGAACGTCGGAGGTCCAAAGAACTGAAGCGATACGTTTCCAAAAGTGTATTATGGCTAAAGCCCTGAGGTGGGTAAACGAGGTGATCTTTGTAATAAAGAAATTTTAGGAAACGCCGTTGTACCTGTTCTAACAGACATGCGTGACTACGATAAGTAGGCGACCACACCGTCATGGCGTACTCGAGCCTAGAGCGTACAAATGCATTATAAAGGGATATAATACAATCTCTATTGATAAAATTACGAGAAGTTCTTATAACAAAACCTAACATTTTGAGTGCATCATCGCAAGTTTTAACAATGTGATCCTTGAAGGAAAGATTGGAATTGAAGGTTAAAAACTACATACCATTAAAAGTTTGAATTATGTGAACATTTATTCGAAACAGGAGTTTTAGATGGGAAAAATTTGATTTTATTTTATTTCAATTAGTCTGCCAGGCATAGCACAATGAGCCCGGTAAGGGTGGCCTAAGTGCACGTGGTTACCACCTTCCCGACCTAGTATGCCAGGCAATAAGTCCAATTATTTAAATTGTGGAAGATCCTAGAAAAGATTTCCGAATTTAAAAATGTTTAGATTTCCTGTGCGTGATGAGAATTTACTTGCACAATGGATTAAAAATTAAAAAAAATATATATTTTCAATTTTTGACGTAGCTACCTCTTTTATTTAAGAGTATTCGAAACAATTTATTAACAGGAACTTTTAAACAAGGTACTTCAACAATAAGTTTTGATGCTCTAAACCAGACATATTTCATAGATCGGAATTCCACTACTGCTAGGGCTCTAACGAAAATAACGGCCAAGCATATTAATCCAACTTCTTTCGAAAAAATGTCGTGCAAATTAGCATTACAAATTTTTTCCAACACACGTGTGCGGTAAATTGGCAAATTAATTCTAAAATCGTCTTAGATACCGCAGTGTTCTTACAACAGATGAAAAATTTGTTTATGCCTTGAATAATACACTGATGTAGCACAAGTGATAGGAATCCCGAAATTATAAATATTATAATTTGAACAACGGAATTTTTCAAAAGTATGACAAAAATTGACAGGAATGGTAGAGAAAGTAGAATGTCTTGATGGCATGATTCAAACTACAACTGCATTTCTAAAATTGTATGAAGTCGAGAAGGGTAAAGGTATACATTTCATCTTAACTAACAGACTAAATCAGGATGCCATAGAAAATTTCTTTTCCGTCATTAGACAACGTAGAGGATGGAATCTTTACCCAACTGCAAAGGCTTTTCGTTCATCTTTTCGGATAGAAACCGTTGCAGAACTTCTAAAACCTCCAAAATCTTCAAACTGCGAACCATATCTGGATGTTTATTTACAAGTACAACACGGTCTAGTAACAGCACCCACTGCATCCAGTGTCACTTCCGAAAGTAATGTTGAAGTTTACTAACATTCTCCATGTAACAGCGATTCTCCAAAATCACGAAATATAGAATTAAACGGGCAGTTGGAAGATTGTGCGGTTACTTATTATGCAGGGTATTTATTAAAGAAAATGATGAATACAATTGCGATATATGTAAGTTTGCACTTACATCGGAAGGAGACCTAAATAATCCCAACCAATTATTTTTACTGCATAAAAATGACGGATCGGTAGAAAGGGTGTGCTTATATAGTTGTATGGTTGTATCCAGCGATGATTTCCTAAAAACTGTTTTTAAATCCATAAAGGTGTTTAAGGTTTATTTTGAAAAATATCAATGTCAAGAATATTTAGGTGACAAGCTACATAATATACTTATTAGTAAAAATAGAAGATGGTTAGGTAATATAAATAGTCCTTGCTTCCAGCACAGAACGTACAAAAGATGGTAATTACAAATTTGTTTAAATTTTGTAAATGGGGACTAAGTTCAAGAAAAAATGACAAGGGGAGAAAGGTGAATGTTAAATTTCAGAAGTCGTTGTATATACCCATGTGCAACTCTACATACCTTTGCTAGTTGTTAAACTACTTAATAAAGTAGTTTGACTTAATAAAATTTGTTGATACATTTAATTCCTGCTTTCTGGTCACTTGATCCTGTTTTTTCAATGTTTCACAAGATGTTTCATTTTTCGTTTTATTTTCCCATTTTTTAAATTAAACAAATTTACTTCCGCTGTGATAGGAAGCCTTGTGTGTAGTTTTTAAAATTAATCCATTGCATACTATTTTATTGTATTCTTGCTTTTCGACATTCTGCATGATTCTTTTATTTAATTTTATAGTAAAATAAAATGGAAGTATTATTTATTTTTTATTTATCCCTAATAACCTATACATATTAATTGGATGTTTATTAGCTTGCTATTTGTAGATGGTAATTGTATGCATGTATGTATCTATATTAATTAGTTTAAAACCAAGTTATAGCAATTAGTTTTCATATTTATGCATTTCTGACTAATACAGATTAAATATCTCACATACACACGAATATATACCGTGTATTTTTCATTCTTTTTAATTACGTTATCTTATGTGAAAATGAATCAAAATTATTGATAACCGTCGATAAGTTCAAGTTAGGGTCTATATATATAGCACAGGGAAGCAGCGGCACACATTCTGCTTCCTTTTATGCTTCCAAAAAATTACATTTAGCTCACGGTCCCTATGTTCTCTTGTCTGTGGATGTGGATATACACACAAATAAATTATAAATTAAATAAATGTACCACTCTCCGTTAGATTACGCTACTATAGTTAAGTTTTCATAAATGCTAAAATTTGGATTTGTAGATATAAGCGACATCTGTTGACATCTTAAAGTACTATTATGATAAAGTGGCTGTTGGCATATCTACAATATGTATATAATCACTGGTCAGGGCTAACACATCAATATTCCAATCATCGCTGAATACAACTAACTCGTAAATTTTGTTTCTGATACTTTGTATGTTTTGATGAATAAACGTAAAATATCTTTCTTTCTTTATGTGTATGGTACTGTTTGGTGGGGTATATAAAAATTTTTGGTTCTGAATGGTCTAACAATTACATTAATCTGCTAAAAGTCTGAATTAAACATCGTAGTGGTATTAGATAACTGGGAAACAAATACCTATTTACGGTGTTCCTCAGCTCTAGTTCACCACTGGGCGTATGAAAAGCCTCATGATATTAACCAAGTCTCCTCTCAAGTTAGGGTATTCGTCATTGTTTGGGTAGGGCTAGTAGACGATCAACTACTTGGACCACCTGTATTCCCAGCACGGTTAAATCCAGAATCTTATTTAGTGCTTCTTCAAAATGAATTGCCTGAATATTTGGACGACACACCATTAGCGACACGCCTACAATTATGGTTCATGCACGATGGAGCACCCGCGCATAGTAGTAGGGTTGTTCAACAATTTTTAAACCGGACATTCCCACATCGGATTGGACGTGGAAGTCACATTCCGTGGCCAGCTCGTAGCCCCGATCTAAATCCACTATACTTTTTTCTGTGGGGATACATGAAAAGTTTAGTGTATGATTGTCGTCCTGACCGTGTTTTCGTAGCAGCTCAACGCATTCGCGAGGAAATCTTAAATTTTACGAGCGTACTGGTGTGGTCTGGCAACCCGGTTTGCGTAAATTCAGTTTCTTTTTCTTGTTTATTCCGTTAAGAGTTTTTCAATGTTGCGAGAAATTTCAAATTGTTTTATTTTTATATAAGAGAGTTAATGTTTTAGATTGTTTAATTTGTTTATTTTAATTTCATTCATTTGTACATTTTGCTTTCACGGGTATTGTGTATATTATTTTGTTTTTGCGAGTCTGTTTGCGGACAGCTCTTGGTGCGTTGTTTTCGCACGCACCCGGAGAATTTTATACTTATACGGTTGTTTGAACCGTGTAAGAGCAGTTCCCTGATAACACGGGTAAGTAGAGATATATAAAAATTTGTATTTCATTTCTGCCATCTTGAGATTTTTGCTTTCAAGCATTGAATACACGTTTTTGAATTTAGGTTGTTAATCAAGGAACTCACTTAATAATAATTGATATTGTATTTTTGTGTACACAATTTAGATATAAGATCTGTTATTATTTTTACGTGCAGGAAGATATTTTAAGTTTAAAAGAGTAATTTTTTTTAGTTCGTTGTTAATTTTTCTGTTTTGTAATTATTTATTAATCACCTCGGGTTGGGTGAATAAAAGCATTGTGCTTGCTTTTTATTTTCATTTATTTAAATTACTGGAATTTTCCACGTGTAATTTAGTTGTGTTAATTTTGAGACCACATGGATTGATTTGCAGAAATTTATAATCTTCCTGAACTTTTTGTTTTCTTTTGCTTAGTAAAAGGATTTTGAATTGTCCTTTTGTAATTTAAAGCCAGCAGTTTTATTTCGACCAGGATCTTACGTCCAAGGTTTTTTTTTCTGCAAAGTTTGTATTTAACAGTTTTTTTTTCTTTTTTTTTATAAAATAAAATTATAGAATTTTTATGTCATTCAAAATTACTGTTCTTTTATTTTTAATTAAACCTTTTAAATTGTTTTCCACTACATAGAAATAAATAGATGTAAGAGATAATGTATTATACCAAGGGATCGAAGCTGGTATACCGGAACCTCGTCAGCACTTTGCAAGACATTGGCTGGTGCGGGGATTGAAGGCGAGGTATTGGCATTCTGGTGCTGATCACGGTGCAAGGTGGTACTAAATAAATAAGATAGTGTAAGTGGTGTTTTTTTTTGGAGACCGACCCCATACCTGACTGTTTCGGTAAGTACCCTTAAATTATCATAAATGAGTTGCGTAAGCTACTCCCCGACATGCAAGGGAAGGGTACACCTTATGGACTTGCCGAAGAATATGTGGGAAATCTCGGTGGATATCCTCAAAGTTAATTCATTGGCTTTAGGTGATGGCAGTACGTCTAACCATAACCTATGGAGCGATAGTATGATAGCAGAGAGCGCAGCAAGCTAACATAGGATTGCAAGTAGGCAATCACGGGAACAATGGTTTCTTCCTCGCCATTCGCATTGGAAACTCTTTTGGTCTTACCACCCTTGCATATTCTTCTATAGAAAGGGAGGCCAGATTAACTACATTCCGCCTATGGCACATTGCGAACCAATTGATATACCGGGTGTCCACGCTTAACTGTGTACTATTGATAACTTTGTTATCTTTGGAAGTACAGAATCGGTCAAATGGACAAAGTAGTAGTATTTTTTATGGCGCTAACAATTGTGAAAACAGAAAAACAATTGAGCGTCGCGTTCTCTAGATATTCGTCACATATTGTTTGGTGATAGTGGAAAACCTAGCATTGACTTTTGTCAGTGTGATAGTTATTTAAATTTATGAGAAAAGTTCCAATTTGTCAAATATCGGATAAGTAGCGCAATTCTGTGACCATTAGCCGTTAAGTGTTATGTTGGTAATTGTGTCATATCTTCAGGTAAAGTAAAATAGGTAAACGTTTTTCTATAAAAAATTAACACTTCGTGCTTTAACAACCAGGAAAGTGCCAATTCTTCTGCAGTGCACAAAATATAGAATTGAAACCGGTTGTATGTCAAACTTAAGCGCTTTCAAGAGAAAAATCGTAAATGATTTCAAAAATCAGTTTTGAAATACATAGGTAAACATAATTCGTATTTTAGTAATTGCCGCTGATATCAATCATGGAACATCGATTTTGCGACCATTTTTGATTCTTATCCTCGCTTATCATTGTAGATTGGACGTGGGTTTCAATTTGGTATAATTGCCAAATATTACGTTGGTTATCAATTGAAAGAGAAACATAAACTGTGACAAATAACGTTTGAGATTAAAAAAAAAAAAACAAAAAGATCAAACCATCATTTGGTCTTGCAATGAAAAACTAAAAAGAGACATTCAAAGCCATTTTTAATCTCTGATCTGTGATGCTTTGGTTTTTTCAGCATGTTATCAACTTTCTGTTTTCTTATTCGAAACATGTATAACTTGTTAACACAACTTTTTGATATTATGTCTTTGTTAAAGAGAGAAAATTAAAAATAAGGTAAACATGAATGTTAAACTGATTGTGAAAGTGGTGGTGTCAAAATCCAACGCTATGAGCGCCTATGAGAAATAAAAAAGTTGATAACAAGGTTCAAAGAATCGAAATGCTATATTCAGATTTAGAATACAGCATTAGATAGATGATCGAAAATGTTTTTGAGAACGTTTTTTCTTCACTTTTTCTCTGTTTGGCCTTACCTTAAAGAGCTAAAGAAAATCAGCTTTCCTTCGATAAAAAAAAAAACTCAAACGTCATTTGTCAAGGTTTGTTTTGTTTTCGGATTCATGGCATGAGAAACCCAAAAATTAGCGAGTTTGCTAAAGTTAAACCTATCTCGCGACCGCCATGGTTATGGTCGAAAATCAGCCCCTGTATATCAACGGAAAAACATTACTGTTGTACAAAATCGCAATATGTTTCGTCCATAACTATTTTGACTAGTTGCTGGCTATGCCAATTTAGTCATCTCTCAACCTGACACATTTATATTATTGCAAAAATGAGACTTATAGCGAATTCCACTGGTTTCGCTAAGGAGGGCACTGGGGTTTTCAATGTTTGGCTCTCATGCACGCCAAAACTCACTGGATATTATAAAGGTGCACTCCCAGTGGAATACATACTAAATAAGTAACTTTTTCGGTGCCAGTACGCCAGTGGAATGCAAAAAACTCGGCGAGTGTACATGCGCACTAACCGCCAGTGGAATACAACCACGCCACTCACCGCACCCCAGAGCAACAAGTAAAAATCGCTAGAACATTTCAAATAATGATAACCGAATGATTTCATAATCGATTATTCCACTTATCACTTATTTAGCCACACTGGTCGTTGTCGATTAAAAAAAAGATCCTTAAAATGCAAAGCCATTTGTGAAATGTAATTGCAAACTAGCAACTTGCAACTAAACGATCGTCTAATTGAATGATTCGTTTTCTGTCCTTCGCGTATGCCCATCACTTATGTCAACTGAACCTCATGTGTTAAATGTCAATGTCAAATATGAAATAAAGCCCTAAAAGCACATAATTAAGGTGTTTTATAGATTTAATTTGAAACGTTTGCGTTGTAGATATAAAAAATACTAATAACTGTACCTACTATTATTTATCTAAAACGCAGTAGTGATTCTACTAATAGCTCACTTGGAATGTTTAAATTTAATAGCTCCCTGTATACATGATTAACACAATCACAATACCTAATTAGGGAACAAACCTAATTATATGGCTTTTTTTATTATTATTATCAGCTGATTATCAGTTAGTTCCAATTTCTGCTAATTGTATATTGATTCACTATTTAATAGTTATTTGATTTTTTGCGAACAACGTTGTTAACTCGAGAACGCATACGCGTACTTACTAATCTTCTAAACTGCAATTTAATTTTATCTCCTCCGCCCGCATTTATAGATGTGCAGCTGTCAAAACATGATTTTTACAAAATATTTATTACATCGATTCCTCGGACGGTTATAGTAATTTTAGTTATTTTCTTCGTTCGAACGGTTGTTCACCATACCACAGTATATACACCATACGTTGCTAATATCAGTTGTGTTCTAAAATTGCTTACTCAATAGTTTGAGGTTATGTAGGTGATATTCCCATGGATATTATAGATCCATGGATATTCCCATGGAATATCCATGGATAGATCCATGGATATTCCGAAATAAATTACATTAAAAACGTACAACCACGATGATGATTCAACGAAGATAAATACGGGAAGCGCATAAAAAATTGATATGCCACCGATAAAGGTATTTAATCTTCTTTTCTATTATAATTAGATATGTTCTTTCTTGCCTTTTTTTGTGTGTGATATCCACTCATGTTTATCATGCTGTCTGATTTATAGTTGAAGCAAATTTTAATTTTATACGTGATAAATTTTGCACTCATTCTACGGAAATCTTTTTAAAGGTGACGTAAAATATAAATTTTGTTTAATAATATATTTTTTACTTGTTGATTCTCTTCAATTTTCAATTAAAACATAAATATGATGATGTAACAGGTTTTTATCCTAATAAGTACATAAATCAATGGAGTCCAATTGCATATCATTAAATAACTTCATGAATAATCGTATTGTAAAACTGGATGCCATTATAACCATTTTGTTGTGAAAAATCTAGCCAAATATGCATTGCCTTACAATTATATTAATTTATTCATTTTAAGTGTAAAAGTTGTAAATTAATATACAGTTTCTCTATGCAGGCAGTCTTCCTTGCAATGTGAATGTAGGGGCTTCCTACGATAGACAATTTTTCGAGGAGGCCCGCAAGAAAGAAAAAGAGAAATCGAAAGCCATCTACCCCATGGAAATGGAAACCGACCGGACGCTAGATCACGAATTACTCATCACCAGCGACATCGAAAGTGACTTTAGGTTAACGAGCAAGTACATGAAGAATACGAAGATACATGAACCATGCGTTACCACATCTACCGTTCCGACTTTAGAGAAGGCACCGAAAATCATTGACAACGACTTTCCGAAGAGCGTCAGCTATGAACAGTTTACCAAGCTGAACGGGACCTTCCCTGTATTCTCCTGCCGAAGGGATGACAAGGTTGTGTGCATGAAAAAATCATTTGAAAGTGTATGTATTCATTAATCGATTAATCATAATTTTAGAAAGCCGTCGATGAAAATTGCAATGCTTTGGGTGTCGGACTTAACCAGAAGAAGAAATTTAAAAAGAAGCCCATGGAGAAGAATGTTAACGTGTTTAAGGCAACAGAGGTGAGTAATTGTTATTTTGCCTACTGGTCCTCTTCATATAAAATTAAAATGACTATGCATATACACATTTGACGAGCGGCGGACTAGGAATAGCATTTTAATGGATACGAGAATAAGTGAGATAGATATGCGTACGTGCTAAATGGACAAAGAAGGGATATAGGGCTACCGTCCAATGTTGTCAGTTGTCAGTCAGGTGCTCAGTACACTTGAGAAATACATCAGTTTAGATACGAACAGCGACGAGTTAAGATGCGTATGTATCGTTGACGCTGTTGCAAATGCGTGAATTAAATAATATTTTATTGATGTATTATTATAATATTAAAATTATTATTGGGAAAATGCTGGTAATGAAGTATCGTACTTCAGCAATATTAACATATTATTGCTACTAATTTTTCATAAAATAACACGAATTCTAAAAAAGAATAAAACCAAGCTTTATTGACCAAATGAGATATTTTTATTCTACATATCTTTTAAGTAAAAAGTATTCTAAAATTATCAACTAAGGGAACATAAGAAAAACTAAACTTGAAATAAAGTAAATAAAACTTGAAAATTCGAAAACTAAATAGAAAATTTGGAGTATAAATATAAAGGGTAATGATATTACTTAATAACGGCTTCAAAGAGCCCCCCATGCTGTAATTCGCAATAACCTAGCCTGTTATGAAATTCTCTCTGCGCACATTATTTAGCATAGCTGCTGGAATGTTATAGCATGCCTGTTCAATTCTATTGCGCAGCTCATCCAATGTTTGAGGGCTTTTGTGCGAATGTCTGTAGATTGTTTCTTTTAAATAACCCCAAAGGAAGAAGTCATTGGGCGCTAAGTCGGGGAATCTAGGTTGCCAAAGTATGTCGCCCCACGTACTGATTACATGTTCGGGGGTCCTTAACTCTCCTCGCTTTATGAGCCGGGCACCCATCTTGTTGTAACCAAACATCGTCTAAATTGCCCCTTATGTAACGTACAGCAGGAATAACGTCATTTTGTAAAAGTTGCAGGTATCTCTCACTGTTTAGGTTACCATTTAGAAAAAATGGTCCTATAATGTGATCACCTAGAATACCTGCCCAGACGTTCAATTTTCTAGGATACTGTGTGTGTAGCCACAGTTAGGTGTTTATTTTCTTGGGACCAATATCGAGCAACAGACGGATTGTGGTGACCATGAAGGGAAAATGAAGTTTCATCGGTGAAGAGAACATTTTGCAAAAACAAATCATTTCTGTCAAATTTCTCTCTCATATTCTCACAAAAACCTAGTCGCTTTTCGTGGTCCTCTAGAAAAATTTCTTGATTTTTTACAACTTATAACATTTATATTTATTCCTCCTTAAAATGTCTCTAACTGTAGCAGGTGGAACATTGACAATTTCAGAAATTTGACGACTCGAACACGGTTCGTTAGTACTCTAACCTCTCTTTCCATTCTTTCCTCAGTAAGTGGCCGTTCTTGCCGATTACGACTGTTACATCTCGAGCAACCAATATTACAACCTGTATTTTCAAATTTATGAACAATATTTAAAATTGTTTGGTTAACAGGGACTGGTACCCTCAAACAAATAGTACCATTTAATACTGGTTATGCGTTCTTCTTTTGTATAAACAGACATTTTAATCAATATACTATAAGGGAAAACTTCGAGGTGATAAAGCGAGAATATGACAAATGACATATGACTACTAACTCAAACTGGCGATTCATACTCATCGCTGCTTCCCCCATACGCGGGTAATCGGTTTCACAACGTTGCTGTAGTTCTATATTACAATCATATCCCTAATGTTTTGTTCGGCCAATGTGTATACATCCTGAAATGGAACACATAGTTGCTATACGGATCGTAGCATCTCCAGGTTTTGTCGTTCCACCCTTGATAGAATGAAGTTTAACCAGGATCGGTTCCCTGGACATTAATTTCGACTAGGCTTCATTTGCGCCGGCGGAATGTTCATGTGGTTACGAGCTGGTGGACATTAACCACATAATTTTAGCATATCCATCTTATAAAAGTGCAAAAAATAGACTCTATGATGCGCTGAAACTGTTATAATATACATGTATGTTTAGTGAAATGTAGAGGGAGCGTCCTACTCGGCGATCAGCTGTGACAGCCGGATGTATTACTATGCATTGTTAAACATTCTTAAATATTAAAGTGTTTCAAGTACTTAACTTGTTATCATTAGTATATTAACAACCAGAACAGAAACTATATAAGACACCACTTCCAACCAATGTTACTCTACTTACTCTTACTCTACTTACTACTTACCAATGTCCTTCTTAGTTATAATGACAGAACTAATTACAAAAAAACTACTCATCGAGATGATATTCACAACGCGTATAAAATTTTAAGATAGCACAGCAATGTCAATATCGGTAGTATTATACACTCCGCCAAAAAAGTATCGCATAATTTAGTTTTGAATCATAAAAGTATCGCATAATCTTTGTTTGTAGCATAAAGTTGTAAATATACTTTAATGCGCTCTAAGATATAATTTCTATGATTGTTTAAATAAAATACAGGCCAAATAAAAACAAGAACTCATACTTGAGATTTTTATTAAAACAAGAAATTATAATTTTGGAAAGAAAAATGTCATAACAGTAGCTTTTAATACTGAGTATTGCCACCTCTGGCTCTTATGACCGCTCGCATACGGTTTGGCAGAGATTCGATTAACCTCCGTATATAAGCCTGATCCAAATTCTCCCACTCGTCACGGAGAGCATTTGCTAGTCCATGCAGGTCCGCTGGGGCAACATTTTGGGTTCGTATCCGTCTGTGAAGGAGGTCCCACACGTGCTCGATAGGGTTCATGTCCGGACTTACCGCAGGCCAATCTAAAACTGGAATACCAACATCGTTAAGGTATTCCTGGACGATTATTGCAACATGCGGTCGTGCATTATCGTGCATTAACATGAATTCGTTTCCTATAATCGGCGCATATGGTACTACATGTTCTTCTAAAATGTCCGTTATATATCTGTGGGCAGTCAGTGTACCTCTGTCTACTGGTACTAACTCTGTACGACCTGTTAAACAGATGCCTCCCCAAACCATAAAGAGCCACCAGCGAAATTAGGTCTAGGTCTGATATTACACTGCGAATAGCGCTCACCGTCTCGTCTGTACACTGAGATACGCCTATCTGAGGTGTAAAGACCAAATCTTGACTCATCTGTGAAGAGTATATTGGCCCAGTCATTAATGTTCCAATTTACATGTTCTCTGGCAAACCTTAAGCGAGCCACTCGGTGGTTCCTAGTGAGACGAGGGGCTGTTACAGCTACTCTAGCTCTTAATCCACTCTGTCGTAACCTATTCCGAATAGTTTGAGTACTCACACGAGTATTTCTGACTCTAGCCAAGTCGTTCTGCAATTGTCTCGCAGTTACATGTCTTCGACGTAATGCTTGTAGTAGTAAATAGCGGTCATCTTGGCGAGCAGAACATCTTGGACGACCTGGTACAGGTCTTCTACTGTAAATGCCTGTTTCCCTATATCTGGCTACGGCTCTAGAAACACTTGACTGATTGATGTTCATCAAATTAGCAACGTATGCTTGAGATCGTCCATCTTCGATTAAACTATATATAACTATAGCAGCCACTTGTTCTGAAGTTAAATTGCTCATTTTAGTTTTAAAAGCGTTGGTACAGAACTCTGACTTCGCACTTTAAAATTTGTCCGTATAGGAAGACTTTCAATAAACAACTGAGCAAACCTTACACATATGCATTTTTCTAAATGTGTTGTTTTAGAAAAAAAAAAAGTAAAAACGCTAAGTTCCATTATTTTGTTAGTGTTTTTATAGTTCACATACACGAGGCAAACTTTTTGTGAACGTATAAAAATATCTTGGTTCATAAATGCCCTTTTTTAGTTTATGCGATACTTTTTTGGCGGAGTGTATTACCGCGGCATATAGGCTTAGATCCCGAGTGCGATAACAGAAAAAAAGATTCCAGTTGTAAGCCCTTCCACAAAAGTTTGTTTATGGCTACGAATTGAATATGTGAATCAGTCCATAGGTTTCCCAAGTTGTATAATATTTTGTAAAACTATAAAGTGGTTTTTTTTGTAAAGAAAAAGTATTAATGCCTCACATGAGTTAATTTAGTAGATCTTTACACACAATTCATCACCTCTTTTTTAAAATTAGAGTAGCTATTTTATTCCTTTTCTTTATATTTAATCGTATATGTATTAGCTACGGGTATAAAACTTCACATGCAGATGAACATTTGTTTCTAGAATTTATGATTTCTAATCGAATGTAAATAACCTAGCAGGTGAATGTGCGGTATTTGTATACATTGGAATTGAATCTACATGGCCAATGTCAATTTTTTTATTTCAACCTTGAAATATACTATAAATATGTATGTTTTCAATTACATAATATGTAGGTATGGTGGCGATCGAAGCTTTGTTCTCAAAGTGTAAGGTATAAATGAAGAAGTGCACTTATTGTTACATAAGAAATATTACATTTGTTGATTGTGGGTAATTCTAATTTAAAAATGTTAATGTTTAGGTGTGTGAATTTTTACCTCACTGCAGAATTAAAATTCGAAAACAGTATTACTAATAACAGAATGCGGAAGATTAATGCATTTACATGGATAACGAGTGTCCTGTTAGATACAGAATAACTCACAGCATTATTTCAGTATCAACAACATTCAGAGAGATTCACACCCAATTTTGTTAATAAATAACACAACAGAAAACCTCATTTTCAACAATAAATAGACCAACAAGTAAATAAATAAACAAATTAAACTGAGTGACAGATATAACTATATAACAAAATCGAATAGTAAGGGAAATAAGCGAAAAAGAGCAAATAACGTAAGAATAATTACAGGAAGCACATTTACTAATTGTTTGACATTTACAAAAGGCTTTGTTCATAGCTACTATGATTATATAATCATATTAGCTGAAAAAGAAATCATAATTTTATGTAATTTTTCATAAAAATTCTCTGGTAACCTATAAATGATAGGATAGCACATGCTTAGTAAAAGTTTTCAAGCTTTTTTAGCACTATTAAGATTCTACAAAAATACAGGCTGTTCCATTTAAAATAAACAAGTTTTCAGCAATGAAAGTTCTCCTAATGCAATCAGAGTTTCCGATCAACAGTATTAAAGACGCGATATACTTCAGAAATTTGCTAAATGGCCGCCCAGGGGACGCCACACTATTTTTATTTTAAATTAGTAAGGTTTCAAACCAACGTGAATAACAAGTTACATACAGATTCGCTTCCTTGTTTATATACTGAGGAAACCCTCAGTATATAAACAAGGAAGCGACGTAGAGCGAAAGAGAAGGCAAAATGTGTGATGTTAGTTTTATTTAGTTTAGCGGCGAACAAATGTGCAACACTTTGTCGGCCCGCAAAGCCGCTTAGCGGTAAACATGTGTACGATTATTTTGTCGGTCCGCCAAGGAATAACTTTAATACTTAGAATATGACATTAATATGAAACATCACTTTGAAAACGTTACATTCCTATTATGAAAATTTAGAATAGAGTTTCATTCCATTAATTTCTCATGTCTTTTTCTGGTTGAAAAGGAAATGTAATTTCTTAATATTTTATTTTTTCTTAATTTTTCGTTTTAATTTTTATATAAATATATATTTTTTTCATATAAAAATACCGTCAAAATTTCGGGCTTTTCCAAAAATTTTCTTTCATAGAAACATTGTTCTGACAATACGAACACAGAAAAAATAAAAAAATTAGCCAAATCGGCCGAGCCGTTCTCAAGTGATGCCTGGTCATACATGTGGCAATTGATTTTTATTTATACAGATTGTAAATCGAACGCATGATTTTGTGTCATTTCGTTGTTTTTTAGTGAACTCAGATTGTTGGAGCATTTAAAAACCTACAACTCCACAAATTTTTTAATTTTTATTAACAATAATTTATGATGGCTACGAAGAATACTAAACTACATATATAATTAAAACTTTTCATCATTTAACTTATAAATAAATGAAAATAACTAATGAGACTTGAGTTTTTGTAGCTTTCTTTGGCTTTTACTAGAAGCTACTTTGGTATTAATACTTTTGATATAATTATTTAGAAATATATTACACACGTATGAGAAGATTTATGTTTCAATTATATCGTAAATTGCTATCACAATTATATGTGAAGAACATGTGTGTCAGAATCATCTTTATCTAATTGTTGCTGAAAAATATCTTTTAATTTTACCCTGCTTTTCTTGTCCATGACATAAACTCTAGACAAAATAAAATACGTTCAAGTAGGGATTGATGTTGGCCTCAAAAATATCAAAATATGCTTATTCTATATACATATATCATTTCTCATATTTATTCCTATTAAATTACGTATTGTAATATAAGGGTAGCATGTTTTTAATAAAAAAATAATTGTTAAAAAAATGTACCCTCCTGCCATCTATATTTACTTCGCTGAACTGCGATAGTGTGTCACTTAGCTAACTTGGCATCTAATGTATGCAACCGTTTCAACGTTTCCGAGTTAAAAATGTCAGAAAAATACACCTTTTTTCTACATGCAGAACATAATTAGAACGCATTTTCATTCATTCAAACTTAGCGCAAGACATTCTTCAATCCTTTCGCTATGTTTCGCGCTACAATTTGCCACCAACTAATATAGTGCTTTTCTGCATGAAGTTTGTTACGCATGTTCTCCATGTATTGCTATAGCGACAAAACACGGTATACCGCGTCCTTAAGATGCAGAGATCCTTATACTGTAACGGTACAGAAGCCCATTGCCCAAACTTAAATCGTTTGAAAAAATAAAAAATCAGAGAAATATGTAGATACTCGGAAAACTAAGCCGTTGATGGAAAAATATTTATAATAAGAGATATTCGGAATTTAGTGTGGAATATAATAAGCTACTTATATACATGTAATTTGTAATTTCACATTCCCATAATCGCAAACCACAACACATAATTGTATGTGTTTGCCTAATTTTTCTTTTATTATTACTTTGACATAAGTTTCCCGCGGAAAAAGTCTCTAATTAATCCTAAGATTGACAAATGCTGGTACAATGATGAACTTCGACAATATGGCAAGATGTGTGCGTGACTTATATGACTGGTATAGGAGTAGTCGTGACTTGCAGGTTTTCCAGTTATATAAGTCAGCCAATAAAAAGTATAAAGAACTGGTGGAAACAACAAAAAAGGAATTTTACGACAATTTAATTTTGAATTCACAAAATAAATGAAAAACATCGTGGCGTATTATTAATAAATTAATAAAAGCTACCAGTAGTGGCGTAGACTTTCTAATTGTCACTAATGACTCTGGTGATAGTGTTGATAATCCAAATGATGTTGCAGCGCTTTTTAAACAACAATTTACAGTCACCGATAAAAACAAAAATAAAACCGAAACCAAATTACCTGCTATAGCTAACGCCAAAGGTTTCTATGTAGCGCCAACAAATAAATTTGAATTAGAAAATGTACTTAAAGATATAGCTAAAAAATATTCAGCAGGCTTCGATGACGTGCCATGTTTCATCCCACTACAGGTACAATGTTACTTGAGGATCCGAATAAGTTAAAGCTTAATAAAATCATTCCTATTCATAAGAAAGGTGACGCACTAGATGTAGGAAATTATAGACCAATATCCCTGCCCTCGGCATTTGCTAAAATATATGAGGAGGTGATAAATATCAGATTAGTTGATTATTTAACCCGCTCTAAAATATTATCACCCGCGCAGTCCTGTTTTGTTTCTGGAAAGAACACCAGTGCTGCGATTGAACATGCATTGTGCAATGTTTATGAGGACTTGGATAAGAGAAATGTTGTCACCGGTGTATTTTTTGACTTTTCTAAAGCGCTCGATATGGTAGACCATTCGCTTTTGTTACGAAGATTAGAGTCGATTGGTATATACGGGGTGGCCTATGATTTGTTTTATTCATACCTGATTGGTAGGAAGGCAGTGGTTAGTGTTAAGGGCGTTCAGGATGATATGATAATGACATATAGTTCCGATTACATTGACTTAACATGCGGTGTTCCGCAAGGTTCAATATTAGGTCCCACCCTATTTTTAATTTATGTCAACGATTTACAGTCGGCACTTGATTATTGCAGACTAGCACAGTATGCTGATGATACAAGCTGTATTACGAGTCGGCTTCTAATTTAACATCCAAGTTGATCCGGGACATGGTGAGATGGTGTGATGCTAACAATTTAGTACTTAACCACGATAAGATGGGTCTGATGCGATTTTCGCTGACGACGGTGGAGGATGGTAGCAGCCTGTATGTGTCGTGTAATAATAAGTTCGTACCGCAAAGTGATAATGTTAACTTTTTGGGTTTGACAGTGGATTCTAGATTAAAATTTGACCTCCACTGTACCACACTGTCGCGTAAGTTGGCTATACTGCTCTATGGACTGCGATGTCTTAGGGGTGCTGTAAGCATTGATTCGCTTAGAATTTTATATTTCACATGGCATTATCTTCTAACGCTGATCCAAGCCCAAACGTTTATACTGAAACGTCCACTTCTTTTAATTTGTTGAACGTATTCATGCGAATACCTGTTACTGTTGCGTGGTCTATATAATCTTAATCGACCGTTATGACATGATTGAAAGATCTTTTCATCTGAAAAAATGACACTATCAAAAATTATTGTCCCTATTAACATATTCTTCCTTGTTCGTCCAGATCCAATGTATCTTGATGATCTTGCTTCATTAACCCATTAATTCTCAGGATAGTATTTTTCCTTTGGTAAACTCTTGGGCAACTTGTCGTATTGATCACCCGTTTTCCAACATTGTCACTACTCTTGCTTTATTAACTGTGCTTAAATGTTGAGGCATTTTCAATTAGATTATACACAGAATGAAATAGATAAGTCAAAATACAGAATTATTAAAAAAATTTCTATGGCAACGATTTCCTAAATACACCTACTCACAATATAACAATTTCAGTATACCCATTTTATTTGGCGCCGGTGGTACCTATTAGTAATGACGTGCCCTGTATATTTTTGTATTAATGTGATGGACAATGTCTATGTTCTTTTAACAGAACGATGACAATAAAATATTTTATTCTATTCTATTCTAATTTGTTTAACGTGTACGAATTTTTAATTGCCTTCATTCTTATTTATTTTTCATTGCATTAGATATATCATAATTATTATAAACCTTTTAACGTATTACGTATTTATATTTTTAAACAGATTTCTGGTCATCGTGGTGATATAATCGACGACATCGACAAACTGATAGATTTCATAGATGGCAACGACAACAACGTGTACAACGGCCAGAAATTGAAATCCAGCGTTCAAAAATCGAAAATCAACAAGAACATCTTTGACGAGGGCAAAAACAACCGCAAGCAAAGGACGAGATCGAAGGGTAAGGGATGCAACAGCCTACAGAAGAGCAATTCCCTCGAAGAAATGACTACCACCACCTTGGAAGACTTCGAATCCCTGCAAGAAGATGGGAAAGTCACTCTGAGGCAAACGAAGAGTAAGGTTACGTTCATAGTGGAGCGACGACATTCGAGCAGGCGACACGACGAGCGACGAGGATTGAAAAGCGGGCAGCTATTCTAGAAAAGGTGTTCATAGTGAAGCGATAAACATTGAAAAGGATCAGCGGTGATCCCCACTACGCTGCGACACGTAGGTGCATGCGGGTGGACTATTTATCAGTGTGTATTACAAAGGTAGAGCGATGGTACCTAATAAATTATTATATTTTGAAAATAGCTCCCTAAAATTACTGCACATCATTAAAAAATATAAGAACCGTAGAAAATGTGCTATTAATGTAATAAATGTACGATAGTATTTTAAAACACAAGTGTCACAATGACATTTATGTAATGCGAGTGAATCTGTTATAAGGTTCGTGATGTACGGATATTTATTTCCAGAGAGCACAAGACCCGTTAATGTTTGAATAATATATTGAACGTTATAAATTGTTGTATACAATGTGGTGTCTACTGCTACAGTACATATACAGTAATGCAACATAACAAAAATAAAATATATTATTGTAGAACGCCGTCTATTATATTAGCATAACAGAATCAATATGCGAGCATTACAAGTCATTGTGACACGAGTTTTTTAGAGTATTTGTTTCTCATCTTCACATTAATAGCCCATATTACATTCCGGCAAGAGTCTTACTAGTGCGTTAATATCTCATTACAGCACAGTGTGCGGTAATAATCAAGTCAGCACTGCGTCGTCGTTTGTTTTAGCTTTATTGTAACATCCAATTAGAAAAAGGTATTTGTATTATGTGTCGATAAGGGACCATTATAGAAACTTTCTTTGTAGAAAAAAATATATTTACCACTTTACGTTACCCTCAGAATTTCTATATATTTCTTATGCTTAATCTAGGAAATTTCTCTATTGTATATTCTATACATACATACCGGGTGTCCAGCCTAAGATGCAACGGTCCCTAGTCGATTTATTATTGTCTTTTTGAAAAAATATTTCAAATAAATGTTGCCTCGAATCATATTCTACACATGCTAAAATTAGTTTCAGAAATGGCGGACTTCCGGTTGTACCGGAAGTAGACACTAACTTTATTATTTTAAATGGAACACCCTGTATATTATTGCACTTTTGGATTCCTTGTTAAATTTAAATAACAATACGTAAGGGATACATTAAGGCTAAGTTGTACCGTTTTCGAATTGCATGACGTTTTTCGAAAAAAATGACATTTGCAGTGTCTTCGGTGTTTGGAAATACCTCAGGAAATACGAAAGTTAGAAAGATGCGGTTTTCGGTTTTCGCTTAACTATGAAACAGCACACGTCTTTTATTTTAAAATTGGTGCGTTTAAATTACAGCGTTATTAAATAGGGATCTGTAATTTTCGAACTCTCAAATCATGGGTAACTTGATTTTTTTAAATTGAACGGTATAGCAATTTTTACATAAATGGATGTAAAATTTAATTTTCTTTCGATTTTATACGGGTATCATTGTGTCTATCTCCAACGGTTTTGGAGATATTCGCGATTTTTCAGTTTCTCACGATAGATACGTATTGCGAAGCGCCGCCGCTGGCCACCTTCCCCTCGCATTTCACCAGGCTTGGGACTGGCAGCAATAATACTGGCATGCTTAGAAAGTTGCCAACAGAACACAATAGGACCACTAGAAACAAGCAAACATAGCAAAGATAAAAGAAAACATAACATTACTGGAATATCAATAAATCAGCACATTTTTCAAACTACATTACTCTATCCAATGTATGGCGTACGTACACTTCGACGGCTACACTTTAAACGCTAATGTTGTCATTGTACAGAGAATTTGTACAACACTATTATATTAAATGTTCAAAATGCTGTCCGTTTTGGGCACTACATAATCGAAATCTCTTTTGCAAATACTTTTGAGCATGTCTGAGTATTTTTGGTGTGACTTCTTGAAACGCTCTTAAAATACGATGGCGCATATCATCAGGGATTGTTGGTGGCGTCTCATAAAGCTTATTTTTAATGAAACCCCATGAGAAGAAATCGCACCTTGTAACTGATTTTCATCCGTAAGTACGGAGTTATTGCGGTTCCGTTGTGTATGTGCTACGGATCCAGTACTTACAAATCTACCCAGTAGCGGCAGAAATGCCCTCCTATCTGGATGCTTTCTACATGGGTAATACTGTGCGTGAACTCTTGACGCTAACAAAGCGTTTCTGTAACATTCACCGAAAACGAAAACCATATCAACTAATTCTTCTTGAGTAAGCAACATCTTTAATTATCATGTTTCCAAACAGTACTCTGAATGTCAGTTCTGACACTCGGAACACTAATAACGGTTAGATACCTAGTTTGTTTTTCAAGCTTACGTTGACTTTAAAGATGCCGCTTTAGACATCTCAAGTATCTTTTAGACAATTTTGTTTGATTCAAATGGTCCTATTGTGTTCTGTTGGCCATTTTCTAAGCATGCCAGTACTATATTGCTGCCAGTCCCAAGCCTGGTGAAATGCGAAGGGAAGGTGGCCGACGGCGGCGCTTCGCAATACCTATCTAACGTGAGAAACTGAAAAATCGCCAATATCTCCAAAACCGTTGGAGATAGACACAATGATACCCGTATAAAATCGAAAGAAAATTAAATTTTACATCAATTTATGTAAAAATTGCTATACCGTTCAATTTAAAAAAATCAAGTTATCCATGATTTTAGAGTTCGAAAATTACAGATCCCTATTTAATAACGCTGTAATTTAAACGCAACAATTTTAAAATAAACTACGTGTGCTGTTTCATGGTTAAGCGAAAACCGAAAACCGCATCTTTCTAACTTTCGTATTTCCTGAGGTATTTCCAAACACCGAAGACACTGCAAATGTCATTTTTTTCGAAAAACGTCATGTAATTCGGAAACGGTACAACTTAGCCCCAATGTATCCCTAACATATTGTTACTCAAATTTAACAAGGAATCCAAAAGTGTAATAATATACAGGGTGTTCCATTTAAAATAAGAAAGTTAGTATCTACTTCCGGTACAACCGGAAGTCCGCCATTACTGAAACTAATTTTAGCATACGTAGAATATGATTCGAGGCAACATTTATTTGAAAATTTTTTTCAAAAAGGCAATAATAAATTGGCTAGGAACCGTTGCATCTTAGGTTGGACACCCGGTATGTATGCAATCGTATAATATAGTGTTAATAAGATATAAAATTATTACTTCCATGATCTCTACAAATCCTTTATATATCTGTAATTGATGTGCAACTATATAGAAAACAAACAATTACAGTTTGCAAGTGTCAAACCATTTTAGCAGACTCCGATGTTAAAATAATATTTAAGATAACTATAGAAACTCAAGCGATAAAAGGAAATGTATTTAAACCGACAATTTATTTAGCGTTCCTTTAATGATAAAAATGAATTATTGGAATGGAAGCTTGAAACTACAAAAAAAAAGTAAGATCGGAGCGTGTGTCTGTAGGAAACAACGGCAGCGCCCATATCCTCTGAACATGCAATAAGCAAAACCTTTCCTTAAAATAAAAAACCGTTGACGGAGTTGTTTATTTCAAACGTACTTATCCCGCCAATCTATTTTCTATCACATCCGTTCTTCATTAAAAATTACATATATCCAAAATTGATTTTATAAGCAGAATCTTTTAGATGATACCTTTTTTTGTTTGTGTAGACACCTAGGTATTAAGTTATATTTTTATTAATTTAATTCTTTATATGCGATTTGTACAGCTAGAGACGAGCGACGAAAACAAATTTATTTGTTTTCGTCGCTCGTCGCATCAATCGAGCAAAATAATCGTGTTCATAAAATTTCTGAAGAACGTCTGTTTTTGCTTTGAACTTTTTTACGTAGATCCCGTCTCCAATAACACGCTGTTTCTAAAGTGCACGTGTGAGCATTCGTTTTTGATTACACTACCTACCAAATTTTAATACTTGGAAAATATAGTTACTATAAATACGTTAGTATATATACATATAAGTACCTTTAACTATATATAAGTTAAGTACCTACATTAGCAAAAAAAAATTTTGTAATAAAATGTACTTCATATGCTTATGAAAATGACAAATACATATATAAATTGTGTATGCTACTCTATTATTAATCCATAAATAGTTACTAAAATTCGTATCCTACATCGATATTTGCAATTGCACATAAAAAAATAATTTTTTTTAAATTAAAACGGTTTTCCTAAGGGACAAACTTCGGAATGATTAATCTCACAGTAGTCCCCAAACCTTTCTCTATATTTAAGAAATATCCTGAGCAGTACTAATGTATATTTACATGTAAAACATCTTCATATTCTAGTATTTTCGATTAGTCTAAAATAACTAGTGCTGGTGATTTCAAATTAGGGTGTATTCCTATTATGAAATCCATAAACAGTTCTTAAACATAATCCTTCTTAATTTCAGTAAAAAACAATATTAAAAGGTTTAATGAGCATTTGCTGATTAAAAATCAAAGTTTTGAGATTTTATTTGCAGCGACTAGTAAATATAATATAAATTTCATAATAAAATAAATAAAAATTAAAAATTGCTATTAACATATCTAATTATAACTATCACACTGACAAAAGTCAATGCTAGGTTTTTCCACTATCACCAAACAAGTTGTTTGGTGATAGTGGAAAAACCTAGCATTGACTTTTGTCAGTGTGATAGTTATTGTTACACCAAAGGTTCCAAAACCCAACTACTGGATATCTAATTATGCGGACATATATTATAAACATATTTAAGAACCAGAATATTCAAAGAATTTGTGTTCCAGAGGGGTCGTCTCGCATATATCGCACCTATTAACCTTTCAACATTCATTGTTTTACTGAACTAATTCGCTCCGTCTCACTTCGAGATCTGCGACGAAAACAAGTTGAATTCAAGGCCACCCCACTTCGCTCATTCTCTTGACGCTTGCACTATGAACACCCGGCTACAATTGCATGCGTTTGTTTTCGTCGCTTGTCGCATCTCGTCGCAGATCTCGAATCTCGTCGCTCCACTGTGAACGTAGCCTAATACGGGTAAACCTAGAGAAAGGAGATCGTGGGGCAACTCAGAGGTAAGTTCTATTATACAACGCGCACCCTCTTACAAAACTATAAATATCTATTCGTTAGAAATACTAAGTTTAGGTTGATATATTTCGGTCGCGCTTCATTTATATATAGAAGGGTGGAGTGGGGGTAATATTAACATTGAACGACTTCTCTTATTTTGAGTTTTGGTCACGAATTCGGGAAATTTTGCCACTGTTCCAGCTCCCTAGGAATGACTAAAAATCTAAATGAACAAATAAAACGGGAAAATAGAAGGATTCATGGACAGAGCAACTTGCAACCCCAAATTATATTTGTCAAAAATAAAGATATACTTTTCTCCACCAAACACAGCATCCAGATCGCAACCTTAAAATCAAGGCATCATTCAAAACTTTGATGGTTTTTTTTATTGGAAACTAGTTTTACAAACAATTTGCGAAACAAACCTTTAACATATATTCTAACTTTAAAAACCGAAATGGGGAAGCCTTTTGTGATAAAACTGAGCAAACTTCTTTTGTAGATGGCCTTTTACGTAACTAAGAATTGCTTTTATTATTATTTTACGAGGGCTGTTTGATGAATACCCGGATTAGAAATGACAACGCAACCTTTTTAGGTTTTGACAATTTATTTTTCAATATAATCCCCTTTCAAGTCGATACACTTTTCCCAGCGGTGCTGCTACTTTTTTAACCCCTCTGTATAGTACGAGTTTTGTTGGCCTGCAAAATACATCCTCGTTCTTTCCGGCGAGTGATTTTTTAAGGTTTGGGAACAAAAAAGAAATCGTTGGCAGTCAAATCCGGAGAATGGAGGAGCAATTAGTAGTGCAATTTGACTAATTTGCTTTATCGTGGTGGAAGAGCACTTTTTTCTTCGCCAAATGTGGTCGTTTTTTCTTCAAATTGGCGTTGAATCGGCCCAATAAATTGACATAGTATGCTTCTGTGATTGTTTTTCCCTTCTCCAAACAGTCAACGTGGATCACACTTCTCGTGTCCCAAAAAACTGTGGTCATCACTTTTCCGGCCGAAGGCCGGGCTTCGCCTTCTTTGGAGCACGTTCACCAGGTAAAACCCATTACGTCGATTGTTCTCTGGGCTCTGGTGTGTACCAATGAATCCATGTCTCATCGATGGCCACAAAACGACGCACAAACTCTTCCGGATTTCGATTAAATAGGGCCAAGCTGGTTGTTGAAGTGGCCTCACGATTGCGCTTGTTCTCCGGTGTGAGCAAACGCGGCACCCATCGCGCGGACAGTTTTCTCATGCCCAAAATCTCGTGCAGGATATGGCTAACGGGTTCAGTTGAAATGCCTGCCATCATGGCCAACTTGCGAACTTCTTGGCGGTCCGCCAAAACGAGATCATGGATTTTGTGCACGGTTTCTTCTGGGGTAGTCCTTTTTGGGCCACCTGGACGTGGTTCATTATAAACAGATGTGTGGCCACGGCTGAACTCTGCGAACTAATTGGTGGACGGTATTATGGGAAGGTAAATGGGTGCCTTAAACACCATCGAGAATGGGCTTTATTTCCTCGCAGGTTTTGCCACTCCAAAACAACAATCGGATCACGGAGCGATCTGCTCTTTTTCCATGGTCGCAAATAACACTAACACGATGTTTTGAAATGGCTGTCAAAACAAAACTAAGCGTCGGATTGTCACCAAGTTTTGACAGGCTGTCTAAAAAAAGGTTATATTAAATGAAGGCACTTATTTTGGCTCAGTAGCGCCACCTATCTTCCAATCCGGGCATTCATCAAACAGCCCTCGTATATGTAGTACACTTTAAACTTTGTTGATATATACAGGGTTAGTCAAAAGTATGGAATAGGCAATTTATCTCCGTAAATATGAACTGTATGACAAAATGTCATTAATAGAAGTTTTTTTTACTAATTATTCTTTATCTCTTAGCCTGCTAGTTGTTTTTGTATGTCAACCCATTTCCATGGAAACGTAATTTTTTTTTTGTTTTTTAAATGGCAACCTAGCAATTTTTTTGCTGATTTTTGTTCCTCTTTTTTTCCTTGAAATGATCCGGTATTTTTTTTTGTGTAGTTTGATAACAAAATTTTAGGGACAATGGCCATTATTTTATTCAATAAAATAATCTTTAACTTAAATTAAATGTTCAAACTGAAGACCCGCTGCAGCTTGACAGTAACCTAATCTGTCATAAAAATTGCGTAATTAATTTTGCAGCCAATTAGGTGGTATTTGTGCGATTTCATGCCTTATTCTGGCTTCCAGATCTTCCAAATTTTGGGGTCTTTCTTTGTAAATTGTAGTTTTTAAATGACCACAAAGGAAAAAATCTAAGGGGCTTAAATCGGGGGACCTAGCAGGCCATTCAATAGAACCCCGACGTCCTATCCAACGACGGGGAAAAATGTTATGCAGAAATTGGCGAACATCTACCCCATAATGGGGTGGAGCGCCGTCTTGCTGAAACCAAATATCTCGGTTTGGCATTCCTTGTCGATCTGCATCCGGAAATAATTGTACAATATCCGGTACAATGTGATCACGCAATAGGAGTAGGTATCTATCTGCAGTTAAATTCCCATCAATAAAATATGGGCCTATTATGTGCTGCCCAATAATACCAGCCCATACATTAAGTTTTTGACGGTGCTGTGTATGGTGTTCCATCATTCAATGCGGATTCTCACTAGACCAGTATCGACAGTATTGTGTCTGTTCACAAATCCATTTAGACAAAACGTGGCTTCATCAGAAAATAAAATGTTGTTTAGACAATTTGGATTCTTATCAATCATTTCCATCATTGTTGCACAAAACTGCATTCTTCTGTCTGGGTCATCTTCGTTTAGCTCATGGAGAAGGTGTATCTTGTAGGGTTTGAGTTTGTTCTTTTTCAATATTCGAACAACCGACGATTGACTAGTATCACTATTCAAAGCAATAAGTTGCGTGGTTGACGTAACTGGATTATCCATAACACTTACATTAGTAATACATCAAGAGCTTGATCATTATTTGTTGGTGATTTCGGACGTCCAGACTTTGGCATATCTTTTACATTTCCAGTTTCTCTAAATTTCCTAACCAATTTAGACACCGTGGATTGTACAATAGGATCTCTTCCAGGATGAACGTTGTTAAATAAATGACAAACAGCTTGGTGTGAACGTTGTCGATCTCCATAACCAACCATCATGAGGATTTCAATTCTTTCAGTTTCACAGAGTTTCACCATGTTTACAAATTAATAAAACTATCTGTAATAAAATTAATTTGTTAACTTATTGAAAGGTACGTCACAATGACATGAAAAAAGGGAACAGAGTTACGTTTCCATGGAAATGCGTTGACATAAAAAAAACAACTAACAGACTAAGAGATAAAGAATAATTAGTAAAAATACATTTTGTCATAAAGTTCATATTTACGGAGATAAATTGCCTATTCCATACTTATGACTAATACTGTAGATAATGATAGTGGTGTATTGATATCATAAACGTTGTTAATTCTATTGTAAATATTTAACAAAGAAAAAGTTGTTTTGATAACTGTTTCAACTTAATATATATCTAATATTTAGGCTTTATGTAATTATTAAACAATAAAGACTGTAAAAATAGTTTCATGCAGTAGTAATAAATATGAAATTTACTGATGCGTAACTATTCATATTTATGTTAACCGAAAGTAAAAAATCAAACAAAACTTAGGTACTTTTTTAATAATACGAAAATGAATAAAAAAGTTTATTATTATCTAAAAATTTCTGAAAATTACCACTATTTAAGATAATCTTTTTGTAACCACATCTAACTACTCAACTAAAAATTGGGGGTGGCATTTACAAAAAAAAAAAAATAAAATTAGATTTGAAATATTCTTTTCTTTTGGTATTTTCTCTTGGTTTTTAGGTCATTCAATGATAAAAACACTTCATACATACAGGGTTTATAATTCTAACCTTTATCACAGATAAGTAATATAGATAGCTCACCTTACGGTGGAATTGGCAGCGGCTTTCGCTAAAATGGGAACCCTGGATCAAATAGTTGGAAGCCCTACGTGAGGTCAATCGGAGCACTGCACTTCAGTCGCCAGTGGACAGTCGCGTAGGCACGTACGAACATACATACCGCTAGCATTGAAATGTCGACACTCGGTGCTCGCAATAAATGCGCATACATATATACGCTGCGAAAGTCCCGGAGAAATTTGAAGTTATTTAAATTCCCGGAAAATAACTTATTGCGTGCTGAACGGATAAAAAAAGCGGGTAAATACCGTGTTCGGATACCTTTGTAACATTAATACAACACTAAAAACTCACGACAATATTGCTCTTGCAGTCCATATGCATATATTGATATTGTAATCATGATTAAATATTAAATCATCATTAAAAAAAAACAAAATTGCAGACTTTAGTTCATTTCAATGGCCAAAACACGTGACGTTCAATAAGTTTTTCACTTTTGGGATGTATCGGTGTTTATTATGGTTACCTTTAAAATTATTTTCATATTATATACAATGTTCCAAACGCTCTAAAAGTATCAAAGTTGTGTTTAAATAAGGTTTATAATAATTAAACCTTAACGGTTTTCAAATAATTTGAATTTTGGAAAAATCTAATCTAATTTTCATGTTTCAAATACCTAAGAAGTGTAAGCGAAGCTTATGGTAAAGTGTAACAATCGACCATGTTATATAACTCAATTATAATAAGCCTGCTCTCTTATACAGGGTGTACAAAAATTAAAACTAATCGAATAAGAATTGTAAGTGGCTATAACTTGATTAAATTAAATAGAACGCCATAGTTTTTAATCTACCAACAAATGTACTTTTTTTATTACCTATCGAATGGTATTTATATAGGTTAAGCTTTAAGTCTTCGCATTTGAATATGCTAAATAATCGTTTTTTGCGCCATTTGGTGTTTCTAACCTATCTTATTGCCTATATAGTACTGAGAAATGTCAGATAATTTACAATTATAAGAATAATAATGAAGAATATCCAATCGGCTATAACAATAATGGTAATAACATATCAACGATAACATAAAACAGAAGCAAAATATATATGTATTTAGAACAAAAATAAATTATCTGACATTTCTAAAAACTAAACAACTAGATACAGTAGACCTCTTATTAAAAAAAAACGTCAAATGGTGCAAAAAACGACTGTTTTTACGTTTTTACAGATTTATTATTATGTAAAAACGTGCAAACTTAAAGCTTAAGTCACATATTGAAAATAAAGCCTGCAATTCCACGAATTTTTGTATTATTTACATAAACTACTGGCTATAAACTTTGATTCCTTCCAATATATTATAACAACCATCAAATATATTCACACACACAAATTCAATAAATACATTACGCGCACTCAAGTCAATCTGGACAGTCTATAGAAAATATTTATATTCTAAATAAGAGCGTAAGCAATTCACATTCAAGGAGGTATAAATTCTATTCAATTTGCTATTCTAGGTAAATAACAGCTGTGCGGCGAAAAAGCATATTTCTTAAATAAAAACAACCAGCGAGTCGGTACCCCTTCCACACTCCGACGTCCGGTCTCCGACCGTACACCGTGCTCCCCGCAGTTATCTATGTTTCATAAAATCGTAATATTGCAGCCTTTTATTTATGCAAACCGCGAGAATTGGCCAATTCTGCTACGGTGAGATATCTGTTTACTTATCTGTGCCTTTATCAAGTACATGTATAAGGATCATAATAAATTGTAAATATAAGATGACAATGTTAAATTGAAATTAAACTTTTTTGTTTTATAAATTATAAAAATTATTATTTTTTTGTTATCTTGAATTTTACATAGTTTTTTTTTTGCGATGGCGGAAAACCTTTATAGGCACTGGGATCCGATCTTTCAGTATCGGCAACCAGTAGTGCCGGATTCTTACCGGCTAAAAACCACCCCACCTCTTCACCCCGTGCGCCGGAACCGCTGAACGCATATCATCCGAGTACGGATTGTCCTCTTTTCGTCCTACCTGAGTTCCTCTGTCTTGTCTCTTCTTTCTTCTTTTTCATTATTTCACTGATGTAGCTGTGTGCTGCTCCCCAAGTTTCCTCTATAAGTTTTCATGAAATAAAGAGCTTTATTTTTTCAAAATATTTGAACATTTTATTATTATTTATAAATTTACTCAATTTTTTAATAAAATCCATGCATTTCAACTGCATAACCTAAATACTATATATATTGCTATTAGCTAGATATTCTTAAGCCGGGTTTTCACAACGGCGGATTGCGGACGGCGGATTTAATTCCGCAGAGGAGATATATAAAAAAAATGTAATGCAGTTTTCAGATACGCGGAGCGTTTTTGGTGAATTCTAGCAACTTTTCAGTTTGAAAAGTTGTCAAAACCGGTTTGATACAGTTTAGAAATGACATGGAAGTGACAGAACTTAACCGATATATGAAACTGGAATTTATTTAAGGTTTATCGACATTCAAAATGAATATAAAAGGTCGTAAAATTTGCTTAATTGCATTACTTTATGCATATTATCAAATAAAGAGAAAAACCTTAAATTACCTCTTCTTCGGTAGAATCCATCTCACCTATTCAAAATATAAACATAACCACCAAACACGATAAACATAACTTCTCAACTCCCAAGCGGTTAAACAAAGATGGAAGCTAAAAATCCGCTAGAAAGTTAAAAAATATTTAACGAAATTGCGGCACCGCAAAATCTTAAACTCTCCGCAAATATTTCGCGCCATTGACATTTTGAATATTTTTTAACCAATCACGTGAAATCCGCTAAAAAAAAATCCGCCGTCCGCTGTTCTGAAAACTTACCTTTAGTGTCGCTACAGTTATACTGTAAAATTACTTTAATTTATCGCCCGTTTTCCGAATACTGCGGAAGTGGAAGCAATAGTGACACAGAGTACCGTTTAAGACGAGATTCGCTATCGACTCTCGACGTCGATGTTCGCTTTCAAGCGTTCGACGTCGATGGTGGTCCGACTGCAGCCGATACGCCTCTGCCCACTGCAGATTTCTCTTCTTCAGTATCGTCGCCATCTGTCCATTCTATGTCTGTGCCGGTCTACGTTTTTTATATATTAGTATAATATATAGGGTCTGCATTATAGCGAAAAGAAGAAGTAGTAACTTAGAAACATAATGTTTTTATTGTTGTTAGTTGTAAGTAGTTTAATAAACAGACAAATTAATCCATCGACGTATTTGACTTTCTTGTACACTCTGTATATTCAGTAGAGCCAGGCTGTTTACAGGTTATTTTACTCTTTCAGTTAATTACACTGAACGTATCAGGGTACTTACTTAAATTGAATATTTCAGTGGTCAAATCGAAAAGAAACTGAAAAACGGAACTACCGAAATAAAATTTCCAACCGGTATTTTGAAGGTGACAAAACAGGACGGTTCACAAACTATTTCTTATCCCGACAAGACAACTGTCGCTGTTAAACCGAGCGGTGAAAAAATTATCTCACTGCCAAATGGGCAGAAAGAAATACACACATCAGAACATATGGTACGAAAATGTTTAATTCAAGTAGTTTATATATTTTTTTCGCATTTTGACCGATAATGTGCTACTTTACTAAATTAAAAATCGTTTATTAAGGTGGCACTTTACCACATATACATAAATGTCACTGTACTATACCGAGTGCGCCATTAGTGTGTCGGTGGAGTTTAGCACAAAAACTACTAAAGCTAGGAAAGTGAGATTTTCTGTATGTATATAGTATATCAATGCGCACCTGGTAAAATTATTCACAATTATACAGGGTGTTACAAAGTGTCAGAGCTACTTTCAACTTTTTTATTTTAAATGGATTGCTATATTTTTTAGTAATTATTTTGATAGCCACCTAAAACACCTTCGCAATAATATATGGTTATGTGCGCTTTCGATAATTACTTTAGGTGCAAATTTTGTCAAAATTTTGAGAGTTGCGACTTCTGAGATTTTCAGTTTTATACCAAAAAACCGCCGTAGTGTAGCGCGTTATTCTTTTGTTATTACTTTGGGGGGCTACCACTTTATATGTTTTAAGATGGTGTAATGTAAAAATATATACAGGCTGTTAAATATGTCGTGGCACATTTATCGATATTCAAACGCGTTTCTTTCGATTTTTTTAAATCGAACCTATGATTTTCGATGTTACCAGCAAATTCCTTGAAAAATCACCTTTAAAATGATACCAAAAATATAACACTTATTTCTAGTACTTTCAAAGATATTACAATTTTATGGAAAATATATTTACAATCTCCAATACGTGGGAATCCCATTGGTCAGGTGGCCATGATTTTCAAACAAAAACTAAGAAACTGACGAAATGTCAAATCTCTGATTAAATTTTTACATAAAGTCGTGTTTTGTAGTTTTTCTTTGGTTTCATGGCGTTTTACAATTTTTATAGTTTTATTACCGCTCATTGTTTATTTGTGGGTGACTAGTAAGTAACTAAGTAGCAGATTTATTTCAATTACCAGAATAGGTATGAGACACGTCACTACAAAGAAGAACTACAAAGACAAATAATACAACAAAGAAAAATACTACAACATAATCTAGAGTTCTATATCTTCATTAAAGTTAAGAAATTCAGAGATTGAGTAAAAACATTTTGTTCTTAGCCATGATATGAGAGTTCTTTTAAAGTTATTCAGCGTAAGTGTTTTCCAACTATTGGGCAGACGGTTGTACATCCTAGTGCCTAGAACATCTGGACTACTAGCCGTTAATTTCAAATGATGCTTCATAAGATGTATCTTCTGATGTTATAATTATTAGGATTATTATTTTTGGTTAGCAGTAGATGCTTGTGTTTATGGATATGACAGCAGGATTCCAATATAAACAATTCCGGTAATGTCAATATTTTCAGTGAAATGAAGAAGCGTCTACATGAAGTCAGCTGACTAATCCCCGCAAGACATCTTATAGCTGCTTTCTGCTTGATAAGTATGTCGGTAGCTGAGGAGCTTGATCCCCACAACAATACTCCGTATACCAGGTGCGAATGAAATTCTGAATAGTATACCTACTGTTTTTAAAGTATTAGAGTCAACTACGGTTTTTAACGATCTAAGTTTAAAGATTGACTTATTTAATTTAGTTGCCAACGATCGACAATGATTATCCCAATTTAGAGTAGCGGTAAACGATAAGCCCAGAAATGTTGCCGAATCGGTTAAAGTAATTGCGTTATTAGCGAATTTCAAGTCTATGAAATCGTTAATCTTTTTTTTGTAACGTATGAAACAATATGTACATGATTTTCTTACGGTTTAACGAAAGATTGTTAGCACAGAACCACATAAAAATCTTATCTAATACCATATTCGCAATCTCTTCCTTATTATTTTCATCTTCAGACACTATAACGGTGATGTCGTCAGCATAACAGACAACCACAAAATCACACAGAAAATCAATGATGTCATTTAAAAACAAGGAAAACAGCACAGGACCCAAAACCGATCCCTGCGGCACTCCAATATTCGTGGGCAGCAGGGACGATCTAGCCCTATGCCTCACCCCGTCTTCAACTGTACTAATTTCTACAAATTGAACTCTGTTGGATAGATATGAAGTAATCCATTCTAGCACTTTCCCACGAAATCCAAAAATAAAAAGCTTATCTAACAGTAATTTGTGGACCATACAGTCAAACGCTTTTGACAGATCACATAAGATCCCTATGGGATAACGTTCTGCTTCAATACTATTTATTAAGTTATTATATATTTCCAGCAAGGCCGTAATGGTTGATTTGCCAGCTCTAAAACCATGCTGAGATGAAGACAATAAGTTATGTTTGTTAATGAAGTTTTCAATCCGATTCAGAATTGCATATTCAAAGAGTTTTGAAAAACAAGAAGTCAAAGAGATTGGCCGGTAATTAGCTACATTTTGCTTATCACCCTTTTTATGAATTGGATTGATCAAGGAAACTTTCAATAATTGAGAAAAGATTCCTTGCTCAAACGACTCGTTGACTATGTGAGTTATAGGTTTGAGAATTTCATGCTTACAATGTTTTAAAATATTAGCGGGTATTCCGTCTGGTCCAATTGTATGTTTATTTTTAATTTTACTGAAGATTTGAAGTATTTCAGTTTTACAATATGGATATATATACATGGTATTTGTGTTTGTTTTCATATGGCTGTTAGTTATTGTTGCTATCGGAATATTTTCGGAAGTCACGTAGGGAATACTTTGAAAATATTGATTAAACGTTTCTGCAATTATTCCCGGCGTTTCTATTAAATTACCCTCAATTTCAATTTTTAAATTTTCATATTTATTAGTTTTATTTACCTTGTTTTGAAGATTATTAATAATATTCCAGGTTGTTTTATTTTTATTTTCTGAATGTAGTATTTTTTTATTGATAAAATGAGCTTTAGTGGAGTTGATTAGATGTTTATGCTTATTTTTATGTATCAGGTAAATATTTCGTAATTCCGGGAAGCTTTTTTGCAATATGTTTAAGTCCTTCAGCTTTTCACTAGACTGACGAACATCGTCATTCACCCAATTCGTAGCACCATCAGAATAGAGTTATCACGTATCACTTTAATCTTGTTAATTATATCGTTTTGTTCCTGTTTTTTGTTACCTACTCTCATTTAGTAAAAATGAATTTCTCCAAGGAGGAACTCATAGACACAATATTCATTCTTGGTGTTTCCAACAGAAATCCACTATTAGCATCAAGAATGTATGAAGCGGAATATCGTACCTGTAGAACTCCGGATAGTAAGAGCTTTGACAATTTGTTGGCAAGGTTTCTTCGCTCAGGTTCTGTGAATTACGGCAAACATGAAAGTACAAAAACTATGGTTACAGAAAATAATAGTGCCAGTCATATCTGTTGTGAAAAATCCGCAGGTGTCTACAATGAAAATTTCGGAACAACATGGAATTGCAAACACTACCACGAGGAGAATTTTAAAGAAACGTACATTTCACCCTTCTAAAATTAATATTCACAATGGCTTACTACATACGAATTTTGAAAAGAGACTTGTGTATTGTGAATGGCTGCTTTTACGATTACGTCAAGATGAAAATTTTCTAGATTATGTGCTTTTCACAGATGAAGCAACATTTACCAATTCTTATTACTATGATACACAAAACTTTCATTTTGTGCAGCTCATTTTGCATCAACACAAATGGAGTATTAACACTTGGGGAAACGTCTTAGCAAACACAGCTGTGGGTCTATTCTTCTCTGACAACACTTTAAAGTGTGAAACTTATACCAATTTTCTACAAAATAATTTACCAACACTACACTAGAAGGCTTGCCAGTTAACTTGATGGATAGATTGTGATACCATTGTGGTACACCTGCACATTACAGAGCTGGTGCAAGAGCGCACCTAGATAGAGTGTTTCCTAATAGATAGGCGTTTGAATATCGATAAATGTGCCACGACATATTTAACACCCTGTATATATTTTTACGTTACACCACCTTGAAACATATAAAGTGTTAGCCCCCCAAAGTGATAACAAAAGAATAACGCGCTACACTACGGCGGTTTTTGGTATAAAACTGAAAATCTCAGAAGTCGCAACTGTCAAAATTTTGACAAAATTCGCAATATCGCCTAAACTAATTATCGGAAGTGCACATAACCATATATTATTGCAAAGGTGTTTTAGATGGCTATCGAAATAATTACTAAAAAATATAGCAATCCATTTAAAATAAAAAAGTTGAAAGTAGCTCTGACACTTTGTAACACCCTGTATATTTGTGAATAATTTTACAAGCTGCATATTGATATACAATATACATACAGAAAATCTCACTTTCCTAGCTTTAGTAATTTTTGTGCTAAACTCCACCGCCACACTAATGACGCACCCTGTATAGTAGTGTCACTGTTAATAAAACACAGTTTGATAGAAAATTGCTATGTAGCTAAACAAAGCCGTGTAACATTACTGGGTTACGGAAATCCTGCACGAATATCTACATCTATTATGACTTTTCTAAATTCCAAACTTCAAAATACTTTTTCTACGATTATTTACTTACTAACAAAATGCGAAAAAATAGTATAAACAAAGCTCGTAAGAAAAACAGTTTTGCTAAACTCATATAGTTTTTAAGTTACTCGCTCAAAAGCTATATTCGTTTAGTAAAACTTTGGTTTTCTAAACTTGTTGTTCAATATACATACTATTATTATTTTTTTTTTGTGTTCTTAGAGGAGAGAATATCCTGATGGCACTGTTAAAATCCTTTACCCCGATGGGATACAAGAAACTCGATACAGTAATGGAAGAATACGTATAAAAGATAGTGATGGCAATTTGGTTCTTGATTCGCATGATAATCCTTGAAATGCAGCGTCTTCAAAAGTACGTTGATATTTATGAAAGTGCTATATATATATAATACATAATTTAATGATCTGTGATTCGATAATTTTTTAATGTTTTTATTACTGTAAAAAGTGATTTGAAAATATGATAAAAATACTTATAATTTGTAATATGTAGAATAATAAATATGAATTTTATTTTACAAGGGGAGCTTGTCTGATCTTAATCTCAGTTTTGATCTTGGCTTTGCCAGTTGGTGGTGGGAACCCCTTGGAGTACTGTTGTGCAATGTGTGCGATCTATGGCAAAAAAATTAGCCATAATAAGTGTATCTAATAAACTATTAAGCATCTAATTATCGTAGGAATTTGTCTATGTTTTAAATTTGTAAATCTTTAGCTAATCCGGAGCATTTAAAAACAATTATACATATTAACATAGCAAACTATGAAATTCAATAATGTAACAAAGTCAACTCTAAATTTGGATGCAAGTAGTGTGAAAAGAAAATTGTTTACCGCAAACCACTACACAATGTGATGATGTGATCATATTAAATGCAGTTTTTTATCACATGAATTGGCAAAAAATAAATCAACACATTTCGAATTAAATTTCTTACTCAATAAGCGAAACTTTATTTAATTTTTTCCTTTAGATACAAGTAAAAATTTCCGAGTAATACACAAGGCCACTTGTTTGAGAATATTAGGTTGCAAATGACATGTATTTATGAGGGGTAAAACTAGGATATAGGCCACGCCACGCCTACCCGATAAAGCGGGAACGACGATTTTGAGTGACGATGATGGTACATAAATGTAATTAAACATGTGTAATGCCATTTAGCTACCCCATTCTTTTTTTTTTGTTTTAATATTTAGTATTCTTAGTAGTAGACATATTATTATCAGGTATCATAATTCGTAATAATTTTATGTTCATTCTAAATTTTGTTATCGCTTTTTTTAAGTATCGCCAGTTCTAATACATTTAGATATAGATATTGCTACCACTACCGTTTTGCAAGATCGTCTCAATTACATGCCCAGCGTGGTTTGCATCGCTGAGTACCGCCTGAGAGCTTAGTGAACGATACGTCTAGAGCCCCATTAATGTCAACTGTGAGCATGTAAAGAAATAGTTTATGAGTTTGTTATGTAAGGGATGTAACCATGTGGGAGGTATGTTTGCCGGCGGTAGGTCGGGGTAAACGAAGAAAAGAGATTATTCTTTTCGGGGCAATACAACGAGAAGGTCGAATAAAACATAAAGAGTGATATGATAGTAATAGCGTTTTCGACTTACTGCACTTTTATCCACTGATTGTATTTCCATCTTATTTGAATACATAATATTAGTAAGGGAGATATAGATATACTCCACGCATAACGTGCAATAAGTCGAAAACGCTATTAGTTCCTGCGGTTTTTTATTTATTTACTATTTAAACTCTATTAAACAAATTTTGTTTAACACATGCTAAAAAGAAAAACTTAACAAAGTAATATGTAATTACTAATTATTACCAAATCTAAAACTACCTATGCCAAAACGAAAATCACAAACAAGCAGCGCTACAGCGCAATGAGACATAACAAACCTAATTTCTTTTTTGAATTATAATCTGGTGTTGAAGTATTTCACCAATCCCCAATCAAAGTCTCGAACGATTTTCTTCTGGTCGCCTCCCCCTGCGCGCGCCTTGGGGAGAGTCGACAACTGAAGAAAATCGATCGGGCCTGAGTGAATAACCACTCCTTCGATCGGGGAGGTGTAATCCTTGTCCGGTGATTACTGCAAACATTTTCTTTAACCATATGCTCAAATTACCCAAGTATGGTAATGAAACATACGCCATAGCATCTAAGATTCACTAGGTTTGACAATTTTGTGCCAACTATAATTTCTTGACACTGTATCATAGATGGCGCACCATGAGGCCTTATTTATTCTCAAAACAGTTTCAAATTCACAAACTTTTCAAATGTAGATGGCGCAGCCTGTCGTAAAATACTAGAAAATACAAAATAAAAATTAAAATGTAAATTCTTGTAAAATAGCGCGTCACTTAACTCGGTGAATCATGCAATGTTTTCAGTTCAAGTGAAAGAGTATTTTTACTATAGTGCTTTTCATTTTTGGTTTTTGAGAAGAAGTGAGCTGTTATACACGATTGTATAAGTGGTCGTTCCTTTTTTTTTATCGTTGTTATTAGTTGGTTGTTGGTGGTATTTGTTAGTGTAGCGCGTTTGAAATATAGAATTAGTGTTTATCTAATTATTTATAGGACAGTCTTTAGAACATTTATTAGATTTATAAGTGCCGTGAACAGCGGAAAAATTTACATTTATAGTAACTGCTTCCATATAATGTTCTCTCCTTTTGTTTGTTCGTAAATTAAAACATACTAGTTTAATTACTATTTCTTAAGGCGTTTTATTCACTTAAAACTTTACATAACAAACACACATAACATAAAAACAGTTCATAACTCTTTCTCTAATATCACGGCATTTTTAGCGCGCCAAATTCAAATCTTAAAATAATCCTCTAACAAATAACAACTTCAAGTAGAATGGAATTGAACAATTCATTGTCATTACTCGTTATTATTTGGAGTGTATCATAATTTCTGTTTCATTGTAAAATCAGATGCCAAAGAAACATTTTCCGTAGGCAAAGTAAGCGGACAAAAAAGCAACTGTCGCAAGACATGTG
Organism: Cetonia aurata; assembly: GCA_949128085.1. Lineage (NCBI taxonomy): Eukaryota > Metazoa > Arthropoda > Insecta > Coleoptera > Scarabaeidae > Cetonia > Cetonia aurata. Next base: position 22,764,528 of record OX421889.1, on the reverse strand, counting down.
TGGGAGCGCAGAGAAAGTTTGCAGTAAATATACTAGTAATTAAATTAATAATATGGGTACAAAGACACATATTTACAGAGCACTTGCATCGTCCTCACAGATTAACGGAGTCTCTGTTAATCGCATACATAATTATTGGTATGTATGCATATGCCTTATGAAATAACGCATTGCATGATGATGATTATGATTTATAAACCTTACAAAGCCTCCAAGTGCAAGTAATTTTGATAACTTGATAAGTTTAATATATAAGTCACCAAAACTTTTGCTTTTGGCGGAATCTTTTTTGGTAATGGATGGGGCTGCTGTATTTGCAGTATAATGGGCGCTCATTATGAAATGCATGTACCTTAGTTATTAACTCTCTTGCAGTGTTATCCAAGAGAGTCCACCACAGAGTAGTAGTATGGAAGGACAGACGAGTGCAGGGTATATAAATGTATTTATCTAACATCACATAACTTATATCTCACACAAACTGTCTTTTTTATAGTGTAACAAAGATATCAACGGAAACACAGACTGATTTAGTTATCCGTGTTGAGCCTACAAGAGAATCTGATGATCCGTGGGACAATAAAAATGAATATGAAAGGTAACAATATTAAAAGTATATGTTGATAAAGTATGGGTTAAGGTTGAAAAAATATTCAAAACAAAATTTTTTTTTTTAACAGTTGTGAATATTGTGTCAATTAAGTATTCGGAATATTCAATTGTTACCCATAGTAATATTTTTAGGAGGATAACAATGAAGATCCAAACCCTCTATTGAGTGGAAAACGTATTGTAGATATTCATCATATTCTTTCCACAACATTAAGTACAATATAATCACACACGGCACTGTACTTTTAGATTATTAAGACCAAGTGGAATCGTTCTTCCAGTGCAATGGATGCTGATATCATAGTCGAGGGATTTAAACAGAGCGTGAACATGCATGGAATAATGCAGCTACTAATTTAATATTATTTTTGTAGTAGCATCTTTTACGTTTATTGATTTGAATCTACTTTTTTTATGTTTTCTTCTATTTTTATTTGTTGTATTGCATATTTCTGTATTCGAGAATCAATATTTGCTTTAATTGTTACTTCTTTGTTTTAACTTTACCCAACTTCTGAAAAACTACAGTTGTTCAAATTGTTAATTGATTTAAAAAAAAACCGTCAAGATTTGTGTTAATTACGCTATATTCAATTTTATTCGCCTAAGCATACGTAATAAATTGTGCTATCTACGTATACTTTTGTTTATTTTTAAATTAAAAGCTATTAAATTTCATATTTGTTGCCAGCGCCATCGTACGGACAAATGCCAAAGGTTTTTTAGGTGACTCGTGTAGAAACTATTAACAAAAATAATTAATGTTTTTCAAAACTTTTACAAAAACAGGTGCATATTTTCACTTCATTCTTGTACCATTATGAAGTACATACAAAAGCGGATTGCAATGGTTTGTTATTTCCTTTTTTCTTTTAAAAAATAATAATATCAAGATAATACGCCATTTCAATCAAGCACACATTCTCATCCATTTTCATTTCGAGGATATTTAATTTCAATGTTAAATAAAAGCTAAAAAAGCTTCGAATTTCCAATATGTTATCGACCGAGGCTCTCTGCAATGTTTTAGCCGCCTCTTAACACATGCTAAAAACAAAAATTTAACAATGCAACAACAGTGATATTATATTTACCAAATCTAAAGCTACCTATGTCAACACGAAAATTATAAACAAGCAGTAGCACAGCGCGCAATGACATATCACATTAATTTCTTTTTTGAAGTATATTCGAAGGACGAGTATTTCACCAATCCCCAATCAAAGTCCCGATCGTTTTTCTACTGGTCGACGCCCCCTGCGCGCATTGGGGGAGTCCAACAACTTTAGAAAAACGATCAAGCCCGAGTGACGTCTACTCCTTCGGTCGGCGAAATGAAATACTTGTCCGGCGATCAGTACAAATATTTTCTTTAACCATATGCTCAAATTACCCAAGTATGGTAATGAAACATACGTCATAGCATCTAAGATTCACTAGGCTTGACAATCTTGTCCCAACTATAATTTTTTGACACTGTATCATAGATGGCGCACCATGAACCCTTATTTATGTCGTGGAGTGAAGCAAACAATTCCTTTAGAGTGGTTAGTTTGCTTAACTCCTTCAACATAGCAATCCGCCGCTGTGTAAGGTCTTCCCTGATTACAGTTTTCGAGCCAGACAAAATCTGACCATGATCGGAGGTGATGAGCCCTCTTTAGCTTTTAAACGGTGACAGCAATCAATATCATCCGGCGTAATGGGAACTTGCAGCTTTTCCTTACATAACTGAATCACTTTATCTTCCGTGTCCTCATCTTTAACAAAAGGAATGCCGAATATTCTGAGGTTATTCAGTCGGGAGTGCTGTTCTTGACGTTCTATTGAGTCCCGCAATTCGAGAAACTTCTTCTCAATCGAAACAACCTTATCTTCGCATACCTTGATTTTCTCGTCTTGAGAGTATAACTTTTCGGCTATCGACGACGTTAACTTGTCCAAAAATGCAGGATTTACTAATACTTTTTCGATGACTCTTTGTATTAGGACTTCGTCTTTATCCTTATCACTATTTGAACGCGTAACACGATCACTATTTCCGATCATTATGATTAATTCAACGACTAAAAACTAGTAAAACTAAAGCAGCGATTCAGATACGTCTACAGGTGACAAGCGCACATCTGTCAGTTTCGGGTTTAAAATAGGAAATCAGGATAAGGACATGTGTTTCCCAACTGGCTGGCTGGCTGAATGGAAAATCTCGTCATCTGCCGTTTGCAATTCCAATGATATGGCGAGAACCAAGTGACCATTCAACAGACTTTGGAAGCCAAGAAGACGATGACACCGACCATGATTTTGTTGACATTATGTATTATTCCTGTTTCCACGCACAGTCTTTAATTTGTTATCTACCATTTTTCCTTCCATTTTATGTTTTTGTTGTTTAGAATTATCACGTTTTTCAATAATTTTGTTTACCTGAATGTTTTCTGTTCTGTTTGGATCAGCTGTGCGTTTGTTTTGGTCTGAATGTTTGTTCTTTTTTTAATGTTGTGTTGTTTGTAGTGGTTTTGCAGGTGTATTCGTATTTGAATAAGATGCATCGGTGCTTGGTTTATTGCAGGTATCGTCATTCGAATTTAAAGTTCCTGGAGTTGTAGGACCCGTCTCAGTTTCATATGGTTTTAGAGGTTTTATTTCAACACAGCAAATTTTGAATTTTTGACTGTCGTCAACAGATGTCTCCGGTTGTTTCTCGATTGTAGGGGCTTTTAGCATTTCTTGGGCAGTATTTTCACTCAATGAAATCGTGTTTAATTCCATTTTGATCTCGTGCAAAGTAGATTTCACTGAGGAGATTTCATTAATGAATGAGTATTATTTCTTCCTTTAATGTTTTTAGTTTGTCATTTGTGTAATCTAGACACTCGCCTCTATTTTATTCACTCTTGCTCATTTCCAGCTCTTCTGTTAGTTCTTCGGTCTTGTCTAATTCATGATTTCCAATTTCTTGTAACGAAAGTTCAGCTAATGATTTGTTCATCGCTTTTACATTTAGGTTCGAAATTCTTTGTTTAAGCTCTATGATTTCTTTATCCTTTTGTTTACATTTTGAGCAGTCATTCGTTATGTTCGTACAACAATTTAAATTTCCGTTGTGATCCACAAACACACCTTTGATTTTCAATACACAGTTAGCATGAAAGTTCTTTTTACACTTGTCACATGAAATAAAATTTTTTGTGGCAACTGAGCACTTACTACAGGTAATTTCACTGGATTGTCGCGTTACACGGCCCGCCATCTTACCTTTATTATTTATTTTTTGAGCCGGATCTTGCGTCAGTAATCCTATTTACGGACGAATGTACATTTACCAATGATGGTATCTTAAATTATCACAACATTCACCACTGGGCGTATGAAAACCCTCATGATATTAACCAAGTCTCCTCTCAAGTTAGGATATCCGTCATTGTTTCGGTAGGGCTAGTAGACGATCCACTACTTGGACCACCTGTACTCCCAGCACGGTTAAATCCAGAATCTTATTTAGTGTTTCTTCAAAATGAATTGCCTGAATATTTGGACGACACATCATTAGCGACACGCCTACAATTATGGTTCATGCACGATGGAGCAGCCGCGCATGGTAGGGTTGTTCAACAATTTTTAAACCGGACATTCCCACATCGGCTTGGACGTGGAAGTCACATTCCGTGGCCAGCTCGTAGCCCCGATCTAAATCCACTATACTTTTTTTCTGTGGGGATACATGAAAAGTTTAGTGTATGATTGTCGCCCTGACCGTGTTTTCATAGCAGCTCAACGCATTCGCGAGGAAATATTAAATTTTACGAGCGTACGTAACAACTTTCGTCGCCGAATCGATGCTTGCATTCCAGTGGCGGCTCGTCAGTGGAGGTTAAGCCTCCCCTATTATTTTTAATAAAATAAGTAGCGTTTATTATGTATTAAAATAATAGGCATCGGCTAAAAATAATGAATAAATAGAATCAATAGTATATTTATTCATTACTTAATTTAAAAATGCAAACAAATTTCCAATAATGCGCGAAATTTCACTGTACGCACTACAATAGCAAGCGAGGAGGCTAGCCACAGATGTGACTCCGCGCCGATGATTAATGCCATGGCTGAAAGCAATGCGTCTCCGTAAGTGCACGTGCACTTTATACGGCGAATACGTATGGTTGGAGGCTTGCCGCCGCGGTGAGATCGTACCCGATCGGCATGTTATCGTGCGTTATCGGTCGTAAAACGTTGGCAGGCAACTGCCCATGCGACTCCCAGCTCCCAGTACTAATAACTTCAGAAGCGTTCAGTGAGTTTTGTTAGGTTACGCACACAAAATGGATAAAATTAACGAAATTAGAATTTGCCAAGATATTGTCGACTGATCGGTAAGAAATTCTTTTAGTTGTTTAAACATAGAGACGAAATTACACATCGTACAAAACATTGAGAAACCACGGCCTAATCTATCTGTACACTGAGAGAAATAGATAGTACTCTTTAACATAAATATAGTATACTTTAATATATTTTATAGCTCCTATAGGGATAATCATATTTTATATTACCGGTGACAATATCTGTATAGTAAATATCTGTGAATACTTTTTATTAACTCGTATGGTAAAGTGTACTATATTTGTATTATTAATTTGAGCATACATGTTAGTAAATGTGAAAAAAATGTCTAGTAGCGCTGACTATATTTGATAATAACTGTTAACAATGAAAACTATAATAAATATAGTTTAATAATTTTTAATTATAATTAATTAATATAATTTGATTAGCCGGTGACAGCCGGGCGAATTGCCGTCGTATCGGGCAGGATTGCAGGAATCAGACCGGCCCGTGTACTGTAGAGTGTAGAGTACTACCGGTATTGAAGCGCCTCGTAATTCTCGTCTGTGGGCGATTGTCCACAGTACTTTTTACACGACGTTAACCATGTATAAGCATCATATAGATATTACGCAGCACGCAGCCACATTTACCGATCACAATTTACATTGAGTACGAATTTCAAAGATTATGAAACAAGCGTAGCGCCATCTTTACGACAAAAGCTGTAGTATCACATATTTATGTAGCTAAACCAATTATGAGTATTATGATATTCCTACTATATAGATATAAAACTATACAGCATTCATTTCATTCCATCTCATTATTAATACCGTTTTCAATAATCAAAGTAAGGTGACTGTTGCAAGCACCTAACCTAACCTAAATAAACACAACACAGTAAATTTGCTATACCTGTTATTATAACTGTCTTCACTACATTATATGCAATTTATTATATTCACTTGTAAAATATTGTAAAACATTTCACTATATTTTGTAGAAGATTGTCACACAATATTTTTAAACAATTTTATTGCTTTTTTTGTAACCGTGATATAGGAAAATGCAACGCCGTTGTTCTAAAATTTTGCACAGTAGTAGGAATTCTTACTACAATTTCCGTCAAACAGTGAAGTGTAAATATTACAACATGGATTTTTCTCTGTGCAGACACAAACATGCACCGACACGAATACGTACACCTGTATCACACGTACATAACACGTGTGAGTAGCAATACAGCTTATTGGTCGATTTCTTCGGTAAAGATCGACAATGAATAGAGCAAGGGGTGGGAAGAGCGTTACGAACATTTATGTTAGAAATTGAATATGCATCGAATACCTGGTAACATCCAGATTTTAACTCTTACTATAAGCATGGTAACATCTGGTTATTTTACTCTTAATACCCCACATATTGTCGTTTTGACAATAATTATGTTACTAATTAACATAAAGAGATTTACTATCTAATTTCTACAATCCATTTTTCTCAGTGTAGTATCTAACGACGGCAACCGGCAAAATCGTAGTTTTAGTTCATTATGGTACACCCATAGGGTACACCAAATGTAGTTCATTAACGGGTTCAATTAAACGGGAAAGATTATTTTGTTGGCCATGTCTACTTTTTTGTAACCAAACCGGAACGCGGTCGAAATTAGGTTATACAGATTTAAAAAATCTACCGCGCGCTATTGAACGGCATTCTAAGTCTAAAGAACACATTTCATCGTTATGCAAATTTAAATTATTTGGAAAACAAAATAGTGCTACTGCCGTAGACAGCCCGCGCAAAGATGCAATTATTGCCTATAATAATTAAGTTAGAGAAAACCGCAAAAATTTAAGAAAATTAATAGACGTAACAATATTTTTAGCAACACAAGATTTAGCTTTGCGGGGACACAATGAGACTTCAGATTCTTTTAATCGTGAAAATTATAAAGAATTACTCGAACTCTTTAGTAAATATGAACCCAGTTTTAATAAATTTGTTAGTAGTAATATTTTTTCGGGTACATCTAAATCTATACAAACTGATTTAATAGATTGTATTTTTTTTGTATTAAAACAAGAAATAGATACAGATATTAAAGAAGCTCCGTTTTCTTCTTGGCAAGTAGATGAAACCACAGATATTTCCTGCAAGTCTCAATTATCAATCATATTACATTATGTCAAGAGCGGTGAAGTTCTTGAAAGATTTTCGGGGTTTGATTTTTTAAAAAAATTAGTCGCTCAAACATATGATGGTGCATCTGTTATGGCAGGGCATTTAAAAGGTTTCCAAAGTAATATAAAAACAATTGCACCTCAAGCTCTTTTTGTACATTGTCATGCTCATGCCTTAAATTCAGTTTTGAGTAAAGCTTGTAATAGAAACGAAGAATCTAGAATTTTCTTTTCTAATTTAAGCGGATTTACTACATTTTTTCAAAATCAACCAAACGATCTAACATTTTAAATACAATATGCGGCAGTAGCTTACCAAGTAGCTTTAATACAAGATGGAATTTTACATCACGTGCAGTATTTACGGTTCAATTAAACCGAATTAATTGAAGTTTTTGACTTTATTATTAATCAATAGTGATGATTTCAGAAATAAATAACTAATAAATAAAAACCATTTAACCAACGAACAATTTTGCTTTTTATTAGAAGCTTTTAAATTGATTTTTGAACAAACAGAGGTTACATTTTCAATACTTAGACTATTTCTTTTACATTTTGAAAAATATTGGTTTGATAAGGCTTTGTTATAATTTTTAGAGTTTATTTTTGGTTTATCATTACGTTTATTAGAGTTTATTTTAAGTTTTTATTACCATTTTACTTATTACCTCATCTATTTTCCTATCCAGACAAGATTTCACTCTCACCTCTATGTGGTTCTTGCTCGACAATAAATTATATTTTATTTTAATCTATTTTTTTTTCAATTTTTATTCTACACTTACAATGCTACAATAATAACTATAAAAATAAGTTATTGACCGAGAAGAGTTACTTAGGCTACAGTAGCCTCCCTTGCACAAAACGTCACGAGCCGCCACTGTTGCATTCGAGGTGATGGTGGCCATTTCGAACACATATTTTGTTCTGTTTCACCTGCATCAGCCCTTTTCAGGACTACCACAAATTTCGTACAAGGAATTGAAAACATTTACATATTATACAGTATTTGAGATTTGAAACACGCTACATAAAGTTAACAATCATACATTAGTTTTATATTACAAACATAATAAGTTTATTTTAAAACAAATTTAACCTTTAAAATGTGCCACTATTTTACGTGATATACGAGTTCATCGCTAAAGCACATCACAATAAAAGATCTCCTGAATGGTTTCTTTGCATTCTGGTGTTTCCGTCTTTATCTCAGTTTAAATGTTGGGCAAATAACATCTGCTTTGAATGAATTCACTATGCGTAGGAATTAATTTTTCGCTGTTTACTTACAGATGGTTGAAATTCATTTCCTATCAGATTTATGTGTATACACCCAGATCTGGGCCGTTTTCAACTACATTTTGGGCCCTAAATTTTGGAAAACCACAACATGCACATAGAATCGCAATTTTTTGTATTTAGCCATTACCCACGTATATCTTCCACATTTTTTTAATTCATACTATACAATAATAACCCTGTATAGTCAAAGACAATTACCTACCAGTCAAAATGCGTCGTCGGTTTCAAGGAAATGTGCAAAAAGTGGGAGACGTTCGAATTCACCCCATTTAAGGTATTCTGCACAGATGGTATTCTGCCGAATTCTTATTACCTAGTTTATTATTTTTTTATAACACCTGTTGTAGGCGTGACGTTCAAGCTCGCTAATTATCCTACGAACTTACTTAAACGGTATGTGGTAAGTTATGAACAAAAAGGACAAGAGTTGTATTCACCATGAAAAAAAAAACATTATTTATTACTAAATAAAACTTTATTCATTTATTTATTGTATATCAACTTATAATAATCTTATTTACCCTTCTGCAATTTGCTCTGTAAACAAAAAAGAAAACCAAGTAAGTAAAGAAATTCCACTATATGATATAGATTTTGTACTTACAGCCGTTGGCGGTTTCTGTTTCTCGTAAGCCAACGTGCAAACATTTCTGGCGCTGAACAGACCATCGCGGAAACACACGCAATCTAAGCCTTGCTCTCTCGATACTAAGGACTCGGCGATATTGTACGAAGTTACTGAAGCGAATAGTTTCTTGTTCTTGTTGAAATTGTCCAGAACGAAGACGTTTCCGCCAGACTATTTTGTGTAAAATAATAATAATAATATTAAAAAAAAAAGAACAGAGTGATATGTACGTACTATTACAGTACATGCATTTTCAGCTGTTGGATGCGCAATGGTAAGAGGGCGTGCACAATAGTGAGTGAGACACATCCGAAAAAATATGGAGAAACGTTATAACTAGCACGCGCAGTAAAGTTATTCCCGGGCCGGGCAGAGGGTGACCGCAGGGTGGGATTTTATCCCCACTACTGTGGTCGTTACTTCTAGACGCTTTACGGACTATTATTGAAGCGCTTGGAGCCAATGTGTAAGCCTATGCGGACGATATTGTGATACTTTGAAGAAGATCGGCGGAGAAAGAAATTTCCTTAGCCCTCCAACAGGTAATTAACGCCATTTGTAGCTGGTGTAGGAAAGAAAGCCTGAGCAAAGTAACCCGAACTAAATTACGGTAGTACCGTTCACCAGGAAGAGGAGAGTGGAGCATTATTTGCTACCACCGACTATCCGAGGTGTGAAACTGGAATTTGCAGATAATGTAAAATGTGAAGGCGTCCTTTTTGATACTCCCTCCGTCCAGAAATAAGTGTCCGTTTTAATTTTTTTGCTTGTCCAGAAATAAGTTATTTAAGCTTAATTAGTAATATCTTGTACATGTTGATAAAGCTCAACATCGAAATTTATAGAAACTGGAAGCCTACCAAGTCTTTGTAAATGGTCTTTTCTCATATGAGGCACTTTATAGTTGTTACCACCATTTATTTTCATAATTTCTACCATGCACTGCTGGTGAGTAAGAAAAATCTTATTCAAAGTATCAGGAGTTAATGCAGGAAAAGCGTTTTCAACAGCACGGATCAATTCGTCTACAGTTTTGCAAGCCGATTGTTGCTGCAATGACTGGATTGCACTGAAATAGCCTAAATCCCAGACGTTGGTGTCGGGAGTATTAGATGGCTGGCATATTATTTTGATTTCAAATCTAGTTCTATTCGCAGCTTCATTAAACTCAATGTCATCAGGAAGAATGTATGGTTTAGCGTTATCTTGTTGAATGCAAATTCTTTTGCGTGAAGCGCTTCTTGGCCATTTTTTGTTGAATGGCGGGTAATAATTTTTCAATAATCATACTCCTGTACTCTTTTCTAGTAACATTAGTAATCACTTTCGTTTCAATCGTTCCAGCTGCGCGATTTTTACTGCTCCGTTTAGCAGGTTCTGAAAAAACAAATGGCCAAATACCAAGTTTTCCATCGAAATTCTTATTTTCGGTATGATTCCAACGTGGACGAGCAACAGCGACTAAAAGCATCACGGAAACATTTACTTTTACAGGTCCTGAACGGTTCTTCTTCGTCTTTTACGAGGTAGTATGTGTTAGTTGTTTTGCTAATGTAAAACCATTTTTCGTCTACATGAATCCGATCATACATGTCGATGAAATCGGGTGATTGAACATTTAAACTTTCAGGTTTCAGCATTGACAAACAATACTTGAGTCTTTCAATTTTGTTGTCGTCTGTGAGATAAGGTTTAACTGCATTTGAGTGTCGCCGTAATTTTCCTGACTTGAGTCTATTATGAACTGTAGATTTTGATAAGTTAATAGAGGTAGCCAACGAACGAATTGTACGACGATTATTGAGTGGTAGTGACTTTATTAGCTCTGGGTCGAAACCTTTTGGTTTTCGACCAACGCGTCCTTTCCTACGTGCCCTGACATCTGCTACTTCAGCACCATCGGCTAACGATTTTCGTCCTTGATGCCATATTCGGCTTATAGTTTTCACAAAAAATTTTGAATTTATTGGCTGTCGCCTTGATTGAACCTTGCTTCAGTTTATTATTGTCGCTCAATTCAAGTAATGCCTGGTAAACCGCTTGCCTTGTGTTTAGAGTCAAATTAGGTCTCTTACCATGGTTTCTCGCCAAAATGTTTACCACATCTGCCATATTTTTTTTAAGCCGGAGATTTATATCAAGTCTTGAGAAAATCTTGTTTTTTGATTGAAAACATAAATTCTTGAAAAACTACAAAACTTTCAAACTGCTGTCAAAAACTTGACATATAAAAATTGTTTTCAAAATGGCAGTTAATTTTTGAAAGCAGCGCCACCTTTCTTTCATTTTTAAAAACAATAAAAATCGGACACTTATTTCTGGACAGAGGGAGTAAGAGACTAACCTGGAATCCACAGGTGGAAAAAATTACTTTACAAGGCTAGGTTATTGCCACGGAAAGTTCCACTACATAGAAATAAATAGATGTAAGAGATAATGTATTGTACCAAGAGATCGGAGCTGGTATACCGGAATCTCGTCAGCACTTAGCAAGACATTGGCTGGTGCGGGGATTGAAGGAGGTATTGGCATTCCGGTGCTGATCACGGTGCAAGGTGGTACTAAATAAATAAGATAGTGTAAGTGGTGTTTTTTTTTGGAGACCGACCCCATACCTTACTGTTTCGGTAAGTACCCTTAAATTATCTTAAATGAGTTGCGTAAGCTACCCCCCCGACATGCAAGGCAAGGGTACAGCTTATGGACTTGCCGAAGAATTGTGGGAAATCTCGGTGGATATCCTCAAAGTTAATTCATTGGCTTTAGGTGATGGCAGTACGTCCAACCATAACCTATGGAGCGATAGTATGATAGCAGAGAGCGCAGCAAGCTAACATAGGATTGCAAGTAGGCAATCACGGGAACAATGGCTTCTTCGTCGCCATTCGCATTGGAAACTCTTTTGGTCTTACCACCCTTGCATATTCTTCTAGAAAGGGAAGCCAGATTAACTACATTCCGCCTATGGCACATTGCGAACCAATTGATATATACTCATCACCACCGACAATGCGCTGGGAATGCCATCGGAGATGATGTGTACTCGACCAATGATCGATGCATACTTCACCACCTCCTTTCCAAAACAGAGAGGAATGGAGATGCAACGAACAAATCCTGACGCAGGCAGACACCTGCAGGTTTACCGACGCACAGTGATTCAGAATGCGAAAAACGCGATCGAAAATCAAATTTTCAACTTCTTCCTACAAAGTTAAAATTGCAGTATTTTAATCTTGAATAGTTGCCCTATTTGATGATGTAAATAATATGCATCTTATTTACATAAGTTTCTCTATATGTGCTTCCAAATATTGATTTCATTATAATATTGTTAAACATTGCTAAGTGTGTATTATTAAGTCGCATTACTTATTATCGGATAATGTTTACCTGGTTCAAGAAAATTAATTGTTTGTAACAGGTAATGGGATTGTAAAAATTTGCCTTAAGTTTAGTTCTACACAACCCTACACGGTAATTACCTCATTTATGCGTAAATTAGCTATTTGGCTTTGTAAATTCAAGAAAATTAGTTGCCAATACTTGCCTATTCAGAACATATAAAAGAAAACCCCACTTGGTACCCGATCAGTTGAAACTCAACTTTGAGTCGAAACTTTATGCCGATTATTCTGTGTGCTATTTTCGAAATTTCTGACGTTAGAGTGGTTGCAAAAGATTGTGTTTTTGTTGCAATAGTTTTTTTGAAAAGTTGTAACATAATGGACGCGAAGAAAATAAGTCGATTGGTATTACACGAAGTCGCTATGAAGAATGATGATAAATCGACTGAAAGTGAAAACCGACCAATGTATCGGTTTATATTTGATACATACGGGCTTGCAGAAGAAGATAAATCAAGTAAAAATATTTTATATTGGCCTGAACACATGTTTTTTCCAAGATATTTTCAATATTGGAAATCGTCCAATCGAACATCAAGTGTGTAATGAAAAAGCATAATGTTTGGCTACAAAAAGAAATTATTTTTCCTGAATCTGTTTATTGCGATCGTCCATCAACTTCGAGGATTCGAGGTCGTCCTTGAAAGAGTTTGCTGAAAGTTCTGATGTTATAAAAACACGTAAAACCGAGGAGCTCAGAAAAAGTACTTCCGTGGAAGAACTTGTGCATGCTACCGCAATGAAAGTACGAGAAAGTCTAGATAAAAGTACTGCCGATTCGATAATTGAAAGTACTTCAACTACACCAACTAGAGGCAAACGTATAATGGAAAAATGGACGAGTCCCAAAATTATATCCAAGTTACCACGATATTCGAAAAGCAAAAAAGACGTTTTATTAACCAAGTACAAACTACGAAACATGTCAAATTCAATGCATTAAGGGGTGGTTTTGAAAAACAAATACTTCGAATTTGCAAACTAAACTGTATAATTTGTATAAAAAATATTCTTCGTACTTGTATTAAGTGCTATCAATTTTTCGTATTTAAGGGTTGTATTTTAGGGTAGGTTTTATAAATACGGGTTTTTTATACATAATTTCAGATCCAGCATACCCAAAAACATGAACTTACTCAACTTTTAATGTAAAATTTGTTAAAACTAAAGAGTAAACAATTTCGATTGCGTTTTTCGCGTTCTGAACCCCTGTGCAACGGTTCGAAAACAAGCCAGGGTGTTGGAGCAGGAATATTCTGTCGTAATCCCAGAGTTAGAAAAAAATACAACCTCGGACAACACACAACAATTTTTCAGGCTGAAGTCTATGTCATTGAGATGTGTGCTAGAGAGATTTTAGATAAAAACTTTAGACATAAATCAATAAAAATGTTCAGTTGACAGCCAGGCGGTGCTGACTAGAGGCGCATAAAATTCGAGACTAATCTGGAGCAGCTAAAAACACTCTAAATACAATGGGGGTGGCTAATAACCTATTCCTAATCTGGGTAACTGGGCACTCGTTCATTCATGGCAACGAGGAAGCAGGCACTCTTGCAAAAAGACATGCTGCGGAACATTTCCAGGGACAAAAACCTGATATTGGCATAGCCTGCGGTAGTTAAACGGCAAATCAATGTATGGGAACCTCAGAAAGTGCTCTACAATTGGAACAACTGTCCTGGTATGGTAAATGCAAAAAAAAAGTAGGTATTTCGTTTAATTATGCCAGAACGAAGGAACTACTAAAACTTTACCGTAAAAATGTCAAAGTAATTGTTTCTGTCTTACAGGTCACTGCAAACTCAGAAAGCACCTTCACAGAATCCGACTCTCTGATCAGACTGAATACTGCCTGTGTTTGGTGGATGACGAGACAGTTGAGCACATTTTCTGCTATTGCCCCACCGCAACAAGAATCAGCTATGCGATCTTTGGGAAGGTTGACCTTTCCCTAGAAGATCTGAAAAAGACCTCATTCAAAAAGATTTTGAGCCAACTGAAGGGCCTGAACTTCTTGGATGAATTTAAAGACGACATCCGCTACTACAGACCGCCATGGATGGGACGATTAATTGAACCATGCGGATGCTATCTCCTATACGATAGGATATTCCCACTATCTTCGCGATTCGTTCAAAAATCGTAATTCGATATGTATTGTAGTATTCCACCAAGAGAAAATGCATGTATTGCAGCCTGATTAATAATGAGAAAGCTCTTACCCTAGCTGTAAATTCAGAACAGAAATCATCGTACTGCAGGTCCTTTAGTAAGTCTGGTTTTCCTGCCGGTTTTTGTTTGGCGTCAGTGAATGTGAAGACTCCTTTGTCGTTGAAACCGATTACGTTTTTGGTGGTTTTGTCGTCTTTCACTTTGAAGTCGCAGCGCTCTCCTAATGGCGTGATTAAATTCAAGTGGATGCTCGGCTGTCGGACAATAGCTGCTCGGAGTTTCTGCAACTGTTAAAAAAAGAAAAACGTGTTAAAAAGTGACGTTAGCGTTCAATCTGTTCCCCAAAATCAGAGATAGGTGACACCTTATCTAAATACAATTAGAAATATAAATACTTTTTTATTATCCGTGAATAATAAATTTTTGTAAATAATAATACGTATTTGTAATTGTTTATTGTTAAATACTTAGATAGTTCTATGAAATAATATATCAGTAGCGGCTCGTCAGGGAAGGCTAGAGAGATTAAGCCCTTTCTCAATGTGAATACAAATAAAAATCAATTGCCAATTTTTTGGAAAATTCACGGAGAAAGTCGGAAATATATTTTATATGAAATAAAAAAAAAAATTATGTTAAATTTTGACGTTTTAGCGAGACGCGCAGAGTGAGATGCGTTTGAAAAAAAGTAAAAAAAACGAAAAATTAAGAAATTACATTTTTTTTCAACTAGACGCGCAGTGTCGAGTCTTTTTTAAAGTGTGACGCGTTTGAAAAAAAGAGGTAAAAATTAAAAAAAAAAACGAAATATTAAGAAAAATTTCTTAGTTTTTGAAAATTTTAATTTGACGTTTTAAAAAAAACTGCGGGGAAGGCATATCCACTTTCTTTAGAGGTGCGGGGTTTTCTAGAATTTAAGAGGAGCACCTTTCTTTCATAGGTCAAATAATCGATTTTTTGTTGTTTTCGATCTAGAAAAAACTACAAATCTGACGTATAAAAATGAGCTTTGGTTGATTTTTGACTTCTTTGCGTGAGAATAAATATGAATTGTTATACATCAGTGAATTTCCATTATTAACCGCTATCTCAATATTTAAAGAGAAATATGGGACTGTTATTTAAAGAAAAAAATTGGCGTGGTTACTATGGGAAGATTTTGTAAAGAAGGGATTTACGGACAATATTAGGGAGCGCTCTGCCTCCCTTGCAAAATGTCTTTTTGATTTATTTTTCTACTTTTCAAAATGCAATAACAAGTTATTGCATGTTAACTTAAATTTTGGGCACCCAGTATATGTTTATTAACAATGACAATTGATTACTGGGAATATATAAAGAAAACAAATTACGCCATCTTGTGGGAACTTCAGAAACTTAAAAAATAGTTGTCATGGCCAACATTTACCAGTACAATTTTGTCCCGAAGCCTGAACCTTCCGTAACCCAGATGTGGCCAGTGGCGATCCTTAACGAATACGCTACGGAGGCTAAGCCTCCCCTATTATTTTGAATAAAATAAGCAGCGTTTATTATGTATTAAAATAATGTTTGAGCATCGGCTATATACTAAAATAAAGCAATTTTGCAAAAAAAAATAATCAATTTTTATTATTTATTTTATTTATTCCTTACTTAATTTAAAAATGCAAACAAATTTCCAATAATGCGCGAAATTTTACTGTACGCACTATAATAGCAAGCGAGGAGGCTAGCCACGGATTTGGCTCCGCGCCGATGCCGATGCCATGGCTGAAAGCAATGCGTCTCCGTAAGTGCACGTGCACTTTATACGGCGTTATCGGTCGTAAAACGTTTGTAGGCAACTGTCCATGCGACTCCCAGCTCCCAGTACTAATAACTTAAGAAGCGTTGGGTAAGTTTTGTTAGGTTACGCACACAAAATGGATAAAATGAACGAAATTAGGATTTGCCACGATTTGGTCGACTGGTTGGTAAGAAATTCTTGTAGTTTAAACATAGAGACGAAATTACACATCGTATAAAACATTGAGAAACCACGGCCTAATCTATCTGTAGTATCTAACGACGGCAACCGGCAAAATCGTAGTTTTAGTTCATTATGGTACACTAAATGTGGTTGGTTAACTGGTTCAATTAAACGGGAAAGATTGTTTTGTTGGCCATGTCTACTTTTTTGTAACCAAACCGAAACGTGGTCGAAATTAGGTTATACAGATTTAAAAAATCTACCGCGCGCTACTGAACGACATTCTAAGTCTAAAGAACACATTTCATCGATGTGCAAATTTTAATTATTTGGAAAACAAAATACTGCTACTGCTGTAGACAGCGCGCGCAAAGATGCAGTTATTGCCTATAATAATTAAGTTAGAGAAAACCGCAAAAATTTAAGAAAATTAATAGACGTAACAATGTTTTTAGCATCACAAGATTTAGCTTTTCGGGCACACAATGAGACTTCAGATTCTTTTAATCGTGGAAATTATAAAGAATTACTCGAACTCTTTCGTAAATATGAACCTAGTTTTGATAAATTTGTTAGTAATAATATTTTTTCGGGTATATTTAAAGCTATACAAAATGGTTTAATAGATTGTATTTCTTTTGTACTAAAACAAGAAATAGATACAGAAATTAAAGAAGCTCCGTTTTTTTCTTGGCAAGTAGATGAAACCACAGATATTTCCTGCAAGTCTCAATTATCAATCATATTACGTTATGCCAGGAGCGGTGACGTTATTGAAAGATTTTTGGGTGTTTTTGATGTATCATCCGCTCGAACAGCTGAAGATCTATTTAACCTTTTATCAAATATCTGCAAAAAATATGATTTTTCTGTTATGGCAGGGCATTTAAATGGTTTACAAAGTAAAATAAAATCAATTGCACCTCAAGCTCTTTTTGTACATTGTCATGCTCATGCCTTAAATTCAGTTTTGAGTAAACCTTGTAATATAAACAAAGAATCTAGAATTTCTTTTCTAATTTAAGCGGATTTACTACATTTTTTCAAAATCTACCAAGCGATCTAACATTTTAAATACAATATGCGGCAGGAGGTTACCAAGTAGCTTTAATACAAGATGGAATTTCACATCGCGTACAGCGTACAGTATTTATGGTTCAATTACATAAAACCAAATTAATTGAAGTTTTTGACTTTATAATCAATAGTGATGATTTCAGAAATGATGCATAGACTATATAAGAGGCAGTGGGATTAAAAAATGATTTAACCAATGAAAAATGTTGCTTTTTATTAGAAAATTTTAAATTGATTTTTGAACAAACCCAGGTGACCTTTTCAATCATTAGACTATTTCTTTTACATTTTGAAAAATATTGGTTTGATAAGGGTTTGTTATTGTTTTTAGAGTTTATTTTTGGTTTATTATTAACAATAATAATAATAATAATAGAAACTTTATTCAACGACCAAAGTATAAAGAGCGTCATAAAAAGAAATACAATAGAAGAAATACAATGAAGTGATACTACACAGATACTATTGCTCGCAGGCAAGCGCAAAAAAACTCATTAAGACTATAGAAACATTGTGACTGTAGCCACGATTTAACAGTTTTTTTGAATTTCAGTAAACTAAATATTTTCCAACTGTTAGGCAAATGGTTATAAATTTTGATACCTAAAATATCTGGACTCTGAGTAGTTGACTTTAAACGATGTCTCATAAGGTGAATTTGTGGATTTCTAAGGTTGTAGGCATGATCGTTGTTGTTTTTAATTATAAAATTATTTCTATGTTTGTGTATATAACAGCTACATTCTAGCATATACAGTTCAGCTAATGTTAATATTTTATATGTAATAAAGTATTGTCTACAAGAAGTTAACTGTGTGATATCTGCAATGCATCTTATGGCAGCTTTTTGTTTGAGAAATACATCTTTAGCTGCGGGAGAAGACCCCCATAACAACAGCCCATATAATAAGTGTGAGTGAAACTCTGCATAATACACTTGTTTTAGAACACCTGGATCAATTATATTTCTTAGGGATCTAAGCTTAAAGATAGATTTATTTAAAGTGGATATTAGTGATTGGCAGTGATTATTCCAATTTAAGGAAGGAGTGAAGGTTAAGCCCAAAAGAACTGCAGACTCAGCCGACTCTATCTCTCTGTTAGCAGCATGAAGATTTATAAAGGTGTTGACTTTCTTCTGCAGGGTGTGAAAGAAAATATATTTGGTTTTTTTTAAAATTCAGAGATAATTTGTTGGCGCAGAACCACGCAAACAGTTTATCCAACATGACATTTGTGACGGTCTCGATACTATTTTCATCTGCAGAAATAATTATCGTAATATCATCAGCATAGCATACAACAACAAAATCACACAAGAATTCAATTATATCGTTCAGAAACAACGAGAACAAAAGGGGACCTACCACAGAGCCCTGCGGTACGCCCGTATTAATAGGTAGCGAAGAAGACGTCACTCTATATTTTGTGTCAGCGCTTCTAACCGTTACCTCCACAAATTGCACTCTATCGGTCAAGTATGAAATAATCCAATCGAGTACCTTACCACGAAAACCCATAGTGTATAGTTTATCACACAAAAGACGGTGATCCACACAGTCGAATGCCTTTGTTAAATCGCATAAAACCGCCACGGGGTAAAGTTTGGGTTCCATACCACTCAATATACAGTTGTATACATCCAACAACGCAGTAACAGTAGACTTACTAGCTCTAAACCCATGTTGAGAGTGAGACATAAGGTTATGTTTTTTATGAAGCTTTCCATACGATTAAGTAGGGCATACTCAAACAACTTAGAAAAACACGAAGTTAAAGCAATTGGGCGGTAATTGCCTACATTCATTGGATCGTCCTTTTTATAAATGGGCTTAATTGAAGAGGTTTTGAGCAAATCTGGAAAGATTCCTTGTTCAAAAGAGCTATTTATCAAATGTGTAATAGGCGTTATTATTTCTTGTTTGCAATATTTTAATATATTGGCTGGTATTCCATCTGGACCTGCAGTAAATTTATTTTTAATTTTACTAAATATGATAGATCAAGAATTTATTTTTAAGTTTTTATTGCCTTTTTACCTATTACCTCATCCATTTTCCTATCCAGGCTCTCACTCTCACCTCTACGTGGTTCTTGCTAGACAATAAATTATATTTTATTGTAATCTATTTTTTTCAATTTTTATTCTACACTTACAATGCTACAATAATAACTATAAAAATATAAGTTATTGACCGAGAAGATTTACTTAGGCTACAGTAGCCTCCCTTGCACAAAACGTCACGAGCCGCCACTGCTCTGTGCATATTTAGAGGCAAATTCCCTTAGAAGACTTACCGAGTGCAAAAATTCACTCTTCTCGCAAGGTGCGCTGCTCACGGCTACGATTGCTTTGACAGCGTTCGGCCTGAACGGATAGGAGATCGATTCCAAATAGGCCTGGCTTTGCGGATCCAAACCTTAAAGCCAAAAACGCGAACGTCAATAAAATCGCAATTATTTCACGGCTTGATGACACTTACCGAGAGCCAAATCGAGTTCGTGCAAGTAATTGAAGACCATGGACAGGATAAAGTTGAGAGTCTCGTGCCCGACGTCTATGTCCTCTTCCTCTTCCGGTTCGCTGAATTTCACGTTCGGCATCCTGCCCTTGAAGGTCATTTTACCGCCGTTGGACGTGACGTGAGATGGCCAATCTGGATGGGCACCGCCGAATGTCAACACATGGTACTCCACGTCCCTGAAACAATTACGATTTCATCTTAGCGATACAGACGAAGCGATGGCTTCGAAATATCCTCTCTTACTTGATTCCTCGCTCGCCTAAGTCCTTGACTAGAGCGTTGCCAAGTCCTTGGATCAATTCCTTGTAAACTTGTTCGTTCTCCTTGTTGGCGTCGATGGCGAATACGATATCGGCGGAATTTTGAGGTACCTTCACGCTGAACATGTCGAATAGATTGTGTTTGTCACATTTAACTGTAATTAAACGAAAGTTAAGTAGGTAATATATTTATTTAAGTTTTCCTCTGATGACGATTAGTATATAGGACTATACTTAATAAGACTAATATAAAGAAACGCAATCGTACATTCACTATAGTGAAACCGCAAAAGGATCCGACATGTAGATGGCGTGGCATGTTACGGGAGTCGAGTTTCTACAATCTCTCTTTGGATTTCGGTGAGGCAACATGGGTCGTATTTAATATAGCAATACCGGCAATACATGACTACTGCGAATCATATAGGCTGTTTACGGTCTTGTGCCTTTATTTTCAAGGAGTGATTATACTGGGTGAGTTTTTTATCTTGAGACAATGGAATACCTCTAAAACACTGCATCAAATCAAAAAAAGGTCTTAATCAGATTTGTTATAATGTGGGCGCGTGATCGCACCTTGTCGGGAAAACGTTGTGAATAAAGATTAACAGCATAATCGATATTCCTACCACTACACTAATGTTATAGCCTCCATTACTGTTCAAATATTCAACACTAACTAATTTGTATTGGATTAATAATTAATAATCTAAATGGAGATCGTACAATGTGTAAGTATTCACAGCTTGTCAAATACTGAATAAAATACGGCTTTGTATCGTTGAATAGCGTTCCAATTGGAATAAATAAATGTATCGAAGTGAAGGGGCACAGTTTCGAACACATGGCTTTTTGAAACGTTAGTTTATGTTAAAATACAGAAAACACAAAATCATGTTTACTTGCTTCTCTTTTTTGTGTAGTTTTTCTAGACGTTCGCAATCATGTTTTTGCGATTACAGCGCAATCTGTTACGAATCGAAAAAAAGTTTAAAACAAAAACTACATACTTGATGGCGTAGAATCTGAATCTGCAATACAAAATGGGGGTTCTCATTTAAGATTTCAAAGTTGTCCCCACTCCCACTGTGGGGGGATGTGGGGGATCGAGTTCAGCACCATTCAGTGAGCCTCCTACATTATAACAAATCTTATTAAGGTCTTTTTTTTAATTTGATGCAGTGTTTTAGAGATATTCTGTTGTCTCAAGATAAGAAACTCACCCAGTAGAGTAATAATACCGGTACATGACGGTCTAGAGAGATCGATACTGTTCTACAAATATTCATGAAAATTGGCATGATCGTAGACTAAACGATGTAAGGCACACGTGCAAAAAGTCTCTTTATTGCACGCACGACTACATTACGTTCGTGTATTTAATCAAGTCGTTCGTGCAATAAAGAATGACCTTTTACACTTGTATCTTAATTAACCATTTACAAATTCATCTTAAAAACTAGTATAAATATTAGTTAGTTTATAAATAATAAATAAATTACATAACATTACATAACATAACACTACTTACGGTATTCAGAAGGCACCAGCGTAGGCACATATCTTGAGTAGCAAGCCGCGGCGTACGCATTGGCAATTGCAGCTTCGGTATTGGGTATTTTAGCGGCTACGCCATGATCGCAGGCTTGCCTGAAGTTGGTGGGATTTACGAACGGGAAGCAAGTGGATAATTCCGACAGTTCAGCGAAAAGTTTCGTGCAAGATTCGGCGTGATGGTGTCCATGGTGATCCACAGTCTTGACTGCCGGACAATTGGCCTGCATCTTGTAGGAATTCCCGAAATCGCTCTCAGCTGCGGTGATGACCCCTTTGGATGTGGTGTAGTCATCGTATGGTTCGGCATTGGCATTACCTGCGTTCCAAAAATTAATCAGTAATAAGTGTTTCAAGTTCGTACACACCGTTTCCTAAGTAGTAGATTTTTGTCAAATTGTAATAGTACAGAAAATTTGTAGGTGAATATTATGTTTTTCTTTAAGTCATAGGTGCTTCAAAAATCTTCTTTCACACCCTCCCCAACAAACACTTCTGTACTGGCCATCAACTGGATTTGTGCCGGCAATGCAGGGTAACAGACAACACATAAACTCATATGTTTACTTAACACTGGCCCATTAATGGCCAGAAGAAATGTTAATTGAATTTTAAGTTTAGTTCAATATTTTTGTGGTAGTAAATAGTAGTGAGATGTATGTTATGTTCGTATAGTGAATGATTTGGACGCTATATCTTTGGCGAAGTCGCAAAATGACAGTTGCACTCAGACATTATACAATTTCAAATTACAAGTTACAGCGAGTTACAGTTTACAATTAGTTGTTTATTAGAGTTTACAGTGTTTTGTTCGGTGTTAGTAGATGTTGAAGTTGTAAAATTCAGTGATTGTAAGTATCGTTGTTACACCTAAAGCAGCGAAATGAGCGTAAACGATTTGACTGCAAAATTTTACTAAGTTAAAGCTGTTTAAAATAAAAAGCTATGGCCATGTGGAAATTTTCGGAATGATCGGCCATATTTGATGAAATGCCATAACAATGAATTTTATTTCGAACAGACAGCCACGGAATAATAAAATTGTTACTCTAACAATGGTAACATGTCAATACTTTATTATACGTACTATTGTTAGAGTAGCAATTTTGTTATTCCATAGCAGTCTGTTCGAAATAATATTCCTTAATATGGGATTTCATCAAACATACTCAATCATTCTGGAAAGTTGTATCTATTGCCATAGCCTTTTATTCTGAACAACTACTTAGTAACACTAAGCGTATTATGAATGGAAAACACCTGCGGTGAAGATAGTTTTTATGTCTTATTTATAGGAAGTACTTATTTATATCATTTAAAAAAAAAGCCTAATTATGAACTCTAAAATTAAGTCTTTTCACCTATCCGGGGACACGGTAGTTACTTCAGTGTTTTCAAGAAAATTTCCAGAAACATATTTTTTTTCGATTTCTGTTCTCTTACACATATTTAAAAATATATTTGTTAAATGTTTAATCTAATATTTCTTTTCGCTTTTAATTATTATTTATGGCTAATCTTTATGGACAGCTAAGGGGTGTTGGCTGGACATACTGTGTTGGCTATGCAAATTATACATGGTGGCCAGAAAAGGGCGGATAATCGCCAGGTAGAACGATTCTTTGTTGAATTCTGAGGCGATAATCTTAATCGAAAAAAGTTATACGGTCCTTCCTTAAGGCATACGAGACCATCAAACCTTAAGATGTACGGCTAAAATTTAGCAAAATTCGTCAAATTTATCTATGTAAAATCATTGTGGTGAAATTTAGAAATGGAATTATCTCAAATGCATTGATGTAACTAATCGATTAATACCAATGGTTTACATTTTTAACATTTCTTCATTGGCGTTTTTTAAATTAAAGTACATATGGCAACGTGGTACTGTGAGGGTGCTTGTTTAAAAGTAATAAGTAGTTGTCAATTTTTGACGTTTCTCATGTGATATTTGGCTGTTGAAATAAGATAAACATTTTGTGTTGTTCTTAATACCGAACAATGTTTACCTTTGGAGAATACGCCGACATGTATATGGTATTCGGATTTTGCAATGGAAATGCAAACTTGGCAAAAGAGTAGGTAATATCAAATACGGTATCCACAACGGCGACATCCATCCACCAACACGTTCCGTAGATTGGATCAAGCGACTTAGAGAAACTGGCACCTTTATACCGAATTATCGTAACAGCGGTAGACCTAGAGAGCAAATATTGGATGCTGTTTACGAAGATCCGACGTCCAGCACAAGACAAATAGCTCGGGAACTGAATATTCCTAGCAAAACAACAGTGCACTCAGCACTATCTCAAAATCTTTTGCGTCCGTTTCATGCAAGGAAAGTGCAGCCTTTGTATGTAAACGATAATGTGCACAGAAGAATGTTTTGTAACAATGTTTTCCAAAGGATTCAAGAAGAGCCGAACTTTTTATTGCATATTCTTGGAGCGACGAATGCTTGTTTACGAGAGATGGCGTCTTTAATAGCCACAATTTTCATTTTTGGGCGGACGAAAATCCCAAGGCAGTAAGGGAAATTGGACATCAGAGAAGACTTTCGGTAAATGTTTGGCTGGGGATTTTAAATCTCCGAGTTGTTGGACCAATATTTCTTCCAAATCGTCTAAATGGAATTCAGTACGTTAACGTTTTAGAAGAAGTACTGGATAATATTCCATTGAATTTGAGACCCAACATGTTCTACATGCATGACGGGGCACCGCTCACAATGCCAGAATTTCGAGGGATTGGTTAAACGAACACTTTCCGAATCGGTGGATAGGGCGTAACGGTCCAATAGCATGGCCAGCAAGATCTCCCGATATTAATCCTCTGGACTTTTTCGTTTGGGGGTTTTTAAAGGAAAAGGTCTATGTAACGCTTCCAGCTAACGAAGAGGATGTAATTAATAAAATTACGGCGGCAGTTCGATTAATCACCCCCGATATGTTGGAGCGCGTTTTGAATTCGCTTCCTCGAAGATTGGAATTATGTCTGGAAACTGATGGCTACCAATTTGAACAGTTGTTATAATTTTTGCATATTATCTTTAAATTTCAATAAAATTTTTATCCATGTTAACATAAAATTCTTGCTAATTTGCGTATTTACCTGATTTATAGTAAATAATAAAATGATTACTGCCACAGTACTTGTCTGATTAGGTGTTGCCAAATTTACAATTCTTTTAAGCTGCTCGTGTGACTTGGATTGTCAACTCAGAATTAAACAAAGATTTGGCCTGCGTGGTGTTTGTCCGCATTTTTCTGGCCACCGTGTATATAGTACCAGTATTTGTCCGACACTGCGCCAGCTGCCGGCCGCAGTCTTCTATTGATGGCGGGCCAATAACATATGCTGTAGAAGCTACTGCTGTTTAAGGGATTACAATGCACAGCCGTTAAAGGGCAAGTAAAAAGTGTTTGCTGGGTCAATGGACTTCGCGCGTATATCGTAGAAAGAACGACAAATAATCGCAGCGTATTCCAGCATGCACAGAACTGTGACGTATACAGCAATTTCAGGGCATACGAATTACTGAAGGAGTTTGTAGCACGACGGATGAAATCAACAGATTCAGTTGCGGCGAAGACAGTATCAGTAACGTGATCAACGAAATAAAACTGGGCATCGAAAATCATCTTCAAGTCCCTAATATTATTACAACGAGCCAAAGATATAGAGTCAATATTATAATCAAAGAGAATATGATTTTTCTTTCTAGTAAAGGTTAACTGCATAACATTTGTTGCCATTGAGGAATACACCAATTGAACAGTGACTCAAGTTCTTTTCTGGAGTTTTATGCAGTCAGCGATAGAAGTAATATTGGCATATACTTTAACATCGTCAGCGAACATGAGAATGTTGCAGTTAATGGTTTCCAGAAGATTATTGATAAACAAAAGAAACAATAATGGGTCCAAATTAGACCATTGCGGGATACCTGGTGTATAGTACGATTATCAGACCTGAAACCTTTGTAGGATACATAAAACAAGGTAAGAAGAGCATTGCTGAAACCAAATTTACCTAGTTTGCTCAACAATATGCCGTGACGCAAAGAGATTGGTAATGGTAGACCTTCCATACATAAAGCTGTGTTGTGATGTCGATATATAATTGGCAGTTGCATTATATATGATTACTTCAAAGATTTTAACTATGTGAGACAATATCGAAATGGGGCGATAATTACTGACATCAGACACATCACTCCAATTAAACACTGGATAGATCATCACGCCAAGTGAACGGAAACGTACAAGGTTTTGGAATTAGTTTGAAAATACCAGCCAGAGAAGAGCAAAAAATGGCAGCGCAATCTTTAAGTAAAACAACCCTCAAACTGTTGTAAAAGATTTAATAGGGTCCATATCAAAGTTGCACTTCCAATTTTTAGGTTCATTGGTTTCTTAACTAGAGAAAACACGTCTGTGGTGTTAGCACATATGGTATGAAAATTACTGGTATGATGTGCCTCTCCACACCACGTAGTCTGCAGACTCTCTAATTTTAGCTATAACTATACTAACTTTATTATCTTTTAAAAAAATATGTTGTACCTAATAATCCACGCAATTGCCCGTGATAGAATCCAGAGACGCTGAACATACAAAGCGTTAGGTCAGGATGGCAATAGATGTTAACTCCAGCCTTTGACTTCACGTGTACTTCATTGTAGGTCCTGAAAGCTTCAGTCTTAGTTCCTCTCACTGGGAATTCCGTAGCTGCGCCGTTGAAGGTGACAGCACCGTTCTTCTTCAAGGTGATACTGTCAGATTTATCGATGAAGGTCAACTCTGCCAAGTTACCGCCTTGGTAGAGTCCAACGATTGAGAATTCGTTATTGACGACATCCCTAGCGAGCAAGTAAGAGCACTTTCCTGGGAATGTCAGATGTTTATTGTCGAAAGTAAAGATGTGCTGCCCTTGGGCCACGATTGCGTACTCTGAAACGGATTTAGACGGTGATGGGCCTAGAAAACTATAAAATTAAACTCACTTCTTATCGGAACGAATAATTGTTTCGGGTTTAATGTCGCGAACGATCGCAATTGTTCTAATTCTACGATATCCCCATTGATGATTCTCCTGATGAGGGACACTCTCGAAAGCGCAGCTCCTGGTATGGTGTCCAAAGCCTTCGATGGTATCGGGACCTGCAATTTATACGAAGGCGGTAAAATAAACGGCATCTGTTGAGACATTTGTTACAAATACTCTTACATTCAAACCTTCTAAATCTATTTCAACCAGACTCTCCACAGCCTCCTCCAAAGCATCCAGTCCTGCATTGAATATCTTGGTCAGCTCCTCGATGTCGTTGCAATCTTGGTTACGCATCTTCTTTTCGATATATGCTTCGACGAGGTTTAAGAACTGGTTACACTTGGGCAGGGAGATTTTGCTCTTCAATTCCTGCATGTGCGCTTTGAATGATGCAATATCTTGTTCTGACGCTGGTTTGTTGGCTAGGACCTGTACAAAGAAAAAGTAAAACGCGTTTGGTATTAGTTAGTCAGTTAGTATCGAGTGACTGTCAGGAATCAACATTAAATCAAATCATACTAACATCGCTGAGATATCCTTGTACATCTTCTAAGACCGGTAGAGATTTCAGTTCGTGTGCGATTCTTCCAAGTTCGGATTGTAAAATTTCCGTTATTTGGCTGGTGACTTTTTGCGTAAACGAGCAAGCATCTGTAAAAACAAAAAATATTATAAGGTTGGATGATTTAGAAGTGACCTTAAAGTGGTTTATTAAATGCTGTTTGTTCTAAAACCGTTTATGGGTGTAATTTCCGTTATTTCAGAAGCCGAATTGAGAAACGTTGTATAGGATTTTAATTAGCAAACGTTGACAATGTTGTTGGTGAAACGTTTAAGAAACTGAAAGTTCTGTAAGATCAAGGGATATTATTGGACGACCTAGAAATGTGTGAATACAACTTGCAGATGGGGTTCTTCAAATTATTGACGAAAATCCAGAAACGAGCACCAGCAAAATTGCTCAATAAGTAAATGTTAAGTCAGAAAACTGTTTGGAATATTCTAAAAGAAAATTTATTGCATCTATATCATATTCAACGTCTTCAAGATTTATTATCTGATGACTATCCGCTCCGTATGCAGTATTGCCAATGATTTTTAAGAAAAATTGTACACTGTATTGTTTACAGATGGAGCCAACTTCCCAAGACATGGTAGGTATTATGAATTTTCATAATAACTACAAGTAAGCTGATGAAAATCCACATGCCATCCATAAAATTCAATGACGAACCGCCCACAACAATATTTCAGATCAGTTTCGAGGCACCCTGTATACAGGGTTTCCCACGGTAGCCGTTCGTTAGAAGTTTCCGAGGTTAGAAAAAACCTGGAACTCTGAAGTTTTGGAATCCGGGGCTATTCAAGATTCTCTTTCATTTTAAAATATTTTCAGGGTCTTACCACTTCCGGTTATACCGTAAGTCGCCATAAACTTTCTTATTTTAAATGGAACACCCTATATATTATTTCATTTTTAAATTCCAGAGAAAATTTTATGATGAGTTCTAATAGGTTTCCCTATACCTATTTTCAACTGCTACTTAGATATCTTGATTTTTTTGAAAATTTTGAAAGATGTAGCGTTATTTGCAACACAGTATCTTTTGCCCATTTTCGACTGGTAATAAACACTTCTAGGGTAGATGGAAGCACAAGAATGACACTTTCGAAATCCACATTGATAATGCGCCATCTAAGAGACACCTCATATGTTGGTTCGTAACATGCAAATTATGCTGTTTGCAATAATGGTAGAGTCTATGAGGATTCATTTTGGTGAACGAGTTAGTGCACTTCTTTTCGTGAAAGGAAAAATTAACCAGCTGTATATAAGCGATCAGTTATGTATCGTTGATAGCGAAAGTGAAAGAAGCTATGAACAAGAGTACTCAGAAATCACCTGATGATTATCACACCGTCTTTCAAGGTATGACGTCGTCAAAATAGGAAGTTCAAAAAAACTCGTAGTTCCTGTGCAGAACGAAGGTGAACCAATTATTTATTATGCTCATTTGGATGAAAGTTTTCAAATAATCCATTACTGTCACCTCACATATGGTGGTCGAGTCAGAACGATGAAAGAGCTCAACACTAAATAAAAAAAAAATGTGACAATTGAACTTGGGGTACTTCATCATGCTATATCAAGAGCATCTACGGGCTTTAAAAACTAGAAGAGCACAAGGAATAGTATACCAGTTAGTCGATATCTTTACCATTTTCGCAGCGCCTAGCGTTTTACAAAGTGATAATGGGAGATAATTTGCGAATAAGGTTGTCCAAGAAGTGTGTGCGATATGGCCAGTACTAAAAATTGTACTTGGTAAGACCCGGCACTCTCAATTTCAAGGATCCATTGAGCTAATCAAGATATCGAAGACATGCTATACATATACTTGGCTGGAAATCTAACAACGACAAAATGGTCCGAAGCATTACGCTTCATCAAGAAAAACAGAACATATCACTCAGGAATAAGTCGCAAGCCATATGAAGCAATGATTGGGTGCAAAGCTAAAGCCGGAATAAATACTTATATCTACCTCTAGACTCCCTGAGTCATCTCCGACCGAAAAAGAGTTTGAGTAAAGGTTGAATGAAAACGACAAACAAGTTAATAATGTTAATCAAGTCGATGAAGACTGATCAACAATCAACTTGAGAAAGAATTAGAAACACGTATTTCTAGTATTGCCATGCAAAACAATACGAATTTGAATATATTAGCTTCATCAAACGGCTACCAAAACGAGTGAGAAGTAGCGATTTTATACTCAATAAAAAAAAAACCAGACACTCAAAATGCCAGGGCTTCAGTCAAATAACCATTGGAGAAACAAGCAGAAAAACGTTGGCTCTGTCATCAGTGAAATGTCCTGTTGCGAATATAGGTAACAACGTAGCGATGAAAATATCAGACGTAGACCGCGTTAAAAGTTGCGCTAGAAACGTAATAGCTGTTATAATGTCACTCGAAAAAGAAGGAATGTATCGGCTAGGTACTAAACATGGAATCTTAAACCTACTCTACGTAAGAAATCAATTCACTGATTGCAAAGAAATATTTATCTCAGTCAACGGCGTTCGAGAAGACTATGTTACCAATGGAATGTGCAAGAAAAGGATCTCATCTAGGTGGTTAGGGATTTAAACATTGCAAATGCACTGGAAATTGCATTTCCATTAGATGCACGTGTAAAGAAGTTCATGCCTTGTGTAACTGAGTTTTATAAGAGTCTCACTTGTAAGCATAAATAAACTCACTTTTGAACCCCAAGTTCTAAATATATGCACGTATTTACTGACCTAATTACTAATTATACTTAAAAATATCAAATAATGTAAAACTCAATCTTTTATTACTTTTTCCAAGATCAACAGATGTTATGTAGGTACAATAGCTAGCGAAAGTGATTAATAAAGTAAAATTATCATTTTGACTAACTTTGTTCGAATATTATACATAATAGCTAGATAAAGTGATTAATTCAGTTTTATTAATCGCTTTGACCAAACTTGGTAGATGTTATATATAATGGCTGGGTTAATCACTCTAGCTGTAACATATAGCACTCACATAGCTCTCGCAAAAGTATAATTTACCTTTAGCTACTTGAGAGAATACAGCAGCTATCTGTCGTAGTTCCTCTTGGTGAGCGTCGAAAAAGCTGGTGATTTGTCCGAGTAATCCGAAGCATAAATCGGTCACACTTTGGAACAAGCTGGCAACTTTTTGTCCTACAGCGGCGACTATTTCCTTGATTTTAGGCAAGATGTCCTTTTCCATCATTTCGGCGAAATTTAGAGTTTGCTGGTGGACGGCTGCTATCAATTTCTCCAAAGTGTTGCTGATGATGCTGATGATTTCCACTGTTGTCGTTGCTAATGTTGATATGATGTTAACTCTGAAATACATGGGAATAGTTTTAATGGTGAAACACCCCCAGTTGCACATGATATACAACCAATATTCATCCAATACTCGACTGTCAAGAAATTAATGATAATAATAATAATAATAATTAATATAAATTCATTTAACACTCTCAATGAATATAAAATCTGTATGAAGGAATTGAGATGAGCAATCTAAAGAGACAGAGTGGGATAACTTATGCCAGGACCTTGAGAAAGACAGCTGAGGAGATGCTTACAAAATAGTTACTAAACGTATTTCAAACCAAACACCTCTTCACCTACCACTGGATAAGGAAAGAGAAGTCATCAAAGAATTACTTCTTCTGCATAGAGACAGTGTGTTACATAGGCCAAGGCACTTGAAAATAGATCTGTTTACGAGGAACGAGTTTTCCACGGCGGTGGCTAATATGAAAGTTGGTAAATCACCGGGACTTGATGGTATCCCGGTTGAGGCAATAAGAGAGGCAGCAAGAGTGGCACCAGATTGGCTGCTGGGCCTTCTAAATGGTTTACTGCAAAAGCAAGGGTTTCCCAAGGAGTGTAAGACGCCTAAGCTGATACTTATTCCAAAGGGAGGAAAACCATCAAATGACCCTTCTGGATATAGACCCATATGTCTCCTCAACACTTTAAGCAAGTTATACGAGGCCATGCTGCGGGAAAGACTGGAGAACGAGATAGAAGATGGTTTGGGCGATCACCGCAAAAGTACGGCTTCCGCAACGGGCGGTCTACAATACAAGCCGTTTTGGCAGTATTGGGAAAAAGCGAGAGTACCAAGGACAAGTGGTCTGCCCTCATAACATTAGACGTTAAGAATGCTTTCAACACGGCAATCTGGAGTAATATAATAAAAGAACTGGAGAAAAGCGAAGTCTCGGAATACCTAGTTAATACTATCTCTAGCTACCTCAGTGACAGAAAGATTAGTATTGACAAAGGAAACAACATTCAGGTGACGGCTGAGATACCACAGGGTTCGGTTCTGGGACCGACGTTGTGGAATGTTCTCTACGATGGCGTACTGCGGGCTGAGTTAACGAAAGGGGCCGACATTTTCGATTTTGCCGACGATCTGGAAGGATCAAGGTCTGGAACTACCACCGCAAAAGATTGAAGCGGTTATCTTAAAAGGGAACAGGAGAAAAGGTGCGACAGTAGTATTGAATATTGGAAGTACTAGAGTTGTGCCCGCGCAAAGTTTAAAATATCTGGGAATAGTGTTGGACCAGAGACGGGCTTTTACGGAATATGTAAGAAGTGTGGCCAGAAGAGCAGATGTAAGGACAGCTGAACTCTCCAGGATTACGCCAAATATAGGAGGGCCAAATAGTGCGAAGAGGAGGCTGCTGGCAGGGATTGTTCAGTCTATCGTGTTGTATGGAGCTCCGGCGTGGTGGACCGTGATAAAGAGGAAAACGAACCCGCAAACTCTAACAAAACAGCAGAGAAGGGTTTTACTAATGGTGGCTTCGACAGCAACGGTGAAGGTAGTGACGGGGATGGCACCAATCGATCTCCTGGTGTATGAAAGAAAACGTCTATATACAAATGGAAACCAAACGAGAGTCGGCGAATATGACGTTATAAAGCCGATGGAGGGAGAACCAGGACAGAGCACAATGGACCAAGAGACTGATTCCAAACACAAAGGCCTGGGTGGAATGCAGATTTAGGAGTGTGGACTGTTACATGTCTCAGGTGCTGACTGGCCATGGGGTTTTCCGAGCGTATGCCCTCAGATTTGGTAAAGATACCTCTGCACAATGCATTTACTGCGGAGATGAAGATAAGGTACAACACTATGTTTGAGTGCCCGATATGGCAGAGCATGGGCACCGAGATTCACAAAACGCAGGACATAGAACTCAACGCAGACAACTTTGTTTTGGTACTGCTTAGGATCAGAGAGAGCTGGCAGTCCATACACGCTATGGTGAAGAACATCATAAAAACGAAGGAGAAGGAAGAACGAGACATCTAATATCGTGGAAAACTAGATAGCCCGGAGATACCCGAAGTCCTAATCCTCTAATTATATATATGATGGAGGAGAGATGGAGGGATAGCGCATGTTAGGAAGAAGTTAAAAGAAAGCCCTATCAATTCGAAGATTTTTGAGTGAAAGGGCGGTTCGCAAGGGCCACTTGTTCCAGTAGCGTGCTATCGGCTACGCCCTAGGATATCATTTAACACTGGTTCAGTTGCCTTACTTGTACCTGACATGACAGATCCAAATAGCTATAGGCCTATTAGTTTATTACCGGTTATCGGAAAGGCACTTGATAGTTTAATGATTAATCGAATTGAGTTTTTTATGCGATAAAATAATTTAATGAATATAGGGCAATACGGTTTTTGTAAAGGGAAATCGACTATAGATGCGATAGATAGGGTTGTAAACTTTATTAAATCAGCTAGGGTTGAGAAAGCGTATAGTGCCATAATTCTTTTAGATATTAAAGGGGCGTTTGATAACGCATGGTGGCCAAAAATTTTAGTTGAATTAAAACGGAAAAGTTGCCCGGGCAATTTAGTTAAAATTACGAGTGGATATTTTTCAAATAGAACCGCAATCATAGAGGAACCGGGAATTAGCATTACGCGTGTAATTACAAAGGGTTGTCCGCAGGGTTCGCGATCGGGACCGGGGTATTGGAATATTTTATATAACACAATCTTTGATATTGTAATGCCTGAGAGCTGTGAAATAGTTGCATATGCAGATGACACAGTACTATTAGTCAAAGCTATGCAATATAAAACATTAAAATGCAAAGCCGATCAGGCATTATCTAGTATCTTAGATTGGAGCTTAGAAAACAAACTAAATTTTAATGCGGATAAATCTGAAGCAGTATTTTTCGGTAAACCGGGTCAACGAAAGCCCACATTTAAATTAGGGGAGAGTAGGATTTATTGCAAAGAACAGGTTAGGTATTTAAGGGTTATTATAGATGATAAACTAAATTTTAAAGCGCATATTCAATATGCATCCGCGAAAGGTAGGGAAATAAGTAATAAAATTAGAGGGGCTGCTAGAGTTACGTGGGGCTTAAATGGGAATGCGGCGGGAACTATTTATAGGGGAGCGATAGAACCGGCTATGCTTTATGCGGGCGCGATTTGGGGGGATAGGTGTAAAGTAAAAGAATCTAAAAAATTAATAGGCGCGCAAAGAGTTTTAACTGTTAGGGCCGCAAACGCGTATTCGTCGCTTTCGGCAGAAGCGGCGTGTGCAATTTCGGGTATATTACCGATAGATTTGCGTTTAAGGGAAATTAAATTGCGAAGGGATATATATAAATTGGGGGCTCATGATTTATTCGCGGCTACGGGTATAAATTTAGAACCAGGTGATATCGAGTCGCGTACAGACATAGGGTGGCGTATACATCCGGCCCAAATTAATAGTATAAATTATTATAAATATTCGGGTGTATTTGGTGAAGGATTAGAAATTTTTACGGATGGGTCGAAGGGTGAGGGTGGTACAGGGGCTGCTTTTGTTGTTTTCGAACGGAGTGTTGAAAAATATAATAAAAAATTTAAACTCGCGGATCATTTTACGAATTATCAGGCGGAGTTAGTTGCAATTTATCAGGCCGTACGTTAAATTAGGTTT
The DNA here is from genome assembly GCA_949128085.1 of Cetonia aurata. Taxonomy (NCBI): domain Eukaryota; kingdom Metazoa; phylum Arthropoda; class Insecta; order Coleoptera; family Scarabaeidae; genus Cetonia; species Cetonia aurata. The sequence continues at coordinate 22,729,921 of OX421889.1, read as the reverse complement.
GAGAGGGATTTTTGTCGAGATCCGTCTATCATTACCGATAGTCTATCGGTATTACAAGCTTTACAAAATTTAAAAAATCCAATTAAACTATTATTAGATACGTGGGATATGTTACGCGAAGGCGGCATCAAAATTTTTTGGACTAAAGCTCATGTAGGCACTATCGGTAATGAAAGGGCAGATCAATTAGCAAAAGAGGCGGTTTTAGGTGGGGATAATGTTGTTTTACAATATAAATTATTTTCAGTAAATGCAATTAAAACTGCTATCAAAATTAACCTTGATAATATTTGGCAAGGGAGGTGGGATTCCACATTAAATGGGAGGTGGACCCATAAATTCATAAATAATGTTAGGGAATTTAGGGTGATGGGTATGCGATTATCGTATCAGGCTATCGAATTAGTTACGGGTCACGGTAATTTTAAGTCGTATTTATGTAGAATTGGGCGGGTTAATGATTCGAACTGTCTTTGTGGGGTGGAGGATACGGCGGGGCATGTTTTGTTTGATTGTCCACTTACTAGTGAGTGGCGATCGCGATTACCAGGGGGTTAAATTGGCCGCGACGTGAATTAGATATTAGGGGTAATGAGTCGATAGAGTGGTGGGAATTTTTTAGTAATGCGGCTAGAGAACTAAGTAGATTGCGGCACGATAATTAGGAATAGAAATTAGGGGGTTAGATATAGCAAATTATTTAATCGTAGTGATTACTAGATTTTAATCCTTAGTATTAAATTAGTTGATTTAAATTATTCTTAATTTTAAAAATAGAAACTGCTGTTGTTTTGTTTTGTTCACAGTTTCTATAATTTGGAGTACCAGTTTTATTTAGGAAGCAGCCTTCAGATCTAGGAAGCACGAGAGCGTCACCTAGAGATTTCACAACTTCGAAGATGAAGAGTTGTGGAGGCCCCTTGTTAAATTTTGTTTATTTGTTTGCTGGCTATCAACAATAAGGCTTGGGGTTGTTTTCCCAATGCCACTCTCAGAATGGGGTTTTCGTGGTTTTCCTCATTCCTAGGCGAATGCTGAGAGTTAACAATATAAGTCGCTCCACGGGCGCAAATTTCATAATAACGTCTGATAGCCAGCTATTTTTAAAAGTACTTTTTTGGAAATTTAATAAATTTATTTTATTTGTTAAATAATTAGGTGGAATAATTAGTTAGAATAGGGAAATTTGAAATGTTATGGAAATAATTGAATACTTAGAACAGGTAACCCAGTGTAGTACCTTTTAGGTGGAGCACTGGGTTTTTTTTTACGATGATTTGTAATATTTAACTTTTCTTAAATAAAGTGTACCTAGCATTATTCAACGATATAACAATATCACTTACATAGATTCCGTGATCTGCTTCAAACTCTGATCGGTTATCAGTTCTTCGCGGAGTTTCTTGAATTCACCCTCGTAGTAGGACAGGATCGGAGTCATGTTCGGTTTGTTGGCCCTCATAACGTTACCGGACTTCTTAAATTCCTCTTTGGCTTGTTCGAAGGTGGCAGTCAGGTGATCGGTTGACGCTTTCACGGTATTCTGACTGAGTTGACGAGCCGGATCGACTAGGTACTGATTGACGTTGTTCGTGTTGACAGCGTACTCCGATTTCCCGAAATCTGCCTCATCCAATTTGACGAAAGCGTGTGCTAAATCTACCTTCTTCCCTTGATTTTGCATTTCCATTCTGAAGTCGGCGATGGATCCAGGGATTAGGCCGCTGCTGATTAGGAGTTTCTTGTTTGGGTTGGCTGTTACAGGGATAAAAAGTCGTTGGTAAATTCTATTACAGAAAGATGTATTTAATGTAAAGGAGTTAGAGTGGGTCCATTTAAATATATGAGGCAAATGGTAAAATCCTTTATTTTATAATGATTTTTTTTATGTTCAAAGTTACTTTAAGCATAAGATGAATTGAAAATCTTGGGGTCTTTCTTGTCCGTATACTCAATAGAATTTCTGGATTAGCGAACTTAATGATATAGATTTGTATGTAAAATTATTTTAACGTTTTGAAGTATTTTAATACTTCTTCGTCAGAATCGTCATATACAAAAGCTTTATCATTCTCGGGAAGAAGTATTAATATTTTCGCCATTATTGTTATTTATGTGAAAAAATCCCAAGTAATGTGCTCCTCTAAATACTTTTACTATGTTTTAGATCAATTATGAAATGTATTCAATTTGATCTATTTGGATATCTTATATGCCACTAATCCTTGTCTCATATGTACAGAGCAGGAGAAGTTAAGAGTTTGCAGTTCAATGTTTATTGACGACAACTATGTTCCATGATTAGTTGAAGTCATGAGAATGAATATTGCTAATAATCTCAATGTGTTACATACAACATATCTTGCTGCAAATATCGCTCTTACACCTATAACACGTGAAGAACAAGAATTACACCATGCTTCAAGCCATATCATTCTGAGAGGTCATCGTTTGTATTTGAAACAGATCTGGCACTAGAGCTTGAAGACTTGGGTGATCCACATGAGTCCGCAATTTGTTAAACCAATAAATGAATATGATGAAGATTACGAACATGCGTAACTGTGTTTCTAAATAAGGAGTTAGTGGGATCTAAAACGCGAGCCGTTCAGTTTTCGAGACGTGGAAAATCAAAACCACGTTCATTGGAATCTGTGCAGAATTGGTTTGAAAAGGCAATATGATATGTACATTTCGCTCATTATCTTTATAAATATGTAAATAGGTGCAGTTTTGTACATCAATACTAATAATAGCTTGTTTATCTTTGATGTACATTTTTGTTAAGAGTAAATTCAACTAGGCAACTTCAAAGGTAGGAAGCAAGTGTTAAGAGAGGAGGTAATAACAAGGATAAAATATATAGGGTGTTTTGAAACATCGTTTAAAGATTTTAAGGGCATGTAGTACGATCAAAAATAAGGTTAAAAGTCATAATAAACATATGTTCACAAATCAACCGTTTACGAGATAACAGCGAGTGTTCCTAGTAGTACATGGATATAACATATCCCAGTAAACAGGTGCTTATCAGCTATTGTTTTATGACAGTTTAATTTGACGTTTTGTGCAATTTGTAGCAATTACAATGGTTGCGTATTCTAATGCTGAAATGAGCGATATGGTGTTCATGTACGGTCGTGCTAATGGGAACTCTTTACAAGCACGTCGCTTCTATGCTGAAACGTTTCCTGATCGCCAACTGCCTTCGCATGTGATGTTTCAGACGGTGTTTCAACGACTAAGAGAAACTGGTTCGTTTGGGAAGCGGTCTTCTGGATACAAGACGGCAGAGATTAGCATGTACTCCACAGAGAGAAGATCGAATTTTGAATATTATTAATGAAAATCCCGAAACTAGTGTTAGAAGAATTTCGCCTCAAGTGGGTGTAAGCAGCAATCTTGTTTGGAGAACTCTTCTTGAGCAACTCCTATACCCCTACCATATCCAACGGGTACAAGCCCTTACTGCTCCGGATTATCAAGCGAGAAGGGCTTTCTGTGAGTGGTTTTTGCGAACAGCTGCTGATCGGCCAGATTTCGCTGATAACATCCTTTTCACTGATGAAGCTGGTTTTACTAAAAATGGAATATTTAATTTCCACAACAATCACGTTTGGTGTGACGAGAATCCTCATGCTACCGTTGAAGCTCGGCACCAGCAACGTTTCTCTCTAAACATCTGGTTAGGCATAATAGGGGAACGGTTGTTAGGACCGATTGTTTTGCCACAACGCTTCACAGGTCCTGCATACCTCGAGTTCTTGGAAAATACTTTACCTGAACTTTTGGAAGATTTACCTATAAATCTAAGACTGAACCTCTGGTTTATGCAAGATGGAGCTCCACCGCACTTTACGCGTGCTGTTAGGGAACATCTTAACAATGAATTTCCTGGGAGATGGATAGGGCGAGCAGGTCCCATTGCTTGGCCTCCAAGGTCTCCCGATCTAAACTCGTTGGACTTTAGTATCTGGGGTTATTTGAAAAGTTTAGTGTAAGCAACACCGGTAAACGATCTTCCAGAGTTGCGCCAACGAATAAAACACTGTTGCCAGATAATACGAGAAAAACCCTTGTTTTTGAAAGAGTGCGCGCTTCCTTTGAAAGCAGATGTAGATCTTGTGTCGAAATGGAAGGACGTCATTTTGAACATCTTCTTTAGTTATAATCTATTTTATGTTAAAATACAATAACATCTTAATAAAAACCGGTAAAGCAAACTTATTCTGCATTTGCGATAAAATCGCTGTTATCTCGTAAACAGTTAATTTGTGGACATATGTTTATTATGACTTTTAACCTTATTTTCGATCGTATTACATGCCCTTAAAATCTTTAACTTAACACTTAAACACCCTGTATATACTACTATATACATTACAGACTATATTATCCACGAGATAGACTTTCGCAGATGGGCGTTGCTAGCAAAAGATAAAATTGACTATCCTTCATTTAATGCGACCTATTGGTGGGTATGGCATTTCACAAAAGTGTATAGAATTGTTTCTCGTAAAATAACAAAGGGGGTGGGGCTTGTTGCCGGTAAACAATAATTGTGAGAGAGAAACTTTTGTCGCTATCCTAGTATCACTAAAACAGTTAAATATTATAACAAAAATCCCAAAAGGAAGGTGAAAAAATCCCTTACCACAAAATTAGATAACAGTGTTATTCCACTAGTGATTTGGTGAAGAGCATATCTTCCAAGGTTTACCTTAGCCGAAAACACTATGTTTAACACTGCTTTTCACTTGTTTCTACTGAAGATGGCAACTTAGTTGCCGAAATACGTATTTAGATTTGTTATCTAATTTTGTGGTAAGGGATTTTTTCACCTTCCTTTTGGGATTTTTGTTATAGTTTTCAAGCCACAGTCTCCACCCATCACAGGAGTTAAATATTGATCTAAACCTTTTTTTTATATGTCTTAGGGTTTCGGAGATCTTAAAGGAAATAGCCGATAAAGCCCTTTACCCTTCCAAAACGGGCGATTTAGCAGTTAATAAAGTTACCGTTGTTGTGATGATGAAAAAAGAAGCTAGAAAGCTCCGTAGTGCAAAGTGCAACCATATATGCTACCTTTAATCAAACGTAATACTCACATTCTTTGTGTGCGAAGAATTTCAACGTATTGTCATTCTTCACCTCCAGGTGGGACTTGAATTTATCAGATCCGATAACATTGACGTCCGTATCCAACGTGGTGACTCCCTTGTCGTATTTGGGTTTTGCAGTAACTTCATAGATTACTTTATTGTATACGACCAATTTACTGTGTACTATATCCGGGTGGAATTTCCCAACGTAAGATATTCCAATAGGTTTGCCGTGGTAAGTTGCCGTCCACTTGTAGTCAAGGTCAGCAGCGTAGCCGGAGGGATTCAGGTGTACGTGTACCTCTTCCTTTAGTGAGTAATGTAATGGCTTAAAGGAAAGAAAGATATAGTCAATACTCAATGTAGCGACATGTTGCACAGATGTAATCCAAATAGGAATTAAGAGTCAAAAAGTATTTCTAAAAACAATAGTGAGTTTAAGCGTAACGTACACTAAAGTCAACAATAAATTTAATGTACCTACGTTATTGAATAGTGTAAGTCAGTTGACAAAAAAGAGTTTAAGCAAACATTTAGCGTACGCTAAATACACCGAACAAAAAGGAAATAATAAGATCGATAAGGAGGTAAATACAGTAGTACCCCGTTATCCGCTGACTCCGTATCCACGGTTTCAGTCATCCGGGATTTACCTATGATAAGCAGAAAACACGTTATATCAATAAATACAGAAACAAATAAAGACATTCGAGCTTTATTAAAAGTTATAGGAGCTTTTGTCGATATATCGTCGTATATATGAGTCATCCCCTGAATTCGGCGCTCTCTTATGATAAGTTAAACAAGTTGGAACGTGCTTCAGGTGCCACTCGCTTTTACTTGTACATATAAACGCTCCTGTTAACTATGAGTTTAGTACTATTCGAATTGTCGGACAAGACAGTGCTAGCAATAGTTTTTAAATAAAGCAAGTAAATTTGAAAATCATTTTAAAATGGCTTCTAAACCAAGAAGAAAACGTGAAATGCTCACTACTAGTGAAAAAATAAAAATCATTAATATGATTGAAATAGAAAAAATCTATTGCAACTGTTGCTAAAATATACAATAAAAACGAATCTTCGATACGGGAAGTGTTAAAAAACAAAGATAAGATTCGAGCTAGTGTTTCTAGTGCACCCCAAACTGCAAAAGTTGCAACCACAATACGTAATAAAGTGTTACTTAAGGTAGAAAATGCCTTAAATTTATGGGTGGAAGATATGACAAGAAAACATATTCCTATCGATGGCAAAGTGCTACAACAAAAGGCGTTGGTTTTATATGAAGATATGCAGACCCAAGATTATACTGAAGAGGAAGGAAAATCATTCACAGCAAGTAGGGGGTGGCTGCATAGATTTAAAACTCGGTTTAATCTAAAAAATATAAAAATGACAGTGGAATCTGCGTCGGCTGATCATGTAGCTGCTGCCCTGTTTCCAGAAAAATTCAAGAAATTATTGCAGAAAAGAATTATAATCCTAAGCAAGTTTTTAACTGCGATGAGACTGGTCTTATGTGGAAAAAAATGCCTCAACGGACTTATATTCATAAGACTGCAAAGAGTGCACCAGGCTTTAAAGCAATTAAGGATAGACTTACCTTGATATTTTGTACAAATGCAGCTGGTCATATGATTAAACCTGGACTTGTTTACCGATCACAGAATCCACGTGGTCTTAAATACAAAGATAAAGCTTGCCTGCCTGTGTTTTGGCAATCAAATCGAAAGGGGTGGGTTACGGCTGGTCTATTTACACAATGGTTTCATCAATGCTTTATTGCGGAAGTAGAAAGATATTTGGAAAAGGAAGAATTACCATTAAAGTGCCATTAAAGTGCTGCTGATACTAGACAATGCTCCTGGGCATCCTGTGTGACTAGCCACAGAAAAAAAAAAGAAAATAGAAATGTTGAAGTGGTTTTTTTTACCACCTAACACGACCTCATTGCTTCAGCCCCTTGATCAAGGTGTCATTAGATGCTTTAAAGCCATATATATTCGACAGGTTTTCGAAATGCTGTATACAATGGCTAACTAATGCTCTGATATCGGGCTCATGGAATGCTGGAAGTCATTTACAATTGCTGACGTAATTCTATTTATCAAAGGAGCGATGGAATGACATCGTTCTTAGTTCTGAAGACACACATGATATTAATTCACATCTAACAACGATATTTAACATAGCGCAGAAAATAGATGGAGAAGGATTTAACGATATAACCAAAGAGGAACTCAGTGATTACATAAACGAAGAGGATCAAGTATTCACCAACGACGAATGGGTAGACCTTGTGAAATCTTCTCCAGAAGCGAGTGACGATGAGGATGAGGGTCAACAAGAACCGCCAGCATGGACGCTTGAAAAATTTTCAGCGATATTTCGAACTGCTCAAAAATTAAAAGAACAGATAGTAGAATATGATCCAATAATGGAACGCAGTATAAAAATTACTCGCACTATAACAGACGCCTTGAAACCTTTGGAGGATTAGTTTATTGAAATGAAAAGACAAAAACGACAACAACCAATAACAATGTTCTTTGAAAAAGTAGACAAAACTATCGATAATGCACAGCCATCAACATCGTTTGCTTCGGATCTAAGTAAACAATCGACTGCTAACTTGGACTTGGAGGAAGATGAATGAATATGTAGTTCACGATGATAAAGTTTTTCTTGTTGTATATTTTCCTGTTGTGAATGTAAATATGTACTATATGTACATATGTATGAACTTATATATTTATTAAACTTAAATTCTATTTGTGCCACAGCACAAGAATATTTATTTATTTATTGTGTACCTATTTATTTTAAATAAATATTATATAACTTATTTTTTCTTGTTTCATTGTTTTATATTTCATATTGTATTCGGAAATAAAGCGTTCGCTACTACCCGCGGTTTTCAGTATCCGCGGAAGAGCACAGAACCAAACCCACGCGGATATGGGGGTACTACTGTATAGGTTTTTTGGAAAAGAGGGTCAAATTTTGATTCTACGTTTTTTGATGTAGTATCTGAATATATAGAGTGATCCATGTAAGAGTCAAACGCGATCGCTCATATTTTTAAATGAGAACCCATGTATCTTATTTGATTTTTTGATGGCTCATTCTCATCTATTTGTCGAATTGATGGTACTTTTTTTAACACGTAGGAGGGGGTGCCCTGTATTAATAATAGTACATTACTTTTCCGAAAACCCTCGTATTCATTTTTGTTCAGTTCAATGCAAGTAACGGGAAGAGTTATTGTGTTAGAACCCGGGATTAAAAAGGTTAAAAAAATAACTGTTTCAAACTGTTATATATCGGTTCTGACTAGAACTGTTATGAGAACCGAAATAATCCCAAAACAGGTATTATTATAACGGTTCTGACATAATATCAGTTTCAGTTACGGTTCTATATCGGTTTGATTTTAGGTATATGTCGGTTATTTTCGGTTCTATATCGATTTTAGATTAGGTATGACTTGTTATAGTGTGTTTTTGTGTGATCTAGATTTATAAAGGTTTTAGGATATAACTTTCAATTTGTTTTGGCGTTTTTCTCAAAAGAAACAGTAATAATTCTGTCGCATTATTGCAAATAAGGGTGCATATATAGGTTAGAGAATCTCTCTGAAGAAAACCTCTCTGCATTCATAATATGAGTCAGTGTGCTCCGTATCGTATGCATGTTCTCGCCGAGAAACGCTATAAAAACGCTCTAATCGTTTTTCCGTGGCGTTAGGTTTAGTTAGACGGGAGAATGTAAACAAGTATATCCTTTACCTGAATTTAATTGAGGAACTTTTTATCCACTTTTTACATTTCAAGTGATCTTTCTTAATGTTGGTGTTTTTTATAATTTAAATTTTATAATGTAAAACTACCACTATACTAATCGTCATTTGGACTTGACACATTTTCATTCATTGATTTTGAAGTTAAAATAAAGAGAAAACGCTCAATTATAATTACAAGTACAATTAATAGAATATTCGTACTACCGTATTCAAATTCGTGTAATCATATTCGCAATATAGTATAATTGCTATAGTTGATTAAATCTTAATTCTGCTCATAATTAGCTTATTTCCGCTGATATGAAAAGATGCGTCGGTTTGAGAGCAGTAATTGCTATATCCGCCGAGATCTTCGACATCTCTCAAAATTTACGTGTTGCCGTTAACGTATAAGCAGTAAACAGAATTTTTTCTCTCACAGTTCCCAATATCTTTAAAAAATGGCGGGTAATCATATAAAAATTATCGCTAATGTTAGGAAGTGCATCGGTAAGACGACATGCCAGTAATAATTATATCCGCCGACATCTTTGACATTTCTCAAGATTTACGTGCTGTCATTCCTGAAGTCGATAAACAAACCTTCAAACTTATAAAAATTACACTTATTTTTTCTCACACAACTTAAACTCCTTAACAAATGGCGGGCAATGTTTATATAAAATCCGCTGATGTTAGAAAGTGTACCAGTAACACGACATGGCAGTAGTAATTATATCCGCCGATATCTTCGACATCCACAACTTCCAATGTCCTTCAAAAATGGCGAGTAGTATTTACATAAAAATTTTTGCTAATGTTAGGAAGTGTAGCAGTAACACGACATAGCAGTTAAATGCGTCAACATCTTCGACAAACCTCAAGATTTACGTGGTGTCATTTCTGAAGTCGACGAATAAAAATCGCATTTATTTTTTCTCCCACAACTCCCAATGTTCTCCAAAACTGGGGTAATAGTTATATAAAAATTTCCGCTAATGTCGGGTAGCGTACCACCAGTTAGACGACATGGCAGTAATAATTATAGGCGCCGATATCTTGGACATCCTTTAAGATTTACGTATTGTCGTTCTTGAAACCGATAACCGAACTCTCAAACTTATAAAAATCACATTTATTTTTCTCCCACAACTTCCTTCAAAAATGGCGGTTAATATTAATATAAAAATTCCCGCTGACGTTAGGAAAAAAACTTCATTCTTAGAAGAGTTTCCTATAAGTTTGAGGATTTGTTTATGGGCTTCAGAAACGACAATATGTATACAACATATAATTGTAACTGTTACAAAACAAAAATAACAAATACCGATACATAACCGAAAATAACCGATATACAACCGAAAAAGAACCGATATTATCACCGTAATCGAAACCGATATTTTCATGAATTCCGGCTCTAAATAACTGTTATGGAAAATAACGGTTCTTCATAACTGTTTTGAGAACCGAAACCGTTAGCATAACTGTTTTGAACCCCTGGTTAGAGCATATGATGATAGTTGTTGCAATATGATATATTCTACAATATGACATATTTTGCAATTTTATAGTACGTTTTCTAAGAAACAGAAATAAATCATAAAATGAACATGAGGATTATGAGAAAAGTAACATACCTCAATCATTAACCTTGGGTAAAGTTGGGTAAAAATTTAGAAAATCATCATCAACTGTTTGCATTGTCATAAATGTAATGAAAATATTTTCCAAATAAGCTTTTATAGAAACTTACTTCCGATTTAAAATTTAAAGATAGCTACGCCCTCTATCTTACATTTCAAGTCAAGTGCGTATCCCTATAGTAAAAACACCACAAGTTGTTTCTAATTTCACCACGCCTTTGTTTTACTACTCATTCCTTTCAAAAGTTATGAGCGTGGGGGCACAAGTTACAATCTCATCGTGTATCATAGTACAGTACAATAATAAAACTAAGTCAGGCAAAAACGAAGCGTATATAATACGTACTATAATAATTTCTGCCAATTTTAAGGGCATTTGGTGCTACTGTATGCCGTTTAAAATATATGCATGACATTGACCCATTTAGACCCCATTTTTGACACAATGTATCAAGAAAGAAGCTTTCTATTGTCAAAGGAAAACAAAAGGAAAAAGTCCAGTTATTTGTCGCATTTTTGTGGATATATATTGTTTTTCAATCGTAGTAATAGAGTTTTGACATATTAAAGTAGTTGTAGAAACCGCATAGTGATTTTTTTTCCGTTCCGTAACATATAAATCTGAAATTAATACATACTTGCAGGTCTAACGCCCACTTCGACACGATTTTCGCATCCTTTTCGGATGGGATTAGGGAAGCCGCGTCTGTATAAATGATCTTCTTATCGCTGTTGGGGATGATATCCAGAGTCACTTGCAGATCGTAGTTATCCTCATCCATAGTGATGAGACGGTAGGACGCAGCCATCGGCTAAAAGATAAATAAAATTAGAGATATGCTGCTAAAATCAGTATTTTGTTATTGTTAGCTAGGGTAACAGTATCAGTTATGGACAACCTATAAACTATGCCCCAAAATATTTGCTTTTTAACTATGTAACTATTAATACTGTACAAAGCAAAGGCTTCATGCATTTTTGCCATCAAATAAAAAAATAAAAAGATATTGTGCCGGAAAGGTTTAAGAAATAAAATTAAAAATGTTCGCTTCTTTTGCTGATAACTTTGTTACTTTTGCATTTACCGCAACAAGTTGTTGAAAGTATAATTGTAGAAGTCTGGACCTAGAACCTGAGACATACGATATGCCAAGGAAGTTCAGCTTTGTGAAAGTATTTACCACAAAGCTTAGCACCAAAAGCGAATGGGATAAAGACACCATCTTGAAACTCAATAGAAACGCCATCAAATGGTACGCGGATGGTCCCAAAATGGCAGAGAGAACTGGAATAGAGATATATGGGCCTAGAACCAAATATTTCGAAAGCTTGGGGATGTACCCGAGTATCTTCCAGGCGGAAATACACGTTATTGAAAGATGCATTCAGTTCAACATTGACAGAAACTACGAAAAGCAATAGGTTATCATAATGTCTGATAGTCAAGCAGTCATCAGGGCGCTGAGCTCAAATATTATCAGCTCCAAGATGGTTTGTGAGTGTTTAGAAAAACTAAACGAGCTAGGCAAAAGAAATAAGGTAACCCTGTTGTGGGTTCCGGGACCCACAGGAGTGAAAGGAAACCAAATAACAGATAAGCTCGCTAAGGAAGGGACTGCAATACTTTTTGTAGAGCCAGCACATTTTTGCGGGATAAGTAGCAATTTATACGTCCGAACTTACCTTTTTCAGCGGTGGCGCCGACAACTGAACGTCAGCGTTCAAATGTTGTGGGACTCTAAGCAATCCATATTTGAACAGGGTCTTCTCTTGTGGCCTATTCTTCTTGTCAAAGTAGAAGGCAACATAGCCAGTGATCTTAGCTTTTCTAGAAACGAACAAAAATTATTAGCCGATAATGTTTTGCGTCTACCATCAAGAAAATGTCCGTCTTACTCTGAAGTATCAGTCTTGGTCTCAAGAGACACGATCCTGTTTGGTGTTGTCAGTGTGAAGTGACTCTCCGTTGGCAGAACTAACACGTTGTATTGGTATTTGTACTGTTCCTTTAGGAGATGGACGTCCATAGCGTATTTGAAATTCTTAAAGTCGGATTCAGACCTCAAGCCGAACTCGTGAGATATGCCTAGTGGGCGCAGGTCGATGTTTATTTGCGTTGTTTCAACAGCTGTAAAAGAAAATGACAAGATTTGAATGGTTTTATTTTAATATTTATTGGGTTGAGAACAAGTTTTTCCTCGTCCAGTAGTTTACCCAGTATTTATTGGCTGCCAAAAAAATTTAATACACAAGAATGACAAAGCCCTAAGTCTATTATATACTATATCCGGTTGTAGTCATAAATCAGTATATTTCAGTCTTTTCTACTAATTTCGTTAATATAAGACCCAAGTCCTGCTTTTGGGTGGCGTAAAATAACCCGAGAAGTAACGTTGTATCATAAAATGGGCCCAAGTCCTTGACTAGGGTCTTTTGCGTTCCCAAGTTTCTACGGGACTCGGGCCTGTTTATGTACATTACCTATGTACATCTACTGTGTCGCACTTCACCTCTGGGAGCGTATTATTTGAGTACTTGAATATCATGCATGTCCCACTTCACCCTAAGTACGGCGCCAAGCGGGACAATTTATAAAATAAAAAGTAAATACAAAACTGGACATTACACATTTGACTATTACTTTAATTGGTACTATAAATATGAGTTGCATTTTCAGTCCTTGTTTCAAAATGATAGATGAGACACTGGAAAGATTAAAATGTTATTTTTCTAATTGGATGTTGCAATAAATCTAAAACAAACGACGACGCAGTGTGGATATGAATATTACCGCATACTGTGCTGTAATGAGATATTAACGTGAGTGGGGGCACTCTTGCCGGAACGTAATATGGCAAACAAAGTGCAAATTAGAAAAAATACTGTAGAAAACGTGTGCCACAATGACTTGTAATGATCGTACTTTGAATCTCTCGCCGCTACGCGGCTCGATTCAAACTTGTACTCGCATTACATAAACGTCATTGTGGCACTTGTGTTTTAAAATACTACAAGAAAAACATCTGAGAACTGTCCCTTTTCACCCCGTTTGACGGTACTTCTTTTGTGTTTCAAGTTTTTTTTTTAAATTTCCAGATTTCCAGAAATTTAGGATGGAAAGTTTTCAAATGATGGTATTATCTAGCAGTTTTACATAGTCAGCACTAAGGAGAGTGCTCCAATAAAATTTTCCTGAAAAAAAGTATAGGAACAATGAAACAGTAAAAAAATACATCAACTTAAAGTCAAGAGAAAGTTTTAGTCAAAATTCTGTCGGTTTTTTCTTTTCTTACTTATTCAATAGATCCCAACAGGTTTCTTATGATGGTCATTTACCTTCTCCACTCCTAATTATATCGGGCGTTCCTCAAGGCGGTATTCTGGGACCTTTACTTTATATAATTTACACCTCAAACATCATTAAGTGCTTGCAATATTGGAATTATCACCTTTATGCTGATGACACACAACTATATTATACTTTCACTCCTGGCGACATATGTGAAGCCATCTCATACATAAATAGTGACCTTCAGTCACTTGTAAACATGTCTGAAAAACATTGTCTCAGAATAAGTAATAAAAAAACTTCTGTTTTGGTTTTTGGCCGTGAAAAAACCCGAGCTGCGATTTTGAAGGATATCGAAATTAAAATCAAAGATGAAGTTTTCATTGTACAGTAATCCCTTGACATTCGCGGATTTGATATTCGCGAGTTTTGATTATTCGCGATAAGTAAAATGCGGAGAAATTCGACATTCGCGACTTTTGGACTTGACTATTCGCGAATAAAGAGTAAAAAATGTAAAAATCAAGTAATAAACATGGTGAATTTGTAAAAAAGTAGATACGTTATAGTTTAGTAATGTGTTAAGTAAATGATAAGCCTACCCGGTAAAAAACCTTCTAAAAATAATGTGCAGGTATATTCATCCCATAACACTTTAGTACCTAAGAGAATAAATAATAAACAGAATTTTCTCTCTCTTGTTTTTGTTTACCACAGGTGTACGCAATTTTATTCCAGAAATATGCTGTGTAATAGCTGCACTAAATGTAAGTTTCGCTACATTCTCTTAGTTTTCAATTTGATTTCGTTTAAGAAACATTTGCCTGGAAATAGTACACATGCAATGGCTTCTTTACCGAAGCGGAGAAAAACTGTAATGTCGCTCACGGAAAAAGTTAAGGTGTTAGAAAAGTTGCGCTCCGGACAAAGTGCGACTGCTGTCGGGCGATTTTTCAACGTTAATGAGTCAACAGTGCGTTCTATAAAAAAAAATGAAAAATCGATCCGAGAGAGTATCGCGGCTAGTGCTCCTGCCAGCGCGAAAATTGTTTCTCAAGTGCGAAATAAATCTCTTGAAGAGACAGAAAATGCTTTAAGCGTTTGGTTGGAGGATATGTCTCAGAAGCATGTTCCGATCAGTTCTGCTCTGATAAGAGCTAAGGCTAAAAAAATATTCGATCGTATAAACCAAGATTCTGATTCACTGTTTGACTTCCAGGCCAGTAAAGGTTGGTTTGAGAATTTCAAAAAAAGACATAATTTGCATAATTTGAAAGTGACTGGCGAATCGGCGTCTGCTGACCATGAAGCAGCAAGAAAATTTCCCTCCGAACTTAAAAGAATAATTCAAGAAGGGGGATATCTACCGCAACAGGTGTTTAACGCGGATGAGACGGGATTATTCTGGAAGAAAATGCCGAGTAGGACTTTTCTTTCCAAAACGGAACAGTTAGCTCCAGGCTTCAAGGTGGCAAAAGATCGAGTTTCTCTTCTTTTGTGTGCAAATGTCTCGGGTGATATTCTGATAAAGCCGATGATGATATATCGCTCTCTAAATCTGCGAGCATTGAAGGGAAAAAATAAAAATCAGTTACCCGTTTTTTGGAGAGCAAATAAAAAGTCATGGGTCACCGGTGTTTTATTCCAGGAGTGGTTTAATGATTGTTTTATCCCTGAAGCAAAGAACTATCTCGCCTCTCAAAACCTTGACTTTAAAGTCCTTTTATTAATAGACAACGCACCTGCACATCCCTCTACTCTCGTGGGAGCTCATCCGAATATCAATGTGATATTTTTGCCCCCAAATACGACGTCATTAATTCAACCCCTGGATCAGGGGGTAATTGCAACATTTAAAACTTATTACACCAGGCGATGTTTCAAGCGAATTTTAGAGTCGATTGAGCATAATTTAGAAGAAACAGTGATTTCCAGTTGGAAAAACTTTCACATAGCGGATTGCATTGCAGATGTCGACGCCTCACTGAGAGAGTTGAAGACAAGTTCTATTAATGCATGTTGGAAGAATCTTTGGCCGGAAGTGGTTGTTAAAGGGAACCACTTTTCGCTTATAACAAATCAAGAAAAAGAGATCATGGAACTTTCCCATCAAATCGGAGGTGATGGATTTGAGGATATGACCCTAGATGAAGTGCATGATCTAATAGAATCTCACGGAAACGAACTAACCGAAGAAGAGCTAATCGAAATGATGGACGACAAACAACAGGACCTCGAAGAAGGTGAAGACGAAAAGGAGACGGATGAGATTTCAGGCAAGCGTTACCGCATTTTATTCTTTTATCTTTTTCTAACAGTTTTTTACCCCAGGGAAGAAGTTGTCCTCGAAACATCTAAGAGAAATTTTAATGTTAAAACAACAGTTTGTTGAAAAAGTTATTGAGTATGATCCTTCCCTGATTCGAAGTTTGAAGATTAAAAGAGAAATCGAGGCTGCAATGACTCCGTACGTTGAACTTGAAAAGTTGCAAAAGCAATCGGCCAAACAATCACAGATTACTAATTTTTTCTGCCCTCAACAAGTAAAAACTAATGAAACTATAATTATATGTTAATTAAAATATGAGTTTGTAAACTTTGTATGTAAACGTAACAAAAAATATATACCTATATTACTAAACCGTAGACAAATCACATATGTACCCCCCTATTTACACAGGAAGATATACTCAACATTCGCGAAGTTTTTCTGGAACGTAACCCTCGCGAATGTCAAGGGATTACTGTATCTGATTGCGTGCGTAATTTGGGCCTTTTCCTTAACACCAAACTTCGTTTTAAAGAACACGTTTCACATTTAGATTGGGTTACAGTAGTTTGAAGGTTTTGTATGGTAGTAAAGACTGTTTGGATGTCGGTTTGTGTAAGGCCTTATGCGAATCTTTGGTCCTTTCCAGATTTAACTTTTGCATAAGCGTTTATTCTTACTGCTTGGACACCATTGACAGAACTAGACTTCAGCGTTTGCAAAATTCGTGTCTTAGATTTATTTATGGGATACGTAAATTTAACCGAATCTCTCATACACTCGATTGGCCTGGTTGGTTAAATATCTTTGCCCGAGCTGAATTTTCTGCTACCATCTTTTTCTTATTAGTTATTTATTTTAAGAAACCAGGTTACTTGTTCCGTAAAATTTTGTTCAGAACAGATGTACATAATATCAATGTGAGATACAAAGGCTTACTAACTCCTCCAGTTCACCACCTTGAAATTTTTAAAGGATCGTTTAGTTATAATATTGTTAGACAAAATTCCACTAGGTACGCGTTGTTGAGTCTGCTTTCTCTGTCCCATCGATTTCGAGGGAGTGCTTTCTCTAACAAGTAAATATATTTTCATTTTCCTTTATAATTTTCTATTACTTTTCTCTTTATGCTTTTTGCGCTTAGATTTAAATTATTATTACTTTTTGCTTATGATTTTTTATTTATCGGGTTAACGTTATTAATGGTGCTGCAGGTAGAACAGCGGCTTATGCTTTGAGCAGCTGAACCTGCACTTTTTGGCATGTTGGTTGAATTTTTAGCATTTACTTATTTTTATACTATGTTTGATGCCAATAAACCGCTATTAGGTATTATTATTATTAAAATAAACGTACCTAGTCAAGATTGATCATTGGAATAGAGTTTGAATAGTTTTAAATAGTTTGAGTGAAAAGTACTCACAATTTTGATCCTTCCATTCCACTTCAACATGGGCACAATCCTTCCTCTCCACACAGTAAGATGTCAAATATTTGAAGTGTTGGTCGGTCACGATGTACTCGATATCGAAGCCCTTGTTTTCTACTACGGAATTGATAGTTAACTCGATACCATCACTATTATCCACGTCCCGATATGTCACTTTGAACGTTCCGGATTTCTTCTGACCGTTGACAGTCAAATGTCCCGTACCGTCGATCATAATTTTATTGTTCTCCTTGCGAATCTTGTAAGTCATACTGATGGAAGAGATATAGATCAATGGATTAACAATTTGCGATTGATAATGCTTGTGGCAACTTACGTTCCATCGACTACGTCAGCGCCGCCTTGCTTAGCGTTGAGGACGAGTTTCTTAGATCCGTTGGCGTCCTTCGTGGTTGCCGTTAGGGAGAGTTTATCTGCTTTCAATTTTGGCGAGTCGAAGTAGAATTTAAGGTGGAAGTCTTCGGCGTCGTTCAGTTCTAGGTCCACGTTGCTGTCTAGGGTGAACTCGTACATGTGTAAAATGATCTGTTAGCGGAAGAGGGACATGATTAAAAGTTGTATTTCTTTTTAGTCTAGTAAAACGCGACTTTGGGTAGGTGTGAATTTAAATGTTTTGTAGTGTATGCGATAGGAGTTTGCTGAGTTTCAACTTTTGGTTTTTTCCACCATTATATTTCCATCCCAGTTTCAACAAAGGATGCGAAAAGATTTTCCCTTATACCTTGAAAAGTGTAGAGATTAGAAAAAAAAATTCAAACACTTTTTATAGAGAATCGCATTTTCTACAATTTTATTAGAAAAACCTTTAATGATAAATTCAAAAGTAACGACAAAGTTTTAAACAAAATAATCTTTCAGACGTCATATCTTTTTTTTTAATTTTTTTTTATTTTTTTTTTGTTATAAAAATAATACAAGACATTTGAACTTTCAAAATATGACAAAGAGCATTTGCAAGCTACTAGTGTAGAAAAGGCGTCACACCGAAGCTTCTGCAGTGGATAAAAATTAGCATGGAAAGAAGGATAATTACATCCACAATCGGCGAGGCTACTATTGAAGCCGGGGCGGGTGGCAGATTTGTCCCTCTTACTGTGAGCTACCCGACTTAATCCGAAAACTGACCAGAAAAGGTTTTTATTGCCTAGGGTATGCTGATGATCTTATATATAATAGTCGTTAGAGAGCGATTTCCAAAAGTTCTGCAAGAACGCATGCAAACAGCACTAAATACGGTGAACAGCTAGTGTAAACAAGAGGGACTATTTGTCAATGCTAAGAAAACACAAGTTGTCACGTTCACGAGAAAAAGGGTGCTAGAAGGTTTACAACCACTAGTGTTAGATAATTAAAAGATTCCGTATAAAGTGCGCATACTCAGAACAAATTTAGTGCACAAGACGAAGAACTATATTACTATATATTATTGTTATTTGTTCTTTTCTCTTGATTTAGCGGTTTGGTTTTTAAATTTAATGAATTATTCAATAAAACTCTTCATGACGTTTCGACAATCTTATTTTTTATTGTTGTCTTCCTCAGATTATCACACAAATATACGACTGAGACGCGAAGCGTCCAGTCTTTTTACAAATGACAGGCAAGGATTAAGAAAAAAGGAATATACAGGGTGTACCGACGATCCCAAACCAATCACACAAATATACGACTGAGACGCGAAGCGTCCAGTCTTTTTACTTACAAGTGACAGGCAAGAATTAAGAAAAAAGGAATATACAGGGTGTACCGACGATCCCAAACCAGTCACAGGTGTAGACGGGGGTTAGCGGAAAGTGGTACGGTTTGGCTGGTCTGCTGGGTTGGGACGTAATTGGTGCGTTCCAGGTGGAGCGCGGGCTTTCTACTTTCTGCCGAGTGGGGGCGGTAAGCGGACATCTAACGACAAATTTTATATAATTCACAAAATTTTGTCTAGAAATTATGAATGGATTATGTTATTAACATTTTTACAACTTTTTTATGCGTTTTATACTTACAAAATTAAAGACATCCATACAACATTTTAAAATAGTATTAAAAAATTTTTTTTTAATCCTTTCATTTTTCTTAAACATATACTAACTGTTAATTGTCATTTAAAATTATTATGCATGGCGAAACATTTTGTGTGAACACTGGAGAACTACATTTAAAATAAACCGAAAGGCACGCTCTGCTATGGGCTTTTTTCTAAATTGTTGTACTAAAAATTATTTATTTATAATTTTACCTATATATATTACTGACGAAAAGTATGTTTAAATGATTGGTGCATAAATTTTTGATAAGCTTTCTATTTCTGTTTTGTCGTTTACTGCGTTATTTTGTTTTTTTATTTGGATCATTTCTAATATACATCGCGCTTTATAATTTCTTTCTTTATTTAAAATACTTGTATTATTAAAATTGAATATATGACCAAAGTTTATTGTATGTTTTTTTAGAGCGGTGAGGTTATTCTGATATTTGTGACCTTTTATTCTGTTATGAAGCTGTTGTGATGTTTGTCCTATGTACACACCATTACAATTGTTACAGGGGATTTTGTATACTACATGACTTTGGTTTTGTAATGGAATACTATCTTTTAATTTTGAAAAACTAAAATTCAAATTATTGTGGTTTTTGTGTGCAATTTTTATATGATGTGGGTCAAGAATTTTATTAAGTTTTTCGGATAATTGAGGGGCGTATGGGATACTAATATAATTGAATGTACTTGGGTTTGTGTTTTTTGTGTTATTGATCTGTCTGGTGTTATAATATTGATGTATTTTGTTTTTAATGGTTTTTTGAATTAATGGTAGCGGATAGTTACTTTTTTGTAAGTTAATTTTTACTGTGTTTAATATTTCTTTTCTATATTTTGGATTGGTTAATGTAATGGCTCTATCAATTAAGTTAGCCATAACATTTTTTTTTAAAATAAAGGGTTGGGCAGAATGAAAATTTAAATAACGACCCGAAATGGTTGGTTTGTGATATAATTTTGTCAGAGTTTTATTATTTTCACGAATCAAGGTAAGATCTAAATAGTTTAACATCTGATTTTTTTCTATTTCAAGAGTAAATTGTAATTTTGGATGGAAGTTGTTGAAAAATTGATGAAATTTTATGATTTTGTCTTCAGGAATACAAGCCAAGCAATCGTCCACATATCTTTTATAAAAAGTTGGTTCAAAATCTAAATTGGTAATTACATGTCTTTCGAGATCTTCAAGTACTAATTGAGCTATTGTGCTTGATATGGGTGAACCCATTGCACAGCCATATATTTGTTTGTAAAAAATATTTTGAAAAGAGAAATAAGTTGCTGATAATGTGATTTCAAGTGCATTTAAAAATTCATTTAAAGGTAATTCTGTATGGGGTTGTAGTTTTTTTCAATTTTTTCTTACTATATTTAGGGCATAATCTATTGGAATATTGGTGTACATAGGGGCAACATCAAGCGAAATTAATTTGTCATTATTTTTTATTTTTGTATTATCAATATATTTTTTTAATTCAAATGAGTTTTTTAGATAATATTCGTTATTATTGATTATGTTTGAAATTGAATTGGCAAGATATTTTGATATATTGTAAAACGGACTTTGGATACAAGAAACTATTGGCCTAAGTGGGACATTATTTTTATGAAGCTTGGGGAGACCGTATATTTTAGGTGTATGTGCATTATGGATTTTTAAGTTTTTGGCTTGTTCTGTAGATATATAGCCTTTTTTTCCCATTGACTACCTAATTCATCTCCTTGTCTTTGATATTTTATGGTGGGATCCTTTTTAATGATTGAATATGTTGTGGTATCATTTAGAATGTCAAGCATCTTTTTTTCATAGT
The DNA here is from genome assembly GCA_949128085.1 of Cetonia aurata. Lineage (NCBI taxonomy): Eukaryota > Metazoa > Arthropoda > Insecta > Coleoptera > Scarabaeidae > Cetonia > Cetonia aurata. The sequence goes on along the minus strand of OX421889.1, from coordinate 22,708,542 downwards.
CGTGTTTGTTAATAATGACGGTTTTATTACTTTTATCTGCTTTAGTTATCAAAATATGAAGGTTGTCTTTTTTGAATTGTCTAGTTAAGTTAATTTGTTTTTGGATGAGTTTTTGATTAGAATCTGAATTGTTTTTTGATGAGTTCATAAAATGAGTTACTATATATTATATATATTTCCAAAGTTAAACCGCGTTTAAAGAAAAAACAAAAAACAATGAACAATTCAAAAATGGAGAAATTACATATTTTTTTTCAACGAGAGTTCTCACGGAGCGTCGAGTCTTTTTAAAAGTGCGAGGCATTTGAAAAAGAAAATTGAAATTAGAGAAAAATAAAAACGTAGGAAAAACGAAAAAATTAAATATATTTCCACCAAGGACTTTTCACAAGTGAGAATCGAGAATTAAGAATAAGGAATATACAGGGTGAAGCGACGATTCCAAACCAGTCACAAGTGTAGACGGGGGTTAGCGGACAGTGGAGCGGTTTGGCTGGTCTGCCGTGTTGGGGCGTACGCTGTGTGTTCTAGGTGGAGTGCTTTCTAGTTAAAAAAAACTAAAATGTAGCACACAGCACAGCAAAAACCAGCAAAAGACAATTATAACAAAAGAGACGCACATGGAAATTATAACAACGGATATGACGAATATAAACCACAAACAATTTAATCATCAACACAACGAGGCGACAACGGTGACGACTGGCCAAAGACATGCAGGCACATAAGAAAAGAAAAACAAAACTAACGTTATCAAAAAGTACATATTGATAAAGTAAGCGAGGAACAAACTTGAAAAATAACTACATGGAATTTAAGAAGTATATCAGTGAAAGAAAAGGAAATTATGAATGAGTTCAGCAGAATTGGGCTAGACATTTGGGCGGTAACGGAAATAAAGAAGAAAGGGAAAGGATAAATTGATTTGAAAGTGGGACACGTCTCTATATATAGTGGTGTGGACCAGTATTATCGAGGAAAAGCGGTAGTAGGTTGTATTATAAAATCGGACAATGTAAAGCATATGCGTCAATGGACGGCAGTATCGGAAAGAATACCGATAATGGAAATGGAATTAGAGAAACAAAAGATAATAGTAGTATATGGACCAAACGAGGACGAAGAAGCGGCAAGAAAAGATCAATTCTGGGAGCAATTAACAGATAGGTATAGTGGAAAAGTGCAAAGGAAGATTAATAATAATAGGAGATATGTAGATTATAGAACTAATAATGGAGTTAGATTAATTGATTTTTGTATCACGAACAACATAATAGTAACAAAGACTTACTATGCCCATAAAGATATACCAATTGTCCGCATTATAGCGATCCTGTAGTGTAAGCGAAATACACATAGGTATCCGTGCATTAGAACGGTAAAGAAGTATACGCAATATTCTACTGGATTACATTAGCATATTGCTATGATGCACTCGTATTTGCCAAGAAATCCACATTTCTACGCTGTCGCCGCACAGGTGCGAGAGCCGTCGCTCGCACACGTGCGTGTCAGATGCATTTTATATTTCGTCGGGAGAACTACTCGCTTGTACTATTTAATAAAACGTGTTGTTGGTAGGTAGATAACGGTTATTTTAAAAATGGAGTACTATACGCCGGAGCAAAAACTCTTCATGATTAAACACTTTTACGGTGGTAATTCCGTGGAAGTAACTCGGGATTTATTTGCAGTTAATTTCCCCGAAAGTCAAATTCCCAATGCAAGCACCATTCGTAGGACCGTTAATCGATTTGAAACTACATTTTCTTTAGTAAATAATAAAAATAAAGTTGTTCCGGATAAGAATGTCAGCGATATAGAAATTCGAGTATGTGCTTTAGTTGAAGTAAATCCCACTATGTCATCTCGACAAATTGCTCGCGAATTAGCTATCTCTAAAACAACGGTTCATAAGATTTTACGTACTAATAAATATCGTTCATACAAATTTACAAGTTCACAAGTACTTCTTCCCGATGATTATTAACGCCGAATGGAATTTTGCGAAAGAATGATAAATAAATATCACGATAACCAATTTTTTTTTAACAACGTAATGTTCACAGATAAAAAAACATTTTACCTACACGGGCATCATAACCGCGCAGTTTGTCGTTACTGGTCGCGTAAAAATCTACATTTAAATATACCAACGCGAACGCAGTATCCACAGAAGCTAAATGTATGGGCAGGTATCATTGGAAATCATATAATTGGGCCTTTTTTCATTGACGGTAATTTAAACGGAAATAGATACCTACAGTTACTTGAAAATAATATTATTCCGGCAATACGGGAGCGATTTAATATAAATGAAGTTTGGTTTCAGCAAGATGGTTGCCCAGCACACAATACACGCATTGTAACAAACTTTATAAACGCGGTTTTTGAAAACAGATGGATCGGTAACTCGGGCCCTATTAAATGGCCAGCGCGGTCCCCTGATCTAGCTCCAATCGATTTCTTTTTATGGCCCTTTTTACATAATACAATATACGGATACGGTGATCAACGGCCATCAAACCTAGAGGAACTGCGCGCGAGAATTATTGAAATCAGTAATACTGTCACAGCAGATATGTTAACAAATGTTCGTCGGAATTTTTATGATCGGTTGGGTTACTGTTCTTATCAAGAGGGAGGTTTATTTGAACACTTGATAAATTAATTTACTTCAAATTTTATTATTGTTTATGAACAATATTCTCTTTTAGCTAATTGCAGGTTTATTGCAATGTTGAATACAATTCTGTTTTAAGAATTAAATATTTTATTTTCCATTATTTTATTATAGTTGCGTTTTTAGATTTTATACTTGTTGAACAATATTATTTTAGTTTTTATTTTAAAGTTTAGGAGTTCTGATTATTTATTTTTGATTTTTTATGTTGTTTATGAGGTTGTCATGAATTACTTCACTGACATGTTATCAGTGATTATCTGATGCTTCAAACAACTAAAAATATTTACTTATATCGGGAACACACTACCTCTAACAGTGCTTTTTATTTTTCAGGAATAGTATTTTCTACCACATGTAATGTTATTAATCACTTATGCTATAACATAGAACTCTAAAACACTTTGATTTGCCTATATGCCCCAATACATTTATACGTGTAAATTATAATACGTCCGCTATCGCTTGTAAATGCCATCCGCGTGCCGCTAAGTAGGCGTGGCAATTCAAGGTGGCACGCCCATTTATAGTCGACCAGTAGTTACTAATACATGCAACGTGCTATGAACGGTTGCCACACTGTATACAAGTATACAAGAGAAGTAGTGAGCCGAGGACATGCCATGCGCGCATTTACGACGAATAGTTATATATTGATTGTAGTATTTCTCCAGACCGAGTAGGTGGAGCCGCACCGCAATGAATCATATAGCGATCCTATATTACCAAGACAGTGAACACAGGCAACGCGTCAGTTAGTAACACGTGGTGAGTGATGACGTGTTTAATAGCGATTTGCGTTTCTGTCAAGTTTGTTTTTACTTTTATTTTGAGTTTTGATTTTTATTTTTGTTTTAATTTTTTTTTCATTATTTTGAAATCACTTTTCTTTGTTAAACATTTAAAGTAAAGTTTTCGGATGAGCGTTTTGTGACTTCAAAAGTAATAATAGTAGTAATTCAAACGTATTTTTCATGTACTACTTTTTAGACGATATTTATTCGAGCTTTCCCAATATGGGGGTTTACTGTGCGATTTCTAAATGTACTGGAAGTTACATAAGTTAGATTAATGAAACTGTTTATGCTAATTGTAGAGTGTGTCGCAAACATTTTACAGATGATTGTTTTAAAAGAAACAATATTTTACAGCGTGGTGCTTAGCCTACACTAAATCTTCCAAGTATGTCTTTTCATTATGTCAAAATAATCAACATGTGTCTCTAGGATCCACAACCAGAGCCGAAGAAGTTAGTTCAGGTGAAGTTATGGAGTCTGTTCACACACATGTCGAGACTACAATGATGTCTTCTACTTCCAAAGAGAATCCTATCACAGAAGCCATTGGAGCAGCTGATAATCTTCTATCTACTCCTAAAATCGCCTATTAGTGAATAATTTGGTTGGAAAGCATTCAATTGAAGGTAATTGCAAGAACGAGTCTTCTTTGTTTTTCACATTAAAAAAATGTGTAAAACAGGTAATCAATAGATTTTGTTATGTTGTTAAATATATTAATGTATTTTTATGTTCTAGACACACTCTTCTGATGTGGTAGAAGAAATTGAGCCCTTTTTGGTCCCTCAAAAAATTCCTATTTCTAGTTCGTCTGGTTCTAGTTCGTTCTTGAAGCAAATACTAAGTTATATCTGTGGATATGTTCTTAGAAAAAGTACCTTCCGTGAAAACATGTCATGACTGTAAGAAATAACTCGTCACAGATGACACTATATCAGAACAACATCAGTTCACAGTTATCTAATTCACGGAACTGGGGAAGAGTGCTACCGAGTTGTTACGAGAAAATTCAACAAAAAATACCCGGAAGTTACCATTTCAAATTCCCGAGCAAAAAACTTGGTGACTAGATTCCTTAAAACAGGGTCGGTTTTAAACATTAAGAAGTCAAAGAAGTTGTTCGATGAAGACGATGCTGCTTCAGTTCTCGCCGTTCATTCCGCAATAGAAGCTCCAAAGTTGTCTTTAAGAAGGAGGGGGGGATAAGTAAATCTCATTTACAAAGAATATTTAAGGGGAACAAAATTTTAACCACAATTTAGGCAAACTTTAGAAATTGGTGGTGAAGCCAAACGTATGGATTTTTGTTTAGAAATGGGCTACAGAGTTTTGGAAGATTCAAATTTTTATAAACAAATTGTATAGAGTGAGCCACAATGATGAAGAGCAGTTAGAAAACAGGATACAAAATGCAATCCAGTCCTTATCAATCTTAGAAATAAGACGCTGTTCCAATGAATTTAGAGGTCCCATTGAAATCTGTGCAGAAAAAGGAGGAGCGTTATTTGAATAGAAAATTAATAGTTTAGCTTTTTGAGAATTTTATTTTACCATTATTTGTTAAATTTATTAAATAAAACTTGAGCCCAATTTGTATATTTTCTAGCAAGAAAATTATATTATCTCGAGAAACGTTCGAGTTAAATAAAAAGTAATTTGTGTTTTGGGGGTTTGAAAACAAGCAGAGTAAATCATCAAGAGCGAAATTATCTGAGAAATCAAAAATAAAAAAAATGTTCCTCTTTTAAAGTCGATGCGGTGATATACTGTATGATATGTATAAGCTACAAAGAACTAAAGTGAAAGAAATGGTAAAACGCGAAAAAATAAAGTCGTGGGAGAAATTCGGCGAAAGAATGGAGAAAGACAGTCACGGAAACCAAAAATTATTTTATAAACTCCTCAGAAACCTTAGAAAATACAAGCAACCAAAACTAAGACATATAAAGTCAAAAGAAGGAAGGATACTAGTTGAAAGTGAGGACATAATGGGACGATGGAAAGAATATTTTGAAGAAATATTGAACGTGGAACAAACAGCAGAAATCGAAAGAATTGCGAGAGATGAAGATAATTTTGAAAATATTTATAAAGAATCAACGGAAATTAGTATAGAAGAGTAAAAATGTTGAAAAGAGGTAAAGCAGCAGGGCAAGACGATATAACACCAGAAATGATAAAAAATCTAGGAAGTACAGGACTGGAAATACTTACAGAAATATTTAATAAAGCGTGGAATTAAGGTGAAATGCTGAAAGAGTGAGAAAAAGGCGTGTTAATACCAATATATAAAAAAGGGGACAGGAGAAGCAGTAAAAATTACCGAGGAATTACTATTCTAAGTATCTTATTAAAAGTATATGAAAGAATATTAGACGCAAGATTAAAGGAAATCATCGAACTACAGTTAGAAGAATCACAAAGTGGGTTCAGGAAAGGAAGAGGACTGCAAGACCACATATTCACTCCAAAACAGCTAATACATAGAAAGGGCTTTCGACAGTGTTCCAATGAGGGTGGTATGGTGTATACGGAAAACTAAGAAACAACATAAAGAATATATACAGGAACAGCCCAAAATATGTTCGAACAGGAAATACACAATCAGAAGAATTTACAACCAAGGAAGGATTAATACAAGGAGCAGTTCTCAGGCCGACGCTCTTTACCATAGTACTGGATGATATAATCAAGGAAATAAAGAATAAATTATAGAAGCTAAAAGTGGGGTACCGAAAGTTGGTAATAGAAAGAAAAAATAAAAAAATTAAAATTTGTTGCCTAGTGTAATTAAACATGAACCTTCGAAGAGGCACGTGGACGTTTGGATAGTTTCAAATGAAGTTTTATTTCTGTCAACTGCACGATAAATAAATAAATAAATTGAGCACAAATTGAATGTATTATAGTTATCGAATGCGATTCATTTAACGATATCGAATATTTTTTTAACGGAATTACTGTTTATGCGAAAACATTCTTCTAGTAAAACTGCGGAAAATTCAATTCTCTACAAAATGTGTCTTAAAGTTTTCTTTAAACCCTATACTTCCCGAGTATGTGTGATATCAGGGAAAAAATTCTTTTTTTCCTTGATATCGCATTTTTCTTTTCCTCATGGATGGCGTTTTAAGGGACGGGCCAGTGAGGGACTACTACAGGGCTAGAGAGGGACACTACAAAACAATTAAGTTCGTCCTTCCCCAAAGTGATATGTAATATTTCACTAGACTGCCTCACAGTTTCACTGACCTTATTTTCCAAAGCGAAACCCTTTTGGTCCAATCGTACAACCTTTCCGTAGAATTGGTCTACCTTGCCCGTTGGATAAGTCACTTGCACATTGCACGAAGGGCGACTTTCGTCGAGATCCACGTACACTTTACCCGAGTATTTCAGATCGTTGACGGTCAAACTGTAATCCAATTTTGACGACGGCTTCTTCTCGACTAACTGGCCTTGGAAATTGACCCTCTTGGCTTTCTCCAGCGGCGTCTCCAGTTGTAGATTAAAGATAAACGTCTCGTTATTGGGCGACTGTATGTTACCCAGGACTCTGATGTCCTTGTCCTTCTTGTATTTCAACGTTACGTCGGCCATCATCTCCTTGTCCGTGTCTACTTTGTATTTGAGGAGCAAGATGAACGGATCCTGGTTTTGGATGGTGACTTCGTCTTTGCAGTGGCCTTCCGTGAGGCCATAATCGTATACAAAGTCGTATTTGATGTCTACGGTAGCGCCTTGTTCCTTCTGAAATGAATGATGAAAAGAAAATAAGAAAATCGTAAATTACTTTTCTCTGGATTATTCCAATTCTCAAGTGATCATCAATGTTAACTCCTAAATACTTAATAGAATTGATTTCAACTGTATCTATTGCTACGAAACTCGTAAACAATATTTCTTAATATTAATTATACAGGGTTGACCATTAGTGCGTCAAAGTCCAATATAGTCTTTAAAAAATAAAACTGAAGGAATTTATTTTATGAAAAGTGGTACAGTAATCAAAAACGCATATTTTAAAAATAATTGGAAGTATACAGGGTGATGCCCTAAAGCGGGGCACATTCAAAAAATTTTTTTTTAAACGAAACGGCCTGTATATCTTTTGTGTTTTCTTATCTGCTTTAAATAGTGATTTCAACGATCCCCTGGTTTTTGATTTTGAGTGACGCATTGTTGAGTTATTAAGGAAAATTAAATAAAAATGGTCGTGACAAGGTTTACCATACTAATTCCATGCGACAGTATTACGAATATATATATATATATAGCAACACTACAGGCCTTGGAGGCCCTTGGTTTTTATTTTTTCGGTGACTTCTTTCCACTTTTTCCTATCCTTTGCTCTTTCTCTCCAGTCTGTCACGCCCACCCCCTCCACATCTTTTATTACTTCCTGCAGCCATTTTTTCCTTGGCCGACCTCTTCTTTGTTTTCCACCAACTCCCTCCTCCAGCACTTTCCTGGGTATCCTTTGTTCCCGCATTCGTCTAATATGTCCCAACCATCTTGCTCTATGTGATCGGATCACTTGCGTAATTCTTGGTTTAGCATATATTTTCTCCAGCTCTCTATTTGTTCGTCTTCGCCACTGGTCGTCCTGGATTTTCACCCCTCCAAACATTTTTCTCAGCACCCTCCTTTCCCAGATTTCAAGTTTCTCTTCGTCTTGTTTCGTTATTGCCCACGTCTCACTCGCATATAAAACCACCGGCCGTATTATTGTTTCATATGCACGCGTCTTTGTTGCTCTAGATATGTTCTTCTCTTGTAAAAGTCTCGTTAACGATCCTGCCGCTCTGGTCCCTCTTATAATCCTTTTCTCAATTTCCTTTGTTTCTTGTCCCTTATTTGTTATGGTTACACCCAAATACGCCAGTTGATCAACTTTCTCTAAGTTGTATTCTTTAAAGTTAGTTTTAAATTTCACATATTCTTTTTCTCAAATGGAACACCCCGTATATTATTAAATTTTTGGAATGGCCCGTTAATTTCGCTTAATTTTTATTAATAATGTCCTATACCCAAACCCAATAATTTCAAAGTTATTTTGAATTTTTCATTACAAGCCGCTAATTATTTGTTTTCGATTCATGTATACCGAGTAAACGCTTTGACAAACAAAAACAAATAAACGAGAAACGGTATCAAACTGTAATTTCGTTAAAGGTAATATTTACAATAAATTCTCAAAGTGACCTCCATTTTGATTAGAACACATTTGCAACCTTGACAGAAAGGACCTATTTACATGTTGTAACATCTCAATGGAAACTGTTTCAAAAGCATGTATTATACGTTGGCTCATATCGTCTGCTGTAGTTGGAGGTGTCTGGTATACAATATCTTTTATGTATCCCCATAGGAAAAAATCAAGTTTCGTTAAATTTGGCGATCTAGGTGGCCAACTAATAGGACCACCGCGGCCGATTCATCTATCTTCGAATACTTGATTCAAATGTTGTCGGACATCTAGTGCAAAATGTGCTGGAGCACCGTCGTGCTGGAACCAAATATTTTCCCTTAGAACTGGAGGAACGTTTTGCAGAAACTGAGGCAAGTCATATTGCAAGAAATTCAAATATTGTGCAGCATTCAGATGTCCATTAAAGAAATGTGGTCCAATTATGAAATTACCCATAATACCACCCCAAACATTTGCAGTCCATCGCCTCTGCTTATCAACCGCTCTTAATATTCTTGGGTTTTCTGTTGCATAAGTATGAAGATTATGACGGTTTGAGCTATCACTGTGAGTAAAGGTGGATTCGTCAGTAAACAATACTTTTTGAAAGAAGTTAGGTGTTTCCCTTTCAATTTCTAATCCCCATTCGCAAAATGTCCTTCTAGTATCTAAATCAGGCGCCAACAGTTCTTGATAAAAATATATACTGTAGTCATGATATTTATGATTCTTTAAAATCTTGCTAACAGTAGATCATGGTACATTAGTTTCTGTTGCTATTTTAGTCAAACTAGTAGAGGGCTTCTCAATTACTGATAACAAGACATTCAATTTACCTTCGTCACTTGTCCTCTTTCTCCTTTCACACTTTTCATAACTCACATTTCCTGTTCTAACGAATCTTTCCTTAAGTCTTTCCAAACTTGTAACTGAAGGTTGTCTTCTGTCAGGCTATGTTTGCGCAGAAATTCGCTGAGTTAATAAACAATTTTTTTGGGCAGATACCATAATAAAAATTATGTCAACGAGTTCGTTTCTTTCAAACTGCATATTGACTTAACTAAAAATCGTAATAATAATTTGTGACAAATAACAAATGTGCAAGAAAACTACGTAGAGTAGTCTCAATATAAGAAATACATATTACGTGATATCCGTTTTGGGCGCTGGAGTCGGCGGATGAGTCCATTATGCCAGCTATAGGGGTGTTTGAATTCAGCGGCGTCGTCAGTCGACAATTTCGCATCTGTCAAAATTCAAATTAGTGTCTGTCTCTGAATTTGTGAGAGTTGATCGCTTTTTTACCGTGTGTTATTTATTATTATCTAGTGTTACCTACTTCATATAAATAAGTGTCTTTTTCAAGACATCTCATACTTCGTTTATAGATAGTGGTAAGTTGACTGCATTGCATAAGATTTTTTTTATAGAAATCTCTTTTATAATCAGTTATAAGCTTATGATGGCTGAAACAGTCGCATCAACACCAAAGAAAGTTGGCGTGAAAGGCAAAATAATTCATAGCCAGGGAAGGGAAATCATTGCGCATGTATTAAAATTTATGAAGGAAGAAGCTGCAAATAATGCTCCAATAATACCTTTGTCGCACTATAAAGAGAGGTTACTTTTAAGTTAGCCGATGTGGAGGCATTAGCTAGAAACAAATTTGCTTCTATAACTCGTGAAGAATGGGAATCTGTTTGTACCCACGTTGATAAAGTTGTAGAAGACTATTTGGAAACGGAGCACCTGTTGGATATGATAACAGATGAGGTGGTATTTGTTGTGAACACTGGCGAATCAGAAACTGATGAAGATTTTTATGATGATGACGAGTATGACGATGATGCTGAGAATACAGTGTCGTGATCTTTTAACTCTTAAAGGCACCCCTTAGTTTTATTTTTTACTGTAAATTATAGTTTATTGTTCTTAATCCAGTGCTATAGTATTTTAGAAAGGACTTGTGTATTTGATTATAATATTTCACCATATAGTATCGTTCATTGTACTTTGTATTTCATATTTATTCCTGAATAAATGACGATGGTTATTTTGGTGCTTTATTTTTTTTAAACATAAACAAATAAATACTAATTTATTTAAAATTAAATAATTTTAAGCACAAAATTAAATGTTTTATTTTTACCTTCTTAGTGCATGTTCCATGTATCTAAAAACATTCTTTGTTCATTGAAAATTACGATGTATTATAATTATTATGTAATTTCTATTAACCCAAATATTTTTACGAACGGTTTCCAAAATATTGACGTACCCAATAACTAATTTAATAATAATATTAATTATTCAACATTATTATTACATATTAATTTGATTTGCTATTTTTCTGTAGTAACTTCTGTTACTGGCGTGCATTTTCTCTCAAGCACCTCTGTCAATTTAAATCACCTCCGCCACTGATAGCTTCAGTTCGCGTATTCTACGTTGACATTATGATGACGTAATATGTATTTCTCATATTGAGACTACTCTACCAACTAATCCAATTAATAAATAATACAATGACAATATTAAAGGCATAATAAATCACTAATGCCTAAGTAACAGCAATAATTAAGATTTGACACATTTGCCACTTTTTGTTTTTGTTTGTCAAAGCGTTCGCCCGATAGGTAAGTACACTCGATCGAATTGAAAACAAATAATTCGCGGTTTGTAATGAAATATTGAAAATAACTTTGAAATTATTGGATTTGGGTATAGGACATTATTAACAAAAATTAAGCGCAATTAAGGGGCCATTCCAAAAATTGAATAATATACGGGGTGTTCCGTTTGAAAAAATTCAGGAAACGCTCTTTGACAATCGCCAAATTGACTGCATCGTAACAAATACCCTGTATAATAAAATTAATGTTTAATCATTTTGTACGTTCAACACATTCCTTGGCTGCATACTTACTAAATAATTTTGTCGTAGCTAATCGTAATACTTTCCCATGGAATTAGTATGGTAAACCTTGTAACGACCATTTTTTTTTAATTTTCGTTAATAACTTAACAATGCGTCACTCAAAACCAAAAACCCAGGCATCGTTGAAAACACAATTTAAAGCAGATAAGAAAACACAAAAGATATACAGGGCGTTTTGTTTAAAAAAATTTTTTTCAATGTGCCCCGCTTTAGGGCATCACCCTGTATACTTCAAATTATTTTTTAAAATGTGCGTTTTTGATTACTGTATCACTTTCCATAAAATAAATTCCTTCAGTTTTATTTTTTAAAGACTATATTGGACTTTGACGCACTAATGAGTAACCCTGTATAACTGAATTACTGTATACTGTATTATTTTATTTATTGTCTACTTAAATACATATTTATTAAAAATTAAAAACAAGAAGTGAAGTCAATTTTTGCTTTAAGCAACTTGCGCTCATAAAATTCAGCCACCATTACGCTGTAATTTTGTCAAAACCATAAAGTATACACAGGAAAATAAGAAAATTTATTAAGGAACTTAAGAAATATTATATTAAATATTTGGATATTTTTTTTTCTTTAAATTCGAAATATTAAAATAAATAAAATAAGAAACAAATACGTCACTTACCCCATCATCATCAATGAATAGTGAGGTCGTACCCTGTCCTTGCCAATTGTCCTTCTTGGTGCGTGGGAAGGTTATTTCAAGAATGTATTTTACTGTTCTTATAGCCGAGTTTGGCGTTAGGATGTCGACGTGTAACTTGATATCTTGGGGCTTGCCACTTTCGGGACCGTTTAAATCAACTTTTCCTATTTTCACGATCAGGAAATTATGCGTCAATATCTTAAGTAGATGTTTAATGTCAGAAAAGTTATATTTACCTGTAACGCCTAAGGTGGCTCCTTTTCCATAGCCGGCGGAGAATTTAAAATCGGATGTATCGCCAACATAGCTAGCCACAAGATTCCCTTGAAGCGTTTCTGATAAAAGTGAACCGTAGAGTTTACCCTGGTGACAATAAAATTAGTTATTGTGAGTTTGGAATAATCTTTAATCTGTGACACAACCAAAATACAGAAAATAATACATGGTGTGACACAAAGAAGTCCAGGAAAAGGAGAAAAAAAGTTTTTAGTGAGCCAAGAATTTTTCTATGCTATAGCAAGTAAGCTATAATAACAATTCTTTTGCCCCAAATCTAAAGATATTGTATGCTCCAATCATTTTTACTTCCTGTGATAAATTATTAAAAAGCTTATACCCCATGAAAATGAGGCTTTTCTAAAGAAAGGCGGTACTATGGTTAGGAAGTAAGAGGTAATTGGCACTCCTCGTGCTGTAAGCGTGGTATTTGCTAACACCAAATTGATCAGCATGTTTAAAAACAGAACAAACTATCTCCAGAATGCACAAGTCGTAAACAGTCAACAATTTATTTAGTTTGAAAGTATTACGCACAGAATTCTACCAACCAAAATTAAAAACAAACGTTCTTGGAGGTAAGTAGTACTGCATGGCAATCGAAGATTGTACAATGCAAAACAAGAACTTGATAAATTGTGACATAATAAATCGATAGGACATAACCATTTAATATTTTCACCAAAAAATGATACCTAAAATTTTGTAATAAATAGAAAACTTGACAAAATTATCTAAAATCATACCAGGAATTTCAAATTTGGAATCGCTACAAAAAATAATGCATTTTACTTTTTGAGAATAAGTATTAGGCGATTGGTATCAAAGCTCTTACAGTCAGTTCTGAAAAAAGTGGGAGCATGAATAACAACATTCATATCATCAGACGTGAGGTCTAGGGTACAAATCTCGCTCAGCATATAAGGTAATAAACACTGAAGAGACAATGTAATTAATCAAGTCATTAAAGTATTAAAAATAAAGTAGGATACAGCAGCGAGCCTTGAGGAATACCAACATTTACGATATTATAATTTGAATGAGTTTTATAGCAAAGAATTGTTTCCTATCTTGAAGGTATGATTTGAATCAATCATTTACGGTTCCGCGAATTCCATAGCGAGCTGATTTGAAAAGTACGAGCACACAGTCCAAGGCTTTTGACAAATCGATGCACATCCCATGTCGACGGTTAGCAGCATTCTTTTAAGTAAATTAAAATATTGGTGATGTCGGAACGAAGAAAGGAATGGTTAGTTGGTTGAACAAGCGAATCTACAAAACTAAAATCGATATTATTCGAAATAAATGATTGTGTAAGCAGAACCAGGAATAAGGCTAGTAAAAAAATATTGAGTATTCGATATGTCGTGTTTGAAAACATGAAAATCAGGTTATATTGCTTCTTTGAAAGACCTATTAGATTTCTTGTTGATTAGGTTCCAGACAGATTTATTGATGTTACTATAGATTGCAGAATAGAAAGATTATTGTACTCCTATTCTTTCTGTATCAAAAGTTCCTTATGAAAAGGTCCACTATGACATAAGTTTATTTTAAATTGGGCCCTTAAATGTTATTAATTTCTTTCAAAAATTGTAAACGGTTTTTAGCGGAAATCACATCTTGGTCAATTCAGGTAGGCTGTCTACAGCTTCGTAAACGGGTTAATTGGTTGTATTGACGGGGGCGATAGGGTGGTAGGCCTCTTTTGTGACATCAGTAAGGCGTTTGACACTATTAGTCATCAAATTTTATTGAATAAATTAGAATCCGTCTGTGTTAGGGGACTAGCCCTTGAATATATAAAATCCTTTTTGTGATAGACGTCAGTACGTAAGTATCAGAAGTGTCGAGTAGGGTATAGAAAAAGTCTCGCTATCTTTACCCACATCGATTACCAGGGGCATTCCGCAGGGTTCTATACTGGGTCCTACGCTCTTCTTGATATATGTAGCTGATATGCCCGACATACTCGAACCGTGTTTCCTTTACCAATATGCGGATGACACATCATGTATGATACACATTATGCATAATAAGTATGATGCGGTACTGATTTCGTTAATATATCTTCCCTGGGGAGCGCCATTAATCTAACTATTCACAATTGGTGGACAAAAAATAATTTAGAATTAAATATAAATAAATCAGCCGTAGTATGTTTCAACAACAAAACAAATTCAAGCACATGTTTTAATTTAAATGGTAAATCAGTATCCAATGTTAGTAAGTTTAAATTGCTAGGTGTAACTTTAGACGTAAATCTGTCATGGGATGAACATGTTGACGATCTAGTCAAAAAAATGAACTCGGCTTTTTATGCTATATTAAGTTTGCGCAATAAAGTTAATATTGGCGTCTTAATTACTTATTATTTTGGCCATGTATATTCTGGAATAAAATATTGTATTCTTGCTTGGGGCTCCTCAAAAAAATTTATTCGCGTTTTTAGGGTGCAAAAGAAAATTATAAGGTGTTTCAGCTAATACGCCATGTCGTCTGCGTTTTAAAGAGTTAGGTATTTTACCGTTACCGGCTATCTATTTATATGAACTAGGTATATGGGCGCGTCTAAATTTAATTAACTTAAATAAAAATAATACATATTATAAAATGATGGTTACCAGAGGGGCAAACAATCTGTGTATACCACGTCACAAAACAGCACTATTCGAAAGAACATTGGAGTATCGATACAAGAATGCCCTAAAAGGGTTTCTAGTTGATAGATGCTTCTACTCGTATGAGGAATTCTTCGATGGGTCCTTATAATACTATCTTGAAAATTGGCTTTCATGACTTTTGGTGCGTGTTTGCAGCTATCTTTATTACTAGTATAGTTGTTATTTTTATTACTATTTGTTGTTTTCTTTTTGTGAGGTATGCTCAAATGACAATTCAGTATTTTTACTCATGAATATTTCTTGAAGGTACCTCATAAACTAAAATAAATTGCTCGGCAAAATACTTCTCATTATTGTGAGTGTAACAGAGAACTATAGTGTATGTTTAAGACTGATTAAAATAACAGGTTACTTCTACCTACATTCAGTATAAGAACTTTTATTACAAACAAATTAATGGTATTGCCATGGGAGCACCAATTTTTACTGTGATTGTTCGAATTGTTATGAATGATTTAGAAACTGATGTAATGGCGAATTTAATTTTCAAACCAAACTGCATAAACCCGTTATATTGATGATTATAATTGTTTAATAGAGTCAAACGCTCTGGCTGTTGGAGAGAATACAAAACAGCCCTAACAGGATACAGCAAATTATTGAGAAAGTCCACGAGGGATACATGGAAAAGTTTCTGCGAGGATACAGAGAATTTTGCCCACTCAAGCGGAAAAGCAAGTGCAGGACGTTCTGGTCTGGACACATTTTCCTAATCGGGGATCTCTACTAGACCACTGAAGAACGTTTTGGACCTGATAGTTGCAAGAAAAGTTTATCGGGCACTATCTTTCCCCCTCAAAGGGTGAAATGGGTAATTAAGTCTAAATAACTCTACAAATCGCTTGGAGAAGATGCTCTATTCTCTGCCCTTTTAAAGGAAAGACTAGATATACCCTCTCCAACAATGTTAAAGCTGCTTAGGACCAAATTCAAATTCAAATTCAAATTCAAATTCAAGTTTTATTATTCATGTAGACATTTACAATGTGTATGAATCGTCATTAATGTGTAAATTAAATGTATAAATAAATTATAATAAATATTGATTGATAATCACAGAGAGGCCATCGTCACATAAATTACGACAATACAAAAACAAATAAGATCATATAGCAACATGGATATATAAACCAAAAATAATGTGATCAGTTAACTACTTAAAACTCACTTAAATTGTAAATCACTTTTCCTACTAAATATGATTTTAAATTTCTTTTAAATTGATTTATACTTGAACTTTCTGTAATAACTGATGGTAAGTGATTGAGTAACTTGGGACCCATCCAATCAAGCGAATTTTTAGAAATATTTAAATTAACAGAGGGAACGCGATAAGTATCACCATTCCTGGTATGATACTGATGAACTCCATTGTTCTTTTGAAATTTACTTTTGTTAGTGAAAGCATATACGCATACTTCAAAAATGTATAAACTCGTTAGTGTTAATATATTGAATTCATGGAATAAATTCCTACATGTGTGAGTACTGTTTACATTAGCTATAATTCTCAATATGCGTTTTTGAACAATGAAAATACTTTTGGCCGCAGCCGAGTTTCCCCAAAAGCATACACAGTATCGCAGTCTACTCTCAACCAAAGCATAATAAATGGATACTAACTGATCTCTAGTTAAAATATATTTTAAATTCCGGAAAAGATACATCAGAGAATTCAGTTTTGCAAGAAGTTGTTCACAATGTTTTTTCCATGTTAAAGTCTGATCTAGGTGCAATCCTAGAAATTTACTATTCTCCACCTGTGATATCTCTTCCGTCCCACCATACAAACCCAGATCTGGAACCCGCCGCTGATGGCAATGAAATGTTATAAATTGTGTTTTTTCTGTATTAAGAATAAGATTATGGTCATTCAACCAAGAATTGATCCTGCGGAGAAAAGCATTACATTTATTTTCTAAAATGTCATTATACCTGTCTGATATCAATACTGAGGCATCATCTGCATACAAAGTTATATGGGTTTTTCCTTTCAAAATAATATTGTCTAAGTCGTTAATATATAATAGAAAAAGAATTGGACCCAACACAGAGCCTTGAGGTACTCCCAAGTTGTTTATTAAGCATTCAGAATTTACAGGGCGAATATATCCTTCTAAATTAAAATTTAAGGCTACATACTGCGACCGGTCACCCAGAAAAGAAGCAACCCACCGCGAAGCCAACCCTCTAACGCCAATGTCGCATAACTTCCCCATCAAAATATCATGACTGACGCAGTCAAAAGCCTTGCTCAAATCACAGAAGATCGCCACAGGGCATTCACCCGCATCAAGGTACCCCAAAACGTTTTGAAAAAATGATTGAACAGCCGTACTTGTGGATCTTCCTACAACAAAACCGTGCTGACTTTTACTAATAATATTAAATCTATTTAAAAAATTTAATAACCGAGACAGAAAAGCGTATTCGAAGACCTTTGAAAAAGCTGAAGCAATAGCTAAAGGTCTGTAGTTTTAAATATTTTGAACATCTCCGCGCTTATAAATTGGAATTATTTTACTTTTTTTTAAATTGGTTGGAAAAACACCTTCAACAAATGAGAGATTTATTAAATATTGTAACTGAGGTGCTATAGCGTTTGCTACCTTTTTTAAGATCATTGCAGGTATCCCATCAGATCCAGATGTCCATTTAGATTTAATGTTTTTAGTCAAAATATGTAATATCTCGTTTTCTGTAATTGGATTTAAAAATAAGGAAGCTTCCTGTTTAGAAGTATTATTAAGGTTATTTGCTTTTTTATTACCAACTTTAGTAACTATATGTTTAGGTGTTTCAACAAAATGATTATTAAATAAATTAACAATCGTATCAGGATCTGTAATGATACTAGTATTTTCAATAAGATTTATATTTGTAACAGTATTTGTTTTGCCAGATACACTAGAGACAGTACGCCATGCCTCCCTGTATGGATTGCTAGAATTTAAAATTTTGTTCTGATAGTACTCCTTCTTTGTGGATGATATCAAAGCGGAGTGCCTCCTCCGTTCCTCTTTGTAATACTGATTTAAATCTGGATTCCTACATTTTAATTCAAACAAATGTTTTAAGTTTTGACTTGAAGCTATAACAATATCAGTAACCCACGGTTTAGATATCTTTGTATTTTTGCAAGTAAAATTTTTGGTTTCAAAATTCAAATCAAAATGATATATAAAAATATTGAAAAAATATTCAAAAGCTTCATTTATGTTATCTAAAGTGTATAGCACAGACCAATCCTTATTTGACAATGCATTATAAAAAGACTTTATAGAATTTTCCGAATACACTCTTCTGCTATAACTGATATTATGTTCCAAGCTATGTGTTTCTTGACTTTGTACAAGTACCGTTACCACGACCAGTTACGTCCTTGGCTACATCCCATAAATGTGAAGGGGCGTAAAGGTGGTTCTTATCCAACCAACTTATTAATCTATCGTCTTTTCTGTCCAAGGCAATGGAGAACATCATAGACAATCATATCACAAGTGCGCATCTCATTCAAATGGCCCTCAACCATCATCAATACGCTTACCAAACACTCCTAACATAATCTAGTTAAGATTCTGGAAGGGGCATTTAGCAAGAAAGAAGTGGTCCTGAGTGAATTCATTGATGTAGAGGGAACCGTAATTACTGGTGCTACGAAATACAGAGGACTTGAACCCTCTACTATTAGATGGGTTTATTCCATGCTGACAAGTCGTACGATATCTGGGCAGCTGGCCAGTAATTCACTGAGCTTTGGGACGGAGGGTGGATGCCCTGAGAGTGGGGTTCTTTCGCCTCTCTTACGATTCCTGGTTGCTAATCACCTGCTCTGGATACTGCATGAAGAAGGATACAATGCCCAGGGTTACGCAGATGACGTGGTGATTGCAATCTTATCAAACCACATGCAGAATAGTCAGAACACCCTCAAAATTGTTAGCGAATGGTGCTTCGAGCACATACTGATGGTACTCGTTAAAAACATGGATGCCGAATTGAAACAAAATAATGATTATTATCTTTGTGAATAACCTTGTGCTTATTGACATTCAGCTACTTAATATCTTGGATTTACTACATTACTACTCATTAGACGAATTCTTTAATCCATTGCTTTAGTTTTTCCTCTACTTCCTAGCTTGTTCAATTTGGTTTAATATTTTGTCAGGTTTATTTTTATGCTCACTTTTTACATAGGTATTTAAAATTTTCTTGTTAAATTTATCCTATACCAATGTATTTTTACTGTTGTGGTATTTGGATGCATATATTTATTATTATCTAAAATTATATAATTATGAATTCTCAAATCTGAGCACTTGGTTTTTTTTTTTGCTTTGGATGAAATGAAATTTAATCAAGTATTTTTCCAATTTTGAAGAGATAAAGTACGCAAATGCAGTTTACTTACGCTATAGTCGACGTGATTGGCGTCGTTGTTGCCCCTGCTCTTCTTCAGCAACAATTCACCATTTAGAGTGTGTCCAGAACCATCATCCATGCCCAAAGTGTAAGTGAGATCGAATATTCCTTTATTTGGATTCGTGTTCTTAAAAATACCTTTCAGAGTAAGAGTTTTGCCAGGAGCATTCTTGTTGTCCCTCTGCTCCAAGGTCATATAGCTCTGTCCACTATACGCGCCAGTTTGGAACGACAACGATCTATGGAACTTGCCAGAGAAATATTGTTCAGTTGGCAAAATCAATTCCGTATCCAATCCATCATCGAAGTTGGTGACGTCACCTTTGTGGGTCAGTTTGACGTTAAAGATCGTTTTCTGGCCGAGGATGTCTAGGGTATTCCTACGCAAAAGATCGTGAAATTATATTGCTTGTCTATCATTTTTATGTAGTGATGAACTATGAAAACTCAGTGGGAATCATCTTTGCACAGTAAAAGAGGTAGCGTAGTAGGGCACTGTGCACTGGAAGGATAATTACAGAAAATTTGGGTCAACACTGTGGATGCAAAAGGACAGGCAATTTTTAGCAAGCCAAAGAAAACCCAGAGGATTATCTTGGTCAACCAGTCAGACACCAGTACAGATTAGTACAGGCTCAGGTAGCACCAAATGTTTATAGAATATTTATTTAATGTGGTATAATTATTCATGATTCAGAAATATTTCCATAAATATTTAAAAATAATATTTCTTAAAGAGGTGTCGATTCCTCGTTAATATGGTCTTTTGAAACAGTAAGAAATAAACATTTACAAAAAAAAAAAAATCAAGATCTATACGCATAACATTAGAAACATAAGAAATAAATTCGCACATATAGAACTGATTCCAATCATACACAACCATCCTGAAATAATAGCTCTTACACAAACCTGGCGTCTGTACAATATAGAAAAATATTTTATGATAAACTGGAACGACATAAAAGCCAAGATACTAATGACTAAAATAATTGGAATGATAGAAATAATATCAATTTATTCTGCTTCAAATTGATACAACACTCACTTTAATGTACAGACCCCCACAAGACGACCTTAAAACTATCATAAAAAAACAACATTATAAATTGATAAAAACCACACTCTTGTTGGAACCTTTAATATAAATATTTTAGAAGGAAATAAAACAACAAGGGAATATTACAAAATACTTAAAGAAAAAAACTACGAAGTAATGAATAAAAGATCAAAAAAATACTGCACAAGGAAAAATCCAAATGGAAACGATACCATTTTGGACCGTGTCATAAGAAACGTTATAAGGAAACGATTACAAAAATCAAAGTGCAACAAACAGACCTATCTGATCACAATGCCCTCATAATAAAAATTAATCATGATCATAATAATGACCGAGAAATATGAAACATATGAGCAAATTTTTAAAACTGACTACAAACAAATCTCAAAAGAAATAATGAACCTCGATGCAAAGAAAATCACACCCATTGACAATCTTACTAAGAAAATTGAAAATATAGTAGAAGAAGACCATTCTATTATTACTCGATACGCATTTACATTTAATATTTTTAAGGGGTAGCTCCCGGGGGCAGGAGGTCAAAGTGGCTGGGTCAATTTTTGCATCAAACGTGCGTCTTACGTGTTTCAAGAAATTTTTCATAAATCTTGCTACTACCTAGGGGGTAATAGGATTTTGGAATGACTGGTATGATTTAATTGTAAAAGGAATGGTAGATTAAATACAAAAAAGCCAAGAGGTGGTAATGTTTCCGGAGACTTCACGTCAGACAAAAACAAAAAAAAAAAAGAATACTCACTTGGAATCCAATAAGGAATTGGCCTTGTACTGATTGTTGGTGATCAAGCGGTATTTCCTCTTGTTATCTTTCTCGTAGTTTGTGTACAGGACGAGGTCTAAATTGAGAGTCGGTTCGCTCACCTTGAAGGTGGCTTCTGTTTTGATTTTGCGTTTGCTCTCAACGAAATGGACGAGGAAATAGCCGGTACCAGCGCCTTTGGTGGCTTTAATGTTACCGCTGGCTGTAATCTTATCTGGATAGTCGAACTTTAAGTTGCCGTTCGTGTTTCCTACGTTTTGGACTTTCAGGAAAGCGTCGATGTAAACATGCTGTCCAGAATGTACCTTTATTGCAGTATCCAAGTCGTTTTGGGAACTCTTCAAATGGCTCTTCAATCTGAAATCAATAAAAAACAAAAGTTATTTGAAAATAATGATTGAAAGTGTCGTGGAGAGAAATGATAAGAAATTATACTGAGATTAAAGTCCAAATTCACAAAGAATATCGTTGAAAAACTGAAATCAGTTAGAAATTAAAATGTCCATAACTGATTGGATTATATTAGATTAGTTAGGAGGACGAGACTAACCCCAAATCTTACAGACCCATCAGATTGACGTCCTTTGTATTGAAAGCAATGGAAAAAGTAATAGACAATTATGTCAGACTGGAGCTTATGGGAAAAGCTCCTCTTCACAAGAGTCTGCATGCATACAGGGCAGGTAGGTCGACAGAGACTGCCCTACATGAGCTAACCGGAATCATTCTGAAAACTCTGAATGAAGAAGAAACAGCTATATGTGCCTTTCTAGACATTTCTGGTGCGTTTGATAATACTTCTCATGAGGCAATCAGACGAGCACCGGAAACAAAGGGGTTGACATGATTGATGATTGAGTTGGGTTGAGTTTTGTCTTAACGATTCAGTTGAGAAAAAAAACACACATTTGACAAAATTGTTGTATTATTATTAGTGGCAGATACGATTATTACCAAACCGTATGGAGAAGACCCACAACATTGTTAGCGAGTGGTGCTTGAGCAAGAGCTTCAAGTAAACATGAATAAAACGGCAGTTTTACGACATTTGCAAACAGGAAGAAACTATTTTTAAATAAAGTGTTCTTGAAAGGTGACCTAAAATACTCCAACGAAATCAAATATCTGGGAATTTATTCGACCCGAGGCTGAATTGGAACAAACATTTAGGCAGAATCATCCATAGACCAACAATAAATAGCATATTGGTCTCACCAAAGGCTGTTTGAGAAAATTTCGGGTCTACAGCAAAAAGATCATATATTGGCTAAATCAGGGTGTTATAGGATAAAACAAAGCACAGGCCAACCTGTAGAAATTATAAAGAATGTCTGCTTGGGAATTACAGGGGAAATGAGCAGCTGGGGAGGTGCAACCAAATATCACACCCATTCATCTGGAAGTTAGGAGGATGGCGGTCGGCAGTGTTTACAGGCTAAAGTTGACACACAACTTTAAAAAGGGTAACCTTATAGGACATCTCGTAGTCATACGCGACCTCAAATCAGAGGTAAGGTCACTAGAAATGCCAACGGATATAATGCTCGTTAAACTAAACTTTAGGCCACCATTCAAAGTACTGATTCCAAGTGGAGAAGAGTGTGGCGCATAGGGAAGCCAAAATTTGACCCCTGATTTGGCACACATGTGGATTCAAGATGAAACGAGGCATAGGTGTGAGAGTTATTGGGCCAAGCTGCTCTCTTTCAATAGGTTTAGGGCAAATCTCAATAATCTTGCAGGCAGAAACATTCGCCATAGATGTTTGTATCCACGAGAACCTCAATAAAGGGATGAAAGAAGCCAACATGTATATATGCATGTACTGATAACCAGGTCACGTTGAGCGCTCTAAAAGCAAATAGCATTAAATCAATGGTATGGTATGGGAGTGCTTAAATAATGTCTTGCGGCTGACTATGGGCAAACAAAGTTACACTAGTATGTCTGCCGGCGCACTTTTCCATTAAAGGTAATGAGATGGCTGGATCAACTGGTTAAACGATAGCAGTCATTTCTAGGGATCAAAATCTACTCTGAGTATTTCCAAAACCGAGATCAGGGGTGAGCTTCCAACAATAAGAAAACGATATCCATCTGAAGACAAACGTTCGGGCAACTCCCAGCTAAGAGGGTGTTGTCCCTTTGCTACCTGCCAATAGTTTAGCCCCGACGTGCGCGTTCACCACTTCGGGGTTAGTTAATTGAGGATATGGACAATCACTTCACAAATTTACATTACTACAGAAGTGAAATAAATCGATTTTTGTTTGCCGACTCCTCATCCCCGACCGGAATTTCTGTCAATAGTCGTTTGTCCTTATCTGGTATAAAACTGTAAATTTTTATAACTAGACCTCGAATCAGCCGAGGTTGCGGAAGGACCGCTGCTCCGCGCAGCAGGGTTTTCCTCGCGTGCGAATTATAACGATTCTGCTGATTCATTTGGCTGTGCCTCACTCTATTGAGCACACCCTCTTGTTGTTGCGCATCCGTTACCTTGGCTGAATCGTGCTGTACAGGAATAACTTTTTTATCATAAAAGTTTGTAGACTTAGATCCTGACCTCTCGCCTTCCCACTACATAACGTGGGCGCTCAATGAAAATCATGACTGCACGGAGTCACATTGAAATATATGTAGCAAGTAACACGAATTCCCTTTATTTAAAAGAGGAATAACGAACAGTGACGTTAAATGTACAGTTGAATTTTTTTGTTATGGCGGATGCGCGATAGCAAGAGGGCGTGATCAATGGAGTGAGGCACACATGAATAAATATAGAGAAATGTTATAATTTGCACGTGAGAACATCCCCACTACCTTCGTGATTCGTTCAGAAAAGAAAATAGTAGGATTAAAAATAAATAAACTAACTATGAAATAACTTATGAAGCCACTTATTTGGGTTTAAAAAAAACTGAAATTCTCACTCACTTTATATCTGGCAACGATGTGATCTTTATACCCAAGTCGTGCGAAACATCCACCCGGTGTGGTTCGAACAGGTGCTTAACTTCGCCTTCCACTTCAAAACAATGTGCGTCCAGCGTGATCTTGTGGTGAACTTTAGATTTATAACCGCTAACCACTCGTTCTAGCTCTACTCCAAACCGATGATCGAAACCTTGCAGTTCAAAGTCGATCTCGAAGTCGCCCTTGCTCTTCTTATCGATCTCCACTTCCAATTCGGTGCCCAACTTGATGTTCTTATAGCCAACGCGCAATTCGAAATCGATCGACTTCTTCATGGTCCTCAGTTTGAACTTGTTATCCAGTCCCGCTGCGGGATAGGATAAGGCGTGCTCGGTGCCGAAAACCGAGTCGTCGCCTTTGTCCGCGAACTCGATGCTGTTCGATAGTTTGAAGATGTTGGTCTTGCTGCTCAGATCCGATCCGTGTATGACTTGTAGACTGCTCTTCATGTTCAGGATGTCTGTCATGGTGAGAACGTGTTTGACGTCGAAATTGAGATTGGGATTGAAATTGTTGGTGAAGTGGGCGTTGATGTTGAAGCCTCCGTCTCTGTCGAAAACTAGCTTTCCTATTGGCGA
The DNA here is from genome assembly GCA_949128085.1 of Cetonia aurata. Classification (NCBI taxonomy): domain Eukaryota; kingdom Metazoa; phylum Arthropoda; class Insecta; order Coleoptera; family Scarabaeidae; genus Cetonia; species Cetonia aurata. The sequence goes on along the minus strand of OX421889.1, from coordinate 22,683,486 downwards.
AAGAATACATGGTATATAGTAACATTTTATTCTAAACTGGTGGACGCTTACAAACACCATAGGATAGATAATTAATAAAAACACATTCTTATGGAGGTTTTTGGTGGCTTGTATAGGTGAGAAGGAAACTAAATAATTTTAAATTCCATTTAAAAATAAATTAAAAAAAAGTATCCTGAAGATTATTAAACCCTTAGATAAAAGGTTCAAATATATTTGAACAGTAAGTACTACAATCTATTATAAAAAATAGTTATAATATCCTTCAACACTTCTGCATCAATAGCGTTTGATGTTTGTACAATTTTGTGCTCCAACTGTTCTAAATCGACAGATCAAGAAATCTAGAGTGGACAAATCTGGTGATCATTCAATATTCTTTGAACGAGTTCGGATTCATCGGTTAGCAACTGTTGCATTAAATAATTTCGAACAGCCACTGCATTATTCGCAGGACACCATCCGGTTGTGAGTAAATGTTTTGCATATCAATGCCAGGAAACTATTGCAGAGCAGGAATAATTTGTGTTTGAAGTAAATCAAAATTCTATTTGCATTTAAACTGCCAAAAACATTTACTTGTTGTCGTTATTGGTTACATGAACTGAAATATTTGTACTCGTTTTGTTTGGCCATATACTCTGTGGCAGATCAATTGTACAGGGGAAAATAAGCAGGACAAAATATTTTTTACAAAATTATTATTTCGATTAATATTATCAATTAATCTTTCATAAAAACTCATACGTTTCAATGCGTCGCGGAATATTTGTTGATGTTTTGAATATTTATAACTATGAAACCCATTTGCCTTCAGTGTTTGTTGCATGCCTAATTCATTTGAATTCATTTCAATTGCAGCACATATTAAAACAGGTTTTATCAGCAATTCTACAACTTGGGAAAGAGTTAAGTAGCCAGCGTAATACCATCTCATCATCTCAGCTCTTTCCTTGACAGTATAACGAGGCAGACTAAGGTACATACTTGGCTAGTGAGTATTTTGCCCTACTACATGTAGGAGAATAGATGCCTCCACACCGTTTACTTTGCTCATATTAGGTCTGTATATACAAGTTTACATAAGCCATTAGAGTTGAAACTAAGCAAGTCGTCATACTGGTGATGCTAGTGACTCGAATTTCAATTCTAACTAGTGTTGGGTCCCCCGAGTACATGAGCGCGTACAATTTTTCACGTTCTACTAAGAGTATGTACTCCGTAGATAAAGCGTACATTGTACGCCTCCAGGACGTACCTCGGTGTACGGAAATACATGTATTATTATGAAAAAAAAATGAGTGGTATAAGTCATTAATAATAATAAAGGGCTCGAAGGGCGTGCACGATAAGAGAGCGTGTTGTGGGGAAAAGGCGGCTTGCTATGGAAGAATCTCCAGCGGCGTATGCGATCGATGCGCGGAAAAAATGTCGCGCAATTGGGCGAACGGGTGAGTTCTGCTTAGGCTATTAAAAAATCATTAAATCGCTTTCGCATGGACGGGAAAAATGGATAAAACTTATATCGGGTCAAAAAGTCGGCGAGAAATGTCAGATTCTGGAATCCCTTCGCCTCGAAAATTAGATCATATAGGGTCACGTGGGCGCTCGACGAATGTCGGAAATAGCTTCATAGGAGTCTCATTTTCTCGAATCTGACGAAAAAAATACCGAAAATGCGAAAATTATCGCACCATAATCGAAATTATAGCGGCGTGTCTATGTGTCAACTTCCCTACTATTCCTACGTGCAATGGCGTCTAGCCGACAAATGTCAACACGCCGGTCGCGTGCCCGGGTACGAACCCCAAGTTAGCGCCAATTTTCTAAAATTGATTTTTCATTTTATTTTAATCTTTTTGTATTTTCTGCATATGATTTCCTTTAAAGTGAGTGTGAAAAAAAAGAATAATTAAGAAATATTGAAAAATTAATTAATGATTTAAATAAATATACAGGGTGACGATTTTCACGTTTAATTATTAAAATATATACGCCAGGTGTAATTTTTAATTAAGAAAAATGAATATACATCGGTACAGCCTGTACCGACAATTCCAATCCAATCACAGGTGTAGACGGGGGTTACCGGAGAGTGGTGCGGTTTAGGGGGGCTGCTGAGGTAGGTCGTAATCGGGCAGCAAACGAACGATTGCGAGACGCGAAGCGTCGAGTCTTTTTACAAGTGGGATGGGTTTGAAAGAAAGGGGAGAGTGGTGCGGTTCAGCGGGTCTGCTGCGATGGGCCGCGGCCCACCGATTACGACCGGTCGTAATCGGTCATCAAACGAACGACTGCGAGACGCGAAGCGTCGAGTATTTTTACAAGTGAGAGGCAAGAATTAAGAAAAAGAAATATACAGGGTTCACCGACGATCCCAAACCATAGCTGTGTACGAGAGTTAGGGGAGAGTGGTGTGGTTTAGCCGATCCGCTGTTTTGGGGCGTAAGCTAATTAGTAAGCTAATTAGTTGGTGGGTGGACGGCCTCCGGCTTTCTAGTACGTGTATATATTTCGTTCACTCACTTTAGCTCTCGATAATCGAAGCGTATGAATTCATAGGCTTGTTAGAGTTTATGTACAATGTTTGTGTACATTTACACTACTGATATGCATATTATATTATTGTTATACTTTTGATGGATGGAATTGGACAGATGTTTCGTCAATATCGTTAGTACAACATTACTAAAAAGTTCAATATAAATGGCATTTAATCGCTACTACTACTTCCCATAATTTCGTTTGATGTTATTACGAATAAAAACTGTTATTGGCAGTTATTTTTAATATTTTATTCCATGGTTTACTTGATCAAAACAATGTAAATTCTTAAGAAGAATGTGATGTTCAATTTTGTCACATAATTATTAAGATGCGATTTTTTTTGTGAAATTTGATACATGGCCATTTCAGGTGACGCTTAATCCAGTGACGCACTTATATCTTTTGTAAAAATATGCCTAATATGATTTCTTGCATTTTCATCCTTACACAATGACACTGTATCCCTTGATTTTGTATAAAAAAAAATTTAAAACTTTGCTCAGAAGCGCAGTTTTTCACGCACTACAATTTAAAAAGTAGTTGGTACAAATCGGACAATAACTACATATTTTATGGGGGTGTTCCGCTTTCAAATGGGTCACACTGTATATAAATTACTTATTACTCATGTGAAGGAGTCGATGCCATTTATGTACGCAATGAATAGATGTACTAAATGTACGCTTTATTACGGAGTACATATTTTTAATACTACTTGAAAGATTGTACACGCTCACGTACTTGACGGACCCAACATAATTCTAACCCAATCTTTACCTTTGATTTTTATTCAAAATAAAGAAACAAGGAATATCCAATATTTTATAAAACTGATAGTTTGTTGACATTTACTTATACGCAAAAGATATATGATACTTCCCATTAATTTGCCTTTTACATTTATTTAAAAATGTAATAGTTCGGTTAATACTCAAGACAAATAATGCGTATTGTATATTATTATAAAGCGCACACAATTTGCTATTCAATCATAACATAGCCTACTATGGTTTACACTAAAAAATGGATTTTCTAATTTGCAAATGAAAAACTGTATCCCATAAAACCATTTTTCGGAATTTTAAATAATAAGAAAGTTATTAAGTATAACAGAAATTTAAAAATTAATGAATTTTTTAAATATCTTAATAACATGGTCCTGAGATAAAAAGAATTGATTCAAAAAGGTAACGTAAGACTACCTATCTCATTTATTTACTTGTCCGCTTCACCTCTATTAAGATTTATAAGGCAATATTTATTAGAAATTATCATTTTTCAATATCCTTACTTTGTTGTGTCTTTACTACTAATGATGATAACATAATTGTCGAAACGTTCATTCAGTTTAATTTAGTTGTGACGGCAAGGGTACATTATTTTTATAATTCGACTATTTGATTTTAGAAGTTATTACTCTACATATTATTCTTTCAACCATTGAAACTCTTCCGAATCCTTATTTTGTAACAACTTACCGTTTAAGTTTCCTTTGTGTTCTGAATCACTAACTGTTAGATCAACGATTACTTCAGGGTCGGTGAAAGCCACATTTCCTGTTAACGTTAAAGATTGATCTGGCGCGACGAGTTTGACATTGTCGAAGACGAACTTAGTACCCCTCTGCAGCCTCTGCGAATGTATTTGACCGTCTATATGGTAAGGGAGCTTCTGCGGTTCACCCTGGCCCGCTTTGTATACCATGATGGGTTTGTAAGTGCTACCTGCTTGGGATTCCAATAAGGTAAACCCTAATTTAGCGTAGTACTCCATCTGGTTGAACCCTAGGAAGAGCATGCCATAGTAATCGCGATCTTGTTTATTTACCCCAACGAAAAATTTGCCGTTAAGTTCTCTAGAGGAAAGTACGACTTCAACAAATGGTGCGGCGTTTATCGTGTACTTTAACTCGCTGATTAATTTCTCCTGCTGGTCGTATGCAGTGAGGGATCCAATAGCGCCATCTAGAAGAATTAGAAGAAAGATATAATAGAAATAGTCATTTTACTATATTTCTTTGATGATAATTTGCATAAAACCCATATTCACTGAGCCTTCCCAGCAAACACAAGGGTTTTATCGATGTACCTGTTACATAGCATCTAAGTAAATTTGTATGTATGTATGTATGTATGTAAAGTATTTATTGGCTGAAGTAATATACAAGAAGAAAAAAAAATAACAAGATGCAAAAAAGACTAAATCGCCTACCATTAATAATGGAATACGGCGTTCTTCCTTTAGCCTCTGTAAGTATAAATCAAACAAAAGTAAAAAAAAAAATTACAAGAAAATATATAAACACATGTACAAATAAACAAACATCAAGGTCTGCGTGCATGTGCCCATAAGCAACCGTAATGCCCATATTAAGTCCCCAAACATTTTCCTTAATATTCGATACAAGCATCATTACTAGTGCCGCGAAAAGAGTAATAATAATTATCACAATCGGCGAGAAAACACCAGCTATCAAAAAAGAAACATTTCCTATTGAAGGGCGATCAAGAAATTCGAAAGGATGTATCTAATACGATCCGCATGCATATTACAGCTCATGGTAGGTACTACGTGAGTGTTTAATATTTTAGCGACATTATAAGAAAAGCTCCTCTTAAATATCTCTGTACGGTGTTTAGGAATGGTTAAAAATTGATTATCCCGAGTGTTTCTAGAGTGCGTTTGGTGTCTGAATTTTATTTTATTGAATAGGTAAACAGGTTTTTTATACTTAATAACATTAGAGAAAAATATGGCATTGTGTAGTATTCTTAAGTTAGTCATGTTTAAGGTAGAAGTTTCCTTTAACTTCCGTGTGACACCTCTTCTGCCGCGCATACCGTAGACGAATCGAGTACAACAATTCTGAATGCGTTGAATTCTTATGCTTTCTTCCCGGGTAATACAGTTACCATAAACTACATCGGCATAACTGAAATGAGAGAGAACGAAGGATCCACACAGCATAATTTTGGTGGAACAGTCGAACAGATGTCTGTGCATGAAAAGTGATTTAAGACCCAACATAGCTCTCCCAATCAAACAGCTAGTGTTTTCCCGGAAACGCAGGCGAAAGTCCATGAACATCCCAAGATTTTTGACATACTCTGGCGGAGAGATCAAAGTGGGCCCAACATAAATTTTCAGCAGAGATGAGACACGTAAATGGGAGCACTTTGGTCCAAAAACAATCATCTGAGTCTTGGCCGGATTTAGCTGCAACTGATGGTGATCACAATATGACATTATACGCTGAAGATCTTCGTTGATAAGTTGTTGAGCCCGTAAATAATCTGAAGGCTTAAAAGATAAATATAACTGAGTATCGTCTGCATACATATGATGCTTGCTATTCTTAATTACTGTGGGTAAACTTTTTACATAAATGGTAAACAAAAGAGGGGAAAGTATTGCGCCTTGTGGCACACCATGTACTACACACGCCTCTTCAGAGAGGACACCATCCAAAGCAACCCTTTGAACTCGGTCGATCAAATATGACCTCATCAACGATACGGCAGATTCATCCAAACCAATGCCGGAGAGCACATCCAGCAAAATACACTCCGCCAAAAAAGTATTAAATGGTGAAAAATATCGAAACATCTTGCAAAACGAACTTCCAGTGTTACTTGAAGACCTTCCCTTGGACGTACGACAAACAATGTGGATCCAACATGACGGTTGTCCAGCACATTATTCAAGAATAGCACGAGAAGTATTAGATCGAGTCTACAATCGTCGTTGGATCGGAAGAGGTGGTCCAGTGTCTTGGCCTGCAAGATCACCAGATCTTACTACCCCTGACTTCTTTTTGTGGGGCCACTTAAAGTCTGAAGTTTATACAGAAGTGCCAACCACGAAGGAAAACATGATTGAGCGAATCACCAACCCTTGTTCAAGGATTACGCCGGAAACACTTCTCAGTTGTGTGCAATCATTCCAAATGCGAATAAATAAAAGTATCGAAGTGGAAGGGCACATTTTCTGAAATGGGTATCATAAAGTAAAGTTCTGCGTTGTTGAATGGCTGCTGATCTATTTTGTGTATTTTTTCCAGACGTTCACAATCATGTTTTTTACGGTTACAGCGCAATCTGTTACGAATCGAAAGTAAAGTTTCAAACGAAAACTACATACTGGATGGCGTAGAATCCGAATCTGCAATACAAAATGGGGGTTGCCATTTAAGATTTCAAAGTTGTCTCCCATCCCACTCTGGGGGGAGTGAGGTGGGGGATCGAGTTCGGCACCATTCAGTGAGCCCCCTACATTATAACAAACCTTATTAAGATCTTTTTTTTGATTTGATGCAGTGTTTTAGAGATATTCCGTTGTCTCAAGATAAAAAAACTCACCCAGTATATATACTTGTAACGAACTGTAATTTAGCTTTTTTTTTCCTTTTACCGTCAAATCTAAGCCCGTTCCTTGGCAATTTCATTTTGTGTCAATTATCATGTTAATTACTGAATCTAGTTTCAGTTAGAATCAGTTACAGTTCGTACCAATATGCTCGATCGAGTAGGTAGCTTTTTGTATTACTTTAGTTAAGAGTTATTTTTTCTTTACATATTTAATAATAATTTAATATTTAATTAATCTTTCTAAATTACATACTTCAATTATTTTTTTTTACTCCGTAATAGGAATTCAGTCTTAGTAATTGCAAGTACCATCCCCTCACCTTCCGTATTTGTTATTCTAGATTATGGCAAAACCAGGCGACACCGACAGGTAAGAGGAACCTAAACTAACCCAGTTCTGGGAGTAATGAACTAACTGTTAAACCTTCAGATTTTCCCAAAAACATGGAAACTGGCAAAAGTGGTACTATTGCTTAAAAAGGGTAAAGATCCATGTAGTCAAACCTCACACAGACCCCTCCGTCTACTGAACACCTTGGGTCCCTAGCCACTCGGGCGTGAGAGGAAAAGAGGCGGCGGACGAGCTGGCCAGGCGAGGTTCATCAAGGCCATTCGTTGGAGCCGACCGAGATCTACTGAATAAAGACAGGAAGACTGTCAAAATGATTGTAGGTCTGGTGACTGGTCACTGTAGACTGAATAGGCATATGTACAACATAGGCCTGGCAGATGATGCAACCTGCAGATACTGCCAAGAGGAGGAAGAAACACCAGTTCATGTGCTGTGCCAATGTGAAGGCCTGGCGAGGACAAGGTTTCTAGTAATGGGGGAGGTGAACCCCACAGCTAGTAGCTACATAAAGAAGCCGCTCTCAAAGATGATAGGCCTAATTAAGAGGGCAAAATTAGAGAGCGTCCTCTAGGAAAAAAGGGGATCACAATAGAACTGAAAAGGTCGCGGTGAAATAGGTCGATAGGCCACCCCAATCCTAATCTAATCTAATCTAATCTAATCTACTGAACACCTTAAGTAAATTATACGAAGACCTAATCAGATTACGACTCAGAAAAATTAGAAATGAAAGGTGGTCTCTCAAGAAATCAATATGGATTTAGGAAAGGTCGCTCCGCAGTACATGCTGTAGGAAAAGTAAGAAATATGGTCCACAACTGCAAACATAAATGGTGCGCATTAATCACGCTAGATGTAAGAAATGCCTTTAACTCGGCAGATGGGAACGTTATAATAGAAAGATTAAAGAAAAGACATATATCACAAGATGTCCGAAGCGAAGTCGGGAGTGCCGCAGGGCTCCGTACTCGGACCTCTCCTATGGAATGTCCTCTTTGAAGACGTACTATATATAGACCTAACTGATGATTCTAGTTTGCGACATACGCTGACGACCTGGCCATGCTTCGCAAATGACGAATATGAACTGATGATCAAAGTAAACGACGACAACTACAGACTAAACAATTGGATGAGGGAGAACAACTTGAGACTTGCACCAGAAAAGACGGTAGCCATATTATTAAAGGGTAGAAGGGCTAGGGACCATATCTTTTTTATGAACGCTAACACTAAAATTGTTCCGAAAACACAAATAGTATACCTTGGTATTACGTTGGACCAGCGCCTCTACTTTGGGGAGTACATAAAGCAAGTGTGCCGGAAGGCTGAAGAAAGAACAGCTCTACGGTCAAGGCTAATGCCAAAGGTTGGCGGCCCGGTAAGCTTGAAGAGGAAAATGCTGAGCGGTGTGACGCACTCTATATTGCTGTATGGAGCACCAGTCTGGGGGTCGGTCATTGAAAAGACTGTGTATCGGAACATTATGGAGAAACAACAAAGGCGGGTTCCCCTCAGAGCGGCAGCAGCTTATCGCACAACATCGAATTGGACGCTACAAGTTATAACAGGCACTCCACCAATTGACCTCATTGTTTACGGTAGAGCATATACTCACCTAAATGGGGGAAGACATGCTCGACGGAATGCTGGACAGAACATCATACGGAGATGGCAGGCGCGGTGGGAGGAAAACATGTCTAAAGGGCAGTGGAAAAAGAAACTGATACCGACTCTGGAGGCTGGGCTGAAATGTCCTTTTCGCAGCGTAAACTACCATGTAACGCAAGCACTTACGGAGTATTCAGATCGTACGCCCTAAGATTTAAAAAGGATACCACGGACAAGTGTGCCTACTGCGGGATTACAAACACGGTGGAGCATACTATTTTTGAGTGTAAACGGTGGAGTGATAGGCGCGCGCAGACTTACAGAAAAGTGGGTAAAGATCTGAATCCAGAGAATCTGATACAAAGTATGATAAAAACAGAACAAAGGACTGATTTAAGAACCTTAATAACTTCTATTATGGCTGATAAGGAGACTGAAGAACGACAGAGACAGTCAGGTCAAGACCTTAGACTTGGATAGTAGTTAACTAGACTGCCAAACGTGCCCGACGCAGATGCCCAGATGGGCGGTTCCGGGTACGCCTTATACGTGGCGAACAGTGGGAGATTTAGTGGGTAGGCAGGTCATTGCACCCCCCGGCCTGAATCCCACACTCCGGTGCACACGGGTGCTCCTGGTGTCTATGAAGATTCCTCCTCCATAAAAAAAAAAGAAACTAACCCAGTGGCGCGCAGACAACATGGCTAGCGAAGGAACCTGATGCCGAGCTCGTCAACGTTTTACCTTCTGGGTTTCACCGACTAATAATAAAATAAAGTTGTTTTATTTATCTCTTCCCCCACCTCTCCTCGTACATTGCTTGAATTATTTTTTGTTTTCTTTGTAATTCATAATTTAATTCAAAATAACAATTAGTTTTTTTTTAGTAATTGTAATTAAAGTAAATTCATAATTTTTTTCCCTTTTTTTACTTTTTTTTCTCATGCTCTAAATACGCTACGTTTTTTAATATTTAAATAAACGCCCTGAGAGCCATAGCACATTGTAATACCTGTAGATTGAATAAATCAAAACTTTCGTAGGCGATGGTTTGGATGCAATGGACCAGTTAGATGGTCACCGCGATCGCTTGATTTGAAGCCATGTGATTTTTTTGACAGGTGGTAAGGACACTTTGAAGTACACTTACAAAACACTTATTTTTAGAGCCCCGTTCTTTTTTTAGGTCTAAATTAGTACATGCACACCCTCCCAGCTGTTGATTGTTCAGCTCGGTGTTCCTAACCTTACGATCATGTAGTTTACTCGTGGATAAGTTTATTGTTTTTAAACTATATGAAGGAATCGTTTTAATTTGATCACTTTGGCTGCCTTCCCAGTAACCTTTCAACTTTTGGTCCTAAATTAGTAGGTATAGTTTTGGTCTAGTTATTCAGTTCAGTATTATTGCTGATGATGATAGCTTTGCTATTGAAACGTGAGTCCAGTGTAGTGATGTCCGTGGTGAAGTGTTTGAAAGTGTGTAGAAATAAATTAAGATAAGGTGCTGTTAATCAGAACATGTTATGTTTGATTGATTTTACTACGTTTTTACTCCAACAAATAAGGAATTTAGATAATAACTCAAAACACTCAAGATCGAGAAATAAAATTAAATAGAGTATCCATCAAACTCTGTGCGTGGTATTAGATACCGAATGAAAGAGTAATCTTTCGTTCAACATAAAAGCATAATTTATAAAGGTCACACTTACACATCTTATCCTCATGACGGAAGGTGATGTAACCGAAATTGTTCTTCAGTACGTAAACGGAGAATTTGGATCTTCCGTTCAAGGGTAAGGGCAACAAGTTGGCATTCGTATCGCCAATGTTGGGTTGGTTTATTTCCGCACAAACGGTCAAACCGATATAGGATTTCAGCTGATCCACGCATACGGAGAAGTCCTTGCTCTGGACGAACTTCACAGGTGTCTTGGTTTCTGGTCCACACAGTTCTCTAGTTTCGAATAGGATGTCATGGGTTACGGTCAGTATTTCCTGCTTGTCTAGTGGTAGACTGAATTTGTACAGGACTTCTGCAAGAAGAATAAATTAAACGAAATTAATTTTGTTAAATATACAGTAAGGACGTTTTATAATAGATGATAAGAGATGTTTCCTTCCTTTTCGGAGTTTTTTTTATTTTATTTTTTAAATATAACGTAGAATATATTATTTAATATTTTTAGCTATTTTCCTAGTTGTTTTTAGATCTTTTACATAATAATGATAACCAAAATCATATGTCAGACGTTTCGGTTTTTAACAAACCTTACTCTCTTTTACTTTTTATATAAGATTAAAAAATCTATTTCACAAATTTTCTGTTTTGTTAATAAATTCAGTATTTTGTTTGTTTTAACTTGAAAATTTTGTGTTTCTTTATATAGATCGTTTTGTAGATTGTGTGTGTTTTCTTTTTATGGTTAAAAGTGAAAAAAGATTTCTAAAATAATGCAATAATTGTAATTCTTGTCACACTAGAAGAAAATTTAGAATTGAAACTGAAAAAGGAATTTTCTGTACGTATTGCTGTGGTCTTGGTTTGCTTATACCAATACCCTAACCGTTTAACGGAGATACCAGCTGGGTTGCATGTGATTTTTGATGTCAGAACGGCGTATTTTAATGTATCGAGGTAATATTGATAATTCTGTTTTACTTTGTATAAGAGATTTTAGCATAGGAATTTATTTTATTACATTAATTTTGTAGAGTTTAGAATAATATTTAATGTATTCGTTTCGTTTTAATGCGTTATCTATTAAGTAATGTTATTGTAGGAATTACCTATACGTTTGCGTAGGAAATTTGAGGGGGAAATTTTGTCTGCTAACGGATTGTAGAGTTTTGAAAACGTGGAGTTTTTTGATCGACTATTAAAGTAAGTAGACGCATTTCATAATTAATTTAAGCCATTTTGTTATTTTATTTTGTGTGTTTTAAATTAAAGATTTTTCGTTTTATTATAGTCAATCAAGGGATCATAAATATAGTAATTGATATTGTATTCGTGTGTGCACTATATTAAGGTTAAAAATAAAATAAAAAAGAAACTAAGACATTTTTTTAACATTAATATATCTATTCTTATGCAACTTCTGTTAAGATATTTTTACGTGAATGACCTTATTTAAAGATGTTTAATCACCCCTTCAAAATAAAATCACAAGACCGTAACATATTTTGGTTTACATTTTCTAAATAAAATCTTAAACATCGATTATAAATTATCCTCTATAATAGTTTGGTATTTGCTGACAAATCCACCACGAGTAATTATACAAAAATGACACTAAAAATAAAATCTCCTTACCCATTCCACTCCACGTAGCTTCAGCGACTCCACCAATTGAAGAATATAAGTTACCAACAACGCTCAAGCCGCTTTCAACTACAGCAGCATCCACCACGAATCTTGCAGCCACCTCCACGCTGATACTAGGAACGATCTTGAGCTTGGCGGTGTTGTCTTTGACGTTCGATGACGTTTCCAAACGCGTCGACGATGTTCCTTCCACACTCAAACGCAGTGGAAAACCTATGGAAGTTGGGTAACTCAAGCGCGAATCCACGAAGACCAAATTGGATGTCAGGGAATGCTGAAGGAGAAAGAGATTGTAAGATATAAGGAAAATCCTAAATAACTTCAAAGACACTTACGTCGGCATTCTTTGCCTTTTCAGCAGCCCCCTCTGCTTCTTCGACGATTTCATCTACGACGGCTGGGAAGGTGTCTTCTAGTTTATCGTCCATGCTGAGGAATGCCATCTCGGTACCGAATACTTTGAGGCTGAGGTCGAGATGTACGTCCTTGTTCAGTGCACTTTGCTTGTCGACAATTTGCTTCCCGAATTGTTCGATTTGGTTTCTATTGAGTTCTCGCTTTGCTGTGTTGCGAAACAGGTATTAGTATATATTAGATTAGAAAAGTAGTACCGACTGGACTTCGTTAAGGAATAAGAACTCTGTTTGGGTATTCATAAAGTAAAAGTCATAATGCCGCAACTGAATTATGCCCAAAAAAACTTGTGGTTTAATAAATCCAATTGGTCTGACCATTGACCTGAAGTAGTTTAAAAGTCATTAGAAAGATTGGGCCTCCCTAGTAACAATTAATTTCTGTAAAGTTGCATACGTACATAGTGTAATAAAATAAATTTATGCCCTGAAAATATTTTCAAGATGGCGGCACTTCCGGAAACACCAGAAATTGACATCAACTTTCTTATTTCAAATGGAATGGTATAGTTTTCTTTGCACTTTTGAAATCTAAACGGTATTCTACAGCAACTCTTACTAGTATTCCCTATACCTAAGTGCAGGCGTTTTGGAGATTTTTTGACTTTTTGAAAATTTTTGGATTTACATCATGATGTTTAACATTATGTACTGTCGCAAAATTTTCACCGAGAACGCTAAAGTTAAGACTATCGATGGAAGAAATCCTGACGTTTCTGTCGAAGTTTTTAGATTTGTTGCATTATCTACAGGCTGTCCAAAATGTAATTGTCCTTTAGCGCAACTGCAGACCATCAAAATTCGATTTTCTCAAATACAATGCCCCATTTTTTTTTCAATATTCTGAAACCTTATTAAATTTTGCATCAAAATGTATTAACGTTCCCCATATATATCTGCAATAATTCTCAAGTTATGAAGGTTTTTGATATACTTTAGAGGAAATTACAAAATGTTCTTAATAGAAATCCGATTTTTTTAAATAAAACTAAATTCAGTTTGAAAGTGAGCATCTCGCTTTAAATGAGGATTTTCCGTATACCAGTAGTGTAAATTGCGCCTGTTAATTATTCCCTCTCTGCTAAATTTTGCTTCATCTGTCCAGATAATTTTTGACAGAAAGAGTGGGTCTTCCTGCATTTTAATTAAAACCTGTTCGCAAAATTCTAATCTTCTAACATCGTCCCTCGGGTGGAGTTCTTGTACTTTTGTGAACGAATAGTTACGCATTTTATGTTTCTTTAAAATTGCTTGAACCGCAAAAAATGTTAAATCCAAATCTTGGGCTGTCGATCGGATTGATTGTTGTGGATTGACGTTAAAGTATGCCGGGACATTAATTTCATTTATTTCTGTATTTGTAATTAGTTTACGTCAAACACTAGCGGATTTCGCTTTTCCATTTTCTGAAAAATTCAATTCTATGCGTCTAAAGTTTCCTCTTGTCATTGCAGCCAAATGAGGGTATCTTTCATTGAACACACTACAAGTTCTTTCAATAATCCTGTGACATTCTCCATGAATATAAAATAAGTTTAAGATATCGGTGTTTGAGTACTCTTCAAAATCCATTTCAGTGGCCGCAACAGAAAATCCTGACTTGACAGGACATGGTGACAGTTATTAATAACAACGTTTGTCATTTGCATGGCTTACTAAGAAAATTTTAAAATTTCCTCTAAAATGTATCAAAAACCTTCATAACTTGACAATTATTGCCGATATGTATGAGGAATGGTAATACATTTTGATGCAAAATTTAATAAGGTTTCAGAATATTGAAAAAAAAAAAAAATGGGGCATTGTATTTGAAAAAATCGAGTTTTGATGGTCTGCAGTTGCACTAAAGGGCAATTAAATTATGCCTTGTTAAATGTCAAAATGTTGTCATATATGGAACATTAATTTCCAAATTTCCTTAAGGAAGCGATAACTATATTTTTTCTAATATAGACTTACGTCTTGCAGCTCGGATTTGGTTCCCTACTTTGTTGATTAATCCTTGTACTTTTACAGATCCATGCTTTATTGACTCTTTCGCTTCTTCTGATGTAAACAGTCCATTTGGTCCCACATAAGATGAAAGTATTGTGTCGAGGTTCTCTTGTCTGGCCTCTAACTCCAAGAAGTTGTAGCGGCAGCCGAAAACTTCAGTGGTCAGATTCAGCGAAGCAGCTCTTGGAAGAAAAGATTTTTGCGAGTAAATCACGTTGCTTTCAACGGATTCTGCGGCCCCCAAAGATGGAATGTCGTACGAATATTCCCCGTTGAAGGAATACTGACGAAAATCGAAGGGAAATTTCTTCGTCGTTCTAATGCCAGCCAGATGTGCCTTCGCTACCGCTTTATCCGGATTGGTGGATGACCTTAGCGTTGCCAAATGTGAGACGATAAATCCGCCAACTTGTACGCTGGGTTCATCGTCGATCAGCGTTTTAACTGCTGTCGCGACATTGCCATTGGCGCAATCCACCAGGGCAAGGTAGGCTTTGATTCTAAGTTCCGAGTCCAATTGGATGTCTTTCATTATACTGATGGCACTCGCTCTGAATCTGTCGTTACAAGTGTCAGCCCTGTATGCTTCCAACGCGGCTGCTCTTAATCTGGTCGGTGCTTGTTTGTCCTGAGCAATTTCGATAATTTTTCCGGTTAAAGCATTGGACACGTGATCTGCATTGCGAATGGCTTTCAGGACGACCAATACCAAGGTCTCGTCGTTCGCGTCGGCCGGTCGACTCTTCAGTTTAGATTGGAATACATTGAAGAGGGCGCTCAATCCTTTGACGTTTTCGCAGGAGTGGTAGCGACAGTATTTGTTGATTAGAGCTCCGGCGCCAAGGTATGCTTGGATTGGTAGTTTTTCAGATTGTAACAGGCCCTGAAAATGAAAGGATCATTTGTTATAAGCAACGCATAGGAACTAGCACATGTGTATTATATTTTTGATATGTAGCTGACTGACAAGGGAACACAGTGAAGTGTATCTCACCGATTTTAATCGAAACTTGGTGAGTGTTTATAGACTGATCTAGTGTAAGAACAAGGATAACGTTCTTAGCTGTTAAATCGCCCGTTTTTTGAGGGGTGGAGCATTTCATCGGGAATACTACCCTTCGCTATTTGCTTTAATATTTCCGAAATTATAAGACATATCAAAAAAAGGTTACGACAACTATTTAACTGTTTTAGAAATCCTAAAGGATAGTGACAATAGTTTTCCTCTCGCAATTATTATTTACCGGCAACCACCCCCACCTCTCATATTTATTTCGGATTTTAAGATTTTTATTTGCTAAAAGAAAATACAAGAGGGATTACATATGTGTAAATAACAAAAGTATAATGTGCTCATTTAAATATTTTTAATATCTTTTAGATCAATATTTGGATAGACCATCTTAAAACAAACACGTTATATTAAGTGTAAGTAATCGAAATTCTTTAAGTACGATTAAAAAGATTTAATGGTATTTGCGGTAACAGCTTCTTTCCACGGGAAAGACGTTTTACGTTGCTTAAATTTCGCTAATACATGGTAATGCAGTCTATGTATTATCCTTATCTTCACCTAGTCTAGCTCAAGCAAAATTTGCTGATCAGCAGATCCCACGATACCGTCCGAAAGGGCATTTGAAGTTCAGAAAAATAACAAAAAACCCGGCGAATCTAAATTTTAAATTAAATTTATTAATTCTTTTGTTTTCTTTGTGATTCTGTAAAATCCCCCAAAATTTCGAAAAAAGAAACTCGAGCAGGAAGCAAAAGCTTTCCCTGGCGAAGTGATTTTGCGTTAAGTGTTAAAAACCGTTCGAACGAGTCCTTTTGTTTTATATAAAATGAGTGTGCCTTTAATATTTGGATTACGAGAAGAATAAGCCCACATGTTGGCTGGTAAGATGAATCAAAATTTCGCTTAAAGAACTAACCATCGCGAAAGACCTAGATACCGTATCTCGTTCTGATTTGGCGGAGTGACAAGTCGTTAAATTTGGATCTTTTACCAGATAAAACAGTAAATAGCTAAACAACTGACCATCAAAATCGTTTAGTACCTTAATATAGAGTGTTTCTTTTAAGATGGTCTATCCAAATATTCAATAAAATACAGGATTTTCCATTTCAAAAGATACAACTTTGGTACGTAACTGAAAAATGGAACAGCCTGTGTAGTACAGAATATTTTTAAGACATGCAGTCAGATACGATGTACAATAATTCATAAATAGTTTTTTTGACCCGGTATATGCCATTTATCTGGCATCCGTCGATCACTTAACAGAAAAATGTTTTATGTCAAAGCTACTTGAAATCAAGTATAACTTAAAACTATTTTATCATGTACAGGTGTGTTCGTTTTTGTCAGTACGTTGTACAACTCTATTTTTTTTTCAAATTGAACGCATTATATCTCAAATTTTTGAATTCCTTGACTCAACACAAATCATAAATATCTAACATATACTACGACAAAACTCGATGCTTTTTGAGATAATCGAATTTTTTCAACATAAATTTTATTCGCACGATATTCTTAAATAACACAGGTCTGCGACTAAATTTTTTTCTTTGATATAAGGGATAATTCCCATGTATTTTTGGTTCCTGAATTCGCGAAAATTATCAAAAATATTCCATCACGTAAGATTTTTCTGCAAAACGCAAAATACTGTGGGATTGCCTATCTTAAAGCGCAAAACGGGGTTTATTGCCGAAATATTTTGTTTTTTTATTAATTCCAACTTATTATAAGATCATGTTATGTTTTATAGACTGAAACAAAACAATTAGTAACTCATAACAATAAAATTAGTCAGCGTTGAATCATATATATCGGGATTTTCCATAGTTAGTATGATGAGAAAATGCCGGAATTTCCAAAGTGCCCAATCCCTTCCATGCCCTTTCATTTATTTATTTCTGTTCAAACTTTTGTTACGTGTTTCGAAAATGACTTCAGGAGGTTGTGTAAATTCTTCTGACAGTTTTTGCTATATTTGTGGTGAATTTGTAGTGAAAAAACAATAAGGAAATATTACTGATTTTGTTAAAAAAGTGTATTTTGCGTCTTTTGGTGTGAAGATAGGGGACCAGGAAAAATCTTGGGCCCCGAATGGAGTTTGTTCAGGGTGTGTTGAAGGACTTAGAATGTGGTCAAAAGGTAAAGTTAAATCTTTTCGTTTTGGTGTTCCCATGATTTGGAGAGAGCCTCGAAATCACAGCCATGACTGCTACTTTTCTTCGTGCAATGTACAAGGATATAGACCCAAAAATAAAAAAGAAATGTGCTACCCAAACATGGATTCGACACTCCGCCCAGTCCCTCACGGACCTGGCATTCCTACACCACAAGCACCCCAAAGCCTAGACGATTTACCATCATCAGAAAGTGAACTAGAAGAAAGTTCTAGTGACGAGTTTCAAGTAGGCGACTCCGGTGGACCTCAACAATTTTGTCAAGCCGAATTAAATGACCTGATCCGAGATTTGGGACTCCCAAAAGAATCTGCTGATTTACTAGAATCCAGACTGCAAGAGAAGAATTTATTGGCACCTGGAACTTCCTTTGCTTAGTATAGAAATAGACAAAAACATTTTGAACCTTATCTTTCTTAAGATGTCGAGTTAGTCTATTGTTCCGATATTAATGGTTTAATGTCCATGTTCAAAGTTCAACATGTAGCTGAGAATTCGAGACTGTTTATTGATTCCTCGAAAAGAAGTATAAAAGCTGTTTTACTTCACAACAGGAATAAATACGCATCAATACCCGTTGGTCACTCACTGCATTTGAAGGAAACTTATGGTAACTTCGCATTGATCTTGGATAAGTTAAAGTACAAGGAATTCGAGTGGACAGTTTGTGGGGATCTTAAAATAATTTCAATGATACTTGGACAGCAAGGTAGTTACACAAAATTTCCGTTTTCTTTGTGAATGGGATAGTCGTGCTAAAGCTAAACACTGGAACCAGAAAGTCTGGCCGAAAAGAACATTGAAGGTCGGAGAGAAAAACGTACACTTTGAATCTTTGGTTGATCCTAAAAAGGTGCTTCTACCACCGCTCCACATCAAACTTGGCATGATGAAGCAGTTTGTAAAGGCATTGCCAAAAGATGGCGAGACAATTAAATACCTTTCAAGCAAGTTTCCTGGTCTGTCTGAAGCAACGCTGAAGGAGGGAGTTTTTGTTGGACCTGACATTCGTAAGCTGATGAAAGGTAACAACTTTGACAATGTGATGAAAGATGTTGAGAGGTCAGCATGGAATTCTTTTAGAGATGTAGTTACGAAGTTTCTAGGGAATCAAAAGGACCCGAACTTTGAAAATATCGTAGAAAATATGTTGCGCAATTATAAAAATCTGGGAAGCTCAATGAGTTTAAAACTCCATTTTTTAAACTCCCATTTGGATTACTTTCCGGAAAATCTTGGTGCGGTTAGTCAAGAGCAGGGTGGGAGATTTCACCAAGATATCAAGGAAATGGAGAGAATGTATCAAGGCCGATGGGATACAAATATGATGGGTGACTACTCCTGGATGCTGGATAGGGAAAATATAACGTCCCACAAAAGAAAAGGCGCAAAACGAAGCTTCGAAACTAAAAAAAAGCAGATTTTATAAAGATTTATAATTGTATATAATGTAAATAAAATATTTTATGGCTTAAAATTAGTTGAATTTGTAAAATTTTATAATTTTTTTTCTTTTGAACATTCCCTACATAGTAGTGTAAGGCGGGTTTTGCCTATATTTTAATTTCCATTTTGCGGAAAATCCTTACGTGATGGGTCGAAATGGATGGCATTCTCGAATTCAGCATATCGAAATACATACAATTCACCCATTACCATTGAAAAAAAAATTTAAAATGTCAATTTGCAGACTTGTGTAATTCATAATTCTTTTATTAACTATTATTCTCTGATAAATCTTTACTAGTAATCTAAGGCTCATTCAGGTAAAACCGTGAATACAAAACATTTCTATTATCATACAGAGGGTGTTTTTAAAACACATCTGAATTTCAAAACCTTAAATGTACAAAACTCATTTTTTTTTTTAATGAAACACCCTATTATCGGATTCAATTGAAAGGTATCTTTCGAACTCAGAGAACATTGCCTATATCTAGAGTTGATAGTTTTCGAAATAGAGCATCATTTATTACAGAAACCTTATAATGGATTGAAACACTAAGAAAAATTTGTTTAGCAGCTTTTGCCTATGAAATTTCCAAAAGCACTTACCGCAGTCGCGCTCAATGCTCCTTCTGTAACATGATGGACGAAACTCAAACTGATGAAGAACAAATTTCTCTCGTCCTCGTCAAACCCATTGCTTTTATAGATATCTATTCCAACTTCTACCGCTTCTCCGGTTCTTGTACGGAAAAGAGCGTCGAGGAAGACCTTCTTGCCGATTTCCTTATTGTTGAAACCTGCTCCGCTTCTAACTTGCGTGTATACGGTATTTAAATCTTTCTTGGGGGCCCCGCGCATTAACTTAACGATACTATTGAATTTGCTGGCGGAATCTGCTTTAACATTCACGGTGATGGCGTTGGCCGTGTTCTTGACGGCATTCAAGATGGTACCCACGGTATTCTTGTCGCTGGTGATCGGGTGAGGATCTTCGAAGATTATGCTTCTTGGGACATTGCAGTGGGTCTTCACATTATCCTTGGTTGTGCCTGAGAATTTCAATTGGCTGTGTACGTTGGCCTTGGCACCTTTGTCTCCTTTGGAGAAAGGTATGTACAGGTAATCTTCTTCCACGGTGATCAATTGGGGAATTCCCTCCTTCAGTTTCAGTACGGCTTCATATTTTCCCTGGAGGAGTGGACTGCTCTTGATTTCGCTGTCAAAGTTAAAGGCGGTGGCCATGAAGTCTTCCCTTAGTGATTCCCGATGCGCGCATTTGTTCAGGTTGCGGGTTTTGCGGATGATTTGGAGCCCTCCGTCCTTCTTCTGGGACAAATCGGTTGGGCAACTGCCGAAGACGTCGATTTCGTTTCCAGATCGATCGTGGGGCGCCTGGAAAAATTAATTCATTAATAATAATAATAATAATAGCGGGCATCAAACATAGTAAAAAATTAAATAAATGCTAAAATTCAGCAACCAACATGCCAAAAAGATGGTAGCGGAAAATTCAGCTCTGGCAAAGATGTTTAACCAACCAGCCTAATGGAGTGTATGAGAAACTCTCTTAAATTCACGAAAACGTTAAAATCTAATCACATCAATGGTGTCTAAAGTAATAATAAACGCTTATGCAAAAGTTAAGTCTGGAGTGGACCAAAGATTCACATAAGGCCAAACCGACATTCAGTCTTTACTACCATATAAAACCTTCAAACTGCTGTACTGCTCTTTAAAATGAAGTTTGGTGCCAAGGAAAAGGCCCAAGTTACGCATAAAAACAGATACAATAGAAACTTCGTTATTGATTTTAATTTCAATATCCTTCAAGGTCGCAGCTCGGGTTTTTCCACAGCCAAAACCCAAAACAGACGTTGTTTTATTACTTATTCTGAGACAATGTTTTTCAGACATATTTACAAGTGATTGAAGGTCACTATTTATGTATGAGATGGCTTCACATATGTCTCCAGGATTGAAGGTATTATTTAGTTGTGTGTCATCAGCATGAAGGTGATAATTACAATATTGCAAGCATTTAATGATGTTTGAGGTGTAAATTACATAAAGTAAAGGTTCCAGAATACTGCACTAAGGAGTGCCCAATATAATTAGGAGTGGAAAATATAAAGGACCATCATAAGTAACCTGTTGGGTTCTATCGGACAAGTAAGAAAAGAAAAAATCTACAGAATTTTGAGAACAATCTATAAACTTTAAAGGCCTTAGAATTATCCAACAATACCAAAACGGCAATATGATTTTCATCGATACTGCGCAATAAATCGTCAACAATGTTAGCTATCGCAGACTCACAGGTATATCCCGGGCGAAATCCCGATTGCTTCAAGGGCAATACATTAGGCGTATGCACGAATGTTCGAATCCGCTCACTAACGGCTTTTCCTAGTAACTTAGAGAAACAGAAAGAATAGATATAGGTCGCAAGTCAGTACAATCAGTTGGTGTACTTGATTACGGTAGGGAAGTTACAAGACTTCTCTTCCAAGAATCAAGAAAGACCCCCTCAAGCAGGCAAGAATTAATTATATGGGTAGTCATGGGCAACAAAGAGAAATCATTTTTATACAAACACCATCCAGTCCCGCTGCTCGTGATTTAATGGAGTTCAGTAAAGATTCCACTTCATTTGTTATTAGTTTTACTGTTGATAATGATAGTTTCGCTATTGAAACGTGCATACAGTAAAGCTTGTGGTAAGGTGTTTGAAGGTGTGCAATATCTAAGGCACCGTATATGCGAATTAGTTTTGAGAATATTCTCTAAACCATATTTTACCGTATATTTCACCCGCAGTTACAGGCTGTGTTTCGAACTAATCTTTATTTCTTTATATTTTTGCATAACTTTGGTACTGAGATATGCAAGGGCTGTGGCGTAGTAATAGACACACACGTTATCCGATCACTACACACTACAACGATTTAATTAATTTGGGATAATTGTTTCGGAAATACGGGAATTTCCATTTTCAACCGAAGACCGAATGAACTAAGAACCGATAAAATATCTAAACAAGGTTAGTTATCGCTACCCTAAATTTATATTTACAAGTGCCTTTTACCGCCTGCGTTGGCCTGCTCGAATTCTGAGAATTCCGGACTCATACAAAATGTAACTGCGAAAGAAATGTGTTTTTACCCTATTAAATCGATCAGCAACGAATGGTGGAGCGGGGAAAGTTCTCGATTTAATAAATTATTATTTTTAGATTCTCTTTTGATATAAATTCTTTCAAAAATGGATAATTCTCTCGAGGATTTTTTAGTAGTTCGAGGTTTTCAATGTTGATTCACACACATTGATTGTTATCATATTAATGACCCGTATCATTAATATGTGCCACACTAGACGAGCGCGGAATCAAATACTCAGAGCTAATGGGAACATACCTCAGTGTTTTCCAAGCAGAAGTTAATGTAATTGGAAGATGTGCTCAATTGAATCTCGACAGGAACTATCGGAAAGAAAGCATTGCAATTTTCTGCGATAGCCAAGCAGCCATAATGGCACTGAGCTCTACTACCATCAGATCGAAATTAGTCTGGGAATGTCTTGGTAGACAATAACCTAGGCAAAGAAAACAAAGTTGCACTATGCTGGGTACCAGGACATACTGGAATCAGCAGCAACGAGGAAGCTAATCTATTAGCAAGGAGGGCCGCCGCAACTTCGTTTGTGGGACCAGAGCCGTTCTGCGGCGTAAGGATGAGCACCTACAAAAAAGAACTGAAATACAGGGAGGAGAAGTTCAGAGCTTCCCTCTAAAAGAATCTCCCTGGTCTGAGACATTCCAAGATATTCCTTGGAAATTACAATAAGAAAAGATATCCTAATATCCTTACAGGTTTTCTTACAGGGCATTGTCACATTGGGGAACACATGACAAGGATAGGTCTGAAACAGAATAGTGACTGCAGGTTTTGCGAGGCGGAAGATGAAAATCCGGAACACCTGATATCCAACTGCACTGCTATCACAGAAACTCGTACCAAACATCTTGGCAAAGATGTCTTAGACGACGGAGAAATACCTTCTCTGAAACCATCACAGCTATTGCAATTTATTAAAGTTCTCAGACTGGATGGGGAGCTATAAGTGTGGGCAAACCCTAGCAGCTTATAGCTGATGTAAGGGATCACAATTGTTTGTATTTATATGCTTTATGTTCACATGTGTTTTCTACTAATTATTTTACTGTAATGTTGACTGAAAAAGCTGTACGTGTACAACCTTCTGTAAAATAAATTGAACATTGAATTAAATTGAACATTGAATATATCAATAGGTCGCGGTGCAAGGTTATCCAAATTAGATCTAATCTAATATAATGTAAGTTATTTGAGTTCTGTAGGAATCGGTATAACGACAGCCCATTTCCACACAACGGGAACAACAGAATTTGTTATACAAAAAAGAGAGATTGTTAAACTATTTTCAGTTGTAATGATATGTAAGAAGTAATTGTTTAAATGATTAACGTTAGATATCGGTATCAGAATGATTCAAAAATATATTGTTGTGCTTTTTTAACGTATTGAAGGTAATATTAAATAGGAATGCTTCATACAATCGCCAACATGATAAAAAAACGATGTGGTGTTCTGACGTCTGGAGTTATTTTGTTACATGATTATGCCAGATCCAAAAATCTGACCAGATCTTTTGGATAGGAACAAATTAACCACCAACCGTACTGTCCAGAATTGGTGCCAAGTGATTTAAACTTGTTCTGCTACCTAAAGGAGTTTTTCGGCAGGAAGCGCTTCGTCGCAGATAACTAAGTGAAGGAAGCAATAAATAACTAATTACCCTCAGAGGTGGCAAATGTCTATCACTTACGAGGGAGTATCCAAAAGAAATCGAACTGATTTTGTGGTGGACGAAGGGTTTGTCGTACCGCGTTCTGCCGCTAGGGGCGTATAGAACAACCATCCACGACTCATTAAGTCAAACATCATCGCTAAAGAAAAAAAGTTTTGCTTCTTGTGGGGGTAAACAGGCACAGCCAAGCTTGAAATGTTAGAAACGACCTACAAGGATGAGGCTTTGAAAAAAGTCTTTAATCGGTTTTTCCGTTTCAAAAGATGTGAATAGTCAAAATCAGCAGTTCCGAAATGATCCAAACTTTTTTCCTAGATCATCATAGGTGACGCATCATGGTGTTATGGTTACGAACCGGAAACGAA
Source organism: Cetonia aurata (assembly GCA_949128085.1). Classification (NCBI taxonomy): domain Eukaryota; kingdom Metazoa; phylum Arthropoda; class Insecta; order Coleoptera; family Scarabaeidae; genus Cetonia; species Cetonia aurata. The sequence goes on along the minus strand of OX421889.1, from coordinate 22,659,013 downwards.
GCAACAATTAAGCCAGTGGCAGACTCCCACTTCGCCTCGCCTGAAAACAGGTCGCCAAGTGAAATCAATCAAAACTGTGCTGATTTCTTTTTTCGATGTGGCGGACCCCCCGATTCCGAGTTTGTTCTACAAAGTCAGACAGTTAAGTAGGCTTTCTACTTGGAAGTTTTGAAAAAATTGCGCAACAGTGTGCGACGGAAGAGGCCTGATTTGTGGCAATTGTGCGAATGGCTTTTCCACCACGATAACACTCCCTATCTGTGCGCAAGTTTTTGACCAAAAATGACATAACTTCTCTGACCTATTCCCCCTATTCACCCGATCTTGTCCGCTGCGACTTTTTTTTGTTCCCCGAATGAAAAGATCTATGAAAGGAACGAATTTTGTCGACGTTGTTAAGGTGAAGAGGCGAAGGCGCCGTCGGCCATCATAGACGATGAATTTACAAAGTATGACCAATGGAATAGGAGATTATAGCAGTGCATTAGTGCCGATTGCGACTACTTTGAAAGGGAGTTGACGGATTGTCGTTTCCAAATATAATAAACACCTTAAAAAAAGTTAGTTCAGTTTCTTTTGGGTATCCCCTAGTAGGTATACAAAAGCTTGTAAAACGCTCACAAATTTTAAACAAATATGGATCTATGTAGAAAAATAGAGAACCATATAAGGTTTTTTAAAAACACCTTCGTTAATCTATGTCGGTACTTTTGCGTAGATTTCAAGTAGACAATTTACAACATCCACTCATACAAATATTCTTTACCTGGAACATGGAAGCGATGGCCCTCTTGATGTTAAGCGAATTCTGAGTGTCAGAAGGCTCCGTGCAGACGATATCCTCGAGGTGGCCATCGTGGAAGTTCAAAACGATTGGCTTCTCTATATCCGCGATGTTGGTATACTTCTGTGAAGCAACAAACATGTCAAAATTGCCATCCAACCTTACGACCCTGTAATTCGTTTTGACTACTTACCTTAGACTCTCCGCTGACAACTTGGAAATTTCGCACCCTCAGTACTTGGTCGCAATCGCCTTGTTGCGTCAGGAGGACCGTGGCCTTAACTTTCGTCTTACTGCTTTGACCTTCGGCGCTGGATAGAGACAGATCTACGTAGCCGTCGAAATCATATTTGTAAGTGGTGCCAACGGCGAATTTGAAGATGTTTGGTGTCGCACCATGGCAACCCGTCCGACACTTATCCGCTAAAAAAATAAAAAAAAAATGTTGTTAATATCGTTACTAATAACGATGAACATTGTAATGCGTAAAAGCACAAATTACACAAATAAATAATTCATTTTTGAGAGGGCTTAGTCCCAACAGCGATAGGACATCGCCATTTTGTAAACTACATGTGTTCGTTTTTCTTTTTTTTTAGTAGTATCGTATAAAGATATTTGAGATTACTGTGATTTTCCTTAGATGTTATTAATGTATGGCAGATAACGCTAGGTATGTTTAGAATTACTAGTTTTACTAATTATAATAAATTCTCCAGCCCGCGTCCAAATAAAGCTTCAAATCAAATGCTTCAGCAATGAATGACAGACGTAAGAAAAAAATTAAATAGATTCGTCTAATGACTATAAATCTGTGTTTTTTATGCGAATCTGCACTCAAAAAAGTACATAAGGAATTATAACTCTTGATAATAAATTAAATAAACTTTAACACCAGCTCGGTTCCTATTCTATTCGTAAGAGTAATAAATAAAGAAATATAAAATTAGGGTTTGTTCACGACAGGGAAATCAAAGACATTCTAATGAATTTAGGGCAAAACCCTCAGAAAGAAATAGCAAATTTAATGAAGGACAAACAAAAATTAATTCTGGGTAAATAAATTTAAAAAATAGAAAACTAAAATAAGCCTTATTAATAAGATGGAATAAACGTTAATTTTTTAAAAGTCATTGAATTTTCAAACAAAAGGTTCAAATATGCCCCCATCATTGACAACCCCAGTAAAAGAAATCGAGGGGAGAAAATCTGGTGAACGTGGCGGACATTTGATATTTTCAGAATGAGTTCCGATCCACCGGTTAGGAAACTGTTCACTTAAATAGTTTTGGACAGCCACTGCATTATGTGCAGGGCAACCATCTTGCTGAAAGTCGATGTTTTGCATATTTATGTCGGGAAGTTGCTGTACAGTAGGTAGAATGTGGGTTCAGTAATTCTAAATAAGCATTTGCGTTGAAATTGCCATTGGTAAAAAAGGCCCAATAATATGGCTGTTTAATAAACCTGCCCAAACATTTACTTTTTGCTGTTACTGACTAGATTAACTTAAATATCTGTGCTCGTTTTGCTTGGCCCAGTATGTTGTCACAGATAAATTGTGACTTCTAACCAAAGGAAAAGAAGATTCATCGGTAAAGATAATATTGTTTACCAAATTAGCATCTCGGTTAATTAAATCACTTAACTTTTCACAAAATACCATACGCTTAAATGCGTCGCCGTGAAATAATTGTTGGTGTTTAGAATATTTAAAATTGTGATACCCATTTGCTTTGAGTATTCGCTGAACGGAAGAACGGGATATAGGGCCAGATGACATAAGTATTCGAATTTATTTCAACTGCAGCACATACTAAAACGGACGTATTATAGAAATTCTGCGAGTTGGAGGTGATGTTTTTAAATTTTCGACCGAACCGGAATTGTCGGTTTTATTATTTAATTTAAAAATTGTGGCTATATTTGGAATAGGCCTGTTGGGGTATTTAGCTGCAAATACGTCGCATACCCTTTGAAAAGAATTGCCAGCGTGATACCACCGCATCATCTCAGCTCTCTCCTCCACAGTATAACGCGGCATTTTGCGCAAAAATATGTATTTAAAACTTAGACAACCAATTTACTTGAACTGACTAATAATACTGATCACTGATCAGTCTACACGTGCTATTATCGTACTACAGCGCCATACCTCGTTGTTAGGTAGAGTGCGAGACGGTTGGAGTACATGTACTTCCTCGCCGGTTACTTTGCAGTGATGCAGGCGGTATATAAAATTGTTAGGTACAGTATAACTTCGATATCGCAAAATTTATTGTACAAAACGTATAAATCTATTTTAACTGTCGAAGTTCATAAGGCAAAATAAGATACGATCTGCACTTGATGATTTCTCATTCATACTAGGAATAATAACAACAACCGCATACATAGAGAAAAAATATCCCCATACGAGTACTTTTCCCAGAAATTCTACGATTCGATTCAAGTAAATATGACCCTCAGATAAACTATTGGACATTTTTGTATATGTTCGTATCTTGAACTTGACTTTGCACAATGGCGATATCAAGCCCCGCTTCATATCTACCAATTCCTAATGCTGAGTAACTTTAGTGTAAACACCGAGCTTTCGTATATACACGATGTTATTTAGTTTCTACTATATATCGCACAGATAAGGATTTTTCGACCTAACATATATTTTAGTACCGTAGATAATGTATATGTTTTCATACATTGATCTTGACATTAGAGAAATGTGAGCATATGTTATTTAAGTTCAATTAATAAATTTTATCTGTTGCAATGTCGAAGGTCGCAACAAAGGTCCTATTTCACAATGAAAAATATTTACAGGCTTTTTAATATTATAGGAACACAGATTAACGTACTGTTATACTATGAGAAGATATTTAAGAGCGACCTATAGTATATGACTGGCAGTGTAGTTTTCCCTATTTTACTGTATCAAATTAAACAACCAATTGGCAAAAAACCTTTGTTTTAATGTAAAAATAAATTATATATACAGGGTGTTCCTAAATATCGTGTACATGAGGAAGGGGGTAATTATTTGGTTAATTTTGTGCCTAAAATTTCATATAAACATAGGTCTGCAAACGCTTCGTTACCAATCTGCAGGGTGTTGAAATTTCAAGATTTTTTCACTTTTTACTGTATAGCTCCTACAGTTTTTGAGATATTTTGCTCAAATTTGGAAGGTAGGTTACGCTATAAGGCCTGCATCATTAGCCATGCTAAATGATGGTGTAAATCTATTGGGTAATAATTTTTTCGAGGTCATGCCCTCTTTTCCCACCTTGAACTTTTTTGCGATGCGCCACTGCTAGATTCTAAAATACGCAATAAATTTTCTGTCTTGTTTAGGAACTTTTTGATCTCTTGTATTTTTTTCTTATCTATAACCGTTATCGAGGAAAAAAAATAGAAAACAATTTTCTGTAATTCGCCAGAGAAAATTAAATTTTTTAAAATGGTCTAGCAGGGTCTGGCTTTATTCAGATAATCACTTGAGTTTATTAATTTTAAGAGTTAAAGTGCTACTACCTGTTAAAAAATAGGATGACCCGGTTTTCGTAGCATTGTTTTATTACAATACAAAGTAACATAACTAATAACAATAAAAACCCTAATTAATAACAATGACAAGGAAACTATGTTACAACAATTATTGTTGAAAGTGTCCTTCTCCAACCCTTATACAGGCGTCCGCTCTTCTTCTCATTGATGCTCGCACTCTCTCAAATACTCGTGGAGTATTTCTTATCGTTTCAAATCCATCGATTATTCGATTTCGTCATCAACAGTATTCACAGGTGTTGTATGCACTAGCGATTTGAGATGTCCCCACAGGAAAAAAATCTATACTATTTAAGTCAGGGGACCTAGGGGGCCAAGGCTGAGGTCCACCTTGTCCTATCCACCTATTCTCATATACTTCATTTAAATAATCCCGAGCCAAAATAGAAAAATGAGATGGGGCGCCATCTTGCATATACCACATTTGATTTCTAAGTAAAAGGGGCAAGTCTTCAAGTAATAAAGGCAATTCATTCTGCAAAGACAGCCTCTATGACTGACCAGTAAGTCGACCAGGCAAAAAACAAGGTCCAATCAAATTATCTCCAATTATACCACCCCATACATTTAATGAGAACTGTTCTTGAAAATGCATTTGTACAATTTCATGTGGATTTTCACCTGCCCACGTGTAGTTGTTGTGGAAATTCATAATTGAAGTCCTTGAAAAATTCGCTTCATCGGTAAAAAGGATTTTACAATTAAAAATGCGGTCTGCTGCTTATTAAGGTACCATTGGCAGAAATCAATCCTTAAAGGGAAGTCTCGGGGAAGAAGAGCCTGCACTCTTTGAATGTGGTAAGGGTATAGCGGGGAAACACGTAGAATACGCCAAACAACTTGATGACTAATATTTAAATGTTCACTGATTTTTCTGGTGCTGGTGCGAGGATGTCTGTCTATTTCATTCAGAACAGCCTCTTCGATCTGTGGTGTTCTAACAGTACGTGGTTTACCTGCATCATTAGTATTCTTTTTAAAAGTTCCAGTTTCTCCAAGACGCCTATGAATATTTGAAAATATTCGATGAGCGGGTATCATTCTATTGGGACAGCGCTCCATGTACAGACGCCTGGCTTCTCTTGCATTTCCATTCGCAAGGCCATAGATAAAATGCATGTCAGCCATTTCAGAATTAGTGAAATTTGGCATATTTATAAAATTATAACGAGTATTTAAAACACTTTTACACTTTACAGTTTGCAATTTAAAACTTTACTTATACAGACACAAGTTACGATTTCTAATGTCAGTTGTCAAATTAATAAACTCAAGAGATTATCTGAATAAACCTAGGGCCTGCTAGACCATTTTAAAAAATTTAATTTTCTCTGGCGAATTACAGAAAATTGTTTTCTATTTTTTCCTCGATAACGGTTAGAGATAAGAAAAAAATACAAGAGATCAAAAAGTTTCTAAACAAGACAGAAAATTTATTGCGTATTATAGAATCTAGCAGTGGCGCATCGCAAAAAAGTTCAGGGTGGGAAAAGAGGGATGACCCCGAAAAAATTATTACCCTGTAGATTTACATCATCATTTGGCATGGCTAATGATGCAGGCCTTATAGCGTAACCTACCTTCCAAATTGAGCAAAATATCTCAAAAACTGTAGGAGCTATATAGTAAAAAGTGAAAAAATCTTGAAATTTCAACACTCTGCAGATTGGTAACGAAGCGTTTGCAGACCTATGTTTATATGAAATTTTAGGCACAAAATAAACCAAATAATTACCCCCTTCCTTATGTACATGATATTTAGGAACACTCTGTATATATATTATTGTAAATTATGGCTTGGGCAATTAGTGAGGTGTCTGGTCTAACACAATTTGAAATGCCTCAAATACTAATCTTAGGAAGTCGGCAGGACGGCAAATATGCAATAGTGCATTTTTTTCTTACGGTGTGAAATCATTAAATAAATGCTTTTCTGCTTTAACTGTAATTTTTAATATAAGGAAATTTTCTATGTTAAAATTTTTACCTCGTGTCCGATTTGAACCAGGCACCTCCCGCTTGCCGGGCGGGCGACCAATTGAGGTAACGAGGTGTCTGGTCTAACACATTTTGAAATGTCTCAAATACAGATCTTAGGAAGCCGCCAGGACGGCAATTATGCAATAGTGTAATTTCTTTCTTACAGTGTCAATAATAGAACGATAAGGAAAAGCAATAAGAAAAATTCAGCTTCACAAACATCGAATAACAAACGAAATACAAAATACTGAAACACAAAAATACAAGAAAACGTTGAGGAGTGCTACATGGGCATGAGCAGTGACCGCTCGACCTATACGCGTCCAACCGCATCCGCAAATTCCTGGATATTGTATATACAATGGTCGGCCAGAAAGTGCTTTATGGGATTTTTTTTACGCTAGGGTAATCCCTGAAATGAGCCGGTAGTCTATTAAATAGCCTGCCGCCAGTCGACAGAGGTCCTCTGTCAGTTACTTTCAATCTGTTTAGAGGAACTATAAGATTACTTCGCGTTCGTGGGTTATACTGGTGAACGTCACCATTTTTTGTACATCGGTGTTTATTGTTGAATATACATATCAATAGTTGCATTATGTATATACTTGGTATGGTGCCTTTTCTAAAGGCACTAAGGTTGCGGTAACGATGAATGTCGACAATGTTAAGTTTAAAGAATACTCTAAGGATATAGAGGTGAACTGTGGTGTTCCTCAAGGGTCGATTCTCGGTCCGACCCTCTTTTTAATTTATGTTAATGATCTCCATCTTTCTTTGACCTGGTGCACCCTTTCACAATACGCTGACGATACGAGCTGAATTGTTTCTGCTTCCGATGGCGTCTGCCTTTCAGTTTCCGGTGCAGCAGTAATAAATCAGATGACTGGTGTAATGCGAATCATTTAGTACTCAATAAAAATAAAACATATGTTATTAGGTTCACGGCATCAATGTCTGACCGTGGCGGACTTTGTATGGATTTGATCGACGATTTGCTTCCGGATAGAAGGGTGGTTAAGTTTTAGGGACTCATCGTGGATCATAATCTAAAATTTAACGGTCATTGCGATATAACCTCCGTTGTGTAATGAATGTGCATTCCTTTCGATTGTTTTATTTTGCCTACGTTGAGTCACGTCTCAGTTATGGCCTAATCTTTTGGGGCTCTTCAGTTGGTGCTAAACGATATTTATATTACAAAAACGTATAATTAGAAGCATGCTATGTGTATCGTCTTTTTAAAGAATTACATATTTTAACTTTGCCATGTCTCTATATATTTGAAATTTTAAAATTTTATAAAGCAAACGAACAAACTTTTGTCAAAAACAAAGATATTTATAATGTTATGCATACACGCCATTGTCTAGACTTAGCAGTACCATCACATACTACGAAGTTCTACGAGACGAATCCCAACAACAAATTACCTCAGTCAATAAAAAATTTGCAATCATTGAGAGAATTTAAATTCAAATTAAAAAAAATTCTTCTTGAAAAAAAGCTATTACACTGTAGAGGAATTTGTGGGAAGTTAATTAAGGTACTTAGCAGGTCTAGAATCATCATCTTTATTTACTTATTCTATTTTGTGTAATTTTTATCATTGATCTCGAGAGTTTTAAATTGTATTTATTCCTGCCCTTACTTGTGTAATTTGTATTACTGATTTTTGACATTTTAAATTGTAATACTTTTAGTAATTATTATTTTTCTGACTATGTCCATGTTCCTTTGAACCATGGCAGAAATTATTAAAGAAAGGTCCGCACGGATCAGTGCTCTTAATCCCCGCAAGAAAATGTATATCGAGCTTGTGGGCGATAAATACAGTAAGCGCATTAGTACATCCACCCCAGAAAACAACACCATAGGATAAATTGGAATAAACTTGGGCGAAATAAAATTGCATTAGAAAGCTATGTGGTAAGATGAATATAAATTTCCTAATTTGGAAACATAGAACATTAATGCGTTTGACAAGTTCAGTACAATGCTCACTCCAGCTGAGTTTGGCATCCATAGTGATACCTAAAGACTTTGTTGACGTCATGCATTCTAATTGCCGATCATTGTATTTCAACTGTATGTTAGCATTGTCACTACTTGATCCACTAAAAACCATGTAATGTGTTTTATTTATATTCAAGTGTAATTTGTTATATGAATTGACTTAGTTCCTTCAACAGAACATTTGCCGTTCTTGTATAGTTTGATAACTAGTTCCTCATACTATTGCAGATGTATCATCCGCATAAATGTGTAGTGAAAAATGAATAAATTCAAAGATGTCATTCATGACTATAATGAAAAGGATCGGGTCCAAAGTAGATACCTGTGGCACGCCAATGTTCACAGGCAATAACGGAGAAGAAAAGTTTTGAATGGTACCATCAGCGGATACGTGTCTGGCTTTTACGTACTGAACACGATCTTAGAGATAGGATGTGAACCAATTGGCTGGCCGTTCCACGAATACCATAATTTTCTATTTTATTAATCGACGCAATCGAGCGCGCGCGTCAAGTCGCAGAAAACTCCTAAGGGATGTTCACCATTATCTAAGGCGGAAACGATATCATTAATAAAGGAATGAAAAGCAGACATTGTGGAGAGGCCTTGACTAAAACCGTGCTGGCAATCAGTTAGCACTCTGTTTTTAAATAGGTGATTTTGTAGACGACTTAACATGGCATATTCAAATATTTTTGAAAAAGAAAAATTCACGGAAATTGGAGTGGTTTCCACTTCCAAGGGAGATGCTTTTTTATTGGACAGGAGTAACCTCAGATATTTTTAAGAGATCAGGGAATACACCCGCTGTAAAGGAGAGATTGATTAAACCAGTCAAAGGGCTTAACAATAAACGGGGCAATATGTTTTAAAACAATATCATCAGGGCCATAACTATGCTTGTTCTTCAAACGGGTTATAACATTTAAAAGTTCGTTTTCACAACAGGGTACAATATACATACTATCTGGTGCAACAACATTTTTATTTAATTCATTGATTTGTGTTTGAAGAATTGCGGCTACTATTTGTTAAGGTTTTGTGATAAAAAAAAATTATGAACACTTTCAGCAATGCTGGATGGATTATCAATCATTAGACTAATGTTTTATTTATGTTATTATCTTTTTCCTTTTCGGCATTATTAGTCATGGACCAGACCGCTCGATTTGGATTATCTGAACTGAAGATTTTGTCGCAAAATAGTTAACCTTGGTTTCTTTCAATAAGGTCATATGTTTACACTTAGCATCCTTATAGACCGAACCAAATATTGGGTAGCGTTTTTGCAATTGACACAAGTCCCGCAGCCTGTTTGACTGAACGACCTCATAACTTATCCATTTTTTCTCAGATTTTTTATTCGTATCGAAGACAACATGCTTTTCCGGAAAGTGAGTATTAAAGAGGTGTAAAAGCCTATCGAAAAAATGCTCAAACGCATCGTTAAATTTACTAAAATTTGAGAAGACAAGCAACTGTACATCTTCCAGAGCGCGGACAAATTTTTCAATTGACAATTTATTAAAGATGCGTATGCAACCTGTGGACCTTACACCATCACCGGGACCGCATGCCACACCCGTCCGAACACATGATGATGATTATTACAAAAACAGCGTCCAAAATCGCATTCCCAGTGCGGACTGATTAACTACTTTAAACATATTGTGTGTGTATCTATTGTTTATGATTTCAAGGTATACAGGGTTACTACAAAAGAAATAGGCACATTCCATGTTTTATTAATCCAAAACTAATAACGTTATTATGAATTAGTTTAAACTATTTTATAAGGTGATTCTTAAAGTTTACTTTGGGAACTCATAGGTGCTCAATATGGGCTCCTCCCGGCACACGGCACACATCAAGGCGATGGTCTAGTTCAGTCCAAACCCGGTGTAACATATCTGTATCGACACTTTCCACAGCTCTCGTGATGCGTTGTTTTAACTCATCTAAATCATTAGGAAGACGGAGGGACGTAAACCAGGCCTTTCACAAATCCCCATAGAAAAAAATCGCACGGTGCAAGATCGGGGCTCTTTGGCGGCCACCGTACGAGAACGCGGTTGTCGGCTGTTGCACGGCCTATCCAGCGCTGTGGAAGTGTTTCGTCCAGGTAATTTCTAATGACACGGTGCCACTGAGGAGGTGCTCCATCCTGTGGGAAGATAAAGTTCCCCCCGTCCGCATGAGGCATCAACCAATTGATCAACATTTGATGATATGTAGCTCCCGCTACTGTGTTTTCTTCAAAGAAGAAAGAACCATACACCTTTGTGCGAGAAACAGCACAGAACACATTCACTTTTGGAGAATCACGCAAATGCTCCACCAACACTCTCGGAGGTTCCCATATTCGGACGTTGTGTTTATTCAACTTGCCACTTATGTGGAACGTTGACTCGTCACTGAAAATTATCCGCTCGCAAAACCCATCTTCATTACGTTGCAGCATTTCATTGCAGAAATCTTGATGTTTAAGCTTGTCATATTCACGTAGATGCTATACCAACTGCAACCTGTAAGGCGTCAGTTTTAGTCGTTTACGTAAAATTTTCCTCACAGTTGGTTGCGGAATTTGTAGTTCCAAACTTGCACGTGTTGTTGACTATTGTGGACTTCGTTGGTAAACAGCACGAACACGTTTCACTGTTTCTTCTGACACACGAGGTCTTCCCGGACTTTTGCCTTTACATAAACACCCTGTCGTTTCAACTTTATTGTACCAATTGTAGATCGACTGTCTAGTAGGTGGTGGTTTTCCAAAACGTGTTCGAAAATGTCGTTAGACAACAGTTACGGAGTTCGTTTTGGCAAATTCAAGCACGCAATACGCTTTCTCAGTAGAGTTTGCAGCCATCGTAGTTAATATGCTTGTGCAGTACTACCAACTGTACTATCGAAACTTCTACAGTTCCTCAACCTGACAGCGCTAAATGCATGTCGATATCACAAATAACTTTTGTTTTATACAATACCAAAGGTGTCTATTTCTTTTATAGTAACGCTGTATATTAAAATCTCCCGCAAATATTAGGAGTGTGTTGTTTAATAAAACAAAATTCAATAAATCCTGCAGAACATTAAGAAATTTTGATCGATAACAAGCGATTAACACAGTATCCACGCTACCATTTATCAGTCACTTTATATCACACACTTCACTATCGATTTCATGACAGAAACCGTCTATATTACGTATAGGTATATTAAAATTTGCTCAGACGACATTATAACAATGTGCAACTCTTTAGTGCAAATTAATTTCCTATTAGTATCCGCATCAAAACAAACACTTATTAGGTACAATGTTGAACAAGTATGTTTAGCAAATATCTAATAGGTATGCTATTGTTTTGCAAATAGTGATTGAGTTATGGTCGTTACTTAAAAGTTCTTTTGTTGTCGTGTACTGTTTGTAGTTGCGATTAAGAAATATTTCTGATGAACTAGGTATACTTAGTATAACTTAGTATAAAAGGTTGCAAGTTTTCGTCGAAATTTTTAAAACACCTGATCTGATTGCATATATTTTTCTCTTTTAAGACACTTTTCCACGGACATTACATAAAATTATAGAAGTATGTACGGCCGGTCATTATTCTATTGCCTTTAATGGGATAAAAGCCGGCCAGTAATTTACAACACGACAATGGACGGCTAGAGAATTTATTAACGCTACCCATGATTCACTGTTTAAACCGGGCAGTCTAAAATCCAAGTTTAAAATCTACAATTATATCTGCGTGGCTTCTTTGTCAATGGACGCAATGAATTTACATTTCTATATATAAATTTAGTAGTTGGGTACAGAGATCGTATCTGATTTGTTTAATTAATGAGTAATCAGTGGTTGTACCACACATATTATTCAAGGCACATGTTTAATTATGATAATTCATTTAGTTTAGTTAGTAAGGAGAACAAATCGTTTTTTTTATTGCTCTAAACGGTTTTAAAATGCTTTTGCAGAAGAAAGCGATTGTTGGTAGTTTGGTCGGTCGATATCATCTCGACTAGAATCGATAATGCAGATCCCAGTGATTTCATTTCATACAAATCTTGAAAAATATAATTAGTTAATTATGTTTTATGGTATTAAAGGTGTTTTTCCTCGAGCTTACCACGGAACGGGTAAGCTCGAGGACTATGACATCATGATGATTAGACAAACAAAAGACGCGTTAAGAAGTTGTCGACAATTAATAACTTCCGCCCTAAAATTACGTTTAAATGTAAGTAATCCTTTTGTACCTAGATTATATTGTTTACCTAAAATTCATAAGCCAGGTAATTCGATGAGACCTTTTGTTTTAGGTATTAACTCACCGACGTACCTAATTTCGAAATGGTTAGTGAATGAATTTAGAAATTTACCTGAAAAACCAGATAGTTTCTCAGTCGAAAATTCGTTAGAATTCATTAGTAAAGTCAACGATCATAAGCTGGAACAGGGTGAAATTTTAGTTTTATTTGATGTAAGCTCATTGTTTCCCTCGGTACCAATTCCAGAAACATTGAAATATTTAGACGATTTGTTGATTAAGAATAAAGTTGAACGGGAGAAAATAGATGAATACTTGAAGTTGACAACTCTTTGCATGTCCCAGAACTGTTTTCAGTTTGAAGGCAACTTCTCCGAACAGCAACAGGGCACAGCGATGGGCAACAGCTTGTCTCCATTTATAGCGAATTTGTTTATGAGTCACTTTGAAACCGATTTTAAAAGAAACGCTAAATATTTCCCTAAAGTATGGATTAGGTACGTTGACGATCTTTTCGCGATTTTTAATACTAACTTGTGTGGTTTGGATGACTTTCTAGTTGAATTAAATTCGAAATTACAATTAATTTCACAATAGAAAAGGAAAACAATGATCAACTACTAATTTTTAGATGTTTTGGTTATTAGGAATAATAATAACATAGAAATAGATATCTTCCGCCAAGACACCAATGTCAACAAGTTTATAACAACGGACTCAAATCATAGTTTTCAGCAAAAAATGGCCTCTTTTAATTTTCTTATCCATCGGTTGTTAAGTTTTCCGCTTACAAAAGATATATATGAAAAAGAATTTTGTTTAATTAAAAAGATCGCGAAGTACAATGGTTTCAATTCGGAAATAGTAACTAAGATAATTAGGAAACATAAACTTAAGAATCATATTCAGGATTCCACATGTTTGCTACCTCAACAAACTCGCGGTAATAAATTTGTTTCTTTGCCATATCACTCGTCCACACGTAAGTTGAACAGCATTTTTAAAGAACAGGATCTTCAAATTGCATTTAAGTCGAGCAGTTCATTAAAATCTCTCTTGGGGAACACTAAAGATAAAATTGAGGTAGATCAAAAATCTGGGATTTATGAAATAAGTTGTAGAGATTGTAATCAAAAATATGTGGGGCAAACTAGGCGTTCAATCTCAACTCGGTATAAAGAACATATTGCACATTTCAAATACAACAGACCGGATAAATCTAGCGTTGCTCCACATATTTTAGACACAGGTCACGGTATACCTACAGATAGTCTTAGTCTAGTTAAAACTGTAAATAATTTTAGAGAATTAGATAGTTACGAAAGTATTTATATACTTAAAAACAAATATAAATTAATGAATTCCGACAAAGGACCAATACCTGAGTTCAGCTTATACGAATTATTGTTAACTTAATTGGTCACGCCCCATTAGATTTAGATAATATATAAGCATTGTTGTTTGTAAAGGATGTCAGTGTTATTCCACTAGTGATTTGGTGAAGAGCTTATCTTCCAGGGTTTACCTTAGCCAAAAACACTACGTTTAACACTACTCTTGTTTTCTACTGAAGATGGCAACTTAGTTGCCGAAATACGTATTTAGATTTTTTATCTTTTTAATTTTTGTTGTAAGGGATTTTTCACTTTTTCTTTTGGATTTTTGTTATAGTTTTCAAGCCACAGTCTCCACGCATCACTGGACTATGACATCATGGTTACCGAAAGCTCGAAAAAACATCTGTCATTTTTAATAAATTATAGGTTATGTTTATATACTGTATGAATTGTATTCAAAATTCAAATTAATAAAGGATGGAAGTTTTGAAAAGAAAGCAATTTCTAATTACAATAATAAATGACCTTATCATTGATATCTTTCCAAATAATAATTTAGGATATATTCTTAATACAGTTGGCGATCACCAAGCATTAGTGCCATGGCTTTCATTGCTTTTGGAAGATGATCTGAAGAAAAGATATCTCTGGGCTAAATCCATATAAACAAACATTTAAAAATACATACTGTGGCAAATGATACAAGCATGTTTATATCCAGCTATAACAGCTTCAATACAAATATTATTATCATACGAGAAGTGAGTTATTACCAGAAGCTGTAGAATTATTAATTCTCCACCGGCAAAATTTAAAATTGTGTTAAGTGAAAAGTAGGTACTGCTACTGTTTATCAACGACCTGTTATCAAGAGAGGTAAGCGAATTGTTTTACTATACACAAAAACGTTTACAACATCGCTGTTTAGAAGAAATTTTTATTAAAAACAGAGATACATAATTTTACATTATATATGCTCTTTATCTCTGCTTAATAGTGTCGTCACATTTAGTCTATTAAGAACCAAAGCCCATGTTATTCTATCTTAAATGTGTTTAGTGATCACAATATTTTCCTGTTGCATAATATTTAATTTACATTATAAGTTCCATCACACAGAAACAGCTACGAAACTTATATCAAAAAATACGCTATTTCTTCGATTTATACAATTTCAAATACTATACACGGTGGCCAGAAAAGGGCGGATAATCGCCAGGTAGAACGATTCTTTGTTCAATTCTGAGGCGATAATCTTAATCCAAAAAAGTTATACGGTCCTTCCTTAAGGCATACGAGAGCATCAAACCTTAAGATGTACGGCTAAAATTTAGCAAAATTCGTCGTTTATCTATGTAAAATCATTGTGGTGAAATTTAGAAATGGAATTATCTGAAATGCATTGATGTAACTAATCGATTAATACCAATGGTTTACATTTTTAACATTTCTTCAATGGCGTTTTTGAAATTAAAGTACATATGGCAACGTGGTACTGTAAGGCTGCTTGTTTAAAAGTAATAAGTAGTTGTCAATTTTTGACGTTTCTCATGTGACATTTGGCTGTTGAAATAAGATAAACATTTTGTGCTGTTCTTAATACCGAACAATGTTTACCTTTGGAGAATACGCCGACATGTATATGGTATTCGGATTTTGCAATGGAAATGCAAACTTGGCAAAAGAGGAATATCAAATACGGTATCCACAACGGCGACATCCATCCACCAACACGTTCCGTAGATTGGATCAGCGACTTAGAGCAACTGGCACCTTTATCCCGAATTATCGTAACAGCGGTAGACCTAGAGAGCGTCGAACAGTTCAATTAGAAGAGCAAATATTGGATGCTGTTTACGAAGATCCGACGTCCAGCACAAGACAAATAGCTCGGGAACTGAATATTCCTAGCAAAACAACAGTGCACTCAGCACTATCTCAAAATCTTTTGCGTCCGTTTCATGCAAGGAAAGTGCAGCATTTGTATGTAAACGATAATGTGCACAGAAGAATGTTTTGTAACAATGTTTTACAAAGGATTCAAGAAGAGCCGAACTTTTTATTGCATATTCTCTGGAGCGACGAATGCTTGTTTACGAGAGATGGTGTCTTTAATAGCCATAATTTTCATTTTTGGGCGGACGAAAATCCCAAAGCAGTAAGGGAAATTGGACATCAGAGAAGATTTTCGGTAAATGTTTGGCTGGGCATTTTAAATCTCCGAGTTGTCGGACCAATATTTCTTCCAAATCGTCTAAATGGAATTCAGTACGTTAACATTTTAGAAGAAGTACTGGATAATATTCCATTGAATTTGAGACGCAACATGTTCTACATGCATGACGGGGCACCCGCTCACAATGCCAGAATTTCGAGGGATTGGTTAAACGAACACTTTCCGAATCGGTGGATAGGGCGTAACGGTCCAATAGCATGGCCAGCAAGATCTCCCGATATTAATCCTCTGGATTTTTTCGTTTGGGGGTTTTTAAAGGAAAAGGTCTATGCAACGCCTCCAGCTAACGAAGAGGATGTAATTAATAAAATTACGGCGGCAGTTCGATTAATCACACCCGATATGTTGGAGCGCGTTTTGAATTCGCTTCCTCGAAGATTGGAATTATGTCTGGAAACTGATGGCTACCAATTTGAACAGTTGTTATAATTTTTGCATATTATCTTTAAATTTGAATAAAATTTTTATCCATGTTAACATAAAATTCTTGCTAATTTGCGTATTTACCTGATTTATAGTAAATAATAAAATGCTTACTGCCACAGTACTTGTCTGATTAGGTGTTGCCAAATTTACAATTCTTTTAAGCTGCTCGTGTGACTTAAGAAAACACTGTACTACTTTTCTCAATTAAGATTGTCAACTCAGAATTAAACAAAGATTTGGCCTGCGTGGCGTTTGTCCGCATTTTTCTGGCCACCGTGTATACTTTTAGTTTCATTTTCACAAACAAGTAGTGACGGTACAACAATATTTCTTTCACTAGATATAATATACAACCTTACCCATTCGACAAAATTTTGTTTCGTTGATCAACATTAATTTTTAAGCAAGTTATTACTATTTCAGTCTATATCCGCTTTTTACCGCTTTTCGATCCACTGTGCGCCGTTCCCCTACAGGTAGCAATATTTTCAAAGTAATTACTGCAGACAGTTGATCGTTTAAAACATGGATGTTATCGTACATATAAATAGAAACTAACTGCAAGAAACTGAAGAAGAAATAAAATTATGAAAATAGTTCTTATCACCAAGCTAGCACACATTTACGGAATGCACCATGCAACAAGCTCGTTATCGGCTGGAAAGCTGTACAATTTATAAACATAATGGTCAATAATAATCTATTTTTATGAGTTTTTACAAACATTGTTTTTAATCGATAAAGTGTTTCTAAAAGTAGCCACAATCTGTAGTGACCTATGCCTTTTATTTTTGTAACAGAGAAGTCTATGTTCATCTTCAGGTGATTAACAATAATATCTGTCAATGAACTTGCTTATTGCACGTCGTCACTTCTGCTTTTTTTATATTTGTTATTGTGTATGTATGTAATATATTTAGTGTATTTAGTATAATAAAAAATGTGTATATATCGTGTATTCAGTGAAACGTCAAGGTGTATTGAGCTATTCACTTGGTCCCATTCACAACAACTTTTTTCATAAGTACCTATATATATAATTATGATACATTATAAAAAAATATCTACTGTCTGACTATTCACATGTTCGAATAAATAAATAATAATATATGATGTAATATATCTCGTCTGTACAGTTACGCCCACCAAAATTTTCACGATACTTGAGACAAATTTCCCTATTTTTCCGTAGATTGAATCTGGTGGGCTTTCGTGAAAGGGGCAATTTCTGTTTTAATTGTGTAAAATATAATATATAATACATTGTTATACAGGGTTATTATTGTATAGTACGAAATAAAAAAAAGGGTGAAAGATATACAAGAGCATATTTAGGGTGCACTTGCTATTCGCAGTGGATACGTGCGGTTGCAATGGCAGGGTATACGAATATCGAATACACTAACATGATCTTAATTTATGGTGATACAGGACAGAATAGTATTGCAGCAAGGAATTTGTATCTAGAACGTTTCCCGCATCGACGTCATCCTTCGCCGGAAACATTTGTAAGAGCCGTGTATCGACCTCGATAGACAGGATCAGTAATTCCACGATTTGAAGGTTGTGTACCTCAAAGATCACGCAGAGTGTTACAAACCAAATGGAAATTTTAAATATTGTAGAAGTGGATCCCCGCGTAAGTACAAATGTAAGTAAATGTGTGCCAAGCTACAGTGTATCAAATTTTAAAAAGGAATTTACTTCATCCGTATCATATTCAAGGCGTGCACCGATTAACGGACATAGATCACCCCCGCCGAATTGTCTTCTAAGAGTGGTTCCAACACCGAGAAGTTCGTCACCCAAATCTTGAGTCAGTAATCCTATTTACGGACGAATGTACATTTACCAATGATGGTATTTTAAATTATCACAATATTAATGATATTAACCAAGGCTCCTTTCAAGTTAGGATATCCGTCAATGTTTGGGCAGGGCTAGTAGGCGATCCATGTGGTCCAAGTACCACATGTACCCTCAGCACGGTTAAATGCGGAATCTTATTTACTGTTTCTTCAAAATGAATTGCCTAAATATTTGGATGACATATCATTAGCGACACGCCTACAATTATGGTTCATGCACGATGGAGCACCCGCGCATAGTAGTAGGGTTGTTCAACAATTTTTAAAGCGGGCATTCCCACATTGGATTGGGCGTAGAAGTCACATTTCGTAGCCAGCCTGTAGCCCCGATCTAAATCCATTAGACTTTTTTCTGTGGGGATACATGAAAAGTTCACTGTATGATCGTCGCCGATAGAAAATGCCAAAGATCTGCGAAACCGTGTTGTTGTAGCAGCTCAACGCATTCGCGAGGAAATGTTAAATTTTACGAGCGTACGTCACAACTTTCGTCGCCGGATTGATGCTTGCTTTCGAGACGATGGTGGGCATTCCGAACACTTTTTATAAAACACATATTTTGTGCTGTTTCACCAGCATCAGTCCTTTTCAGGACTACCACAAATTTCGTAAAAGGCATTGAAAACATTTACATATTATACAGTATTTGAGATTTAAAACACGCTAAATAAAGTTAACAATCATACATTAGTTTTATTACAAACATAATAAGTTTATTTTTAAACAAATTTAACCTTTAAAACGTGCTACTGTTTTACGTGATATATGAGTTCATGGCAAAAGCACATCACAATAAAAAAATCACCTGAATGCTTTCTTTGCATTCTGGTGTTTCCATCTTATCTCGCTTTAAATCATGTGTAAATAACATCTGCTTTAAATGAATTCACTATGCCTAACATTTAATTTTTTCGATGTTTATTTACAGATGGTTTAAATTCATTTCCTAAAAATTGTAAAAACAGTCGTGCACATTTTGGTGGCCGCAACTGTACATGCATGGTATTATCAAACTTTTACTACGATATTTTTCATTGAGTTGCTATTTCAAGCTTATGCTCTAACCGGAATTTTTTACAATTCCAATTACAAAATGTCATTACTATGGCTCTGAACTTGTATATTTGGCGGCGTCTATTGTTATTGTCCACTGTTTATTAATTATACAGGGTTTTCCGAGTTTCCGAGGTTAGAAAAAACCTGGAACTCTGAATTTTTGGAATCCGGGGCTATTCAAGATTCTCTTTGATTTTAAAATATTTTCAGGGATTATACCGGAAGTCGCCATAAACTTTCTTATTTTAAATGGAAGACCCTATATATTATTTCATTTTTAAATTCCTGAGAAAATTGTATGATGAGTTCTAATAGATTTCCCTATACCTATTTTCAACTGCTACTTAGATATCTTGATTTTTTTGAAAATTTTGAAAGATGTAGCGTTATTTGCAACACAGTATCTTTTGCCCATTTTCGACTGGTAATAAACACTTCTAGGGTAGATGGAAGCACAAGAATGACACTTTCGAAATCCACATTGACAATTGATTTGTCGCATACAGGGTGTAGAAAACTCCATGACCAATTACAAAATCTTCAAAATTGAAAAAGTTCTTTTTTTTCAAATGGAACAGCCTGTATATTAGTGAATGATCAGATGCAGAATTTAATTCTGCATCGATTCGCTATTACTTTCCCTATACCTATTTACCACGGTTTTCTTGTTATGTCAATATTTTCTGTTTTAATGTGATTTTTGACAGAAACTGAAACATCGTATGTGTTTCATTTTAATTAGAAAATGGAAACAAAACAGGAGAATTTAAGAAAATTTGAAACGTAGTAACAAATGAAAAACAAAAAAATTAGGAACATAATGGCAAGAAAAAATAAAATAAATTGAACGAAATAACTACAATAATTGTTCTATGTGACCACCATTTTGGTTCAAACACTGAATCACTCTATCATGTACTCCTCGCGAAACCGATCTCCAAAGTTCGTCTGGGGTTATATTGGTGAACGCATCGTGAACACGGTTCAATAGTTCCTCTCTCGTTAATACAGGTGTAGAGTACACTTGCTCTTTTATGCGACCCCACAGGTAAAAGTCCAAGGGCGTCAAATCGGGTGATCTGGGTGGCCAGTTCCAGGATCCCTGGGGACCAATCGAACATCAACGTCAATTGTTGATGTACAGCTAGTGTGGAGTGCGCGGGAGCACCATCTAGTTGATACCAACTGTTTGCTCTCTCTCCTGGAGGTAGAGTACCTATTTAAAAAATCACTAACAAATACTCTAAGTATCTCTAGATATCTAGCCCCATTTAAACTTTCATCGTAGACTTGATATGCTACGCTATTGTCCATAACCAGACAAAAAACATTAAAGCTAAACCGGTCCTGGTGATTATTCTCCCTTAAGACGTGTGGATCATCGTGTGCCCAGTAGTGAATATTTTGACGATTTATAATTTCTTGCCTGCTGAATTTTGATTCGTCAGTCCAGATAATTTTATAAAGGAATCTTGGATCTTCTGTCATTTTTGTGCACATGAACTCGCAAAAGGCCTCATCACCAAGGCGTAAGCCTTGTACAGTTATTTCACAAAAAGGATGCATTTTGTGTTTCTTGAATATCCTATGAATTGAAGTTCTTGATATGCCCAATTCCAGCGCTGCTGCTGGAATTGAACTCCGTGGATAAGCTTGAAAATAAGCCAAAACATTCACCTCGTTAGCTTCATTATCTATTACTGGCTTTCGATGATTACGAGTTGCCTTTACACTCCCAGTTTCCAAAAACCGAGCTGCAATTCTTGCAAATTTTCCAGGAGTCATTGCTGGTAAGTCCGGATATCGCTCGTTAAATAATCTACATGTGCGTCTGACAATTCGTTCACATTCACCGTGCGTATAAAACAAATTTAGCAGATCATTATTCGAATATTCTTCAATATTCTCCATTGTATTTCATAGAATTATCAAAATAGAATTGTACTACTTTGACATAAAATCAACAACTGTCAAGTCACTTGTTCTAATTCCTCTTATAATCAATGCTTACTGGGATACGATATTGTAGTTTTATTAGATTTTAGTAAAAAATATGGAATAACAAGAAAACCGTTGTAAATAGGTATAGGGAAAGTCATAGCGAATCGATGCAGAATTAAATTCTGCATCTGATCATCCAATAATATACAGGGTGTTCCATTTGAAAAAAAGAACATTTTCAACTTTGAAGATTTTGTAATTGGTCATGCAGTTTTGGACATCCTGTATGCGACAAATCAATTGTCAATGTGGATTTCGAAAGTGTCATTCTTGTGCTTCCATCTACCCTAGAAGTGTTCATTACCAGTCGAAAATGGGCAAAAGATACTGTGTTGCAAATAACACTACATCTTTCAAAATTTTCAAAAAAATCAAGATATCTAAGTAGCAGTTGAAAATAGGTATAGGGAGACCTATTAGAACTCATCATAAAATTTTCTCAGGAATTTAAAAATGAAATAATATATAGGGTGTTCCATTTAAAATAAGAAAGTTTAAGGCGACTTCCGGTATAACCGGAAGTGGTAAGACCCTGAAAATATTTTAGAATGAAAGAGAATCTTGAATAGCCCCGGATTACAAAAATTCAGAGTTCCAGGTTTTTTCTAACCTCGGAAACTTCTAACGAACGGCTACCGTGGAAAGCCCTGTATATACAGTTGGCGTGCCTTTCATGCAGTTTCATTTTGCGCGATTTTGCAGTTATGGGATAGGACAATAATGCATCTCTTAGGAGTGAACATTAGATACCTGAAAGAGCCGGGCCAAATAAAATTTCGGACTATGATAATGATGATGAAGAATTAAAAGCAAATACAGAGGAAAAAGCAGAACATGAAAAAGACGAGGAAGAAGAAGAAAAAGCAGAAAGCAATGAATCAGTAGTTTCGTATCATTTTCGTATTGGCGTAATTATATTTGTTTACGTTAATTTGAACATATAATGTTCAAGAATTGTTTAAGAATTGTTTGGAACTTTTGAACGTTTGGTTTACCTGTTTCCGCAGTTATAACAGTTGTGAAAAATCAACTGGTGTTAATGTTATGCCTGCTGATAATATGCTATGTTTAACAGTCTAGATGATATTACGGATAATGATAGTTTAGACTTTTTGGAAATGGATGATATACCAAAACCAAAGAGTAAGAAGAAATATATGGGTTTAAAGAAATATTTATTATGTTTTTCTTGATTTGAGGATCTTTTTCTTTTGTACCAAGTATGCGAATATTTAAATCTAGTGCATATTTACTTAAAAACTCAAGAATTTATTTTTCTTCGTCTAAGTAAATACTTCTTTGTGTATATGCGAACGTGCCGTTTACTTGACTTGAGTGATAATCACTTGTATCAAGTAATTGTTTTTCTGTGTGCATTCGAATGCATATTTAAATTGTATGAACAATTAACAACAATATATATATATATTCCAACTAAATGTAAGTATATAATTTGTTAATTCCATTACAATTTTCAAGTGGAAGTAGTGAATAAAATAACAAAGAATAAAGCTATATAAATAAATATGTATTTAAGTGAACGAGAAGTATGTAAACTTTGTAAGTATAATTTAACTACTTATTTATTTTTTAAATTATGGCTATTAATAAAGCCACAATTATTTTCTTTCAAAACTTTAAGGCATCATTGTTACGCCTTTTTCAATTGTCCAATCTTATAACAACTACATTATAGATTAGCGATTGATTTGTGTAACATCCAACACCAGCATTGACAATTTACGACATTAAAAACATTATTTTTATAAATTTTATAAACTTTGAATAATCAAGATTGTGGGCTAAAAAGAAATTATAATAAAATCAGGTATAATGTACCTAAATAGGTAGGTACCAATACAAATTCTGGGCAATATATTTCTAAGGCGGGTATTACAGTATAAAACATGCACATCTTTTATAAAAGTTCGTTGACAAAAGTGTAGTTTACTTAATATAATTAATAATAATAATATTTATTGCTTGTTGATCACAAAAATGATATCAAGCATTGTCAAAAACAACAAAAGACACATTTGACACACACGTTAAAATGTTAAAAATAAAAGACCCTACGGGGGCGTCACATCTATCGCGACACCACAAAGTACTCTTCATAGGAGTGGAAACATTTCTCCATGTGGTAACTTTTTAGTGAGCTTTTAAACCTTCTTAAACTTTGTAAATCCCTAATATGTACGGGTAGCTGATTGTAGACCGTAATGGCTCTGTATTTGGCTGATTTCTCAAAAATGGATGTTGGATGCCAAACAGTTCAATCATTTTATCAATATTCTGAATATTTTGATGCGCCCAAATACCAACTTTACACAAATAAATAGCCGGTAATGGTAGAACGCCTACACACTAAAAAATATATGCAATTCCTACGGAAAAATTCCAGTAACGTATAAGGTAAAATTGCCAAAAATTGGGAAATTTACTAGAAAACTTTAGGTATATTTTCTAATTTTTGGTAAATTTACCCTATACATTACTGGAATTTTCCGTGGAAATTGTAAATATTTTTTAGTGTGTAGCATTTGAAAAAGCGGGCGACACGAGGTGCTTGCCCTCCATTCTAATATACATCTCACGATTCTCTTTTGTGCTCGAAAACTCTAACAAAACTGGAAGAGGTGCCCCATACTAGAACACAGTATTTCAGTCTTGGATACACATGCTCATAATAATAACATAACAAAACATCGGTGGTTACTGATTTACGCAAGTTAGTGATTACAAAATAAATTAAGTTTTTTAAGTAAATCCTGAATATGAAACTCCCATGTCAGCCGACAACCAATATTTAAACCCAGGAAATTAAATTTACTAGTATTCAGTATCGATGTGTTATTAAGATTCAAATAAATGCTCTGAGCCGCACTGTTGAAAAATAAAGCCGCAGTTTTACTTGTATTCAATTTCAATCTGTTATTACGGCACCAGAATGGATCCTTGAGGGACACCCCTAGTAACCGAACTCAGGGGGTGAGCAAAATTCCCTACAAACACCATTTTCAATCCCTCTTATACTCACAAACTGTCGTCTATTTGACAGATACAACGTAATATATTCAACAACCAGACCCCTAATTCCGGCGGCTTCTGGTTTCCTCACCAAGACCGAATAATCCACCGTATCAAAAGCTTTTGAAATGTCGAAAAAAATCCCCCCAACCTTATTTTCCTTATCAATGTTATTAATCAACCCATTCAAAAAGTCATAGACAGTCATCTCTGTGCACTTACCCCGAAGAAAACCAAACTGGTTCATCATGATTATATTATGATTCAATAAATGTGTCATAATATGTTTGTTAATTATTTTTTCATAAATTTTAGAAAAAGATGGTAATATCGATATTGGTCGGTAATTATTCAAATCATCTTTCCTATTTGTTTTTTTTTTATAAATTCGTACAATCTTTGAAATTTTTAATTTGTCTGGGAAAGTAGCTGAGTTTATTGAATTATAATAATAATAATAATAATAATAATAATATTTATTGTTGTAAGTTTCATAGAAAGAAAACAATAACAACGTCAAAAATAAACACTTTCTAAATTAAATAAACTTAAAAGGAAATTCTACATCTATATAAAGAGAAATTAGTATTTGCTTACCACGCATAGTAAAATAAATAATGAAAATTAACAAAAAACAAATGAAAAAAACAAAATTCTACATAAACATAAATTAATTCTAAACCAAAATATAAAGAAATTAAATAAATATTCAGGGATAACTGACAGAACTATTAATTAAAGTAAATTAAAATAAATTCAATTGAATTAAATTAAATTAAATTAAATTGCGAGCAGCTCTTCTATGGAATAAAAATTATATTGTTTCAAATAAAGCAGGAGATTGCGTCTGAAAAGTTTAGTTGTGGCAGAAGAATCTACTAAAGAAGTGACTTTATTATAGAGTTTTATTCCCATATTATTCGGACCTAGGCTACTTAAATGGAGAGTATCAGCTGGTCTATGTATATCGTTTTTCGATCTGGTATGATGAGAATGAATAGCAGAGTTGGTTTGAAAGAGATGTCTATTGCAATGAATGTAGCAACACACTTCAAGTATATATAATGATGGAAGCGGTAGTATATTTAAAACACCAAACACTGGTCTGCACGACTCCGTCCTTTTTATTCCTGCGATATTTTATTTATTAATCAATGAAGCTAGAGGTTTCAAATTCATCGGTCGGATGTAAGAAAATTGAATTTTGACATTTACTGCTGGTAAAATTATTATTAAAATTAGGGTTCGTTTTTGTTTCAATACTATTAATGCCACTGAAATATGTTAAGAATAAATTACTAATCGCTTGACCGTCTGTGATCTTGTTACCATCATGACTAATGTGAATTTCTTTGACTTTACTGTTCTTATTTTGATTTATTACTCCCCACACAGCTTTTGACTGATTATCAGATGATAAGATTTTTTCGCTGTAATGTTTTCTTTTCGTGGACTCGATTATCTTTTTATGAATTTTTTTTTCAGCTTTATATAGTTCTAATAGATTTGCATACCCTAAACTTTTTTGAAGGTCATACAAATTTCTAAGATTGTTCGATTTTTGTTTATTAGAGATTACTTTCAGAGGGAAAACTAAGTTGAAATAATGCAGAAAAATTTTAAGAAATACATTATACTGTTCATCAACCTCCCTTTGTGCATACACTTCATCCCATTGTTCCGTTAAAATTAAAGGCTGGGCCAGATTTTTTGATATATTTGTATAAAATCTAATTTTAAACATGTCATTTTAAGTTTTCTTAAGCCTACATATACAGATTGCATAAAATGAATCTTTTGCCTTGTCATTATTTACACATTACTTATTTACAGTCAATTTAAGTTATTCTGTTTACGAATGCCCACAGAATTTATAAAAGCTTTCACTCATATTTATTTCAGAAGACACTAATTCTTTTGCTTTTATTTGTTTTACTTATTACGGTATGATTTGGACATTACTATCCAACTAGCATGTATGTACATACTGTTTAAATAAATAGGTATCTTATACTCACGCACAATTGAAGTCCTTTAATTGTTGCTTCGGTTGTTTAAACTTAATATATGGACAGATTCTATGTACCTACGTGCATTTGTTTTATTAAAAACGCAAATGCAACGTGCAATTGAAAATAAAATGCAAACTTTGCGTTTGGAATATCGTTTTCGAACGATCATCATTCAAATGGCATTTTTATTCATCATTCAAACGTTTTCAGTGATTATTGAAACAATCACTTATTGAACGACATCAGTGGAATGATCACACAAATTTTGTTTTGAAATATTATTTAAATGCGATTTGTCCATCACTAATAAGCATATACAATAATCAGAATCTCTCGTAACAACACCAATTCCAAAAAAAAAAAAAAAAAAAATAATACGCAACACAGGAATGTGCTAATGTTAACCAAAACAAGAGGCAGCGTATGTTGTACCTGGTTTAATATAAACACTCTCATACATTTTTTCTGGGAGAAACGAATTAATATTAATGATTTCATAGAAGTGACTAGGCAAAGAGACAACAAAAGACTTATTTTGTTAGTTTATCTGCTAGTATTAGGTAATCGTATTTATTTATAATGACGTTGACGTAAACAAGAATTTTTATCACTAAAATAGTGAATTGTAAAAGAAAATTTTCATACCGAAAAATTGCATTTCATTCGCATTTAATGTTTGTTGCTTAATCTAATTATAATATGTATATGTCAAGAACACCTTTATTTTTCTGTAAAATTAAATAGCTCTGGCAATAAGAAACAAAGATGCGATGTTTTCTCTGTTATAATGAATCATATCAAAAGAAAACATCACAAAGGTCAAAGAGTGAAACAAGCAAACAAGTCCAAAGAATAAATTAAAAGTATCAGTGATTAGAACGGCTATTGTCCATACAAAATTATACAAACATTAAATCTGTTAAATTAAATGAGAAGATGTGAGATATGGAAGAACTTAAAAATTGCAAACCTCTACAGAGACGTTCTTTATTGTGTATATAGATCACCTGATATATTTTTTGAGAAACTGACATTACTGCTTGAACTATTAGTAAACAACTCCCTATAGATTACATTATCTGTGGTGATTTCAATATAGATATTCTTAATGACTCTAGAATTTCAAGTGATTTTTTATTATTGCTTTATAGTTATGGAGCTGTTGCGGCCATAATGAACCTACTAGGGTTACAGCCACCACCTCATCCTGTCTAGATGATGTTATAATTAGAAATTCAATACAATTTCAATCATTGGTCATATCTTCGTCTATTTCTGATCACTACGTTCAGATTGTTCGTGTTAACATTGGCACTAAATTAAATGCAAACAGAACTGTATTACGGCGTAATTTTGGAAGAACTGCCTTGGCTGAATTTAGTTCTTCTATAGCCCAGGAACGTTTTAATTTGGTTTATCAAAACATTTCAATAAATGAGAAATTTGTTTTTTTTTATGTCAACTTTTAATTTATACTTTAATGCGTAATTTCCTCTAAAAAAACATGTAATTACTGAAAACAAAACTCGTCTTACTTCACCGGAAATTGATATGTACAAAGATAGAATAGCGACTTTTGAAACAATCTCATTCTGTTTAGCTGAATGTAAACCATATTCAAATCAATTAAAATCTCAATATAAAAGTGTTTTAGTAATTACTAAATAAAGAATTGACGATTCCAAAATTATTTGCTCAAGAAATAAATCTAAAACTATGTGGGAAATAGTAAATAAGGAGTTAGCGAAGAGCAGTAATTGCTTATATAACACAAATGATCCAAAACAATGACATGGTCAAATTTTAAAAAATCAGAAGTGTGGTAGCCAAAGAAAAAATCTTAAGCACCTGCAAGAAAAATGCATTCTGAGTTCAAAACAAAATTTTGTTTTAACACAATTTTCTTATGAAGAAAATGAAATAATTTTGTTGTAAGTAAATTTTTACCACTAAGAAAATTTATAGCTTTAATTCAAGAAAACTTTTGCTTGGATGAATTTTCTTAAATACAGAATATATTTGCTTGGTGCAAGTAAATAGAAAATGCAGCTTATTGTACGTGCGTAGCAATACGTGGGATTTATTTAATATAATAAATAAGTGTTAGAATCTGTTAGATGCAGCAGGCAAATATGTGATCGTTTTTTACCTTACAGAGTAATTCGTTGTGTGAATTTCTTTCAGGGAAGTTGTTTAATGCATTCTTATTAGTTTAACATGTATCAATGTACTTATGTCTAATTACATAACAAAAAGGTTGGTAAACATAAGTAACGATAAATTTACCTAATAATATTAATGATGAAGTAGGTAAGTAAGCTGCTGCTCGAATTGGATTTGTTGAAGTTACTGACTTGCAACACCTATAAGTTGTCGAATGATTTTATTGAAATTTTCAGGAAACGTTTATTTTCATTAAACAAATTGATGATTAAAATTTGAATAAAATCTAGCCAGTGGTTTTTTTTTTGCAGGTTGTTTCCATAGCACATAGTAACTATAAATTTGAAGTATTAGACCATTTAGTAACTGTCAAGTTTGCAAATTGTTGTTGTTACGTCACAATTTCATTCTGCACTTGATAACAATGCCGAGAGTACGTCAGCATCAACATTTTGTCCAATTAAGTGATTTTGAACGTGGCCGTATTATTGGTATGAGAGAGGCCGGACTTTCGCTAAGAGAAATTGCTCGTCGTGTAAACCGAAATGTTTCAACGGTATTGAGGTGTTGGTCCAAATGGTCCGAGGAAGGGGTTCAACATCGTCGCCGTGGATCTGGACGTCCTCGAAGGACTACAGATCGCGAAGAACGTCGCTTAAGACTTTTGGCCACAAGAGATAGATTTTCAACAACTCGATCAATTGCAAATGATTGGATGAGAGGTACAGGACTCAGAATGTCAATGTCAACTGTTTATCGCCGGATAAGATCTTATGGATTGCGTTCATATCGTCCATTTTTATGTCTTCCTCTTACACCACTTCACCGTCTACGCAGACTAGAGTGGAGCAACTTAAGGGTTAATTGGGCGCAGGAATGGCATCAAATTGTGTTTAGTGACGAGTCCCGATTTTGCTTGTGGGCCCACGATGGTCGTAGGAGAGTCAGACGGATGCGTGGAGAACGTAAAAATCCAACATTTTTTGTGGAACGCAACACAGCCCTCACTCAAGGAGTTATGATATGGGGTGCAATATGTTATGGTAGCAGATCACCCTTGGTCTTTATTGACGGCAACCTTAACGCAGCTGGTTACATTGCTAATGTGCTACAACCAGTTGGCCTTCCATATCTTCAGGGTCTGCAAAATCCCATTTTCCAGCAGGATAATGCGCGCCCTCATACGGCAAGGGCTACGGTTTTTGGAAGAATCTAACATTGTCGTCCTCCCATGGCCTGCTCGGTCGCCTGATTTGTCGCCCATTGAACATGTATGGGATATGATTGGTAGGTGAATAGGTAATTTACCGCACCCTCCAGATAATTTACACGATCTTCAACAACGGATTCAAGAAGCTTGGGACGATATACCACAAGCAGCTATAGATCACTTGATTAATAGCATGCCAAGGCGTCTAGATGAGTGCATTACAAATCGTGGCGGAGCAACTCATTATTGAAAAAACTTTTAAAGCTTTTGTTCTTTTGTTTTTAAAACTTAATCATAACTTTGTTTCATAGAAATAGACGTTTTCTGAAAATTTCAATAAAATCGTTAAACAGCTTCTAGGTGTTGCAATTTTTCTGGAGGTCAGTATATATCAGAAAGATATTTTAACGCAAGTGTTTTTTTTTATTAGATTACAGTATTATCGATATGCTGGTATGGATATGTATAATAGCATAATTACACTGGTCAACAGTGAAATTGCTTCTTAGGTGAAAGTACCCAATCCTGAATGAATTCAACGTGCTGAACACGAATATCACATTGAAAAAAGTTGATCGGCTCACGTTCCAGAGATATTGACGTTTTGTCCATTGTATAGATGCTATAGCAACATTATGCTGCAATTAATGCAATTTAGAAAATTACAAGTGTCTGGTTGAGGATATGTTGGCTTTGTTTCATGAATTCGGCTGCAATATGTCCTTAAAGATCCACTTTCTTGATTCCCACTTAGATTTCTTTCCTGATAACTGCGGGCAGGTCAGCGATGAGCACGGCGAACGCTTTCATCAGGACATTGCCACCATGGAGCAACGGTACCAAGGCAAATGGTCTACGTCAATGCTAGCTGACTATTGTTGGACAATCAGTAGAGATGCTCCACAAATCCACTACAAACGGCAGGCCAAAAGAAGTCGAAAGCCAGAAGCAGACTAATGTTTTCTTACCATGTATTATAATATTGACATAAGTACACTTTTTCTGAAATATGCGTACATATTACAGAAAACCCGTAGCCAATTCAGCTTTTTCTTAGTCATTTTCGTGTTCAGCACATTGAATTCATTAAGAAATGACTATTTTCAGCTTGGAAGCATGAACTTTTCGAAAAATTTTTGCCCAGTGTTATAGTACCGAAAAGCTATTCAGGTAGCTCAACCTCTAATGGCGTGTATTTTTCATCGCATTCAACCTATGTTTTATTAATTCAAGGTATTAATAATAAGAAACTACTTTCTTCTACGATAATCTGATTCATAAAGCCAAGTTCATAAGGTTGGACAAAAATGATATAAAGGAATTAATTCCTATATATACGATAATAAAAACATTTCTTAGCAAGTATAATATTTACATGCAATCGTGCCAGGTTAGTTAGAACATACCAATAAGGCAAACATATAGCTCATCTTACGCATATTTTAGTAAAATCGGGCAGGGACATACGTACACCTCTCAAGAAAAGACTCGGGGGCACCAGCATTAAAAGCAACCCAGCGTTTCACTTTAAATCTTAGATTAGAAGACTTTGTAATGAGGGATTTCTAAGCAGTCATTCATTTAGCGCATTGTGATGATTGAATTTCGATCGATTGTAAGTATTTTGGTAGTGATCTTTAAAGAAACTATATTCTAAATCATTGTAAGTACATACATGTTATAATGGAGACTCTTACATTGCTGTGCAATAAACTATGTTGGTTCTTTTACGGTGACCCTTTTTCTATAAACATAATATAATAGTAATACAATAATATTATTATGTTTCTACATGCATATGGGAGTGAGCCTTACATATGCGCCTAGTACTACTTTTATACGTTTGAACAGTAAAGGTGTGTTTGTAAGTTTAATTTGAACATCTAGAAGGATAAAATTTAAAGTGGCTGCAACAAAAAAGGATATTGCTAATGTCAGGCCCTACTAAATCAATTTGCAAGTTAGCTGCTGAAGCAGGTATTATTGCTTAATATATTTTGTTTTTTTTTTTTAATATTTATGTGTCCTTTAATTTAGGTTTGACATTCAGTACTGCTGTGAAAGCTTTAGTGAAACATCTACATATGCATCCATACAAAGTATCTGTAACACTTCAAATATTGCCCATTGATCTTCCACGAGTTGAGTATTGTCGCTGGTTCAACGAGCATATAAACAACGAGAATCTGTTAAATGTGACGTTTATGTCTGATGAGGCATGGTTTCATTTATCAGAATACATTAACAGGACAATTATAGGCCATGGGCAATTCGCATCATTTTATAGAAACCCCTTTGCATCCGCAGAAGATTGGAGCATGAGTAGTCATGTCTAGGCGTCGTATAATTAACGAAATATTTTTCCATAACAACATTAATGGTGCAAACTTCTCCTAAACCCCTTACCACAAACTGCACTAAACTGGACGTACGTTTCAATAGCAAAGCTATCATCATCAGCAGAAACACTGAACTAAATTCTCAGAAGACGTTGTATATAATGCCATCAGAAAACACAAAAACAAAATAAGAATTAAAAATGTGAGTACTTTAGAAATTAGTGACAGGGAAAATAAGAAATATGTCAAATTACCATTTTATCCAAGTTACACGAAAGGTCTACAAAAAATTTTTTCTAAATTCAATCTGGACATAGTTACTACTTCAAATAACAGTCTTAAAAATATTTTAGGCAACCCTAAAGATCAAGTAGATAATTTGGACAAATCAGGTATTTATAAAATATCTTGTAAAGATTGTGATCATGTATATATTGGGCAAACCAAAAGATCAATTAAAACACGTTACAAGGAGCATTTGGCTCATCTTAAATTTAGAAGGTTTGACAAATCTAGTGTAGCCCTACATATGCTTGAAGAAAACCATAAGGTTGACAATATAAAATTAGTTAAAAACGTAAACAACTATGTACAATTAAATTGTTATGAGGGTATGGAAATATATAAAAACAAACATATTTTAATGAATTCAGATTTAGGACCCTTAAATTCTTGTCTTTGCGGTTTATTAAGTAGTAGATTAGACGGAGTTAGGATTAGTGACTAGTTAAGCATGACGGCAGTCAGCCATGACCGTGTTTAATGTACCTTGACCTTTTTTAGGTATAAATTAGGGTAGTTTTAGTATAGTTATTTAGTTCAGTGTTTCTGCTGATGATGATAGCTTTGCTATTGAAACGTACGTCCAGTTTAGTGCAGTTTGTGGTAAGGGGTTTAGGAGAAGTTTGCAGCATTTCTAGTACCACAGTTTGGAGTATTTTTGTCAACATTAATGGTGAAATGTATCGCACGCAAATTTTGGACGTATTTATTATCCAATTCCATGATGATGAACCACAAACAGGTTATTTTCTGCACCACCTGATGTACCCTACGATACGTTAGAATATCTACAACAATCTTTTGATGAATAATTAGTGGAGGACAGTGGCCACCACGGTCACCTGACTTAACACCATAACACTTACATCTATTTGGATTCATAAAAACATATTCCAAAATCGACTTCTCAATTTGGAGGAATCACAAGCAGCCATCGAACAAGAAATTTAAAATATTAATGAAAATAAATAAAACACTTGCATGGCAGACGAACAAAATACCCAGGGACTGGTCGGTGGCCACAATCCTGCCTATATATAAGAAAGGTGATAGAACCACAAATTATAGACCGATCTCCTTAATGAATACTGCCAGTAAAGTTTATGAGTTAATTTTGGAAAAACGAGTTAGGAGAAAATTAGAAGAAACATTTGATGACACTCAAAGTGGTTTTAGACCTGACAGGGGAACTACCGATTTAATCTTTACTTTAAGGCAAATCGTGGAAAAAGCTATAGCATACAATAGCAAAGTGTATATGGGCTTTATAGATCTAGAAGGAGCTTTTGATACCGCACCCCGAGAAAGAATATGGAAGATACTCGAAGACAGAGGAATAGGAAAGAAACTACTGAAAGCAATCAAAAGTATTTATGATTGTACACGAAACATTGTAAGAACAAATAATACATCCTCCCAAGAATTTATAACAACTAGGGGTGTTAAACAGGGTGGTATTCTAAGTCCAGTTTTGTTCATCTCACTAATGGATGAAATCGGGAAAAAATGTCGAAGAGAAACTAAGGGATACAAAGTGGGAGTAAAAAATCTATCTCAAATTGTTATTAGTGAACTAATGTATGCAGATGATCTCGTAATCCTGGCTAACACAAAAGCAGACCTACAGGAAAGTATAAAAATATGGAATCGAGAAATTAAAAACTTCGGATTGAGAATTAATGAGGGAAAAACAGAGGTAATGGTAATTTCAAGAAATCCAGAAATAATAAACATAGAAGTGG
Organism: Cetonia aurata; assembly: GCA_949128085.1. Lineage (NCBI taxonomy): Eukaryota > Metazoa > Arthropoda > Insecta > Coleoptera > Scarabaeidae > Cetonia > Cetonia aurata. The sequence goes on along the minus strand of OX421889.1, from coordinate 22,624,696 downwards.
ACAATGTGACCTTAACACAAAGTGATAACTTTAAATACTTGGGAACTATCATAAACACAATGCACTCTAAAAAATGGGTGTAATTTTACCCACGAGTTACAGTAAAATTACATGCATTAACAAAGCAAATTCACATCGATATTTGGTGTACTTTACAAACTGCTCGTTATTTGAAGGAATTTTAAGACGTAAACCAGTCTCGATGTAAAATTAGGCAAAATGTTAAGAAATTTTCCATGAAAACCTAAAGTTTAAGACTTGCACGGAAATTTCCTTGACTTTTGGAGTAGAATTACAAGCGCCATAGGTAATATTACCGCCAAATAATTTTTTACAGTTTTATAATACCGAGTGATGTAATATTACATCAGTAAAATTAAAATATTTATACACTGAGAAAAATGGATTGTACAAATTAGATAGTAAATCTCTTTATGTTAATTAGTAACATAATTATTGTCAAAACGACAATATGTGGGGTATTAAGAGTAAAATAACCAGATGTTACTATGCTTATAGTAAGAGGTAAAATCTGGATGTTACCAGGTATTCGATGCATATTCAATTTCTAACATAAATGTTCGTAACGCTCTTCCCACCCCTTGCTCTATTCATTGTCGATCTTTACCGAAGAAATCGACCAATAAGCTGTATTGCCACTCACACGTGTTATGTACGTGTGATACAGGTGTACGTATTCGTGTCGGTGCATGTTTGTGTCTGCACAGAGAAAAATCCATGTTGTAATATTTACACTTCTCTGTTTGACGGAAATTGTAGTAAGAATTTTGCACAATAGTAGCAAAATTTTAGAACAACGGCGTTGCATTTTCCTATATCACGGTTACAAAAAAAGCAATAAAATTGTTTAAAAATATTGTGTGACAATCTTCTACAAAATATAGTGAAATGTTTTACAATATTTTACAACAAGTGAATATAATAAATTGCATATAATGTAGTGAAGACAGTTATAATAACAGGTGTAGCAAATTTACTGTGTTGTGTTTATTTAGGTTAGGTTAGGTGCTTGCAACAGTCACCTTACTTTGATTATTGAAAACGGCATTAATAATGAGATGGAATGAAATGAATGCTGTATAGTTTTATATCTATATAGTAGGAATATCATAATACTCATAATTGGTTTAGCTACATAAATATGTGATACTACAGCTTTTGTCGTAAAGATGGCGCTACGCTTGTTTCATAATCTTTGAAATTCGTACTCGATGTAAATTGTGATCGGTAAATGTGGCTGCGTAATATCTATATGATGCTTATACATGGTTAACGTCGTGTAAAAAGTACTGTGGACAATCGCCCACAGACGAGAATTACGAGGCGCTTCAATACCGGTAGTACTCTACAGTACACGGGCCGGTCTGATTCCCGTAATCCTGCCCGATACGACGGCAATTCGCCCGGCTGTCACCGGCTGATCAAATTATGTTAATTAATTATAATTAAAAATTATTAAACTATATTTATTATAGTTTTCATTGTTAACAGTTATTATCAAATATAGTCAGCGCTACTAGACATTTTTTTCACATTTACTAACATGTATGCTCAAATTAATAATACAAATATAGTACACTTTACCATACGAGTTAATAAAAAGTATTCACAGATATTTACTATACAGGTATTGTCACCGGTAATATAAAATATGATTGTCCCTATAGGAGCTATAAAATATATTAAAGTATACTATATTTATGTTAAAGAGTACTATCTATTTCTCTCAGTGTACTTATTTGTCGTTTGTGTTTCCAATGCCGAAGATATCATCGAGGTTTTTTTTTTTCTAAATTTTTTCAAAAAATGGATTCATGTCCTTAGTCACAATTCACAGTAAAACAAAAGCATTTTCAAAGAAACTACTTACCTACCATTTATATGAAATGCCTGTATTTTCTGACACGCAAAAAATAATTATTTGCGTACTTATGAGAGAATGTTTCTAATTTATTGCTTCCAAACAATTAACATTGCTTTTTATTATTACTTATACCTATGTAAGTACATTTCCTGAACTATTATCTCAATCAACTTAGTCAAGTTTGAAATGACACTTTATTGAATGACAGAAACTACATATCCTTTATTATTAATTATGCAAATTAAATCGTATATGTTGCTTTATGTTGCAACAATATACCTATCTTGTAACCCCATTGATACATATCCACCCCATATTGGTACATAAATCGCTTATTTGTAATACAATGATTAACTCCCCTCCCCCTTTGGACCCGTGCAATTGTTTAGTATGTTAAAATAATGACAAAGTTGGTAGTAAATATGAAGAACAAAATACCATTAATGTAGTTTTACTATGGAATTTTACAACAGTCTGGAATTTTACAACTGAAAAATACTATCGAGTTCGCTAAATATCTCAGTGCTTTTATTTTTACTACGTAATTTTAAAACGGCCCAATAATTTTACAGACGCAAAAATACTTACAAGTGTAAATTTCGGGGTTGTTATGAATGTGTTGTTTAATTTTACCGATGCCCCAGTAAGTTTACTCGTAAAATCGATGGTAACAAAGTTGCCATCGATTTTACGAGTAATTTTACAGAAAAATTTTTTTGAGTGTGGGTGAAATGGAACATGAAATTAATAACAGAAGTGTTTGTTCCTATCTTGACATATGGATGTGAAACGTGGTCATTAAGTGAGTCACAAAAAAGTAAATTACAAGCGAGTGAAATGCGATATCTAAGAGCGGTCGCGGGAGTGTCTCGTAGAGACAGAATTAGAAACAGCTTGTTGCAGAAGCGGTATGAGATAGTACCAGTGGTACAAAAAATTGAGAGGAGACAGTTACAGTGGTTTGGACATATTTCACGAATGGACAATAGTAGAAAAGTAAAACACATATGGACAGCTGGAATTGATAAGAAGCGGGCAAGAGGAAGACCGGCTCAAACATGGAACGCGCAGGTTGCTAAAATCTTAAAGGAGAGAAGTACAAGTTGGTGTGAAGCAAAGCGGATGGCTAAAGATCGTGCTGCATGGCGGATTTTCTGCAATGCACCTCTACACCTTTGAAGGTAGAAGAGGACGGATTATATCATATCATATCACGAAAATCAATTACAATATGTATGCGAGAAAGTCAAAAAAAAAAGAGTAAGTTTATGCTTGGGAGGTGGCCATTTTTACATATTCTATGATTTTTTTATTTAAAATTATTATTATATACAGTATTAATCGCCCATTTGGCACGCCACTGATAAGAAACATCACGTAACCAACGTGACAAAAATTTTGTGCAGCGGGAAATTCAAACGATCCTCAATAATTTACAATCACTCTGTATAGTAACTATAGTTTATAATATCGCATACTACAATTATGCTCAATTTTATTACACTTTTTCCTTTGTGAGTTTAAAGCGCACTATACTTTGTACTTTGAATTGTCAATGATAACGAACTCATAAACATAATCACGTTTTTGAGAATTATTATTTTATGTATATAACTGAATTGAAACTTCCACACATTTCCCATCCTATTGGAGTATAAAGGCACCATTAACTATTGAAATTGTTGCTGGTACACTTATTTGATTCACCAGGTCCTGTGTGCTTTAGTACCTTACGATCACGCTACTGACCTGCATCTACAAGAAAAGGTCTGTCGGTGTAAGTTCTAAATCTTCCCATTCGCATTTCTGCGCAATAATTTCTCCACCATGCCATCAGAGACGCAGTTTGAGCAGTGTACTCATCTTGCTGTCAAACATTATAGGGTCTTGCATTTCCAAAATGGGAAAAATTGGTAACAGAAATTGTTTTGACTTACATTTTTATCAATGAAACATGCACTAAACGTTGATGAGTGACGTAGTTTGAACATTTAAAAACCCAGAAATAATTATTTTCTGACGAAACATGATCGTCGATGCTAAAAGTTAAAAAAAAAAACATTCTGTGAAAACCCAGAAAAAGAGTAAAACCAGATAGGGGTAATTTTTCTTGGTAAGATCAATTCCACATAAATAGGAGACGTTTCTGACATCATAGCACTTAATTCATTATTGTTTATTTATTCCTGGTGATGTAAGTAATTATATGATTCGACAAAGGTGTCTGTAATTTAATTACTTCTTATAGAATAATTGTACCATATTTTGGAGTATCATAGTGCAGATCTAGTTACACCTTCTTAATGTGTTTATAGCTGTACTTTAATATAGTGGGTGTTCATCACTAAAGTATAAATGGAGTCAACTTCAATTAGCCATACCTCATGTTTTTTTTTTAAATTGAATTTCGTGTATATGTTTACACCATTGAATACCTATTAATAAATGTTTTGATTTTTATTAAGCATATTAGAGGTCTACCTCTTCTACATTTTGAGTTATTATGATTTTCATTCATTTCTCATTATTTCGGTCGTATTTATAATCTTAGTAGGTGACGAGTATAAAAACGAAGGCCAGAGAATAAATATTTAATATAAAAAATTACAGCATTTGTTAGTAGCAACTCAATGATATAAACATATACATGGTTGTTCTATCTAATGTTGTGCCTAATTGAAGTTGGACTTTAGTGACAAACACCCAGTAGGGGAGGGTGGGGCACCCAGGACCACTGGGACGCCATCTAGTCGCGGCATCTTAAAACTTGTAGAAAAGTAACTAAAGCACTGCACAACAGAGTCAGATGGCGCAAAAGTGGCACTGCTTTTTCTTGGCGATTGTTGCGATATAAAAATTATATCACCTTATAAGCCTGTAAATTCTTGTAAATAATGATTACTAACTTAGCGCATCTCGTACGAGTTCTCGATCACCTTGTTTAAGATTTAGTTACTTTGAATTTACCATAACCTCACCTTTCTACTGAAGATGGCAACTTAGTTGCCGAAATACGTATTTAGATTTGTTATCTAATTTTGTGGTAACGGATTTTTTCACCTTCCTTTTGGGATTTTTGTTATAGTTTTCAAGCCACAGTCTCCACCCATCACAGCATAACCTCACTTCGAATTAACGGTAACAATATTTTTGCTGTAACTGTCACTTGGGGCGAACAGGACCACATGCTGAAAACGGGAAGAAAAGTGGACTACCACTGATATGGAAGCGGCAATACATGCTATTAGAAAGGCTAGTCAGCCATACAAAGTGCAAAAGGCGTGCGTAATTCGTCGTTTAAAAAATGTTGCAATGAATATGACAGCAAGAGATGTCAAAACAAGTATATACTGTTGAGCAAGAGAAATTGTTGGTTGACCACATACTTGAGATAGAAAATCGTTTGTATGGAATAACATCTCTCGACTGCAGAAAATCGGCGTTTGACTTAGCTCAAAAATTAAAAATAAAACATCCTTTCAATAGTGATAATAAACCTGCTGGAAAGGATTGGCTGGCAGGATTTATAAAAAGAAACCGGCAAATATCAATTCGTACCCCTGATGCTACCAGTTTGGCCAGAGCCGTTGGTTTTAACAGACCTCAGGTAAGAAAGATTTTACAGTCTTCTGAAGAGTTCATTGAAGAAGTATGGGTTTCAGGCTGATCAGATTTTGAATATCGATGAGTGTGGTATAAACACTGTCTCTGTCATAAGAAAAATTTTAGCAAAAAGGAAAAAAAGCAAGTAGGTTGGATTGTTAGTGCTAAACGAGGGTTCAACACTACGGCTGTTTGTGGAATATCAGCTTCTGGGTTCTATGTTCCACCATTTTTTCTATTCCGCAGGCAAAAAATGAATCCTCCTGAATTGTTAAATGCGTGTCCTGCAGACTCAACAGGATACGCTAACAGTTTTGGGATGCATGGATTCTGAACATTTTCTAAAATGTTTAGATCATTTTATTGACAATCTTAAACAAAGTAATGATCGAAAAATACTGCTAATATTATATAATCATAGCAGTCATAGAACCCTAGAGGGTGTTACGAAAGCTAAAGATAATAACATAACTATGATGTCTTTGCCACCGCACACTAGGCATAGATTGCAACCTCTCGCGCAGTAGGCAAGGGAGTGAATTAATATATAGAGAATTTAAATTTATGAAGTAGTACAAGTATTTGCTGCAGCATTTATGCATATTGCAAACATGGAGAAAGCCGTAAAAGGATTTTCCGCAACTGGTATATGGCCATTTAACGCTAGTATATTAAGTAACGAAGATTTTTTACCAGCTGAAGTAACAAATGTGGAGAAAAATGTTAATCCTTCACAGGTAACAAATGAAGTTAATAATAATGGTAATGAAGAAGAAAGATCCATTATCTGCTCTGACATAGCTACAAATCACAGATTTTGTCGAATCACTTAAAGTACTTTCTCCTAAACCTAGTACATCGAAGGAAAGAAAACAAAAAAAAAATAGAGAAAAGAAATACCCAACGAGCAGAAGACCTAACCGGTACCCCGTTTAAGAATGAATTGAATACTAGTATCGCTGGAAAGATAGATCGAAAAGAGAGAATTAAAGGTGCTAAAAAAGCGAAGGTAAAACGTCAAATTACAAAATTGAAACTAAACGATGATTCTTCGGAAACTAATACTATGTGCTTGTATTGCAATAGTAAGTTCTCCGGATCTAAATCCGGAGAAGGATGGATTCAGTGTTTGTCGTGCAAAAATAAAAATAAATACGCATCGATGCAAAATGAGATATTGTGCTTTTTTCGCTCTTCTCAATACGGTGCTTAGTCAAAATACTTTTATAAAGTTACGCACGGTGAAAGAGACCCATCCTTTAATTGATAACCACAACAGAATAAATTTTGAAAAGTTTTCCGTCCCAATATTAACAGATATGTCTTATCCTGTGATGGGTGGAGACTGTGGCATGAAAACTATAACAAAAATCCAAAAAAAGTGAAAAAGAAAAAGTGAAAAAATCTCTTACCACAAAAATTAAAGATACAAATCTAAATACGTATTTCGGCAACTAAGTTGCCATCTTCAGTAGAAAACAAGTGAAGAGCAGTGTTAAACGTAGTGTTTTCGGCTAAGGTAAACCTTGGAAGATATGCTCTTCACCAAATCACTAGTGGAATAACACTTGTATCTTTAATTTTTGTGGTAAGGGATTTTTTCACTTTTTCTTTTGAATTTTTGTTATAGATATGTCTTAGGCGGTTCGCAGTTCCCCACCCTCCCCTATATAGTGCAATTATAAACACATATGAAAGTGTAAATAGGTCTGTACAAAGATATTTCAAAATTTAGTTCACTTATTCTAAGTGGTAATTAAATTACAACTGCCTTTGTCGAACAATGTAAATGATGTAAACGACGATTTTTAAAAAATCAAAGATACCTCTGAAATTAACGAGTTTGGGGCTAACATCTTTTTGTTTTAAGTGGCTATTAAAAATGTAATAATATTGGGGATATTATATTTAAGAAAACGAACCTGAAGACTGTATCTGATGTTATATATTTACATTCGCACATGCGCACATCTCAGTTAAGATGCAGACTCCATAGCAGTAGCATGTATGTGTATTGTGTGACAGTTTTCTAAATGAAGTAATACCAAAACCCACAACCGAGTATATAAGGCCTGGGTAAATAAAAAACACTCTGGACGAATGCCAATAATTTTGCGTTAGGTCCAATTATGTTCCAACAACACTCGCACATTTTTTTTCCCTATCCTTAAAGCTAAACACTAGACAGACACACATAAAATTAGTTAAAGAATTAATTTTTTGAGTGTCTTTTTAAATAATATTAATTTCTTAATTCTTGAAAACTTGAATATTTTGGTATATCTTCAGACCTAATCGCTTTACTTAAATCCTATCTTATTAATAGACATTCTTAATTTTGTTTATTATTATTATATATTATTTTGTATTTTTGTTAACGATGTTGCTGATTGCATGTCATCGGAGTTTTTGCTTTATGCCGACGATCATAACAGTTTTTCGATTAATTACCTCTATCAATGACTGCGAATATTTGCAGAGGGATCTTGATGCAACTTATGAATGGAGTAAAGTTAATCACTTACATCTTAACATCAGCAAGTGCAAAATTATGTCATTTACACGTAACGTTTCGCCATTAACCTTTGATTACACTATTGATGATGGTAAGTTGCAACGATGTGATAGTGTGAAAGATCTTTGGTGTTTTACTCGACAGTAAATTGACTTTTAATCTACCTATTTACGATATTACTACAAATGCAGTGCATAGATTAGGTTTTTTTAACTAGAAATACTAAACTATGTGCCTTCTGCCAACACGCATCACAATTCAGCGTCCCCGATCGCATCCATACGCACTAAGGTAAATTTAATTTATGCCCATGTATAAAATACTAAATAATAAGAATTTTTTTTTATAATACCGCCCTGTACATTCTACTTTTAGTTAGTTTGTTTCCAAATTGATTTGTTTAGTTATTTTATGTACTAATTAGACTTCAGTTTAATTTAGTTTAGTTTAACTTTATTAGGAGTTTATTTCAAACTTCTTTCAAACTCCTAATAAAATTCCTAATAAAAGTTATTAGCTGAATAACTCAAATAACCTTACATTTTTCCTATACTTATTAGCTGAATTTCTATTAGATATACTCTTATTAGGAGATTGAAATACTGGCCGTTAGTCTAATTTAGTTTAGAATAATTTAGTTAGTAAGTACTATGTCTTGTTTTTTATATGTTTGTTAAAATTGTCCTGTAAGTAGCAGTTTGAACTACTGTTGGGTAAATTACAAATAAATAATAATAATAATAAATAAATGAATTTTGTATATATAATATGATAATTTATTAAAAGTTATCGATACAATACAATGTGGGATATTTGCAGCTATATTATACAGGGGGGTTTCATGTATGCACAGGCTGTTTCAGATCATTCGTCCACTATCTTTTTCTAGCGATATATGACAGCTAGACTCATGCGCCAAAAAATTTAATAACAAAACCCTAGCTGAAGAATCCTCTAAAAATATTTTCAACTTCCGGAAAGGTTTCATTATACCGTCGGTAGCAACTTTATTACTTTAAATGGAATCATTTCTTTTTTCCCTTGAATGAATTCTACACATTATTTGAATACAATTTTTACTAAAGTTCACTATCTCTAAATTTAAAAATTTTGACATATGCATCTTCTATAGTATTCTGTATTTTATAGACCATTACATATGATGGTCTCATTTTATTACGCCATAAGAAAAATAGTCGTACATACCAAATACTGTCAGACACCACTATATTTTATACAGAATGTTCATAAATCGATGGTCAACTTCGACACTGTTAGTCTTAGAAAATTTAATGCAACATTATATTTTTAATTATAGAATTCGATGCAAAAATGAATTCTGATTCGTTAAGTATTGAGGATTTATATGCCTAGTTGTAGTCGTTTTTGAGATATTAACCGTCATTCACTCATGATTAAAATTTCTTGCGGTGGGCTATGAAAAAAACAAGTATAATGGAACGTTTGCGGATGTTGAAAATATTTTCAGATGATTCTTCAGGTAGGGTTTTGTTATTACATTTTTTTTGTCGCATGAATCTAGCTGCCCTATATCGCGAGAAAAGGATAGTGAACGAGTGGACTGACACACCCTGTATTTTGAAAAAAAGGACGCGGATCAAATCCTTGCTTCGTGTATTTTTACTGTAAACTTGTGAAATTTTTAAAGATATAAGAATATTTCAAAAATATATAATCTTAACAAGGGTAACAGTTTATACTGCGCAGAGAGCGACTATGTAAGAGTTAGAATTGTTTAGTCCAGCAATGCGAAGCAAAATGCGTTCTTGTACTGACAAAATATCAGAACTAATGGTAAAATTACTCCACAAGCACGCGTCGTATCTCAGTCTTGATTCTACTTGATCATAATAAGGAGAAACTATTGCTCAACATGAAGAACAGTTCGTAAGTTATAAAACAAATTCAGTTAAGGAATTGAGTTTACTAAATAGGTTTTCACACAATGGAGTGCCCAATTAAGATGTTGATCAAAATATAATGCAAGAAGTTTACATCCCGCTGCAGATTATAATGTTTTATCCTCATTGGTCATTATCCTAACTACTTCAACATCGTTCTGCTAGTTGTGGAAACAGACAATACGCCTTTTATTGATGTTGAAATGTAAATTATGATCTGTGAAATAGGTGTTGCATAGGATACAACCGGTATTGATTTAAGGTAAAGGTCTTGGTCATTAACGTGCAGAATGAAAAGAATATAGTTCATAATTGAACCCTGTGGAACGCCCATGCTGGTTGACAACGTCTCAAGAATGACACATATTACTTCGGGTCATCCAAAAGGGACTTGATCCAGTCAGAAGCCACATTCCTAATCTCGTAATCACAAACTTTAGAAATCAATTTACGGTGATCGACACAATCGAAAGCCCTGTTCAAGTCACAAAAGACACAAGTAAATCCTCTCTTCTTTGATTAACATTTAGAAAGAGAATTAACGGAACAATAACACAAAACTATAAATAAACCTAAATTAAAAGTATCTGACAGATGGAATAACAAAAATGTGACACAATGACCTTTGATAGATCAAAATTGATGATACCACTGTGAGTACATCATACACACTCTCATTATTTTTAATTGAATTTTTGTAAATGGATTAAAAAAAAAAAACAATGGAAAAAGAAAATTGCTAATTCAACTTTTCGTCCGAAAATTGCTAATAAAATTCCTCATGTTAAATCCATTCGGGGCCATATTGTATCATAGATAATATGTTATTTCAAATAATTTTTTCTTTAAAAGTTTTGAGACAGTGCAATGTGTTGAAAAATTTAAGAGGATAAGTGTTTATCCAAGCAATTATATTAATAAATGAAAAATGCGTAGGTGCGTATAATAAAAAAAAATGCTTGCAAGCATTATTAAGAGCTTAAAACTTAAAGAGTTCGAACAAGAATTAAGCTTTATATAAAATCAAGAAACAACCATAATAGGAGATGATAAAGTACTGCTAAGTATGGATATTTAGTTCTAAATATAATAAAAAAGAAGTTATCTCAGTTGAAACTAACTTAAAAGTTTTACAAGCATAAATATGTTTACATTGATAAACACTGGGGTCTAAGATCTTGGAACCCGTAACGGACAAGATGATAAAGAAATGAATTAAAAATAAACTAGATATCAGAATAAAAACATCTCTATCGATTAATAAGTAGGTAACTATAATAAAAATGTTCAATATCCTGAGACTCTAATGGTATTAATTTTCAATTATTACTTCTGGTAATATTTTTCTTCGGCGTTCCACGTAGGTTATAATAAAAACAAAATTGAAATTGAAAAGAAAAAGTAAAATCCTATGAAGAAAAGTTAGAAAAATCGTGTAGTATTTAATGTGACAGAAAAGAACAACAATCTACAAAGTTAAACCACGTAAATTTTGAAGTACTTTTCGTATGAAAACATGATTTAAGTGTTTGTTTTGTCATTCTTAAAGATAATTAATCCACGATTTATAATTATTTAGATCTCATTAAATACATTGTTTCCTTATTTAATTCTTTTTCTTACGTGTCTTGAGGAAGAATTATTACCGGTTTCTTATTGAAAATAGCTCTTATTCTTTAAATGATTTCGGAAAATGACGAATTTATTTATATTAGTATAAGATACAAGGCACTAAGAAAAAATAATAGAAACATGTACTTTTCTCTTTTATATATATTGTAATCCTATAATTTCCAAATCCTTTTCTTATTCTTTCGTATCTCATATTTTATGAATAATTTTTTTTTTTTATATTTTGAAACAAAAGTTATTTCTATTCGAGATACAACATATTCAAAATAAATTAATTTCAGAATTTCAACGGGACATAAATGAAATATTGACAAATTAATGGTTATTGAATTAATATTAATTAGATTATTACACGATTATAATTTACAAAAATTATCCGAAGTACCAATTTTACAAAAAAAAAATCATTAAAAAAAAAACAGTATTTACGATTTTTTTCAAAATTTCCGGAATTAAAAATAACTTAATAAAAAATATGTATCCTACCTTCTCCTGTAGTCGCAGACACTATCAGTACCAACGCAAGCCCCACTTGCAAAAGTGCAGCCATGCTTGCAACAAACTGAATGCTCAACACAGTAGCAGCAATTTATACTCATCCCCGCTACAGACGCTGATGGCTCGCATCAACATTGTAGAGCGACGCTGATTCTGCAAAGCAGCAGCTCTCAATATACAGTGCCGTCGAAAAGTTTCCGCGTTTAGTCATATTCGGGCACCTGCATTGTAGGCGCCGCACAGTGGTTCAGAACGCGAAAAAACGCGATCGAAAATCATATTTTCAACTTCTTCGTACAAAGTTAAAATTGCAGTAATTTAATCTTGAATAGTTGCTCTATTTGATGATGTAAATAATATGCATCTTATTTATATAAGTTTTTCTATATTTGCTTTCAAAGCTAAGTAAAATTGAGACGTTTCTGCGTATAGAAATTAGGGTGTAATTAAAAAGGGTGTACCACAAGAAAATGCGCTTATTTATTGATGTCATTATAATGTTGTTAAACATTGCTAAGTTTTCCGCTTACAAAAGATAAATATGAAAAAGAATTGTGTTTAATTAAAAAGATCGCGAAGTACAATGGTTTCAATTCGGAAATAGTAACTAAGATAATTAGGAAACATAAACTTAAGAATCATATTCAGGATTGCACATGTTTGCTCCCTCAACAAACTTGCGGTAATAAATTTGTTTCTTTGCCATATCATTCAACCACACGTAAGTTAAACAGCATTTTTAAAGAACAGGATCTTCAAATTGCATTTAAGTCGAGCAGTTCATTAAAATCTCTCTTGGGGAACACTAACGATAAAATTGAGGTAGATCAAAAATCTGGGATTTATGAAATAAGTTGTAGAGATTGTAATCAAAAATATGTTGGGCAAACTAGGCGTTCAACCTCAACTCGGTATAAAGAACATATTGCACATTTCAAATACAACAGACCGGATAAATCTAGCGTTGCTCCACATATTTTAGGCACAGGTCACGGTATGCCTATAGATAGGCTTAGGCTAGTTAAAACTGTAAATAATTTTAGAGAATTAGATAGTTACGAAAGTATTTATATACTTAAAAACAAATATAAATTAATGAATTCCGACAAAGGACCAATACCTGAGTCCAGCTTATACGCATTTTTGTTAACTTAATTGCTAGTTCGTCACGTTCCACTAGATTTAGATAGTATATAAGCCTTGTTGTTTGTAAAGGATGTCAGTGTTAGTTAGTTTACCTTAGCAGAAAACACTATGTTTAACACTTCTCTTGTTTTCTACTGAAGATGGCAACTTAGTTGCCGAAATACGTATTTAGATTTTTTATCTTTTTAATTTTTGTGGTAAGGGATTTTTTCATTTTTTTTTTTGGATTTTTTGCTAAGTAGAGGATTAAGTTTAGTTCTACACAATCCTACACGGTATTTACCTGATTTATGCGTAAATTAGCTATTTGGCTTTGTAAATTCAAGAAAATTAGCTGCAAATATTTGCCTATTCACCACATATAAAAGAAAACCACACTTGGTACCCGATCAGTTGAAACTCAACTTTGAGTCGAAACTTTATGCAGATTATTCTGTGTGCTATTTTCGAAATTTCTGACGTTAGAGTGGTTGTAAAACATTGTGTTTTTGTTGCAATAGTTTTTTTGAAAAGTTGTGACGTAATCGACGCGAAGAAAATAAGTCGATTGGTATTACACGAAGTCGCTATGGAGAATGATGATAAATCGACTGAAAGTAAAAACGAGCAACTAAATATTGGTTTATACTTGATACATACGGGCTTGGCGAGGAAGATAAATCAAGTAAAAATATTTTGTAGTGGCTTGAACACATATTTTTTCCAAGATATTTTCAATATTGGAAATCGTCCAATGTTCTATTGGATGAAGTGTTTTTATGAAAAAACATAATGTTTAGCTACAAGAAGAAATTTTTTTTCCTGAATCTGTTTATTCCGATTGTCCATCAACTTCGAGTATTCCAGGTCGTCCTTCAAAGAGTTTTGCTGAAAGTTCTGATGTTATAAAAAGGAGTAAAACCGAGGAGCTCAGAAAAAGTACTTCCATGGAAGAACTTGTGCTTGCTACTTCAATGAAAGTCGAGACAAAAGTACTGCCGATTTGATAATTGAAACTACTTCAACACCAACTAGAGGCAAACGTATAATGGTAAAATGGAGGAGTCCCGAACAAGAACTAAATGCCATGACTCCTGAAGAGGCTTTATCATTTATTATCTTGGGTGGTTCTACGAAGCAATATATGCTTATTAGAGCAACAGCTTTAAAACGTGGTTGCAAATTTACCACGATATTCTAAAAGCAAAAAAGACGTTTTATCCTGAAAATATTACAATATCTGAGCAAACATGTGAAGTGCGTTTGCAAAATTTATTAAATAAAACTTGTGAGTCTTTTAAAAGTGGTGGAACCTGAAAATGCAAACTTAATTTTGATTTGCAATTTTGATGGTAGAAGAAGAAGCACATGAAGCAAAAAACAAAGATGTGAAAAAAATTCGTACACATTTTACGAGAAAATCATCAAGGGAGCATACAAATTGTGGATTAATATTAAATTCTGATCCATATTTAAGTTTACAACACTTAACTGATTCTAGAAAATGGCAATTTGATTCGGATATTTTAGAGTTAGTAAATGTTATTGGGGAAGATGATACTGCACTGGATATATCATCTGAATATTTTTCCGATTCTGATTAATTATTCACAAAATATAAAATGTAATTGTTTGTTTTTAATTTTTGTTTTGACTAAGGGTGTTGCTGTTCATGCATAAAAACATTTTACTGAAGCAAAAAGGCTTAATTTTGTATTTTAGACAAAAATTTCTACAATATAATTTGAAGATGTTGTAAGGTTGTAACCACTAAACATGTTCAATTCAATGCATTAAGGGGTGGCTTTGCCAAACAAATAGTTCGAATTTGCAAAGTAAACTGTATAATTTGTATAAAAAATATTTTTCGTACTTGTATTAACCTTTTAAAGGCCGCATGGTATAATACTTCATATATCTCTTTCATATTCTCAAAAATAATGTTTTATGGTCATTAGAATATAAATACATAATTAAATTTTATGTATCATCAGTTGATACAAAAATATAGCAGGTTCCCAAAATGGGAACGTTGGCATCTTCCTGTACTATTGGAGTGAGGTACGTTTATACAAAACAACGATAACAATATACAAGTGTGATAGTATTTTTATTTAAATACTTTACCAATACAAAATTAACAAGTATATTACATTATCAAAAACAAGAAAAATTATTTATTTGAATGGTACTGTTCAAAACAAGTAACTTTATGCAAACGCTTTCCGCACTTAGTGCAATGAAGTCTGGTATTTCTTTGGCAAACGACACATCGGCCTTGACTAGTACCAACAGGTATGTGATTTATACCATCGTACCTTATATCCCCAGATACAGAAGCAGATGGTCCACCTTTCCTCTTCCGCTGAATTGAACCAACTTTCAACAAAGCCATTGCCACATCTCGTCGGAATTTCAAGTGTGAAATATTTTCTTGAGGATTTATATGTTGGTAAAATCTGAATGCTGCTACAACACCTAAATTCAGTGCGTTGGAGAAAAGATTCCACCACCATTTCTTTGATCTCAATCTAGATCTATAGCTGGCACATAGGCGATCAGTAAGGTCTATACCCCCCATTCCTGAGTTATATTGCTTGAGAAGATTAGGTTGTACAATCTCCTTCTTATTTTCTTGTTTTACTCGCCTGGTCGTTTTCTGTAGCGGTGAAACTGTGAAATAATTGCTTGCTATAGTGACAACCGAATTATCATTCCACTTCACGCATAAAACAGTATCATCTGATCTGTAATCATACGCCCCTCTACTTTCTTTTTTCAAAATGTTTGACGCAATGAGAGGGCATTTATTTGTACGATTTTCTCTGATGGCTCCACAAGCACGAATGTTTGTTTCTGATAAACTTTTGAGAAGGGCGTAGCTAGTAAAAAAGTTGTCAAAATATATGAGATGGTTGTCAGGAATATCAATCACTGATATCATATTATTTACCACTCGTGTCCATAGCGGAGTTGAAGTATTACCGGTCTTTCCACAATAAATTTCGAAATTATAGGGGTAACCATCATTGCCACAAAGCATCCATATCTTGAAGCTAAATCTAATCGATTTATTTTTTATAAACATTTTAGCCGAGTGATGTCCGTGATACGGTAGGTACCATGGCTTCATCAATACTTAGTTGTTTGTGGAAAATCCCGAATTGCTGAAGATTTGCCTTGAGCTTATCATAAAGCACCGATACTTTTGCTACCTTGGAATTGCTGAGATTGTTATTATCAGCAACATGGAGATACCGCTTTATTATTCTAAATCTTTCCCTGCTCATGGTTTTAGCAAATATTGGTGCTTCCATATCTTCTGCCGTTGACCAGTAATCATTTTCAGAAGGCAAATTGTGATAGCCACTAATTAGAAGTAAGCCAAGAAATTGCTGGAGTTCTTCTTCAGATAAGCTGAATAATTGGTGGTTTTTATCTCGCCGGGCATAAAGTTCCGTTTGCTCTCGTATAAAACCAATAATCTCCGAAGTAAAAAATAAGGAAAATATTTCGTAATACGAATTGCCGCTATGTTCTTCCCCTACTTTAGGAGGTTCACCAACCTCTTTTGTAATACCAACTCTTTCCGTTTTCTCCCATACACCTATTCGTGGTGCCTCTATTTCTTCTTCTTCTTCTTCAGAAAACTCACTTGCATGCACATGCACTTCTATTTCTCCTGGAACATCCTGCGGCAGATTGTGCATATCCATAACTTCATCGTCATCTATTTCTTCATCGCTTGGAATGTTTTGATCTCCGGAGATCGGTGGTACAATTACTATATCAACTAAGTTTTGAGAGGACGAAGCCTCTATATCTTCAACAGCATTACTTAGGAATCTGTAGTTTCTAACAGACGATCTAACATGCAATAAACACTTACAATAATTGATTTTGTAACAGCATAAATTATTTGTACATACCCATAGAATTTTTTAGGATCCATTATTGCAAAGATGTATATAAGGGAACTAGTAAATTTACGACCGCACTACGAACGAACCGGGTACAAATAAAATAATTTTTACCCACCTACCCCGGCCAAAAAGCGGAGTATTTTACGTGGTTGGCGGTTCGTACATATGTAGATAACAGAAGACGGAGAATAAACAAATATGTTTAGGAATAGTGGAAGAGACACAACATGTACAACAATAAAATAAACGGCAAAGCAATTTTACTACCTCACGACTGCCAACGTTCCCAATTTGGGACATACAAACATTTATCATTATTACAGCTATGTTCAAGCAATTATCGTAGAAATGAAATACGCATAGTGATTATTGTGCTACTGTAAAGCTGTAAACTGGATTTTGGAATTTATATTAAATGTATTAAATAATTTGCATGCGATTTTCTGAAAATTGACAAATTGCCTCGAAATTAAAAAAAAAATTATATTACCGCATTAATACAAAAATTATCGATTTTTATATTTAAATTTGCTTCGTAATTTTTTGTGTTCTACAGCAGGATTGTTGGTTTAGGACTAGCTTGTCAGCCTCATATACCTGCAGTAATAAATTTTTATAATGCCCATGCTTGAAGTAGTAGTAGTAATTATGTAGTAACTAACAAATATTTGATGACGAAGTAGTAATTTGCGGCGATTATAAGACACAAATAAGCAATAAATTCGTGAACAGTTTGCTAGACAAAATTTCCCGATAAATCTGTTGTTTTGAAAACGAATGTAATTACATATTTACTAAGTAATCATATTTATCTGCTAGTATTTCTGCATTTATCAATTGAAGATGATATTGAACTAACTTGCTACGGTCACAATTTGGTGATGAATCATTCTAGAAAGGAGTCCTGGCAATATCTGCTATCTGAACATGGATACAATTAAATCGGATTTACAAGAAATAATTAGTTATGGAAATAGTACGGATTGCAATATTCTGTAAGATAAGTAAATAGGTTTGGAGAGTGAAATACTAGGGAATGCATTCATATGCAAGGTCTGTAGAAATTGGCGCAAGCAGTGCAAGTGGCCTTCTTGTTTATTTTAAATTTTTAACTGTTTATCTCAATTGAAAAATCTTTTACAGTCAAACCAAGCTACTGTGTCATGTTAAGCAGCACTGTCGTTTTAGGATGTACCTACATTTGCAAGAAAGAATTTTAGCGCTCTAGATTTAAATACATTACAAACACTAAGCGCGTATACACATTTTGAATTTGACTGATTGTGAGTTAATTAATCTATAAAAAAGTTATACTAATTGAAGGGTACAATATATCTAAAATACATGTATAAAATAAAAAAAACTACAATGAATTTTTTATATTGTTTTATTCATTTACATACTAAAATTACGTAATGAAAAATAAACTATTATAAACTACAATTCCTCAACAGAATCTAACTGGTCTAACCAATCCGCTTCAGACTCCGAATCACTTAAGGATATAATAAATTCTTGCTGTTCTTCTGCAAACTGATCTTTTTTGATGTACTCTTTTTCAATATTTTTTTGCACTCCTTTTACCACAAATTTGGTATAATTTAATGCTTGCCTAATTAATGTATCTATATTACAACTTCCATCAACATTTCGTAAAACTACTTTGCTTTTAATTATGCTCCAGACCAATTCGATTGGATTAAGATCACAGTGATGGTGGTAATCTTAACACTGTCTGACCCACAGCTCCTGCATAGTTATCGATTCTGTAATCCGGTTGTGGTTTATTTCGTGTAACAGTGTCAAACAACTAACACTTTAACATTTCTGGATGATGTTGTATATTTTTTAACACAAGTCAAGATTTAATATCTGCCTTTTTAGATGAAGAAGCAGGTGCCTTATTAATTTGAATGCTGTGATAAGGAGCATCGTCCATAACAGTTATTGAATTTTTTGGTATATTAGGCATTAACTGCCTTTGAAACTATTTGGAAAATTTTTCGTAATTCATTTCATCGTTGTAATCTCCACTGTTTATTTGGATTTAAATAAAAGAAATGCTCTCATTTCACCACCAGCATGACACGTAATCCACCGTTGGCCTGTCCCGTCACTTTTCAAGATATCTTTTTCTTCTAAGCTTTGCCAGCGTTTGGACACAGTGTAATGTTTATGTATATAACTTTCATCAAGGTACACTGCTGGTCTTCTATTTTCACCGAGACTATCGTTATGCATCATAAATCGCAAGTAACGTGCTGTCCATGCCATTATATATTGTCGCTCCATCAAACATTTTTTATTTAATTGGCATTTCCTATACTTATTTCCCACACCAATAAGAATTTTACGTAGTGTCTTTTCACAATCTCTAAATTCAGGTTCAGTTTTCATGTATGTACAGGGTGTTTCAGATCATTCGTCCACTATTATTTTCTCGCGATATATGGCAACTAGATTCTTCTTCTTCTTCTTAATCTTGGGCCTTTGTACCGTTAGGTGTAAGGCGGTTTTATCTCACTTGCACTTTTCCTTCCATAATTTTCTATCCTCGGCTATCTTTCTAATTTCTTTCCATCGTATTTCCTTGTTTTCTGCTGCTTCCCTTATTCTGTCTTCCCACGTTTTTCTGGCTCTTCCTTTTTTCTTTTTCCCTGGTACTCGCTTCTCAAATACTCTTTTCGTTAGTCTCTGTTTTGGCATACGGCACACATGCCCAAACCACCTAAGTTGACCTTTTATTATCTTCTCACTTACAGCTTCTATCTTTAGTTTTTGTCTGTATACATCGTTCTTTATTCTATCTCTTTTAGTTTTATTTTCTATGCGTCTTAGGCATCCCATTTCCATAGCATCCAGGCGTGTTTTATGTTTATCTGCTAAAGTGCATGTTTCGCTACTGTAGGTTATTGATGGTCTTACTACCTTTCTTATTACTTCTGTTTTTATGTCCCTGGGTATTTCCTTCCTCCCTAAAAATGTAGTCTTCATCATATGAAATAGCCTTCCTGTTTTTCCCATTCTATCATTTATTTCTCTGTCTATCTTCCCATTGTTATGTATGTTATGGATTTTCTTTTCTCTGGACATTATCATGCTTTTTGTTTTCTTTATATTTATCACCATGTTTATTTCATTGAGTTCATATTCTAGCACCTCTAGATTATACTGCAAGTTCTTTTCCGAATCCGACACTATAACCATGTCGTCTGCAAACAACAGTTCATTAATTTCTGTTTCCTGCATTTGCCAGTATCCTAATTTCAATGTCTTCATCTTTTTCTTAGGTTTTTTCATAGCTTCATCTAGTACTATGGAGAATAGAAGGGGGCTTAACACACATCCTTGTTTTACACCTACCTTTGTTTCAAATTCTTTTCATTGCTCATTGTTTGTCCTTTCCATGTTCTTATTACTTTTATACATTGATTTTATTATTTCAATTATTCTGCTATGTATATTTCTCTTCCTTAGCGCTTCCCATACGTGCTCTCTTTGCACCCGGTCAAAAGCCTTCTCTAGATCTATGAAACACATGTGTATGTCTCTACCTTTGCTTATACATTTTTCGCTTACTTGTCGGATGATAAAAATTAAATCTTGTGTACTTCTTCCACTCCTAAAGCCCCATTGTGTCTCTTCTATTGTATTTTCGATCTTGTTTTTTATCCTTCTTTCAATTATTCTAGCGAGCAGTCTGGCAGGTATACTTGTTAGTGTTATTCCTCTGTAATTATCACACACTCTTTTGTCGCCTTTCTTATATATTGGGAGTATTATTCCTGTATTCCATTCCATTGGTATCTTCGTTGTCTTCATTATTTCGTTAAGTAGTTCTGTAAATTTGTTTATACCTTTCTCTCCCATATATTTTATCATTTCCGGTGTTACATTATCTACTCCAGGTGCTTTTCCTAATTTTAATCTTTGCAGAGCGTCCATGGCTTCCTCTTTCTGTATTACTTCTATTTCCTCTGTATCATTTAACTCTTCTTGTCCTTCAACAACGTTTATTTCTGTTTTGGTCAATTCTTCGAAGTGTTGTCTTTCCATTATTTGATCTTCTTCTGTTAATATGTTTCCGTCTTTTCCTTGTATATTTATCATGTCATTCTTTTTTCTGCCTCAGTTGTTTCAAAGCACCATAAAATAATTTTTGGTTGTCTCTATAATTTTCCGTCATTTTTGCCCAAATTTAATCCATGATTCTTCTTTTGCCTTTTTGACCTCTATTTTCACCTCTCTACGTTTTTCTTTATATTTTTTGTAATCTTCTGTTTTTTTTTTGTATATAAGTAGTATTTCCATGCCCCTTTTTTCTCTTTAATTTTTGCTTTTATGTCTTCATTCCACCATTCAGTCTTTGACAACTAGATTCATGCGACAAAAATTTAATAAGAAAGCCTTACCTGAAAAATCCTATGAAAATATTTTCTACTTCCGGAAACGTTCCTATACCGGAAGGCGATAGCAATTTTCTTATTTTAAATGGATTCATATGTTTTTTTCTTATTTCAATCAATTCTATAGATTATTTGAATACAATTTTTACCAAAGTTCACTATCTTTTTGATATATATCTTTCGACTTTCCCTAAAAATAAAACCTAAACATCTCTGGTGATCTAGATGGCCATAAAAGTTCGGACCCTCTACTAATCCATTTATTCGAAAACATTTCACGTAATTTTTCTGACAGGACAACCATCATGCTCAAACCACATGCGGTTTCTTGTTTCCAACGGCACGTTTTCGAGTAGCATTAGTAATTCGTTAATCAAAAAATCGCTGTACCCATTCCCATTTAGCGTTTCTTCAAAGATCAAAGAAGTATGCTGCAATTATCCGGTCACCCATGATACCGCACCACGTGTTTATGCTCCATACACTTTGATTATTTGACTTGCATCCAGTGTGGATTTTCGTGTGACCAATAATGCAAATTATGATGATTTACTTCACCTATACTTTTAAATGTTGTTTGGGTTGAGGATTGTTAAAGTTGCTTGTCTTTTTCATAGCCCACTGCAAGAAATGTACTGAAATTTTAATAGATAATTAAATAATGGTTAATATCTGGAGAACGACTACAAATAGGCATATAAATTCTTGATACTTATCGACACAGAATTCATTTTTGGATCGAACTCGATAATTAGAAATATAATGTTACATTTGAAAAAATTGAATTTTCTAAGGTTAAAGTTGAGTATCAGTAGTAAACCAAAGGGACTATTATGACTGTCTGTCTCTGCCTAACACATGTGAATTTCCGTAATGACGTCACATTTCCGCTGGTTAAAACTCTAGCTCTGTTTCTCTCTCTACACACACACGTGTCATGTTACGCCATGTCAGCGATTTTAAAGAGTGTATGTACGAGTCCGTGTAAATGTGTGTGTGTACTAGAGCGTATACAGGTCCCTCTAAAAGTATGTGTAGCGCGTATACAGGTGCCTCTAAAAGTTTGTGTATCAAAATTTTGAACGCTCTAACGAAGAGATTCTACAGAGTGGTACAATTGGATTTGTACGGAGCCTGGAGTAGGTAGATTGCGTCGTCGTCGCGCGCGCCCTGTGACGTACAGGTACGGCGCGCGCACTTGCAGGTATGCCATGCAGGTGAGACGTGCAACCCCTCCGCCAGCCGTGCAACCCCCGGCAGCCGTGCAACCCCCCGTCAGCCGCGCAGCCTCCCGTTAGCCGCACAGCCCCCATTAGCCGTGCAACCCCGCACCCCTGTGATCGGCAGGTGTGGCGTATGATTGAAAAAAATAATTTTTTCTATGAACTATGTATATAAACTTTTATTGGAGATTTCTACATTTTTTTTTTTTTTTTTCTTTAACATTATTATAAACTATTTAAGATTTCTTTTTTAATTAATTTGTACAATTTTTATTAAAGGTTCCAACACAGATTTCAAGAACTAGCAATATAAAACTTAAGATTATCTTATATTAACTTACTTCTATAACTTGTATAAACTTTACTAAAGATTTCAACACAGATTTCAGAAACTAACAATTTTATAAACTACTTAAGATTATCTTATATTAAATAATATGTGTAATATTTTAACACTATAAATATCTATATAGGTACATACATAAAAATATATAAAATGAATTTCTCTTAGATTCTCAATACTCGCACATCTCTTTTTTTTTTTCTCTTTCTGTTAATCCATCAAACTATTTTGACGTTTTTTGTATCCCCATGGTAATGTATGTATATTATCAGCTAAAATTTGTCTCTTATCGTCATTTGCATCCAAAGATTTTTTGTGAACTTCTATTGAATATAAGTTATGATTTATTGATTTTATTGATCCAAATGTTGAATAATATTTTTTGTTATTAAACAGTGAATCTTTGTATATATCGAAATTTAATTTTCGTATCGCAGCTTTACCCACACCTTTAGCTTTAACAACTTCCTTCTTTTCATCTCCAAACTTTATAGCATACATTTTTGGCTTTAAACCAATAAATTCTGTAATTGCTGTACCTACCATTTCATCTTTGATCATACCGATGATTTTTTTATTCACTTGAGGAATGCCATAGGGGTTATTTGTTGGGTAGTCACTCGTATCAAAATATAGTTGACAATCTCGAGAAATAATATCATAAATGTTGAAGGAGTTATTGTTTTTAGTTTTACAATGATAAATTAAACTGTCTGTATCTGTATAAAGCAGATCTGAATCACCTAATACTTTTTTAAAATAATTGTAATGATAATCATAAATAAGCGTTTTAGATATATCTAATATAGACATGCCGATATAAATAGGTTTATTAAAAGTAATTTCAGTTTTACCTAATTCTATAACTATTAAATTTTCATGAAAAATGGTTGCGGATTTAAAATTCGGTAGAGCAATTAATGTTTCGGCTCCATAACGACCTTTCCAACACGTAACAAGACGAATGTCCCTATGATTTCTGATATTTTCCATAGTCTTCCCAAACACCGAATTATTCTTTAATTTATACAAATCTTTTTCGAATGTGGTTTTTGCCTTTGCACGCAAAGATGTATTAAAATCTATGTAATTTTTTAACCAACTGGTTTGTTTAAATTTTAAAACCCGATGAATACGAATTAATTTCATTCCGAGGGATAATGCTTGAATGAGAGCTTTATAATGTAAAACAACCTTCTCTCTGTCGTGCAATGTAGCCATTAATTTATTTCCTTTTGAAATTTTGGATGGGTAATGATACGGTAATAATGGTAAATCTTTGTGATAATCATGCAAATGTTCCGGATACTCTAGATCAACCTCTAGAATATAACCTACATCATCGTCATCATCCACATCAATATTAACTTTAAATACGTATTCTTTGCTACACTTACGAAGAATCTCATTTCTAATTTGGTCTATATTATGTTCCCACGTAAATTCTGATTGAGGTAGCTTATTGCTCATAGCCCAACCATACAAGTTATTGACATCAAAATACATTATAAATGATTCTTCTTCTATATTTGGGTCATATGATTTTAAATATCTGTTATTTGCTTGAGCATATCGTTTGCTACATTGTACTAAACCACCTCTAATACCCCTCTGAATAAATAAAAGCATATCATTATCGGTAAGGAGTTCTAATTCAACTCTGGTCATTTTTAACATAGCTTCCCAGGAAAAGCCTGCAGTAGTATAAAAATTTGCCGGATCAAGACCATAACTTTTTAAGCAAATTTCACGATAGTTTTCGAAAATATCAGTTAATAAAAGCACATCAATTTTTAAATAAATATCTGAATAGTCACCTAACGTTTCAACGTGGAAGCGGTCCCACACTAATTTGGCATATTTGTAATCATCATTGCTGATATGAATATCGCATAGTCTATTATAAAATTCTTCCTTACTTGGTAGACACGGATCGTTTAACTTTTGGAAATGATCGACGTAATCATAGGGAAACACGCCTTTACGCGTTACAACGTCTAAGTCATTTGGAAAAGCTTGTTTTAGATAAACAAAATCATCTCTTACAAGAGATTTCGCCAATTTGTCTAAAGATGTCGATAAAAATCGATAACTATCTAAAAAGCGTAATTGTATCGAAGTATTATTTATACGAATTGTTTTAGTAAAAGATATGTAATTCTCTTTAGTATTTGGAATTACAAATATTGGTCCTTTGTCAAATGTTAATTCCTTAATTACAAGATGACCATCGTACCCCGAGAGATTATGAAAAAAGATTTGTATGACACGATCTCTTTTAAGATTAAGGTTACAACCTCTGCAAAGTGTGTATCTGTAATTACCTGTAATATGACAATGATCTATTACTTTGGGGTTATTCTCGTTAAATGCATTACAACAGAACATACAGTGTGTAGCTTCATTATGTTGCAGCAATTGTGCAGGTGTTAACTCTGTACACGGAACATTCATACTTAAAACACATTTGAAGAAAATTTCCGCCTCTTCCTTTAGCTTGTTAACGAACCACTTTGCAGGTTCATCACCTCTATAAATTTCAAAGTGATTTAAATTCGGATTTAGCGAACAAACTGTCTGATATGCAACGCTATATGGTATATGTTTTTGATAAATATTAGAATTTAATACATGTCTTGCTCCCTCAGTGTGATAATCATTTATTTTCTGAGTAATACTTTCGAAATCTGCATATATTACAAAAGGAGCACGTATTTGCTTGCGAAAACCATCGAATTTCAATATATTCTTACCAATTTCGGGTAGGTTAATTTTAACTGAATCAAATAGAGAACAGTTCTGTAAATGTAAGTGTAATCTTTCATTTGAACTAAAATAACATAAACATCTATCACAAATAAATTTCTTCCCGTGATGCTTAGAAATTTGATTTGAACATAATAAAGATAAATCTTTTATTAAACAGTAATGACTTTGATTACGTTGAGTTAGATATAGAAGGTTCACATGTTGATCCTTTTTAATTTTAGTGTAATGTAATGGTCCAACTACCTCACCATATTTATTTAGTCCGAATACATTAATAGAAATATCTGTATTTTGTCTTTCAAATTTGCTTATATCACACAATTTAACAGGAAATTGAATACCTTTCAAATTTAAAAGAGCATGATAATTTGATGGATAGTCACTCGTATTCGTAGAATACCGTTTAGTAATGTGAGCCAAAATACACCATACAAAACAAAGTTTGTCGTTATTTTGAATATTTAATACGGCATTTTGGTTTACATTACGAGGTAACTCTATGAAACCTTTTCCTTTTAAAGGACTATATTTATTAATATTAACAGCCAAGTTAATTACTTCGCTTAATGCCCAACCGCTATCTTTTTCCTGAAATTCATCCATTTGCAATAGAATTTTATTAACCATTTCTTGATAAATATCATGAAAAGGAGATGTGCGAGTAATGATATAATTAGGTGTAGAAAAATATTTGTAATCCTGAATAATATCCGTTACCATAATGGAATTTTTTATATAAGAACAACATAAAACAATGTTAATTTTTACCGAAACAAATCGCTGGCTACGTAATTTATCCTCTATAATCGACATACAATCAGCAAGAAACAGCAGTGGATCAATGTGATGTAAATTTAAAATGGTTCCACATGCAATTCGACTTTTAAATGCGGTCATAATCTGTAAAACAATAACACAGATAAATTCATCTTTTTCTAGAAGGTATAGTAAAGTTCTACATACATCTTTCCATATAACGTTTGGTGAAGTCGTAAAGTTTCTCGATGTGGAAGGTGTTTGTAAACTACCACCGAATGCGCTGCCATCTGCTTGCTCTTGTAGTTTTCTTATTTCAACCTTGATCTTCTCTTGATAAAATTTTAGAATTCCTAATTCTGCTTCCAATTTACGTTTTATACTGGGGGCAGGGTTGCTAGCAATTTGGTATTGTACAATATTTATATTTTCCTCATTTAATTTTAATAAAGCTTCATGTTCGGCAACGGTACTGTTTAATTTAAGTAACTGACGGATAGGCTCAAACAAATCAGACATTTTTTTTTTTTTTTCTTTCTAGTGTTGAAACCTACAAGCAACGTGATGAAAAGCTAAAGAAAACTGTAAACTTTATCTAATCTAATACCTTTAATGTTTTCGGTCCTCTTTCTTTAGTCTGTAAACGAAATTATAGCGCACTTATTACCAGCCACTTCTCTCAGCTCTGTAACGGTTAGGTTCAAATTTTCCTTTAAGATCTCCTTAATATCCACCTCCTCTAACGTTGAATACCGCTTGGGCAGAAATGATTCAAATTGCCCATCTAATTCAACTATTATAGCTGCTCCGTATCTTGTGTTTGTTTTACGCATTCCTGTAATCTTGTATTTTTGATTTATGGTTAAATCAATAAGCTTTACGCTAGGTTTGAAATCACCAATTTTTTGTAGTTTATCCATATTTTTTTATCTACTTATTTAGTCGTCTAGACTTGTAAGGTGCTCGTAACAGACTAACATTAAATGCAAGTTTTTTTTATTATTTACCTTCGCTAGCAAAAAGTAATAGATTGTTACATATTGGAGATTTGCTTAATATTGTAAAATCGATGACCTGCAATAATTGCGTGCGAAAAATGTGTCATCGAACCTCAAACCACCGTAAATCTATACATGTATATTGGAATTTGCTACATATTGTAAAAATGATGATGTGCAATAAATCCGTGAGAAAAATGTGTCGTCGAACTTCAATTTCAATGCACGCCATTCTGGCAAGTTCAGCAATATTTAAACATGTGACTTCACTTACAATGAACTACAAACACATTTGTATTAGCGATAGTAGTAAAATATTGTATAGCCTTTAAAGATGTATGCAAACGAAGCACAACTATCACTAATAGAAGTTTGCACCAAATGTGGAAAAAGAATTATTTTAAAAAATCAAACTTATAATGATTGGATAATGTACCGCAGGTACAAGTTATTGCGCTATTGCAAAAAGTGCTGTGATTATGTCATCCAACTAAAATATACTCAAGATCACTCAATTATGTATCAAACCAGACCATTTATGCAAGCAAGGAACTAAGAGGAGACGGAAATTTAATAAAAGGCTAAATGATTTAAAAGAAGATGTTCAAATGTATTCGATAACGAAAAGATTAAAACAGTTTTATCCCTTAATGATGTCGGGGAGCGTTGTCGTTACCGTCGTCGCCAGCGTCGTCATTCACGAAGAATTAGAATGCTTGTGAAAATCTTGAAAAGTTGTCATTGTCATGTGTATACAAATAAAGCATTGTTTTCTTATAAAATATCTATTTATAATGATTACACATTATATATATTATTTTTTATATTAATATTAATATGTTAAAGGGTTAATAATAAAAAAAAACGTGCATCACTTTCTTCCTTTATTTTACAAATTGCAACATACTGAATCTTATGTATAAAACATGAAAAAAAGAATCTTAAACTAAATCTATTCTCTTTATCCATTTATTCTCTAAATAATTTTCTTCACAGTGCCTGTAAGTGGTGTGTATTCTATGATATTGTCATGAAGAATGAGACAATATGCGACGGTATTTTCATTAAAACTTTTAAAAGATTCCAATTCCAGCTTGATATCAACAACTGACGACTTGATCGACTCCTTTTGTTTAGAGCAATCAATAACATATAGCGCACATTCCTTGAAACTCTCGTAATCTAATAGTGGCTGATTAGTTCTGTTGTAATAACTACCCTGAAAACTCGCGTACATGCGATACGCTATAGCATACTTTTTTTCATCAATTTGAAGATTCATTTTGTCGTAAGGATAACTATCGGCATTTAAGTGTAGTTTTATATTCACGATTGAAGTATGGTCAAATTTAGAAGCATCAGCCTTCAAACTGTCTTTTCTATCTGTTTGAAAGGCAACAATAACAAAACGAGGCTTTTCCAAATTTGTACTAGTCTTGACAGGCCATATATCTGTTTTTGTTTTACGTAATGAAGGTAATTCATATAACTCCCACTTTCGAAATGGAATGTAGATTGACTTATTGCTACTTAATGTTTTTAAAAGTTTCAATCGAATTTCATCGTTAACGGTTACATGGGGAACATGCCATTCTATCCTTTCGATGTCAAACGTTGCAGTTTTTGTACCAGTTTTATCAGTGTTTACATAACAATTTAAATCATGTCCACTGCGTAGTAAGATTAACTCCTGGCTAGCATTGATGATTATTCTTTTATAATCTTCTGCAAACCCCAAAAGGAATTTTAATGGTATGCAAGCATTAAATGTATTAGTAGTTGATGATATTGTTGGTTGTGTTTTGCTATTTGGACACCAACCAGAGATCTCCAGAAATTTACTTTCACTGTCGTTGTAAGATATATAGGCCTTAATTGAACTAGTAATACCCGGTTTGGTACACCTATCCACTTCTATTCCATTTATTTCAAGTCGTATCACATCGAAAAGAAACGCATATGGGTTATTGGTTAATTGACATGTACCTGTTCCAGTCGCATTAGAATTAAACGTTCCCTCGATATAGATGAAACTTTCACTAGGCAGTGTGTAAATGTCTTGATGTTGAACAGATATACGTATTTCATCATTTGATTTAAAATTATTGACTCGAGGGTAATATGTATGATACTCTTCTTTCGTTATTGCATCATCAAAGTGCAGGCCTTCGAATATTTCTAACTTTTCCATTATTGCTTACTTCAAAACCCAGAGATTCGAGAAAGACTATATTTTCGTGCGTTAACTGCTTCGCTGCTTCGGTTAGACTGGTCACACTTGATGTTGACAGAAGTGTTTTATCCTGTTGCTTAGGACCTGCCTGCCGATTAAAATCCAATCCCATATTTTTTCAACTCCAACCGAATAACAATTTTTTCGCCACGAAAATCCACGAGATCACCGTCTTGGTCCACTAGTCTTAAAGTAATATTATCAATACGAAACGTATTAATAGGTAAATAAATAATATTTCTAGGCTCAATATTAATGCTATATCCTGGTTCGACTGAAGGAGAGAATTCGTATAGTGTGTGAGATAAACGTCCGTCGTAGAAAGCTGCTGCCGTAATATTACACTCAACTCGGATGGTTACTACTTTAATAATTTGAATGGGAATATCTGACTCATGCTTTACATTAGGTTGTAGCATCCTGCTACTATACCCTAACATTCGACCGATAGAATCCGATTTTGTAAAATCGATACCAAATTTACAAATGATTTCACATTTCAGCGTGCTATTGTTAGGTTTTAATGAAATTACATTATTACCACCTAAAGATTCTTGCAAATACTTTTCAATGTCGGTAACTTCATAGGCGCCAGTCGGTATCGTCACAATTTCATTATCGTAATAAAATTTATTTTGACCGCTATAAATGTTCGGTATAGTATTGTAAGTATGCAGCCCTATTAAACCCAGTGCGTATTCGTATTTAGGATCCAATTCGATGGGTGGATAATAGGTTGCGGTAAGTACGTCGCTCGTACTTCTCAATGTAAACGTATGCGACATGACTGACGTTGTGAGCTACGTCAGGCTCCTTTTATATAAAAATTCTAAACACAAGTGTCCACAATTTTTCTCATTGTAATTTTGATAGGTAGTGTGATTGTATAGAACACGACATTTACCAAAGTATCTGATTAACTCTTGGGGAGGTTTCAAATTGCCAAAAGAATCGAAGTAGTTAACAACAGGTCCGCGTTTATAATAAGCTGTCCAGTGCGTACCTGGACCTGCAATAGAGTCTAAATTAACGACTGCGCACTCAGTGCCCTTTGGATTTTGCGGTAGTTTATCCCTCATATAAACACCACGGAAATTGGGGATATACTTCTTACCAAATGTATCTATGTCGATGTTTGTAAGGGCTCTGCGAGGCAGTCGATTTAATGGTTTTTTGTACGTATAAACAATCCCATTCCTCTGCGATAAGGTTTTAAATATAAACCATCACCTTTCTTTCCCAACGCAATAGCTTCCATTGATTTATTATGTCTTTGTGCCTCATTTAATTCTTTCTGTGCTGCTTTTGCTTTGTTAACGGCTTGTACTATTCCTGCAGTTGCTCCGGATAATCCGCCCAATGCACTTAATCCAGCAAATAAAGGAATAAGGAATGGCAGAAAACCACCTTGTTTAGGTAGTGGTATGATTCGCGGTTTACGTATATTTCGTTTTCCACCAGCATCTTTCACAGCTATTTTAGCAGCTGCAAGTGATAATTTTGCACCCTCCTTCAAGCTGTTGATTGGATAACCTTTGAGTGCATCCTTGGCTTTCTGAAAGATATGTTTTTTAAATGCCACTAATTTTCGTTTCATTCCCATTCCCAATCTCCTTTTTACTCTCATTGCGTTAGTGACACTCCACGCAGCGACCTTTTCTCCAAAGGTAGCCCCTTTTGATTTTACACGTTTCCACGCTCGTTCTTCAAGATCACGGTCAGCTTCGTGTCTACGCTTTAAATCCTTGCTTTGCGAGTATGCAATATCGTGCCCTTTACACGCCTTATCCAGAGGGTTAATTCCCGGATCTCCACGATGTAAACGGTCTTGTAGTTTTGTACCGGGCCCGCAATATTGATAGCCAGGTAGGTGTAGTTCAAATGGTAGTTTATTAATCAGAGAATTAATAAAGCCACCTCCTTCACTGATGAGCAACATTGATAAAATGGTATAAAATATTGAAACATCTTTCTTTAAATCAGTTGCGAGTGATGCGTTTCACGAAGCAAAAGGATTCTGTGCAAATCACAGATTTAGATAGCATACTTGAAAAAGACTGCACTCCTATTAATAGACATGGTCCGTTGCTACCGAACAGTATACGCTGCATAGTATGCGGTCCTTCCAACTGCGGTAAAACGAACGTAATTATTAGTTTGTTAATTGATAAACATGGGCTTCGATTTGATAATGTTTACGTTTACTCCAAGTCCCTATATCAGCCGAAATATCAATTTCTTGAAAAGGTCTTAAAGTCAGTGCCAGTTGTAGGATTTTTTCCTTTTAAGGAAAATGATGACATATTGGACCCGTCGGAAGCACGTGAAAACTCCATCTTTATTTTTGACGATGTTGCATGTGATAAACAGGATAAGATTAGAGCTTACTTCAGTATGGGAAGACATAAGGCAGTGGATTCCTTCTATTTATGTCAAACATATACTCGCATACCTAAACATTTAATTCGAGACAATGCAAATTTCGTTATTGTATTTAAGCAAGATGATCTTAATTTACGACATATTTATGAAGATCACGTTGGAACTGACATGTCATTTGACCAGTTTAAGTCTGTATGTGCCGAATGTTGGAGAGACAAGTATAGTTTCCTAGTAATTGATAAAGATAGTGATACAGAGAACGGCCGGTATCGGAAACGTCTGGACTCCTATATGACAAAACTACAACCAAACAGCTAATCAGATCACATCAAATCGTCGAAGCGGATCAACCTGATACACCTGATCAGTTATCCTGATCTACCTGTTCAGAAAACCCGATCGATTCAGTCAACCTGATATATCTGATATCTACTTAGAATGAAAAATCGCCTTACGTCTGAAATTATCAAGGCTAGCAAAGCTATTCGAAAGAAGCAGTTAGCAATGAAGATGGGTCGTTCCAACGCGGAAAGTATATTAGAGAAACATTTCAAACCTATTACGGAGCCACTTCAAAAAATCTTGGAAACAAGCACAATCAAGCAGGAGATACATCCACCAACACAAAAATTGAAAATTTCACCGAAGAAAGAGGCAGAACAAACAACCGATTCAATTGAAACACCTACTGTTAGGAAACGGCCAGCAGTGCGACGACTTCAAGAAACCATATTTGATTACAATCCACTTACTGAGGAGGAGGAAGAGCAAATTAGTGCAGAGAATTCCTTTCAAAAGTATCGTGATGAATACCAAGCCTTAGTTGAGCAAAATCCAGAAGCTGTTAATGAATTTCTTGAACAATATTCAAATACGCCAAGAACTTATATAGACGGCTTGCTTGCAGACACAAAGGGAGAATACGATACAACTACCGGGGTTCACATTGATCCTGCAACAAACCAACTTAAATTAGGTTCTGCAATTTTAGAAATTGATGGTAATGATATTATAATTGATGATATACGATATCAAGGAACACCTGGTCTCTACGAATTAATTTTTAAGACGTATCCTGTCGGTTACAGTAAACAAGACAGCGAGAATTATCGTGACATCTTAACACGTACTAATGTTCATCGTCGAGGATATGATTCGACGCAACAAGTGAAAGGTAACAAAGGATACAAATACACTAATGTAATTAAACCTTTAACTCTTCGTCCTCGTGCAAGCCCTCATATTCGTCCACGTGCAAATACTATAGCTAGCTTTCGAGGAGGAAGAGGTCTCGGTAAACAGATGTTAGTGAATAATGTGCCTTATCAGTATGTTTATTGGGATGATATAAATGAGCTGGTTGATAGGCTTAGGTTGTTAGTTGCTTCAGAGGAAGCTGGTCATACAGGTCACAATAACGAAATTGCATCGATTATTGAAGAGCTAAAAGAAGCAGGAGTTATAAAGAATGAATGTTGATAAATTTGGTCGTCACTTAATTGTTGGTGTCACACATCAAACAAGTACAGACAAGTTTGGGCGACATATTAGTAGCAGTATAACTGATTCTTCTCAATTTCATCAAATGGGCAGCGGTTTTTCACTTACTGCGAACGGGGACTATAACATTGAAAATAAACGTTTGTGCAATGTTCATTTTCCTATAGATGCTCAAGACTGTGCTAATAGAGACTACGTCGATAAGACAATAGCAGCAAGTAGGTCCCCACACTTGAGAATAGTGCGTGAACTGGCAGAGTTACAAATGCAGTTTCCCCAGCTGAAGCAAGAGCAAGTGATTCACAATCGACAAATTAGCGACATTCACAACACAATACATAAAATTAAAGCATTCTTGGAAAGACATAGTCAAAATTTAGAAAAAGGTATATCACTTGAAAATAAATTGAAATTAAAATTAGACGTAATTGAACATAACGCGCGTAGTAGTGAGAATCTGTTGAAACAGCGTGTGAAAGAACTGGAAACGCGAGTAGAAACTTTGGAAAATCATGACAAGTCGAATTAAAGAAGATATTGTTAATGAATTGCATAAACAGGCTAGACGGAACTTTAGAAGGCGACGTGTTATTATAAAAGGACTAGATGATCTTTGGCAAGCAGATTTAGCTGATTTGAAACTTTATGCTCGTGATAATCGAGGATTTAAATACATATTAATAGTAATAGATGCTTTTTCAAAGTATCTTTGGACTTTTCCGTTAAAAACAAAAGGGGCTACAGAAGTTAGAAATGCTATGGAGAAAATTTTACAGCAGCAGCGAACACCTAAAAATTTACAAACCGATGCGGGCAAAGAGTTCTATAATAAGTCATTTAAAGCATTAATGAAGAAATACAATGTTAACCATTATTCAACTTTTAGTATCATGAAAGCATCAATAGCGGAAAGAGTAGTGCGCACATTAAAAGAAAAGCTGTATAAGGAATTTAATTTACAGGGAAAATATAACTGGATAGGTATACTGGATGATATTACTAAAAAATACAATAATACAAAGCATAGAACAATCGGAATGAAACCTAAAGATGTAACAGCTGCCAAAGAAAAAAGTTTACTCTCTAATGCATATAATCGACCCAAAATCGCAGCGAAGAGAAAATTTTCTGTCAATGATGTAGTTCGTATTAGCAAATATAAATCCATATTCGCTAAGGGCTATACACCTAACTGGTCATCTGAACTATTTCAAATTGGAAAAGTGAATATTACAAACCCTGCAACATATATACTAAAAGATATGAACGGAGCACCTATACTTGGCAGCTTTTACGAAGAGGAAATGCAAAAAGCAAAACATTCAGATGTATACTTAGTTGAAAAAATACTGCGTAGGAAAGGAAATAAGGTGCTAGTGAAATGGCTTGGTTTTCCTAAAGAACAAAATAGTTGGATAAATAAAGATAACGTTTTGTAGTGGTATATTAGGAAATGAGTCAGAGTGTGTTCCTACAGTTGAGTATGAACAATGGACTGCAACGGTGTTATGGTTAAAGTGGAAGGCTTTCAATACAAAAAGGAAATTTTAAATCCCGTTTTTTCGTCAAAACATGGGATAAAGGTGAACCGGAATCGTGTCCAACCATTCCTTGTGATAGATTTGCAGGGATTCAACGCTCCAAACTTTACACCTAAGGAGATGAGTATAATTGATGGGTCGCATACATTACACGTGCTATTCAAAAGCGTAGTACCCTTGCCACTTCTTCCTAATTGTAAACAGCGAGAGATACGATGGCTGGAACGTAATCATCTTGGGCTTAAATATGGTTATGGATATGTTGATTTGAAAGACATTGTTAAAATTTTGCGTAGTGTATGTGCTAATTATACTAAGGTTTATGTTAAAGGACACCAGAAAGCTAGTTTTCTTAGAACATATTTAGATTTGGAAATTGTTAATTTAGAGCATAGTGAGTTTAGCGATGTTCCAAATTTAATTAAAACATATGAAAGTTGTTTTTATCATAAGATAGGTGTGGCAAATATGTGTACAGAAACTAATGTAAGGGTTTTGTATGATTATTTAAAAAATATAAAATAAAACATTTCTTGTGGTATATAACGCTTTTTATTTATAAAGTACAATGTTTTTAATTCAAATTTAAATATGTAGACACATCCTTTGTAAATTTCATTAACTCGAAGTTTAATATTTCAAAAACACAATCTATGTATTCGGAATTAACTTCTGGGTAATTGCTTCCAGCGCAAGCAACAACGTAATAAACCTGATTGCCGCATACCAATTTTTCCACATATTGTTGAATTGATCCCATTTCAAAATCCCCAGGATTTTGCGCTATTATTCTCAGCAAAGAATCATAATACGTTGGAAAATCCAATTCCACTAATCTGTGTAATCTTTTCGTTACGGTGTTTAAAATCCTCATTAGTGTGGTTATGGCGATTTTGTCCAAAGTATATTCTACACAACGTCTGCTCACTCGTATAAGAGGAATCATTTTCTCTTTTGGTTTAACTTTACCACCCACGTAGCACAGCTTCAATGTAAATAGATCTAACTCTTCGATTGTTTCATGATTCACCTCGTCTTTATCACCACTTTCCTCTCGACATCTACCACAACACCAAACTTGCGGATCCGTTTTCATATGTTCCTCTATTGCCTTTCGATGCTTTAGAAATATGTTGTCCCATTCGTAATTTGTGAATGATATAGAAGCACTATTTTGATTTCTTCTTAGCATAACAACTGGTAAAAATCCTCTGGCCGGACTTAGACCAGTGGATATGGAATAGTAACGACTTAAAGGATATGATATCTCATTAATCAGACGAACTTCTTTTTCAATACCTTCTTCATACTTTTGTAGCATACCATCCAGTATGTCGTTAGGCAACAGCGGCATTGATTGGGACCCTGTTGATGATGATGATGATGGTGATGGTGATACGAACATTTTTTTTTTTTTTTTTGAACACTACAATTCACAGCAGCACAATAAACCTCTTTTCTTCTGTTTCGACTTTAAAATAGTTTCACTCCCACCTCTATCTCCTAGACGTTGCGTGCCATTCCTGCCAATCATACCTGCCACCTATCGGTTACACTCGTCGATCGTACGTCACACACAAAATTATTTAATTATAAGATAGACTCTGAAATCTCCAATAAAAGTTTATATACATAGTTCATAGAAAAAATTATTTTTTTCAATCATACGCCACACCTGCCGATCACAGGGGTGCGGGGTTGCCCGGCTAATGGGGGCTGTGCGGCTAACGGGAGGCTGCGCGGCTGACGGGGGGTTGCACGGCTGCCGGGGGTTGCACGGCTGGCGGAGGGGTTGCACGTCTCACCTGCATGGCATACCTGCAAGTGCGCGCGCCGTACCTGTACGTCACAGGGCGCGCGCGACGACGACGCAATCTACCTACTCCAGGCTCCGTACAAATCCAATTGTACCACTCTGTAGAATCTCTTCGTTAGAGCGTTCAAAATTTTGATACACAAACTTTTAGAGGCACCTGTATACGCGCTACACATACTTTTAGAGGGACCTGTATACGCTCTAGTACACACACACATTTACACGGACTCGTACATACACTCTTTAAAATCGCTGACATGGCGTAACATGACACGTGTGTGTGTAGAGAGAGAAACAGAGCTAGAGTTTTAACCAGCGGAAATGTGACGTCATTACGGAAATTCACATGTGTTAGGCAGAGACAGATAGTCATAATAGTCCCTTTGGTTTACTACTAGTATCGATTTATGAACACCCTGTATAAAATGTAGTG
Organism: Cetonia aurata; assembly: GCA_949128085.1. Lineage (NCBI taxonomy): Eukaryota > Metazoa > Arthropoda > Insecta > Coleoptera > Scarabaeidae > Cetonia > Cetonia aurata. Next base: position 22,587,193 of record OX421889.1, on the reverse strand, counting down.
ATTTCTATGACAGTATTTGGTATACACGACTATTTTTTTTATGGTATAAAAGAATGAGATCATTATCTCTAATGGTTTATAAAATACAGAATACTATTGAAGGAGATACAAATGTCAAACGTTTGATAAAATCGTGAATATCTTAAAAACGGTGAACTTTTTTTTTTTTTTTTTTTTTTTTGCTTTCATGGGCAGGTTTAACCCCGTGAGGCAACTCGGCCTTAAGACCTATTGTGCCCCCATGATGTCTTAACCCTCTCGACCTGGTTGTACTCGAACAAACAGGTCCGCAAGTTGGTCGAGAGTTAATTTGCTTATACTGGGTTCGTCCAATCGAGCGACCCCTAGACAGCTCCGTCTCTCCCTGTCCACTGCCGGGCAGTCGGCAAGGAGGTGCACAGGAGTTTCTTCTGCTCTCCCACAGTTTCTACACAGGGGAGAGTTCACTCGCCCCATTCGGTGCAAATGCTTATTTAATGAGCAGTGGCCGGTTAGGACTCCCGTAAGAAGTCTCAGTCTGGCCCTGCTCATAGAGACTGCCTTGCGGAGTCTTTCGTCGCCCGGATAAAAGCCGAGCATTTTACAGTGTCTCACGCCGACTAGTCCATTCCAATAGGAGCGGTGACTAGCAGCGAGTTGAGATCTGACCAAGGCTTTGATACCGCCATAGGAACTCCCACACGATGGTTCTGGACCGGTGAACGGTAGACCACTGGCGCCTCTAGCTAGTTTGTCAGCAATTTCGTTGCCTCTAATCCCAGAGTGACTAGGCACCCATCTCAGCGTAATGCTGTGATGCTCCGCCAATTCTTCGAGCTTCCTATGGCACCTCAGTACCACTTCGGAAGCAAATTTGACAGCCTGTAGTGCCCTGAGGGCAGCTTGGCTGTCGGAAAAAATTTCGACCGATCCATTCCCATGCGGGCAGTTTAAGATGCTCTCTGCACAGGTCTGGATGGCTATAACTTCAGCATGGAAGATGGAAGTGGAGCCCCCTAAGCTGATGGCTTCGCCATTCGGTTCTCCATCTCTCCAGATCCCAATGCCTGTGCCGTTCGGCGTCTTCGAGGCATCCACAAACCAGCGATGAGAACATCGCCTCGGTCTGTGAATGTATGCTTTGGAGACCTCACTGTTGGAAATATAGTGAAGCTGAAGACAGGCGGAATCTTGTCCGCCCTAGTGGACAGAGGTACTGTCTGTTCGATGTAGTTGAAAATGCTGGTATGGTCTCCAGTTTTACCAGAGAAACCTTTACGCCCGCTACATTTTACGCTGTAAGCTGCCAGGGTAGCTTCTGACCGCAACACCAACTGAAGCGGAGGAAGCCCAAGAATGGTCTCCATGGCCGCAGTCGGCGTCGAGGACATGGCTCCCGTGATGCCTAAACAGGCAATCCTTTGGACCTTGCTGAGCGCGTTTACCGCGTAGCCCAGACTAGCCTTATGCCACCAGACTAACGAGGCATAGGTTATGGAGGGTACAATGACCTTCGTGTACAGCCAGTGCACCATTGCCGGTTTTAGCCCCCACGTTTTACCAAACATTCCTCTGCAGGCCCAAAAGGCCTTTGTGGCTTTGTTCGACACTTGTTCAAGGTGTGATTTGTACGTCAGTTTTGCGTCCAAAATAACACCTAGGTATTTAACCTCACTAGAGACCACTATCTTCGAGCCGAAGATGGCTGGACACTGTAGTTTTGGAAGTTTCCTCCTCCAAGTAAACGGAACCATTGTCGTCTTCCGAGAGTTTACATTTAACCCTTCTTGTTGACACCATCTCTCCACCAGTTTGAGTGCGACTTGCATCCTCTCGGAAACCACGCCCACGGTGAACTTTAGTAAAAATTGTATTCAAATAATGTGTAGAATTGATTAAAATAAGAAAAAACATATGATTCCATTTAAAATAAAAAAATTGCTATCGACTTCCGGTATAATGGAACGTTTCCGGAAGTCGAAAATATTTTCAGAGGATTCTTCAGGTAGGGTTTTGTCATTAAAGTTTTTGTCGCATGAATCTAGCTGCCATAGATCACGAGAAAACGTTCAAGATATCATAAATTACATAAAGAAAAAAACTGATAATGAAAAGGATTTTTTTAAACTTTTGTCAATCAACGTTTCACATATTTTCTTTATCATATTAAAATTATTGTAGATCTAATGTGAAAAAATAAGGCCGCTTTCAAAGTTTCCTGTTATATATTTCCTCATCAATAATTAAATATTAAAGATATATAATTAATATTCATATATTAATTATATATCTTTTTACATCAAACGTTGTTTCAGAACGTCGGACCGTATTACGAACAGTAGTCGCGCTAGGAATTGATCTTCCAGGATAATTTACTGCAAATAAATCGCGTGTAACTTAAGCTAAATTTTCACCGTAAAATTGTTTTACTATAAATATTTTTCCCGCGGGCGTATAATATTCCATTTTTTTTTATAAAATTACTGACCGCGATCAAAACTTACTAAACGTTATAAAACTAGGACCGCACCCTCAATATCTCACGACGCTTTATTAAGAAGAAAGTGAATCGGACACTGACTTCGCTTGAAGTGAATTACGCATGTATAGCGATTCGTTTCCCTCGCCTCGCAGTGGTACGGAATGAAGGCTTCGTTGATTTGCTCCAAATTAAAAAGTTAGAGCTGTTGATAGCATTTTGTAGTAATTAGACAAGGGTGTCTGCTTGCAGTTAAACGGTGACGACATATACATATTAGTGGAGATGGTATATTGAATCGTATATCTGATACACTCGCTCAGCAGAACAGCATGCGTATTTCTTTTAACTTTTTTAACTCATAGAAACCATATTTTCATCCATATTTTAATCATATTACTGCAATCGACAGATTGAAAGTGAGCTCTTGGTATGATCGTCCTACAAATTTGGTTTTCTTGCTAGACACTATTCGATTTTTTTGTTTAGACGCGTTATCCAACTTTATGACGCTATAAAATTTTCTACATTAACTTTACTACTATGCCCAGTGACGAATATCTATATCGTGAACAATTCCGTTTCGATCCATTGATTGTGCAAATTTGCAAAACATGTATTCGGCAATTTCCAATAACCTTTCTCGGTGCGTTTAAAGGTAAAAGTAAAGATGAAAGAAAACATAAGATTCAGTCATTAGTTGATACGGATGGCAGTAGGAATTAGTTATAAGTGAAACAGATAATTTTGTTGCGTTCCGCACTACTGTGTTTAACCCGACGAATTGGTTTGTTTAAATAATAACTCTAAGTTCTCTTAAAATAACTTTATTTCACTTTTAAATAAAATTCAGTGACAACGGGTTGAAATTGTTTGTTATTAAATGTTGACGGTTAGAACTCTATTCACTTACTGACTGATCTTCTCTGTTGAATTTAGTTTTTAAGCTGATACATACGATTATTTTCTCACGCTAGGGATTCGTTGTCGTAGAAGTTCATATGCGTGCCCTCAGACCAATTAGGGTGAGCGATTAATTAATTAGTTACGGTTGACAAAAATCTAAAATCGGGCTACTTTGGTTCCAACTTCGACGATACGAGATCGTGTTCTTAGAATTAGACAAAGAATTGAATATAACACATGATAAAATTTACATTTGAAGACTAAGAAAGATTTGAAAAGGATATAATAAATTTGGTTATAATTGAGAATAAATGTCGTCTATATGAGAATATATGAGGTGAGAAATGAAGCAGCTAAATAATATTAGAAAACAAATACATAAATTTGATGCACACAAATTAAGGGTTATCTAAAGGTTATATGATAGTGAGAAAAGTGTTTATCTTATATAGAAGTCTTAAATGAATTAAAATACTTAAACTAACATATGAAAACATATATACATGGTGTCACATAATATAAAAGTACTATGGTTATCCAACAATTTAAATCAGAGGCTCCCAAACTTTTTTTCCTCATAAACCACTTTGAAAGCTTTGCTGGTTCCGGTGGACCCCCTGCAGCTACATTTTTACCATATTCCCAAAACTCGACAAAAAATGTGAAGATTAGATCTAACTATGGAAATTTGCGTTGCGGCTGAGTTATTGGTTAATTAATTAATTGATTGTGCTGTGAGTGGATGTCAAAAAAGTAAAGTTAGCCAATCAAAAAAGTGATTCCATCCAACTTTACTCCTTTGACATCTACTCACAGCACAAGAAACCAATCAATTCTCACATATTTTATTTAGAAAACTCCCCATTCGGAGTGGTAAAAATAAAAAGAAAAATAGTATATTTCCTTGTGTTGTATTTATTCAAATGTAATCATTACACTATTAATTATTATTGTTATTATATTACATTGTAATATAATACGATAACAGTCGTAATATAATTAAAATTAAATATTAATAACGTAACGTAACTTCTACAATCACAATCTCAAAATAGTCATAATTTTAGTGGGAGGGATGTACTTGATGGATGACACTAGATTATCAATATTTGGCTTCAGTTTTGTTAGGAATAACCGCAAATCTCCCCGTTCTGTGATATTCAATCTGCTCCTTTTTTTTGTTAAAGGGTTTGTAACGACACTAAAACTTTTCTCGACAAGATATGACGAGGGAAACGCTATCAAAAGCTTTTTCGCAATTCCCCACAGTCCAGGATATTTTTCGGGTATTTCTGCCTGCAGCCAAAATGTTTGATACCCTCTTTTAAATTTCACCTTCAGTTCCTCATTAGTGCTAAGCTCCAGTAGCTCCTCTTGTATTATCACATCCTCACTTCCTTTTCATCAAGTGGATTTATGATCCATGGTGGTATTTGCATTGGCAGAATATCTTCAAATCTGATTTTAAAGTCATCATGCAGGGCAATTAAATGTTGAACGTATGTGTGAAGATCCTCATCAAGGCATTCTACCTGTGACAAGTTTGGAAACTGGGAAAATTCGCGCCGACTAATATTTTGCTTCATAAATTTCAATTGTCCAAGAAAAGCTGAAATTACACCCTTTGTTTTTATTAAATTGAGGCTGTCCCCTTGTAATTGTAAGTTAATGTCATTAAATTTTTTGAACAAATCTGTCAAATACGCAGACATCGCGTATTTGACAGATTTCAAATTGATCAGGTTTTCTTTTAAATCTGGCTCTTTACTTTCCAGAAACTCTAAAACTGATTCAAAAAGTGAGGAAAATCTTGTTAAACATGCACCTTTCGACAACCAGCGTACTTCAGTATGTAAGAGCAATCGTTGAAAGTATTCATCATTTTCATCGCACAATTGTGCAAATAAACGCGTATTCAATGCATTGCTTCTTATTTTGTTACCTGCATTAATCACAAATTGAAGCGATTGGTGCAATTTAGCACTCAAACTTTTCGCTACTAGGTGTTGTCGGTGGATGACACAGTGAATTGCAGTTACCTCTGCTATAATTCTTTTAAGATGGCTTATAAACCCACGACATCGCCCGGCCATGGCAGGAGCTCCATCTGTTGCCACCGAAATAACGTTTGTGAATGGAATCGATTTCTCCTTAAAAAAATCACTCAGGACATTAAATGTTTGATTCACCTTTAGTGTATGTCTCCATAGTTTTCGCGAATAGTAGCTCTTCATGAATTTCTTCGTCCATAACAAATCGAACATATGCCAATAATAATGCTTCATTACTAGGTACTGAATATGGAATATGCAAGTTTTTACAAGTAACAGTCGCTGAGCTTCTTAAAATATTATCTGCCTGCATTGATAGGTGAACTCAAGCCAACGTTTTAGTTCTTCACTATCGGAACCAGATAAATTTTCGTGGACCCCCGCTTACGAATTGTGAACCCCCATTTTTTTGTCACGCTAACTTAGACCCCCGCCGAGTCTCCCGTGGACCCCTGGGGGTCCACCTGGACCACTTTGGGAATCACTGATTTAAATAATGACAATCAAAGAGTATGTAGATAGAAGAAGATGCCTATATACAACACAAATTAGATTGTTTTGGTAATTGTAATGTAATGCGGTGAAGTATAGCTATTTCATAATTTAAATATTGTTAATAAAAAAAAATAAAGTTATAAGTGTCAATGTAACATTATTAGCATTAAAAGGTTTTAAAATTTAAACAATAGGTAAAATTTAACTACACTGTTGTGTTGGAATTATATCGTGCAAAATTATGTTTTATATAGCTGATACAGATGTAACTTTACGATTAAGTACTTGTAGAAAACTTACTTTAATTAAGAGAGTTAATGAAATGAAAAGAAACGTGATAACTTATGCAAAGAATTTTATTGATGAATATAATGATGTTTTCTCAGGTTTAGGTATTTATAACGTGAGTATCAGGATAAGTTCAAGTTGATACTGACTATTCGAGTCTGTTTGACCCAAAAGAAAATATGATCATAAATTGTGTTTTTGTCCAATGTGTTTTTTTTACTTTTTGGGCACTGGTGATTTCATTTATCGATATTAGGACTTTGTTATTTCATAGGGCGAGCTAGGCTTAAACCATGTCTCTCCATCCAATTGTCTACTCTTCTTATGGTCTGGTTTCACTTGAGTTGGGCCTGTTCCATGTTTTGCTCAGTAGTGAAGAGCGCGATGTCGTCCGCAGAGCCAACAAGTACCACCTCCTCAGGCATCTCTACCCTCAGAAGTCCCTCATAAAAAGTGTTCCAAAGATCCGGACATAGGATGGATTCTTGGACGACCCTGAATGTCACCGTATAATTGCAGTGGCCTACGATAGTCTTAAAGCACACAGAATTTTCGATATTGACGAAATTCAAAAATCTATTAGATAGCTAAAATTTGCAAAGCTGCTCATTTTCTTGTCTCGATGTTGTTTTTGTTGTGCGCTTCGGTTATTGTTCTCTTACTATGGAGCTATGTCCTTCACTGCTAGGCTTGGTGTATTAAAAGTATTCGGTGTTATATTGAGGCATGATAATCTCGCTAAGAGAGGGGCTAGAACACCTTTTGTATGGCCAGAACCTTTTGTGGGATAAGTAGCAGCATAACACTGGAGAAACTGAAAAATGAAGTGGAGCAGAGAAAATCCAAATACTGGGAGAATCTCCAGGGAATGAGGCAAGCTAAAACTCTTCTGGGAACCTATAACCAGAAGAGATCTGCAGAATGCATCAACCTGAGTAAAAATAATATTGGGATATTGACAGAGATCCTTACAGGCCATTGTAAACTGAACGGACATCTAAGCAGGCTTGGAATAGCGAAGGAAGTAGATTTTGAGGGGAACAGGACGAAACGTCCATCCATCTACTCACAAACTGCGCTGCACTGTGCAACTCAGGGGCGCTGCACCTGGGAGCATGTGAAATCGAAGAGGGAGAGTTACCTAATCTGGGGCCTTCGGACATTCTGCACTTTTTAAAAGGAATCAAATTGGACGGCCAGCTGTAAATACAGCGAGAAGACGAGACACAATAGATCTTTCAGGTCGCAGTGTACTATCACCCTAATATCACACATACTTATATTGAGGCATATGCTTCTTTCGGTTATTCGATGTTGTAGAAATAATTCTTACTCTTTCGCCAAAATTTATTTTGTCGATTTTTATTTTTCCTCTACAGCACACAGGTCCTTCATTTTTGTTATTATTTTCTTGGTTAGGGAAGTTAAGAGTAAGCCTTGACATCATACACATTTTGCCCTCATTTAAATTGGGATCTCGTGAGAAGTAGAGGTTCCCTCACCAGATCCCAATGGTGAGCACGTTAAATTGGGTTTAGTGATCGGTATCACTTGAATGATGTGGGCACTTCCGTCGCTATTTACGGTACAATTTTTGGACTAAAGTGTCGGATTTGCCCGCTTGCTGGGCGGACACATAACTGTAATTTTAATAAGTAGTAGTAGTAGTAGTAGTAGTAGTATTTATTCAAATTACCCAAGGTGTCGAACACATAAAAACATTAAAAGTATACAGTCAATCAATAAAAAGCAATAGTAATAATAATAAGTAATAAAAAGTAGTGAAAAACTAGTAAATATAATGAAAGACATTAAACATAAACATAGTACATAGTGGGAAGTCAGGATATCCAGCATGAAAGACAAGGAAGGGAAAGCAGCAGAAAATGAAGAAAATATAAAAGAAATATGGAAAGAACATTTTAAAGAGATACTAACAGAAGAGCAGGGAAATCAAAACATTATTGTTAATGCAGTAGAGCAAGAGGTTTCCGTACCTACTGAAGAAGAGGTGGAAAACGCAATATCCAAGATGAAGAACGGCAAAACGCCTGGCCCAGACGGCATAAACATTGAATTATTAAAGTATGGAGGAAATAAATTGCAAAAAGAAATCTACAAACTAATAAAAACAATATGGGAGACGGAATAAATGCCAAGTGAATGGAAGAAAGGGGCAATTATAACCATCCACAAGAAAGGGGACAAAGCGCTTTGTAAAAATTACCGCGGTATTACGCTTTTAAATGCAGCATACAAAATATTTGCAAAGATTTTGCAGCGCAGATTATCAAATTTGGAGGACGTAGTGGGTGGCTATCAATATGGTTTCACAGAAGGTAAGTCGACAACAGACCCGATACATGTGCTGAAACAAATAGTAGAGAAAGCAAGGGAGTATAACATGCATATGGAAATGATCTTCATAGACTATCAACAGGCGTTTGACACGGTGAAGAGAGGCTGCCTTATAAAAGCACTGGAAGAACTAAAGGTGCCTGCTAAATTAGTGAGGCTAGTGCAAATGACGTTAAACCAAACCAAAGTCAGGATAAGAACTAGCGTAGGCGAGACGGATGAATTTGAGACTAACCGAGGTGTGAGGCAGGGCGATTCTTTGTCGGCAACACTATTTAATTTCGCACTAGAATATGTGACTCGTAAAGTTAACAAAACGGGAAATATAATAAATAGAAGTTGGCAGATAGTAGCATATGCAGATGACTTAGTTATCATTGGCAGGAATAGAAAAATAATAGAAGAAATATATATAGAGATAGAAACAGAGAGTAGGAAAATGGGACTAGAAATAAACAGGGAGAAAACCAAATATATGAAAATAGGAGAAAAGGTGACACGGGAAAGAGTAAATATCTCAGGTGGGGTGTTTGACGTAGTTGGGAAGATCAAATATCTAGGAGTAACTGTTACAAGTTTGGGGGAGACTGACGAAGAAATAAAAGAAAAAATACAAGCAGCAAGCAGGGCCTATTATGCAAATAGGAGACTACTGCAAAATAAACATGTATCAAAGAAGGTAAAAATAAAGTTATACAAGACAGTCATAAGACCCACCATGATATATGCTGCGGAAACTATGAAACTAACACAGAAGGATCAAATAGCTTTACAAGTACAGGAAAGGAGAATAATGAAGGCAATGATGGGACCGACAAAAATAAACGAGCACGAGTACAGAAAAAAAACAAATACAGAAATTTTGCAAGCATTGGAAGGAGAGGACATTGTTAAAGTGATCAAAGTGGAAAGAATTCGATGGCTAGGACACATATATCGAATGAAACCTGAAACGGCGGTGAGAGCAGTGACGGACTGGAATCCGGGAGTGAATAGAGGCAGAGGTCGGCCCAAGGCAAGATGGAGAGACGAGGTGGAGCAAGATCTGGAGAAGGTGGGAGTAAGAAGATGGAAACAACTCGCTTCAGACAGGAAAAAGTGGAAGGAGGTCGTGGAGACATATTCGAAAGGAACATGGACTCTCTAAAGGATGCAAGAATGGGACTAATCCAACCGAATTGGATTCAGAAAGCTTCATTACGAAGCGGCGAAGCTCCGACAGGGGCGTAGAGCCTTATATATATATATATTAGTAGTAGTAGTAGTAGTATTTATTCAAATTACCCAAGGTGTCGAACACATAAAAACATTAAAAGTATACAGTCAATCAATAAAAAGCAATAGTAATAATAATAAGTAATAAAAACTAGTAAGAAACTAGTAAATATAATGAAAGACATTAAACATAAACATAGTACATAGTGGGCGTGTGCACTCAAATATTCAGGCAGGTTAACGGCCTAACCGTCAAACGAATCCTGATAAAATTCATCCAACCCATAGAAACACTTTTCCGAAAGAAACGCTTTAAGCCCGAGCCGAAACTCTCGATGTGACAACGACTTCAATTCAGCAGGTAAGTGATTGTAAATTTTATTACCAACATGTAAATAAGACCGACGGTACATGGGCGATCTCACACGCTCCGATCGAATGAAATTAGGGTATCTTGTGTCGTAACCATGAACATCCGCATTACTTAAAAACTTAGTATTTGAATGAAAATGGGACGCTACCGTAAGAATATACAAATTGTAAACGGTTGGTATTTTTTGACGTAAGATATAACTCCTGCACGACTCAGTAAAATGTAAGTTATTGATAATGCGTAGAGCCCGTTTCTGTAGAAGCAAAATCGGTTTTAGATTACTTTCTAAAGCCCAAATTAGTAGACCATAGGTAATCTGTGAATTAATATTTATTAAAGTCTGGATATTACACATCTTTTTCATTTTAAAAAATACACTCCGCCAAAAAAGTATCGCATAATTTAGTTTTGAATCATAAAAGTATCGCATAATCTTTGTTTGTAGCATAAAGTTGTAAATATACTTTAATGCGCTCTAAGATATAATTTCTATGATTGTTTAAATAAAATACAGGCCAAATAAAAACAAGAACTCATACTTGAGATTTTTATTAAAACAAGAAATTATAATTTTGGAAAGAAAAATGTCATAACAGTAGCTTTTAATACTGAGTATTGCCACCTCTGGCTCTTATGACCGCTCGCATACGGTTTGGCAGAGATTCGATTAACCTCCGTATATAAGCCTGATCCAAATTCTCCCACTCGTCACGGAGAGCATTTGCTAGTCCATGCAGGTCCGCTGGGGCAACATTTTGGGTTCGTATCCGTCTGTGAAGGAGGTCCCACACGTGCTCGATAGGGTTCATGTCCGGACTTACCGCAGGCCAATCTCAAACTGGAATACCAACATCGTTAAGGTATTCCTGGACGATTATTGCAACATGCGGTCGTGCATTATCGTGCATTAACATGAATTCGTCTCCTATAATTGGCGCATATGGTACTACATGTTCTTCTAAAATGTCCGTTATATACCTGTGGGCAGTCAGTGTACCTCTGTCTACTGGTACTAACTCTGTACGACCTGTTAAACAGATGCCTCCCCAAACCATAATAGAGCCACCAGCGAAATTAGGTCTAGGTCTGATATTACACTGCGAATAGCGCTCACCGTCTCGTCTGTACACTGAGATACGCCTATCTGAGGTGTAAAGACCAAATCTTGACTCATCTGTGAAGAGTATATTGGCCCAGTCATTAATGTTCCAATTTACATGTTCTCTGGCAAACCTTAAGCGAGCCACTCGGTGGTTCCTAGTGAGACGAGGGGCTGTTACAGCTACTCTAGCTCTTAATCCACTCTGTCGTAACCTATTCCGAATAGTTTGAGTACTCACACGAGTATTTCTGACTCTAGCCAAGTCGTTCTGCAATTGTCTCGCAGTTACATGTCTTCGACGTAATGCTTGTAGTAGTAAATAGCGGTCATCTTGGCGAGTAGAACATCTTGGACGACTTGGTACAGGTCTTCTACTGTAAATGCCTGTTTTCCTATATCTGGCTACGGCTCTAGAAACACTTGACTGATTGATGTTCATCAAATTAGCAAGTATGCTTGAGATCGTCCATCTTCGATTAAAACAACTATAGCAGCCACTTGTTCTGAAGTTAAATTGCTCATTTTAGTTTTAAAAGCGTTGGTACAGAACTCTGACTTCGCACTTTAAAATTTGTCCGTATAGGAAGACTTTCAATAAACAACTGAACAAACCTTACATATATGCATTTTTCTAAATGCGTTCTTTTAGAAAAAAAAAAAAGTAAAAACGTTAAGTTCCATTATTTTGTTAGTGTTTTTATAGTTCACATACACGAGGCAAACTTTTTGTGAACGTATAAAAATATCTTGGTTCATAAATGCCCTTTTTTAGTTTATGCGATACTTTTTTGGCGGAGTGTACATAAAGGGATTTTTTCAATTTTGAAATAACAACAGTCATATGCATTGTTACGATCAGGTGTGCGTGGCGTGCTGACGCAATGTGTGCTACACCTGATGTAACTTAGTAAGAAAAGCGGTACACACGAGTATGACGCTTGGAGTCGCTGTAATGATTAATAGAAAAGAAAGATCCAAAACGTAACGATAACTTTATTGTAATAATAAAAAAAAAAAGAAAAAGAAGAAACTGGCCACGTGGTTGCTGACTTCTAGTGTTAAGATTAATGTAAAAAAGAACAGCACGCGGTTGCTGTATTCTGATATTAAAATTAAGGCAAAAGAAGGAATAGCACGTGGTAGCCGAATTCCTGAGATTAATTTAAAAGTGACGCAATTAATCCGTTTCTATAAGTGAATAGTAAATGACTGCTAGAGAGAGCAAAGTTACTGGCAATTACAAGTTAAAAGTATAAATAGCAACAGTAATGAAATAAAATAAAAGAAAGCGATAGATACGTTTTAAATAGGATTACTTAGCTGTAGCTTGAAGTTGAGTTCGAAGCTTTTGTGTATGCTGGAGGGCAGCACGTGGTTTTTGTGTTTCGAGTTAAAAAAGGGTCGTTGCGACGGCAAAATTAACTGAAGAGAACAGAGATTACTTAGCTGTAGCTTGAAGACAAGGGAGCTTCGGAAGCTGAAGGGACAGCACGTGGTTTTCTGTGTTTTCGAGTCAAAACGAGTCCGTCACAACGGCAAATTAACTGAACTGGGACAGAGAGCGCGCGTAGTGTGCAGAGCCCTTATAAAGGCTCGGTAAGTAGGTACAAAAAAAGGATGAATCAATAGCAACTTCCAGAGATGCACAAAGGATCATAAAAGACGAAGCGTCTAAGAGGTTGGCGCGTAAATGAATGAATTTAAAATAAGCGAGTTTAAATTTCGTGGCGCGCAAGTTAAATATTCCCACGCGAAAAGGAACCGCTAAGTAACGTAACGGTTTTTCTAAAGTCGTAATTGCAATTGCCAGATCAAAAATAAAGAGAATGAATTTTAAAATTTCCTTCAAAATAACGTTTATATCGCTGATGTTGTCTATGATTAAAAGAAGCGAAATGAATTACTGAAATCAATGTCATTTTGATTCAATGCAAAGTGTAACAGCATATCCCATTTGAATTTATTATCGAAAGTAATACCCAGCACTCTACAGCTCGAAACTGAAACCAATTCAACGGTACCAATGTCAATTCGTAATTGCTCGTCTGTATCAAAGAAAACTATATTGGATTTTTCAACATTCAAAGCTAATCTATTGTTGTTAAACCAGCCGACCAAACTTTGAAGAACATTAGAGCAATTACTGAGAAGCTCACGCATGTTGGTGCCAGTAACCACCACATTAGTGTCGTTGGCGTATAATGTAACAGATCCTGGAATATTTATAGGTAAGACATTTATAAAGATAACGAACAATAGTGGACCCAAAATAGAGTTCCGCAGGGCTCCCGAAACTACATCGAGCAAACCAGTAGTAAAACGATGGATGCACCCAAAACAACCAACGTTAATAAAATATGTAAAATGTATTTGAGACATTTCAAATTGTGAAAATGAGACACCTCGTTAGCTCAACTGGTAGAGTGTCCACCCGGCAAGCGAGAGGTGTCTGGTTCAAATCCGACACGAGGTAAAATTTTTAATATAAAATTTCCTGATACTAAAATTACAGTTATAGCAGAATAGTTATTTGTATCACTAGGCCAGAAACTATAGTTTTGCGAGTTTGAGTACGGTTTGTGGGGCCGAGGCGAAGCAGAGGTCCCACAAGTGCGAATACTCGCAAAAGAGTTTCTGGCCGTGTGTTACACACTATTTTTTGAGCCGACAAATCTTAATTTTGTTGTAAATAATAAAAGAAATTAACGCTAGGGAGCTAACAGTACAGGTTGGCAATACTTATTACGTATGAATTTTCAATTGGAAATCAGGGTTAAAATATCTTAGTGTTTTGACGTTTTAATTTTCTTGGTAGTTTTGATACATATTCATCAATAATAAGGACAATGGAGACGCCAGCTCATATTACAGTAGTTGTGTGTGAAGTTATTAACCATTTATTACCTGTAAAATCGAAAATAGAAATGGAATGAATTTGATTTAATTAAGAGATTGTGTAAGAGAATTCTGTCATCTGTCATCGAATCTATAATTAATGGCAGAACTCCAATATAGTGTTGCCAACCAATAGCGGTCTTTTTGCCGGCCTAGGCCGGAGAATGGTAAGTTTCCGGCCGATTTATAGTAATGCAAAATCAGTGTTTCTGGACGGAGGCGCAAAAAAGCATTTACCTATTTAATGATTTCACACATAAAATTGCTCTGTTGCTTACTTAAGTTTGCTTATATTGGCCAAAGGAATACGTTGTAGTGTTTAAAAACACTTGTTGCAGAAACCTTGTGTATAATATGTAAACTAATGCAATTTTGCTTAAGTGTGTAAAAATGTTCAATACTTTCCACACGAAATGTAAATACACCATTAAGTGAATGTTTCAAAATAACGTACTTAATTTTGTTTAACTTATTTTCAGAATATCAATTTGGAAGGTTGACCTAAGAAGATAAGTTATCCTAAGACAAACAAGCACAATAAAAATAACATTAGTTGTGCCTTATCCGTATTACATTACTTTTGTGTATTGAAGTAGTATTTGTCCATACATACGAATCACTGTTAGTTCAATAAATGAGTCATTATATAATAATCTAGAGGGCAGGCGCAGAATTCCCTGAATTACAGTATGTATAAGGATCTTAACGCTATTAAAATTTCGTTTTATATAGTAAAATTAGGTTTCTAGATTTTTTCTATACATATTATGCTTATGTGTCAAAAGACTATACTCAATTATTTCTCATAACTAAATTTGATGATACAATAAGATAATAATGTTCCCAGAAATGTTATTTAAATCACGATAATTATAAATACATTACAAAGTGATCTTTATTTACGTTAAATTAAATTTATTACAGACATATGTAAGTCGCGCATTAACCAGCAAAGGATTCTGCAGATACAAATCTATAATTTTCTGTATAGAATGATACTCTTTATGAAATCGTTTTTTCACGATAATTAGATTAAAAATATACGATTTTTTACTTACGTTAAAAAAAAGATAACTTTAGTCCACAAATTGTAGCGTAAATAGCGACGGAAGTGCCCACATCATTCAAGTGATACCGATCACTATACCCAATTTAACGTGCTCACCATTGGGCTCTGGTGAGAGACCTTCTACTTCTCACGAGATCCCAATTTAAATGAGGGCAAAATATGTACGATGTCAAGGCTTACTCTTAACTTCCCTAACCAAGACAATAATAAAAAAAATTGAAGGACCTGTGTGCTGTAGAGGGAAAATAAAAATCGACAAAATAAATTTTGGCGAAAGAATAAGACTCTATCGTCGAATTATATCTACAACATCGAATAACTGCCTAACCATATGCCTCAATATAACACCGAATACTTTCAATGCACCAAGCCTAGCATATGGCTACTCATAGTAAGAGAACACCTCAACAATAACCGAGGCGTACAACAAAAACAACATCGGGACAAGAAAATGAGCGACTTTACAAATTTTAGGTGTCTAATATATTGTTGCATTTCGTCAATATCTAAAATTCTGTGTGCTTTAAGACTATCGTGGGCCACTGCAATTATCCGGTGACATTCGGGGTCGCCCAAGAATCCATTCTATGTCCGGATTTTTCGAACACTTTGTATGATGGACTTCTGAGGGTGGAGATGGTTGAGGAGGTGGTAGACCATAGGAAGAGTGGACAATTGGATGGAGAGACATGGTTTAAGTCTAGCTCGCCCTATGAAATAACAAAGTCCTAATATCGATAAATGAAATCACCAGTGCCCAAAAAAGAAAAAAAAAACGCATTAAACAAAAACACAATTTATGTTCATATTTTCTTTTGGGTCAATTTTAGCTCGTGTCGGATTTGAACCTTCCGCCTTTCGCTTGCCGGGCGGACACATAACTGTAATTTTAATAAAATATGTAAAATGTATTTGAGACATTTCAAATTGTGAAAACCAGACACCTCGTTAGCTCAACTGGTAGAGTGTCCTCCCGGCAAGCGGAAGGCGAGGGGCTGACCACTTGTGGAATTAGTTGTACACTGCTCTTGGAATTACACTGTTTTTAAGGGAATTAGTACGAATTCAATGGAATTACGTAAATTATCTAAGGAATTAGTAGAATTTCCCAAGAATTAATTGAAATTAATGGAATTGGATAGGAAACTATGTATGATTTTGGAATTAACAAGAGAATCGGCTGACAACACGAGGTAGTCATGTATGTAAACATATACAGGGTTAGTAAAAAGTCCCGGACCGGTCGAATAACTTTGTTATTTGAAAATTATGATTTCTGAAATTTGGTATGGGGGTATAGTTAATATAAATGCATTTTATGCAATACAGTTAATATTTTTTCACTTCCGGTAATCGGCAATACGTCCAACTTTTTTTTTTTTAAATGGAACGCCCAGATTTTTTTAACACTTTTGAATGCAAAATAAAAAACTACGTTCAAGAAGTATTAAGATGTTTATTTTTATTCACAAGAAAACAGTTAAAAAATTAAAAAAGTGTGCTAATACAGAAAAATCAAGGTACCTTTGAAAAAAGTTGTTGTTTAGTGTTTGCATTCTTTTTGCCGTCACATTTGACAATTTTAAAAGCGTTTTAACTTTTGCATCGCTATAAATTTACTTATTTTAAACATTGACACATTTGAAAATGGCAGAAAAACTTACTGCATCAGAACGAATTGAGATATTAATGATGCGTGGGTACGGTGATCGTCAACGTTCTTTTGAAGAGGTTCGTATTTTGTTTAATACTGTTTATCCGGATCGTCACATTAGTAAAAGTACGGTATGCCGAACAATTCAAAAGTTTGAAGTCTTTCGTCAGGTGAAGGATTTACCTAGAAGGGGACGTCCATTAACAGCAACAGATGAAGAAACTAGTTTGAATGTGTTACTTACAGTGGAAGAAAATCATCACGTGTCCACAACAGAATTAGGTCAAATTCATGAGATCTCTCAAAAATCTGCTCATACGATTCTTAAATCAGCAAGAATGAAAGCCTATAAAATGTATCCCGTCCATGAGTTAACTGAAGATGATCCAGATCGTAGACTACAATTTTACGAAACAATGACGGAATTGATCGAGCAGCAGCCTAATGTTTTAGATCACATCATTTTTTCAGATGAGGCAACGTTTTGTCTCAACGGCACTGTGAACAGACATAATTGTCGCTACTGGTCAATTGAAAATCCGCATTGGATTGAAAAAGTCCATACACAGCGTCCTCAAAAGGTAAATGTCTGGGCTGGTATTGTTGGAAACAACATCATAGGACCATTTTTTATAAGAAGAAATTTAACTGGCAACGTCTACGTAAATTTATTGCGAAATGAGGTTGTTCCAGCACTTGCGGCCCTCTTTCCAAATGCAAACATAGGTGATCACCCTAATGCACATTTTTGGTTTCAACAAGATGGAGCTCCCCCCCCCATTTTGCCCATAATGTCCGCGATTATTTGAATGAAATTTTTCCGGGACGTTGGATCGGACGTAGAGGAGCAATCGAATGGCCAGCACGTTCGCCAGATCTCTCGCCATTAGATTTTTTCTTTTGGGGTCACATGAAATGTCAAGTGTACAAAAATCGTACCCATAATCTTGAACAATTGGAAGAGAGAATAGTTCAAGAAGCCAATCGCATCACTCCAGAACAAATACAAAATTCAATAAGAAATTTTACTGACCGTTTACATTTTTGTCAAATTGTAAATGAAGAGCATTTTGAACAATTATTGTAATCGCAACCTGAATAGACAGGTATCTTGATTTTTCTGTATTAGGACACTTTTTTAATTTTTTAACTGTTTTCTTGTGAATAAAAATAAACATCTTAATACTTCCTGAACGTTGTTTTTTATTTTGCATTCAAAAGTGTTAAAAAAATCTGGGCGTTCCATTTAAAAAAAAAAATTGGACGTATTGCCGATTAAACCTGAAGTGAAAAAAATATTGACTGTATTGCATAAAATGCATTTATATTAACTATACCCCCATACCAAATTTCAGAAATCATAATTTTCAAATAAGAAAGTTATTCGACCGTTCCGGTACTTTTTACTAACCCTGTATATTATACGTGCTTGTATGTCATAATTATGAACAAATTAAAATTTATTTTAAAATTAAAAATGAAAAACAATAAAAAAAAAGCTGCCAAAATCAAAGAAACAAAACTAATAAACCCAAAACGAGCTACGAATAACTGAGCTTGTATATAAGTATGTGCTTATATACAAATCAGGCTTACCCAAAGATCTACATAACTGTCTTCGACGACTCATCCTTTACAAGCACTAAATACCGAATATATTTTACACAAATTGTAACGTAATAAGATTGTAACATTCAGTTTTATTTTATTTATAATTTGTTAGCTACAAAATATATTGTATCACCCTCGTGTCGGAAGTCTTTACGACATTTGGTTTGCAAATAATTATTTAATTAAAAATGATAATACCTGAGCAGACAGCGGCGCATATAGCATGATCAGGATCATTGGGCGCAATGCACATTTTTAAAAAATGATTACAAAAATTCGAAATTCTTTTCTTTTTTGAAACTACTGTATTTGGCTATATTAATATTATACCGTAATTTAACTGTTATTGCGTGCTATTCTTCGAAGAGACTTGCGTTAGAAAATCAAGACAAGTGGTCATTAGATTTTCTGTGTGGATTTACCAAATAAATGAGGAAAATGAAAACAAATCCGTTACCAACATATATTGTTATATGCACGTATAATATTTACTGATACTATAAAATAAGGATCAACAAACAAATTTAATAACTTTCAAAACGAATTGCTACCAAAAGTTTGTCTATTGTAAAACATATACATAAATTGTAAAAAATATGAAAATGAACTAAAACAAATTCTAGGTTTTTCTATTAACCTCATTTATTCTAGATAAGCACTTAAGACAAATAACGTATTATTTTAAGGTGTAATTTAAAAATTGAATTGAAACACAACAAAGAAGGTTGCTAAGAAAAAAAGTCGGCCTCGAAACGAAAAAATTCAAAGGCAAACGACCCTTGATTTTATTACCGACTACATAATAATTCTCGGAGTATATATAATTTTTTGTCGAAATTGAAAACGGTTGTAGAGAATAAAAACAATACTAATATTGCTACTCATACACTCGTAGAAATGATTTCTTCAAACAAGTAAATTTATTATTTTAAAAAATCCGTTGTTTCGAAACAGCAAATTATGAATTAAAAGAGAACCTGATATTATTTTAAGAAAATATTTTTCTTGAAAATCCGTTTTGTTTTAATACAAAAAACATATTGAATCAAAACAGAAGGTGATATTTCAAGAAAATATTTTTCTTAAAATGTGTTCTACAACAAGAAAGTGAATTGTTTGACGCTGGGCAATTTATAAGACAACGGTTGTCTTGTTGGAAGTAGGTAAATCATGAGTTTAAAAATCAAATCGGACTTGAAATTATATCATTATTATGTTAGTTAAGTAACTTTATTTGGAGGCGTTATTGGCATTAAAATTACTACCTATCAGTACCGTAAAATTTGCATAATCAAATAAAACTGTGCAATAGGTAATAGAAAATATGATGGAACCCGAAGTATGCACGCATATATCAAGAAAAAGTGCATAGTATCAGAGTATTGCCTTAAATAACTCGTGTCTTAGTTGTGTAAGACAATTTTCTTGTTTGAAATAATAATTTTTTAAATAAAAAAAGGTCAAATCGCTAGGAATTACTGAGAATTATTGGGAATTACTGGGAATTACTGGGTATTACTGGGAATTAGTGGGAATTATCAGGAATTCAATTCCTAGTGATGGAATTTTGATAGAATTAGACGGAATTAGCATTAGTTGTACGCTATTTTTCTGAGTGGTCAGCCCCTCGGCGGAAGGTGCCTGGTTCAAATCCGATACGAAGTAAAATTTTTAATATAAAAATTGCCTCATATTAAAATTACAGTTATAGCAGAAAAAGTTAAGTAAGCTTTGAAGAAGGTTCATGTTGTAAGATGAAAATTCAAGGTAAAAATTCTCTTTTATCCTTACACAGTTTTACTTATCTACTATAATACTAATTTCGGCGTAACGCCTTTGAACCTGTATCCCAGTGGAATTCGTCGAAAACAGAAGCTGGAGCTGGAAATTCATCTAATATTTCGAATCAGAATAAAGATTTCACCGGTGATAATAGTGATTTAAACCTTTATGCAGACTCTGGTGAGTCTTACTTGTCTTCACATTTGAGCAGTGATGATGAAGAAATAAGTGAAAAAGGTCCAAATAAACCATCAAGAGAGAAGAAGCGTGGGCAAAGAGCTGACAAAACTTCGTTGTATGGATCCATTGTGAAGCAGAGAAGGCTCACCAGAATGAAGTATGTAAACAGAACTAACAAGCAAAGGCACGCAAGTGTCCACCTCCGATTTTGATAAGATTTGGTAGGGAGACAGAATACCGAAAAATAATTGCCACGTATTTTTTTTAGCATTGGATGGAGGAAACACGCTTTCAAACGATATAGGGAACTAATGTTTGGTGTGGAATGTTTAATGGCCATCTCATTGGTCCCCATTTTTACGAAGGAACCCTAACAGGACAACGTTATTTACATTTTTTGCAACATGTGCTTCGAAATCTAATGGAAGATATTCCTCTTAATGAACGAGAAAATCTAATTTGGCAGCAAGATGGCGCACCACCACATAATGCGCAAATTGTGACCGTTTACTTAAATGCCCTTTACCCCAATGGGTGGATAGGAAACAGAGGTTCTATTCCTTGGCCTGCTCGTTCTCCGGATTTGTCGCCTCTCGATTTTTTTATGTGGGGTTATTTAAAGGAATTAGCATACCAAGTGCGGTCGGCGGACCTCGATGATCTGAAAAATCGAATCCGCATGGGATGCCGAAGTATAACGCAGGGGATGATACTTTCATCTTGCACTAGAGAATTGTGTCGTCGCTTAGAAGCTTGTGTCCAAGCTGGTGGAGCCAAATTGAACATTTATAAAATTAACTACTTTTAATTATTAAAATATTTCTTTGAGCTAATAAAAATTGCTTTGAAAAAGTTAATATGAATTGTTCCAAAAACTGACAACGCAAATTAAAAAATTTGTCAAACAAAAGTTGTTTGCTAATTTCTGACAAATAACATGCAACATTAAAAAATATGTGTTTCCTTTTAAAAACTCAAAGATGACCTTGAAATTTTCTTCAAGGTCACGATCAAATAGAAAACTGCATTTGTCATTTGCGACATAACATGATACCAAGTAACTTTTATTTGAACATTGTTTTGGTAACTATACAGTAAAAGTAGATAATGCCTGTAAACTAAAAGCTGAGACACCCTGTATATAAGAATCCGACACACCTCGGTAACACGGGCCGCTGGAAGTCTAATGCAAAATTTCCCCTCTCGCGAAAAAAAAAAGGTCCGTCACAATGATCTTTAACAATAAATAAGTATTTGAACTATAACCGTAACTAATCGAACAAGACACTTTATGATAACACACTGTAAAATTATCAAGCCCATCACACTCTTATATACATAAAGAAATGTATATTTAAATCACATGCGTATATTTTCAAAAAAAAATACATTCTCTTGCCAAAGACATCATCAAGACATAATAAATAAATCGACATTTTAGGGCATACGGTTTGTATGTATCATATTACTTGTTTTTATTCTAAAATGACAAACAATTTTTAGTTTAAATACAATGCTGCATTAAATTTTATTCTAAGAATCTAAAGAAAAATAGTTTACGGTAGGCGTTTATCAAAATGACATATTCCCTGAACCGG
Organism: Cetonia aurata; assembly: GCA_949128085.1. Classification (NCBI taxonomy): domain Eukaryota; kingdom Metazoa; phylum Arthropoda; class Insecta; order Coleoptera; family Scarabaeidae; genus Cetonia; species Cetonia aurata. The sequence goes on along the minus strand of OX421889.1, from coordinate 22,565,158 downwards.
ACATCTATAAAAAAAAAACCAAAAACAAGTAACTTTTATTTTTTCATGTAGTTTAAAGATAAAAAGAGGAAAAAAAATAAATTCATAATATACAAAGGCAGGGGGAGAAAAAAATATTTTTTTTTTCATCTCCTAGCGACCTCACTAGTGCGCACTGTTCTTTTTCAACCTAAAATGTAGGGTTACTAACAAGGAACAATCTCGTCTTTACCCGATCTCGATATCTCTTCTCGCTTCCGAAATATTGCGAAAAATGTATTCTTGGCGATAACTTTGAGTCCCCATTACACCCCTTAAAACCAAAAACGGGACGCTAAAAAAATATGTGCCAAATATTTTTCGGTATTATGTGTCCCTAGCAAATTTTATTAAAATCGGACGCTTGGGTGCCTTTGCTTGTAATTGTCTGTACAATCGTACTGAAACTATTTGTGACGAACAAAGAAACATCCTTTGACAAGAATACTGGCAATTGGGAGATTACGATAAGCAGATGTCACATGTAAGTTTTTTAATTAGAAATATTAAAATAAAACGGAGAAAGACAGGAACCGGGGAAGTAAAACTCAAAACGTAAAGAGTTTTTAATTTGCGAGATTCAAATGGTGTGAGAGTAAAGATATGTTCAATTTTTTTTGCGAAACGTTTTCGATATCTCATCATGTCATCGAAATATGCATGAAAAATGTCAGTTGTAGCGGCAAGTACATAGGGCATGACAAAAGACATAACGCCACAAGTGATGCAAATATAACACTTGTCAAAGAATCTATATGTACACTGCAAAAAATTACAGTAATTTTACTATAGTAAATCGGAAATATTACATGAAATAACGTTGTAAATTTACTACGATAAATCATGTAAACCTTGTTTTACCTGTTTTTTCCAGGATATTTGAGATGGAAAGATATGTTTCGGTAAAATTTATAGTTATTTCATGTACTTTTAAGATGTAATAAAAATGAAAAGAAAAAATACTGTAAAAAACATGTAATATTTTGCGATCCCTACTAAAATTTGCTTAATAATGTAAAAGTGACAAATTTTTCAGGTAATTATTGCACGTTAAATGTAATTTTACCAACATTTATTAATTTTACAGAAAAAAAAACGAAATATCCTCAAAAGAAATCTTATTAAAGAGACAAAAATTATTTTTGTTGTCGTTTAGGTGGGGAGTGCAGTAAATTGTGGACTGCTCAAACGATTCTTAATTTATTTCACTAATAAAACATACATAAGGGCAATATTCATAAAACATAGCCGCCATAACTATAACCACATGTACATACATATGAAAGTATATGTTGTAGGTACATAGGCAAAAGCGCGAATTCCCCGGGCGGGAAATTTAAAAATTCAAATTTGACTACTACATTTTTATGCTATTTTTAGTCTTCAAGAGGGTAGGTACTAAAGTACTGTAATGCAATATCATCTCTACATATTATATGTATATACCTATTCATCCAACAAAAGTCTGCGCATACATATTCGTTTATATATAAAAAACTATAGGTAGGATTTCGTGAGTAAAAGTATATACTATGTATGCACAATATTCTTTGAAAGTTATTTTACTGGAATATTTGGGTAAAATTACCTTCAAATGCACAAAATTCATACGCCGCAATGTGATTGGTTATTAGGTTATTTGCCTGTGCGCGTAGGTAATTCTTGTCAGTTGTTCAAGTGATTATTGGCTCGATCATATCACGTGGTGATGTAAATTGTGGTGACGCTTAAACAATCGCAAGTTGGGGTGATCATTCCTGTTTGTGTGTTCCCTCAAGCATTGCAAAAGAATTAGGTAAGATGCTTTTATAAAAATACTCATTTTAATATATTTTCACATGTGGTTAATACAGCAATTCTTTTTTGCTTTAAATATTTCACCGATTTTACTTATTGTTAGTACTTTGAAGGGTATTCTGATTCATGATGGAACAGACGCCAATATTAAACATAACCTAATGTTTTCATAAATTATTTATTGCTCCATGAATATAAACACAAATTGATTAAAAATTTCACTATTATCCACGATTCACCGTTAAAATTAAAACGAATTCTGAACTGTTACAGCTTATTTACTTAAAACAAAACCTTTAATACAATACTTTTGTAAAGAAATAATGCATTTATATTTACAGTAATTGCATCTCAGGATCTTGCTCCCGGTGTAGAGAACTGTGAGAACTTATGATGCAATTTGTATTCGTTTTTGTATAATGTATAAGAAACTTTTTAAAGATAATTTGGCTGTAATAATTCAGTAGTCGTTTTTAATGATTATTCATTAATTGGGTGTTGCGATAAGTAAAAATTATATTTATCTTTTCCTTCTTGTAGTGGAATATTTATTCGTGCACAAGCTACAGATACCTATTTACATTAATTGGTTGATTATTTTTTAGCCAGTTTTTTTTTTTTTTTATATAGTAGTAGGAAATTTTTTGTGGAGTTTCCGGCTTTTAAAAAAACAAACTATTTTTCCTTTGATAACGTTTCGACCATATTTTGGTCTTTTTCACAATCTTTTATTTTTTTATCATGTTTCCAATTGTATTAATTATATTATGTTTTTACATATATAAATAAATATAATATATATATATAAAAAATATATATATATACAAATGTTTTATATATGTAAAAACATAATATAATTAATACAATTGGAAACATGATAAAAAAATAAAAGATTGTGAAAAAGACCAAAATATGGTCGAAACGTTATCAAAGGAAAAATAGTTTGTTTTTTTAAAAGCCGGAAACTCCACAAAAAATTTCCTACTATTTACATTAATTGCATTTGATCTATTTACTGATATATAATAAAATAATGGAAGTAACATTTGTTTCTCTTTTTTTTGTTCAGAGCAAAATTCAGTGCATTTGATAGCATTTGGTTTGGAAATAGCCATTAAATGTCAGATAAAGGAAATTTATATTTTTTATTCTACTGAAGATTAATAAAATATGTATTTCCTTATTCTTAGTTTTATTCCTATAACTCAACAACATTGACGTTTTGCAAGTTCTGAAGCTGCAACAAAATTGTCTAATAACTAAGAATTTTATTGTTTTGGTACTTATTATGTTTTCTAATCCTATAGCAAGCATACTTTGCCTTTAATTAAATTACTATTTATAGTAGCCTGTGATATCCATATGTGTATTTGATAACATTACAGAATATTAATGGTGATGTCTAAATAAAATTATACAATTTATATTCCTCAATGTTACCAAATTTATATTGGAATCATCAGCACTCTAAATAGGAATTTAATTCGAATTACAGTATGCTGTAAAAAGTAATAAGGTTGTAATCAGAATCACACATGCAAGGGAATTTTTAGTGCAATGTATATTTACACCTGTAATATTCACCTTCTTAGTATTTTTACATGCCTTCCTTATAAAATTACATGCCAAAATTACTTGACTGTTCGGTAAATATACAATTTATATAAATATTGCATATGAGTTTTACAGAACAACGTTTGAAAAATACATCAGCGTATGAAATTTACTGGTGGATAGAAATTTTACTGTATGAAGTAAATTTACCTGTAATATCGTAGGCAACTTTGTTACCAACGATTTTACATGTAATTTTACCTACTAAAATTTTTTTTACAGTGTAGATGGTATTTCGCGAGTCAAATCGCACTGCTGTAGATGTGATTCAAGTAAACAATGTTTATGTTCTAATTTGGATATATCTATTTTGTAGAGGCTTTACAAAGAAAAGTTCCGTGTAACCAGAAACATCACACCAGTATCCCTGTTTGTTTACCAAAAGATATTCCACGAATATGAGCTACCTTTAGACTTTTTTATTCCAAAACAGCATCAGTGTTTCAGATGTAATCGATACAATACTGCTGCAGAAAAAGAGCCGTTAGAAGAAGACTACAATAGCCATCAGAAACGAGAGAAACATACGATACAGATGAAAAAACTCAGACTCAATGCATGCGACAATCGAAAGTGCGCGCAACCAAAAAAAATTACACCACGAGGATCTGTTTTGATATCAGCTGCTAGACTAAAGCCTAAACCTTATTATTAGGTCAATGACTTGACTTTCAATGATTTTTATGGTCTTCAAAAACTTGTCGATACTATGACACAACAGTAAACACAAATAAGCAAAAAGTGCATGTAATTTATAGAACGAGAAGAGTTTTTATAGGTTACAGTAGCCTCCCCTGCGAAATTTGAGGCGAATTTCATTAGAATCTGCGATTCCCTTGTTGCAGTATGTCGTACAAGTTAAACGAGTTCATAGTTCATGTTACTTCTGAAACAAAAGCGCCCGTTCTAAACGCAATCGTACCTATACCATTTCATTAAATTACTTCAACATTGTGTTGTGTATAATTGAAGAACCGCAGATATTCTCGTCTTCATAGAAAACTAATGCTTTCCAACGTAATGCATAAAAATAATGTTGATAACAAAACTTGAGAATCGTACGCGACAATTAATTTTAAGCACAGCCACAGACAGCTCTTCGTTTACGTAACCTCTTATCTCCGTTCTCTCTAAGCTAAAGGTCACGAGTTCTTCTAATTTTTTATATAGCATCGGTTTATCAGTTCTTAGCTTTAAAATCGGCAAAAATTGATAAGTAAAAGACGCTTACGTCTGCGGAATTGAGATTTGCAACTAATGGTAGTCTAGGCCATAGTGAAATTTTGCTGATACAGAGTAATCCAAAATGTAATGCTATGTTATTTTAGGTGTAATATGGTTTATGAAACCCAGAGAATTCATGACAATCAAAATAGTGTTATATAAGTGCACCTTTATTTCTATTTACTGAATTATGTAAATTAATGTAAAATTCCGGCTAATAACTTATGGTTTTGATGGTGTGTTCGTGTCTTTCGTTGAATATTCGACGTTGGGAATTTTAATTCATTCGTATCGTGAGAAACGATATCTATTTGGCGGTTGCCGGGCTAGTTTCGCCTTGGAAATATGAGTTTGTTGAAAACAATTGGGAGAAGGGACTTCTTTTTCGATTTTCCTGAGAGTATAGTAGCTTTCCGAAACATTTATCTAGAAATTGTTTTATTTATCAGTATGAAATGCTAAAAGTGCTGTAATTTACTTATTTTGGATGAGAGTACCACCTGTTTTGGGCAAAGATGATGTGTATCCAGTTATTTGGTGATTCGGAGTGGTCCTTAATTTAATCCTGGGGTTCTGAAGATCAACATTAGTGACAATTCTTGTTGAAGTTATTCCCTGTGTTTATTAATTCATTTATGTATAGAAGGCAGCGATTCGTACTTTTATTTATGGTTGTTGTTATGGACATGTTGATTATTATTGATTGACAATTGTAAGAGTTATTATGTGTCAAATTTAGTAAACGTATTTTTCTATTTTAAACTGAGTATTTTTCATCAAGTTTTACCGGGTTTCCAACTGCACAAAACTCAACAGATTATGGGCCCAGTAATCTGGAAATTATAAGCATAAACCAGATTGCTTCATTGAAGCATTTTTTTTTAAACAAAAAAAAATCAGCCTGAGATAGCGGTGAAAATAGTGAAGACAGACGAAGAATTTAGAAGTTTACCGTGATACGAACGTGTGCGTCAAGTTTTGTCCAGAGTGGTCCAGGGTTAGTCATTGAAGTTGACAACTGAGTTTTTTTTGTGACTGACAGTCAAAGTTAAGTCAAATGACGACAGGAATGTCACCCATAAATAATGGAATTAATTTTGAAAAACTTGAAGGAAAATCAAACTATAATGATTGGAAATTCGCTATGGAAATGTACTTAATAGAAAGAGAAATATGGGATTACGTAGATGGAACAAAAAACGATGACCCTACAAAGTCAAGGAAAGCTTACTCGCTGATTGGCTTAGCTGTCAAAACGCACATTTATACAGAAATTCGGGATCTGCCGAAGAAGACGGGAAAAGCGGCATGGGACGTATTGAAGAAACGGTTTGAAGATACCGGGTTCTCACGGAAGGCTTGTTTAATTGCCGAATTAATAAACATTCGATTCGACGATTGCAGAAACATGACCGAATACCTTAACAAGAAGAAAACCGCGGCACAAAAGTTAAGGGCCATCAATCCTAGGAGTATCGATGATGAAACTTTGGCCGGGATTATTCTTGCGAGTCTCCCCAAGGATTACAAACCACTTATCATGGCACTCGAGAACTGCGGACAACCAATCACGACAGATCTGGTAGTCACGAAGTTATTACAAGAAGCAGATAAAGAGGCAGCGAAAGGTGGTGAATCCGCGCACCTGAATCAAGGCAGAAGAAGAAAATTTGCTGGAAAGTGTAATCATCGCAAGCGGCAAGGACACAAAGAGGCAAATTGCCAGCAGAAGTATCCAAGCAAACGGAAGGATAGTGGCAAGAAAGACGGCAAGAGGGCCGAATCTGTGCATGTCCATACAATTGACAGCAGCAGAAACGAAGAAAACTCCAGGTCTGTGCACGATCATAAGGAACACGGCAACAGTAAAGAGGGAGAAGATCTTGTGTCTGCGCGTGTCCATGTAGAAAGTGGTACGAAATGTAGAAGCGAGTGGTACATCGATGCCGGAGCCATCAGTCACATGACGGCACAAATCGAGTGGGTAAAGAATTTTCGCAGTGAACCTCCAAGAGCGATACAAACTGGTAATGGAAGTTTGCAGTCGAGTGGAGTTGGAGAGGTAACATTGCTGGTTAAAATCAACGGTCGTGTTACGTCATTCAACCTAAACAAGGTTTTAGTCGTACCGAATTTGACTGAGAATCTTATCTCTGTGTCAAAACTGCGCAAAGCAGAGTTAACGGTCGAATTTGACGACGTCGCGATAGTTCGAAGCAAAACGAATCGGAAAATACTTGCTATCGCCACCGAAAGTGACGGACTTTATCGACTCAATATTGCTTGGGAGCGAGTGAATTTTGTACGCGAAAAGAGCACTTTCATGGTTTGACACCAAAGGCTCGGGCACCTAAGTGTAGGTGGAATGCAACGACTAAAGGGGATATCGGAAGTAGTGACCTATACGACGGTACCAGATCAAATCGCCTGCGTACCGTGTATTAAAGGAAAGCAACACCGATTAACGTACCCGAAGAAGAAGGTGGAACGAGCAACCGACCTTCTAGAGTTGATTCATTCGGATTTATGTGGACCAATGACAGAAAACTCTATCGGCGGCTCGCGTTTTTCATTCGTTGTGATTGACGACGTTACAAGAATGACATTTGTGTATTTTCTGAAGGCGAAGACTGAAGTTTATGAGTGTTTTCGTTTCTTCAAATCTGAGGTAGAAAAGCAGACTGGTAAAGTCATTAAGAAAATTCGAACCGACAACGGAAATGAGTACGTCAACGCGACAATGGAAAAGTTTTTGTTGAGTGAGGGAATTATACATCAAACAACTGTACCTTACAATCCCGCTCAAAATGGCGTTGCAGAGCGTGCCAACCGTACATTGGTCGAAAAGGCAAGGTCAATGTTAGCTGACGCCAATTTGCCGAAGAAGTATTGGGCTGAAGCATTAATTACAGCGTGCTATCTGAAGAATAGATCGCCCACAGTTGCAGTAAAGGACATGACTCCATTTGAAGCATGGCATGGCCGGAAACCAGATTTAAGCAACTTAAAAGTTATTGGATGTCGAGCATTTGCGCACATACCAAAAGAGAAGAGGCGAAAATGGGATGAGAAATCCATTGAATTGACGTTTATTGGGTACAGTGAGACCACGAAGGGTTATCGTCTCATAGACATAGAAACGCATAGGCTGACTGTTTCGCGAGATGTCACGTTTATCGAAAGTCAGATGACGCGGGGTTCAGCCCCGAAAGAAGATACTGGGCCGTTTCTTCGTTGAAGTCAACACTTCGACGCCTGCTTGCAACGAAACCGTTGTGGTAGTACCAAACGATCCTGCAGTCGACATCTTGCATGGCCGTGGGCCAGAGGGGGCGGATGTAGATGTTATCGTACCAAAGGCAGAAGTAGATGTCGTCATACCAGTGGCAGATGTAGATGTCGCCCGTATCAGAAGCGGAAACAGATGTCGCCGCTACCGACATCATAGATCTACCAGCTAAAGAAATTCCAATTGAAGTCGATGCTCCTGAAGTTATAGTAGACCAACAAGAAAAACAGCAGCAAAGTATGATACAGAATCCGCCACAAAAATACGGACCGCCAAAACGGTACGGATACAGCGAGCATGCGGATTTTACTTTAGAATCTCCCGATTTTGGCGATCGTTTCCCATTGGTCGCCCTGGATGACTACCCTATGATTAAACTTGAAAAAGAAGACGTCGAGCGAATGGGCCTAATGCAGAAAAATGGAGGAAGGCTATTCAGGAAGAATACGATTCGATAATTAAAAACAAAACGTATAATTTAGTTGAATTACCGGAAACTCATCGTTAGCTACAAAGCCCGACTCGTAATCCAAGGATGTTTCCAAAAAGATGGTATTGATTACGGAGAAACGTTTGCGCCAGTGGTTAAGTACACGACACTTCGTTTGGTTATCGCCCTAACAGCAATTTATGACTGGGACATTGACCAGATGGACGCTGTGACTGCTTATTTAAACGGCGATGTCGAAGAAAACATATACATGCGACAACCGAAAGGACTAAAATTGCACCCATGATAAGCATACTAATTAATAAAACACTCCAGGAAGGTACTTACCCGGATTACTTAAAAACAACAATAATAATACCCATACATAAGAGAAATGATGTAAGTAAAACAGAAAATTACAGGCCTATCTCTTTGCTATCGACAATAAATAAGATTCTCGAGAAAAGCATTCACCAACAAATAATGAAACATGTACAAGAAAATAGCATCATAAATTACAGCCAATACGCGTTTCAGCCAAAATCAAGTAAAATGTCAGCGGCGTACGACCTAACAAACACTATCCAAAATGAACTAGATCACAGAAAAACAGTAATAGTGGTATATATTGATATGAAGAAGGCATTTGATACCGTTTCAAAAGAGAAATTAATTGAAAAAACTCAATATTACGGTTTTGAGGGAAAACAATTAAACTTAATAAAAACTTATATCACCAACAGAAAACAAAGGACAAAAGTAAATAACACTATGAGTGAACCTATGTATGCAGAATACGGAATATCACAAGGGGGAAATCTTTCACCAATTCTCTATATATTAGGTATACGTAAATGACCTATTCGAGCAACCATTCCATGGAAAACTATACGATTATGCAGACGACACCTGTATACTTTATTCCGGACACTGTACAAAAACTATGGAAACAAAATTTAAAGAAGATATCAACATTTTGGAGGAATGGTGTTTTAATAATTTACTAACTATAAATGAAACAAAAACTGAATATATGATATATAGTAAAAAAAGGAAAAGCAAGAAATAAATATACAAATAAACAATCAAAAATTAAAGGAAGTGAATGAAACAAGATATTTAGGATTACAATTACAAAATACCATGAAATGGGATAGACATACACAGAAACTAATTGAACAAAATGTAAGAACAATTGCGGCTTTAAATTAAAATAAACATATAATACCGACTTCTGTTAAAAAACCTCTATACCACGGTTCGCTGCAAAAATTAACTACCTAATAAACATTTGGGGAAACACAACAACAAAAAATCTATCAAACATTCAAAGACAACAAAATAAAGTTCTAAAAATAATATACAATTTACACTATAGAACTCCAACAATACATATTTATGACAAAACAAAAGAACTAAACATACAAGGAATAGTAAACCTAAATAACATATTATTTCTACACAAAATTAGAAAAACATAAGATTACAAACGAATAGAGAAATACATGATTACAAAACTCGCAGAGTATCGCACTTGAGAACTGAAAAATATAAACACCACAACTACAGTCAAACACTAACTACAACAACATTAAAAATGTACAACAAAATACCGAAACACATAAAAGAATTACCGTACCCCAAATTTAAAAGTGAGGAAAAATTAATAGTAAAATCTAAACGAAGACCATATTAGAAGAAAGAAAAGAAACTGCTAGGTGGCCCTCAACACCGTTAGCCCGAGATAGTAGCTCCCGAGGCGAGGATGAGGGATGGCGGGCAGCAACGCTACTAATATACATGTACTACATTATGTAGCTATGTATTTATTATATTGTTGCCTGTTTATTATAAACAAAAAAAAAATTATTGTAATTTGTCTCTTTATTGATTATAACGTACAGAAAAAACATCACTAATGTATGCAATACAATCACATTAAAGATGCTTGCATGTTAGATCCTATATTAGGTGTTATAAGGAGTATTGGCCTCCTACGTCCCGAGGGTTACTGAATGAAAGTCCTTTCTCCCATTTGTTATCAACATACTCATATTTCCAAGGCGAAACTAGCCCGGCAACCCCCAAATAGATATCGTTTCCTACGATACGACTGAATTAAATTCCCAACGTCGAATATTCATCGAAAGACACGAACACACCATCAAAACCATAGCAACAAAGCATTAATTAAATCTATAGGATCAAGTAGATTATTATTCGGAATTTTAAATTAATTTACATAATTAAGTAAATAGAAATAAAAGTACAGGGTGGACCAAATTGCATGTACATAACGGGTAAATATAGATTCGAAAAAATGAGATTGGCAGTCCAGAGCTGCTTTTGCGAGATAAAAACACTGGTGAAAAAAAAATTCAATTTATCTTACCGTTTTCAAGATATTAAAAAAAAAATAATTTTCTTGAATTTCTATTATGCGTTATAACTTTCGTATTATTTAAAATTTCAAAAAATCGTTTGGACATTTTTCATATAGCTTTTTACTTGAGATCTAGAAACAAAATCTATTTTTTTATAATTCTTCGAAATTTTGAGTTATGACGTCATATCATTTTTTCTCAAATGGAAACCAGAGTAGCCTATGTTATGATCAAATAGAATATTTTCCGGGGTTTACAAAAACATATAACACTTTATGTTTATTTTAAATATTAAACAAAATATGCGTTTATAAATTTCTAATAGATTTCTAGTGTGCCATGGATACGACAGATCTATGGAAAGGCCAGCAGAGTATCATGACAGACAAGCAAAGTAATTGACACACAACTTTACACTAATCTTTATCGGTGTACGTTTGGTGCTGTCATATATGAATACCTACTATAGGAATTTGTATTGTCCGTTTTCAATCTTTTTTATTATTATATTCCTATCTTGCGTAATTACTATTAAATGCTTAGCGCCCGAAGGTAATTGCTCAATATTATTTCTCGGTTTATTAAAACCGCTTATTACCGAAAGACCTTCCTGTAGGAGCATCTATTTTTAAGGTGCAAGATTGTCAAGGTTATTTGTTGCTTAAAAAAAGAGCAAAGTATTTTCAAGTGTTCAGTATGTATTTTATTTATTTAAATAGATAGTTAATATCCGACGCCTACAGCGGGCAAAAGGATCTGAGAAGAAGAAATAGATAGTTTTGAGTACGTGGTTCTTATACGAATAATATCGTTGTTATAATAATCTTTAATTATTATGTTTCTACAGTAATAGGTTTTATATTAGGCCATTTACATTATTCACATCGGTCGTAATCTAAAGCAAATACACACACATATTGTATATAACGATGAACTTTGTAACAAATTATCAACGGAATATTTTTAAACTTTAACATTGGCTCAGTTCAAGGCGATAAGAAAATCACCGGCCTCATTTTTTCGAGAGAAAATCTGCAGGGAAATTAATCACAATCCCCGAGAGTCAATAAGATTTTTTACATTACGCACTATTATCCCAATTACCATTGCTAATTATCTAGTGGGCGAAGAACGGCAAAAGATAACACGGCGTCTGTGTATTACATGTTGTTACAACAAAGACAAAGAGAGGACAACGATTCTTGTAAAACTTCATTTGTTGATTATCGTCGTATAACTTGACTTTGTTATTATGTACATGGTTCGCGGTTGTTTATTCTCATTAACGTTTGGAATACTTGAAACAGAGCGTTCGTATCCAACAGCACTAAACTGTTATGCCAGCCCAATTTTCCTATTACCGGACCCCCTTTTACCGGGACTTTTAATAATTGTAATTGACAGTTCCGATTGTTTTACTTGGGCACGGCTGCTGGATCTAAAATGCCGTACTTCGCCATGACGGAATATTATGTATACGGGCTGTCTCACGAGGAACTGAATCGATCGATATATGAAGGAGTATAGGGTGATCGTACCGGTTAGCCGGACAATACTACATTTCGGACAATTCCGAATATAAACCATTAAAACAGTAAATGCCTGTAACTGTAACTATCTCAGCGGCCTCATGTGAAATAAAATGAAACAAAACATTTTAAAAAAGGGCAACTTGTAAAGATCGTGTGCAAACAAATGCTTCTCAGCATAAATGGTAGAGGATACACAGAAAAAAATATTTCCTTAAACTCAGTAAGATTCACTTCACCGAAGTAAACCGCACGTTTATATATACGCAAGAGAAGTTATTTACTCCGTACAAGTAAAATGTTTTCTTGAAATGTATACGCCATGGAAGATAATACATAATTGTAACGAGAAATACATTTCTTTCGTTTAAACCAACCTATTTTCTTCGTTCAAGTAAATGTACTTACTGATACGAGCTATCAGGATTGTTAAAATTAGCATATTAGTTTCATTGGGTGAAATATTCCGATGTATAGGATCAAGAAGCTGTATATTTGAAACAATGAAAATGTGATATAGTCAAAACAATATTTTGTTTGGTTTAATTATTAGTTTTCTTAAAACAAATTATGATATACTTACCTTAACAATAGGCTAACAGCTATCTGTTATAACTGAGGATAACGTGATTGGCTTATAGTGCGTTGCCCCCTACTTCCTCTCTGCTGTAAGCTTGTCACGTTACTCTCTAGTATCGCAAAAAGCTGTTTTCCCTGTAAACGATGCATTTCTGATGCGATACATCACCGTAGCAAATGCTTAAATGCTTGTTTTTAATGAGGTCTATAGATTTTCATCACAGTGCGTTATTATTACTATGTAACTATTTACGATGTTTTACAATATTGTCATTTAAATTTGTAGTATTATTATCAGGGAGCAGATATTATAATAGCGTGAAAACGCTTAGGCACGCTTGTGTTATCGGCGAGAACTGAGAGGCTAAGCATTTTAGCGCCATTAAAGTATCCGCTCTCTGATTATTATACGCATTATACGTTATCAAAAATGCCAATATCTTACTGTCATTCATTTTCTATTAACTTATCCGCCTTATAAATTGTTCAGCAAGATCATATAAACAATATAATACATATAACATACACACATCTTAAGTAATATAAACAATTTTATTTTAAATACTTGTCATAGTAGGTATAATAGATACATAAACGGTACACTTAACTATAAACTTTTCTTATTAATCCCTGGCCGAGAAAATATATGTCCCTGTCCGGAATACATGTTCTACAGTTGGCATTTTAATACTTAAATTATCTAATGACAAAAATATTTTTGAATTAGATGTTTATAAGGTTTCTTTAAAGTAAATCATATATAATACCTTTTTGGATCGCCATATCAATGCTCGGTGTAAACTTTATCAACTGTAAATGTCCCTTGTGTTTCACTCTAATACAATATGTTTCTTCCATTTCAGACACTTTCTTCGGATTAATAAATAATAATACAAACTCAACAATTTGTTATTAACTTAAGATATCACTTTACTCACCTTCAAATGTAACCTTCCGCAAATCACTTCAATTACACCACAAATAACAAGTCAATTCCTGTCTTTATCGAAAGGGCGAATGAGGCGCATGAACATTTTTATAACGGCGCGACGTCATCAACCAGGTGTTCTTAAGTAAACTTGTTGCTTTTTTTGTCTTGAGTGAAGTATTTCTTATTTGAACGAAAAAAATATATGTATTTGACCAAAGAATATATATGGTTTATTGAAGGAAAACATATACTTGGCGGGAGTGGTATTTACTTGGTTGAAATACTTTTTCAATAAAAGCAAATACTTCTATCAAAGAGATTAGTTCTCTTTATTGAAGAAATGATTCTGGATTCAATTAATTACTTTCTTAAATTAAGCAAATTTCGTCAAGAAATTAGATTTACTTAAATATAGCAATCTTTTTTTTTTGTGTACGCTACATGAAAATAGTAAGTACATATTCTCATATTCAAAATCATACTGTTATTTTGATTTCCCATACTTAAATAGGCATTAAAACTTAATTTTTATGAATGAAACTTTTGATTTACAAAATTTCTAACCGGTGAAATCAAGTGTCCCGGAAACAGGTTTTACAAAAGTGCCTGAAATGATTTCTCGGACAAGGTGTCCGAGAATCGGTACTGGACGGGGAAAATTCTTTTATCGTTTTCTGTCAAATGAAGTATGGATATATCTTTCGTATTTGCTCTCATTACTCAAATATGTATGAAGGATATAATCACTAGTTTTCGGACACCTCTTTTGTATCATACGTGAGAGATACAAACAACCGTTATTGGTGTCCGAAGCACACGTAGTTTTCGGACTTATATGCTATTTACACATAATATGGATTCTTTTAAAGAATTTATTTATTATTTGCAGTTTTTGTCGTTTATCATTATATTAGTGATTATAATTTACGAATGAATTCAGTTTTCCACAAAATAGTATTTTTCGTCAAAATTAAATTTAAACAATAATAACATTGGCGTCAGATGCCGAAAAAAACTACAGACGTTCGAAAACAGCCTTCGAAGGCGAAAAGCAGAAAATTTCATACATACTCTAACGAAGCAGCTCTATGAGGAGTCCGAGAATCTGGTGTTTCTATAAGAGAGGCCAGCAGGCGCTTTGGAATACCCAGAGCCACAATTCACGACAAATTTTCCGGAAAATCTCCAGCATTAAAAAAGAACACTGGTCCACCGCCAATACTAACGGTGGAGGGAGAGAGGAAAATTACTGACTGGGCTATCAATATCGCAAAATGTGGCTTTCCAATTTCAAAATCAGACCTAATAGAGGCTGTTACGAAAATTGCACCTGATACTGGCAAAATAGGTGCATTTGCCCGCCCTGGTATTAGGTGGTATAATGGATTTTTAAAACGTCATCTAGAAATTTCGCAGAGGGAAGCCGAAGGAATTAACAGAGCCAGGGCACTGATTACAGAAGAGCTGATCCGATCTTGGTTTAAAGACTTGCAAAACTCTTTAAAAGAAAACCGTTTCGAGGAAGTTTACAGAAGTTTATAGAAATACGAGATATGACACTTAATCAAGAGGGACAAACTATCCGAAACTATAGAATCTAATGGAATAACAAGAAGTGAAACTGATAAAGAGGTAATGATTTGACAAGCGGTTTGGCAAGTGATTTGGCAAATGATTTCACAAAAGGTTTGGCAAATGATTTGGCAAACGGTTTGGCAAATGATTTGGCAGACGGTTTGGCAAATGATTTGGCAAACGATTTGGCAAATGATTTGGCAAACGATTTGGCAAATGATTTGGCAAACGGTTTGGCAAATGATTTGGCAAGCGGTTTGGCAAGTGATTTGGCAAATGATTTCACAAAACGGTTTGGCAAATGATTTGGCAAACGATTTGGAAAACGGTTTGGCAAACGGTTTGGAAAATAATTTGGCAAACGATTTGGCAAATGATTTGGCAATCGGTTTGGCAAATGATTTGGCAATCGGTTTGGCAAATGATTTGGCAAACAGTTTGGCAAACTACTTCACCGCCCACCTCTTCTTAGGCGATGTGTTTAATTCGTCTAAATGTGCATTTGTACCAAACTTTTCAATTTATGTTTTTAGATGATGAGATAACTATGGCATATGATATATCGTTGTAAACAGAATTTTTTGGAGTTTGAAAATACGTAATAAAATTGAGTACAATCCATTACTCGGCTAACGTTCCTCCCATTACACTGAAAAATTTTAACCTAGTAGTAGCAACAGTGTGTTGCTGCCGCGTTCTTCCGTAATGTGTGTTCATGTCGCAGCCCACTGGTAAGTAAAAATACAGATTTTATACCTTAGCAAGTAGATGAAAGAAATAATGTTTTCTGATGTTAATTATTGGTTTATTGACTTATACTGGTTTTCGTTTGATTTATTATTTAATAAACCCTAATTTTTTCATAAAACCAGGTAAAATATTCTGTTAGGTTACATTTTTCACGGGGGGTCGAGTACTGGTTTCCACATTTCGCGCTAAACCAAAAGTCGGCCAGTCTGGCCGACTACTGGAAACCCGGTAATGTCCATATTTTCAAACTATGTTTTATGAAGGCATCAAGAAAATGTTTGCACGCTATTGCGTAGCTGAAATATAACCCTACATTAACTCTGTCCAATGATCGGCCGCTTGAGAAGTACCATGGCCGACTATTGGATCAGTGGTCCCTCATTGCTTCTATACAAGATTCTAACGGAAATCTTATTTTCGATAGCGGTTTGTAGTGAGAAATATGGCGCGCATCAACAAAAAACGTCCAATTCACAAATATTCGGAAGAAGCACTAAAAACCGCCGCAACTGCTGTTCGAGATGGCAAAATGGGAATTCGAGAAGCTCACAGAAGTTTTGGAGTCCCGACAGCAACAGTTCAAGTCCATCTGCATGGTCGTATCAAAGATGGTCCTCGACGAAGTGGACATCTCCAGTTTTAACCGCCACTGAAGAACTGACACTAGTCAGTTGGCTAAAGCGTCTGGCCCAAACCGGGTTCCCCCAAAAGCCATGTGACTTATTAAACACGATCCAAAAAATTGTTCTGTCCGACAAAAGAAACACGCCAAGTAAAGATGATAGACCAGGTGGTAAATGGTATGCTGGTTTTTGGAAACGACACCCTGACCTGTCTCTCAGCGCACCCGAAACATTAACAAAGTCTAGAACGGTAATAACCTAAGAATCGATTCTAAAATGTTTTAGAGAACTCGAAGGTTAAATGTTATTGAAGAATGGCCAACAAGATATTTTTAAAAACCCGTTAAGAATACTAAATGGCGACGAGACTAGTCTATCCATCTGCCTAGGGAAAGTTTTGGCCCTAAAAGGTTGGAAGAATGTCTACAACGTTAAACTGGGGAGCGAAAATGAAATAATCACTGTTTTATTGGTGTTTTCGGCAGCTGGCCATATTCTTCCTCGTATGGTCGTTTTCCTTTATGTCAGACCGCCAGCAAGTGTCATAAGATCTATGCCATCTACATGGTTTCTGGGAGAATCGGAGTCTGGATAGCTGCGGGGCGAGGTGTTTTATGAATATATAGCGAATGGAGTAATTATAGATAGAAGAATAAAGTAATTAGGTATAGAAGATACAGCGACCTGCGATTCTCTTTATCGATGGACATAAATCACATCTTAGTATCGATCTAAGTAAATGGTGCTCGCAAGATAGAATTATATTATACGCGTTGCCCTCAAATACTATGCACATAATGCAACCGGCAGACGTTAGTGTGTTCCGTCCCCCTCAAAAGTAAATGGAAGAAAACTGTTCGAGAGTGGCAAGGGAAACCAGAAAATCTAAACACCGTTTTAAATAAAACTAATTTCCATTATTACAAGGCTGTTTAAATTTAGCTACACTTCCAGAAACTATAAGACACAGCTTTAGAACTTGTGGCCTTTATCCTTTTAATCCAGACGCAATAGATTATAGCAAATGCATTCAAAACAAATTAGAAGCCGCTCTTGGGCACAATCGTTTGCAAGAGCCAGTTACGCAGGAAGAAATTGAAACAGCTAAAAAAGTATTGAGATACCGAGAAACTTGCCCAATAAAACGTAGATATCGATGCAGTCATCAAGACTCTAGACGGCGAAAATACAGATGAGGCGCAAATGATCCAAACCTTTGATGTTCACGAAATAGAAAATGGTGAAGAACTTATATGGTTTTTGAGCTACATGACACGGAGCTGTGCTGCTTCTCAGTTAACAGAAACTGTTATAAAAGAAAATGGGATCGACAAAAACTTGATGATAATGTTTTCAATTTCCATGATAGAAAGCTCGGTAGGTAGCATAAACATGGAAAATATAAGAGAGAGATGCAAATAATGGAAAGCAATACACTACTAAGAGATAGCATGCAAGGTGAAGTGAATGGTGCATTACATGAAAATGTAAACGTAGCTCACGAGAGAAGCAATGTGCAAGAAGTTGGCGAAACAGTAAAATCAAACCACACCAATGACGGCCGACTGCCGGCCCTACTTTACATTTTCAAACAATTTCAATTTAAATTTGACCTAATGATGTGTCATAATTTATAAAAAAACTGGTTAATTTCTTCACAATTGTTCAAATTTTAAGCCTTGGTGAAATATAGATTATTTATATGTGAAATATTGGCAGACCAACATTTAATTAAGAGTTTTATTGCCGCTACCCAAGAGAGATTTCATTTTGGACACGTTTTCCTAATGGCAGAGACGACTTTGTCTGCTTCATATTATATTATATTAATTTCACCTGCTTCTAATGTTACAAACTATAAACCGTTGGTTATTTTACTTGCTTGTCTACTACTTACTACACTCCGCCAAAAAAGTATCGCATAAACTAAAAAAGGGCATTTATGAACCAAGATATTTTTATACGTTCACAAAAAGTTTGCCTCGTGTATTTGAACTATAAAAACACTAATAAAATAATGGAACTTAGCGTTTTTACTTTTTTTTTTTTCTCTAAAAGAACACATTTAGAAAAATGCATATGTGTAAGGTTTGTTCAGTTGTTTATTGAAAGTCTTCCTATACGGATAAATTTTAAAGTGCGAAGTCAGGGTTCTGTACCAACGCTTTTAAAACTAAAATGAGCAATTTAACTTCAGAACAAGTGGCTGCTATAGTTGCTTTAATCGAAGATGGACGATCTCAAGCATACGTTGCTAATTTGATGAACATCAATCAGTCAAGTGTTTCTAGAGCCGTAGCCAGATATAGGGAAACAGGCATTTACAGTAGAAGACCTGTACCAGGTCGTCCAAGATGTTCTACTCGCCAAGATGACCGCTATTTACTACTACAAGCATTACGTCGAAGACATGTAACTGCGAGACAATTGCAGAACGACTTGGCTAGAGTCAGAAATACTCGTGTGAGTACTCAAACTATTCGGAATAGGTTACGACAGAGTGGATTAAGAGCTAGAGTAGCTGTAACAGCCCCTCGTCTCACTAGGAACCACCGAGTGGCTCGCTTAAGGTTTGCCAGAGAACATGTAAATTGGAACATTAATGACTGGGCCAATATACTCTTCACAGATGAGTCAAGATTTGGTCTTTACACCTCAGATAGGCGTATCTCAGTGTACAGACGAGACGGTGAGCGCTATTCGCAGTGTAATATCAGACCTAGACCTAATTTCCCTGGTGGCTCTATTATGGTTTGGGGAGGCATCTGTTTAACAGGTCGTACAGAGTTAGTACCAGTAGACAGAGGTACACTGACTGCCCACAGGTATATAACGGACATTTTAGAAGAACATGTAGTACCTACCATATGCGCCAATTATAGGAAACGAATTCATGTTAATGCACGATAATGCACGACCGCATGTTGCAATAATCGTCCAGGAATACCTTAACGATGTTGGTATTCCAGTTTTAGATTGGCCTGCGGTAAGTCCGGACATGAACCCTATCGAGCACGTGTGGGACCTCCTTCACAGACGGATACGAACCCAAAATGTTGCCCCAGCGGACCTGCATGGACTAGCAAATGCTCTCCGTGACGAGTGGGAGAATTTGGATCAGGCTTATATACGGAGGTTAATCGAATCTCTGCCAAACCGTATGCGAGCGGTCATAAGAGCCAGAGGTGGCAATACTCAGTATTAAAAGCTACTGTTATGACATTTTTCTTTCCAAAATTATAATTTCTTGTTTTAATAAAAATCTCAAGTATGAGTTCTTGTTTTTATTTGGCCTGTATTTTATTTAAACAATCATAGAAATTATATCTTAGAGCGCATTAAAGTATATTTACAACTTTATGCTACAAACAAAGATTATGCGATACTTTTATGATTCAAAACTAAATTATGCGATACTTTTTTGGCGGAGTGTATAATAGGATCCCAATGTTAAGAAGCATTAGGAATTTAGCCATAATTGGCCATAATTTACGAACATCACTGTTAATTATATCGACAGCCGTAAATCATGGAAATGAGACCGAGTGAAGCCGATTCAATTTGTCTAGTAATTTCACTTACTCCTAGGTGGCGCAAAAGTCATCATCCTATCGGAAGATGCCATAATTTTTGCAAATGGCGGCAAATGTCAGCTCTGCTTTGACATTTGTGAGGCACGCCTGTTTACCTTGTATTGTATCTTGTAGGCACGGTTTAGTACTTGCTGACTAACGCTTCGGCGCTAGTATCGATTTTTTTACCAATAAGATTGAAGTATGATGACGCGTCGTCAACGACAACAAAAAAACATTTTTTAAAAATTTTATACATATCCGTCATTTTGAAATTTGTGCGTTTTCAATCGTTTGAAATTGTTTTTATCTCTTTGTGATTTGTGAGTCAAAAGGCTGTAATAATTGTGAATATCCGTATTTGCAATAATAGGTGGCTTAAAAAATTGCTGCGCGTAAGGATGTTTTGGTACAAAAAGTGTTGGAAGGAGATTTCCAATTTACGATGAAGCGGTGAGAATTGTTGATAATAATTACAAATAAAACAGGTGCGAAGAAAGACGGAGTTTCAACCAGAAGCTATCAGCTTATATAAAGTAGCAAGATCTTTCCAAAAAGTCGAAGCGTGCCTGAAAAAAAAAATGTAAAAGACTAGAAGACAAGGTTCTCCGCATAGAGGATTTTATGAAGACCAAGCCCGTATGAAGCGTTAGAAAACATGAGCAAATCCGTATCAAATTTGATCCCTTGTCAATTACGGAATGTACACCATACAAAATGTGACAGGTGATTTACAAATTTCATCACATGATCTTAATTTAATTAAATTACAATTATTACTATTTATTATTAAGATAATTATTCCTTATTATTACGTATATATTTAATTAAGTAGTATTAAGTAAGCGATTTATTTTAATTTGTGGTTATTTATGTATTGCAAATATTTGTACTGTATAGTTATGTATTTATGTGCGCACAATAAACGATTTCGTTCAAATTTTTATTTTATTTTCTATGCTCATTCATTTAAGTGCAAAAAAAATTTAAATAATAAATTTCTTAATTGTAAATAATATCAAATCTCCCGCGTATTGGAAATAGTTCTTGCTGACTAACGCTACGCGCCACCAGTCTTAAAAGGTTTGAAATTTGCTCGTGCCGCGTGAAATTACATGGGAGGTATAAAAAAAAAAACTATTATACGTATATATATTTATTATCTATGTTGTGAGGTAAACGGATACAAAATACACGTCAATAACGGCCGGTTTCATAACATGCATAAAAGTGCACTTTAAAATTTAAAGTCACTTTAATTTTGTTATGAAACTGCCGTAAGACATGAATTGCTATACTCCTCAAGAACGCGGAATAAGAAACTCATAGCGTTTTCGACTTATTGCACTTTACGCGTGGAGTATATCTATCTCCCTTACTAATATTATGTATTAGAATAAGATGGAAATACAATCGGTGCATAAAAGTGCAGTAAGTCGAAAATGCTATCAGTATAAAAAAAGTTGGGTCAGTTATAAATGGTATAATGGTGCGCCATCTATGATACAGTGTGAAGAAATTATAGTTGGGACAAGATTGTCGAGTTCTAATTTTGTAAAGCCACTTCGATGTACGGGACTCGTTAGCCTACTGAATCTTAGATTCTATGACGTATGTTTCATTACTATACTTGGGTAGTTTGAGCATATGGTTGAAGAAAATGTTTACAACAATTATTGGCGAAGTATTCCACTTTGGTGTTCGAGGGACTGATCGTTCTTCTCGAGTTCAGCTCTCCTAGCGCGCTGGAGTTTAACTTGTAGGAGTACTATTGAGACTTCGATTAGCGATGGTGAAATACTTATCTCTTTCCCAGACCAAACAAGAATTATAAAAACAAATTTTTCGTAAATCGTTGCACTCTTCTACTATAGTGCTGCAATTTTTTTTTTGTTTGTTATTTTCGTTTTCCAGATATAGCCAGACCACAGGCAGGCATACGTCAAATTCGCCATATTGCTGCTAGTTACTTGTGTTGGTTGTTACATTGTAATATATCGTATTTTCTGTTATTTGAACATTCAGTGAATAGTTCTTATTTTATATTTTCGACATTGTGTTTTTATTATTTCTGGACGTAGTGTTTACGGCAAGGAAATTTGTATTGCAGTTTTCTATAACTTCGATAAAATTAAAAAATATATTACTTTTTTAAAGCTAGGGAATGGGAATAGTAAGAATGAAATGATCCGCGGCCGCTAGGTGCCGCACCTAAACACATTGAAATCACAATAAAAATGTTTTATGCAGGTCTGTGGTTTTATGCAACTAGAAGAATTACCGCAGCGTTTTCTTATCTATACCTATAGCTTACGGAAAACAGATGTCGCCCTATTTCCAGCGTTTCTTGTAAATGTGCTGTGCAGGTGCGCCAATTTCGATGGGATTTTTGGGTTTAGGGTACTTCTGGCACATATATCGAAAAATAAGTGTACATAGATTTTTGACACAAGTTTAAATACGCTAAAACGTTTAAATTAGCCTCTATAAAACACTTAAGCAAATCATATTTTTCAAAGTGTTGAAACATTTCGTTGAAATTAATAAGTTTGTTGGTCCATGATATGGCTCCACCAGACAGCATTGCGATAATGCCGGTTGTTGAACGCCTTGTATTCTTGCCACCAGCAAAATCAGCATCACTGTAGACTTTCAAGCCTTCCGTTCTATCATAATAAATGATGCCGTAATTCATTGTACCTCTCGAATAGCGAAATACGCGCTTTATTCGATTCCAATCTTGATCAGTTGGGTCTTCCATAGCACGAGCAGCCTTGTTCACGGCAAATGCAATATCGGGACGAGATGCTGTTGTGAGATACCTAAAAGAACCTACTATTTCACGATAGGGTACCACAAGTGAGACTGCTTTGTTGATATCACACTCTTCACTGCCAATAGAGGTTGAAATTGGATTCGATTCGGTTATTTGAAATCTTTCCAGCATTATTTTTATGTAATTTTCTTGGGTTATTGCTATAGATCTATCTTCATACCGAGAAAATTATCCAAAGAACCTGTCGTCATTTCAAATTCTTCTTGCAATGTCTTTAGAAAGCTAACAATTTCTTGTTTGTTACTACCTGCAACAAGACCATCATCGACATAGATTGCAACATAAAGTCGATTCCCGTCCCGCTTTCGATAAAAAAGACAAGGATCTGCAACACTGTTTTGAAATCCAGCTTTCTTCATAAATTCTATTAATCTTTTGTTCTAGCCCGTGGTGCTTGCTTAAGGCCGTATAGACTTCTCTTAAATAGACATACTCTATCACTACCGTCAGCAAAACCTTCTGGTTGTTCTAGATATACTTCCTCCTCAACTATACCATTTAGGAAGGCAGTTTTAATGTCAAATTGTTCCAATTGAAGGTTTTCTGCTGCAGCCCCAGCCAGTAATGTACGAATAGTGTCATAACGTGCAACAGGACTGAAAGTTTCGTCATAGTCGATTCCTTGCTTTTGAACATAGCCTCTAGCTAATACCAATCGCGGTTTAAAACGGACATTTCCGTTTTTGGCAATTTTCTGACGTAGAACCCAGCGATTGTGCAAAATTTGAGTATCCTTTGGAGGTGCGACTAATACCTATGTATTATTTTGCTTCAGGGATTGCATTCCTTATTCATGTATGGCCTGCAACCACTGTTCAGCCTCACTTGATTGCAATGCTTCGGTAAATGAGTTTGGATCTTAGTATTCTTTCCTGACAGTTTCTGCCATCATCAAAAATTCGTCACTCTCCATCCAAGCGGGCTTCATACGTTGTCGTTGTCGTTTGGGTCTCTGATTTCCTTTAGAAAACGCGGCAGACTCCTCCAACGGCAATTCTTCTTCTCTTACTGCTTCGTAGTAATAATTTCGTAGAATGGGTGACAAATTAAACACTTGTTAACCGGCATTTTATGTAACTATTAAAGTCTCAGTTCGGAAAAAGGATAACAAAAGTACGCGAACACGTAAACAATATGCAAAATTTATATAAGTATTTACTTTTTGAAAATACAATTTTTCAAAAACTGTCATTTAAAGTAACATTATGGATCCATGGTAATATTAATTTAATTTCCAAAATGTTAAAAGCGCCTAAGTTATATGCAATCCTATTAACTTCGTTTGAAAATGTACTTTCTTTGTATATAGGCAACTTTATGTACACGTTGACAATAGCGCCTCTGCAAATTGATACCGAAACTACATCCCTTTCTTAGGGGAAGGCGACTCATTTTCTCTAATTGAAGTTGGACACTGTATGTCAAGGCGCACTATCGTTCCTAAAGACCTTATACCGTTCATAACTGACCCAACTTTTATACTGAGTTTCTGTGGGAAAATAGTATTTTAAAACACAAGTGTCACAATGACGTTTACATGTCATTGTGGCACACGTTTTTTACAGTATTTTTTCTAATTTGCACATTAATCGCCTACATTACGTTCCGGCAAATTTGGGAGGGGGGGGGGGGGGGGCACGATAAATAGACCACCTGGTATAAGCATCAGGAAGTTAAATACCATAATCTTAATTTTCTACAATAAGAGATTTGGCAAGTATGTTTAACTTCCCAATATGTTTTAATATTATTGATTTGTGAAGTTAAAATCGACTCTATATAAAACTTTACTATACCATAATAATAAAAATCAACCGTATTTTTTTCAGAATATCTTATTTAATTTCTTACACACCACTTTATAAAAAAAATCATACGTTATATCATGCCTTAATTTTATTCTGAAAGCCACATATCCTTCTAATACAAATTGATTTATATGTTGGTTTTATTATTATTTTATGCTAAAATACAAAATTGCTAGAAGTTTTCATATCAGCAACAGTGAGGCTTCCAGGATTAAATAAAAGCAGAATATATGAAATATTTTAATTAATGTTAATGTACCACAGGATTTAACGGTTCAGCCTTAATACTCGATAAATTCAACCGATTATCTAAATCTTCATCAACAAGTCCTATAACTGCTCTGAAAAATTGAAAAAATACAGCTCTACAATCAATATTGAAATAGCATAACATCTACTCACATATTATCTCCTCTTATAATATGTAATCCTAACATTACTTGCTCTACACCTGTCGTAGTTGAATATACCCGTTCATGTGATTCATCTAAGATGATATTAATGGTTTGATCAAATCCTTTTAATGTGCCCTAAACCATAAAAAAAGATCGTTATGGTAGTTAGTAGAAATTTAATACAAAAATAAACTTACAATGAAATTTCTGCCATCAGATGTTATTATTGAAACAGTATCTGCATTGTTGGTTAAAGATTAAATTCAGTGTAATTAGTGTAGGCGCTTAGTATAAAAGGATACGATTTACAAAAGTGTCTAAATCAGATGACATATCGGCTGAAAATCAATTATTAACTCTTATAAAGGAGAAAAAGAATAAAATATAAATAATTAAAGGAAGGTTAAGTTTCGGTTTGAATTCGTTTGAATTGTCAACGTTTATGATTAGATTAGCCACGCATATTCGGCAATCATAAAAATAAAAATACCCTAAACGATTATTATTTTCGGTTCTAAAAATTTACAACTGTTTTAATATTTCAAAGACCGGTTAATTATGTACATACACAAACAGATCCGCCCAATTTTAAACTTCGTTAATTAGTTTCGGGATATTAATAATACTATTTAACTTTTGAAGTACGTCACTTGTTCCCCTTTACTTTCGTAGAGTTGTCCGACTTGTGCCGGTCTAATAAAAAAAGCAAACTGAGGAAAAACATAATTGTGTGACATCTGTCAAAATAGTTTTCAATATTTATTTAAATTAAAACTAAATAAAATGAGTAGTTTGGTATGGGATATCAAGAACGGAGACTTGGAACAAGTCAAGGACATCATCGAGAAAAAGGTAAGTTTCTCTGTAACGAAATTTGACGGTATAACCTCTTAACAAGGAGGGTGAAATGATGATTCATGTTATTTTATTAAATTGCAACCAAATTATTATTTTTAGAACGTGGACGTTAACACAGACATAGACGGACGACCACCTATATTATATGCAGCAGATTATGGACAGGTCGATGTTATAGAATATTTAATAAGGGCAGGTGCGGATGTAAATGTGAGTGATATGTTCCTAATCAATAATTGCCCTTTCATAGGCTATAACACTTGCTTATTTAACACTAATCTTTCAGTTTACCCCCAGTGAAATCCTTAATATAATTCCTATGTATCTATTGTATTTGTGTAATTGTAATTTCTTATTTTCATAGGCGAAAGATAAACATGGTATCACAGCATTGTTAGCAGCTATTTGGGAAGGCCACAAAGAATGCGTTAGATTACTATTAGATAATGTAAGTTAGCCCATATTTCTAAAATTTAATTAATTTGAAGCTTATAGTGATGTACCTATGCAAAAACATATTTCTACCAAAGGTTAAACATTTTTATCACGATATTGTTTTAAACATGCAAACAAGAACGAGATTAATTTGTTCTTTTTCAGAATCTGAAATTAAATATTGAAAGATTTAATATCTAAGATTTTTCTAACTTTTTAATGACAACAGTATGGCTTAATAAATATTTTATTTTTGATTAATTTAAAATTATATTGCTCAAAAATATGTTTTAGGGTAAATAAATTGGAATTAGTGTATAATATTAAAGAATCTTTATATAGTGGTTCCTCATTACAGGTAGAAAATTTAAAATGTAATTTCCGTTTTACTATCATCAAAATTTTAGAGAATGAATGGAAGTATAAAAGAGATTTGTTTTCATTCCAATCCATTTAATCTTCGAACAGATATTGATAATCAAGTTTAGCATTTTAAATAAATCCGAATCTAATCACAAATTTCTAGATTTTTGTTAAACCATTACTCATTCATTTGTTAATAAGCAAACCATTTTCATGATCGTTTTCCAATAGTTTTCATTTAATTTATTTGTACAATCATGCTGTATTACTATTATTTTCTATTACAAATAATCAATCAACTTTTGACAGCAATTGCCAATTGAATTTTATCTCATGCTTGCATTGTACAATTTTATTTCTTAATCTGTGTTATCAGTAGGTACTGTAGTCACAGTGTTTGCTATAGTATTATCCATAAGGAAATTTGGTTGTCCACATTTAGACATGGCTTCATCAGCAATTTTTCTTAAATGTGTTGGCATTTATGTTAATTCTTGATTTTTGACTGATACATCAAAAATAAGATTGTTTCCATTTTGGTACAATACTTGTTGCGGAGAGGGTTATGATAGTTAAAAACGAATCTACTTCTATTTACCTAAAAATACTAACATTGCTTGTACACTTAAAAACTAAATCATAAAATAATTAGACTGGTACAATGGTAGTGTGTGAACCAAATCAATAAAAAGGAATCTTATCAAGTATTGCATGCTCAGTAGTCGCTATCAAGTGAACACCAGGTGAACGGTGATTATGATAAAGAAATATCTTGATGATTTGTAACTAGGTAACTGTGGGGGATCCAAGACTGTCAGTATAGTAATAAAACTTTGTATATTATGGATGTGTAAGAGAATATGCTAATATTCACTTGTTTATTAGGGGCGTATGATACAGTGACCGGCATAAATGTTGCAACATATGTGAATTTATTTTTATTATTAAAATATGGTAAAATCTTTTTTGGGGGATAGGTTCAGCATGTCTAAGAACCCCAAAATTTATTTTGATACCCGTCACGGCGGGAAATTTAAAATATGTGCAATGAATTGGCAAAAGGTGTTTGTTATTTGAAAAAGTTGCTTAGAATTCATTCCGATGTCGCATGCAAATGTTTGTAAACATATTTAAAAAAATTACATTTTTTCCAAATATTTTTGAAATAAATTACATACTTATTTAAAATTTTTCCGGTTTTAGTAGCTCAACGGAAGTACAATCTCTAAATATGGTTGATACTCAAACAATTTTGTTCTTGAAAAATTAATATAGCTAAAACTGAAAAACAGGTTTCCTGTATGACAATTGCTGTTGCAATGAACTGTATGCAAAAGGAATAAATAAATTTTACAGATATTTTTAATGTAGACTGCCTAGTAAACATAACATTTATTGAAAATTTTTTTTATTTTATATTTTTTTTCACTCAAGTTATAACTTCAAAACTTATAACATTGGCTATCGCAACCCTCACAATGTTAATGCACGCAGCGAAGGTTCATTCATTCATTCATAACGTTAGGGTGGACACCTTTAGTCCAGACACTTGAGCTAGGTGCTCATTGTACCGTCCCTATTAAATCTCTTACTTCCACTCGAGCAGCTTGGTGTTCTCTATAAAGCCCAGTATCTTGCCCAGTGGAAACTTGAGAACCTTCGCGGGCTCCAATAGATCCTTCCCGAAATGTTTCTGCCGGAGTACTTTCAACTCCTCACATGTGCAGATTAGATGTAAACTCGTTTCCCCCTGTAGCCCACATCTTCTGCACCACGGTTCGCTTACTCGACCTGTGTTGTATAGATGCTTTTTCAGAGGACAGTGTCCAGTTAGCAGCCCAGTAATGGTTTTAACTTCTTTCTTGCTGCGTCTAAGTAGGTTATCAGAGAACTTAGCATTCCCATCCCCTATTAGCGCTTTGGCTTGGAGTTGACCTTCAGTCGTCCTCTATTTATTTGTGCTTGCTTTGTCCAGCCAGGTCCAGATCTCTCTTTTAGCAGAATCCTTAGTAATCCCACATGCGGGATCTGGACCTACGAAGTGTCTTTTAGAGCCTTCCTTGTCTAGTTCGTCGGCTATTATGTTGCCCTTTATATCCTCATGTCCCGGCACCCAAATCAGCGACACTGTGTGATCCTGTGCTAGTGAATTGAGGGATTGTTTGCAGTCTCTAACTAGTTTTGACGTAGTTACAGGGTTTGAATCTGCCCCTGATAGCAGCCTGGCTATCAGTCATTATACTTATTTTCCTCCTCATGCAGCCCCCCCTTTGCAATCAAATCTGCGCAGGCCGCAAGGGCGAATACCTCTCCCTGGAAGACCGTCGCATGCTTCCCCAGGCTTATCGATACCATTTGATGAGGGCTCGGTCCGCAAATACCGGCTCCTGTGCCCTGGCTGGATTTGAATCCGTCCGTGAACCAGTCATTGGGAACATTAGTAACCCTACGTGCCTGGTCTCTGCTCGGTATAGAGATTTTCACCTTTTCAGTGAAGATAATTTCGGGTGCCATACTGTCCGTCGGCATTTGCAGCAATGGCCCGTCCAGTATCGTACACGTAGTATCAGTGTGCCCTCCAACCTTCCCATCGAAGATATTCAAGTAGGTTTTGAAAGCAGAAAACAACAAATATGTAATAATAAACAACACAAATATAATTAATAAATAATCAATATTTAGGTTAGTTAATTACGAGAATACTCTTGATAACAAAATCTACCTTCGATGCGTGTATATCTAAACAATATTTAAAATCACATTTTTTCCCAATATTGTTTAAATAAATTACATATTTTAATTTTTTTCGGTTTTAATAGCTCAATTGAAGTAAAATCTCTAAATATGGTTGATACTCAAACAATTTTGTCAATTTTTGCAAAATTATTAGATAGGTATAGCTAAAACCAAAAAAGTTAGTAAAAGTTGATCTCCAATATGACAGTTGCTGTTCCAAGGGTTCTATCCAAAAGAAATAAATAAATTTTACGAATACTTTTTATTCTAAACTGCTCAGTAAACATAACTTTTTTACAAATTGTAATATTTTAGTTTTGTTTTCTGCATTGAAGTGAAAACTCTGACAATCTTATAGCATTCATCGAAGGCATTTTAGAAAGTTTTGAAATCAGGAGTATTCTCATCATTGCGTAATATTAAATATGGATTATTAATTTATTAATAATTATTTTTGTATTGTTTATTATTATTCCTTGTTTTCTATTTTCAAAACCTACCTGAATTCGTAATACAATGTGTAACGAATAAAATAGACTATATAGAAGCTTTTTCTGTTAAGTAGCAATCGACCAAACTCAGTATTGGCTTTTACGGAGCACTGGCTTAAACATGCACACCTGGTCACATTTGAATTTCCATTTTCCATGATCTCTACTTTCATACGATCCGTAAATCTCTTCTTGCATTCTTGTACGGAACGGTATAGAGGCGCACGAACTCGAGCACTTAAAACAGAAAAGCATTGAAAATATAATAGAATTCTCTGTGATTAACCTTCCGAAAATTAAGTTTATAATCTTGTGCATTTACAGACCACCATATGCTAATTTGGATAGTTTTGTTTTAAATACTCTGAAAGATATCCTTTGGAATATCAAACAGAATACAAGTTCCTACACAATCGTTTTGTCGCGGTGACTTTAATTTAAACCTCACGAACGAGAACGATAAGGAAAGTTAAAACATTCCAGGATTTACTTGCATCATTTGGCCTACAACAAACAATTATGGAACCTACCAGAGTATGTCAAAATGGAGCCACTTTTATAGATAACATATTTATAAAAAGAAACATTAGGTTTGAGAGTTTAGTAAACAAAGCTAGGTTGTCGGATCATTACGGGCAAGAAACACATTTTGAAATTCGGTTAGAACAACCAAAGCCGGAAAAGGTAGTGTTAAGAGTTTTATCAAGTAAAGACATTACGACGATACGAGCACAACTACAACAATTTGATTGGGATAGATTGCATAACATATTTTCAAAGAATAATATAAAAAAAAATATCCTTATCGACTAAGAAGAATCGGTAACTATGAACCGATTCTTAAATCGTTTAGCAAAAGGATCGGAATCGTTAAGAGAAGGTATCGATTAAATATAAATTTTTGGTTTCGATTCTCCCATTATTAGTGCTACTTACGTCTTATTCCCATAAAAAGAATGTTTGGTATATGTTATTATCTTTACCGATAATTTAAAACGCAGTTTTTACAGATGCTTTTTCTCTTTTAGGGTGCTACTAAAGACGGTGTAGCTCCCGACGGCAAAAACTACGTAGAATCTGCGGAGAGTAACGAAATAAAACAGCTACTTCTTGCTTAAGGCAGTAAATGGAAAGCAATTTTACCGAATCAAAGTTAAATATTTCATTTCGTACATAAATACATATATTTCTATGTAAAGCGGTATTAGAAATGTTTAAATATACACGTGGAGTGCAAAAATCTTTCCTTTTTTTTTCTTTCTTTTATTAATATAAATATTATATTACAATTAACTATTATAAAATATTACACGGAATTGTTTGCGTAAAAAAAAACTTGCCAGTATTTCAAACAAATTCTTCGTAATATTGTAAGTTGTAACATCCCTTACATCTATTTTATTTTTTGTTTTAAAAGAAAAGTTTAAAAGTTCTCGTGTTTTATAATGGGATACTAATTCAGCACGGCTTTTGTGACATTATATTGCAATGTTATTATATGGAACTGAAATATTTGACTTTCTTTTTTATTTGCCGCAGATAACTTTAAAATTTAACTTATTTTTAGATTGCCAAGTACTATATTATAATTTTTATAAGTCTATTAATGTATTAGTAACGTTAGGGATACGAAATTTTGTTATGCATATTGTATTTTTAAATTAATAAACGATATTACGGTAGTTTTCCCTTTCTTTCTTATTTTATTTATTTATTATTTCTTTGAGGAATTGTAAAAGCAGCCTTGTGCAAACATTTTGAGTTTCGGATTGGTTGCTCCAGTAGAATTAGCGTGAGTTGGCGAAAACTCCGCCCCCACGCGCTGCACACGTCACGAGCTCGAAGAGGCGGGCGGAACCCTCTGAATGCACAGCGTACAGTAGTGCAGATACATATTATAACGAAAACAGAATTACGGATTTTGTACGCGAAGATGGTGAAAGTACCTATACTTGGCGTGCAAATTATAACGATTTTCTTAATTTCTTCGGATGTGTCTCACTCCATTGAGCGCACCCTCTTGCTCTCGCGCATCCGCCTGCTCAGTTTAATTTTATTGTAATGAACAACTCAATTCCAAGGGACAGCGGCAAATTCAGATTCGTCGAAGATCGTCGAAGCCATGAACTGGTATTTTTTTATAAGATGAATCGATCGATTCCGGGCTGCTACTCTCTTCTAAGTTTTGTACTTTTGTACGATTCATTTCATTTTCATTCATAACGTTAGGGTGGACACCGTTAGTCCAGGCACTTGAGGTAGGTGCTCATTGTACCGTCCCCATTAAATCTCTTACTTCCACTCGAGCAGCTTGGTGTTCTCTATAGAGCCCAGTATCTGCCTAGTGGAAACTTGAGAACCTTCGAGGGCTCCAATAGATCCTTCCCGAAATGTTCTGCCGGAGTACTTTCAACTCCTCACATGTGCAGATCACATGTAAACTCGTTTCCTCCTGTAGCTCACATCTTCTGCACCACGGTTCGCTTACTCGACCTGTGTTGTATAGATGCTTTTTCAGTAATGGTTTTAACTTGTTTCTTGCTGCGTCTAAGTAGGTTATCAGAGAACTTAGCATCCCCATCCCCTATTAGCGCTTTGGTATGGAGTTCAGTCGTCCTCCATTTATTTGTACTTTCTTTGTCTAACCAGGTCCAAATCGAGTAATTGGGTTTTGGAACCTTTGGTGTAACAATAACTATCACACTGACAAAGTCAATGCTAGGTTTTTCCACTATCACCAAACAACAATGCACAATCTCTCGACGCGCGTTTCGCTAACCAAGTTAGCATCATCAGGAGATGATTAATAGTAAAGTAAAATTATTAAAACTACGATAATATATACAACAACGTTCCTGTACAGGCGCATTTTTAACGGGGAGGGGATGCCAGCCAACCCTCCGTTAAAAATTCGTCGGTTCCAAGAGTTACTCTAATTACCGATGTCGTAAAAGTATACGATCTTGAGAAAGGTCGGTAGAATGACTATATAAGGAAACATCTGTGCAAACGAGTGTTATACTAGGCACTTACCCGTCTAGTAATTTATACAATACACTTTCTGGAATTGGCCCATTGTCGGCATTCATATTGACTTTGCGTTTGGCGATTTCTACACTTTCATACGCATCTAATTTATAACTCTTGTTTACATTCTTTAGTAATTTCAAATTTTCTAGGCTAATTCTATGATTATTGTTGAAAGCGTGGTGGGCAACGCTTGATTTTTCTAAACGTCCGTACTTTAAATGTGCCATGTGTTCTTTAAATCTCGTTAAAATTGATCGTTTTGTTTGCCCAACATATTCTAAATTACAATCTTTACAACTAATAGCATATATCCCTGATTTTTCTACTGTTTCTATAGTATCTTTAGGGTTTCCTAGAATTCTTTGCAGTTTGTTTCCTGAATTATACACTAAACTGATGGTAACCTTTTTAAAAATCTTACTTAAACCGCGCGTAATTCTTGGTTCATACGGTATAGATAACATTTTAGGTTTCTCTACCTCGGTCGCTAAACAGCTTGTGTCCTGAATTAACAGAAGGAGAAGTATTAGTCTCGTTTGATGTCAGTTCACTTTTTCCGAGCGTTCCGATTCCAAAAACGTTAGATTATCTAAAAGAATTGCTTCAATCAAACGGATTTAGTGATGAAGTTGTTAAAGAGTACGTCTCTTTAACTAAGCTCTGCATGGAACAGAATTGTTTCCAATTTCAAGGCAGTTTTTTTGGACAACGTGAAGGCACGGCAATGGGGAATCCATTGTCACCCTTCTTGGCGGATCTCTTCATGAGTCGGTTTGAGACAGAAGCAAAAGAACAATTTGAATACTTCCCCCGTGTTTGGTTAAGATACGTAGATGACATTTTCGCAATTTTCAATACAAAAAGAGCAAACATTGAAGAATTTATTGATAAATTAAACGGCAAATTCCCTTCTGTTAATTTCACGTATGAGCTGGAGAATAATAAGTCACTCCCGTTCCTGGATGTGTTAGTGTTGAGAAACGGAACGCATGGCTTAGAATTCGACGTGTTTAGAAAACCAACGGCTACGTATAGGTATATCCATAATGACTCTCACCATTGTCCTCAACATAAAACAGCTAGTTTTAATTTCTTCGTAAACAGATTATTAAATTTCCCTTTAAGTACAGAACGGTTTGAAAAGGAGAAGAGTGTGATTAAGGAGATAGCTAGTGTTAATGGTTACGATGCGCAGCTAGTAGATAAGTTAATTAATAAAATTAAATTTTTAAAAAATTAATTCAGGACACAAGCTGTTTAGCGACCGAGGTAGAGAAACCTAAAATGTTATCTATACCGTATGAACCAAGAATTACGCGCGGTTTAAGTAAGATTTTTAAAAAGGTTAACATCAGTTTAGTGTATAATTCAGGAAACAAACTGCAAAGAATTCTTGGAAACCCTAAAGATACTATAGAAACAGTAGAAAAATCAGGGATATATGCTATTAGTTGTAAAGATTGTAATTTAGAATATGTTGGGCAAACAAAACGATCAATTTTAACGAGATTTAAAGAACACATGGCACATTTAAAGTACGGACGTTTAGAAAAATCAAGCGTTGCCCACCACGCTTTCAACAATAATCATAGAATTAGCCTAGAAAATTTGAAATTACTAAAGAATGTAAACAAGAGTTATAAATTAGATGCGTATGAAAGTGTAGAAATCGCCAAACGCAAAGTCAATATGAATGCCGACAATGGGCCAATTCC
The DNA here is from genome assembly GCA_949128085.1 of Cetonia aurata. Classification (NCBI taxonomy): domain Eukaryota; kingdom Metazoa; phylum Arthropoda; class Insecta; order Coleoptera; family Scarabaeidae; genus Cetonia; species Cetonia aurata. Next base: position 22,530,176 of record OX421889.1, on the reverse strand, counting down.
AGAAAGTGTATTGTATAAATTACTAGACGGGTAAGTGCCTAGTATAACACTTGTTTGCACAGATGTTTCCTTATATAGTCATTCTACCGACCTTTCTCAAGATCGTATACTTTTACGACATCGGTAATTAGAGTAACTCTTGGAACCGACGAATTTTTAACGGAGGGTTGGCTGGCATCCCCTCCCCGTTAAAAATGCGTCTGTACAGGAACGTTGTTGTATATATTATCGTAGTTTTAATAATTTTACTTTACTATTAATCATCTCCTGATGATGCTAACTTGGTTAGCGAAACGCGCGTCGAGAGATTGTGCATTGTTGTTTGGTGATAGTGGAAAAACCTAGCATTGACTTTGTCAGTGTGATAGTTTCAGGTCCAAATCGCTTTTAGCAGAATCCTTAGTAATCCTACATACGGGCTTAGGACCTATTAAGTGTCTTTTAGAGTCCTCCTTGGCTAGTTCGTCGCCTGTCATATTGCTCTTTATATCCTCATGTCCCGCCACCCAAATCAGCGACACCATGTAATCTTGTGCCAGTGTACTATATTGAGGGATTGTTTGCAGTCTGACTAGTTTTGACCTAGTTACAGGGTTCGAGACTGCCCTGATAGTAGCCTGGCTATCAGTCATACTTATTTTCCTCCTCGTGCAGCCCCTCTTTACAATCATTTCTGCGCAGGCTGCAAGGACGAATACATCTGCCTGGAAGACCGTCGCATGCTTCCCCAGGTTTTGGATACCCTTTGATTAGGGCACGGTTCGCAAATACCGGCTCCTGTGCCCTGGGTGGATTTGTCTCCGTCCGTGAACCAGTCATTAGAGCAGTGATAACTCTACGTGCCTGGTCTTTCTTCGGTATGGATAGAAGAATATTTCGGGTACCATACTGTCCGTCCTGTGATGGGTGGAGACTGTGGCTTGAAAACTATAACAAAAATCCCAAAAGAAAGGTGAAAAAATTCCTTACCACAAAATTAGATAACAAATCTAAATACGTATTTCGGCAACTAAGTTGCCATCTTCAGTAGAAACAAGTGAAGAGCAGTGTTAAACATAGTGTTTTCGGCTAAGGACACTATGTTTAACACTGCTCTTCACTTGTTTCTACTGAAGATGGCAACTTAGTTGCCGAAATACGTATTTAGATTTGTTATCTAATTTTGTGGTAAGGGATTTTTTCACCTTTCTTTTGGGATTTTTGTTATACTGTCCGTGGTCATTTGCGGCAATGGCCCGTCCAGTATCGTACTCATAGTATCAGTGTGCCCTCCAACCATAATGTTGGGATGCCACAAGTTGTTGGTTTTCAGTCTAAGGATCGCATTCATAGCCTCCGCTTTCACATAAAGCTTCGGCTGGGGAAGCCCACAATGGTTTCCAAAGAAGCGGTCCCTGTGCTGTTGATTGCACCAGTGATTCCCAGTAATGCCTATCTCTGGACAGCGGTCAGCAGGTTCACTGCGGAGGACGCTTCTGTCATTTTCCACCAGACCACTGCCCCGTAAGTTATCGCTGGTCTCAACCAACAGCCGTGTATGGCCGATGGATCACCTTCGGCTTCAGTCTCCAGGGTTTACCAACAACTCTCCTGCACCGCCATAATGCGTAGCTCTGGTCGTTGTTTAAACTAGATGATTGTTCTAGTTCAGTTCCGCATCGAGGGTTACACCCAGATACTTTACTTCTTTGGTAAATTGTAGCCCCTGCTTAAACAGTCTAATGCCGCCTAAGTCATTGAGTTTCCTCATGTTGGTGAAAGCAACCAACTTTGTTTTTTGTGGATTAACTGAGAGTCCTTGTGAGAGGCACCATTCCTCCACCATTCGCAGTGCATTACGTATGATACCTGCCAATACGGCCGGGAACTTCCCCTTAGCCACTATGACAATGTCATCAGCGTACCCCTGCGTCCATATTCCTTTGTTGTTTAATGACCTCATGAGGTCATTCACGACCAAGCTCCACAGCAGTGGTGACAGTACTCCCCCTTGAGGGCACCCTCTAGTTGTCCTCATGGCGATGTTTTTATCTAGCATTTGGACATAGACCACTCTGCTTCTTAGCATGCAGTCAACCCATCTGTTGGTCGTGTGGCTAGTGTTCCGGTCCATTAAGGATCGGTTGATTCAGGGCGTTGATGTGTTATCAAATGCGCCCTCTATGTCTAAAAACACTGCAAGGGCAACTTCCTTTTGATGTAGGTTCCTTTCGAGTCCTCCCACCAAACTATGTAGGGCAGCTTCTCGTGATTTTCCCATCTGGTGTGCCTATTGCAGAGGATGCAGATGAGATCTAGCGAGTGCCCTTTCTGTAATATTGAGATGTATAAATTTTCCATAGTCTTTTAGGATGGTAGTATGTGTCCTTCCCAGGTTTCGGAATGAACACAACCCTAGTATCTCTCCAGGCCTGTGGGATGTAACCCAAGGCGTGGCTAGCCCTAAATATCTCCAAGAGGGGCCCCATGATGTCTCAAATCGCCTCTTGCAGCCATATTGGGAACACTCCATCTGGTCCCGGAGATTTATACGGTTCAAACGATTCAACTGGCCGTCGAACAAGATGAGGTTTGAAAATATTGTTTGATTGTCTCCAATCGTCTTTATTATTATTATGGTTTTGGTCTTGTTGGTGTTGATTCTCATTCCTCTGTCCTCCAGTTCCTTAACCCATAGATCTACATTGTATTGCAAATTTCTCTCAGTACTTGCGATGGTTACAATATCGGATGCTGTTCATTTATCTTTTTACTGGCTCCGCTAACATTTTTAATAATTTGGTCCATAAATGTTAGGAAAAGTAGGGGACTGAGGACTCCTCCTTGTCTAACTCCTTGTGTTGTTCTGAATTTCTTTGTCTCATGGTTGTTCGCCTTGATAGTGTTTGTGGTATTCTCGTACAGCGATTTAATTGCTTCAATTAGTCCTACTTCTACACCATTACATTCCAAGACACTCCATATTTCTTTCCTATTTACCTTGTCGAAAGCTTTCTCAAGATCGATAAAGCACATGTATATTTCTTTGTTGTAGGTTAAGAACTTTTCCAGTATATTTTTTATTGTGAAAATATGGTCTTGTGTGCTGTATCCAGGTCGAAATCCACTCTATGCTCCATGTAACTTATTTTCTACTGACCTTTTTAACTTCGCCTCCAAAACAATTTCGTACACTTTGCAAGCAGTACAGATCAGCGATAAATTGTCCGCCACTGGGGCTTTCCCATTCTTCAGCTTCCGTACTGCATTCTCTACTTCTTCAAATTCTATACCTGTGTTTTCTTCAAAGTTGATGTTAGTATTACATGCTTCCATTTCATTATCTTCTATTTCTGTACCTTCCAAGATGTTCTGAAATTATTCCTTCCACCTAAGCATTATTTCTTCAATTTCCGTAAGAATTCTTTCTCCTTTGTCTTTAATTTGCCTTCCTCTGTTGAGTCTTAGAACGTTGTAAAATAATTTCTGATTACTTCTACTGTCCTTCTCCATCTTAGTCTCAAACTCTTCCCATTCCTTAGCCTTTGCTATTTTAATTTCTTTTGTTACTGTCCTTCTAGCCTGTTTGTACTTGTCGTAACTATCTTCAGATCTCTTTCTTAGGTATTCTTTCCATGTCTCTTTCTTTCTTTTAATTACATTTTTTATGTTTTAGCTCCACCAGCTTGTTCTTTTCTTGGATCCTCCGCTAATGGCGATACCACATGATTTAGTACCGGCCAAATTTATCATTTTAAATGTTTGCCATTTCCCTTCTAATGTCATATTTTGCAATTCTTCTTCTCTGCATAGTACCTCCGTTGCTATCAATTCACCATATTTTTCTCTTATCTCTTCCGTTTGCAGCCTACTTGTTTTGATAGTTTTTATTTCGATCTTATTATTCTTTCTTGTTTTAATATCCCATTGTTTGTCATCGATCATCTTAACCGTTGCTGCCAACAAAAAATGAACTGTTGATAACTCAGCGCTTTTATACACCCTTAAGTCTCGGATAATGTTTCTGTTAGTTTTTTCAAGGATGATGTAATCAATTATTGATTTTTCTCTCCTACTTTTTTTTTTTTTGGCTTTTATGGACAGGTTTAACCCCGTAAGAGAACTCGGCCTTAAGACCTATTGTGCCCCCATGATGTCTTAACCCTCTCGACCAGGTTGTACTCGAACAAACAGGTCCGCAAGTTGGTCGAGCGTTAAGTTGCTTATACTGGGTTTGTCCAAACGAGCGACCCCTAGACAGCTCCGTCTCTCCCTGTCCACTGCCGGGCAGTCGGCAAGGAGGTGCACGGGAGTTTCTTCTGCTCTCCCACAGTTTCTACACAGGGGAGAGTCCACTCGCCCCATTCGGTGCAAATGCTTATTTAATGAGCAGTGGCCGGTTAGGACTCCTGTAAGAAGTCTCAGTCTGGCCCTGCTCATAGAGACTGCCTTGCGGAGTCTTTCGTCGCTCGGATAAAAGCCGAGCATTTTACAGTGTCTCACGCCGACTAGTCCATTCCAATAGGAGCGGTGACTAGCTGCGAGTTGAGATCTGACAAAGGCTTTGATACTCCCGCACGACGGTTCTGGACCGGTGAACGGTAGACCACTGGCGCCTCTAGCTAGTTTGTCAGCAATTTCGTTGCCTCTAATCCCAGAGTGACTAGGCACCCATCTCAGCGTAATGCTGTGATGCTCCGCCAATTCTTCAAGCTTCCTATGGCACCTCAGTACCACTTCGGAAGCAAATTTGACAGCCTGTAGTGCCCTGAGGGCAGCTTGGCTGTCGGAGAAAATTTCGACCGATCCATTCACATGCCGGCAGTTTAAGATGCTCTCTGCACAGGTCTGGATGGCTATAACTTCAGCATGGAAGATGGAAGTGGAGCCCCCTAAGCTGATGGCTTCGCCATTCGGTTCTCCATCTCTCCAGATCCCAATGCCTGTGCCATTCGGCGTCTTCGAGGCATCCACAAACCAGCGCCTCGGTCTGTGAATGTATGCTTTGGAGATCTCACTGTTGGAAATATCTACGGAATATTTCCTAGTGAAGCTGAAGACGGGCGGAATCTTGTCCGCCCTAGTGGACAGAGGTACTGTCTGTTCGATGTAGTTGAAGATGCTGGTATGGTCTCCAGTTTTGCCAGAGAAGCCTTTACGCCCGCTACATTTTACTCTGTAAGCTGCCAGGGTAGCTTCTGACCGCCACACCAACTGAAGCGGAGGAAGCCCAAGAATGGTCTCCATGGCCGCAGTCGGCGTCGAGGACATGGCTCCCGTGATGCCTAAACAGGCAGTCCTTTGGACCTTGCTGAGCGCGTTTACCGCGTAGCCCAGACTAGCCTTATGCCACCAGACTAACGAGGCATAGGTTATGGAAGGTACAAAGACCTTCTCTCCTACTTGGTTCTTCTCTTGTATATTTATGCAGATCTTTATGCTGGAAGAAGGAGTTTAATATGACTAAACTATTTTGTATACAGAAATCTATTAGTCGTTCCCCGTTTCTGAGTCTTCTCACCAAATCCTCCCATTACACCCTGTTTTAGTTTTGGGTCATTACCTATTCTGGCATTGAAAAGATATTTCTGCGTTTTGGAGTTGAAATTTCTAACTACATGAGGTGTAGTTAGAAACATTACCGAAAAGTGTAAAATATTTCTTTTTAATGTGTTAGTGACAATTTTACTGTTTTCAGGAAAGCTACAACTCCGTTTAATTTAACTCCGTTTAAATTTTCATGTGTGTAGGGGACAAGTCTTTATTCGCTAGTAGTTTACGAGCCATATATAAAAAATGATTTGTAATGTCATTTTAAACGTCAATAGAGTTTACTGCTGGTGTTTCGATAAGTGACTATCATAGAGAAGGGTTAGTGACTATAAAGTCTTATTAACTAAAAAAATCAATGGAAATCTAAAAAATGTAACATTTGTTAATTTGTCATCCTCTGATTATTTAATATTACGCCATCAGTTTTCTTTTCCAGTTTCTTTAATATTAATTGAGGATAAAGAGACATCATTTAGGCCTTGATACGCAATCGGAGGCTATTGGAATGATTGAAAGTAGTTTAACTCGTTGCAGAAGCTCTCAGTACGTCAAAAGCTGTCATCAATTGTTTGAGGTATCAGCAAACCAATGATGGGCGTGAACGTCATACAGGACCCAAGCAAGACGACAAGAGCAACTCGACCAATTCATGACAGATACTTGAGACTGCATTAAGAAACCGCAACATCACGGCGACAGAATTAGTGATTCGACTTTACGACACTAATGATATGTTAATAAGCGATCAAACAGTGAGGGATAGACTCCATGTAGATGGTCTTAATGCCCGTCGTCCTCTGAGCGTTCCTGCTTTCTCGAAAGGAAATCGCGGAAAAAGATTAGAATGGGCGCAGCAATATTTGAATTGTCATCAACAAACTAGGCATCTGTTTCGTTTTCTGATGCATCCCGGTTTGGTTTCCGGCCAGATACAACAAGAAGGAGTGCGAAGACGTCCCGGAAATGGACAACGATTAGCTACATCGCAAACTGTTCACAGTTTTCAAGGAGGTAGTATAATGTTATGGTATGGAATATCTCTTGGTGGAACAACTGACCTCTTGGATCGGTATTGAAACGCCATTGACTATTGGGACATAATCCTTCACAAACCGTTGAGCTACTATATGCTGCAGGAATCTGTGAAAATTGTCAACTCATGCACGACAGTGCGCGTCCGCATACTGCAGGTATCATTTGGACATTTCTTCAAAACCACGAAATTAATGTTTTGCCATGGCCAGCTGATTTAAATCTCATAGAACACATATGGGATTTGCTGCAGTCAAACTGCAAACTGCGTCAAAATCTAGTCTTTGAAACAAAACAGCAATTGTATCAGAGTCTTGTAGAACAGTGGAATGCCAACGATCCACAAGAGTTAGAATTTTTTTTAAATAAACAGGCATTTCTCATAAAGTATTCTTAACTGTGTCTAAAAATAAACAAGTAATGATGGTCGACTTATACCTTCACATATAACAAACAATTATTCACCTATGTGGAGCAGAAACGCATTTCCTTGCTTGTTCCCTAGATTATTTTGATGTGTGTAGATTAAATACTGAAATAACTTTGGAGTGCTTTGGAGATATTTGCCGATTTTTTTAATATTGTACTGTATTGCACTGTATTCTCTAGTACGGAGTATGTGAATGTGGGGCATATAACTGAGATGGATACCATATCTGCCATAAGAAAGCTGAAGGATTGCAATACTTCAGGACATGATCAAGTGCCTGCATTTTTGCTTAGAGATTGTGCTACTGTATTGGCTGCTCCGTTAACTAAGATATTTAACCTCATATTGAGAACCTGTACTTTCCCGCAGATTTGGAAAATAAGTAACATTATTCCTATCTTAAAGAATGGTGATGCCAAGAATGTGGCCAACTATCGTCCGGTGGCTATTTTACCTAATTTTGCCAAGATTTTTGAAATTGTGTTGTATGGGAAAATTTATCCATTGATCAAAAATCAAATATCACCATTTCAGCATGGCTTTATGGAGAAACGATCAACTGTTTCTAATTTAATGGTATTGACCCAGGAAATTTCACAGGTGCTAGATGGTAGGGGTCAAATCGACGTTTTATATACTGATTTTGCTAAGGCATTCGACCGGGTAGATCATGAATTACTCCCCCACAAACTGGAACGTATGGGCTTTGGCACCTCGCTTATTAATCTTCTTTCGTCTTACCTCCATAATAGACCTCAACACGTAACTTTCAACGGTTTCAGCTCCAGGCCTTATATCGCTACTTCTGGAGTGCCACAGGGCTCCAATCTTGGACCACTTTTATTTATCATTTTTATCAATGATTTAGCTGGACGCATTGGCGCCAACTTCCTTCTGTTTGCTGATGATTTAAAAATATATCGCTGTATATCTAGCTTAAATGATTGCGAGTTTCTTCAGTCGGATCTTGTTAGTGTAAATCGGTGGTGTGATGAAAATAATCTGCCTTTGAATATAGATAAGTGTAAAGTTATCAGTTTTTGTAGAAGGTCATTGGTTGTGACGTATAACTACCACATTGGCAATACTCCTATTCAACGTGTCAACTTGGTTAGAGATCTTGGAGTACTTTTGATGCTAAATTAACTTTCTCGAATCATGTTGATGAAGTTACTCAGAAAGCTAGGAGAATGTTAGGCTTTATCCTTAGAAATTGCAGATCCTTTTCCAATACACTATCCCTGAAAATCCTTTACTACTCCCTGGTACGCTCACGCTTGGAATATGCCTGCCTAATATGGTATCCTTATTATACTACTTATAAAAGACAACTGGAACTTGTCCAGAGAAGATTTGTGAAATATTTGTGGTTTCGAACTGATCGTATTTATCCCCCCAGAAACTTTGACCACGCCGTCCTTCTCTCACGTTTTGATGTTCCGTCACTTTTATTTCGTAGAGTTTCTGCCTCCCTTACTTATCTTTTTAATGTTTTGCACAATAATGTGGATTGTCCGTCGATCCTACAACAACTTAATTTCTTTGTCCCGCGAATCCTTACCCGACCTACTGTCACTTTTTATTTACCTTTTCCTCATACTAATATTCTGCGCACATCCCCCATTTACGTTATGTGTGACAATTACAACAGGATTACTAGCCAGGTTGACATCTTCAATAGCACGCATCGTGGTTTTAAAATTGCTGTAGGTGAATATTTCAATCGATTTACATTATAAATTATTTTTGTTTTCGGCAGTTTTCTATAATTATATACTAAATTATATATTAAATTTGTGTTATTTATGGTTAGTTAGTGGATTTTTCTTGATTTCATTGTAAATTATTTTTGTATTTAGCAGTTCGTTTTATTTTCCCCCTTAGTTATGTATTAAATTTAAGTTTCTTTGCTTAGTTAAGTGGATATTTCTTAATTTCATTTTGTATTTTTTTTTTTTTGCATTGATTATATTGATTACTCATAATTCTGTATAATTGTATTGCTCTGTAATTGGATTAGTAATCTGTTGGGCAATAAATTGATATTATTATTATTATTATTAAATATTCATCGTGTTGTAAATCTAAATACCCAAGTATACTGAAATACATAAGTGTCAAATGCCTTCAACTAGTTAAGCGTCATATTTGACAATCTAATAAGATAAGGAAATAATGGCATTATTAAAATTTCTAATCGTCATTTTTCTAGGGTTTGCCTCCGTTAAAATTGCAGTTTCTGAAAAAGGCTCCAACATAGGAACGGTTCTATTCGCGCCATCAGACGCCAATAGAGACTGTTGGTCTGCTGACAATTTAGCCTTGTTAACAGCCAGGATGGTGTTAGAAGGCATATTACCGAATAGAAACTCGTTGAATGTGAATGACGAAAATATCATCAATGACGTCATTGAATATTTTCGTTTGATTTTGGAAGTTGTAAGGAAAAATACAACCGGTAGGATTAAGCATATCATGCTGATGGCACTGACTGACACTTTAGGTAAAACAGCAGAAAGAATTTAATATTTCCCTAGATATTTTGAAGGATTTTCAAATACCAATTCTCTGCCGCAGGTGGCTATATGAAACATTTCTTCTTACCCATCGCAAAATATTCTTACTACGCTGGAAATGTGAATTACAAGAGCGTAGTCAAGATCCACCAACTCTATGACGAACTGAAGAATTACCTTAGGACAAACGGAGCAGGTTGGTCAAAACCCCCTCCCGATATCGGTAGAAATATTGTGGCCCAACCCATACAGATGCAACCGCCAGAAAATAGTAAAGACGATTTGTGCAAAGGTTTGATTTACAGCAACAAAGGTAACTTTCTGAATGTAGACACATTGCCACATCTCACTAAAATGCTTTATTGGAACATTTAAGCTAATGTGAAGCGAGGTTCCGCGGGGAAGAACCTTGCGATAGCAATGCCGTATTTCGATTCGAAGACTAGGCCTTCTTCGATAGCCATACCCTTCAAGGCATATTCTCTACGTAACATAGAGTCCAAGAGCGCTGCGTACGTCTTGGTCAAGTTCTATATAGCGGGTACCAAGTGTCTGACGACGAAAGATGTGGATCCTAATAGTATACAAGACTTTAATACCAATTTATTTGGTTTCATCATGAATAAAGTGGTTCCGCACTTGTGCGATGAAAGATTTTATGCTGCTTTCGGTGGAGTTTTACGCATAATAGAGACAATGAAGGCTGCAGGTATTTTCTTTTCGCATATCAACATACTTAAATAGCTTTATACACCGTGTTTGATAACTGGATTGCCAAAATCGAATCACGTATATAAAATCGATTTCTAAACATAAAAAAGAATACAGAGTGATTGTAAATGATTGAGGATGGTTTGAATTTCCCGCTGCACAAAATTTTTATTGCGTTGGTTAGCTGATGTTTCTTATCAGTGGCGTGCCAAACGGACGATTCATACGGTAGTGATATGATCTAATAAATATTATGGTGCTTGGGATATAGAAATATAATGAAATACATATGCTTCAATGACGTTTTTAATTAATCCAATAATCGTCTTGTCAGTTTGCTGACATTGAAACACGAATTTTAAATAAAACAATTTTAACAATATACAATTTAATGAAAAAGATCATAAAATAAGTTTAAAATGACCACCATATGCTTCTAAGCATTAATTTACTCCTTTTTTGACATTCTCGAATACATGTTGTAATTGAGTTTCATTAATATTTTGAATGCCTTGTTCGATGGCTGCTTGTATTTCTCCAAGTTGTGAAGTCGTTTTTGGAATATTTTAGTTTCTAAGAATCCAAATAGATAAAACCCTCTTAGTGAATACCACGCCGATAATGTGTTTTTAAAATAAAAGCGTCCTGTGCAACTGCAAAAGGCATACTAAAAATGAAAGATTTCAGTTCAGTTTAATTTGCCTTAAAATTTTTGCAAAACATACCTGAATGTCAACCCTAATAAAAAAAACTAGCTCTAAAAAGAACTTTCAAATAAAAATGATGGAAGTAATAGTAATAAATAGCAAAAATAGACTAACTAATGAAAACGAGTCGCCCACAACGCTGACAGCTGATTGCCATTTTAGCATTGTAGCCATTTTGAACATGTAAAATACCCTAAAATCTAGAGCGGGAAATTCAAAGCATCCTCAATCATTTAAAATCACTCTGTATATTTTTCCATAGGGCGTCATTTAGGATATCTCAGTTATAAAAAAATACTTACTATTGTAGGAGGCCGTGTCTCTATTTGCAGGCGTTTATATGTCAGAAACAACACTTATTTTTAATTTTTTATTATTTTAATTTACAAGAAAGGACTACGATTTACATTTCTCATTTGACAACTTCACTTAACTGAATATAGTATTTTTTGCGCCTCCGTCCAGAAACACTGATTTTGCATTACTATAAATCGGCCGGAAACTTACCATTCTCCGGCCTAGGCCGTAAAAAAGATCACTAAAGGTTGGCAACATATATATTCGAGTTACCGACATTTCTGTAATTGATTGTAGATTCGATGACAGACAATGACAGATGACAGAATTCTCGTTACACAATCTCTTAATTAATTCATATTCTTTCCAAATCAATTTTCGGAATATTTTACAGGTAATGAATTGTTAATAACTTGTTGCGCAACCTCTGTAGTGTGAGCTGAAGTCTCCATTGCCCTTATTATTGATGAATATGTGTCAAAACTACCAAGAAAATTAAAACGTCAAAATACTAAGGTAACTTAACCCTGATTTCAAATTCAAAATTCATACGTAACATGTATTGCCAACCTGTACCGTTAACTCCCTAGCGTTAATTCTTTTCATTATTTTCAACAAAATTAAGATTTGTCGGCGCAAAAAATAGTGTGTAACACGCGGCCAGAAACTCTTTTGCGAGTTTTCGCACTTGTGGGGCCTCGGCTTCGCCTCGGCCACACAAACCGTGCTCATACTCGTAAAACTATAGTTTCTGGCCTAGTGATACAAATAACTATTGTTTCGACTGCTGCTCGCTTTACGGGCAGCAGCTGCAGTGGCGGCGGGGTCTGTTCCGCCAGGGGCGTCCCGTTGGGGAGATACCCTCACAGTTCGGCCCTTCCTGACGAAGCATTGTCCCAATGCCCTCGGACCGTCTTTCGGCGCCTTCTTCTTCTGCGGTTTCCTCGTAGGTTTCTTCATCTCTGATGTCGTCTTCGCAGGGAGTGTCGCTTCTTTGGGATTCTTCATTCGTCGTTCTGTCGTCGTTGGTAGAGTCTCTGCTATGGACGTCGGCTGCAGCCTCGGTAACCCCGTCATTCGTTTGGCCATCGTCCTCATCATCGGAGTCTAAATCATCGCTGTCTACACGTTCGGTCCAGGGTTTGAGTTGATCGGGTGGCAGTACAGACCGGTATGGCTTTTGCTTTAGTTGAAACCCGGGGACGTCGGAGATGACCGATCGTTATCCAAAACCTTCTCTACGTAGTAAGGTCCCGTGAATCTCTTTGACATTTTTGGGTTATGCCCATCGCTGGAGACATTCTTGATGACAACATGGTCCCCTTCCTCGTACACGGTAGGCATCCTCCTCTTTCGGTCGTATCTCTCCTTGGCCTTCATCTGATGGTTCACAGTGTTGTTTGATGCGATCTCTCGTTTCCTTTGTCGTGCTTGTAGGTGGTCATCGGCACTTATCCTCTCATCAATTATACTATCTACGTTTGTATAGGTGGTATCCCTAATTTTATATCCGAACAGCAACTCTGCAGGGCTATACCCTGTTGTTTTTTGTATCGTCGAATTTACGGAAGTTTGGACCTTATCTAAAGTCTTGTCCCATTCATCTGGCTCAGTCATTTCCTTTAATATTGCGGGCATTATAGTCTTGTTGTTTCGTTCGATCTGTCCATTGCTACGGGGGGTCCGTACGGCAACATGCACTAGCTTTACGTTGCGTTGGTCACAGAATTCTTGAAACTCATTGCTAGTATAGGCCACTCCTCTATCTGAGATAATCCGACTTGGGCTTCCAAAAATCTTGAATAATTTCTGCAATGCGTTGATTACCTCAGTCGTCCCAGTCGATTTGGTGGGTTCCAAGAATAGGCACTTCGAGAAAGAGTCAATGACACACAGTATATGCTTATGGCCCGCTTTGGTCTTCTCTAGCGGCCCCAAATGGTCAATGTGTAGAGTGTCCCCCCCTTTCTGGATGCAATGCAGAAAGCCTTCATTCTGGGAGTTTTTATGGTTGTACTCCAGGCATTTCAAACAATTTGCTATGCACTTCCTGACAAATTTTGTCATGTTCTTGAAATAAAACTTCTGCTTTATCTCGTGTACGGTCTTCTCGACTCCTAAATGAGATATCGCTTCATGGACTTTCGTAGCTATTTCTCTCCTCATCTGTCGTGGAACCATGAGCAGTTTCCGGTCATCGTATCGTTTCATGACAACACCATTAACTAGTATATAATCGTTGATGGTCTCTCCTCGTTCCAATTTGGCTTTGAGCTCTCTCAATTCTACGTCTTGGTCTTGTACAACTTGTAGATCCAACTCCTCGATTACATTTACCTCAAACTGGCGACTCAGCGCGTCGACGTGCTTCATGAGGGTATTATGTCTAAACTGTACATCGTAATCGTATTCTTCTAAGCTCAAACACCATCTGCATATTTTGGCATTGATGTCTTTCTTAGTCATTGCTTGCTTTAACGCGTTACAGTCTGTTACGAGCGTGAACTTCTTGCCTAGCACGTATACTCGAAAACGCTCCAAGGCTTTTACGATAGCAAGCATCTCCAGCTCAAAACTACTATACCTGCTTTCAGCATCTGTTGTTTTCTGACTGTAGTAATATACAGGTGAAACTTTTCATCGAAATCGCTCTGCAGTAGCACGGCTCCATAACCATGACTACTGGCATCGGTGTGTACTTGCGTTTCCAGATCTCGGTTATAAATTTTTAAGACAGGCTCAGAAACTAAAGCTAACTTAAGTTGGTCAAACGATTCTTTTTCTTGGGGACCGAACTTAAACTCGGTTTTCTTCAAAAGTTCTGTCAGTGGTCTCGCTTTTATTGCATAGTCTTTCACGAACTTCCTGAAATAGCCGGTCAGCCCTAAAAATGACCGCACATCGCGTACTGTCTTAGGAACAGGGTAGGTAGGAGGCCGTGTCTCTATTTGCAGGGGTTTATATGTCAGCAACAACACTTATTTTTAATTCTTTATTATTTTAATTTACAAGAAAGGACTACGATTTACATTTCTCATTTGACAACTTCACTTAACTGAATATAGTATTTTGTTTCGGACTGCTGCTCGCTTCACGGGCAGCAGCTGCAGTGGCGGCGAGGTCTGTTCCACCAGGGGCGTCCCGTTGGGGAGATACCCTCACACTATTTTATTTAACAGGAAATTACAATAAAATAATCAAATTTTGATGTTATTTGTCCAGTCGTCATACTTAACGTCCACCTGGTTGGGTATATCTGATTCTTTTTACTCACCACCTCCGGTCGAAGAATTGCGTTAGTATCTCACAGCAAATCTCTATAAGTTTTCCATTTATAGTTTCATGGACGACGAGGCTACTAAATTTGCATCTCACTGAAGCAACAATCACTGATTTTGTCACTGTTTTAGTTTTTGTAGTGCCGCATCTTTCCACAAGTCTAGTAGCATTGCCTCCCTAGTCGCCTGATCTCCATAGATTCAATAGGTTTTGCTAACATCTTTTTAAATCCTTCTGACGGCTCTTCCTCTCCCTGATTCGCTATGGAACAGATGGTTGCATGTCCTATGACCGGGTAGTACAGTTCTTGGGTCTGTTTAAGTGTTTGATTATTCAGGGTAAGTACTGCACACGCACTAGCGCACACCAGACTCTGTCATTTTTCTATATCCATATTTTGGTCGCTATGTGTTTCCGTAAGAATTTTCCCAGTGTCCTCTCGAAATTGTAGTTTCGGGGGCTGGTTTTTTGTTTGGAGGTAATTCAGTTCCATACGGTGTCTTGATAGGACCCACTTTAGTTAATCTGAAGTAACATCGCATCACATGCTCATTCGTTTCATTAGTCCCAGCGATCCTCTGTTTTCCCTGTCGAGGTGGTTGAGTGGGCTGAGATGTAGCCATCTCAGCAACATCACAATCAACATTTGCCACTTGGGCTTGGTTTATGTGGCGCCTCTCATTGTCATCCATAAATCTTGTGGCAAGTGTGTCATTACAACAATTACAATTTAAGTTCTTCTATTTCGATCCCCCGGAGCCTATCATCCTATCCTCGCAGTACTCTATTTAATCCTACACACCAATTGTGACACACAAACTTAATAAAAGAATTTAAAAAATGTTTTTAATGTCTTCGCGGTGACCACAGGAATTACTGAACGGATAACACACATGCTCATCAATAAAAGATATTATAATGTGTAATGCCTTACCTTGACAAACTACAAAAGAGTCCGTGTAAAATTATAAACTTGTATTTACACATGTACTGCATAAATATTGGCGTGCAATATTTCATTTTCATTGGAATGCCATTTGAAAATTCCTTCTCAACAACAAGATTATGCCATTCAAAAATTTGATGGGGACGGTGGGCGAAACTTTTGGTTAGAACCTCTTCTTATAAAGTACATTTGTTGCAATCATTTTTTAGCATCACGCCTAACTAGGATGGTAATGATTGTAATGATAAATGTTGGGATCCATCTTTAATTGTGCATCTGTAAATATTGCCATGTTTAGCATTCAAAGATGAGCCATTGACTCTATCAAACAAGTCATTAAAAATTTTTAATAATTCTGCAGTATGTACATTTTCACCCAACGAAGTGCCGTCAATTTCCTGGAGTTCTAGGATGAGATAAACATTTAGCATTTCTATACTTATTATAAGGATAGTACTTAATTGTTCGTGCCATCAATGAAATAACTGAAGCCACGGTATAGCTAAACACTTGTGTGGCACAAGCCACCTTCATTTTTCGGAGTTTCCTCGTATTAATGTGAGCTTCTGTTAATTTCGGGATGTCTGTTAAACTTCCCGATGCGTTATCTAAATTGTAGGCATTATAAATATCAACCCAAAACTAAATCACTGGTCAATAAATTATTCCGAATACCCTTAATTAAATGCGGGGGATCATAAATATGCACAACTTTAGTAACCGTCAATAAGATTGCCCACCTTTCTTACCCATGAGGCTCGCGTCATGATCTCAGTCGCCATCTATTAATGTGTTATCCAACTAAGAACCCGCTTTCAGTAGCTGCTATTAAACATAACAACCCATGCCCCGGGCAAGACTGGCTGCCTACTACGCCACATCTATTATTATTAATATTACTTATACTGTGATTATTTTTATTATTATCACTTTAAGTGATTCCTGACAATGTCGATATCGGATGATCTGTGAAGATATCTATCTATCTATTTATTTACTCGCACCATGGAGTTATACATGTATATATACATATATTGATTTGACGATCAACTAACCCTTGTCCAATGGTTGCCCCGTATTTAATCCCTCCCGCGACCATTGTTAAAAATTTCTCGGACCACCTCGATGTTTTCTCGCATTAATCGCTTATCTTCTTATTTTGCGTTGTATGCAGGGCACAATTCCGCCCCCTGATGTTTTGTACTTGAACTTCATTGTTCAGTTTGTTCTCCGTTGGCGCCATCTATGAGTGGCCATCGAAAATACATATTAAACTGGCGCGCATAACAATTATCAAATAGATATTATAATATTTACAGTATATTTCTTTTTACACTAATATGAAAACTAGGGACGCAAACGATACTTCGATACCAATACAGTATCGATACTATTTCTTACTTTCTACAGTCACTTTATTTGCTAACGCGCCTATCCTCTATTAGTAAGAAACTAAACGTTTATTAATAGTTAGTAGGCACCCCTCATCTTTAAGACCTCGTCTATTATTAAAAACTCAGAGGTTCTTCGTTTTATTAAAATATACTGCTATGATATCTCTCTTTGAATGTTAAGTTATGCCAAGAGTTGAGTACCATAAAATCTACTTTACTTATACTTTAGAATGTTTTATTTTACTGTATTGATGTAAAGTATGTTTGTACACCTGACTAGACTAAACCATTTCCAACTGTAGTTCAGAAACCGTCAAGTTGGTTTCGGAAACCGTCACATGTAATTCAGATTAGACATCCAGTAATTGGGTTTTGGAACCTTTGGTGTAACAATAACTATCACACTGACAAATGTCAATGCTAGGTTTTCCACTATCACCAAACAACAATGCACAATCTCTCGACGCGCGTTTCGCTAACCAAGTTAGCATCATCAGGAGATGATTAACAGTAAAGTAAAATTTTAAAAACAACGATAATATATACAACAACGTTTCTGTACAGGCGCGTTTTTAACGGGGAGGGGGATGTGAACCAGTCCCTCCGTTTCCCTTCTGTTAATTTCACGTATGAGTTGGAGAATAATAAGTCACTCCCGTTCCTGGATGTGTTAGTGTTGAGAAACGGAACGCATGGCTTAGAATTCGACGTGTATAGAAAACCAACAGCAACGTATAGGTATATCCATAATGACTCTCATCATTGTCCTCAACATAAAACAGCCAGTTTTAATTTCTTAGTAAACAGATTATTAAATTTCCCTTTAAGTACAGAACGGTTTGAAAAGGAGAAGAGAGTGATTAAGGAGATAGCTAGTGTTAATGGTTACGATTCGCAGCTAGTAGATAAGTTAATTAATAAAATTAAAGTTAAAAAATTAGTTCAGGACACATGTTGTTTAGCGACCGAGGTAGAGAAACCTAAAATGTTATCTATACCTTATGAACCAAGAATTACGCGCGGTTTAAGTAAGATTTTTAAAAAGGTTAATATCAGTTTAGTGTATAATTGAGGAAACAAACTGCAAAGAATTCTTGGGAACCCTAAGGATACTATAGAAACATTAGAAAAATCAGGGATATATGCTATTAGTTGTAAAGATTGTAATTTAGAATATGTTGGGCAAACAAAGCGATCAATTTTAACGAGATTTAAAGAACACATGGCACATTTAAAATATGGGCGATTAGAAAAATCAAGTGTAGCCCAGCATGCTTTTATTAACAATCATAGAATTAGCGTAGAAAATTTGAAACTACTAAAGAATGTAAACAAGAGTTATAAATTAGATGCTTATGAAAGTGTAGAAATCGCCAAACGCAAGGTCAATATGAATGCCGATAATGGGCCAATTCCAGAAAGTGTATTGTATAGATTACTAGACGCGTAATTGCCTTTTATAACACTTGTTTGCACAGATGTTCCTTATATAGTCATCGTATTCTACCTAGCTTTCTAAAGATCGTATACTTTTACGATATCGGTAATTAGAGTAATTCTTGGAACCGACGAATTTTTAACGGAGGGACTGGTTCACATCCCCCTCCCCGTTAAAAATGCGCCTGTACAGAAACGTTGTTGTATATATTATCGTAGTTTTTAAAATTTTACTTTACTGTTAATCATCTCCTGATGATGCTAACTTGGTTAGCGAAACGCGCGTCGAGAGATTGTGCATTGTTGTTTGGTGATAGTGAAAACCTAGCATTGACATATGTCAGTGTGATAGTCAGATTAGACAGTTTAATTTCAAAAAGAGTCAATTGTAAATCAGATAACTAAATTGAATTTCAGAATGTATCAATTGTAATTTAGAACATAACAATTGTAATTCAGCTGCTAAACTGTATTTTCAAGTAGGCTTATAAAATTATGAAGTTAGACCTCGAAATTTATATATGTATATAGGATTTAAGTGGGTTTACGTTAGGTTTGGCGCAAATAATGAATTTTAAAGACAATTGTGGTATTTGTCGGATAGCAATGACAAGGAATCCTGTAAAAAAATTATGAAATGAAGAAGTGCCTTGTCCTATATGCAGACAAGTGTTAACTGGTAGTGAAGAGTTGTATGTGTATGTGTGATATTAGGGTGATAGTACACTGCTACCTGAAAGACCTATTGTGTCCCGTCTTCTCGCTGTATTTACAGCTGGCCGTCCAGTCTGATTCCCTTTAAAGAGTGCAGGATGTCAGAAGGCCCCAGATTATGTAACTCTGCCTCTTCGATTTCTCATGCTCCCAGGTGCAGCGCCCTTAAGTTGTACAGTGCAGCGTAGTTTGTGAGTAGATGGATGGATGTTTCGTCCAGTTCCCCACAAAATTTACATTCGGCTTCCTTCGCTCAAGCCTGCTTAGATGTCCGTTCAGTTTACAATGGCCTGTAAGGATCCCTGTCAATATCCGAATATTATTTTTACTCAAGTTGATGCATTCTGCAGATCTTTTCTGGTTATAGGTTCCTAGAAGAGTTTTAGCTTGCCTCATTCCCTGGAGATTCTCTCAGTATTTGGATTTTCTCTGCTCTACTTCATTTTTTAGCTTTTCCAGTATTATGCTCCTACTTATTCCACAAAAAGGTTCTGGCCCTACAAAAGGTGTTCTAGCCCCTCTCTTAGCGCGATTATCTGTTATTTAATTTCCTCTTTCCAATAATATATGACTCATTTAATGTTGTGTTTCGCAGTTCTTGCCTACTCCTTGTAAGTTTAAAGAGAATCGTATGCTAGCTATAGCAGAACTGTTTTTCAATTTATTTAAACTTAACTAAAAGAAAATATGACCAAAATCAAAACTCATTGACTTCATTGGGTCACTCAATTATCATGAAACTGTATTTCTACCTCAGGTTACATTAAGAACGGAAAAATTATCGGCAGCTATAACGTAATGCCAGAGGTCGAAGACAATGTGGACAATAATAACGGGCAAGGTATTGACGAAGATGATGTCATGGATAAAAATATAGAATCCAACGCGGCCAAAGGAACAATGCCGGTATATATACTTCTTTTATCCCATTCCCTTAATAAATAAACTCACCTTCATATTCCTTGATAATAGAACGATATGAAAGTTAAGAAAAGCAAGTCGAATTTGATAATGTTGGCAGTATTGACCACGATTATTATCTGGTTCTTCTTGGGTGCTTGCTTCGTGTGTTGTCGCATCCGTTCGGCGAGACTTAGAAGGGGTACTATTTTCATAGCACGAAGATTTCCATTATCAATTTTTTTCTTATATTCTAATGTTTAGACGAGCAACTTAAGCTTTTGGAAGGAGGGGCTCCAAAAAGTAAAAGTGGTAGTTCGGAAACGTCTAAAACTAAATGCTTGTCAACCATTTCTTCTAAGACGAAGTGTTCTACTATGAGGTTCTTTAAATTTGCCATAACAATATTTTCCTACAGTGCATTTCTTTTCTAGCGGGAAAACACTGAGCTGCAACAAGGAAACTTGTGCTAACTTCTCATCTTCGACAATAACAGGACATCAGTATGTTTTTTTATTGTATAAACCATACACACTTTCCGCCATAAAAATGTTATATATACGGTTTATCCAATATAGTATAGCCGTTAACATGCGCAACTGACAAAGAATAAAAAGCTCACGAACTGTAAATCGCAGATCCTGATGAAATGTTTTCAGTTTTTAGAGCCCATGGAGTGTTACTCAAGGCGTTAGGAGGTGCAATTTGACATTAAAATTCACTCAAAATTTCGGTTAGCCAAAATAACTTAACGATGAAAAAGATAGAAAGAATTTTCACTGGTGAACTTCCAGCGTTTGAGTAGGCCTTCCGACTGGTGTAGTTATTTATATACAGAGTGTTATAATAAGCACGAAACGATATTATAATCTCCCAATTTGTCATCGAATACTGTGCAGGATGTCCCACCGAAGACTGGATCTTTACAGCTCTATTTGTCATTTTAGAAGGAAAGCTTTTCCATAAGAATGTTATACAATCCAATGTTGCATCAACTTATACTTACTTTGTTAGTTTAAATGGAACACCATATATATTATTTCACTTTTCAATACTACGCAGAAAAATATGATTTCATATAATGTTACGTGCAGGAGTCCTGTTTTACCCACAACTTACTTTCGTTTCCGTGTATGAGATGTCGCTGTTAGAGCGCGATCTTCTCGTGCTAATTTATCGATATGATAGGCAAGATCGGCTGATTGCCTGGTGATCCTGTCGCTGAAACACCACTTTCCGGGGTAACTTACATTTCGCTCTAGTACTTTTAATTTTAGCTTCTCTTGGGAGAAGAATTTATCGCTAACGCGTCTTTAACCGTACTGAGTGTCGCATTTGAATGTTTAGTTTGCTTACGCAAACTGGAAATCACATTGCGTAATAGATTCTTGTTTTTTGGTTGCACGTTTTGCGTGGATAATCGTCGTTAAACGTATCCCTTGGAAGTTTTTTTTTTTTTGGGACTCCACTCTATGTGGAGTTTGGTTTAGTAAGTGTCGCAATTTTCCACGCTTTTAACCTTGAGTTAATCTTTGACCCACGTGGCCGTCTACAATTGAAGCACTAAAACCTGCAGAAGACGCAATTTTGGGGACAAACTCTGCTGATATAAATCTTTTGGCACCCTTGTTGCTGATTGCACGCAGTAAGGTATACTTCCGTATTCTGTCGTAGCTTTTTGAGGAGTTACCACACCGCGCTAGGAACAATTAACATTTCTTCGCTAATTGGAAACTTTGCTTTGACTCCAGGAAATTGGAAGCTCACCTGAAGTCTTGTCTCTTTAAGATAAGTGCTATTGTTTAGTCGTTTTTTATATAGCCACATTAAATTCTAGTTCCCTTTGAACTATATCGGACCTGTTGCCGAATAGATTTTCAATTATTTCACTTTTAAATAACCTGCTCTTCAAGCACATTTATTTATTTTACACTTGTTTGAGTCACATTTCGAGTAAAATTCAGTCACCTTTTTTTTTTATTTAAGATTAACTCTATATTAGTTTAGAAAATTATCAATTAGTGCGCTGGTTAAATAGCAAACTACCTGCGTTGTAATTTACTAGTTTAGAATTTTGTGTAAACAAAATTTAGAGCCGACGCCCGGCCAGTTCAATGGCGGCGTCGTTTTCTTTTTTTAGATCTAAGGAACCCTTTTGTTCTCTTGCGCCTGATAAAATCCGAATGTACGCTTTGTAAACCCACAAGATCTTCGGGGGTGGGTGGGCTGAAAGGATCCTCTACTGTAGGTTTGATTTGTTTTTTTTTTTGGTAACTTTAATTAATTACCACCTTTTTTTGCCTCACTTTAAAGTAACTCAATACCGTAGCTAGTTTATTTCTTTTTTGCTTTGTTTAAATTTTGATTTCACGCACTATTGCGAGAGAAGTTAAATTTAAGCACTTTACTTTTTTCTATATATATATATATATACCGGGTGCTTGCAAATACATTTTGGCTCTCAAACCTATTTTGTGTATTCTTCTTACTCTCGTACCGAACCCTCTGCGGTTGGAGTTTTACCTTGGGTCCCACAACCAAGGAGATTCCTGGAGGCGACTGTGTTGCTAGTGGGTGGCGCCCCTCCAGTCAACTTACCTCACTTGCCGCGAGTGGTAAGTACTCTTATCGGTTTTGGAAACCGATAAGATTGGTCTTCCTCTCGATGTCTTGGCTGGCACCCGTGACTCCCATATTCTCTTGACCGGTCTGTCGCTGCTCATTCGTATTAAGTGTCCATACCACCTCAGCTGCCTCTTTTCAATTGTCTTGATAGATGGTTCAATTCCTAATTGCTGTCTTATTGCTGTAGGTATTCCTTACTCTGTCTCTTTTAGTTATTCCAAGGACTCCTCTCAGGTACTTCATCTCCATGCTCTGGATTCTGGATTTCATTTTCTTGGTGAGTACCCAGCTCTCACACCCGTAAGTTAATACTGGAAGAAACACTGTTCTGTATACGCAGATCTTTGTTTTGCTAGATTTTTCTTTTTTCCATATAAAAGTGTTCCTCATTAAGTGGTATAGCTTGGATACATTTTCCACTCTGTAGGCTATTTCTGTTTCGTGTGTTCCATTGGTACTTATGTATACTCCTAGATATTTGAGGGCTTCCGCTTGCTCGATATCCTTGTTGTCGATTTTTATGTTTGGTTTTACGTCAGTTTTCCCTATTACCATGACTTTGGTTTTGTTAACGTTTATTTTCAATCTTTTAGCTGATAGCGCTTCATTCCATAGGCTCAAGTTGGTTTCCAGATCTGTTTCACTTCGTGCAAATACGACCAAATCGTCTGCAAATGCACACTCGCTCAGATACCCCGCCTCCAAATTTCTGTGGCCCACGTATGCGGCTTTTGTTCTCATTCTTCCTTCTTTGATGACGTCATCCATTACCATGGTAAATAGTATTGGACTTAATACTCCTCCTTGTCGTAACCCCACGTTAGCACTGAATTCTTGTGATTCCATATTATGCGTTCTAACCACGTTCCTGTTGTTTCGATGTATGCTCTCTATTGCTCGTTGTAATTTTCCTGATATTGTCCTTTGTCTTAGGCTTTCCGCTATTACTTCTCTTGGAACCTTGTCAAACGCTTTTTCTAGGTCCACGAAAGCCATGAGGTAATATTTTCCAAACTCTCGGGTACGTTCTTGCAGTTGTTTTATAGTGAAGATGTGGTCTTGTGTACTTCCTAAACCCGCTTTGTGACTGCTCCATGTTTGGTTCTATTTCGTATCTTAATCTTTGTTCTAGTATTCTTTCATACACTTTGGAAGCTATACTTACAATTAGTAGAGTGATGCCTCGGTAATTGTCACAGTCGTGCTTATTTCCCTTCTTGAATATCGAAATGACGATACCTACTTCCCAGTCCTTTGGGTTCCTTCGTTCCAGCATATGTTGCAGATCTGAGTTAGGAAGTTTATACCATGTACTCCTAAATTTTTCAGCATTTCTGCGGTGATCTGATCACACCCTGCGGATTTCCCTTTCTTTAGCTTTTGGATAGCATAGATTACCTCTTCCTCATCAACATCTTGCCCTTGTAGCGACCTTGTAGCTTCCCATAAATTACTATTCATGTCTTCATCTGGGTTTAATAAATTTTTGAAATGCTCTTTCCATCTTTCTAAAATTTCTTCTTTTTCATGGATCATTTCCCCTTTTAGGTTTCTTATCTGTGTTAATGTTTTCTGGTGATGATTTCCGGTTTTTATATTTTTCAATGTTCGATAAAACAACTTTTGATTTGCATGGTAGTCCTCTTCCATTTTTCTTCCAACCGTTTCCCAGGATTTTCGCTTAGCTTCCTGGACTGGTTTCTTTACTTTGTTGTTCTGTTCTTTATATTCAGCGTATCTCGCATTTGTTCCTTCTTTAAGATACTTTCTCCATCTGCGTTTCTTTTCTTTTACTTGTTCTTTTATCTCGTCGCTCCACCATGCAGTTTGTTTCTTGTTTTTGTTTACTTTTATATAGCCGCATACTGCCTTTGCCATTTCTATCAGTGTTGTTTTGAACGTCGTCCACATTTTTTCTACGTCGTCCACATTTTTTCTACGTCCATGTTTCCTGTTGGTATGTCTCTTAGTCTAGTGTCAATTTCTCTTTGGTACTTCAAAGCTGTTTCTTTGGTATTTAGCTTATAACCCCTTATTGTTTATTTAGTAGGTATTATTGTTAGATTTCTTGATCCTTTCTGTTTACCACAATATACCTGTATATATCTTTAATAACAACGTTGTTCTTTTTACTCTTTTGTCAAAAGTGGTCCCGATGCAAAGCATCGGTTATGGCGGTTTATATTTGCATTTGTCTTAGACATTCATATTTGGAATACCATACATACATTTAGACACCTGTTGATCTATTGTGTCCCCTTACATCAGCTGTAAGCTGCTAGGGTTTGCGCGCACTTATAGATCCCCATCCAGTCTAAGAACTTCAATAAATTGCAATAGCTGTGATGGTTTCAAGGAGGGTATTTCTCCCTCGTCTATGACATCTTTGCCAAGATGGTTGGCACGAGTTTCTATGATAGCAGTGCAGTTGGATATTATATGTTCCGGACTTTCACCTTTCGCCCAACAAAACCTGCAATCGCTATTCTGTTTCAGACCTATCCTTGTCATGTGTTCCCCAAGGTGACAATGCCCTGTGAGAAAACCTGTAAGGATGCGTAGTCTGTTTCTGCTTAATTCTAGCAGGGTATTTGCTCTTTTCTTACTTTAATTTCCAAGGAATATCTTGGAATGTCTCAGACCAGAGAGATTCTCTCAGAGGGAAGCTCTGAACTTCACCTACTTGTCTTTGAGGTCTTTTTGTAATATGATTTTTCGTAATCCGACCTACCATTTATCATACTCAGTTCATCGATTTTGTTTATCCACCGATCGACATTTCGGTCCTTTTCATCAGGGTCGAAAGGCTCAACGATGTTGCCGCCAACTCTCGCCTCGCCTCGAGAGCCACGTCCGCTGGACGCCTCGCTATCGGACTCCGCCAATCGTCGCATCACTTTCGCACCTTTCTTTCCGACAACTTCTTTGATTGTCTTAGCCTTTTAACATTTTCTCCATTGTTATTGTCGCCTCATCAGTTTGCGCCCACTGGTAATCTAACTCTGAAGCCGAGGACGAATCGTTATCACTCTCCCGTTGCGTCATTCCTCTGTCTTGCATAAAATATGGAGGTTTTACGTTTAAAGAAGAGCAAAAGAAAGGCTATTAAACATAATCCCTCCGCAAAACGCATTTTTTTTTTTAAGAAATCACAATAAAATAGTTTAAGAAAGATGAAGTTCAGCGGCAATAGAGAGACGGGGTCTAGGAACTGATAAATTTTCATCCGGATCTACGATTTACAGTTCGTGAGCTTACTTTGTGTGAGGTAGGGTACATTGTCTGTTTCAATACGATAATTGAAGGACTATCATTGTAAATATTTTTTTAACGAAAAATGAATGAGCTAAACACTGTTGAATATATCTAACGTTTAAAAATTATTGTATCAGAGCTAGTTGTCAATTTTAAAAAATATAACTATGTAAGTACTATATAACATGGAAAATTGCAATAGCATGAAGAAATGCGAGTTTTTGCCCAAACGTTTAGCTATTCAAACGTAATAATTGATTAAAATTTTGTTTCTATATCAAGTGGTCATGGCAAATCTGGCACTTCGTACAATATTTTCTGGCATTATTCACAATTGTATTTCATGCGACTTCTGGTTCAATTTTCTTCACCGTTTTGTCTTATCATAATTTGGTTTAACTTATTTTGAGGATATAATGATGCGTATAGGATGACAACGTGGAATTTACCGCCAGTTGAGCCAATTCAATTGAGGCAGAATTGTTGGCTTACGCGCAGCTGATTTTTCATTCAAGGAAATTGCAAATGACTTTAACAGAAACCAATCAGTTATGGACCAGGGACGAACAGGAAAGTCGCCAAAGAAGAACTAATGAAATGCAGAACCGTCACCTTCGCCTAATGGCAATAAGAGACCGATTCTCCAGACCAGGTCAATTACTTCTCTATTAAGGAATGAAAGTGGCCCTGTGATCCTTCGAACTCTCTATCGCTGAATCAAAGCTTTCGGTTTGAATTTCTATCGGTCACATCTTATGTTATCGTTTAGGGCTCAACACCGACAGCAACGTTCGGAGTAGTGTAGGTTGCAAATGCAATGGAACATCGAGTGACATAGGGTGTCTAGAATTAAGCGATGAATTCCGATTTTGTATAGGGATGCATGATTGCCGCATGAGAGTCAGACGAAGACGTGAGAAAGATCGTAATATTAGTTTTTGTGGTAAAAGTCTTGTACGCTGAGCCGTGAGAGTTATGATATGGGGTGCTACAGCATGAGGAAGTAGGTCTCAGGTGGTATTCATCCGAGGCACCATGAACGCTCAGCGTTACGTGAATAAGGTGGTGGAACCCCATATTCTTTAGCAGATGACCTACTTTTCCAGCAGGGTAATATCCACCTTCAGAAAGCGAGAATTTCTCTAACTCAGTTAGAAGAGGCTCATGTCAATATTTTGCCATGGCCACTCCTGACCTCTCACCAATCGAACACGTGTGGGTATTATAGGAAGAAAACTGAGGCACGAATCCGCCGAAATTACTAGCAGTACTCCTGTATGAATTGCAGGTTGCTTAGGACAATGTACCATCGACAACTTACTGCAATCAATGCCGCAAAGAGTGGCAGAGTGTAAAACCAAATGGCCCGGCTGATAGCCCACTGCCTTGCGCACTTGGTTATCATCCGTGAGGTCCAAGGTTCAAATCCCACTCTGGTCAATTACCATAACCGTTTTTTTCCGTGGTCGTAATGATGATTGAGAGGGAGATTTGGCTCTGCAGGGGGGCCTGATAAGCATTCGATGCTTAGGGCTTGTCAACTCCCTTAAAAAAATACATTATTAATAAAAATTAAATTGTATTAATCTCTTCTACTAATAACTTCTTCCAGGTTTCGTCGTGCGTCAAAACTTTCGCTCGATGTTTCACTGTTCATGTTGACAGCTTCCCCAGAATAACTGAACTGATTGTCCGTTTCCGCTCCACTGAGGGTGACGGTCTTGCGTAATAAACTCTTCCACGTGTAACTAAGGTTCTACCATTCTTCTCTGTTGACGATCTTATTCTTTTCGATTTCTATTGCCTCTCTGATGAATCTTTTCCCGTAGTTCTTGGTGGCGATTATTACTTTTATGTTTCCGAAGTCCATTTTATGTCTGGTCTTGTGCATATGTTCTGCCACCGTTGATTGCTCGATTCTTTTAAATCTTAGCATCCCTTTCGCGTTCCTTTACTCTTACTCCGATAGCACTTCCTCTTTGTTCGACGTAGCACTGTCCACATGGACATGTTACCTTATAGATATCTTCTGAGCGGCAGACAATACACCGGACAAACTACATCATATGTGAAAAATTATAAACATTGCGTGAATATTCTGTCCACACTAAAGAGTGACCGTGCAGACTTTCCAGTTAATTTTGACGTCACATCGCTATTTACCAACATATCGACAGAGGACGCATTGGCCATACTAGCAGAACTGCAAGAAGACATCATCGAATAAGTAAGGCTATGTTTGTCTACGGCATATTTCTTGTACAACGGAAAGTAGCAGAAGAATACGAGCAGAAGAATGGAACAGCGATGGGAGGCCCTTCATCTTCTGTAAGTTCCAGTGAAACCAAACCGAAGTGCTGGTTGCGATATGTCAACGATACTTTTGTATTATTGCAACACGGAGAAGAGAAATTATAACAATTCTTGGAACACATCAACTCACAGTACCCAGCCATTAAATTAATCTATAGGAAATACAAGATGGAAATCTGCCTTCCCTGAATGTAATAATAATAATAATCTTTACTGCCCAACAGGCCTAGGCCCAATTTGTAGGACATAAGACAATAAATACTCAAGAATAGGTGCATACTGTAAAGAAGAGGAAGTTAATGATAAATAAGATTGTATTCATAAAGAAACAAATAAAAGATATGTCATTGACAATACAAAAAAAATGCAATATTCATAATTTTTCTTGCTTTTTAGGAATCAACACAGGCGCGCAGTTTTCCACCGAGATGGAAACACTCCTGCCTTTAAACATGCATTATATATGTCTAAAAGCAGGTATGGATTATGTGAGTCGACAATTTTTAATATTTCTCCAGGCAATTGATCTGGTCCTAGGGCTTTTTTACTTTTAATTGACCTGATGGCAATGTCTAAGACTCAACTAAGATTCTTTCCACTTGAGGTCTGAATGGATGCATAGGAAACAAAAAATTAACATGACATTTCATTTGCATCTAGTATAATAAGTTTTTTCATTGCTTGGAGGCGTTTAATAATCTTTTTGTACCCCAAGCCTCAGAGATCAGAATCAATATCAAAAGCTGAATCCGCCACTCCCTAGTCGACGTGCCGCCGCTTACTTCACTGGAAGCGACGGCCATCATGATCTGGACCAAGTTCGGTCCCATCAAGGTCTACTCTGTGTACGCTTCACCGAGTAGATTTTTTTCACTTAGCGATTACTCCAGCATTTTCACCGACACCGTCCCGGTATTGATGCCTGGAGATTTGAACGCAAAACACCCCCTATGGGGTTCAAGGACAACGAACGCGTTCGGCAGCGCGCTGTTCGACTTCGTCCGAAGGAAAGGTGTAAGTGTTCACTCCCCCTTCAGTTGGACTTTTTTCCCCACAGACATCACCCCGGACCTTCTCGACATGGTTCTGTCCATGGATGTCCCCTGCGCGGTGTCTGTTGAGAGTATCCCTGATCTCTCCTCAGACCACAACCCCATTTTGGTCGTCCTAGGCGGCGATGTCTTGACTCTGGAAGGCCCTGTTCGTAGGTCTACGAACTGGGATCTTTTCTCTTCCAAATCTCTGGCTTTGCTGTGCGGCGTCCCCGACGTGATCCCTGATGTAATCTCTCCCGAAGAGTCTGCGGAATCTTTCACGTCGGCTCTTACTCGAGCCTTGGAGGAATCGTCGCAGACGATTCCTAGCCAGTCGTCTGCTCAACTGCCTTTTGAACTGAGGGAGCTTATCAGCGAGCGCAGAAAGGCCAGGAAACTGCCCCAACGCACTCTCTATCCCTCCGACGTCCAGCGGACCAACCTCTTGGCACGACGGGTACGCGATGCCCTCGGGGAACACTCAAATGTTCTCTGGCAGGACAAGCTTACCTCGCTTGCCACCGAGGACGGCTCCGTATGGAAGTCTTTTCGATCGAAGAGAAAGTTGAGGTGCACGGAGACTTTCTTCAACAAGTCCTTCGTGGAGTCGAACCCGTCGACGTCTCAGAGTCTGACTCTGACGACGGAGGTCATTGAGGTGACGCGGAGGAGGACTTTCGTAGCGATATGGACGATTCGTGGACCCGGGTTTCTAATATTGCCGGAACTCCGATCGACCCGGCTACGCCAGCGGCACTCGACGCTTTCATCAAAAGCAAGAGAAATAAAAAATCCCCAGGGCCTAATGGAATTTCCAACATGGCTCTGAAGAAATTACCTCCTGAAGCACGGGAGAAATTGCGCTCCATCGTGAATGCAACACTCCTGGTACAGCGTTTTCCGTCAATCTGGAAGCACGCCGACGTCGTCACCATCCCCAAAGCTGGGAAGAACCCCCGCTTCCCCGAGAGTTACCACCCGATCAGCCTTCTGTCAAATGTCTCTAAAATAGCCGAATCGGTCATCCTCGACCGTCTAACCTTCGACAGCGATGAACGTGATTCAGGACGAACAGTTCGGTTTTCGAGCCGGGCTTTCTACCAAATTGCAGCTCCTCAGGTTTACTGAGGCTCCCAGAAACGGTCTCGAGAGGAGAGAAACCGTAGCGTCAGTTTTCTTTGACTTTCAACGTGCCCTTGACTCTGTCTGGCACAAAGGGCTGATCTACAAGTTGATTGTTTCTGGCTTAAATCCCTCTCTGATCAGGTTGATCAGATCCTACCTTGAGCGCAGATCTTTCTGCGTTAGGACTGCCGGAGTCCGATCCGGCTCTCGCGATGTCCTCGCCGGAGTACCGCAGGGATCGTTATTGGGGCCACATCTCTTCCTGCTGTTTCTAACAAATCTCCCTCGGGAGCCTCGCACGCATCTCGCTATATTAGCAGGAGCGAGAGACTGGCTTGTGGTCGCCTTCAGGCGGCCACAAACCACCTCGTTCGCTGGGCCTGATTGGAGACTGAAGTTGAACAAATCCAAATGCGTTGCAATTGGATTCTCAAGGAAGAGACGGAGGGGTCATCTTCGACAGACGTCTCGTCTGGATGAAGCAACGTAATGAGCTCAGAACTCGCTTCCCTGCTGCCCGCAACTCTCTGCTTCCCATGTTAGGTCGGAGGGTCCCCTCCACCTAGCCAAGAAGTTATTGATTTTCAAATCAATACTAAGGCCGGTCCTGGTGTATGGCGCTTTCGCGTGGGCGTCCATATCACCGAC
Source organism: Cetonia aurata (assembly GCA_949128085.1). NCBI lineage: Eukaryota > Metazoa > Arthropoda > Insecta > Coleoptera > Scarabaeidae > Cetonia > Cetonia aurata. Next base: position 22,499,281 of record OX421889.1, on the reverse strand, counting down.
AAACTTGAACTCCCTCGAGGCACTTCAAAACAGGACACTCAGGCTAATCTTGAGAGCCCCTTGGTTCCACCACCAAGAACTATGGGAAAAAACCCACCAGATAGGCTATAGAAATAGAAAACAATAAGACCACCAACAAAGACGAAGGGTGGGTAACACGTGGAAGAGTCTACTACCCAGGAACGTCACGCTCAGTGAAGCGGAAACTTCTGGATTGAATGCATCAAGGGTGTATATAAGAACAATATCGGATAACGGAGAATCAGTTAAGTTATCCTGAAGAAGCTGTCAGCATAAACAGCAAAACGTCGAACACATGACGAAATCCGGAAAAAGTTAACAGTACCAATTATACCGGGTGCGAAAGCCTACGTTATGTGTTAAACTCTTGTTCATTCAAATGTGAAAGAAAACAATAGACCATGAGCCCTGATGATAGCATTTTTCGGTTCCTCTTGTTCATTCACTTTAAAATTTTAATCAATTATTACCTTTGGTTAGCTCTGAATAATAAAACAGTATTTCTGTTTATACTGAAGTAAATGCTACACAAATACGAGGGGGGACCTAAACGGAAACGGTATTGAAAGCGCGTAGCCGTTCCTAGGCGTAGAAAAAAGTTCTCTCGCTAGTTGGGTCTAAGAGTGACCTTCCGAAATAAGTTGCTCCAGAGACGTCTGCGTAGGATGTTAACGTTTAATTGCAGTGTTATTGCCCTCAACTGTCTTCGTTTACCATCTGCGAAATCGTTATGACAGACTAAAGAGGCAGGAAACAAAGAGTGTTTTGAAGTTTTTCTTCCTGCTTGAAACATCAGCAACGCAGGCTTAACAAATGCTTCAATAGTCTTGCAAGAAGTATGCTATGAGCCGCATACAAGTTTTTGGATGGTTTGGGCGCTTTAAACGTGGTGAGATAAGTGTTGAAGATTATACTCGTTCTGGGCGCCCTTCATCATCTCGAAGTGACAAAAACATTGAAAAGGTACGCCAAAAAATCGACAGACAGGAATTAATTGGAGCTAGTGCCAGATGATTTTGAATAAGAACTGACACATCCGGCGTGTTGCCGTTAAGTTTGTTCCTCGCTTGCTCACAAAGGATCAAAACACCAATCGTTTGAATTTGAATCAAGACTTGAAATATCGCATTGAAAGTGACCCAAAGTGTTTGACTATTGATCATTACAGAATCAGTACTACTGATGGAGAAATAAAACATTTCAGAAGCTTTAGACTTACTTAAAGGCAGTTTCATTAATTCTTTTGGTTTCATTCCCCAATATCCAGTCACTTCTGATATTTTTGTTGATCTTAACATAGTACCATAGTTTCTCTTCAAGGTGATGAGAGTTGATGTTATGGATATGACCTCGAGACCAAGCAAGCGTCTAGCCAGTGCAAGACTAAGAAGATAAGTGAAGTCGAATGTGGAAACGCTAATCCTTTTTTATGTTTATGGAATTGTGCACCAAAAATGTGTACCTCCTGGTTAGACTCTTAACCAGCACAAATCCGGTTTTCTTTAGGTCCCACCTCGTACTCAAAACTGTGGCGCTAGAAGCACGAAACATACCAGTTTTGTAGCAGCTTGTTTGAAGAATATTGTGGAGTAATTACAAAAAAAAAGTAACAGAGAGCAGAAAATACAAAGAAATAAAATAAATCTTTACCTTTCTCTTTATTATAAAATGTTTGTCCGGTTTTGAAATTATTTTATCTGTGTTGCCTCACGTTAGTTATATTCACAAAAAAAAACTTTTCCTCTCACCACTCACAGACGTCATGTAAATTTCCATGGCCGTGTAAATGACACAGCCATGTTTCTTTTTTGTTTGTATTATTGCAGAGAGTCTGCTTCAGTGACTTCAAAAACAACTCCGACGGACACAGGAACTCCAAAGAGCGCATCGAGATCTAATAGGTCTGAAACGGCGAGCAGCAAGGTAAGTTTAATGCAAAGCCTGATAAAAGAAAACTAGGCATTTTTATTATTCACCTAATGTCATTTATCTTGATAGCTTTGACTATCTATTTGTTATTGCTAGACTAAAGCAAAGAGACCTGTTCCTTCAAAAGCTTCGATTGTGAGATGGACGTGCAATGAAAATGAAATTAATGTTGGTCTTTTATCACGAGGCATTTAGCTGGGCGCATGCGTGAACGTCCATCTAATGATCGGAAAACTTGAAGAAATATGACAATATAAAGAACTGAAGAAAGACCCAACATCAACAATCGAAAACAAAATATACAAATCTCTACAAAAGATGAATTCACCAACCAAAACATTCGATTTAAACTAACCCTATGCCTCAGTAAACCGCCACACTTATATAGATTACTCAAAATCTATAAACCAGACAATCCACTAAGACCGATAGTTAGTTCACATAATTCTCCTTGCCGCCTTCTAACCAAATACCCTTTAGCTATTACTCGACTCGAAGAGTCTTTTTCTGACAATTACCATTATTGGTTCTGTAGGCACATTGGTGAAGAGACTGTGTATGAGACATCATGGTTAGTTTTGACGTATCCAGTCTCTTCACCAATGTGCCAACAGAACCAAGCAATTGTCAGAAAAAGACTCTCCGAATGCTCCACATTACAAGAACGCAACACATTAAGTGTTAATGCTATTATGAAGTTGTTGTCTATACTTAGCAATATATACATGGAGGAATTTGAGAGAAAAGCAAAAGACTCCAGCGAACTGAAACCTAAATACTGTACGGTGAATAGATGAAACACATTGAGATGAGAGAGTCTCCTATAGGAGCCTTTTGTGACTTAAAGAAAACTTTTTATTGTATATCGCATGATATTTTGCTTAGTAAATTGCATGCTTATGGCATTAGAGGAAAAATCTCCGACTGGTTCCAGTCCTACTTAAAGAACAGAGTTCAGTATGTAAAGATACAAATCAAGAATAATAAAGGTGAAATAAGGAACTTTCACTCGGAGTGCCTGCCGGTCAATAGGGGAGTTGTGCAGGGATCGGTACTCGGCCCAGTCCTCTTTAGTCTTTATATAAACGACATAGACAAGTTATTGCACGATGTTTGTCTTACGATGTACGCCGACGATATATCTCTTCTAGTTGATGAAACTAATTTAACAGTGCATAACAACTTGCTGGATATTCTTCACAACTAGTTCATTGAAAATCAATTAGCCTTGAGTCTGGAAAAAAACAACGTTTATAAAATTTCATACGAGACAAAAGATCGTCAACTATAATCCATTACATATAGCTGGGGAGGAGGTACGTCACAGTGACACAACAAAATTTCTTGGGGTGATTCGACTCTGGTATGGAGGACTCACTGCAGTAATTTGTCAAAGACTATATCTAACAAAGCCTACTTATTTAAATGCCTTAGGGCACAGGTGTCTAGGAAAACTCTACTTACATCTTACTATGCGGAGATACAATCGCTATTGCATTACGATGTTTTATTGTGGTGCTCGTCGTCGGACGCACATTCTGTGTTTGTGGCACAAAAAGCGGTGATTCGCGCTATGGTTGGTGCTCACTATAGAGATTCTTCCAGACCATTATTTAAACAGCTAGAAATCCTCTCTCTGCCATGCTTATATATACTGGAAGCTGCGTTTTATGTGTTCGCAAATAAACAAGGTCACAAACAGAATTATGAATTCCACGATCACAATACCAGAATTAAAGATCACCTTCATACACCAAAGTGCATGTAACCAGTATTGGGGCTGCCAACTTGGAAGTCTCCATTTATAATGATCTACCGGATAACATTAAAAGGTCTATTAATAGTAAGCAGTTCAGCAGATAAGCCAATAAAAGCTTATCTCCTCCAACAAACTTTCTACTCAATAAACGAATTTATGCAATCATAAACGCTTTTTCCCTTTGCACCACTGTGTAATAGACGTTCAAAGCGACAACGCACTTATACATATACCGGATGTCCAACCTAACATGCAACGGTTCCTAGCCAATTTATTATTGCCTTTTTGCTGCCAGTCCCAAGCCTGGTGAAATGCGAGGGGAAGGTGGCCAGCGGCGGCGCTTCGCAATACGTATCTATCGTGAGAAACTGAAAAATCGCGAATATCTCCAAAACCGTTGGAGATAGACACAATGATACCCCTATAAAATCGAAAGAAAATTAAATTTTACATCCATTTATGTAAAAATTGCTATACCGTTCAATTTAAAAAAATCAAGTTATCCATGATTTGAAAGTTCGAAAATTACAGATCCCTATTTAATAACGCTGTAATTTAAACGCAACAATTTTAAAATAAAAGACGTGCGCTGTTTCATGGTTAAGCGAAAACCGAAAACCGCATCTTTCTAACTTTCGTATTTCCTGAGGTATTTCCAAACACCGAAGACACTGCAAATGTCGAAAAACGTCATGCAATTCGAAAACGGCACAACTTAGCCTTAATGTATCCCTAACGTATTGTTATTTAAATTTAACAAGGAATCCAAAAGTGCAATAATATACAGGGTGTTCCATTTAAAATAATAAAGTTAGTATCTACTTCCGGTACAACCGGAAGTCCGCCATTCCTGAAACTAATTTTAGCATGTGTAGAATATGATTCGAGGCAACATTTATTTGAAATATTTTTTCAAAAAGACAATAATAAATCGGCTAGGGACCGTTGCATCTTAGGCTGGACACCCGGTATGCATGTTTACAATTATATTTTGATTTTCGTATCAAAAGAAGCAGAAAAAACGAAAAATAAAAAGACACACTATATGTATATGTATTTCATATTTGTATTTTCATAATCACGTTGTGTCTAATGTATCCATGTGTTTCATGGAATATTTTGCGCATACGGCTATATTAAAAATAATTTTGTATTTTTTATTTCTTTATTGAATTGTAATTGTTTTCCTATTCATGCTTGTTTTCGTTTGACAATTTATGTACACTATATTGTTACATAAATAAACTTTACTTACTTACTTACTAAATTGTGGTCAACATATGTATGACACATTCGTTATATGGCCGCATATGGAAGGGAAACAATAGATGGATTCCTACAACACTTAAAGAACATAGAGGAATCAATCAATCAATGGAAAATTAGGATAAAGGGCAGATAAACTTCCTTACTAGTCCAGAAAAGGAACGATCAAAACCTAAATGTGAAGGTTTACAGGAAACCTACAAATACGGGACAATATCTGCACTATACCTAATTCCAACCACAACTGTTAGCAATAAAAATAGAAGTAGCGAAATGCCTCTATGACATTATGAGCTCAAAAACATATCCGAAATACTGAAACGGAATGGTTACACTGAAAGAATACTGGAAAAAGCTAAGTCTATAAGAGAACAGAGGGCAGGCCGGCCACTATTACTACAGCAGTCATTCCATATGTGAAAGGACAAAACCAACAACACCATGAGATCTCTCTTTTTTTTTTCTCTACATTAAATGAAGTCATGGTCAAAAGACGTATTTTGAACACCACAAACAAGGCTAAATTTTATCATTATCTTGAAAATAAAGCTTGGGATTACGCATATAATGCAGTAAGCGGTAAGCTTTGACAATAAAGCTCAAGGTTTATGAATACCTTAACACATTACTACAATATGTCATTTCTCATTAAATCACACAAAAATAAAACAAAGACACAACAGTCTAATTGGATAACTAATGAAGTGATGAAGTTGCAACGTAAAAGACTTATACATAATTCAAAAACGATATTCACGACTGAACACCCTATATAAACAACGAATGGAGCAACGTATACAGCTAGCTAATGAAGCGAAAAAAAAATAACATAACAGTTACACCATTGCTGCCGCTCTAAACGAAACCCACACCATGTGAGAATTAACAAAGTCATACAGCGTACAACAACATTGAAATTGTGCACGACGATCAAGAAATAAACAATCCTCAAACGCTAGCTGACTTGTTGAGCACATCATTCCGATAATCTCGAGTCTACACCCAATTAACACATAGTTGGTGATGTGATTATCTGATACAAATACTATTTATTTATCTCTTATACTCACATTTTTCAGTGAAATTCACTATAAAATTCGCATTTTTCATTAAAATTCGCTATAGATTGCATATTTTTCTTTAAATTTGTTATAAAACTGCACATTTTCTATAAAAATCGGTATATAATGCGGATTTTCATGGTAAATAGCTATAAGTCGCGTATTTTTTTTTATTAAATATATTAAGTATTGTTCTTTTTTTTATCAAATGACAACAACTGTTACTCACTATCCTCCTATTAAGAAATTTTATGATGCCACATGAATTTTGGAAGAAATACAACTATTAACACAGACAGATTAAAAAAGCCTGTCTTGATTCTATACTACGTTCCACGAAATCCATGTGGACATTTACATCCATTGTTTCAACTAACGTACGCTCATGATATATCCAGTGGCGGCTCGTGACGTTTTGTGCAAGGGAGGCTACTGTAGCCTAAGTAACCCTTCTCACTCAATAAATTATACTTTTATAGTTATTATTGTAGCATTGTAAGTGTAGAATAAAAATTGAAAAAAAAAAAATAGATTAAAATAAAATATAATTTATTGTCTAGCAAGAACCACGTAGAGGTGAGAGTGAAATCTTGCCTGGATAGGAAAATGGATGAGGTGATAGGTAAAAATGTAATAAAAACTTAAAAATAAACTCTTGATAAACCAAAAATAAACTCTAAAAACAATAACAATTAAATTAGAAAAGGAAATTGTAGATTCTTTGTTTATATTACAAGCTTTACTCAAAACTAAATTTAAGGCATGCGCATGGCAATGTACAAAAAGAGCTTGAGGTGCAATTGTTTCTATTTCACTTTGTAAACCATTTAAATGCCCTGCCATAACAGATGCACCATCATATGTTTGAGCGACTAATTTTTTTTTTAAATCATATGTTATTGGATAGAAGGTTAAATAAATCTTCAGCTGTTCGACCGGATGATACGTCAAAAAGCTCCAAAAATCTTTCAATAACTTCACCGCTCTTGACATAACGTAATATGATTGATAATTGAGACCTACAGGAAATATCTGTGGTTTCATCTACTTGCCAAAAAGAAAAAACGGAGCTTCTTTAATTTCTGTATCTATTTCTTGTTTTAATACAAAAGATATACAATATATTAAATCATTTTGTATAGATTTAGATGTACTCGAAAAAATATTGCTACTAACAAATTTATTAAAACTATATATTTACTAAAGAGTTCGAGTAATTCTTTATAATTTCCACGATTAAAAGAATCCGAAGTCTCATTGTCTCCCCGAAAAGCTAAATCTTGTGATACTAAATATATTGTTGTCTATTAATTTTCTTAAACTTTTGCGGTTTTCTCTAACTTCATTATTATAGGTAATAATTGCATCTTTGCGCGCGCTGTCCACAGCAGTACCAATATTTTGTTTTCCAAATAATTTAAATTTGCACAACGATGAAATGTATTTTTTAGACTTAGAATGCCGTTCAATAGCGCGCGGTAGATTTTTAAAATCTGTATAATCTAATTTCGACCACGTTTCGGTTTGGTTACAAAAAGTAGACATGGTCAACAAAATAATCTTTCCCGTTCAATTGAACCAGTTAACCAATCACATTTAGTGTACCATAATGAACTAAAACCACGATTTTACCAGTTGCTGTCGTTAGATACTACAGATAAATTAGCGTGGTTTCTCAATGTTTTGTACGATGTGTAATTTCGTCTCTATGTTTAAACAACTAAAAGAATTTCTTACCAACCAGTGGACAATATCTTGACAAATTCTAATTTCGTTCATTTTATCCATTTTGTGTGCGTAATCTAACAAAACTCACCCAACGCTTCTTAAGTTATTAGTACTGTAACGTTTTACGACCGATAACGCACGATAACATGCCGATCGGGTAGGATTTCACCGCGGCGGCAAGCCTCCAACCATACGTATTCGCCGTATAAAGTGCACGTGCACTTACGGAGACGCTTTGCTTTCAGCCATGGCATTAATCATCGGCGCGGAGCCAAATCTGTGGCTAGCCTCCTCGCTTGCTATTATAGTGCGTATAGTAAAATTTCGCGCATTATTGGAAATTTGTTTGCATTTTTAAATTAAGTAATGAATAAATATACTATTGATTAAATATTTTTTTTCAAAATTGCTTTATTTTAGTATATAGCCGATGCTTAAACATTATTTTAATACATAATAAAGGCTACTTATTTTATTAAAAATAATAGGGGAGGCTTAACCCCCGTAGCCTCCCCTGACGAGCCGCCACTGGATATATCGTCGGCTTACAATCATCTCATTCCTTGTCAACTTTTTTTCAAAAATTGCATTTTGGTAAACGTCGAAAGATGAAAATGTATGCAGTCGATTCATACTGCAATAGGTATATATGTATATTTTCAAAAGATGGACAAGGAATAACATGACCTTAGGCGACCATATGTCCATTTTGACAGTTGAATTAGAATTTATTGTAGAAGACGCTTTACGGCGAATCGATAGTTTACTTTGTATGGAAGAGTTTTGTACCATGTATATTTGTTTGCAAACTAATATTTTCCGAATTTATTCGATTGGTACCACTCTTTTTTGCCTACAAACATATTCAAAACAAAATTACTTTGGCTATCAGATCAATTATATATTGCAGGTGATGTTCACACTTGTGCATAGACGGAACTTTATTAACCATTAAATTTCAGATTTATATATTACCTACTAGTGCCATGGTTTAAATTGCTAATAATACCCAAAATACAAACTGGAATTTAAATATTTTCCGTATCTTCTTTCATTCTATAATATATAATAGAATATTTTCCTTATTATGATCAAAAGAAATTGTATTTGTATATTCGTATTCTGGGTTAATTAAATAATACGAAGGAACTACAAAAGGTACTGGCGTACTCATTTATTTCATATTGGGTTGTCATCAATTTCATTACTAATATCAGCATAATCATTTGATGATGATTTCAAATACCTTCTATTCCTCCTGTATTCACCATTTGGAGTTTCTACAATATATGATCTTGGAGTATCGTGTTTTGAAATAACTATTCCACTGTGCCAAGTTCTATCGTTTCTTATAGTTATATTCTGTCCAGGTTCTAAAGAGTTCATATCTTTCGCATGTTTATTGAAATACACTCCGCCAAAAAAGTATCGCATAATCTTTGTTTGTAGCATAAAGTTGTAAATATACTTTAATGCGCTCTAAGATATAATTTCTATGATTGTTTAAATAAAATACAGGCCAAATAAAAACAAGAACTCATACTTGAGATTTTTATTAAAATAAGAAATTATAATTTTGGAAAGAAAAATGTCATAACAGTAGCTTTTAATACTGAGTATTGCCACCTCTGGCTCTTATGACCGCTCGCATACGGTTTGGCAGAGATTCGATTAACCTCCGTATATAAGCCTGATCCAAATTCTCCCACTCGTCACGGAGAGCATTTGCTAGTCCATGCCGGTCCGCTGGGGCAACATTTTGGGTTCGTATGACGACTGATTGATGTTCATCAAATTAGCAACGTATGCTTGAGATCGTCCATCTTCGATTAAAGCAACTATAGCAGCCACTTGTTCTGAAGTTAAATTGCTCATTTTAGTTTTAAAAGCGTTGGTACAGAACTCTGACTTCGTACTTTAAAATTGGTCTGTATAGGAAGACTTTCAATAAACAACTGAACAAACCTTACACATATGCATTTTTCTAAATGTGTTCTTTTAGAGAAAAAAAAAAGTAAAAACGCTAAGTTCCATTATTTTGTTAGTGTTTTTATAGTTCACATACACGAGGCAAACTTTTTGTGAACGTATAAAAATATCTTGGTTCATAAATGCCCTTTTTTAGTTTATGCGATCCTTTTTTGGCGGAGTGTATGTTTCTGCTCTTCTATGGTTTTCTACCTTTCCTTGTTTTACCTCTGTCTTAACTTTAGGTACTAAGAATTTATTTTGAATTGGTAATTTAGTTCTAATAGTTCTACTTAACATAGCTTGTGCTGGCGAAATTCCTGTAGATTTTGTAGGTGTGTTTCTGTACTCCATTATCATTTCATAAATATCAGATCTGAACTCGAATGCTTTTCTTAATATATTTTTAGCAATCTGAACACCTCGCCCTGCCATGCCATTTGCTTGTGAAAATCTAGGACTTGTTGTAGTTAACTTGATGTCCCACGCTTTACCAAATTCATGGAAGGTATTGCTGTTATATGGCATATTATCTGATATAATCTCTTGTGGAATACCATTCCTGGCAAAGATCTCTTTTAATTTTACAATAATTTCATCAGCTGTTTTAGTAGTGAGTTGAATTATTTCCAACCAGTTTGAATAATAATCTATAGCAATAAGAAAATTCTTTCTTCCAAATTCTAAAATATCTGTTGCTATTTTCTCGCAACCATGCAGCCATGCAGCAATTAATTCTAGGGATTCATGTAAACCTTACTTTAGAAAATGGAATATCATGCCAATGCCTGCCATGCATATATATGAACTTTTAAAATATATCCACAAAAATAAACGGGAATTTCTGTGCAACAATGATGTCCACACCTATGATGATACTAGGTTTAAACATAATTTTCATATTCCTAAATTTTCATTAAATTTTACTAAAAATAGTCCTAATGTTTTGGATTTAAAAATATTCAACGCATTGCCTCAAAGATTTAAAGAGATTATAAATTGCAATCAATTTCAGTACAGTGTTAGAGCATTCCTATTGGAAAGATGTATATATTCTCTTGACGAGTATTTTAATTCATGTACCCTGTAGTTTCTGTAGTTTCTGTTTTTATTGTTATTTTTTGTGTATTGACGTTGCCCACATATTTATATATTTGTATCTATTGATATTACTGACTTGTCCCATACTACACTGTAGTCTAGAGGATTAATAAAGGAATTTGAATTTGAATTTGTCTTCTTTAAAAATTAGCACATCACTTTCTGTAATTTTTGAATGAATTTTTGAAATTTCCAATACGGTTTAACTAATTCACTAACATCTTGTTTGCTTTTAGGCCATCCTTGTTTAATGTAGTTCAGAATTTCCTTTAAACTTTCATCTTTCAATGTCGCTTCTTTAATTTTATTTTGCTTTTCTTGGCTAACAGCCAAATGTTTAGCAATACTATGAACAACCGTTTCTAATTCAACATCGTCTTCAACAGGATCTTGTAAGTAAAATCTAAAAAGTACATCTGCGACAAACATTTGTTTTCCAGGTACATGTGTTACAACAAAGTCATATTTTAATAATCTTAACATCATACGTTGTAGTCTGCTTGTAATTTTATGTATTTCTTTTTTCATTAGCACTTCAAGTGGTTTGTGATCACTGTGTATTAGAACTTTTTGACCATAAACAAAATGATGAAATTTCTCCATACCAAACACAATCGCGAGTAATTCCTTTTTAATTTGCGCGTATACCTTCTCACTTTCTGTTAAAACTCTTGATCTCGTACAAATCCAATAGGATGCTGATTTTGCATTAAACATGCTCCTAATCCATTTTGAGATGCGTCGGCTTGCAATGTAACTGGCTCTTTTGGATTAAAATATTTTAGTACAGGTGCTTTAATTAGACAACTTTGAAGATTCTCATACGATTTTTCTTGTTCCAAACTCCATGTAAATAATACACCTTCTTTTAACAATTTTCTTAAAGGCGCATTCATCTCTGAAAGATTTGGAATAAATTTAGAAAAGTAATTCACCATTCCCAATATTTTTCTTAATTCATCTTTATTTGTTGGTACTTCCATTTTAACAATGCTTTTAATTTTATCCTCGTCTGGTCTTAAACCCTCTTCACTTACTATGTGCCCCAGAAATTTAACTGATTTAATTTTAAATTGTATTTGTCCTTATTAAATGTAATTTTGTGACTTCTTGCTATGTCTAGTACCACTTTAAATGTGTTAAATTGTGTTTTGTTAAAAAACAAAAAGAAATGTTATATATATATATATATATATGAAAATGATATTTCGCAATTAACCACCGATATCCGCACACGCGTTTCACCCTAACTAGGGCTCATCAGTACGGCTTGTCGGTGATTAATTGCTCTCTCCGCATGTATATAAGCGTAGCATGTAGGTATAAGTTTGGGTGAGTGTATTAAAGATGTTTAAACCCTTTTTTAGCGAAGTAAAGGCTAATTTTGTCAATCGACATCTACAAATATGTCCGGATCCGGACACTGAATTGTAATTAATTGACGATAGTCGCTAAAATCGCCTAAATTAGGCAGTAATATGTGAAAATGATATTTCGCAATTAACCACCGATATCCGCACACGCGTTTCACCCTAACTAGGGCTCATCAGTACGGCTTGTCGGTGATTAATTGCTCTCTCCGCATGTATATAAGCGTAGCAGTGTCCGGATCCGGACATATTTGTAGATGTCGATTGACAAAATTAGCCTTTACTTCGCTAAAAAAGGGTTTAAACATCTTTAATACACTCACCCAAACTTATACCTACATGCTACGCTTATATACATGCGGAGAGAGCAATTAATCACCGACAAGCCGTACTGATGAGCCCTAGTTAGGGTGAAACGCGTGTGCGGATATCGGTGGTTAATTGCGAAATATCATTTTCACATATTACTGCCTAATTTAGGCGATTTTAGCGGCTATCGTCAATTAATTACAATTCAGTGTCCGGATCCGGACATATTTGTAGATGTCGATTGACAAAATTAGCCTTTACTTCGCTAAAAAAGGGTTTAAACATCTTTAATACACTCACCCAAACTTATATATATATATATATATGAGTGTATGGATGATTTCTTGGGTAGCGGCATTAACTTAAACAATTATTCTATTGTTTCTTTATTTTTGTTGCCAATATTTCGCATCAATCTGATGCTTCATCAGGGCTCAAAAACGTGAAAACAGATGTGAAAAAATCTTCAACTTAAGAACCTACGTCTCTCACTTAAGGTGAATTTGTAACACTGTCGTTAATTTGTAAAATAAAATTTAAAATTTTTAAATTTAAAATGTCGAAACACTAAGATTACCGAGTAAATACACATTAAAAAAGTTGTCACATTACAAAAAACGGAGACGAACAAATTCCACATACGTACGGAACAAACAACAACAGTCCAGACTGTTGTTGTTTGTTCCGTACGTATGTGGAATTTGTTCGTCTCCGTTTTTTGTAATGTGACAACTTTTTTAATGTGTATTTACTCGGTAATCTTAGTGTTTCGACATTTTAAATTTAAAAATTTTAAATTTTATTTTACAAATTAACGACAGTGTTACAAATTCACCTTAAGTGAGAGACGTAGGTTCTTAAGTTGAAGATTTTTTCACATCTGTTTTCACGTTTTTGAGCCCTGATGAAGCATCAGATTGATGCGAAATATTGGCAACAAAAATAAAGAAACAATAGAATAATTGTTTAAGTTAATGCCGCTACCCAAGAAATCATCCATACACTCATTTACCCCAACGGCAAAGACTCCTTGTCCAAATATATATATATATATATAGAGTTAGGCAACCCATGTAACATGAATGACAACCCAATAGGAAATAAATAAGTACGGCCGTACCTTTTGTAGTTTCCTTCGTATTATTTAATTAACCCGGAATACGAATATAACAGTATTTGCCCAGGTTTAAACATTTGGAAATATTTTTTATGTACGTTACGAGCTCGTATTAGAAAGCGATAGATATACGTATCTTAGTGGTGGGCACTATCGATATTTTCAACTATCGATAGTACTATCGATAGTCGGACCAACTATCGATAGTTATCGATAGTCGACTATCGATAGTTGACTATCGATAACTATCGATAGTTGACTATCGATAACTATCGATAGTCGACTATCGATACTTATCGATAGTTATCGATAGTCAACTATCGATAGTTATCGATAGTCAACTATCGATAGTCGACTATCGATAACTATCGATAACTCTCGATAGTCGACTATCGACTATCGATAGTTGACTATCGATAACTCTCGATAGTCGACTATCGACTATCGATAGTTGACTATCGATAACTATCGATAAGTATCGATAGTCGACTATCGATAGTTATCGATAGTCGACTATCGATAGTTATACTAATATACTAATGGAAATTGTCTTAACACTAGTATTTTGGTTCATTGTTTCATCATCAAATTCAAATTCAATTTATTGCCATTTGTAAAGAACAATGTATCGTCAATATATCCATATATATAAATATAATAAAAATTTAATAAAAATAAATAAATAATAGTGTACTAGATGTGCACATTGACGCACATTGATATTACAAAAGAAGGAATTAGTTCTACTCAATGAGTAGTTGATGATTCATAACACATTCTTTTTTAATTAACAAGACAATATAAAATGACACAAACCATTAGGCTACTCAGAAAAGAAAAATAAATTAAAAGAATGCTTGTCGTGTTTCCATTGAATTTGGGCAAATTTTAATATTTATAAACAAAAATTTATATATTGTTTAGACTGTGACCGTTTTTTGAGGCATTTTAAATATAAACAGAATTGTATTTATTTTATATATTAGAATGTTATTTACTTTTTATTTTTAAATTATATTTATTTTCAATTTTATTTTATTTATTTCAATTGTCATACCCATATTTGCTTTGTGAGAATGTGTTAACGGCAGCATTGAGCATATACATATATAATCGGTAAGTTAGATCATTTTTTTTTTAATTTTTAAAATCAAATTTTTGTTGGCTAATATATCAGGGATTCAGAAGCCGCTCACTGTAAGTACTTGTCAGAAGACTGCAAAACCAATTGCGCAAATTTTCACATAAATTATACAATATATTACTGTTATGATTGTAACGCAATTAATTATTCTCATTATATTGCTGTAAAATATAATTTATTATGTATCTACACGTTTAGTTATCTTCCCGACTTACATTCACTTACTTTTGGACCATCCATATTATCATCTAAAAGCACTTTTCACGCTATTTTTAGTTATACAAGACAGTTCTCAAAATTACATCTCGCGAAAAAAAACTAATCCATTTCTAAATGTTCTATAAGGGATTTACATTATTTTACTGTCGAATATTATGTCATCGATAGTTATCGTTAGTCTACTATCAGCAATTATCGATAGTTCACTATCATTTGATTTCATATCGAATACGATAACTATCGATAGTCAACTATCGATAGTTATCGATAGTCAACTATCGATAGTCGAAACTATCGATAGTTATCGATAGTCAAAACTATCGATAGTTATCGATAGTCGCTATCGATAGTGCCCACCACTAACGTATCTTAGATCCTTGTTTTTGGTCGTAAAGATACCGCGAAGTGCATTTACTAGGTGGGGTGAAAAGTAACCTCCTTGACCGCCAGAATGCGCTGCTACTCCAAAAAAGGTTATGGTACCTTGAAGTCCGTCCATATTTAGGCAGACATGCCAAATTTCAGTGCGATACTGTATTTAGTTTTGTTTTGACAGCTGATTGTTGTAGACGTGTTTGGCATCATATTGAGTATGGACAAAAACGATTTTCGTTCTCTCATAAAACATTAGTTTTTGAGAGGCAAAACGGCGAAGGAAACAAAAGAAAAGTTGGATAAATATTATGGGGCTAATGCTCCGTCAGATTACACCGTCGAATATTGGTTTCGAGAGTTTCGTGATGGCCGCAACTCCACTACCGATAAAGTCTGCAGCGGCAGGCCCTCCGATGCGGTTACAGAGGACAATGTCAAAAAAGTACATGAAATGGTGTTGGCTGACCGGAAAGTGAAGGTGCGCGAGCTAGCAGATACCACAAAGATTAGTACTGAGCGCTCACGCCATATTTTGGGCAATATTCTGCATATGAAAAAGTTATCCTGCCGTTGGGTGCCGCGCATGCTCACTCCTGACCAAAAACACGAACGCGAGAGCACTTCGAAAGAGTGTTTGGACTTGCTGATGCGGAATCGGGCGGACTTTTGGCGTCGATTGGTAACTGTTGATGAAACCTGAATCCACTATTACACACTAGAGAACAGAATGAGTGCCCGGCAATGGACTGAAGCCGGCACGAGTGCTCCGAAGCGGCCGAGGGAGGCTCAATGGGTCGGAAAGGTTATGGCGTCGGTTTTCTGGGATTATCATGGTAGGTATACTATTCGTGGACTACCTCGAAAAAGGAAAAAACCATCAACAGCGAGTATTACTGTGCATTATTGGAGCGATTGAAGGCCGAAATCGCTGCAAAACGGCCTCACATGAAGCGAAAAAAAATTTTGTTTTTGCAAGACAATGCACCGGCGCACAAGAGCATCGCAACCACGGCTAAAATCAATGACTTACGGCTCCAATTGCTATCGCATCCACCGTATTCGCCCGATTTGGCTCCCTCGGACTATTATCTCTTCCCAAACCTCAAAAGATGGCTCATCAATAAAAAATTCAGCTCACACGAGGAAATCATCGACGTCACGGAGGAGTATTTTGCAGACCTTCCGGAAAATTACTTTTCGGACGGGATCAAGAAGTTGGAAAATCGCTGGAATAAGTGTATCGAGCTAAAAGGGGACTATATTGAATAAAATAAAAAAACATTTAAAAAAAAATTTTTTTCATTCCCAAGGAGGTTACTTTTCACCCCACCTAGTATATACGCACGGGTAGACAAAAATTACTATTCATAATCGAGACCAAAAATAATGCATTGGATGCACCATCAATTCATCTATGGTAGGGTGCAGGATCAGTAGTTTTTTTTTTTTTTCAATTGATCTGTACACGTTTGCAAAGTTAACCATGAATACATAATTATCAAAGTATAGGAATACCAAGTAGCGTCACTCTCTTGGTAAAATAAAATTGCGCCGCCATTTTGTTTTATCCCATATGATTTAGGTCACGTGTGAATGGTCATTGTAAACAAACATTTGTGTTTTGTATTTATTATGATTTTGGAATAAGTTTGAACTGTTATCCAAGTTTAAAGGAAAGTACCACATCACTGTGCAGTGAGAAATTGTAGGAGCGATAATATTGATTCATCGGGGCTTCATTTCTTTGGATTTCCAAAAGATGTTACGAGGTTACTGTTCTAACATACAATCTCTACATGGTAAATAATATACATATCTTCTAAGATGTCATTCTGGGCATTGCTTACTGACCGGAGAGACATTTTAGAGATCGGAAATTGTGGTCGCTTGAAAGTATATCTTCTCTACGTTTACTGTATGAAGAATTAAGTCAAGAAGGAATGGAATATATATACACCAGAAGAATAAATCAAGATTGTCTGGAAAATTTCTTCGGAACTGTGCAACAATAAGGAGAAACTGTCTAAACCCGACCCCGATACAGTCAAATAAAATTAATAAATTTTACGACATTCCAGTTGATTATAGACACAGATATATCCAAAGAAAGTGCTCTTACTTATATCGGAGGATATTTAATTAAAAAAATGTCTGGAAAAACATTCTTGTGTGAAATACACTGAATTTTCAAACGTATAAGGATATCATTTTGATAGCAGTTCCAAAATTAATGCATTCTATAGAGCCCATTACCAGGATGATGATAATTTATTTGGTAATTTAAAATTGCCTGACAGCAGCTTTTATCGCTTTATTAATGAAATGGATTCGTATTTTTCCAACACGTATTTGCAAACAAAAAAATGTTAAACTTGAATTAGTTATAACAAAAATCCCAAAAGAAAAGGTGAAAAATCCCTTACCACAAAATTAGATAACAAATCTAAATACGTATTTCGGCAACTAAGTTGCCATCTTCAGTAGAAAACTAGTGGAATAACACACAGTTTTATTCC
The DNA here is from genome assembly GCA_949128085.1 of Cetonia aurata. NCBI lineage: Eukaryota > Metazoa > Arthropoda > Insecta > Coleoptera > Scarabaeidae > Cetonia > Cetonia aurata. The sequence goes on along the minus strand of OX421889.1, from coordinate 22,481,398 downwards.
ACTAGTGATTTGGTGAAGAGCATATCTTCCAAGGTTTACCTTAGCCGAAAACACTAAGTTTAACACTGCTCTTCACTTGTTTTCTACTGAAGATGGCAACTTAGTTGCCGAAATACGTATTTAGATTTGTTATCTAATTTTGTGGTAAGGGATTTTTCACCTTTTCTTTTGGGATTTTTGTTATAGTTTTCAAGCCACAGTCTCCACCCATCACAGGATTGAATTAGTTAGGCTCATGAAAAACATCAATTGGCCTTTTCCCAGTGGAATATTTAATAAAATTATTTGTTAGAACGAACATTTTTTATTCGTTAAAATTTTACAATAGATTGTTGAAAACAAAGCCACGACAAAATAGAAAATTAATAAATCTTGTACATTTGTAAATAGTTGTTTAATTTACCTGATCGACATGTTTAACATTTAAATGACGAATTTGCTTTAATGCTAAAAAACACGTTTTAATTTGTTTTTAGACATATTAGGTACTTACATATACATTTTTAAATTTCGCGCAATAGATAAAACAAAATGGTAGAAGGTCACCGAAAACTCTCCGTAAAAACCCATGTATAAAAACGTTAGTGACGCTACTTGGTCTACCTATACTTTGTAATTATATTGTCGATAAGAGCCTGTACTGGCTAGTGATTGTTGGATCCTCAACGTACACATTCATGCATAGAATCATTTAAAATTTAATTCTTTTTTTTTCAAGACTTCCGGGGCGAATACACCCAAAGAATCTGGCACGCCAATAACAGTACAAACGTAATAGCTTTGAAATAATTACATATTAACCTTGTAAATATTAAACATTTTCTCATTTTCCACCTTACAGAGCGCAATATTATCCTGCATCGTTCGCCTGCCATTCAAGCATGTCTGGCAAATATAAGGCCGGTTCCAGTTCCGAGGAATTTTCCTCCAAATCCACGATAAAGAAACCGTTTGTTTTCGGTTATGACTTCCAAACTACGTCAGAAGAATCTTCTCCAAGAGGTATTAACGATTTTCCTTAGTACATATTTATGCAACCAATTTTACGCAATGGCTTTACTAAAGGAGACTATAGCTAGATGTCGCCTTATGTTAGTAACGGCTATTAAATGCAATTTACTCTTTTTTTGTTGTAGAAACACACATTTAACTCAATCTACACAAAGAAGTAAGTAGTTTCATTCAATAGCATTTTTTTTTTAATTAATTTACTTTTACCACAATAACTGCTGATGTTTTAAAAACGCAAATTATTTTTAATATCACATTGATAATGTTTGATAATCATTGGATATTAATCAGGAAGTGCTTATTGTTTTTTTTTTATTACTATTAATAATTTTTGCGTCTTATTTAATTGATAAGATAGACATTTATAGAATTATAATTATTTTTTTTTTAAAACATGCTTATCTGCACTACGTATATGTATATTTTTAATTGCAGGTATTGTTATGTTCACAATGAAAATAAACCGGACGTATTTGTTGCGCTAATTATTGAATTGTTTAGATTAGAACGAGATTAAACGTATGGCATTTATTCCTACTAGAAATACACCAATGTTACAGCAGCAAAAAAAAAATGTAAACAAAGAGGATAACTCTGACTGCTCTGACTAACCCAACTGCTATTTTTAACGAGATTTCTATAACTTCTGCAATAAAATAATATTATGAAGAAGGTATATATTATAAATGCCGTTTTAGTTCTAGCAATGTTACGGGATAAAAATAAAATAGATGTTCTATTTCGAATTTGGTTTTGAATATTCTTGCATAAAATTATTTTTTTTAAGACGTATAGAAAATTAAAGAATTTGACTACACAAATAAATAATAGTAATAATGATGACATTTGCACTTCCTTCCGTAATGGTCAGTATTGTAAAAGCCGCTTTACATAATAATCTAATTTTGCCAAATTGTCTTAAAACCACCAGCACTAAGCTAACTGTAGCAAAGTGCCTATTTATACATTCATTGTCAAATTAGATACTTTTAATTTGCAACAATATGTGGGTCTAGGTTGGAAATCAGAACCTCTTTAGTCCTCCTGTTAGAATAATTAATTTATTATGCCTAAGAGAGTACAATTATCAGTAATACCATGTCCCATTTAGAACAAAAATGAATTTTCGAAGATTTATAGTACCAAATAACTTGACGATCGATTTATGAAAACTCTATAGGAAATCTTATAGTTGCTATTTCGACATAATGTAACACATTTGACTTCATTATTGCCGCATAATAAAATTACTTCATTATCCTACATGTAAAATACGAAGCATCATCGGAGAAGGCGGAAATCATATCTACATTTTCCGGAATTAAAATAATAGATTAATACAAAATCGCAGGGAATTTTGTGCTTCAATTTAACGTTGAAATTACTACAAATGATTGCGGGAAATTTAAATTTGCCTATCAGTGTAAAAATTTTGAGAAAAAATATTTAATATCTCAGAAATAATTAAATTTAAAATAAGAAACTTCCATATCAATTGTCTCAACTAATGTATTCACTAAGATAAAAAACAGTGCCATTTCAGTTAAAATACGGATTGTATTTATTTTATTTAACTGGCTGCAAAAGATGGCTAAAAATAATAGTAGATAGTGGGCGAGTAATTTGAAACACCTTGTATTTCATAGCTTCAGTTTGTTCTTTTTTTTTGTTTTAGAAGAATTACAAATATTTATTAATTACTATTTCTTTTACAGATATAAGCGATGGTGAAACCGAAATGGGCAACATGTCAAAATAAAACGCCTTTTTACAATTTTTAGAGTACCCATTTATTTTTACATAGAACACGTATTGTATGTATTGTCTACTTATGTATTTTATACGTAATTTTTATGTATTCACCCACATATGATCAATATAGTTCTTAAATAGACGTTATCTATACGTCATTGCGTAATTTATTAACCGTTCCCGTGCGTGTTTGCACCGTTTAGAAAGTAATCGGGCGACTAAATAAATAAAATACTATTTTGCAAAATTATTTTACAACGGAAAGGTAAATGCGAAAACTTTTTTGTTACGTGTGAATGTGGCCCTTGCCATTGCGCACTGCATATTGCGCATATATTTAATAGTCGCCATATTGAAATCTTTCTATCAGAAAATTTTGTAAGTAAATATTCGATTTTCCGAGCGGTTTCTGCTAAATATAGAAAGTATTGTCGCTTAGCACGAGTACCTACGTGGACAGACGTGTAAGTTCATCATAATTGTGCGAGATTTCCACCTGAATTCGGCCGAAAAACCGTCACATAAGTATTAGTAAAAGAGATTCCTATTGCATAAAGTCGTACAATAGGTATTGTTGCAAAATAAATTTTCGTGTAAATTGGAACAGGTTGTTTCGTAATAAACACGAACAGGCGACGTCTACGGTATTTTCGGTAGGTACCCGCGACTTGGAAAAGCGTGGAAAGTTCGAATTTCCACAAATTCTAACTACCTGGCAATATTTTGACAGATGTTCCCATTTGATTGACATTTCGTGGATTTGACGTCTCAATTCTCAATAAACTAAATTTTAAGGTGACGAATTACCGTTTCACTGTTTACGGCAACGGTCTGTAGGTACATACGAATTTTCACTAGTTTTTTTCGCGACCGCGAATACGTCAAGAATTCCCATTCATGAATCATCACCCAATAGAACAGTAGGATACAGTAATTTTCATCTCACATAACAGCAGCAGCATCCCTCAAAAAATTGATATCATTTCATAACGTACATATTTCATCTCTTCCTTTTAAAACAGGTGATATTGAATTTTCCTCGAGAGGATTTTAGAGAAAGCTTTTTACGAGATGTCTGTTCTTAATCAAAGTGGAGAGGAGCAAGTGGAATGCCCATTGTGTATGGAGCCGTTGGAAGTTGATGATTTAAATTTCTTTCCTTGCACCTGCGGATATCAAGTAAGTCTTTGTAAATGTAGGACGAAATAATTAAAATATACCAATATTCGTTATCTCTTTTGCTTTAGATATGTCGGTTCTGTTGGCATAGAATTCGTACAGACGAAAACGGACTGTGTCCAGCCTGTCGTAAGGCATATTCCGAGAATCCGGCGGACTTTACGCCCTTGTCGAAAGAGCAGGTGGCGCAATTGAAGGCCGAGAAGCGCCAGAGGGACCAGCAGAGAAAGGCCAAACTGAGCGAAAGTCGCAAACATTTGGCAAGGTATTTAAGGCGTCGCAGGCTGGACGGACGGCACCCATTTTTAACGATGTGTTGTTTGTTTTTTCATTTTTCGTTTTCTACCTATCTTCTTCTGGTTATGCAGTGTAAGAGTGGTACAAAGGAACTTGGTATTTGTCGTTGGGCTGCCGTTGCGGTTGGCAGATGCGGAGATACTGAAGAGACACGAGTATTTTGGGAAATTCGGCCGGATACACAAGGTGGTTATTAATCAGTCGACCACATATGCCGGATCGCAAGGGCCTAGTGCGAGTAAGTTTGCAAATATTGTGACCTAATTTATTAGTTCTTTATACACTGTGTCTGTGATAAGAATCTTTGTTAAAATATGGATGAATCTGATGTAACATAACCTAAAAAGTAACAAACTCTTGCTTTTATGAATGAAGAGCTTTTCCCCAATTATAGTTTATACATGTACTTTTAATGTGTTTTGAATTTTCTTATAATGAAACCAGTTAAAACAAATACTCTAATTTTAAAGATAGACGGACAGATAGAAAATTAATTTAGTATAAAGCTATACAATAAAAACAAAAGAAACTAACATAAATTCAATGATGTGCAGCAATATGAGTACACAAATATTTCTTAAATGTATCAATGCTATTAATATTTTCAGTTTCACATGGTAAATTATTACATAATGTGATACTACTTACAAATAATTAGTTTATTGATGTTTGGGTTCTGTTAAATGGAGTAATATAAAAGTAATTGGAGTTTTTAGAGTTATATGAATTTTTAGTCTTTCGCATATGTACTATTTAACGGATATTCATTTAAATAAGTATAATTGATTTATCTTTTCCTAGTTAAAGATATACATATGTAAATATAGGGATGAAGAAAGTAAAATTACTGTTGAAACACTTTAACAGACTAATGATTCTTTATTTAGCTGATTTTCTTGCCTTATTGCCGTTTCTGGTTAATCTTAATTTTACCCTTCATCAGACCGAATTAATTACAAAATTACAAAACAATAATAACAACAGAGATTAGTAAGATTGAACAGAGAAAAAAGTACTAACATTGAAAAATTATTAATTTAGCAATTAACAAAATTAATGACAATATTAATACCAAAGAGCAATCTAGCTAGCATCCCACTTAAACCTTATAAGTCACTATTACAAAATTTCAAAATTATTATTATTTCCAACGCAGTTTAGTGCAATTTTCGACCAGGCAGTTTGTCTTTTTAGCCTTTATAATTAAAATTTTTTAACGTGTTTATGATGTAATTTTGTGTTTGTGAATTTGTAATGTGTGATCAAGTTTTGTAAAACAATCTAAGTGACCTACATAATTATTTAACAGTTCTTTCACAGCTCATTTTCCAAACACAAATGTGGAACCCCCATTTTGAAATTTTACCAGTAATTGTTCAATGTTAGTACTTTTTTTCTGTTCAATCTAACTGTGCCGAATGTAAGTGTTTACTAATCTCTGTTGTTATTATTTTCTGGTTCAAATTTTGTAATGAATTAGGTCTGATGAAGGGTAAAATTTAGATTAACGTCACTAAGGCAAGAAAATCAGCTAAATAAATAGCAATTATTCTGTTAAAGTGTTTTGACAGTAATTTTCTTTTCTTCGTGCCAATATAAGGAATTTTCGATTACGGAGACCGGAAAATATTTATTTCCAATCATTTTCAACTATATATACAGTGTGTAAACTAATAGGGTTTCCAATAGGAAAAACTTTAATATCAATTTTAGGAAAAAAAGACATTCTGTATAATGTTTTTCCCTTGATTTGAAAGTAACAAAAACGCTGTTCAAGTTCAAAATAAATCTGCCGTTTTTCGAAATAACGGTAATATTTACATTTTCTTTGCAAAAAAAAGTTAAAATTTCAGAAATCTTCAGCGTTATAGCGTAGCCTTGACTTGTCTGACAGATGTCATAAAATTTATTCTGTCACCATAGTGAATATACATACTATTCGTCCAATGGTTCTTTACCCATGACATCATAAATTTGAATCAAGTCAGTACTTTATACTCAAGTTAAGTACTACACTACACTGATATGGGTGATATTTCTAACCTATTGACAATTGTAAATGTCAAAAGATTCTGTTTACCTGAAGTTTATAAAACTATAATCGGCCCACAACAAGCACATATTCTTACCGAGTTCAATTTAGAGATATTTGTTCGAGAGCAAGAATGAATACTGCAAAAATCGGTAAAAAAACCGAACTGTGAGTGGAAATAATGTTTTGATTGTAAGGCCACCTTATTAGAAAAGTGATTTACGTTTATCTCAAATTTTAATTACTAGTGCTTACTATATTATTTAACTATGATCTTATATACAAATACAATTAGACACACACTTATACAACAATCTCTATTTTATTTTCAACACAATTGTTTGTGTGCTCTAAGAAAAGCATAAAATAGAAAATTCAAAAATCTAAAATTATATTTACAAATGCAAGTAACTTATTTTAAGAATTTAATCAGATTCTTCTGTTCCCGAATCAGAATCTTCACCAACATTGATAATGACAGACGCAACATCTACTTCTGCTAGAAAGTGTTCTCTGGCGTACCATTTCTGAATTATCTCATTTGTGTGTCGTACGCAATTGCTCCACACATTACCATCCCAACACTATATCCATATCTGCCGATATATGTATTATAATATCATTATAATATGTTTTAGCCCTTGCCCAAATCAGTTCAATAGCATTAACGCACGCATTAACGTCATCACTAACGTCAAAAAGCTTAATGACAGATCCATAGACAAAACTTTGACAGAACAATGCAAGATGGTGTACTGATTTTGATTAGCGCCGTACAAGTGTAGCACGTTTAACCTTTATGTCAACAGATAAAAAATTATACATACGTCAACAGAAGCATACCCGGGTATGTTCATATATTTTGTATGGAATTGCTTTTGTTGCTAAGCTTATGTCTGTGTTTATTTGATTTTACTTATGTTTTGTAGTTGCATTGTTTTGTTTTTGTTTAAGTATTGTTTTGTTTGTGTTTTGTTGCTACATTGATGCTTATTTGTTTACAAATTTTTGGAATTAGGGGACTCTTAGCAAAATATTTTGTCTTTGCTTTCATGTGTGAATATTTATAGTTATCAGTCAGTTGTTAGCAAACACCTGTTAAAGCGCATCATTGCTTACAGTAGTTTTTTTTCTGAATCAAAAATTAATTAAATAAGAGTATTGTGACATTCGGTAGTACAGTGTATAAAAATGGCAGATGGTGAATGGCTTACTCCTAGACAAGTTAATGCCCTTGATTTTGAGAAGCAACAAGAATACATTAGACAAAGGTTACAACAGTTAGAAGAAGAAAATAGTGGTGATGAAATATTAGCATGTGAAAGTGATGAAAACGAAAACGTAGCTGATGTAACTCAAGACGACTCCGACATAGAAGAAGTCCAGTTACCAGAATACAACTTTGAGGAAGAAACAGAAGATGATGAAGAATTTGATGATACTGCATCACCACAAACTGCAAGATTCCGTACACACAACATTTTGAGATCTGGAAACAACGGGCCAGTACGAAGAACGCAAGGTCTGTCCATTGTAGAAACATTGAAGTTAATACTGTCCGATGAAATGTGTGACATTATCGTTCGTGAGACACAGAAAAGCAAATTGTTGCTACGAAGATTATAATGCTAAAAATCCAACAAAAGAACCACGTACATGGAAAGTGTTAACAAAAAATCTGTTTGATGCATATTTGGGTCTTCTTTTGTTGAAAACAACCTCACATCCTTTATATCGAGCTTCCATGAGTGTGCGGCGTTTTTGGGAGATAAGCCGCTTTATACGTTTCGACAACGGGAACACACGTCAACAGCGTAAAAAAACCGACAAAGCTGCAGCCATAACGGACTTATTTTTAATGCTGAATGATAATCTGCGCAGCAATTATGTGGCAGGTTCAAGCGTGACAGTTGATAAGCAGTTGTATGCCTTCCGTGGTGGTACTGGCTTTACCCAATACATACCATCAAAGCCCGCCAAGTACGGAATTAAAGTATGGTGGGTATGTGACTCCATCTCGTCCTATCCAATGAAAGGACAAATTTATACCGGATTGGCCGCATCCTGCGAACGGGAAAAAAACGTAGGCGAGAGAGTAGTGAAGGACTTGTGCGTCAATCTTTTCGTGGAAGTGGACGGAATATTGTTTGTGACAATTTCTTCACCAGTTATAACTTGGCGAAAACTTTAATGATGGACAGCGATTTATCAATGTTAGGTACAGTGAATAGAAGACGAGTGTTTGTACCACCATATTTCGCTTTATCGAAAGGAAGGGAAGTAGAGTCCACTACATTTGGTTTCAATAACAATATTACTTTGTGCTCTTACATCCCAAAAAAAAAAAAACAAGTCGGTTGTACTTCTTTCCACAATGCATTATTCATGCGAAGTGCAAGGTCCAAAGAAAAAGCCACTCATGATCTTAGATTACAACAAATATAAAGGTGGCGTCGATAATATGGACAAGTTTTTAGCAGAATATTCAAAAAAGCGACGAACAAATAGATGGCCCTTGGCTTTCTTCTATAATATACTAGACATTGCTGCCCTTGCAGCATACATAATTTACTAGAACGTGACAGCACTGGTAGGATAAAAGCAAAAGGTAATTGCTACATATGTACAAAACGTCGGCCAACCAGAAAATCCTGCACGTTATGCAAAAAGCCCGTGTGTGCCGCACATTCAAGTAATATGCCGCAATGTAACAAATGCGTTTAATAAAAATTAGTAATTAATATTTTTATAATCTTTTCTTATATGTGATTGAATTTGGATTTTTTTAGTTTATTATTAAAAACTTTATTTTATTATTTATTTTATTATTTATTCAATAAACATGCAATATCAACATATTTTCATATATTTCATTATACATACCCAGGTATGCAACTGTTGACGTAAGGGATAGGAATGAAAAAATGGCCACATCCTCGGGCCCCATTCCCTAATTTTACTCAAATCTAGGAATAAGGTAGAAAACACAACTGCTGAGGATATCATGAAATTTCAGGTTAATACAGTAATTATTTTCTGAGATACAGCGATTTAAAAACATAAAACATTGTAGTGCAGATATCGTACCTCCTTTGATGGGCAGATTAATTTACCTAAGAAATAGTGAAGAATATTTAACGAAATATATATGTTATACATCATTTATTTACCTGTACCCTTTGTTTTCAGGAGTATCAAGTAATTCTATATAAAAATATACTTTTTTAGATTTTCTTTGTCCGAATTCAATGTTGGAATAACTCCGTCTTTAATTCGCACAATCTGTCCCGTTCTATCAAAATCCTTTTCGAGGAAATATAGTGAACAAAGATATGCACGCTTACTTTTGCAGGGATTTATGGTAGCCCCTGTAACAGTAATCCACACAACGTTTGGGCATTCTACAAAAAATTATTTCACATAGAAACACTAAGTAGTATCATAATTTCAGAATATTTTTAAGCTATTTGCATTATTCTGCAACTTACATATGAAAAGTTAGTTCTCCGTCATCTTTGTAACTATTGCTTTTGCAGGATTTTACGGGACACGATGGCATCACTTTTTTTTTATGAAAAACTACCTGGATTAATTATCACATAAGCCCAATTATAATGCTATAATATGCATACTTACACATAAATCAAAAATATTCGGTGAATAATTTATAATATTAAGAAATAGTGAGGGAAATAATAACACAAAGAGAGTAAATAAAACAATCCGTCTACAAGGTTAGATAATACCAGTAACACTTGTCAACTTGCAAAAAACTTAACGTGGCTTAACACAAAAATTTCCTATAGAAAACTAACATAAGCATGACGCTACATGAATCGTGACGCAAGTAATGACGCCTGTGTTCCAAGATGTCCTTTCGATTTTTGATGGTGCGTCGTAGCGATGCGCATACGGTTCATTGGCAGTCTATCAGGTCTGTGGTGAAACTATGCAATTTTTAGAAAATAGAATAGAAGGACATAAATACAACAAAAATCTTACAGCTTCAAAAAAATATGAAATAAAATCATACATTCGATTTTAACTTAATTCTATAATGAGTGAGACAGAGAGTTTATGAATATAACGCTAGGCCTGTTTTACCATGATATATGTATGAAATGTTGTCGCAAATTTAATATTAGATATTTCAAAATAATCCGCCTTATACAGGGTGTCTCTGAAATAAGAGTACAAAATATTAAAAATGGGAAACCCAAATTATACTGAATAAGTATCCAAAAATTCGTACGCCAATTGCAATATCGAATATACAATTAAAAACTCATTGAAACGTCACGAATGTGCCGCCCATGGATCCACTATCTGTGTTTATACTATATCTTAAGGTCATTTGTAAATACAGCTGTGATTATTATGATTTTATTTTCTCTCCCTAAAAAGTTATATGTCGCACATGAAATCGGAAACTGGAACAAGTTTTGTGATATGGAAAAGGTTTGACTCCGATTTCTTATGACCTGTATCTATTCTGTATATTGAATTTGAAATTTTTTCCAAAATTTTATATGGTCCAATTTTTAATTCATCTAATTTTTTTCTGTTTAATCGATTTCCGTTTTCAACATATACTAAGTCTCCTACGTTTAATTCGCAATTTTTTCTATTTTTATCAAAATGTTGTTTATTATAGTTGTGTGAATGTATGGAATTTTCTAAGGCACGTTTTCTATCTTGCATTAAATCATTATGTGTCGTTTCCTGCTTCAACTCCTCTGGTAAAATATCAATGTTTTTTCCTTCTAATAAATATTTAGGGGCAAATCCTGTTACTGTATGCTCCGTTTCATTATATCTTTGGGTGCATTCATGTGCTATGGTCGTCCATGCCAATTTGCCCTTTCTTTCATTAATTTTGCATCTAATTTTATTAACTAGTGTTTGGTTAAGTCTTTCATTTAAACCATTTGAGAATGGTGCATTAACTGCAGTGAAAATAATGGGTATATTTTCTTTAACTAAAAAGTTTTTAAAATCCCTTGAATTTATACCTGGATATTGGTCTGATAGAATCATGCCGATTTTATTACCCTGCGGTATCTTTTGAACTAGTTTTATAAAATCACTTGAAGTTTGGGTTTTTGATGTCAAAATGTAGGCATATCTGGTGAAGTGATCTACAAGAAGGTGTAAATATGTTGTGGTAGAGCGTGAGCCACCAAAGCCACCAATGGTGTCTATAGATACTATCTCGAAAGGATAAGTAGCAGGACCTAAGTGAGACATGAGGCCAAATTTATATTTTCCTCTTGATTTATTTTTTATGCATACTTCACAGTTTTCACAGATTCGTTTGATATTATATGTTAAGTTTTTTGCTGTATAGAATGGTTTAATTTTACTTAACATTTGTTTTATCCCTATATGACAATAACGGTAATGTATATTTTCTATAAATGTTTTACTAAATTCCTCCGACAGTATAATCTTTTGTTTCTTCCCAATCCTTTTATAATATACTTTATCTTTTAAATTTAGTTTATTTTTATTATTTTGTACATCTTCATTTTTCTGTTGATCATTTGTGATATCTTCTAGTTTTATTAGGTTTAAAATTTTTAAACTGTCATCCTGATTTTCATGTGGTTCTAATACTGGATTTCTGCTTAAACAGTCTGCTTCTAAGTTATATTTTCCTGGAGAATATACTACTTCAAAATTAAACTGAGATAGGTAATACGTTAATTCTCCTAGCTCTTCATCCGTTCTAGCTTTCATATTTATTTTTTCGAGAGGTTTATGATCAGAGAAAACTGTAAACTTTTTCCCTATAAGCCAGTGCTGCCAATATTTTACTGCCTCTTTTACTGCTAGACATTCCAAATAGACGGCTTTTTTTCTTTTTTGGTTTTCATTTAATTTTCTCGAAAAATACGCGCATGGTTTTTCTTCTCCATTTTGTTGTGGTTGTTTCATGACAGCTCCTATGCCCTGTATACTTGCATCTGTGTAAATATGTATCGGCAAATTTGGATCAAATATTGCTAAAATTGGTTTAAAGCAAAGTAATTTTTTTATTGTCTCGAAGGATTCTTGACATTTTTCTGACCAAATAAATTTTTGTCCTTTTCGCAATAAATTATGTAACGGATCCAATATAATCGATACATTGGGTATATATTTCCCATAAAAGTTTATTTTTCCAATAGTATCTTCCAGGATTCTCGCTAATGCCTGTTCTGAAATTCCAGCGGTGGAAACCTCCTGCTGCATTCTTGGTGTATTCTCCTCCAGCAAATAATCTTTAAACTGTATATTTCCGTCTTCATCTATATAAGCATTTTTAATTTCTTCTGTTACTGAAATCCATACCTGTCTTTTTTCGTGTCTCTTTTGTAATGTAGCTTTTACTTTTTGATAAGCTTGAGTTTTTATAATTGCATCATGCAGTTTTATTTGTTGGAATTTTTCCAGAATGATGAAAATCTGTTTATCGGTTGTAGTAATTGAGGTTACAGCAATTGTATTTGTTTTTGGGTCATCCACAGCTTTTACTACAAATTCAAATCTTAATTTATCCATTCTTCTTTTAAGAATAGCTGTACTAATGTCGTTTTATAATGTGTTTTTTTATACGTGAACTTAGGTAGTGTGGAAATAATAACTATACTGGGTTTCTCTATAAACAAAAGTAATTTTAATTATTAACATAGATCTACATTATACAATCTTATTTACAAACTTACCTATAAACAAAAGAAACGACATTAAAAGATATTATTCACACTATTCTTATGTACTATCTACCTATAACTATACAATTGAATACCACGCTGACAATAAATATCTGATGTCCAAATATGCAGGTTTTTACGTAGCCTTTTTTATTCGTACAGGTGTTGTTGTACGGACATACGATATGGATGCACGGTACTTTACGATAACATCGAATAAAATTAAAAGTGGTACGACCTACCTACAAGGTAACGTCGACCTTCTTTTACATACAGATAATCATTGTATGCAGCTGATACGAGTCAACGACTCCAATATTATTACGTACGCGAAATTTAAAGCAAATTTCAAAGAAGATATTGAAAGTAAAATGTGGAATCTATTAATGAATAACTCTATTCACTTGTGCGTAATCTGATCAATGACAGCTGTCTGAAATAAACATCATTGCGGTGTGCCGTACTGCGTGACACCCCCACTTGCCCTGCAGCATCACGTGTACTTACACCTGCATTTCTGTTCACAATATCCAGCAATTCTTCTTCGGCTCGTAAAATTCGACGTGGTCTTTCACGTCCGCGGCCTTCGTAATTTGGTAGCAATCGACCAGTTTCTCTTAATCTAAACACGGTATCCTTTATACACGTGTAAGACGGGGTTCTACGATTGGGGTATCGCTGCCGGTAGATACGTAGAGTTCTTCGACAACTTCCTCCTGCTTCGCCGTAGACATAAATCATATCGAACAACTCGCGTGTGGTAAAAGCCATATCCGATGTGTTCATGCGTAAGGATCCAGACAGACTGAGACTCAGAGCGTAGTTATACGTCGCGTGTTGCCTGCCCTACCTTCGTTGGTTAGAAGTGTAGTGTCTCAAATACCAGTGGCGTGACGGATATTTAATAAATATCTTTGCCATTTTTTTCCTCACGTATGCGTGGGAATTTTGGAAAAATTAATTTAGATAAAAGGTGTAATAAAATTAGGGCTTCCCATTTTTAATACGTTGTACTCTTATTTCAGGGACACCCTGTATATACACACAAATATATTTTTGTAGATTTCAAATGAACTTTTGTACTAGATATTCAGAACCTTTATTCTATTTTCTCACTAATTTCATAAACCAAATATCCGCTTGCAGCCGCGCAGTATGTGTGCAAAAGTGTGAACTGTGTGAAGTGTGAAGAATTGGATTATGTTGATGCTGTGCTAAAAATGTGTTCGTGTTTCGTTCCGATTTCCGAAATCTGTCTAGTAGTGGTAGGCATAATCGAGCGATTTCAATAATCTTTATCCTCTAATTTATAAGGCCTGTTCATTGAAGAATCACAAGCTAGTGAGACGCGATTCGATTGGCTAAAAGAAATCCGAAACAGTTTTTCAACTGATTTCACAGTATATGATTGGCTCTGACTAGTTTGTGATTCTTTTATGAACCCTTTTTTTTTAGTGTGGTGGAAAGAAAATAGGTCTTTCTTTCAACCACACTAAAAAAAGGATCCTCCAAATATAAAACAATATTCAATAGAGGTGATGAGCATAAGCGATATTTATTTTTCAAACAAAAAGAAAAACCTTGCCAACTATAGCACATGCAATTTATATTTATAATAATAATAATAATAATAATATTTATTAATCCATTTAGATCAAAAAGCATTGATATAGGACAAGTCAAAGAAATGGGAGAAATAAGAATACAACAAAAAAGAAAAAGCAAATATAAACAAATTCTTATGAAAATACAACATAACATAAACTGTTAAAGTAGTCTTTAGGCTTTCACGGCCGTCGTTACTGGCTGCTCTTCGGTTCTCGGGTTCTCTGCCGTGTAGAAAGTTTAAATTACTTGACGTTTCGATCATCTTGTCGTGATCTTCTTCAGAAGTGAAGTCAAATGTTCAACAGGTGCTAGCGTTTGAGATAGCTCTTAGTCTCCGCAGAGCATAACAAGAACATGCAATTCCCTTGATGAGAGCATCTATGTGATTTTCCCAATTTAGAGACTGATCCAGAGTAATACCAAGTAGTTTTGCCGACGTTGTTTGTTCAATAGACTTATCTCCCATTTTAACAAGTATGCTTTTGTTTATTCGATTATTTGATGTTGAAAACTGTATTGTTTTTGTTTTGGCTGGATTCATAGAAAGGCCATTTTTAGAGAACCACTTGCCTATATCGTTTATTTGAATCGAGCAACTCTGGGACAATTCCGTTACATTTGACTGGCTGTTGATAATGGTGATATCGTCCGCATACATTACAAGTTTACTATTGTCAGTGTTCAACTTGAGGTCGTTCATGTATATTGAGAACAATAGTGGACCTAATATAGAACCTTGAGCCACACCAGCGCGTAATCGGACTGTATTAGAATAAGTCTGATCAAGTTTTACTACTTGCTGTCGGTTTATAGTATAAGATAGTAACCACTTCTTGCAGTTCCCTCTAATTCCAATATCTTCCAGTTTCTCTTCTAGTTTATTATGGTCTATGCTGTCGAATGCTTTAGTAAGATCTAGTAATGTAGTTAATACAGTCTCTCCATTATCAATCCTCCTATATAGTTCATTTAGAATGTCAATAAGAGCCGTTATGGTCGAGAAACCCTTACGAAAGCCATGCTGTTGAAGATTTATCAGGTCAAACTTGTTTAAGAAGGATATCAGTCTCTTTGCCATGATCTTTTCCATTATTTTTGATAGGATTGATTGAAGTGCAATGGGCCTGTAGTTACTTAGCTCGTCCATATCACCTTCTTTGTGAACGGGAATCAGTTTGTTAGTTTTTAAACAATTCGGAAAAATTCCTGTCAAAAAAGATTCATTTATAATGTGTGCGAGTGGTGATGAGATGTAATGTATACAACATTTAATTACATTTGTAGGAATTTCATCATAGCCTGCCGTTTTCGAGTTATTTAATTCTGATACAGTGTTTATTATTTCATTTTCAAGAACGGCTTCCAAATATATAGTGTGATTGCACGTTGATGAGGGTGTACTTTTGTCAGAGTTTGAAGAGACACTGGAATCTTTTGAGAAATAAGTATTGAAAGCGTTAGCCATGTCGATCATATTTGTCAAAATAGAATCATTTGCTTTTAGTTGTTTAGGAAAGTTTCGTTTCGAAGCAGCTCTTACAGTATTATTGATAATATTCCAAACAGCTTTTGATTTGTTTTGGGCGACAGCAATTTTCCTGGTATTTTCCATTTTCTTTGACAATGCAATTACTTGCTTGTATATAGACTTGTATTTATTATAGTAATCTAGGTTAATTAATCCTGATTTATATGATTGGAAGAGTTGTTTGAGCGTTTGCGATGACTTCCTAATACCGTTAGTTAGCCAGCATTTGTCATTTTGTTTATTCCTGTTACTACTTTTTGTGGCGAATGATATATCATGGTAGTATTTTATTGTCTGTGTGAAGTTATACATTTTAACGTGTAAGTCAGTGCTAGAAAAAATATCATTCCAGTCCTCCATTGATAAGCGATGGATAAAGTAACTATAATTGGATTCCGTATATGATCTGTAAGGTATGGTACAGTTACGTTCAAGTAACAGCTCATCCAACTTGATTAGTTGTACAGAATGATCTGAAAGGCCATTATGTAATACAGAACACGTTACGTTGGTGTTATTGGTTATGACATAGTCAATGCCAGTGCTGGAATGTGGTGTAATACGCGTCGGTTCCCTGATTTTGTTATAAACATTGAAGGATGTTAAGAGGTCATACATACTATCTAATTCTTTACTTTTTACTAAGGCATTGATGTTGAAATCTCCACATATAATAATTGTAGACTCATTATTTCTTGTAATTTTTAAGAGACATTCTTCTAGCTTAACCAGAAAGTTGGTGAAATCACTGTCAGGTGACCTATATATACATATAATGATCAGTTCGCTACAATTGTTTTTAATGATCACGCCACAAGACTCAAATACCTTTTCACAGTTTATGTCATTTAAGAAACTTAAAGTACTAGTTACAATATCGGATTTACTTAATATTAAAACACCACCATGACTATACTGGGATCTACAATAACAAGCAACAATATTGTAATTAGAAATACAAACAGAATTTATATCATTTATAGTATACCAATATATAACTCATTATATAAAATCAATTATTAAAAATCTATAATTATTCGATATGTGGTATGGGTGAAATTTGTGGATAATGAGCCACTGCGGCTAGAACAGCAATTTGCGCGTTTTCATGGGTAACACTCTTTTTTCGAATTTTTTTCTGGTATTCCCGGATTAAGGGGCAACAAATAACCCATTATTACAACAAGCAACTAATTCATACGACCTATTAATATCCAATTATAAAAAAACAAAGTTATACCCATTTAATTCCTTTGTAATTACCTACATCCGCTGTTTCAAATATGACTTATCTGTTATTAATTATTTTGTAATACGTCCACATTATTGCTTTGAAAATATTATGTTTTTCATGTTATATTTCCAATTTATATTTTGTTTTTCTTGAATATTTCGCTGAATCTTAATTTTAAGCCACATGAGTTTTAGTACTTTTCTACACCCGCAATTACATCCTTTTTCAGAATTTGTAAAAAAAAATGCCATGTTCTATTAAAAAAAAACAACTTGACCTTCATACGACTGCTTAACCATCAGATAGGACACTTCTTGTAGT
Organism: Cetonia aurata; assembly: GCA_949128085.1. Taxonomy (NCBI): domain Eukaryota; kingdom Metazoa; phylum Arthropoda; class Insecta; order Coleoptera; family Scarabaeidae; genus Cetonia; species Cetonia aurata. Next base: position 22,463,741 of record OX421889.1, on the reverse strand, counting down.
AAAACGTTTACTTGAAACTGTTTCTCATAAAACTGACTGCTTCCAAATTTTGGGAGGGGGGGGGGGGGGGGCACGATAAAGGGACCACCCGGTATAACGGATAGCCGTTACGTTATGATTGCATTGGCAGATAACAGGTGCCATTACGGAAAACGTACGTGGTATCATCTATCTGCAAAGTGACGGAGCCGTAATCCCTACCGTTAAAAAGGAAAGAAGTGTTACGCTCAATGTTACATTGCAGCGGAAGTTACTATTTTATCCGTTGTACGCATGTGCGTCCGAATTTTAAATGTCAAAAACGTATATTTGGTCCGTGATTTGATGTACTTTATAGTATTCGCGGTGGCATTTGCCTTTTTTCCTACTGTGTCCTAATTTTACGCTTAAAAATGCTACGTTTAAAAAAAAACAAATAAAATGCGGTATAAAGATTTAATAAACTTCATAAGTTAATAGTCACTATTTACAAACATAATACATTATTAAATATCACAGAAGAAAAGCATTGCTATAGTTCGTCTCAACCTTAAGATGCAGTATGGGATATAATAGCCACTGTGCATCTCTTACTATCCCTAGTTGCTGTCACTAACGCTATCTTCACTCTCGATTTATATGTTGCCACTTATGTACATATGTCGGTGTCGGCACCAATACCTATCTGTCATCTGTCTATTAGCATCAACTGCTGTCAATCGTCATCATCGTAGTTTTAAAACAGTTAAGTTCCACGTTAATTAGTTTATATATAGCACAAATCGTTCTTTTCAGAACGCTTCTCTCCTTTTCAAGCGCGCACAAGGTAATATGGGTATTTTTCGTGATTTTTATAAATTATATAACCTATACATTTAATTACAGTTTGATATAGATTGGCTCCGTGAGAAACAAATTCCAACAACTGACGATATGTTAAAAAGGGACTTGCTGTTTTGCGTGTCACAAATTAAACCGCAGTATGATAAAAGCAGGATTGATGAACTTGCTAAAGAAAACGGTCATTATGTTCCGCGATTACCACCTTACCATTGCGAGTTAAATCCCATTGAAATGGTATGGGCACAAGTAAAAAACTGCATAAAAATGAACAATACCACATTTAAGGTAAAAGACATGGAGGAACTAATTCAAAGAGCGTATAGCACTGTAACTGTTGCTAATTGGCAAAACTACATCAAACATGTAAAAAATATTGAAAAGGAAATGTGAATAGTGGATAATTTGCAAGATGACATTGAAGAATTCATTATTCGTGTAACAGATTCATCATCCGAAGATCAAACTGATTCGTCGACCGACTAAAAAATTTAGATAAGACGTGTGTAATTACTATTCTTTTCATAAATATTATTGTATTATGTGGGCATTTGTATGATTCCAGCTATTTTTGTTACAAACGAGGAAACTATAATTAATTAAAGGATTGTATCTATTTCTTTGAATTTAATAAATTGTATCATACCCCATATACAATAATTAACTGTTCGAAATGTAAATTACGTTAATGAGTAATAATAAATAAAGTTATCGGCTCTTTTTACTGATTCTTAAATAAAAACAGTATATGGTTTCTTATTTACTCTTCTTTACTGTTTTAAACAGATTCCGTTTAAAAAGAAACCGAAAAAAGTTTGCGAGATAACGATTATAATTGCTTCAATTCAGCTTCTTTCTTCAGCATATAAGCAATTGCTGCTTTATAGCTCCCTTTTCGTATCTGAGACCACATAAACATATATCATAGAGAAGATAGTAACATATACTGATATATGCATTTTAATTGTCATAACCTCAAATAATGCAACCGGAAGTAGCAATGTGCAGCTGATGCGACGATTTGGCAATCGCGAATCGAATTCCCATAAGACGTATACTGCATCTTAAGGTTGAGACGAACTATAGCATCTAACCCCCACTGATAGCTTCTTCCGGGTGTGTCAAAACTTTTGCTTGACTTTTCGCTGTTCGTGCTGGCAGCTTTAGGATAACAACTGTAATAGTTCAGTAGCAATTTTACACAAATTTTCGAATGTAGGTAATTTTAAGTATGACACTAATAAATGTTCTTTTAAATATAATATAAAAGTTTAATACTGAATTTCATACTTTAAGGATAATGTAAAAACCTTACAGTCGGAGTCTGATTTTATACCAGCATATCGGCCCTCGTGCCTGGAAATTTCTAGAAACATATTTAGGAATAGATAAAAAGCAGTAATACACATTTTTTGACATGACCAATAAAGAGATAAGTATCTCGTACGTTGGAAGTTCTTTTTTTTTTTTTTTTTAGAAGTGAAATGCAGTTACGCCGTTATGGCCTATTAATAAAACACCACCTATCTATGTTGAAGTATTGTATAGTTTTGGTCAAATTTGCAAATTATTTTACCGAAGAAAGAGATTGTAACAAGCGGATCTATCTGTCGTCCCGCAACTCGGAGAAAGACTTGCTTTTATGAATTTCATATTTAATTCTGATTGCTTTTGTTTGAAATCTCTGGGTAATTTTAGAGTAGAAAAGTGGCACATTTTTTTAATTTCCTTTTTACCACCCGGTTTTCTGTGTTACGTCTTTTCTTGCTTGAACATTGTAGGGTCCACTCTACACTGTAATCTTGATATGTTGCTAATATCCAGTTTTATACACGTAATACCTTATTATGGGAACGGTATAATCGTAGAGTCGTATAAATGAAATCCAATAACACAAATAAAGTTAACATTTAAAAAACACCTAAACCTTTCCTTTTGATAAGGAATACAATAACAATTATGGGTATCTGCCGGATTTAGCCCTCTTTAAAAAGTAAAACAAATTATAGTTGTTGTGTGCGAAAGCGAAATGCTTCTGTTGTTTTTTATTTCGTACTTTAATGTGAAAATAACTCAAATAACTGTGTTGTTACAATAACTGACACTACGTATAGATGTGTACTGAAAGTACCAACAAAAATGTAAAAATGAAATTTAAAATGAAAAATTAAAATAGCTAGCTCAAATGATAACAATATTCTTTAGGCGCAAAAGAACAATTAAACTCGGGGTTTCAATTTTAAAAAGAAAATTGTGGGTTAAAAGAAAACTGACTTTCATTTATACTCCAAAAAAAACAATTTAAAAGGTTTAATTAAAAATAAAAGAACAGTAATTTTGAATGATATAAAAATTCTATAATTTTATTTTAAAAAAAAAAGAAAAAAAATGTTAAATACAAACTTTGCAGAAAAAAACCTTGGACGTAAGATCCTGGTCGAAATAAAACTGCTGGCTTTAAATTACAAAAGGACAATTCAAAATCCTTTTACTAAGCAAAAGAAAACAAAAAGTTCAGGAAGATAATAAATTTCTGCAAATCAATCCACGTGGTCTCAAAATTAAAACAACTAAATTACACGTGGAAAATTCCAGTAATTTAAATAAATGAAAATAAAAAGCAATCACAATGCTTTTATTCACCCAACCCGAGGTGATTAATAAATAATTACAAATTAGAAAAATTGACAACGAACTAAAAAAAAATTACTCTTCTAAACTTAAAATATCTTCCTGCACGTAAAAATAATAACAGATCTTATATCTAAAATGTGTACACAAAAATACAATATCAATTATTATTAAATGAGTTCCATGATTAACGATATTAATTCAAAAATGTGAATTCAATGCTTGAAAGTAAAAATCTCAAAATGGCAGAAATGAAATACAAATTTATATATATCTCTACTTACACGTGTTATCAGGGAACTGCCCGCACACGGTTAAAACAACCGTATATGTATAAAATTCTCCGGGTGCGTGCGAAAACAACGCACCAAGAGCTGTCCGCAAACAGACTCGCAAAAACAAAATAATATATACAATACCCGTGAAAGCAAAATGTACAAATGAATGAAATTAAAATAAACAACTGAACAATAAAATAAACAAATTAAACAATCCAAAACACTAACTCTCTTATATAAAAATAAAACAATTAGAAATTTTTCGCAACATTGAAAAACTCTTAACGGAATTAACAAGAAAAAGAAACTGAATTTACGCAAACCGGGTTGCCAGACCACAGCAGTATGTCTGTATCTACGTTTGACTCGCAAGTCTCAATGAGTGCCGCTTGCGCATGCGGACAAAATTCTTAAATAATTCCAACAATATATAGTATGTATTAAAATGTAAATAATAACCGGGCTTATACATTCTTTATAAGGTTTCTGCATAAATATACGTATATAAATGTAAATCTCTCCTCTCTTATCCCTATAAAAAATCGTAATAAAGGGTTTCATGTATAAAAATTTATACATCATACATACTAAGGAAGTACACTCCGCCAAAAAAGTATCGCATAATTTAGTTTTGAATCATAAAAGTATCGCATAATCTTTGTTTGTAGCATAAAGTTGTAAATATACTTTAATGCGCTCTAAGATATAATTTCTATGATTGTTTAAATAAAATACAGGCCAAATAAAAACAAGAACTCATACTTGAGATTTTTATTAAAACAAGAAATTATAATTTTGGAAAGAAAAATGTCATAACAGTAGCTTTTAATACTGAGTATTGCCACCTCTGGCTCTTATGACCGCTCGCATACGGTTTGGCAGAGATTCGATTAACCTCCGTATATAAGCCTGATCCAAATTCTCCCACTCGTCACGGAGAGCATTTGCTAGTCCATGCAGGTCCGCTGGGGCAACATTTTGGGTTCGTATCCGTCTGTGAAGGAGGTCCCACACGTGCTCGATAGGGTTCATGTCCGGACTTACCGCAGGCCAATCTAAAACTGGAATACCAACATCGTTAAGGTATTCCTGGACGATTATTGCAACATGCGATCGTGCATTACATGAATTCGTTTCCTATAATTGGCGCATATGGTGCTACATGTTCTTCTAAAATGTCCGTTATATACCTGTGGGCAGTCAGTGTACCTCTGTCTACTGGTACTAACTCTGTACGACCTGTTAAACAGATGCCTCCCCAAACCATAATAGAGCCACCAGCGAAATTAGGTCTAGGTCTGATATTACACTGCGAATAGCGCTCACCGTCTCGTCTGTACACTGAGATACGCCTATCTCAGGTGTAAAGACCAAATCTTGACTCATCTGTGAAGAGTATATTGGCCCAGTCATTAATGTTCCAATTTACATGTTCTCTGGCAAACCTTAAGCGAGCCACTCGGTGGTTCCTAGTGAGACGAGGGGCTGTTACAGCTACTCTAGCTCTTAATCCACTCTGTCGTAACCTATTCCGAATAGTTTGAGTACTCACACGAGTATTTCTGACTCTAGCCAAGTCGTTCTGCAATTGTCTCGCAGTTACATGTCTTCGACGTAATGCTTGTAGTAGTAAATAGCGGTCATCTTGGCGAGTAGAACATCTTGGACGACCTGGTACAGGTCTTCTACTGTAAATGCCTGTTTCCCTATATCTGGCTACGGCTCTAGAAACACTTGACTGATTGATGTTCATCAAATTAGCAACGTATGCTTGAGATCGTCCATCTTCGATTAAAGCAACTATAGCAGCCACTTGTTCTGAAGTTAAATTGCTCATTTTAGTTTTAAAAGCGTTGGTACAGAACTCTGACTTCGCACTTTAAAATTTGTCCGTATAGGAAGACTTTCAATAAACAACTGAGCAAACCTTACACATATGCATTTTTCTAAATGTGTTCTTTTAGGAAAAAAATAAAGTAAAAACGCTAAGTTCCATTATTTTGTTAGTGTTTTTATAGTTCACATACACGAGGCAAACTTTTTGTGAACGTATAAAAATATCTTGGTTCATAAATGCCCTTTTTTAGTTTATGCGATACTTTTTTGGCGGAGTGTATTTAGCAACAAATAATTTGATTGCATTTTATATTCGATTTTCTGTTTCAGGTGCGTACGTTACGTATATGAAAAGTGACGACGCTCTACGGGCCATACAGAGTGTTAATAATGTCACGTTAGATGGTCGACAGATAAAATCGAGCTTAGGAACTACGAAGTATTGTTCACATTTTATGAAAAATCAACCGTGTCCGAAGCCAGACTGTATGTACCTGCACGATTTCGGTAGGTTTTTTTTTTCTTCGTTTGGTATTTTCAATTACTCTGTTTTACAAACTAATTCCTGAGTATATAATTATGAAGAGAAACATTAGGCTGCGGGATTTTGGTGTACTGTACGATGGAGAATTGTACGCAAAACGCAAACACGGGTATTACCAGTATGTATTTTTTTTTTTTTACAATTAAAGATTGGACTTACAAGCAACCGTTTTGATCGACTTTTTTTCCAAACCAGACAGAAGTAACATTTTCGATGCCGGAACTGAATCGAAACCGAAATTTGTTATTCGCGTTCCGGTTTAATAAAAAATTTTGGTTTTACCGAATTAGAACCATTACTAGATATTCGGGCCAGTTCACCCGGCCTACTAATAATAATATTGGAGTCGTTGACTCGTATCAGCTGCATACAATGATTATCTGTATATCACAGCTGTATTTACAAATGACCTTAAGATATAGTATAAACACAGATAGTGGATCCATGGGCGGCACATTCGTGACGTTTCAAATTTTTCGAATTTTTGGATACTTATTCAGTATAATTTGGGTTTCCCATTTTTAATATTTTGTACTCTTATTTCAGAGACAGCCTGTATATATATATCGATAATGTTTAATATTCTTCGCCAAAATTATACAAAACTTAATTCATTTTCTTGGTATTAGTGACGATAAAATGTGTTCAAAATAAAACTACATTCGTTTTACGTTTCGGCAATATATATTGCCTTCTTCAGAAAAACTATAATATATTTAAATTAGTGTGAGCTATATTTTTTTTACATATACGTGATGCTTACCTATAACATTATTCTAAAACCGAAAAAATCCGATTTACATTTTTTTTGAAATTATAATCCTTAATTAAAAGTATTTAAATTATTACTTTTTTTTTTTTCTATTACTAAATTTGTAAACCATTTGTGCTATTTAATTAAATTTACAATAAAGATTTTAAATGCGACTTGTGTGTTTGTATATTTAACGCAGAATGAATTTAATATTATCCAAAAGACAAGTTTAGCCTTTACAAACAAACAAGTTTTTACAATATTATTTATCTTAACTACAAATGCAATGCACGGAACGAACGTATACCAGGTCTGTTCTTAAGGTAATTACAATATCGAATTATAAATAACTGACAATGAAATCAAACAACTGAAATCCAAAATTTACACACTTTATTAACCTGTGATGGGTGGAGACTGTGACTTGAAAACTATAACAAAAATCCCAAAAGAAAGGTGAAAAAATCCCTTACCACAAAATTAGATAACAAATCTAAATACGTATTTCGGCAACTAAGTTGCCATCTTCAGTAGAAACAAGTGAAAAGCAGTGTTAAACATAGTGTTTTCGGCTAAGGTAAACCTTGGAAGATATGCTCCTGTGTTATTCCACTAGTGATTTGGTGAAGAGCATATCTTCCAAGGTTTACCTTAGCCGAAAACACTATGTTTAACACTGCTTTTCACTTGTTTCTACTGAAGATGGCAACTTAGTTGCCGAAATACGTATTTAGATTTGTTATCTAATTTTGTGGTAAGGGATTTTTTCACCTTTCTTTTGGGATTTTTGTTACACTTTATTAAGAGGAAAAATTTGCGCTTTTTCTGGGACTGATACATAAACCTACTGTTTCTTTTCGTTTTTTCTTGTCTATAATAGGTTTGTTCCATTAAGTCATCAAGCCCGATGATCGTCAGATAAAAGTCGGCCGCAACTAATGTTAGGCAAGGTAGGGGAAAATAACTATCGTTAGCGAGGACTAGACAGGCTGGTTTTTATTCATCTCGGGGGAAGGGGTTTGTCTTGCTATGAACTAATAGTTCATGAACGTATCAGAAAGGACTTGATGGAACAAACCCAATATTTGCTTGATTGTTAATGCCAGTTGCACCGTCACGTTAAGCTTGGTTTAACTTTAACTAACGCTTTGAATGTGATATTTTAAGGTTAAACCAAACCGGTGCAGACGGTCATAATACTTATATATTGTTGTCTTTCGTATAGGCGATCCCGAGGCGAGTTTCACGAAAGAACAGATGCATGCCGGCAAGCATCAGGAGTACGAGAAGAAACTGCACGAGGCGTTACAGGGGCGCCTAGCGGCACAGGCAAAACAAGAACAGCAGGCGCAGGAGCCGGCGACCACTAAACAGTCAACAGCGAAGTCGAAAGAATCTCCGGGCAGCACCAATAGCAACAGCAGTTCGTCGGCCAGTTCCACGACGTCCACCACCAATAGTTGCACGGCGTCCAACGGTTCCAGTACGAATGGTAGCAACGGTAGTAGCAATGGTAACAGTAAAGAAACATGGCCTCAGTTGAACTCGGAAAAGGAGAAAACCGAAGTGACGAAAAAAACGGAAAAGGAAAAAGATAAAAGTCGGCGAAACAAGACGAAGAGCGGCTCTAATAACACCAATGGTAACAGCAACAGCAGCACTAATAGTAATAACGTTATCAATAATAACAACAACAATATTAGTAACGATAGCTGTAAGAGAACGGAAAAGCAAAAAAGTACTAGCGATAGTAATCAGAAAATCAGTGGTGATACTAGTAATATAAAAATCGATAGGATCTGTAAGGAACAGAGTTGTTTTATTAGTGATTCGTCTAGGAGGGAGAGTGAGAGTAGTTCGGAGAGTATGACGGCGCCCGGTCTGCCCTGCGGCGGTATGGTCAAACTGCCGTTGCTCGACGACAATTCCAGTTTCTTCAGTCAGAATACGTTCCACAAGATATCGCCATCGGAGGCGCAGGCGCAACAGCCCAGCGACGACGAACTGAACGCGGAGGGCGGGCACGGTACGCAGATACTGAACGATTCGCTGCCCGACATCAACAGTTGCGAAGATTGGGAGGCGGCGTTCGGTTTCTCCAAACACAGTAACCATTTAGAGGAATTGGCGAACACTAAAGACGCGTTCACTAGCTGTTACGGTGCGTTAGGAATGGACGGATCTTATATGGATGGTTTCTCAGGTAAGTTTGCTTACATTTATGTCGATGGATATACACATAAAATTGAAATCTTGAAAAATACCGCTTGTATGATATTGTTTACACGGACGTTTTGCCAGTGGCCGGTCGTGCTTTGAAAAATAGGTGAAGAGTTGCAAATAAATTAAAATTTCAAGGGGCCCAAGTGTATCTCCCCGATTTTGATAAAACTTGGTTACATTCTACCATTTTTCTTGTACTGGGTTCGTCCAATCGAGCGACCCCTAGACAGCTCCGTCTCTCCCTGTCCACTGCCGGGCAGTCGGCAAGGAGGTGCACAGGAGTTTCTTCTGCTCTCCCACAGTTTCTACACAGGGGAGAGTCCACTCGCCCCATTCGGTGCAAATGCTTATTTAATGAACAGTGGCCGGTTAGGACTCCCGTAAGAAGTCTCAGTCTGGCCCTGCTCATAGAGACTGCCTTGCGGAGTCTTTCGTCGCCCGGATAAAAACCGAGGATTTTACAGTGTCTCACGCCGACTAGTCCATTCCAATAGGAGCGGTGACTAGCAGCGAGTTGAGATGTGACAAAGGCTTTGATACCGCCATAGGAACTCCCGCACAACGGTTCTGGACCAGTGAACGGTAGACCACTGGCGCCTCTAGCTAGTTTGTCAGCAATTTCGTTGCCTCTAATCCCAGAGTGACTAGGCACCCATCTCAGCGTAATGCTGTGATGCTCCGCCAATTCTTCGAGCTCCTATGGCACCTCAGTACCACTTCGGAAGCAAATTTGACAGCCTGTAGTGCCCTGAGGGCAGCTTGGCTGTCGGAAAAAATTTCGACCGATCCATTCCCATGCGGGCAGTTTAAGATGCTCTCTGCACAGGTCTGGATGGCTATAACTTCAGCATGGAAGATGGAAGTGGAGCCCCCTAAGCTGATGGCTTCGCCATTCGGTTCTCCATCTCTCCAGATCCCAATGCCTGTGCCGTTCGGCGTCTTCGAGGCATCCACAAACCAGCGATGAGAACATCGCCTCGGTCTGTGAATGTATGCTTTGGAGACCTCACTGTTGGAAATGTCTACGGAGTATTTCCTAGTGAAGCTGAAGACAGGCGGAATCTTGTCCGCCCTAGTGGACAGAGGTACTGTCTGTTCGATGTAGTTGAAAATGCTGGTATGGTCTCCAGTTTTACCAGAGAAACCTTTACGCCCGCTACATTTTACTCTGTAAGCTGCCAGGGTAGCTTCTGACCGCAACACCAACTGAAGCGGAGGAAGCCCAAGAATGGTCTCCATGGCCGCAGTCGGCGTCGAGGACATGGCTCCCGTGATGCCTAAACAGGCAGTCCTTTGGACCTTGCTGAGCGCGTTTACCGCGTAGCCCAGACTAGCCTTATGCCACCAGACTAACGAGGCATAGGTTATGGAGGGTACAATGACCTTCGTGTACAGCCAGTGCACCATTGCCGGTTTTAGCCCCCACGTTTTACCAAACATTCCTCTGCAGGCCCAAAATGCCTTTGTGGCTTTGTTCGACACTTGTTCAAGGTGAGATTTGTACGTCAGTTTTGCGTCCAAAATAACACCTAGGTATTTAACCTCACTAGAGACCACTATCTTCGAGCCGAAGATGGCTGGACACTGTAGTTTTGGAAGTTTCCTCCTCCAAGTAAACGGAACCATTGTCGTCTTCCGAGAGTTTACATCCTTTTTACTATTTTTAGCTGATATAAGCAATAAACAATCTACTTTCATGGCCGCAGTTGATTTTTGTTACAAATTTCATTCTTTTGGCGATAAATCGAGAACCGATAGAGATATTAATTTGCGGTTTTCACTGAAATTTCAACAATTTAATTTAGCTTGCGACACTGGTAATTATATAGGTAATTATGTAGCACGGTTACATTTAATTTTTTCTTGAAATTCACCAAAATATGTTATCACTGCAGAAAACACCCTGTAGTTTACCTATTTCAAACTAAATGCTAGAACGACAATTTTTCTAGAAAAAATTCATTAAATGCTCAATCGAACGAGTCCAAAAACTTTCAGATTGGTTGAATGGTTCAGGAGATATTAAAATGTACATATTGAACAATTGATTGGCTTCCCCGCTCCTTATTATGGCAGATATGAAAAAAAGTCATTAAACAAAATAATGCGACATCAACTCAGCTTTCGAACGGTCCATTCAAAACTATAGCTCAACCTGCAATTTTCTGAGATAATACTGATTTTATGATTGAACATAGCAGATACGCCACCTAGCGGTAAAATTTCGAACATGAAAATAATTTTCGGATATTTCTGGTGGCCACATTGGTTATGAATTTTTTTGTCCCGAAGCTCTAGGCATAGCAGTTTCCGAGATACAGCCGGTCGCCACCCTTACGGAATCACCCGGTATATGATGTAGATCTATGTGGATCAACCGATCGTCGACAAAAATACAAACAACTAACATTCATGTACTACAAACAGCCGGTGCAGTAGACTGACCGACTCGGTACGAACTCTTCACTAGTAATTGGTGGGTGGGGAGCGTAAGTCTGGCAAACTTCCGCTGAGGTCACCGTTGCCATGACAACACAAAATTAATTTCATCGACTTTTAGTTTCTCCCCTGTGTCAGAATAGCGTTCAATTACTTCAATTATTAGCGTTCACCTAGATGTTGTCTGATTTAACCAATTTCTTATGTACAGACTTACTATCCATTTGTGGACACGTGGGCGCTTTTTGTATCAGTGTGTCCTCCATGCATCAAACAAAGCAGGGAATATTAAGTATATATTTGATAGTTGTTATACTTTAGAGTAACAAATTTACTTCTTCACAGTTGTAGCCTTTTATTTATCTATTTTTTATTGTTTAAACGTTTGTTACTTGGCTAAACTTCAATGGACGGTACTGTATGTCGTTTGTTAATTGGGAAAGCCGGTGTTCATTCTTTGAAGATTCTAGAAGAACTAACATTATTTTAGGCAAACGGTTTGGGGTTACAGATGAATTATGGGAATTCATGTGATCGGGACTTTCGTTAATTCATTTTAAGCTTTATTATATCACTTCTAGAATAATATTAACAATGCGAACTAACTTAAAAATAAAATGTAGAAATAACTTACAAGGAACGAAGAAAACAAAGAACAATATTATAGAATAGAGCCAATATAAAAAAAAAAAACATTAATTCATATTATTTTGTTTCCTTACAGGTGGTAACGGGTATGATTTCAAGAAAGAAAGTCTCTTCATGAAACTAAACAAAACGGGCGACCAGTACGCCCACCAGCAACCGCAGAACCAAGCACAATCCCAACACCAGGGCGCCAGAAACACGCTGGACGACAGACTGAACGGTTTCCGATTGATGGGCGGCCAAAACAAAGACTTGAACGGTGGTATTAGTTCCGCGAACGGTGTCGATCACATGTCGAAGTTTTTCAATGACTTTTATAAGAACGGCCAGAAGGACCTGGTCAACGGTCTGTCGCACACGGCGAACGGGTTGAATCACGTAAACGCGACCGCCGGCACGCCCCTGGAGAAGCAGCTGCTCCTGTTGCAACAGAAGCAGATCCAGGAGCAGCTGATGATGCTGCACCTGAAACCGCAGCAGCAGCAGCAACAACAACAACAACAACAACAGTATTTATCCGGCAACGGTCACTATATGAACGGAGAGGTGCTGCCGCAGAACGGACAAAGGTACAATTATCCGGGTCAATTCAGTAGGAGCAATTCACTGCCGATTGGTAAACAGAACTGCCGGCCTAGCGCGGAGGACGAACTGGACTTCGATCCGTTTCAGGAAACGCAAAAGGCCTTAGCGGAATTAATAGAAAATGAACAAACTATTAAATTACACATGTCCGGTGAGTACTAATTTAACATTCTTTTTTCTTCGTACTTTTAAAGAAAATAAAAACAACAATGAATGCACATCGTATTGGTTATATATATTTATTAAATCGATTGTTCAATGCAAATATACAGTGGTGGATAAAAAAAATAGAATAAAATCCAGAATAATCCAGAAATTTGTTGATATATTAGATAATGAATTATATATCTGTGTTTTATGAGGTTTAATACGATTGTATAATTAACATAAAATAATTCATTGTATGAGAACTATACATTATGTTGTATCTGGAGATACGCAAGAACTGTAGCGTAATAATAGACACACAAGATATCCGATCACTCCACACTACAACGATTTAATTAATTCGGGGCAATTGTTTCGGAAATTCGTAGATTTCCATTTTCAACCGAAGACCGAATGAACTAAGAACCGATACAATATCTAGACAAGGTTCGTAATCCCTACCCTAAAATTATATTTTTCTAATTAGATGTTGCAATAAAGCTAAAACTTTATTACAGCACACTGTGCTGTAATGAGATATTAAGTAGTAAGTAAGTATTATTTATTTAGCATTGCTATTTACATACATATAACAATTATGTCTACAACTACTTAGAAATATAATTTAATGTGCCTATAAACCACCGACTTGAAAAGACTAATCCTATTACATTCTTTAATATATTCTGGTAAGGAATTATATTGATTTATGCCGTGCACAAATATGTTTCGCGAAGTTTGACTGCGTCGGTATCTAGCTATATAAAAATCCCTGTTTTGTCTAGTGTGATAGCTGTGTATCTCATTTGTTTCTATTAATTTATTTATTAAATACTCTGGTGCTTCCCTCAATTTGATTTTGTGTATGAGAATAAATACTCTATATGTTAATCTTTGCCGTACATTCATCAAATCTAAGGTATCCAACATTAAGCTAACAGGCGTATACCTATTGCACTTTAGTATAATTCTCATACATTTGTTCTGCAGTTTTTGCAATTGTTGATGTTCATTTTGTCTAGCATTGAACAATATTGCTGAACAATATTCAAAATGTGGTGCTATAATTGCTTTATATAACCTTAATTTGACATATATTGATAATTGTTTACTTATTCTACTTAGGAACCCAACTTTTTTAGATATTTTATTTGATATGTATTTTAAATGTTCCTTAAAATTTAAATTTTCATCTACAATAACTCCTAAGTTACATGTAATCTGCACATGTGAGCAGTTGAAAACACTCCGGCAGGAACATTTCGGGAAGGGTCTATTGGAGCCCTCGAAGGTTCTCAAGTTCCCACTGGGCAAGATACTGGGCTTTATAGAAAACACTAAGCTGCTCGAGTGGAAATAAGAGATTTAATAGGGACGGTACAATGAGCACCTAGCTCAAGTGCCTGGACTAAAGGTGTCCCCCTAACTTTATGAATGTATGAATGAATGAACTCCTAAGTACTTTATATTCGTTACTTTTTCCAATCTAATATTATTAATGCTTATTCTAATACTATTATGTACAAAAGAATTTAATTTATATCTACTTCCTAAATACATATATTTACTCTTACTGATATTAAGACTCAACTTATTTCTACCTAACCATATGTATATTCTGTCAAGTTCTTCGTTCATAATTTTAACCATTTCGTTTATATCGTCTCCGCATACATATAACATTGTATCATCAGCGAACATAGAGAGGTTACATTTTTTAACACACTCAACCACATCATCAACATATATATTAAATAGTAACGGCCCTAACACAGTCCCTTGTGGTATCCCAAATTTAGTTTCTATCTCGTTCGATACCTCACCTTTATATTTCACTTTTTGTGTGTGTTGTTAACGTGGTGGGGGGGACTCTTGCCGAAACGTAATATATGCGATTAATGTTCAAATTAGAAAAAAAAAATACTGTAAAAAACGTGTGCCGCAATGACTTGTAATGCTCGTACTTTGAATCTCTCTTAATAGTATTTTAAAACACAAGTGTCACAATGAAGTTTATGTAATGCGAGAGATTCAAAGTACGAGTATTACAAGTCATTGTGGCACACGTTTTTTACAGTATTTTTTCTAATTTGCACATTAATCGCCTAAATTACGTTCCGGCAAGAGTCCCCCCCACCACGTTAATATCTCATTACAGCACAGTATGCGGTAATATTCATATCAACACTGCGTCGTCGTTTGTTTTAGCTAGTATAGAAAAAATACTCTTCCCGAGCGTATTAATACCGAAAACTATAGAATATTTAGTGGAACTCCTAAATCTCAATAACTTGGATGATGTAGAAATCGCGGAATATAAAAGACTAACTTCCCTATGCATGTATCTAAATCGTTTTCAGCTTGACGGGAAGTTTTTTTAACAATGGCAAGGAACGGCAATGGGTAACCCATCGTCTCCATTCCATTTTGGATATTTTTGTTACGATAAATGTGTTTTCTACCTTAATTTCGTTTGAAATATGCAGTGCACCTAAAGTGGCTTTTATAATTTCAAAAAGGCAGAAAGTATTACTTTAAATTATCTGAATACTCATAAAATAAATTAAGTCTATTAATAATCTTCTTAGCAATAATGACAGTTATAAAACAAGAGCATACACCATATTTTTTTAAGCCTTTATTGAATTAAAAAAAGAAACTTATTTACATGTCACATCACTGATGTTTAAATAGCACCATTTTTGTGTGCACTTGTCTAATTCTCACAGCTTTTGCATTTTCGCACTTGTAGTAGTGATGTAATCATTATGTGTGCAGCTCCACGAGTTTAGGTTCATTTCAAATCCGCGATAAAAAGTTTATTAAACTACCTTTCCGCTGAAGTTGGAAAGGTATAGACGGCATTTTTAAAGAGCATAACGTGAACACATGTTTCATTGCATAAAATACATTACAAAATTTGTTAGGTACTGCGAAGGATAAACTGGCCTTCAAGGGAAGGAATTTATAAAATTGGGTGTGATGGCTGCAATAAAGTTTATGTAGGACAATCGAGAAGAGCAATAGGAACTAGATTTAAGGAACACATTGCACATTACCACTATGGTAGAATTGAAGCGTCCGGCGGGGCACAGCATATTAATGATACGTGTCACAGGATCAACATTCAAAACTTCGAACTACTAAAAAATGTAACATCCCCGAGAAAATTATCCGCTTTTGAAAGTATTTATATTAAAAACGAATCTAAAAATAAAAATTTATTGAATCGGAAACAGACCCCACTGTGCCATTCGGTGCTGATGGATTTATTAGGGTAAAAACGGATTTCTTTCGCAGTTACATTTTGAATGAGTTCAGAATTTCCAGAATTCTAGAGGATCGAGGTAGGCGGTACAAAGCACTTGTATACCGCCTGAATCTCTGCAAAGTCAACGGTTATACCACCCATGTGCGTCTCCCGCTCATTCTTCTTACTGCAGTAGGTATTCCCCTACATTCGTCATAGCCACTCAGAGCTCACAACGAATACTGGCGCGAGCGCAGCGGTTGCTTTGCTATTCAATCTACACGCAAAAATGTGTTAATTTTTAGTGACCGTGAAACGTATTGTATTTTTATTATGAATATGAGTAAATTGCAATATGTATTGCTTTGGACAGACGTACTTATAAACTCAAAAGGTGTAATGAAAACGTAAAACAGTAATTCATAGTATCTATTATGTACTTAAAAATAGTCTTTGCTCATGACAAGAAAATTAAAATAATTCTAATGAACGAAGAACAAAACCCTCATAAAGAAATAATAAATTTAACGAAGGAAAAAAAAACTTAATTCTGAGTAAATAATTAAAAAAAATGAAAACTTAAAAGTAACTCTTAATAATAAATTAAATAAACTTTAACACCAGCTCGGTTACTATTCTATTCGTAATAGTAATAAATAAAGAAATATAAAATTACGGTTTGTTCATGACAGGGAAATCAAAGACATTCTAATGAATTTAGGGCAAAACCCTCAAAAAGAAATAGTAAATTTAATAAAGGACAAATAAAAATTAATTGTGGGTACATAAATTTAGAAAATTGAAAACTAAAATAAACCTTAATAATAAGATGGAATAAACGTTAATGTTTTAAAAATCATTGAATCTTCAAACAAAAGGTTCAAATATGCCCCCATACTTGGCTAAACAATATCCTAATGTATTGTAAAAATGCATTCTAACATTCTCCAACATTTCTGGGCTAATGTTGTTTGACGTTTGAACAATTTTATTGCGGAACTACTCTATATTAACTGGTCTAACGTCTTCATTCAAATTATTTCTTTTAAATAACCCCAGTAAAAGAAATCGAGGGGAGATAAATCTGGTGAACGTGGCGGCCATTTGATATTTTCAGAATGAGTTCCGATCCACCGGTTAGGAAACTGTTCACTTAAATAGTTTCGGACAGCCACTGCATTATGTGCGGGGCAACCATCTTGCTGAAAGCAGATGTTTTGCACATTTATGTCGGGAAGTTGCTGTACAGTAGGCAGGATAATGGTGTTCAGTAATTCTAAATATGCATTTGCGTTCAAATTGCCATTGATAAAAAAAGGCCCAATAATATGGTTGTTTAACAAACCTGCCCAAACATTTACTTTTTGCTGTTGCTGACTAGATGAACTTAAATATCTGTGCCCGGTTTGTTTGGCCCAGTATGTTGTCGCAGATAAATTGTGACTTCTAACCAAAGGAAAAGAAGATTCATCGGTAAAGATAATATTGTTTACCAAATTAGCATCTCGGTTAATTAAATCACTTAACTTTTCACAAAATACCATGCGCTTAAATGCGTCGCCGTGAAATAATTGTTGGTGTTTAGAATATTTAAAATTGTGATACCCACTTGCTTTGAGTATTCGCTGAACGGAAGAACGGGATATGTCTAAATCATTGGAAATAGTCCCAGATGACATATTCGAATTTATTTCAACTGCAGCACATACTAAAACGGACATATTATTAGAAATTCTGCGAGTTGGAAGTGATGTTTTTAAATTTTCAACCGAACCGGTATTGTCGGTTTTATTTTTTAATTTAAAAATTGTGGCTTTATTTGGAATAGGCCTGTTGGGATATTTAGCTGCAAACACGTCGCGTACTCTTTGAAAAGAATTGCCAGCGTGATACCACCGCATCATCTCTGCTCTCTCCTCCACAGTATAATGCGGCTTTTTGCGCAAAAATATGTATTTAATACTTAGACAACCAACTTACTTGAACTGACTAATAATACTGATGCCTGATCAGTCTACTAGAGATGTGTCGTTCCAACCGGACTCGGTACAAAGGAACTAGTCCGCACATGGAACTAAAAGGAACGAGTCCGCTATATCGTTTCGATATCGTTCCGGGTCCGGACTCAAATGTACCTATTCGGTACATCGTTCCTTTAGTTCCTTCGGTACATCGTTCCTTTAGTTCCTTTAAACCGAGTTCGATCGGAACGAAATGAATTCGGTCCACAGTCGGTGTGTTATGATTACCTACATACACAAGAAACTTTTATCGCTATTAAGCGATTTGCTAGTGTTGAAAGCTTGTTTATATAACTTGACTGTAGACTGTGGACGTGTTTTTAAATAAAAATAAAACGTTCTTTGTTTTCTTTTTGACAAGTTACATCTACCATAGTAAATAAAGTCTATATTGGGTTTATTATTTAATACGTAACTTATGCACATGTATAATAGATACGGTATATGTAGATTACATTAGATGAACGCTATGTTTGTATTGCGCACTCACTTTTTATACCAATTCCGATCGGAACGACATATCTCTGCCTGCGTATAGCGGCGAGCTGGCGAGTGTATTGTTCAAGGAACGATACCTATACCGAATGTACCTATATTTGATTTAGTTCCAAAGGAACGAGTTCAGCGGACTCGTTCCTTTTTACAAAAGGAACGAAAGGAACTAGTCCGTAAAAGGAACGACATTTCCCAACACTACAGTCTACACGTGCTATTATCGTACTATAGCGCCACACCTTGCTGTTAGGTAGAGTGGGAGACGGTGGGAGTATATGTACTTCCCCGCCGTTTACTTTGCAGAGATGCAGGCGGTATATCATTTTAGGGTAGCGACTACGAACTTTGTTTAGATTCGGTCTTGGGTTGACAATGGAAATCTATCAATTTCGGAAACAATTGTCCCAAATTAATTAAATCGTTGTAGTGTGGAAAATCGGATATCTTGTGTGTCTATTATGTTGTATCAAAAAAGTAAACTAATGTAATTTAAGCGTGGACATAATAGTAAGTGTAAATATTGTTTTATAAGCGAAATGGAATATTATTATTGTTATACAAAACTATAACACTTACTTTTTAATATTTTGGGACACAGCCATCGTTCTTTGCGACTGCCGGAATAGCATACTATCATCTCTTAGCTTCACAGCTTCCAACAATTCTGTTTTATATTTAAGCGCTTCATCCGACAATGAATCCTTTACCTCAATATTAAAAAAAAAATTAACGACCTGTGCGAAAATATCTGAGGGCATTTCGGATGAACTGTAGCGGTTGCTATGGCCATATTCTTATTCGCGTATTAGTATACCATTTCGTATATGTTACCAATCCTTGTTGTTATGCATCACATCTCTCGTTTTTTTTTTTCTTTCTTTTTGACTTTGGAAGAAAATACCTACAAATTATCAAAGTTTTTAGCCAATACAATTTCAAAAATTTTAGGTGAAAGCAAATACCATGTCAAAGATGGGATTTTAATAATTTCATTAAAAAAATTAACAAATATCAAGAGACTGTCAACTAATCGGTTTAAATGTAATTTCAAAATTTGTTTTAGCCATTCCAATACACGAACAAAATAATATTTTTACTATGTTCAACACCTTCCACCCAAAATTACAATTTACCATTGAAAATGAAATTGAAGAAAATAGTATCAACCTTTTAGATAAAAAATGAACTAGAAAAAATCAAAAATTCATACCGATTGTAAAAAAAAAATACGTAAACATTCCCTAATTTTAAAATCGATATGTATTATATTATATTCCTGGAAAAAATAGAGCAGTTAATACATATGCTACAGAGAGAAACATATTATGAAGACTGTTTTTATTGCAGAAGATTTTTACAGCGATTCCGAGTTTCCGAAGGGTCTAGTACAGAAGCTCCCAAACTTTTTTTTCTCATAGACCACTTTGAAAGTTTTGCTGGTTCCGGGGTCCACCGGAACCAGCAAAACTACAGCAGCTACATTTCTACCATATTCCCAAAACTCGACAAAGAATGTGAAGATTAGATCTAACTATGGAAATTTGCGTTGCGGCTGAGTTATTGGTTAATTAATTAATTGATTGTGCTGTGAGTAGATGTCAAAAAAGTAAAGTTAGCCAATCAAAAAAGTGATTCCATCCAACTTTACTCCTTTGACATCTACTCACAGCACAAGAAACCAATCAATTCTCACATATTTTATTTAGAAAACTCCCCATTCGGAGTGGTAAAAATAAAAAGAAAAATAGTATATTTCCTTGTGTTGTATTTATTCACATATGTAATCATTACACTATTAATTATTATTGTTATTATATTACATTGTAATATAATACGATAACAGTCGTAATATAATTAAAATTAAATATTAATAACGTAACGTAACTTCTACAATCACAATCTCAAAATAGTCATAATTTTAGTGGGAGGGATGTACTTGATGGATGACACTAGATTATCAATATTTGGCTTCAGTTTTGTTAGGAATAACCGCAAATCTCCCCGTTCTGTGATATTCAATCTGCTCCTTTTTTTTGTTAAAGGGTTTGTAACGACACTAAAACTTTTCTCGACAAGATATGACGAGGGAAACGCTATCAAAAGCTTTTTCGCAATTCCCCACAGTCCAGGATATTTTTCGGGTATTTCTGCCTGCAGACAAAATGTTTGATACCCTCTTTTAAACTTCACCTTCAGTTCCTCATTAGTGCTAAGCTCGAGTAGCTCCTCTTGTAATATCACATTCTCCACTTCCGTTTCATCAAGTGGCGTTAAGATCCATGGTGGTATCGTCAGAATATCTTCAAATCTGATTTTAAAGTCATCATGCAGGGCAATTAAATGTTGAACGTATGTGTGAAGATCCTCATCAAGGCATTCTACCTGTGACAAGTTTGGAAACTGGGAAAATTCGCGCCGACTAATATTTTGCTTCATAAACTTCAATTTTCCAAGAAAAGCTGAAATTACACACTTTGTTTTTATTAAATTGATGCTGTCCCCTTGTAATTGTAAGTTAATGTCATTAAATTTTTTGAACAAATCTGTCAAATACGCGATGTCTGCTTTCAAATTGATCAGGCTTTCTTTTAAATCTGGATCTTTACTTTTCAGAAACTCTAAAACTGATTAAAAAAGTGAGGAAAATCTTGTTAAACATGCACCTTTCGACAACCAGCGTACTTCAGTATGTAAGAGCTATCGTACGCGTATTCAATGCATTGCTTCTTATTTTGTTAACTGCATTAATCACAAATTGAAGCGATTGGTGCAATTTAGCACTCAAATTTTTCTCTACTAGGTGTTGTCGGTGGATGGCACAGTGGATTGCAGTTACCTGTAACATCGATTCACTTTACTTTTCTTTTCGAAATTCGGGAAACAAATGAGTAACGTTTATCCATGGCATTCGTATTTATATTGGTGAAGAATCAAACAAGTTCATGCGAGATTGCAAGCACACACACCACAAGTCGTACTTCGTCCCTTTGCACGTCTGAACAAGCATTGCGGACGGTGGCAGCGGTTTGCAAGTCTCGACACGTTGTACTGAATATGGAATATGCAAGTTTTTACAAGTAACTGTCGCTGAGCTTCTTAAAATATTATCTGCCTACATTGATAGGTGAACTCAAGCCAACATTTTAGTTCTTCACTATCGGAACCAGATAAATTTTCGTGGACCCCCGCTTACGAATTGTGAACCCCCATTTTTTTGTCACACCAACGTAGACCACCGTCGCGTCTCCCGTGGGCCCCTGGGGGTCCACCTGGACCACTTTGGGAATCACTGGTCTAGTACATTAATTGATAATATATAATATGGATTTGGAAGCAAACAATTAATCTTCATCTATCGGACTATGTGGCGCAATTTTTAACATCCCACGATCAAGCTAAAATGATGACGAAAATTGACAGACATCAACCTTTTTAAACATGGACTTGGCAAAAACATCTGATTGTGTCCATCATGAATTTCCGTTAGAAAAGCTTGAGATTGTAGATTTTCGAGAAGTAACATCAAACTGGATACGCTCGTACTTGTTAGAATAATATCAAAGTGTGATTGCGGTCAACGAAAATGGTACAGATATTGGGTCAGAATGGGAGAAAATAGTAAGAGGTGTTCCGCAACGGTCGATACTGGGACCTCTTTTATTTTTGGTTTATGTGAACAACGATAGAAGTTTCTCTCGTTTTGTACTGCTTGCTCTCTCTCTCTAACACTCAAAATTTGTGTTGGACTCTACCACTGTGCAAACTTTGAATATGCGCTCAATTGGGGGTATATTATAGTTGTCTGGCTTCGAGTGCTAATAATAAAAAATCCCCAATACCAAGCGCGTGAAAACACATTTCGCACACCTTCACCCTAAAAAAATCAGCAGTTTTAAACGAAGAGAACATAATTAAGTTTATTACTAGTGCACCGGATTCTATATTTCTATTAATGAAGGTAGAGGTATTTTTATATATTTCAATATTTCAGAATAGCATAGTATGTTCCAAATGCTACTTCACGCACGATTTCGGGTGCGTTTGGTGTGAACTATGATGCAATATTCGTACAAAAAGATATCTTGATTTCTGCAATATCCACGTGCATTCATTGTTGTTTTTATAAAGTTATTTTACAAAACAAACGAATAATTTTCATAATATTGGGACTCTGATGTAGTTATTCAACGAAATACTCTTTGATTTACAAAGAGAATTTCGCAGTTTCAATACACGACTATCCGCTTTTAAGACTGCTAATATCTTTGATGTGGTTGAACAGGCAATAGCAGTGTTCCCACAAGTCAAATGAACGGTTTAATTCATAGCCAGAGCGGCAATAACCATTTACCACCACCACCTCCGGGATTTGTGCAACCTCATATGAACTCTTTCGGTAAGTATTGTTCGTGTTTTTTTTTTCAACGTTGTGGTGTTAAAAGCAATTCGTCTATGTTCCTTTTTTCTTATTTCAGGTAGTAAAATTTTACCTTATTTAAATATGAATAGTCAACAGCAACAATTAAATTCTACCCAAAGTAATTGGCCAAGTAATTATAATTTGTTGCAACAGCAGCATAAAGGTAAATATTTCTTTTGTTTACTCTAACCTGAAGATTAGAATTAATGTCTAAAGTCTGATCTGTGCTCTTTATATTAGGCTTCTTATTTCTAAAGTGTATTTAGAACAAAGCTGTTGACCTTATTATGTATTTTGGTTTTGAAATTGGTATAAAAATTCTTAAATCAATAATTTCATATTTTTAATGTGCTGATTTTTGCAACATATAGAGTGATTCGCTAGCTCTGTGACATACTTTGGTTATATGGTTATTATAAAAGCTAGTGCGATTCTAAGAAATAAATGTTACATGCGGTAAAATATTCCGTCGTAGTGCTCTTTCTGCAGTATTCCTTCGATTTGGTGGAACGTTCCTGTCTCCATGTACGAAAAACAACCCCAAAATGTATTCTTTTTTATTGTTAGTACAACACCTTTGGAAATACATTTCTATTTTGATCAAACATTTTAAATACCGGGTGTCCAACCTAAGATGCAACGGTTCCTAGCCAATTTATTACTGCCTTTTTGAAAAAAATTTTCAAATAAATGTTGCCTCGAATCACATTCTACATATGCTAAGATTAGTTTCAGTAATGGCGGACTTCCGGTTGTACCGGAAGTAACTACTAACTTTATTATTTTAAATGGAACACCCTGTATATTATTGCACTTTTGGATTCCTTGTTAAGTTTAAATAACAATACGTTAGGGATACATTGGGGCTAAGTTGTACCGTTTTCGAATTACATGACGTTTTTCGAAAAAGATTACATTTGCAGTGTCTTCGGTGTTTGGAAATATCTCGGGAAATACGAAAGTTAGAAAGATGCGGTTTTCGGTTTTCGCTCAACTATGAAACAGCACACGTCTTTTATTTTAAAATTGTTGCGTTTAAATTACAGCGTTATTAAATAGGGATCTGTAATTTTCGAACTCAAAAATCATGGATAAATTGAACGGTGTAGCAATTTTTACATAAATGGATGTAAAATTTAATTTTCTTTCGATTTTATATGAGTATCATTGTGTCTATCTCCAACGGTTTTGGAGATATTCGCAATTTTTCAGTTTCTCACGATAGATACGTATTGCGAAGCGCCGCCGCCGGCCACCTTCCCCTCGCATTTCACCAGGCTTGGAACTGGCAGCAATAATACTGGGATGCTTAGAAAGTGGCCAACAGAACACAATAGGACCACTAGAAACAAACAAAATGGTCTAAAAGATACTTGAGATGTTTAAAGCGGCATCTTTAAAGTCAACGCAAGCTTGAAAACGCACTAGGTATCTTGCCGTTATTAGTGTTCCAAGTGTCAGAACTGACATTCAGAGTACTGTTTGGTAACATAATAATTAAAGATGTCGCTTACTCGAGAAGAATTAGTAGATATGGTTTTCGTTCTCGGTGAATGTTACAGAAACGCTTTGTTAGCGTCAAGAGTTTACACAAAGTATTATACCCATGTAGAAAGCATCCAGATAGGAGGGCATTTCAGTCGCTACTGGGTAGTTTTGTAAGTACTGGATCCGTAGCACGTACAAAACGGAACCTCAATAACTACGTACTTACGGATGAAAATCAGTTGCAAGCTGCGATTTCTTCTCATGGGGTTTCATTAAAAATAGGGTTTATGAGACGCCACCAACAAACCCTGATGATATGCGCCATCGTATTTTAAGAGCGTTTCAAGAAGTCACACCAAAAATACTCAGAAATGCTCAAAAGTGTTTGCAAGAGCGATTTCGATTATGTAGTGCCGAAAACGGACAGCATTTTGAACATTTAATATAATAGTGTTGTACAAATTCTCTGTACAATGACAACACTAGCGTTTAAAGTGTAGCCTGTTGCGAGCAAGACGCTCGAAGTGTACGTACCCCATACATTGGATAGAGTAATGTAGTTGTGCTGATTTATTGATATTCCAGTAATGTTATGTTTTCTTTTATCTTTGCTATGTTTGCTTGTTTCTAGTGGTCCTATTTTGTTCTGTTGACAACTTTCTAAGCATGCCAGTATTATTGCTGCCAGTCCCAAGCCTGGTGAAATGCGAGAAGGTGACCGGCGGCGGCGCTTCGCAATACGTATCTATCGTGAGAAACTGAAAAATTGCGAAGATCTCCAAAACCGTTGGAGATAGACACAATGATACCCATATAAAATCGAAAGAAAATTAAATTTTACGTCCATTTATGTAAAAATTGCATACCGTTCAATTTAAAAAAATCAAGTTAGCCATGATTTTAGAGTTCGAAAATTACAGATCCCTATTTAATAACGTTGTAATTTAAACGCAACAATTTTAAAATAAAAGACGTGTGCTGTCTCATGGTTAAGCGAAAACCGAAAACCGCATCTTTCTAACTTTCGTATTTTCCGAGATATTTCCAAACACCGAAAACTCTGCGAATGTAATTTTTTTCGAAAAACGTCATGTAATTCGGAAACGGTACAACTTAGCCCGAATGTATCCCTAACGTATTATTTAAATTTAACAAGGAATTTAAAAGTGCAATAATATACAGGCTGTTCTATTTAAAATAATAAAGTTAGTATCTACTTCCGGTACAACCGGAAGTCCGCCATTTCTGCAACTAATTTTAACATGTGTAGAATATGATTCCGACAACATTTATTTGAAACATTTTTTCGAAAAGACAATAGTAAATCGGCTAGGGACCGTTGCATCTTAGGCTGCACACCCGGTATATAACACATTTTGCCACTGTTCCACCGTCTACTCACGATGTTATCGGGCCCACTGTAGCCGGTTACTCAGGTCTACGAGCTGTCACGCGACCGGGTGATTTTTCTTCCGCCAGCCGACGCGACGTTTGACCGTGGCAACTCAAATCGGATGCTGACGTCCGTAATTGAATTCGTTCGCTATTTCTGGCGCTATTTGTCTGCGATATTGTTAGCTTATTAAGGGTTCCCTGTAAGCAAAAAAAATTAAAATCTTTTTTTCTATTTTTTATTTATTTAAATCTGTTACTTTTCTGAACAAATTAATACACTACCGTGGCCATATGTATTAAACACTCCGCGTTTCACAAGGTTGGTGAGGAAGTATTGGAAATAAATTAAAACTACATACACAGAAAAAGTTTTTAATGATAATTTATTGATAATATCAATATTTTGTTGATCCACCATGTGCCTGTATTACAGCACGAATCCTGCGTGGCATACTTGATGTCGTTTGATCGTAGTTCTAATAGCATACCTTGAACGTTTCACCTGTTTCCTTGCGATTGAAACAGAATTATCTGACCGCGTTCAGCTTCTGTTAGTTCGTCTCTCTTATGCATTATGTGATATTTTATGATATTAAAATAATGTAAAAAAATCACACACAAAATGTCTTTATTCTTTAACTTTGCAACTGCACTCCGTTACAGACACTCGCAGAAGAGAACCATAAAAATACGGCTGTGTGCGAATAAATTGCAGTGCATTGAAAAAAGTTAAAAACTAAACCACAACACATTATAAACTTTATACATTTAGTTATACTTAATTTATTAAGTAAAACGTAACATCCATGTTCGTTGTATAGCAAAGTAATAATAACTTTAAGAATTATTACATATAATTGTATATTCCAGATGTGCGAAAAAATAGCAGTATTAAAAAAAGATATATATGTAGAGAAATGTGTAATAATAGTTATTTGTATCACTAGGCCAGAAACTATAGTTTTACGAGTTTGAGCACGGTTTGTGTGGCCGAGGCGAAGCCGAGGCCCCACAAGTGCGAATACTCGCAAAAGAGTTTCTGGCCGCGTGTTACACACTATTTTTTGCGCCGACAAATCTTAATTTTGTTGAAAATAATAAAAAGAATTAACGCTAGGGAGTTAACGGTACAGGTTGGCAATACATGTTACGTATGAATTTTGAATTTGAAATCAGGGTTAAGTTACCTTAATATTTTGACGTTTTAATTTTCTTGGTAGTTTTGACATATTCATCAATAATAAGGGCAATGGAGACTTCAGCTCACACTACAGAGGTTGCGCAACAAGTTATTAACAATTCATTACCTGTAAAATATTCCGAAAATTGATTTGGAAAGAATATGAATTAATTAAGAGATTGTGTAACGAGAATTCTGTCATCTGTCATTGTCTGTCATCGAATCTACAATTAATTACAGAAATGTCGGTAACTCGAATATATATGTTACCAACCTGTAGTGATCTTTTTTACGGCCTAGGCCGGAGAATGGTAAGTTTCCGGCCGATTTATAGTAATGCAGAATCAGTGTTTCTGGACGGAGGCGCAAAAAATAAATTTTTTAATATTTTGTCGTGTAGCCTTTGTTTGTGATGACTGCTTCGCGTTTTCGTGGCATGGAATCAACCAATGTTTGACATCGGTCATTTGGAATTGAGCGCCATGTTCTTTCGACTATTTCCCATAATTCTTGTCTCGATGTGGGTGCGTCTGTCCACAGATTTTCTATGGGGTTAAGGTCTGGTGATTGCCTCCTGATTTTCATTTGCTTGGGCCGTTCAAAGCTCACATGTCGGGTAAAAGGTTTGAAGACGACGAGGCCATACCCGATTCCTTTCGTCAGTCTTTCTCTTGGGCTCCGTCGAATGGCTTGGTGTAGTTTTTCGAGAACTTGACAATAAACATCGCTGTTGATTGTCGTTTTCGTTGGTAAAAACTCTGTGAGCAAAATTCCTTGTGTATCCCAGAACATAGTTGCCATTGTCTTTTTTGCAGACTGCTGAACATTGAATTTTTTCGGTGAATTCCGATGCTTCCACGTCATCGTGTCTTTTTTTGATTGAGGGTTATGGTGGTGTAACCACTTTCGTCTCCTGTAACTATACATTCTAGAAACCTGTTTTCGTGACGATAGCGCGTTAAAAGTTCCATTGCCGCCAGCATTCGTTACATTTTCTGTTGGTCGCTCAACACTTTTGGTACCCATCTCGCGGACACTTCGATAACCTAATTCAGATCATACGATTTCATGACAGAGCTTTTAGAAATGCCGGTCAACAGAGCAATTTCCCGTATTTTCAATCGACGCACAGGTATTTAGCCGATCTAGCTGGCCAAAAGTATTTTGGGTTTATCTATACTCATTTAAAGTACATTAAGGGAGTGAAAAATGATGTATTTATTAGGTAAAATAGATGAAATATTATTGAATGCACAGGTACATTTGTTTTTTTTTATTATTTAATTATAGGTTTATTTAATATCATTTGTAGATAAAACTAACACAAGTATATAGAAATATAATACAATATCAATATCACATCAGTATTAACGAAACATAAAACGCAAACAAATGATGGGTATATTGAGATCATCGAACCATAAACATGTATTTAATGTACAAAATGTTAGATGTGCGAAAAAATTAATGTAACTAGGGATTACTATTAAAAAACTCATTTAAAAATAGAAGCAATGTTCGTTCAAAAATGCTAAACATTCTAACAGAGATGAACAAAGAAAGTGTTGGACTCCTATGTAAATAATGAATTTAACAAATAAACAATAATAACGTATGTCACATAAGTTTTGGGAAAAATAATTAAATTCTTTAAAGTAAGTGTAACGTAATTTATTCAAATGACTACTTTACCAACATTTTACCTTATATTTAAATTAATTAAAACTACCTACAATTAAAATAATGACAAAGGGCCATGGTCCCCAATGGCACGCAGTTTTTGTCTAACTTGTCCCATCATGTTTTGGACGATGTTTATATCAATTTCTCTTATCTTTTGATATATTCTTCGCCTTAGTTGAGCTTCATTTTGAGCTTCCCACCCATTATCATATACTTTTCTGGTCAATAGTCCCCAAAAATCTTCGATGGGTTGAGCTTGTGGCACATTTGGCGGATTGTCTGCTCTTGGCACAAAGGGTATGTTGTGAGCTTCTAACCATGTTCTAGTCGTTCTTGCATAATGGCAACTTGCTAAGTCCGGCCAAAACATTATTTCTTCACGTGGATGAGTCGTAGTAATAAACTGTAGCAACTTCGGTAGGCATCTTTCGGTATAAATGTTGGCATTAACTGCCTCACCCCTCACATGCCCAACATAAGGTCGTGAAACTCCTCTCTCCGATATGGCACACCAAACTAGAATTTTATCTTCAAATTTTTTTTTGGTTTTGTATTTAACATTATCTGCACAATTTTCTATATTATCGGTATAAAAACCATCATTGCCTTTCATTTCTGAGTGAGAGAACGTAAAATATTTTTCATCGTCCATGATGATCAGTTTATTGTTTGCAAAATGAGTTCGGCGTAATCTACGACAACACATTGGAATTCTTCGTAACTGGTCCTCTGTATAACGTGGACATTTACGTCTTTTACGAAACTTTAGGCCTTTTTTTTTCAATACCCTTCTTACAGTTTCATGAGAAACATTAAATCTTCTGGATAACTTTCGGCATGACGTTCCAACGCGGTCTTTTGCACTTTCACAGATTCGGTTGGCGCGATTTTCGGTCAACATTCCGGGACGTCCGCTTTTTGGTAAATTGAGGCATGGTATACCTTGTTCACATTCTGCAATTGTTCTATAAATGGTTGTCTTTGAAATATTTTGATTCCAAAATATGTTTACAATTTCTTGCTTGGGTACATGTTCAACCAGGCTGTAAATGCTTTTCCGTATTTCAAGTTTGTACGACATAATCATAGATAATAAATATATATACGTATAATAGATGTGTACCTCCCATGTAATTTCACGCGGCACGAGCAAAGTTTCAAACCTTTTAAGACTGGTGGCGCGTAGCGTTAGTCAGCAAGAATTATTTCCAATACGCGGGAGATTTGATTATTTACAATTAAGAAATTTATTGTTTAAATTTTTTTTGCACTTAAATGAATGGGCATAGAAAATAAAATAAAAATTAGAACGAAATCGTTTATTGTGCGCACATAAATACATAACTATACAGTACAAATATTTGCAATACATAAATAACCACAAATTAAAATAAATCGCTTACTTAATACTACTTAATTAAATATATAAGTAATAATAAGGAATAATTATCATAATAATAAATAGTAATCATTGTAATTTAATTAAATTAAGATCATGTGATGAAATTTGTAAATCACCTGTCACATTTTGTATGGTGTACATTCCGTAATTGACAAGGGATCAAATTTGATACGGATTTGCTCATGTTTTCTAACGCTTCATACGGCTTGGTCTTCATAAAATCCTCTATGCGGAGAACCTTGTCTTTTACAAATTTATTTTCAGGCACGCTTCGAGTTTTTGGAAAGATCTTGCTACTTTATATAAGCTGATAGCTTCTGGTGCAACTCCGTCTTTCTTCGCACCTGTTTTATTTGTCATTATTATCAACAATTCTCACCGCTTCATCGTAAATTGGGAATCTCCTTCCAACACTTTTTGTACCAAAACATCCTTACGCGCAGCAATTTTTTAAGCCACCCATTATTGCAAATACGGATAGGTATTCACAATTATTACAGCCTTTTCACTCACAAATCACAAAGAGATAAAAACAATTTCAAACGATTGAAAACGCACAAATTTCAAAATGACGGATGTGGATAAAGTTTTCAAAAAATGTTTTTTTGTTGTCGTTGACATATATGTAATACTACTATATTGCGGGTCGCGTATAGAACCCGTGGCACAAATTTCCGCCGATGAAGGGGGATGGAAGATACACTTCTTTGTCTTACTTGGTTCTCTGACAGTTCTGGTTTTGTTTAGTCAAAAGTTAGAATATAGGTTATTTCTGGTGATAATACACATGTCATATATGTATGTAAACAATAAAAATTATTTTAAACTATATTATTGAATATAACATGGTGCAGAATAATACGCACCTAGAAAGAATATTGTTTTTGCAAGATTTTTGTGTAATTAAGTTACACAAAAGGCGAATCAAACATTTGTTACCATCGTAATAATTAACAGAAAAGTCAGAAATTACGAATGCACAGATGAAGAAACTATGATATGATGAGAGAGTGTGTGGTAATTGAAGTTTTTGAAAAATCTAGAGAAGTTGAGAAGAATATAAAATTAATGTTTGATATAAACAAAGCAATTGAAAGTAGGTAGCCGACAACTGGTAAAAGGTATACATGCAGAGAATTAAGTAAATGGAATATAAGGTAAAGCTTTAGTAATAAGCATGAACAAGTATTGAAAACATGTGGACATTCCTGAGAAAACAATTCCTTGAAGCCGCACCCTCATTGGCCAAACCACAATGAGCGTACCAAGAAAATTATTAGATTAGCTTCGTTGAAGTAATGTAATTATATATTTCTAAAAGAAAAAAGGGACAATGTAGTATAATATATATAATATACCTAAAATGGGGTAACTTGAAAGAGTGGGGCGAGATATAAATATATGTGAACAAAATTTTAATATGCAGGTGACATTATTTGGTAATCTATAGGAGTTTGTGACGGGACTATTTCGAATCTATAAGAACTAAACTTAGTTTTACATGCAAACTGCAGAGAATTAATGAGAATTTTGACTGTGTGCAGCTTTAGCACTTAGGTAAGAAAAATAACTGTTTCATAATTACTGAACGCTTTTAATTCATTATAAATACTGGTAAATAATAATACGTAAATGTTTATATAAAAATATATATTTCAATCTGTCCTATAACTAATTTAAACATGGTTTTCAAAATACAATTGTATGGATGTGATATTAGGGTGGTAGTACACTGCGACCCGAAAGTTCTATTGTGTCCCCTATTCTCCCTGTATTTACAGCTGGCCATCCAGTGTGATTCCTTTTAGAAAGTGCAGAATGCCAGAAGGCCCTAGATTAGGTAACTCTCCCTCTTCAATTTCACATGCTCCCAGGTGTAGCGCCCTTGAGTTGCACAGTGCATCGCAGTTTGTGAGTAATTGAATGGATGTTTCATCCTGTTCCCCACAAAATCTACATTCGGCTTCCTTCGCTATTCCAAGCCTGCTTAGATGTCTGTTCAGTTTACAATGGCCTGTAAGGATCCCTGTCAATATGCGAATATTATTTTTACTCAGATTGATGCATTCTGCAGATCTCTACTCGTTATAGGTTCCCAGTAGAGTTTTAGCTTGCCTCATTCCCTGGAGATTCTCCCAGTATTCGATTTTCTCTGCTCTACTTCATTTTTGAGTTTCTCCAGTATTATGCTGCTACTTATACCGCAAAAAGGTTCTGGCCCTACAGATGGTATGGCTAGCCAATAACGTATTTGGGTATTCCATAGTCAAGTACGACATTCGACGGTTACGAGGTTTGAAATGTGTAACTCTTTATAGGTTTATTTATCTGATCGCAAGTGATCCGCGAGGCAAATAACTTATACTACGTAACTTGGACGGATATTCGTTGTTGTCTAGCTGTTGTTCCCAACGCCACCGATAGCGGTGACAGATATCATAGCTACAGCTATTTCCTCGATAGTTGCTATTTGACTAGTTATTAGAATAGCCACCACCATCAGTGAAAGCTAAGCATGCAAAACATTCAACCACTGAGACGGTTACTATAATATACTAAATTTATTAGTATTTACATCTCCATTACCTATGCATAAAACTGCTTACATTTCTCTTTGATTGGAGATAGCCACACAAATAGCAATATCTAACCATTTTTATTATATTCCTAAAAACAGTTTCTAATTTATGCCACAAATAAATTATAAAATAATGAAACGAGAAAATATGAATATGTAACCAAATATAACCACAATATAACCAAATAGACACCATAAACGCACTCGTCAAGACTGGTTCGAACCGTCAACTGTCAACAAGAATTCATGTTTATGGTTAAAATATACGCGTTTGCGCACTTTACGTCAAGAACCAACACGAGTTTCCGATATATATCCATCTCCCTTTGATTTCGGAATTTTTTCGGACATACTAGCAATATAGTAGTATTACATATATGGTCGTTGACGACGCGTCATCATACTTCAATCTTATTGGTAAAAAAATCGATACTAGCGCCGAAGCGTTAGTCAGCAAGTACTAAACCGTGCCTACAAGATACAATACAAGGTAAACAGGCGTGGACATAATTGGACAAATTATTTGACATCTATTAGCGTTTTCAGCTTACTGCACTTTACTGCACTTTTATGCACTGAGTGTATTTCCATCTTATTTTAATACATAATATTAGTAAGGGAGATAGATATACTCCACGCGTGTAGTGCAGTAAGCTGAAAACGCTATATGAAATGTTATAACAAGTTTGAGTATTAATGAACATATATTTATCATGGTTACTAGATTGCAAGTTATTTACAGTTATTTTTACGCCGACGAAAATTTTCCCAAAACTTATGTGACATACGTTAAACATGCATTCATATGTACCGGGTGATTCAGTAAGGGTGGCGACTAGCTGTATCTCGGAAACTGCTATGCCCGGAGCTTCGGAGTTCGAAATTTCACCGCTAGGGGGCGAACCTGCTATGTTAAATCATAAATCGGCGTTATTTCAGAAAATTGCAAGTCGAGATTTAGTTTTGAATGGATCGCTGGAAAGCTACGATGTGCGACAATCTTCTCGAATTGGCGTATCGGCCTTTATTTGATTTTCATCCGTTTTCGTTGTTGTTTGTTTTCTTCGCACACTTTCGGGATCATCGTTCAGAGCTGTGCGTTCACTTTTGAACTGTTTACATCAAACACTAACTTGATTTCGACGTATAACGTCTTCTGCGTATTTCTTCAGTATTTTTTTATTAATTTCGATAAGGGTTTCAGTATTTGTATGCAAAAAAAAGAAAGACCGCTCGCACTTCAAAATTAGCGTATGCGACGCGGCGATGTGCCGGGCAAAGGTATCTTCAGAACCGGACATCCCTCGTATAAACAATGAAACATAACTAATGTCATAATTTGAATTCGATAAAACGTAAACACGTTATAGATATATCGTCATTTATAATGCATTATTTTGTTTTGAGATTAGATTAATGGAAATATTCATACCCGTGCTGCTTTTCCATTTTTCCACTGTATCTGTTTTCTTGCATTTACTACCGCATTTAATCTTTTCTTTTCAAGGTATAGGTGCCTGTAACGATTGGAAAGTATTAGATCCCGCGATAGTATCGTCTTCGAGCAGATATTTTTCGATAGCCAACGTAAGAGACCAGTACAACCCGTTACAACAGCAGCTGGGACAACAGCAGGGGCAAAGTCAGCAGCCGCAGCAGCCCCAACAACAGAACGGACCAATGCGAAACACGTACGACTTCACCAGTAACACATACTCCAATCTCAATCACATACCGCCGAGTTACAATTTTTCGTTTTCCAACAACGCAACGTCACAACCGAATCTTCCGTGGCTAGGTACGGACCTTAGTTCACAGATATCCAGCCCGCCCGGGTTCAGATCGAACAGTCAAGTCACGAAACAACAAGAATGTTAAAGACAGAGCAAAATATACTTCGGGATTGTTTAAATCAAAAAAAAAAAAAATATAAATTCAATTATTGAAAAGCGTATTATTATTATTACTATCATTATTATATATTCAAAAGCAAGGAAAAAATATATATTAAAAAAAAATCATGCAACAAGATCATCTTGTTAAAAAAATTGATGGTAAAGTGGCGTCTAAAATCACGTTTTATTATTGTTTTATATAAAAGTTCTGGGATTTATATGTCATTTAAACGAAACATTTATGTCTTTATTTAAAATGTGCCAATCATATATTGAAAATTTTTCTTACATAAGTGACCTGAAGTCTATATTTTTAGTAAATCTATATATTAATTTTTTTTTTTTTTGTGGGCGTGATATTTAGAAGTGCACTATTATTGTAAAAGTAAAGTTTGAACACGGAGGAGAACATCAAATATACACAAAACATATACTTATGGCAAGACCACTTTGTTTATTTCTTGTTGTTTTCATTTTATTATAATTTTTATTATTTAATATTAAATGTAAACATTATTAAATTTATCTATCGGAGATTTATTACCCCTGGGTGCTTGGCATTCGTACCAGTTATAAAGCGAAGAGTTTCACCTTACGTCGGAGAAAATCAGGAGAAACTAATTATTACTTATTATTCATTATCGAAACATTGATTATATTGAAAGAAAAACAGCTAATATAATACAATACATTACAAAAAAGATTGTATCGTGTTTTATTTACCACTTATGTGTACGCATCTGTACAGTTCTAGTATAGTTCTCGCTTAGACATAGCGAATTTACACAAAATCCTTTTTGTTTTAATTTTAATAAAGTTCTGTGCAATTAAGGACTTCCATAAATCGATTACAGGGTGTATATGAAATGCCGTGAAAAAGAAATAGAAGTGAAGATATGGGCAAATATACAGGAAACTTGGTAATGGAACGATCTTGGTAGGTATTCCACTATAGGGCCATATAGTTGATGTTTCTATACCTTTTCAACTGCAATTTGGGAATAATCAAGTTCAAATTGAGAATAATCACCTTCAATTTGAGAATAATCAAGTTCAAATTGATAAAAGTTAAGTTCAAATTAAGAATAATTAACTTCAAATTGAGAATTAATCAAATTGGAACACGGTTTGATGTAAAAAAACAATAACAAAGTGAGTATCATTTAGCGTCAGTGGTAAGACATTTACTTACTATATTGCGGATCTCGTATAGAACCATTGGCAGAAATCTCCGCCCATGAAGGGGGATGGAAGATACACTTCTTCGTCTTACTTGGTTTTCTGACAGTTCTTATGTTTGATAGATTTTGTTTGGTCTAAAGTTGGGTATATTATCTCTGGTCAAAAGTCAGAATATAAATTATCTCTGGTGAGAATACACAAGTCATACGTATGTAAACAATAAAGATTATTTTGAAGTATATTATTGAATATATTTTAACATGGTGCAGAATAATAATTTGAATTCTTTGGAACAAATGACATAAAAAATTGGAAGAAATTCTACCGGATATTTAAAGTATTCCTAGAGGCTACTAAAACGGTAGACAAACCCAAACAAGAAGAAAATAGTAGTACTGTTCTCTAACTACTGCGTGAACGACATCTTTATATACTCCTACTCCCCTACCTATTCGTCTAGTACTTATTTCTGGATCTTCTTCAACACGTTCTAAAATTCCTTCTTCAACTTCAGGAACCCTTACAAAACGCTGCCTTCCATAATCAGCGGTTGCAGGAGCAAAGCGACCGGTCTCCCGAAGACGTCGCTCAACGGCAGCAAACGTTGGGTGACTTGGTATTCGACGATTTGGAAACCTTTCAGAATACACCCTAACACACTCTCGAGTATTTCCTTCACAAAATCCAAATACCAATAGCTGCATTGGTGTATTGTAAGGCCATGATAAATCACGAAAAGTTAAGCTTTAAGGTATTTTAGATTTGACACTATTATTGTTTAGCCATGCGAAATTCATTTCTTGATGATAGAAATCATAGGCGACTGAATTACTTTAAGCTTTTTTCGAACGCACGACCATAAGCACTTTTTTTCGTTTTTCTCGAAAACGAATGAAAATAAGAAAATTTTACAAGAGACATAATTTGATCGCTTTTGAATACTCTATCGAATAAAAATTATTTCGTGTCTCTACTATAGACAGCAAAAAAATTATGTTAATTTTCATAATGGTCATGCGTGTTTCATTCACTTCCGGTATTAGTATTTTCTTGAAATTTTCTCAAAACATTCGTCCAATAATACTAACTCACCATGCCAAATCTCATTAAAATCGCTTAAGCCGTTTTGAATTTATAATAAAAAAAACTATTTCAAAATTTTAACTTCAAGGCCGCATAGCGCCCATGCTAAGCGACTTTGGACTAAGGTAAGTTTACTTAAATCGGCTTAGTTTGGTCTAAGGAATATGTGGTAGGCGTGTGTAAAGACCTTTTACAGACACCTTATATAACCAACTTGCGTCATCTTTATAAATTTCTCTAAACTATATACAGCCTGTCTCTGAAATAAGAGTACAAAATATTTAAAATGGGAAACCCAAATTATACTGAATAAGTATCCAAAAATTCGTACGCCAATTGCAATATCGAATATACAATTAAAAACTCATTGAAACGTCACGAATGTGCCGCCCATGGATCCACTATCTGTGTTTATACTATATCTTAAGGTCATTTGTAAATACAGCTGTGATATACAGATAATCATTGTATGCAGCTGATACGAGTCAACGACTCCAATATTATTATGTACGCGAAATTTAAAGCAAATTTCAAAGAAGATATTGAAAGTAAAATGTGGAATCTATTACTGAATAACTCTATTCACTTGTGCGTAATCTGATCAATGACAGCTGTCTGAAATAAACATCATTGTTAAAAGTTGATATTTGATGTGACGAAGGTAATGTGCGTAATTATTTCTTTTTTTCTGTAACAAGTTTCTTCGAAAAATGCGGTGTGCCGTACTGCGTGACACCCCCACTTGCCCTGCAGTATCACGTGTACCTACACCTGCATTTCTGTTCACAATATCCAGCAATTCTTCTTCGGCTCGTAAAATTCGACGTGGTCTTTCACGTCCGCGACCTTCGTAATTTGGTAGCAATCGACCAGTTTCTCTTGATCTAAACACGGTATCCTTTATACACGTGTAAGACGGGGTTCTACGATTGGGGTATCGCTGCCGGTAGATACGTAGAGTTCTTCGACAACTTCCTCCTGCTTCGCCGTAGACATAAATCATATCGAACAACTCGCGTGTGGTAAAAGCCATATCCGATGTGTTCATGCGTAAGGATCCAGACAGACTAAGACTCAGAGCGTAGTTATACGTCGCGTGTTGCCTGCCCTACCTTCGTTGGTTAGAAGTGTAGTGTCTCAAATACCAGTGGCGTGACGGATATTTAATAAATATCTTTGCCATTTTTTTCCTCACGTATGCGTGGGAATTTTGGAAAAATTAATTTAGATAAAAGGTGTAATAAAATTAGGGCTTCCCATTTTTAATACGTTGTACTCTTATTTCAGGGACACTCTGTATATTTCTATTCTTTTTTTTATTTTTATTATCATTCAGCAAAAGTAACTGCAAGTGCCATCCCTTCTTTTCCACTATTTGTTATTCTGGGTTATAGCAAAACCAGACGACATCGACAGATAAGAGGCACGTAAATAATCCAGTGGCGCCCAAACAACATCGCTAGCGGAGGCACTATCCCGAGCTCAGCAACGCCTTACCTAGTGGGTTTCATGGAGCAATAAATCAAATAAAATTGTTTTATTTAATCCCTTCCCCCACATCTCCTGGTACATTGCTGGATTGATTTTTGTTTTCTTTCATTTCTAAGTTAATTCAAAATAACAGTCACTTTTTATTTTTGTAAGAAATAGTCTCATGCTCGAAAATAGCTACGTTTTTATGAAATTTTAGTACACGCCCTGAGGTACGTAGCACACCGCCTGTAATGATCATATTAAATGCAGTATTTATCACATGAATTGGCAAAAAATAAATCAACACATTTTAAATTAAACTTATTCTTACTCAATAAACGAATTTTTTTTTTATGTTTTGCTTTAGATACAAGTAATCATTTCCGAGTAATACCCAAGGCCACTTTTCGGAGAATATTAATTTTCAAACGACAATGTATTTATGAGTGTGTAAAAATAGGATATATACCTATAGGCCACGCCTACCCGCTAAAGCGGGAACGACGACTGTGACCGTCATTTTGGGTGACGATGATGGTACAAACAAAAAAATTTGAAATTTTACGGTAAGCGGTGTTATACAGTAAGGACGCGTGGATTGGAACAAATTCATTTAAAATTCAGGGATTTGTTTTTTAGAAAAACGCTCGGACATGTCAATTTTTATTTGTGGTTGCAAGCTTTTTTACGGTAAATTCATGTATACAGTGTGGCCCAAAAAAAAGTTACAACCACGAACTATATTTTCGCAAACGAAAACACCTATTTTTTATTTCACTTTTGAATTCTACATTGAATTTTAAGAATGTTTCATGTACCATGCCCTATACCTAAACCCAACAGGTATCGAGAAATTTGCAATTGATTTTTTAAAATTTGTGAGGACGCGCGAGTTGAAACAGATTGATTTAAAATTCGTTCGGAAACGTTGATTTTTACTTCTGGCTGAGATTTTTTTTCATGGTACATTCATGTATACAGTGCCGGCCAAAAATAAGTTATGACTACTAACTAATTTTTTTTAAATGAAAATACCTGTTCTTTTATTTCTTTTTTGAACTCTGCATCCAATTCCAAGTATCTTTCTTGTGTTTCAAAATTAGGGAGGACGCGGCAATTTATAAAAATCATTTAAAACTCAAAGGTTGGTTTTTTTGTAAATTTATTTAAAACAAAAACAGAAGAAATCAAATTGTTGACCATTAACTTCCTGACAATAGGCAAGTCGATATTCAATTTCTTGTAACACTTCAGTTAAAGTTTGTGGCTGAATTTGTTGTATTTCGACTCTAATTCTATTCTTCAGTTCTTCGATATTTTCTGGTTTATGGAGGTATACTTTGGATTTTAGATAACCCCATTGATAAAAATCTAATGGGGTTAGGTCTGGAGACCTAGCCGGCCATTCGATATAACCTCTCCTTCCGATCCATCTGTTTGGGATAATATTATGTAGATAATCTCGTAGTGTGGGGGCGCTCCCCACACTATTCGCGAACAGTACATCCTGTTGGAACCATATCGAATCTGCCGGTATATTTGGGTTCTCACAATTCGGGTAAAGTGCATTTAAACTTGGTATAATGGAATTTTGCAGTAGATTTAAATAATTTTCAGAATTAAGTGTTCCCTCAATAAAAAACGGTCCAATAATTGAGGTACCCGCAATTCCGGCTCACACATTTACTTTTTGAGGAAATTGTGTGTGACTTTCCATACTCCAGTGTGGATTTTCTGGTGCCCAATAGCGACAATTTTGCGTGTTTATCGAACCATTCAAACAAAATGTTGCTTCGTCGGTAAAAACTATCTTACTTAAAAATTGCGGGTTGACATTGCACCTACCCATCATTATTTCGCAAAATTCTAATCTGCGGTTGAGATCATCTTCAATAAGTTCCTGAACTAAATGTATTTTGTGAGGGTGCCATTCGTGCTTGTGTAAGTATTTTAGAACAGAAGATTTACAGACTGACTGGTCTACAGCTACTTGTCGAGTTGCTTTTTCGGATTTTCTTTTAAATCGAGCAAAATATTCAATTGTGTGTCCTGTGGAACTGGAAGATGGTTGGTTTTATAATTATCTCTTACGTGACCCAGGTCTTTAAACTTTTTTTCTATCTTACTAACCACCGATCGTGTAATAGGCCTCTCCGGGTATTTATTATTAAATAATTCGCAAACTTGAGCTTGTGTTCGGGTTCTGTCGCCATATCCTACCATAATCAAAATTTCTATTCGTTGCTTCTCAGTTAAACGCACCATTCTTTCAAACTTTATAACTGCACTTGACAATTACTTACATGAACTGTCACACGTTAACAAGTGACAAGTCAATTATCGAAAATACCAGAATTAAAAAAACAAAATAAATACAAAATCGAATATTTTGCTTGATACAAAAAAAATCCCCAGAAATATGGTCTTAATTAATTCAATCATGAATTTCTCGATAACTGTTGAGTTTAGGTATAGGAAATGGTAAACGAAACATACTTAGAATTCGATGCAGAATTCAAAAAGGATATAAAAAATAAGTGTTTCCATTTGAAAAAATGTAGTTGGTGGTCGTAACTTGTTTTTGGGCCACACTGTATATATACATTTTTCCTATAAAAATACCCTGCTAAAAACAAAAATCGACATATCCCAGCGTTTTTCAGAAAAACAAATTTAGGCCACTTTACACTGTTTTGCACTCAAATATCAGTCAATGACAAACTACAAGTTTCCAAAATTTGTTTTCTAACAAAAGTTAGTACGTCACGCTCTCATCGGCTTGCTTTTTGGCGGGAGTTTTTACTCTTTAAATTTAATTATTTTTTTTATTATTATAGATTTAAAAACAAAAACAAATTGGCTACTTACATTTCGCACTTTTAGACCTGTTCATAGAAGAATCACCAACTAGTCGGAGCCTGTCATATACTGTGAAATCAATCAGAAAATTGTCACACAAACGACCTATTATCTGTCAGAAATAGTTATTTGTATCACTAGGCCAGAAACTATAGTTTTGCGAGTGTGAGTACGGTTTGTGGGGCCGAGGCGAAGCCGAGGTCCCACAAGTGCGAATACTCGCAAAAGAGTTTCTGGCCGTGTGTTACACACTATTTTTTGAGCCGACAAATCTTAATTTTGTTGTAAATAATAAAAGAAATTAACGCTAGGGAGTTAACAGTACAGGTTGGCAATACATATTACGTATGAATTTTGAATTGGAAATCAGGGTTAAGATACCTTAGTGTTTTGACGTTTTAATTTTCTTGGTAGTTTTGATACATATTCATCAATAATAAGGACAATGGAGACCCTAGCTCATATTACAGAAGTTGTGTGTGAAGTTATTAACCATTTATTACCTGTAAAATCTCCCGGAAATAGAAATAGAATGAATATGAATTAATTAAGAGATTGTGTAACGAGAATTCTGTCATCTGTCATCGAATCTATAATTAATGGCAGAAATGTCAGTAATTCCAATATAGTGTTGCCAACCAATAGCGGTCTTTTTGCCGGCCTAGGCCGGAGAATGGTAAGTTTCCGGCCGATTTATAGTAATGCAAAATCAGTGTTTCTGGACGGAGGCGCAAAAAATAATATTTTGAGAAATTGGAATGTACCCTATTGCCATTTCCTTAGTTTCTGGCGAGTCCGAAATCCTGCAGAACTGCATTACTAACCTTAAAATATGTAAGTAATTAAAAATTTACGGAACAAATATTTATCTCATTTATTGATAAAAAAAATTACAAAACTAGTAATATCAGCGATTATATATAAAACATAAGTTAAAAAAACAAAACATTTTTTATTTAAACCATTGCAATAATGGTGAATTAGTAGCCGACAGAATTTTTTTAAAATAAAGTTTAACAAATCGTCCTTATCATGTACTCTACACTGGCTTTCAATATTAAATAGAAATTCTGTCCTTATTGCACACACAATTAATTTTAGTAGAGGTTTGTTGTAGCACACTTTTGGTAAAACGCTAACAATCACCTTATAAATTTGTTTCATATAGTTGAAAAACGTGTCTTTGCAATAAATTAGAGACCACCCTAAAACCACTTACCTTACAAATTCGATGTAACGTACCTAATATGAAATAATATTAAATCACTGTTTATTAAAAGAGTCTGTTCAATAGCAATCACTAAAACAAAACTAAAGGGAAATAAAATAAAAATTTATACAACAACACAACTTCACCCTGTCAGCTGTCAGGAATAACAAGAAAATGGCTTCACGCACACGGAAATCCACAGAACCGGAAATCTCACGTCACCGTTTATATTATCAGTAAACAAACTACTGCGCCGTCTACCATCAGAAAGTAAACTAAACTTGTATCTCCCCACTTACATTTTACATACTTCGCCGCCCGTGGTATGAATTTTGAATTGGAAATCAGGGTTAAAATACCTTAGTATTTTGACATTTTAATTTTCTTGGTAGTTTTGCTACATATTTGTCAATAATAAGGACAATAGAGACCCTAGCTCATATTACAGAAGTTGTGTGTGAAGTTATTAACCATTTATTACCTGTAAAATCTCCCGGATATGAATTAATTAAGAGATTGTGTAACGAGAATTCTGTCATCTGTCATCGAATCTATAATTAATGGCAGAAATGTCAGTAATTCCAATATAGTGTTGCCAACCAATAGCGGTCTTTTTGCCGGCCTAGGCCGGAGAATGGTAAGTTTCCGGCCGATTTATAGTAATGCAAAATCAGTGTTTCTGGACGGAGGCGCAAAAAATAATATTTTGAGAAATTGGAATGTACCCTATTGCCATTTCCTTAGTTTCTGGCGAGTCCGAAATCCTGCAGAACTGCATTACTAACCTTAAAATATGTAAGTAATTAAAAATTTACGGAACAAATATTTATCTCATTTATTGATAAAAAAAATTACAAAACTAGTAATATCAGCGATTATATATAAAACATAAATTAAAAAAACAAAACATTTTTTCTTTGTTTTTAACATTTCGTCATAGGAATTGGCACAATTGTTATATCAACATGCAACAATTGATTACTGCTTGAAGAAATCATTTTCATTTGTTTTTGTTCTCGTCATTCTGACAACGTAGCAACGTGGCAACGCGAAGTGCGAAGTGCGAAGTGCTAATACTCGCTTTGAGGTAACTGCAGTCTAAAATCTAATATTTCGTCATTGGTCAAGAACCGTACGTCACTCTGACTGTCCCCATTTCCACTTCTCATGCCTCTGACACTCATCCAATTTCGTCTTGTGTACCTTTTGGCCAGGAAAACCAACGCCAATATTCCAATTACGATGAAGCACACGGTTAAAACAGCTATCAGGGTGCCCGTATTGGAGGGCACAGGTTTCTCTTGGATTGGCGCCGTTTTATCTGATAATACAGGATGGTTTCCTTCTGCATCTGACGGATATTCCTTCTGGACTACTATGGGAAGTTCAGTGGTGATGTCTTGGAGTTTCTCAACAGTAGTTGTTACGACTGGCAACGTCAACATATCATTCAGGAAATATACTGTAGTTTTTGGTGAAACCACTGCTGCTGACGTAGTTGGTACCTGTTGTGTTTTCGTTGTTTTTATCGCACTGGTTGTAACTTCCCTATTTATGTCTATATCTGCTTTGATTGTCGTTGCTTTCGGAATAAATGTTGTCAACATAGGTCTTATTGTGAACAATATTCTTTGAGTGGTATGTAATCCTTCTGCCGTAGTTAATGGCAAAGCCGGGAAGGCAGCTGAAGTTGTTAATACAGATTTAGTGGTTGGCAAAATTGCCGTAGTTGGAATCGGACGCGATGTTGTGACATATTGCCTTGGAAACACTGTAGGTAGAAACCGTACTGTCGTATCTTCATATTCAGTTATATATTCTTCACTTGTAGTTTCTGTTATGTAGGAATCAGTTCCTATAAATAAGATTAATTGTTTTAACTGTAGTATTAGATATACAAAATATTCAATCACTCTGCCCTACACAAGTTTATTAATTCGGGGCAACTCGTGGATTTCCAATTTCAATTAAAGATTTAATGAATTAAGAAAAAGGTATAATATCTAACCATGCCTCATTATCCCTACCCTAAAGCTATATTTATAAATGTTTTGTCCTGCTAAAATATCAAGAAATCAATCAACACTGTATGATTTAAAAGGGCATTTTCCCGATTCAATAAACCATCAGTTTTTCCTAATATAGATAGTTTCCTAAACGTCTAATTCTCTCGAAGAAGTTAAATGTTTTAGCAGTTCAAGGTTTTCAATGTTAATTTTATGTCCGGTATCATTTATGTGTTGTGCAACACTGGATGATTCATATAATATGAGTTGGTGTTGTTTGGGCTGTTCCCTTCATCTGGAAGATTGTGGAAATCTGACTTTTCGCAGTGGCTATACTACCGTCATCAGAGTAGTCCAAATAAAAGGACTGTCAGTTGCTAATTCCATA
The DNA here is from genome assembly GCA_949128085.1 of Cetonia aurata. NCBI lineage: Eukaryota > Metazoa > Arthropoda > Insecta > Coleoptera > Scarabaeidae > Cetonia > Cetonia aurata. The sequence goes on along the minus strand of OX421889.1, from coordinate 22,418,829 downwards.
GCTGGCTATGGAAGAAAAGAATCGTAATAAACATAAATGCCATGAACCCAAACGCCACACGATTAGTAAACAAAGTTATGAAGTTTGCTATAGCACAAACACGAATTCCAGCAATAGATATGATACTGGCACTTGAAGAGGCAACCAAGAATATGGATGCTCGAAAAACCGAGTGAATATAGTTAGAAAACCAGAACAACACTAAAGGAAGCAATCAGGAAGAAATAATGTAAACAAAAAAAGCGACACTTACACACTTACTATTCAAGAACGACAAGCTCTAAAGATGCTTACAGTTGGATGAAATCTTAAAAATACTCTTTCTTGTATTGTTCTTTTTTTGTAGGCTTAATATACGTATAAGAAATTTTTTGTGGAAATTTAGGTTCATTTATTTATTGTTTTTTTTTTGTCAAATCGAAGTATACACTAATGTACACTTTATTGTGTATAAAAGATTTTAATATGTTTCTTTATGATTTGTCAATTTTAATCTTTTCACAATTTCAACTTTCAACATTAATTTATTATTCCTCAATTTTAACACACTGTGTATCAGCTAAATGGAATAAAGTCGCTAGGTAATAAATATAATGGATGCGTATTTGAAGAAACGCTCAGACACGTCGATTGGTATTTTTAGTTGTGCATTTTTTGCAAAAGCAACCTTTCATACATGATGTGTCATGTAACAGTGGCTAATGCTAACTTCTTTATTTTAAATGCTACATCCTGTATATTATTAAATTTTTGAGTTCTTCAGAAAATTTTAGATATATTTTATGGACATTTTTCTATACCTATCTTCAACTATTTCGGAAATATTTAGTGTTTTCAAAAATAAAATTAAAGAAAAAAGATTATTTGATTACAGAAATTCCCTACAACACACTCAAAAACTAATAAATAATCTGTTTATTTCTAGATATTGTAGAAAACACAAAAAAAACATTCCCTTTTACCGATTTGATATAAACAAAAACTGTAAATACTTTTGTTTACTTTTATTTAACACGACTGGCCTTAGCAAATTGTTGTCTGCCAGCATGAAAGTTTAGTTGTCAGTGTTATAGTCGTTTGAATTTCGTTAACTGCATATCAGAAAAAATGGTTTCTTTAACAGAAATGCACAAAATAACAATTCTACAGATGATTGATATGGAAATAACACACGGATACAAATGGAAGTTGCTCTCCTATTTCATGAAAAATTTCCGCCTATATCCCAAGGGACAATTAGTAAAATAGAAAAGCAGTTTCGCGAGCTTGGACATGTAAGACAAAAAATTGGTAAATTGTTATCATAGAAGCTTCATTCAGCGAGCGGTGAAAATTGGAGCGAAAACACGTTATTAATCGGGATATATCAACTTTTGGGAAGCTGTCATAGTCGGATGTGCTTCTTAAATCTGGTTCCGAGTGCACGTTTCGTTTGTACAATGTAAACTTTATTGCAGTCCTCGCATCCAATTTGCGAAATGCCTAACTTTTCGTTGTAATTTGGTTTATCTTTTGGGTTACCTAAAAGGTTGCTAATATGTTTCGCGACGTAAAACATGTACTTATTATCCATGTTCCATATTATACCATCTTCCTTCGGTTGAAAATTGAATTTATAAACTTGTGTACCGTGGAGTGTATGGATATTATAATTTTGCTAATTTTTGTTTTACTTACCCAGTACACAAAGTACTATGTAATCTGGACAGCAGGAGTTACTTTCCACACAATCTGTGTCGCATCTGCAGCTGACGTCTTCTGTGTTGCTCGTGTTACATCGATCGTTGCAAGAGTCATAAATAAAAGTTGTTTCGCCAATCTCTGTTTCTCTGAAAGAAAAAAAAAATACAACAAAAATATACAGCTTTGGTGTGAGAATCATCGGTAAAATTTTGAGCATGGCAGAAAATATTAAAACAAATAATTCATTTTCCTTTATGTAAGGACTTGGCAAGTTCGTTGAATTTTTTTCAAAATTTTACTTGTTTTCGTATGAAATTTTAATCTCATTCAACGTCTAGAATGTACCAGATTTATTTGTTGTTTGTTTTATACGAATCATACTTCCCGTTAGACCGGAAATATGATCGAAATTGAATTTTAAGTGAATAGAAATGGAATGATCTTCCCAATCGAGTTTTAGAGTAATTAATAGAAAACGATGCCTTGTGTTGTCACACCATATACCATAAGTATATGTTAGAAATAGAATCTGTCACTTCCGATCTAAAATATACTCGTACATTGGCAGAAAATATTTGGTGCTACCTGGCTCCGGAGTGCAGAGATAAAGATGCCCGAAGAAGTGGAGTAAGTTGATAATATTATTCACTCCAAGCTTATTTGGAATTGGTAAGTCAAGAGAATTAAAATCAGGGCGGAGAAGACACCAATGTAAAAAAATATGGAAAATATCTCTCTCCTAATCATCATTATGGCTAAAAACAAAAACCAGTTACTACAATTGACTAAAATGAGAACTCTACTCTATCACAGACCAGGTTCGGGAACATCCATTACAGTGGTCAGACTCAGACTCATGACTAATGAAGATGCAGCAGCAAATTACTATGATTGAACGCATTTAGATACAAACAGAAAGCTGATGTGTTTAGGAATAACAGGATCAATGAAGACTACCACAGTAGAATGCGTCATAGACCTCTCTCTTCTCCACTTTATGATAATGAGAAAATTTTCCTTATTTCTTTATTTGAGATACAGATCAATTTGAAAGATAACTAAATTGCTAGGGATAGCAGGATCAATGAGGACTACTACAGTAACATGCCTCTTACACCTCTTTCCTTTGCACTTGATGATAATGAGAGCATTTTTCTTATTTCTTTATTTGAGATGTAGGTTCATCTAAATTGCTAATTCTTAATTCGTTTTATTTATTGTTCTGGCAATGTTTTGTTGATGCTTATAAACATTTTCAAGTCGTGAAAAATGCAACTTTGTTCAATTATGGCTTCCATGGTTCGTTTTTAATTCTTCATTAAGCCCCATATTTTTTTACTGAGTTTAGTTTCTGAGTATTTTAATTAACCTCGACGTAGGTAGCGATTTTTTAATATCAATTTAATTTTTAAATACTTTCCAGCAAACACAAGGATATCATCGAACCACCTGTTACAAAGTATCTAAGTAAATTTTGTTATATAATTTGTTTACATACTTTATGCATAAACGCAATACCATTTTGTTACATGGCCTGGTATTACAGACAAAAACATCGCGGGTACATTACTAGGATTAAGTACTTAATATATTTATATGTTACATCGGGTTACGTCGCTGTGAGAACTAATCTGGCCATTGCGAGAGCTAATCTCTCTAAAGTGCAAAGATTAGCATGTGTATCCATAACTGGCGCAATGAGAACCTGCCCAACAGCAGCTATTGAAGTGGTACTAAATCTCACTCCTCTTCACATTTTTGTGGAGAGCATAGCTAAAAGGACCACATGTAGGATGATCAAGGAAGGAACGGCTAGGCATAGGCCTCAGCCTCCTACAGATGACAAAATCTGGGACATGCCCCGAGATGACATGCCAAGGAAGTTCAACTTTGTGAAAGATTTTACCACAAAGCTTAGCACTAAGAGTGAATGGGATAGAGATACCATTTCGAAACTCAATAGAAACGCCATTAAATGGTACACAGATGGCTCCAAAACGGCAGAGGGAACTGGAATAGGGATATATGGGCCTAGAACTAAATATTTCGAAAGCTTGGGATGTACCCAAGTATCTTCCAGGCGGAAATACACGCTATTGAAAGATGTGTCCAGGTCAACATTGACAGAAGCTATGAAAAGCAGGAGATTATCATAATATCTGATAGTCAAGCGGCCATTAGGGCGCTGAGGTCAAACATAATCAGCTCCAAAATGGTTTGGGAGTGTCTACAAAAACTAAACGAGCTAGGCAAAAAGAACAAGGTAACCCTTTTGTGGGTTCCGGGACACACGGGAGTGGAAGGAAACGAAATAACAGATAATTTCGCTAAGAGAGGGGCTAGAACACCTTTTGTAGGGCCAGAACCTTTTTGTGGGATAAGTAGCCGCATAACACTGTAGAAGCTGAAAAATGAAGTAGAGCAGAGAAAATCCAAATACTGGGAGAATCTCCAGGGAATGAGGCAAGCTAAAACTCTTCTGGGTACCTATAACCAGAAGAGATCTGCAGAATGCATCAACCTGAGTAAAAATAATATTCGGATATTGACAGGGATCCTTACAGGCCATTGTAAACTGAACGGACATCTAAGCAGGCTTGGAATAGCGAAGGAAGCCGAATGTAGATTTTGTGGGGAACAGGACGAAACGTCCATTCATCTACTCACAAACTGTGTTGCACTGTGCAACTCAAGGGCGCTGCACCTGGGAGCATGTGAAATCGAAGAGGGAGAGTTACCTAATCTGGGGCCTTCGGACATTCTGCACTTCTTAAAAGGAATCAGACTGGACGGCCAGCTGTAAATACAGCGAGAAGAGGAGACACAATAGGTCTTTTAGGTCGCAGTGTACTATCACCCTAATATCACACATACATACATACATACATACGTCGCTGTGATGAAACAAAGATGTAATATAATTATTTGAATAAAAGTTGCATGTCGCCATAACCAGAATGAGATTATACGCACTACGTAGGTACATATACGAATACCAGGGGAGAGGTAGTTGTGTACACCGCTCTGCGTCGCTCATGTAGATAAGATAGCTGTGTGTGGTGTGCTATTTGTAGTTTTGTACATGAGCTAGTAAATGTACATTTTTGCATGTACCTATCAGTGATAAGTTTGTGAAAGTGGAAAGGTAAGTTTAGTTACATATTAATATCCGTGTGATTAAACAAATGTCTTCGATATTCGTAATTTTTTAAAGTGTGGTATAGAATAATAGCAGAAGTACGACTGCACTTTTTTCAGTATATTTTGAAGTTCATGTTAATGTACGATGCCCTACATTAATAATTTGAAAAGTTCCGGAGGCGTAAACACGTTAGATATACAGGGTTATTATTGTATAGTACGAAATAAAAAAAGGGGTGAAAGATATACATGAGCAATGCATAAATTCAAAAACATGCACGTACTACCGAGAAAATAATTTTTCTTTATTCGAGTCCGGCTGTGACGACCCATTTAGGATACCGGTGAATCACTGGTCATCGCTATACTTTGAACGTTGGAATTTACATTTAGTGTGCACTTGCTATTCGCAGTGGATGCGTGCGTTTGGAATGGCAGCGTATACGAATATCGACACTAACATGATCTTAATTTATGGTGAAACAGGACAGAATAGGGTTGGTTTCCCGCATCGACGTCATCCTTCGCCCGAAACATTTGTAAGAGCCGTGTATCGACTTCGAGAGACAGGATCAGTAATTCCACGTTTTGAAGGTCGTAGGTCTCAAAGATCGCGCAGAGTGCTACAAGCCGAAGAGGAAATTTTGAATATCGTAGAGGCGGATCCCTGCGTAAGTACAACAACGTTCGCGCTGGAAGTAAATGTGTGCCAAGCTACAGTGCATCAAATTTTAAAAAGGAATTTACTTCATCAGTATCATATTCAACGCGTGCAACGATTAACGGACTTAGATTATCCCCGCCGAATTGCCTTCTGTGAGTGGTTCCAACGCCGAGAAGTTCGTCAGCCGGATCTTGCGTAAGTAATCCTACTTACAGACGAATGTACATTTACCAATGATGGTATCTTAAATTATCATTCACCACTGGGCGTATGAAAACCCCCATGATATTAACCAAGGCTTCTCTCAAGTTAGGATATCCGTCAGTGTTTGGACAGGGCTAGTAGGCGTTCAACTACTTATACCACATGTACTCCCAGCACGGTTAAAAACGGAATCTTATTTACTGTTTCTTACTGAATTGCCTGAATATTTGGACGACATACCATTAGCGTCACGCCTACAATTATGGTTCATGCACGAACAACCCTACTACTATGCACAGGTGCTCACCTGTGCATAGTAGTAGGGTTGGTCAACAATTTTTAAACCGGACATTCCCACATTGGATTGGACGTGGAAATAAAATTCCGTGGCCAGCTCGTAGCCCCGATCTAAATCCACTAGACTTTTTTTCTGTGGGGATATATGAAAAGTTTAGTGTATGATCGTCGTATATCTTTCACCCCTTTTTTTATTTCGTACTATACAATAATAACCATGTAAATGTTATAATTTAATTGTTGAGATCTGGTATTGCGCGGTCATGCTACTTAAGAAAAAGAAGTAATTTGCTGCAGAATGGTTTCGTAATTTCAAACACCAGCTGGCGAGGGAGCGGAAGTAGAAATAAACTATATTTATATGAATCAATAAAATAACGGTAAGTACTATTTCACTAACTATTTATTATTTATGCTACGTTTTCTTACTTCTCTTTTGTTATTTGCTTTCGACGTTTTGACTCTTGCTCGTGTAAGGCTTTCTCATACCTCGTAATAGTTAATCTTGTTCGAGCACCAACAGCCAAATTGCTACTGGACCACCGAGAATCGGAGAAGGTTGGAAGTAGTTTTGAATTGCCCATCGGTGGTTTTATTTTGCACATTAAATTTCAATTACGCGCTAGTGTTCCAACAAAAGTGACTATTATGAGATATGTGCAAGTCTTCCATGATGAAGATTCAAAATGTCGAAGCTAATTCAGTACCTACTTACTGTTATTTTATTGATTTAACCTAATTCATAAAATGTCATACGTTTTATAATATATATTATGTATTCAATTAATATTTAAATTAAAATAGTTTTAAAATAAACCAGTAATATTTTACTACTCACAGTGTTTTATTTTAAATCCACTAAATACATAATAAGTATGTTACATAAGATGCTTTCCTTTTCTGCTCTGTTTCGGCAATCTTCAGTTTTATGAGTTAACGAGCCACTCACGACTAGATGTAACCGTTTGTAGTGAGTTGTAACTCACAAAACTGAAGTGAACTAAACTAGACAGACGAAGCAAAGCACCAATATGGAACAGCATACGTAATTGGTACATTATTTTGTATTGTAGCTATTATGTCAGGATGTAATATTTATGACACATGGAAACGTCACATACTTGCAATATCTTTAGTAAGTAATTATGATAGAAGGCCTCATGTTGCGGATATAGTCAGGTCCATAGATGTTATATGTAAGTTACGTGGTACATAACAGTTACAAAGGGTGCAACTAGAGTTACATTGTCGTAATATAGTAGTAATGTAACTGGGGTAACTTGCCATGGTGAAAAGAAACGGCAAAGAATATAGGATTCTACGAAAAAGGAATCTTGGAAGCCATTGGTTGATTTCCTTAAAGAATATTGGAAAACTCGGAAGAAAATTATCAAAGTTGAACAAAGCTGCATTTTTCAGGACTGCAAAATGTTGGCAAGCATCAACGAAACGTTGCCAAACTAACAAATGAGACTATTTAAGAAGAAACAATCTATTTATTATTCAAGTGGACCTATATTCCAAACAAAGAAAGAAGCAAAATACGATATGTCAAAAGTCAATAAAATACCGGAAGGTAATTAACGAAGCAAGAATAGGACATCTCAGATTGCAAGAAGCCATAATATCATCCATGATGTGGATGGCAAGCTCTTGGGGAAAAGATTAGGTCACATAATGTCGACATATCTATTCAACAGAAACATTTAGGCGAAAATCACTAGCCAGAGTTAATCCAAATGCAGACAGGGTCGATGAATTGATCTGGTTTATAGCCGAATAAAAAACCTAGAATTAGACTGGAGCAAAAATCTATAGTGTTTCGCCTCGTTATACAATGAATACCCTTCCACTATGAAAATATGTCATGATATTTCAAGCATATTGCATTGTGCAACAGAAATCAATCAGAATCACGATTATAAAAACAAGTGGGTTTGTATTGCAACAGTCAGCCGATACTGAGGGCATTAGTGAATCCCAACATCGAACGATCCGATAAGCACGTGGTCTAACAGAGAGATGGCGCAAATTCGCAGGAATCTTCTTCTGTAGAATCACCCTTTAACAGGTTAAGTATGCGATTTGTCAGAAAATAAAATAAAAACTGCTACTGCTCCGAATACGATTGCAAAAATCCACCGTATCGTATTGGACATAGTGGGTATCGCAAATCCGATCGTAGACTGCGAATAGGCGCCGGAGTATTTTTAGGGGCCGGTCGTCTGGTACTAGGGGTATCCCGGTTCGTCGTTAAAAGCGGGAAAACGCGTAAATCTTTTCAGAAATTTACGATTTTCGGTAACGGACCGACAATGCCCAAAGCCGAGCCCCGCCCGCCGGTGAGAATGGTCGGATTATGTAACGGCAATATTAATAATCCGACCATTCTCACAGCACATGATCAGCAGGTAGTCGTCCATCGAAACCTTGAACGACGACGAATTTGGTGTTAAATAAGCACAAAGGGGATGGAAGAAATGGTAAAACATTAACATTATAATTAATCTAATAACCTTTATTCAGAAGACGTCGGTTACCAAGTATGTAAATTATCGATAGTTGACGGATATCTAAAGCAGACAAGAATTTTGTGTTTTCTTCGATTGTTTTAGTGTTAGAACGGAAAATAATGATGATACAGTATGTGTAATTTCTAATTAAGAAAACGTAATCCGTCATCAAACGACCATTTAATTGGCTGGGTGAACGGTCCGGAGTTTACTAGTAATTTTATCTAAAGAACTGGAAATGAAAAGATATTGGGTGCGGCGGATTGTCTATGGGGAATCTATACTCCTAGCTAGCAGCGTCAGTCACTGAATCGTCTGAGTGCTTCTCGCCACCTTTTGGCACATTTTCGTCGCAATCCCAAGGACTGTTTACACCGTTTCATACCCGTCGATGAAACCCGGGTGCACCATTACAATCCCGAAACCAAAAAAACAGTCTAAACAATGGACACACAAAGGTTCTCCGCCACCCAAGAAGGTAAAAATGTTCGTGTCAGCAAGAAAAGGTTATAGCAACTGTGCTTTGGGATTCTCATGGAATTATCTTCATAATAGCGAGTATTATGCCAATTTGTTGCAACAAATTACCGACAAAGCGAAAGAGAAACGAACTCATTTGGCAAAGAAAACAAGTGCTTTTGCATGAGGATAACGTAGCTGTCCACAAGTGGCCAAAATTCATGAATTGGGATTTGAATTAGTGCCTCATAGTGAACAACAAATGGCTCGGTGGTAAGAGATTTTCGTCTGATTGCGATGTAATTGCTGTTGTAAATAGCTGTTTCGAAGATTTAGATTCATCGACCTACAATGAAGGCAATGCTACTTTGGGATATCGTTGGAATACGTGTGTTGAGCGAACAAGAGACTATATTAAGAAGTAAAATGTTTATTTGTTAGGCCATGTACTTATCGAACAATCCCCGTACAATCAATACTGATTTGGAAATGTATTCGAGAACTGAATAGCCTGACAAATTATAACTTTACTGTGGGTAGTCGACATTCGGAAACGGAAGGAAACAAAAAAGCCGACGAGCAGCAAGTAAGGGAAAATATAAGGGAAATATACAGAACATTGAAACAATACAAATACATGGAAGTCTTTATCAAGGTACCATAAAAAACGAAAATTGAATGCCAATTCAGCAGAGAGGGAATCTTCTACGCACAATAACAGGTCTCCTAACACTGAAATGAAACCTACAGAAAATTGGGAACAAGCAAAAAGATGCAGTGTTTCCGGAGACTCCATATCTGACGGCTCCAAAAAACAAAATCTCGGTTATTTTCATTAAATAAATTTTGTTCATTGGTAGAGTGAAATGACTCTTTAGCTCTTTTCTGACAGGGATTGCCATGTTCGTGGCTGGGTATTTTGTCCAGTAAACATAACCTTACATACGCATATTTATATCTTGGTAAAACTTACACAGTGGAGGTAATAGTGTCACCAACGCAATTTTCTACAATTTTGACATCATCGATCGCTATATCACTGATAAAGCTGTGACCTCTAACTCCTTCAAATACCACCTTAAAAAAAAACACAACGATTTCATTAATTACATTACAGTTTCCCTCAGAACTCACTTGGAACTGGTCATCAATTGGTCCCAAGTCGACAAAACCACGCCACCATTCGTTCCCCTGATTTCCCTCCTTCACGAATACCGCATTTTCAACTTTCAGGTCCCAGGTTTCATTCACTTTCATCACATAAACCCTAAGCTGTCCTATACCGGAACCGTACATGTGATAATAGAATTCCAAACAGGTGTCGTTGGTCTCCTTCCTGTACGTAGGTGAAATAAGTCTCGCTTGATCGTTTATGTTCCTCGTGGAACCTTCGATGTACATGTAATATCCGTTTCCATTAGGTCCTTTCGTATGGTCGTAGGCAGGGCCAGTTGCTAAGTGGCCGCTTGGAGTCTTGTACTGCATTCGCGTCCAGTCAAAGTTGTGGTTGAGATCTTGCGTCCAACCGCATATGTCTATGGATTCGAAGTCGCAACTTAAAGATGGCGTTGTGTTGGTGGCTGTTGTTTAAGGGTGGAATTAAAAACGCTAATTAATAAAACGGAATGGTGAATGTTGAAGAAGTTTATCTTACGCAAGCATGATGGCATATGCGTATTCCACTTTCCATCAACGCAGAAGGCTTGTTTGGGACCTTCTAGGGCGTAACTTGCTAAGCAGTAGAAGTTTAAGACCCCTCCTCGATGTGACTGGTGTACGATACCATATTGGAGCTTTTGAAATTTTTGACAGTTAGGTCCTTAAGGATAAGGTTAATTAGAACTTTTGCTTGAAACCGGACACTCGGTTGCGGGTACCCAATTTCAAGTATCCGTTTTTAGTTGACTTTTGCGCTTTTAGTTTTTTTTTTTACATTAGCATTAATATGCAGGGTGGCGCAATACATTCGCGTCAGTTTATATACGAAAAATGGTAAAGTAAAAGAGTTTTATATATGCTGCTCTTCGGTTCTCGGGTTCTCTGCCGTGTAGAAAGTTTAAATTACTTGACGTTTCGATCATCTTGTCGTGATCTTCTTCAGAAGTGAAGTGACTAGTTTGTCCTGATCCGGGGTTAATATATGGTCCTGTGTCCGTTGGTGCGTAATCATTCCGCTCTGTTGAGGCGTGTCCGTTGCTCTCCGTTGGGCTGTGAAGAATGATTTCCAGATACTTGGTCTTCTCTGTTGATATTGTTCGGATTTTTCTGTATTTCAATAGCTTCTCTGTACAATCTTCTCCAATAATGTGGTTCCGTTGCTAGTTTCCTGCATTTGTCAAACTTGATTCCGTGTTTCGTGTTTGTTGAGTGTTCTGCTACTGCTGATTTGTCTGTGTATTCATACTTAGTATCTCGCATATGTTCTTTTAGCCTGATATTGATGTTTCTGCCTGTTTGTCCAATGTATACCTTTCCACAAGTGCAGGGTATCTCGTAGACTCCTGGATTTTGGAGCGGCGAGGTACGATCTTTCGGCGAAGGTAATTTTGTTGATAGTTTTTCAGGAGCATTGAAGATTACTTTGATGTTGTGTTTGCGCAGCTTTCTTCCAATTTTGTCAGTGCATCCTTTGATGTATGGCAGGCAAGTCGTTCCAGTAGTAGTTGTTGTTGTTTCCTGTTGTTTTGGGTGTTTTGGTTGTTTGTTGATGGTAGCTGTGATGTCTTTGAGTCTGTAGTCGTTCACATCTCAACGTACATCTCAAGAACACAGTACAACAGAACGACTACAGACTCAAAGACATCACAGCTACCATCAACAAACAACCAAAACACCCAAAACAACAGGAAGAAACAACAACTACTACTGGAACGACTTGCCTGCCATACATCAAAGGATGCACTGACAAAATTGGAAGAAAGCTGCGCAAACACAACATCAAAGTAATCTTCAATGCTCCAGAAAAACTATCAACAAAATTACCTTCGCCGAAAGATCGTACCTCGCCGCTCCAAAATCCAGGAGTCTACGAGATACCCTGCACTTGTGGAAAGGTATACATTGGACAAACAGGCAGAAACATCAATATCAGGCTAAAAGAACATATGCGAGATACTAAGTATGAATACACAGACAAATCAGCAGTAGCAGAACACTCAACAAACACGAAACACGGAATCAAGTTTGACAAATGCAGGAAACTAGCAACGGAACCACATTACTGGAGAAGATTGTACAGAGAAGCTATTGAAATACAGAAAAATCCGAACAATATCAACAGAGAAGACGGACTACAATTACCAAATATCTGGAAATCATTCTTCACAGCCCAACAGAGAGCAACGGACACGCCTCAACAGAGCGGAATGATTACGCACCAACGGACACAGGACCATATATTAACCCCGGATCAGGACAAACTAGTCACTTCACTTCTGAAGAAGATCACGACAAGATGATCGAAACGTCAAGTAATTTAAACTTTCTACACGGCAGAGAATCCGAGAACCGAAGAGCAGCCAGCAACGACGGCCGTGAAAGCCTAAAGACTACTTGAGTTTTATATATATTTTTAAGTAGAGTTGAAGAGTTATCAAAGAATCGGGCTGCAATGAAAGTGGTCCTTTAAAATTCTGATGATGAACTTTACAATGGAGTACTTAAATTTGAGCAAAATACATTATGTTCAAAATTGATAAAATAATTTTAACTATTTACAGTTACGTTGAACGTTGAAAACTACTAGATATTAATTTTAAAAAGTGAAAAGCTAAAAACAAAATCTTTTGAGAATGCCCACAAAAAGTTGTTTAGTATAGCCAACAGAATAATCTTATATACACGTGATTAACACTACTTTACTCCGCGTCGAGTTTTGCGAGTTCATGTGCACAAAAATGGCAGAAGATCCAAGATTCCTTTATAAAAGTACCTGGACTGACGAATCAAAATTCAGCAGACAAGGAATTATAAATCGTCAAAATATTCACTACTGGGCACAAGATAATCCACACGTCTTAAGGGAGAATAATCACCAGGACCGGTTTAGCTTTAATGTTTTTTGTTTGGTTAGTCTACGATGAAAGTTTAAATGGGGCTAGATATCTAGAGATACTTAGAGTATTTATTGGTGATTTTTTTAAATAGTCTACCTCCAGGAGAGAGAGCAAACAGTTGGTATCAACTAGATGGTGCTCCCGCGCACTCCACACTAGCTGTACATCAACAATTGACGTTGATGTTCGAGGATCGGTGGATTGGTCCCCAGGGACCCTGGAACTGGCCACCCAGATCACCCGATTATCACCCTTGGAGTTTTACCTGTGGGGTCGGAACTGGAATAGGGATATATGGGCCTAGAACCAAATATTTCGAAAGCTTGGGGATGTACCCAAGTATCTTCCAGGCGGAAATACACGCCATTGAAAGATGTGTCCAGGTCAACATTGACAGAAGCTATGAAAAGCAGGAGATTATCATAATATCTGATAGTCAAGCAGCCATTAGGGCGCTGAGGTCAAACATAATCAGCTCCAAAATGGTTTGGGAGTGTCTACAAAAACTAAACGAGCTAGGCAAAAAGAACAAGGTAACCCTTTTGTGGGTTCCGGGACACACGGGAGTGGAAGGAAACGAAATAACAGATAATCTCGCTAAGAGAGGGGCTAGAACACCTTTTGTAGGGCCAGAACCTTTTTGTGGGATAAGTAGCAGCATAACACTGGAGAAACTGAAAGATGAAGTAGAGCAGAGAAAATCCAAATACTGGGAGAATCTCCAGGGAATGAGGCAAGCTAAAACTCTTCTGGGTACCTATAACCAGAAGAGATCTGCAGAATGCATCAACCTGAGTAAAAATAATATTCGGATATTGACAGGGATCCTTACAGGCCATTGTAAACTGAACGGACATCTAAGCAGGCTTGGAATAGCGAAGGAAGCCGAATGTAGATTTTGTGGGGAACAGGACGAAACGTCCATTCATCTACTCACAAACTGTGTTGCACTGTGCAACTCAAGGGCGCTGCACCTGGGAGCATGTGAAATCGAAGAGGGAGAGTTACCTAATCTGGGGCTTTCGGACATTCTGCACTTCTTGAAAGGAATCAGACTGGACGGCCAGCTGTAAATACAGCGAGAAGAGGGGACACAATAGATCTTTTAGGTCGCAGTGTACTATCACCCTAATCACACATACACACATACCTGTGGGGTCGCATAAAAGAGCAAGTGTACTCTACACCTGTATTAACGAGAGAGGAACTATTGAACCGTGTTCACGATGCGTTCACCAATATAACCCCAGACGAACTTCGGAGATCGGTTTCGCGAGGAGTACATGATAGAGTGATTCAGTGTTTGAACCAAAATGGTGGTCACATAGAACAATTATTATTGTAGTTATTTCGTTCAATTTATTTTATTTTTTCTTGTTATTATGTTCCTAATTTTTTTGTTTTTCATTTGTTACTACGTTTCAAATTTTCTTATGTTCATGTTTTGTTTCCATTTTCTAATTAAAATGAAACACATACGATGTTTCAGTTTCTGTCAAAAATTACATTAAAACAGAAAATATTGACATAACAAGAAAACCGTTGTAAATAGGTATAGGGAAAGTCATAGCGAATCGATGCAGAATTAAATTCTGCATCTGATCATCCAATAATATACAGGGTGTTTCATTTGAAAAAAAGAACTTTTTCAACTTTGAAGATTTTGTAATTGGTCATGCAGTTTTGGACAGCCTGTATGCGACAAATCAATTGTCAATATGGATTTCGAAAGTGTCATTCTTGTGCTTCCATCTACCCTAGAAGTGTATATTACCAGTCGAAAATGGGCAGAAGATACTGTGCTGCAAATAACGCTACATCTTTCAAAATTTTCAAAAAAATTAAGATATCTAAGTAGCAGTTGAAAATAGGTATAGGGAAACCTATTAGAACTCATCATAAAATTTTCTCAGGAATTTAAAAATTGAATAATATACAGGGTGTTCTATTTAAAATAAGAAAGTTTATGGCGACTTCCGATATAACCGGAAGTGGTAAGACCCTGAAAATATTTTAAAATGGAAGAGAATCTTGAATAGTCCCGGATTCCAAAAATTCAGACTTCCAGGTTTTTTCTAACCTCGGAAACTTCTAACGAACGGCTACCGTGGAAAACCCTGTATAAGCATTTTTTATTAAACATTGTACACTTTATTGTAACACGTTCCTAATGAAGTTGTGAATAAGACAACGAAATATTGAGCTATTGGACAAATGAATCTTTAATTACACACACTGATTTTCTGGTAACTCTTCAACCCTAATGAAGTACGGTCGATATTCCCACCAAAATTTATTTTGAAATATACAGAGTGGTCCAAAAAAAAATTACATACTAAACTTAAATTTAAGTACAACATCTATATATTATCGTATATTTAGTTAGTATGAACTAAATACAGGCAAATTACTGTGATGTCTTCCCGTTTCTGAAATAATCAAGCATGTTTTAAAATGTGAACCAAATTTAATTAATTGCATTTGTTTTCTTACCAAAGCATTAGACTTAACGCTCAAAAATTAACAAGGTGCCTAAAAACCTTTTAGTTTTCAATATCATTAAAGCAAATAACCTTTATTAATTTTTTTTTTTATGGAATCTAATTTTAACTGTAAATATGCTAGACTAGCCTGTATTGGTTCATCCATATAAGTTCATTTTGAATTTTGCTGTTTCTCTAAATCGTGCCAGTGTTATGCACCCTCCCGGTCGCAAGGCAACACAAGCAAGTGTTGTTCCTCACCAATTCAAATGAAACTGTGGGTTTAAGGCCGATTTAACGTAATAACAACGGTACACACAGAAAAATGCATTCTGAGTTCAAAGCAAAATATTGTTTTCGTTGGTCAATTGTGTGATCGTTTTTTACTTTACAAAGTAGTTCGTTGTGTGAAGTTCTTCTAGGGAAGTTGTTTAATTAAATCTTATTAGTTTTACATTACTACAGTACTTATGTCTAATTACATGACAAAAAGGTTTGTAAACATATGTAGCAATAAATCTACCTAATAATATTAATGATGAAGTAGGTAAGTAAGCTGCTGCTCGAATTATATTTGTTGGAGGATCTCAGAAAGATATTTCAACGTAAGTATTTTCTTTTATTAGATTATAGTATTATCAGTATGCTGGTATGGTAAGCATGCATTTTTATGGGTGTAAGGTAACATTCCTAGTTGCTAAATCGTCTTTTATTTTCGCCATTCTGCTTTAATATTTTAAAAATCATAAAACATATCAAATGATTGATGTAGTATGGTTTTGGAGATATTAAAGTAAATTTGTTTTTGAATATTGCGTGTTTATTGAAGATTTATACTTACTGACACATATTGGTGGCTCTGAATCCCACTTGCCTTGAGTACATTTGTTGTACCTATCGCCAGCTAAGATGTAACCCTTAGCGCAGGTGAATTCTGCAAAGATCCTTGCCCTGATCCTAGTCCTGCCATATTTCAGTTTGATCGGCGGACAATCTGCCAAAAATCGTTACTTAAAAAATGGTTCTTTACTCATTTAGTTCGTTTTACAACCGTGAAATCTTTCAAGCTTGAGAGATTTTAATAAATCCTTGGCCAAAATTCCGCAATTACTTGCTACTTACTAAAAGATTTTCCAATAAGAAGTTCCATTTTAATTTTAAAAGAAACATATATTTACTCTTAGTAGCTATTATAATATTTATTTAAATTCAAAGTACAAACTGTACGATTACTGCAATGAAATATACAGGGAGTTTCATTAAAAAAAAGATAATTTTATTGAATATCTTGAAAATGCGATGTTGAATTGTTTTTCCGTTTTTACCACTACAATCGCATAATATCCCAGGAATATGCCCATTTAACATTTTTATGAACAACGTGAAGGCACGGCTATGGGGAATCCATTGTCACCCTTCTTGGCGGATCTCTTCATGAGTCGATTTGAGACAGAAGCAAAAGAACAATTTGAATACTTCCCCCGTGTTTGGTTAAGATACGTAGATGACATTTTCGCAATTTTCAATACAAAAAGAGCAAACATTGAAGAATTTATTGATAAAGTAAACGGCAAATTCCCTTCTGTTAATTTCACGTATGAATTGGAGAATAATAAGTCACTCCCGTTCTGCTGGATGTGTTAGTATTGAGAAACGGAACGCATGGCGTAGAATTCGACGTGTATAGAAAACCAACAGCAACGTATAGGTATATCCATAACGACTCTCATCATTGTCCTCAACATAAAACAGCCAGTTTTAATTTCTTAGTAAACAGATTAGTAAATTTTCCTTTAAGTACAGAACGGTTTGAAAAGGAGAAGAGAGTGATTAAGGAGATAGCTAGTGTTAATGGTTACGATTCGCAGCTAGTAGATAAATTAATTAATAAAATTAAAGTTAAAAAATTAATTCAGGACACATGTTGTTTAGCGACCGAGGTAGAGAAACCTAAAATGTTATCTATACCTTATGAACCAAGAATTACGCGCGGTTTAAGTAAGATTTTTAAAAAGGTTAATATCAGTTTAGTGTATAATTCAGTAAACAAACTACAAAGAATTCTTGGGAACCCTAAGGATACTATAGAAACATTAGAAAAATCAGGGATATATGCTATCAGTTGTAAAGATTGTAATTTAGAATATGTTGGGCAAACAAAGCGATCAATTTTAACGAGATTTAAAGAACACATGGCACATTTAAAGTATGGGCGATTAGAAAAATCAAGTGTAGCCCACCATGCTTTTAATAACAATCATAGAATTAGCCTAGAAAATTTGAAACTACTAAAGAATGTAAACAAGAGTTATAAATTAGATGCTTATGAAAGTGTAGAAATCGCCAAACGCAAGGTCAATATGAATGCGGACAATGGGCCAATTCCAGAAAGTGTATTGTATAGATTACTAGACGCGTAATTGCCTTTTATAACACTTGTTTGCACAGATGTTCCTTATATAGTCATTCTACCTAGCTTTCTAAAGATCGTATACTTTTACGATATCGGTAATTAGAGTAATTCTTGGAACCGACGAATTTTTAACGGAGGGACTGGTTCACATCCCCCTCCCCGTTAAAAATGCGCCTGTACAGAAACGTTGTTGTATATATTATCGTAGTTTTAATAATTTTACTTTACTGTTAATCATCTCCTGATGATGCGAACTTGGTTAGGGAAACGCGCGTCGAGAGATTGTGCATTGTTGTTTGGTAATAGTGGAAAACCTAGCATTGACATTTGTTAGTGTGATAGCCATTTAACATAACCAAATAATAACGTACAGTGTGGAGTTAAAAAGGAAGAACACGCAAAAGGCGGAGTGTCGCTTCTCATACAAAAGAAAAGTATAAAAAGAACATATTCAGTTGGGAAGCAATAAGTGACAGATTGATAAAAGTTAACGTAAATTTGAGAGGCTTCGAAATAACATTAATCGCCACTTATGGCCTTAATAATGACGCAGGAGTAAAAGAAAAAGACAGATATTACGAAGTACTAAATGAAATAACATCCCAAATACGTCATAATAGAAAAATAATAGTGTTGGGAGATCTGAATGCAAGACGTTGTAAAGAAGCAAAGAATGAGGTAGTAGGTCCTTGTGGTGAAAATACAAGAAATGATCATGTATCCAGACTAATAGATATATGTCAACATAACACACCTAGAATAATGAATGGTGGATGCAAAGTACTAGAAACTTAAGTTCAGTAATAGACTACCTGATAATGAGCCAAAAAAGCAAGATAAGCACGCACAACGTTAGAGTATACCGATGTAGAATGTGGAACCACCACCATTTGTTAAGATTATGATTATCTTTCAATATACTTAAGTATACAACTTTTTGTTTTACAACGAGAAGATTGCGCTGATAAAAATTTACAAAACAAAGTCAGTGTTGGAGTTATTCCCTGTGTTTATTAATTCATTTATGTATAGAAGGCAGCGACTCATACTTTTATTTATGGTTGTTGTTATGGACATGTTGATTATTATTGATTGAAAAAATGTAAGTGTGATTACGTGTCAAATCCAGTAAACGTATTTTTTTTATTATAAACTGAGTATTTTCACTAAGTTTTACCGGGTTTCCAACTGCAAAACTTAACAGGTTACGGGCCCAGTAATCTGGAAATTATAAGCTTAAACCAGATTGCTCCATAGAAGCGTTTTTTTTTTTAAACAAAAAAAAAAAAAGTAAGCGTGAGGAAGCCTGTGAGAACATAGCGGTGAAAATATTGAAGACAGACGAGGAAGTTAGAATTTAGAAGTTTACGGTGACACGAATAATACGTGTGCGTGAAGTTTTGTCCCAGAGTGGTCCAGAGTTAGTCATTGAAGTTGACAACTGAGTTTTTTTTTGTGACTGACAGTTAACGTTAAGTCAAATGGCAACAGGAATGTCACCCATAAATAATGGAATTAATTTTGAAAAACTAGAAGGAAAATCAAACTATAATGATTGGAAATTCGCTATGGAAATGTACTTAATAGAGAAAGATTTATGGGATTACGTAGATGGAACAAGAAACGATGACCCTACAAAGTCAAGGAAAGCTTACTCACTGATTGGCTTAGCTGTGAAAACGCACATTTATATAGAAATTCGGGATCTGCCGAAGAAGACGGGAAAAGCGGCATGGGGCGTATTGAAGGCTCACGGAAGGCTTGTTTAATTGCCGAATTAATAAACATTCGATTCGACGATTGCAGAAACATGACCGAATACCTTAACAAGAAGAAAACCGCGGCACAAAAGTGAAGGGCCATCAATCCTAAGAGTATCGATGATGAAACTTTGGCCGGGATTATTCTTGCGAGTCTCCCCAAGGATTACAAACCACTTATCATGGCACTCGAGAACTGCGGACAACCAATCACGACGGATCTGGTAGTCACGAAATTATTACAAGAAGCAGATAAAGTGGTAGCGAAAGGTGGTGAATCCGCGCACCTGAATCAAGGCAGAAGAAAATTTGCCGGAATGTGTAATCATTGCAAGCGGCAAGAGCACAAAGAGGTAAATTGCTGGCAGAAGAATCCAAGCAAACGGAAGGATAGTGGTAAGAAAGACGGCAAGAGGGCCGAATCTGTGCATGTCCATAAAATTGACAGCAGCAGAAACGAAGGAAACTCCGGGTCTGTGCACGATCATAAGGAAGACGGCAACAGTAAAGAGGGAGAAGATCTTGTGTCTGCGCGTGTCCATGTAGAAAATGGTACGAGGAGTAGAAGCGATTGATACATCGAGTGGATAAAGAATTTTCGCAGTGAACCTCCAAGAGCGATACAAACTGGTAATGGAAGTTTGCAGTCGAGTGGAGTTGGAGAGGTAACATTGCCGGTTAAAATCCACGGTCGTGTTACGCCATTCAACCTAAACAAGGTTCTAATCGTACCGAATTTGACTGAGAATCTTATCTCTGTGTCAAAACTGCGCAAAGCAGAGTTAACGGTCGAATTTGACGATGTCGCGATAATTCGAAGCAAAACGAATCGGAAAATACTTGCTATCGCCACCGAAAGTGACGGACTTTATCGACTGAATATTGTATGCGAAAAGACTACTTTCATGGTTTGGCACCAAAGGCACTCGGGCACCTAAGTGTAGGTGGAATGCAACGACTAAAGGGAATGTCGTAAGGAGTGACCTATACGGTACCAGATCAAACCGCCTGCGCACCGTGTATTAAAGGGAAGCAGTACCGAATAACGTACCCGAAGAAGAAGGTGGAACGAGCAACCGACCTTCTCGAGTTGATTCATTCGGACTTATGCGGACCAATGACAGAAAACTCTATCGGCGGCTCGCGTTTTTCGTTCGTTTTAACTGACGACGTTACAAGAATGACATTTGTGTATTTTCTGAAGGCGAAGAGTGAAGTTTACGAGTGTTTTCGATTCTTCAAAGCTGAGGTAGAAAAGCAGACCGGTAAAGTCTTAAGAAAATTCGAACCGACAACGGAAAAGAGTACGTCAACGCGACAATGGAAAAGTTTTTGTTGAGTGAGGGAATTATACATCAAACAACTGTACCTTACAATCCCGCTCAAAATGGCGTTGCACAGCGTGCCAAGCGTACATTGGACGAAAAAGCAAGGTACGAAGAGGTATTGGGCCGAAGCATTAATTACGGCGTGCTATCTGAAGAATAGATCGCCCACAGTTGCAGTGAAGGACATGACTCCATTTGAAGCATGGCATGGCCGGAAACAAGATTTAAGCAACTTAAGAGTTTTTGGATGTCGAGCATTTGCGCACATACCAAAAGAGAAGAGGCGAAAATGGGATGAAAAATCCATTGAATTGACGTTTATGGGGTACGGTGAGACCACGAAGGGTTATCGTCTCATAGATATAGAAACGCACACACTGACTGTTTCGCGAGATGTCACGTTTATCGAAAGTCAGATGACACGGGGTTCAGCCCCGAAAAAATATATTGGGCCGTTTTTCGTTCAAGTCAACACTTCGACGCCTGCTTCCAACGAAACCGTTGTGGTAGTACCAAACGATCCTACGGTCGACATCTTGCATGGCCGTGGGCCAGAGGGGGCGGATGTAGATGTTATTATACCAGAGGCAGAAATTATCGTCATACCAGTGGCGGATGTAGATGTCGTCGTATCCTGACGATGCTCCTGAAGTTCCAGTAGATCAACAAGAAGAGCAGTCGCACTGTATGAGACAGAATCCTCCACGAAAATGCGGACCACCAAAACGTTACGGATACAGCGAGCATGCAGAGTTTACTTTAGAATCTCCCGATTTTGGCAATCGTTTACCATTGGTCGCCCTGGATGACTACGCTATGATTAAACTTGAAAAAGAAGACGTCGAACATAGTAAAGCCGATCCACAATCGCTTGAGGAGGCACTAAATGGGCCCAATGCAGAAAAATGGAGGAAGGCTATTCAGGAAGAATACGATTCGATAATTAAAAACAAAACGTATAATTTAGTTGAATTACCGGAAACTCATCGTTAGGTACAAAGCCCGACTCGTAATCCAAGGATGTTTCCAAAAAGATGGTATTGATTACGGAGAAACGTTTGCACCAGTGGTTAAGTACACGACACTTCGTTTGCTTATCGCCCTAGCAGCAATTTATGACTGGGACATTGACCAGATGGACGCTGTGAGTGCTTATTTAAACGGCGATGTCGAAGAACACGTATATATGCGACAACCGAAAGGATACAAGAAGAAGAGCGCAAATGGTGCAATTTACGTTTGCAAACTTAACAAAGCGCTCTATGGATTGAAACAGGCAGGAAGAACATGGTATGCGAAACTGGACGGTATGCTACGTAGTATCGAACTGAAATGCGCAAACTTTGACGTATGCGTATATTACCGGATTACTAAGGTCAACATTTTAATCGTCGCAGTGTATGTGGATGACTTGTTAATTTTCTCAAACAATACCAAAGCGAAATTATGGTTGCAAAACGAAAACTTCATAAGAACTTTGAAATGACAAATCTTGGCGAAGCTCACTTCATACTAGGCTTCCGAATTTTGTGAGATCGTGAGAAAGGTACCATCACCTTGGACCAGTCTACCTACATTGAGGACCTATTGCGAGAATTCAACATGCACGATAGCAAGCCGATCGTAACACCTGTAGATAGAAGCTGTATCTTATCAAGATTGATGGCTCCCGTAACCGAAATGGAAAAACGAGAAATGAGGGGAATACCGTATCGCTCAGCCATTGGAAAAATGCTGTACGCATTGTACCCGGCCTGACATAGCTTACGTGGTGAGTATGCTCAGTCAATATTGTGCTGATCCCGGAAAGCCACATTGGACAGCAGTTAAACGCGTGATGAGATATCTGCGAGGAACAACGAATTTCAAACTCGTTTTTTGCAAAACTGGAAATTCGATTCTCATTGGGCAAGCAAATGCTGACTACGCGAACTGTATTAACGATAGGCGTTCGTTTACCGGCTATGCATTTTATTTGGCCGGAGGAGAAATCTCTTGGAATCGCAAGAAGCAGCCGACTCCAGCACTGTCTACAACCGAAACGGAGTATATGGCATTAGCGAGCGCAAGCACAGAAGCGATTTGGTTGCGTCGGGGTCTTATCGAACTGAATCTACAGACAGCTGAAGAGCCAATCACTATCTTGTGCGACAATAAGGGCGCGGTAGACTTATCAAAAAATAGTGTCTATCAGGCGCGAACAAAGCATATCGACGTGAAACATCATTTCATTCGAGACGCTGTCAACCGAAAATGGTTAAAAGTGATTTGGACCAGTACGGAAGAAATGATTGCAGATTCGCTGACCAAGCCAGTTGATCGAAGCAAGATGGACTTGTGCAACAAAAAGATGGGGTTGAAGTTATTCCCTGTGTTTATTAATTCATTTATGTATAGAAGGCAGCGATTCATACTTTTATTTATGGCTGTTGTTATGGACATGTTGATTATTATTGATTGAAAAAATGTAAGTGTGATTATGTGTCAAATCCAGTAAACGTATTTTTTTATTTTAAACTGAGTATTTTCACTAAGTTTTACCGGGTTTCCAACTGCAAAACTCAACAGTCAGATCAATTGAATACAGCATGTGTTCTCCACACGCGTTTAACAAAAAACAGAAGAATATCAACGGTGCATAGGAGCTTCATTATATATACTTCTTGGTTTCCGATTGAAAAAACGTCCTAATAAATCATTAAATTTGTAAAAGAAAGTTTTGTCTTCAATCAGAATACATATACATATGTTTTGAAAATGAAAAGCTTCTTTAAACATCTACAGACGTAATTGGTGCATTTTTAAACTTTGCAATGCATTCTAAACTAAAATTGAAGTCGAAATTTTTGTTAATTTTGTTCAATTTTAGGTACCCCATTTTTATTTATTACTTTTTTCATTTTTTTGTATATAGAATTATCTATTGTACCAGTAACCTTCTTACATAGCATATCAAATTCTAGTACTAGGTACTTCGACTGATTTCGAGAGCAACATCCCTTGCGTTTCTAGTTTACGATAGAACTTGAAACAAAGCTATAATTTGACTTAATATACAGAGGGTTTTGTGACAATTCTGTTGATGTTATTATCTTTTTACAATTTTCTAAAGAAATGCAGCAACTAGTGATTTCAAGAATTACATTTTTTATTCCTTCAAAATTATCGGCGTAAAAAATCTCGTAATAAAAAGTCGCTCCTTATAAAATTGGATTCGGGAAGGTCTAAAATACTTAAAAATACGTTTTTGACGTTGCTAATTAAATTATTCACCAAAGGGAATTGATTCCTAATGTCATTGGCTACACGATTGAACCCATGAACTAATCGAGTGGTATGAATAATGTAACTATAAAAAAAAATTAAGTTTGCACTGCTTTTATTATGTATGATGCAGCGTTGGACAACATTAGTAAAATTTTTTCACAAGGGACGCTTTCAGGTAAAAAAAAATTGAAAACCCTTCTTGAACGAATTGGGCCATTCTTACATTATTTGTTTTTTGAAGTTGTTTACAAAAAATTAATATGATCTGCCTAAAATATTTTTATGAAGAATTCCTATTAATAAATGAGAAATATAATGCCCACATCTATCCGTGCTTTCATCTAAGATTAAATAAATAAAATTATTCCCTAGCAATTGTTGTATTTCTGACATTGTTTGATGGTAAAAAGACGTAACATAATTTTTTCGGTATATTGTGTTTGCAATATTTTCGTAGAAACGATTTTAAATTAACATCATTTAATTTTCCTAATGGTTTGTTAGACGAAATTAATGCCTTAGATAGATCCGTATTAAATTCTTCTTGTTTTAATTTTCCTGAATTTAATGCTACGCTGAGAGAAGAAGATGCATTGAATTAACAAAAATCGCTTTTTTACGATCACGCTTGTTGAATTTACCGAAAATTTTGTTATACCAACAAAAATAGAGCACTGCATGAACTAAAAATATTTGTTAACATTTTTTTTGAAAACGTTAAACAAGAAATTAAACATATGCGATGCGTCCTGTTAACAAATTGTGGTTGTTCCCTGAACTAAAATAAAATTGTTGAAAGGAAAATGTATATGCGATTGTTTTTAACAAAATACAAATTCTGGTGTTCTTCATCTGATATTGTCTTAGCTCTATGCACCAATGTGTTTAAGATTCCCCGTTTTTGTGCGGGGTGATGGTGAGAATTTGCATCAAGATAGTGATTCTCACCATCACCCCGCACAAAAATGGGGCTTCACAGCCCAACGGAGAGCAACGGACACGCCTCAACAGAGCGGAACGATTACGCACCAACGGACACAGGACGATATATTAACCCCGGATCAGGACAAACTAGTCACTTCACTTCTGAAGAAGATCACGACAAGATGATCGAAACGTCAAGTAATTTAAACTTTCTACACGGCAGAGAACCCGAGAACCGAAGAGCAGCCAGCAGCGACGGCCGTGAAAGCCTGTATTTAAACTAAATTTTTGGTTGAATTAACCAAATTTTGGTTGATTCAACACATCTTGTTTTCTCAGTGTACACATTGACGTACAGATTGCTGCAAAGACGCGGATCGCTCTAGTTTTTTTAGATTTTCCAATATGTGAAGGAGTTTTAGCGTGTTGATCAATCAGGTACTTTTAGTAAAATTAATAAATTAATTTACTGCAGGCTTGGCAAAATATTTTGTCGCCATCCAAGAAGAAATTTTGTTCGCTCTATTCATTGTACACGGAGAAAAATAAAAATGTAGATACAAGAAAAATTGTTGTTTTCAGTTTTTTGCATTCAATCAACCAATTTTAGTTTAAATCAGCACATTTAAATTTTATTCGAAAACAATAACCTCATTGAACGGAAACGCATATTTCTGTTATATTTGTTAAATCAAACTATTATTTGCTTTAAACTACAACAGAACTATAAAATCAGTTAACTGAGTGTATGCGGCCGACTTGTAGCAAATTTTTACTTTCGTTTCCGAACAACCTCTAATATTCTTTCACACAAAACCAAAAATGAGAAAAAAACAAATATACTGATTATTAACTCAAATACTAATAGTGTTTAGGGTAAAATATATTTGAATTTTCGTTGAGTGGTCAACGACTTAAAAGTTTTCGGTGTTAATATATACACTCCGCCAAAAAAGTATCGCATAATTTAGTTTTGAATCATAAAAGTATCGCATAATCTTTGTTTGTAGCATAAAGTTGTAAATATACTTTAATGCGCTCTAAGATAGAAATTATATCTTAGAGCGCATAAGAGGCTGCAATATTACGATTTTATGAAACATAGATAGCTGCGGGGAGCCCGGTGTACGGTCGGAGAGCAAACGTCGGAGTGTGGAAGGGGTACCGGCTCCCTAGTCGTTTTTATTTATGAAATATGTTTTTTTGCCGCACAGCTGTTATTTACCTAGAATAACAAATTGAATAGAATTTATACCTCCTTGGATATGAATTGCTTACGCTCTTATTTAGAATATGAATATTTTCAATAGACTGTCCAGATTGACTTGAGTGCGCGTAATGTATTTATTGAATTTATTCGTATGTGTCTCATAAGAATATATTTTATGGTTGTTATAATACACTCCGCCAAAAAAGTATCGCATAATTTAGTTTTGAATCATAAAAGTATCGCATAATCTTTGTTTGTAGCATAAAGTTGTAAATATACTTTAATGCGCTCTAAGATATAATTTCTATGATTGTTTAAATAAAATACAGGCCAAATAAAAACAAGAACTCATACTTGAGATTTTTATTAAAACAAGAAATTATAATTTTGGAAAGAAAAATGTCATAACAGTAGCTTTTAATACTAGTATTGCTACCTCTGGCTCTTATGACCGCTCGCATACGGTTTGGCAGAGATTCGATTAACCTCCGTATATAAGCCTGATCCAAATTCTCCCACTCGTCACGGAGAGCATTTGCTAGTCCATGCAGGTCCGCTGGGGCAACATTTTGGGTTCGTATCCGTCTGTGAAGGAGGTCCCACAAGTGCTCGATAGGGTTCATGTCCGGACTTACCGCAGGCCAATCTAAAACTGGAATACCAACATCGTTAAGGTATTCCTGGACGATTATTGCAACATGCGGTCGTGCATTATCGTGCATTAACATGAATTCGTTTCCTATAATTGGCGCATATGGTACTACATGTTCTTCTAAAATGTCCGTTATATACCTGTGGGCAGTCAGTGTACCTCTGTCTACTGGTACTAACTCTGTACGACCTGTTAAACAGATGCCTCCCCAAACCATAATAGAGCCACCAGCGAAATTAAGTCTAGGTCTGATATTACACTGCGAATAGCGCTCACCGTCTCGTGTGTACACTGAGATACGCCTATCTGAGGTGTAAAGACCAAATCTTGACTCATCTGTGAAGAGTATATTGGCCCAGTCATTAATGTTCCAATTTACATGTTCTCTGGCAAACCTTAAGCGAGCCACTCGGTGGTTCCTAGTGAGACGAGGGGCTGTTACAGCTACTCTAGCTCTTAATCCACTCTGTCGTAACCTATTCCGAATAGTTTGAGTACTCACACGAGTATTTCTGACTCTAGCCAAGTCGTTCTGCAATTGTCTCGCAGTTACATGTCTTCGACGTAATGCTTGTAGTAGTAAATAGCGGTCATCTTGGCGAGTAGAACATCTTGGACGACCTGGTACAGGTCTTCTACTGTAAATGCCTGTTTCCCTATATCTGGCTACGGCTCTAGAAACACTTGACTGATTGATGTTCATAAAATTAGCAACGTATGCTTGAGATCGTCCATCTTCGATTAAAGCAACTATAGCAGCCACTTGTTCTGAAGTTAAATTGCTCATTTTAGTTTTAAAAGCGTTGGTACAGAACTCTGACTTCGCACTTTAAAATTTGTCCGTATAGGAAGACTTTCAATAAACAACTGAACAAACCTTACACATATGCATTTTTCTAAATGTGTTCTTTTAAAAAAAAAAAAAGTAAAAACGCTAAGTTCCATTATTTTGTTAGTGTTTTTATAGTTCACATACACGAGGCAAACTTTTTGTGAACGTATAAAAATATCTTGGTTCATAAATGCCCTTTTTTAGTTTATGCGATACTTTTTTGGCGGAGTGTATATATATGTATGCGCAGGTGCGATTCTCTTTTATTGTTTATCATCACTCGGTTGCATTGTGCGTGTTCTAAGTTCTAAACAACAATTTTATGGATTAAAAACAGGTGACAGTCAACTGTATCGCACCTCACCATCGATTTGATAGCCTATTCTGTGATTTTGTATTTTACCCAATGTAAGTATCTAAAAGTGTGTCACGTGACAGGTGGATTATATTCTCAAAGCAATACAAATATTGTGCTAATTTAAGTCAAAAGTTTTGCAATATGCAATTACTTTTGGGATACAATTGGCCGGTTGGACTAATGCGTTAATCTTAAATAAACTTTAATTGACACTTAGAGAATGTCATTCAATTTTAAATACATGCAGCGAATGTTACATTTTAAGTGCCCATTAAGTCAAGATTACGGCATTGATGCAACTGGCCAAATGTGCTTCCTCATAACGCAAACATTGTTGACTCAAAATAATAGGTAAGTTGATACAAAATACACTATATATATTTCAATGAAAAAAAATATTGATTCAATAGTTCTTAAGGTTTAATTAAAACATTTATTGTAATTGGTTAAATAAACTTTAAATTTTAACTCAAAAGCATAATTTCTTCAGTGAACATTTAAAAGATTGTTGGCCGAACTGCTATTGTAGATTGATTGAACAATATTAGTGCAACTAATTTTGGGTATAATTGATTTAAACATTCGAGTGGTTTAAGCATATTTAAATACAAAAATTTGTTGATTGAACCAATTATTTGTTGAATCGGCAAATCTTTTTTCTCGGTGTATGTTTACACAATATTTAAAAGAGTAACACGGTTAGATGTTGTTCCGCTCATAGATTCTCAGTGAATGAGAATATTTTATTTGATAACTAATAAAATGTAATTTACTTAGTTACTCATGCTATAAGAGTAAAAATGCACGTGCAATTCTTGGAAAATAAAAATATTTTGTTTCTGGGAATTGTCGGCTGTCGATTTGCATTGCGGAATTTTTATTGAGAGAAAAGATAAGAAAAAGCTTAAATATACAAAACATGCAACTTTTGTAAAAATATGCAATCACTAATTAACGCTAATTAACTTTAATCAGTGTAATACGTGGACATATAGACTATACTTAAACATGCACTTTGCATATAATCCGGTCTCTAGCTATAAACAATTCCTGTATACAAAAATCATATTTTTGACCAGCTTGAACACTCAACTGAATTGACCGGTTAACTGTCGAAGAATAAATCTTATATGTTCTTAGAATACCACTTATTTATTCTCCACTGTTACCACACCTACAAGATAAACTGCAGTTCTAACCTTTAAACGGCTTTCTTATAGCTAAACTGGTTTCCAATTGGATCGCCACGAAATACGCACTGAAAAACAGTAGTCCGGTTTTCATCTTCACTGATGCGCACTTAATTCACTTTGAAACACTTTAAAACAGAAAACACCGTTCTGGCTCTCGTTATTTTTTGTGTAAAATGGCGATACACTGTTCCAAAAAAAAAAACCCGGCGTCCTTTGCACAGACTGAAACCGAATGGCTATCACAAAAGTGGCGCTAACGCAATCGAAACACAGACGAACTTGTTAAGAATTTTATCTGGATATCCACGTCCATTTCCTCCGGATATAGATAGAAACCGAGGGAGGAAATCGTAATCTTTCTAGAAAAAAAAAAGACATTCGCGAAAACATCAACCTAAACTCTCTTCATAGCTGTATCATTAAATTAATTATGACTTCTGAGTACTGCGCCGATTTGGCGAGCATTATTTGGATGAACGGCTGCTTTTTTGTTGATTCCTGGTAACATCGTTAGCGTCGAGAAAGAGGTATGCTGTGGTTTGCATGAGAAAATATTTCTGATAATAGTTGTACGAACTAATTAAGTTAGATAAACATATTATGTTGAGTGAAAAGCTATGATTAGATAAACGTAGTAATTGTGATAGTAATATGTACATTGTATTAGGTTTAAATTGGTATTTAAGAAAATAACATATGTATACAAAAAGAAAATTTTAAGATTCATTTAGAAAATCTAGATATGGGTATACAAATTCAGTACTACTCACGTTAATATACACTATCCTCCACGAAAGTTTGGCCAAGGGAGAAAATTTTACAATACACATGCTATCAATAGGGATATTAGTTTATGTTAAGTTGGCAATAGTTTAGGTTAGAAGGAAGAACTGTATAGAGCCATTGAGACGTTGTTGTTGTCGTTGTAAACAAGAGTGAATGATTAAATATTAAAAGTGACGAATCGTGTAGTTATTTCTGAGACGTGTAATAATTTTTATTCAAATAATTATTTGAATGAAATTTTCATGTTATTCTTTATTCCGTATTAAGTTATTGTTGAATAAAACTCTGGGAAATCATTTGAATGAAGAATTATTTCAATAAAACGTTATTTGAATAAAGTATTGTTGGAATGATTCTTTCACTAAATAAATCGTTATTCAAATGAATAACACCGACATAAATTTAGATTAGATATATGCCTACATATTTGTGCGATTTTCACGGTCACAGCATCTGTACTCTTATACGCATTGCAAAGTATACGCGTGCGTATTTTATATTTTTTCTACTATTCGAGGTGAGAATGCCCGTACGGGATACCACCTTGCCGAGCACTGGGATAGGCCCACGGGTATGAAAAGGTAATACGCGTTATTGGCAACAAACGAACATAGCCGCAATGAAATTGACTGGAGTAATGGACACCAACTATCAGTGATATGCAAGAAATACAACTTCAGTTTGTTGAATTAATGTTGGCAAGTATTGCTGCCAAAAACGTAATGTTCAAAGTACGGTTAACCTCAATTATTCAGATAGCACCAGAATGGTGCCTTGTTTAGTAGGAATTTGAGAGAAATTACCGTTTGTTTTCAATACATTTGTTATAATTTCCCACGCTCTCCCCACCATGATGACGATTTTGCAACTTTTCCCGCTAAGATTCCACAGTTGCAGTTTGCCCCAGATATCGTCCTCTGTGCTCTTCAAAACGTAAGTAATAAATTTTGTTTTTTGGATAAAATTACTAAATTTGATTAAAGTATTCGTTAGGTATTTATAGATATGCCTAAGATATATAGACATTGCAAATTTCCTGGGTGTCCCAGGGTTTATGGGGAATCAATTCGCTTTCATAGATTCCCAAAATATCTACCAACGTTGAAAATTTGGAAGGAAATATGTCATCTAGATGATTCTGTAAAGGTACAAAAGTTTAGAATATGTTCTAGGCACTTCACTAGTTCGGATTACAATCATCACCATTTAAAGATGTATCTCAATCGTGATGCTGTCCCTTATGCAACCTTTTCAAGTGTTAGTAATGAATTATCTCCATTATCACCTACTTGTGGGAACCAATTAGAACGAGATAGTAGCAATTCCTCTTCGAAATCATGTCTCCCGCCAATAGATCATGATTATTGCATGTCGGTTACAGCGTCTTTATCTTCTTCTGATGTTAATAATAATAGTGAATTATCTTCACTATCATCTACTTTTGGGAACCATTCAGGTGATTTTCATGATTATGTGTTTCGTTTTTAAAGCTCATTCATGATTTGACTTACTAGAGTTTATTTTAGGTTTATTTTTAGGTTAAATTAGATATGTCTGTGATTTCTGCAAATTAATCATATTGATCAATATTTACTCCTAATATTTAATTTAACGTTGCCGTAACTAAATTTATCCTAATTTTCAATCTTTTATTGTAATTATTCATAATGAATAAATGATAAGGAAGAAAGACATTACGATTATTAGGTAGTGAAAAATTTTACATTCTCAAAAATTATTATAAGCCGCATTAAAAATGTAATCGCGACATTGTTAAATTAAATGTAAGCTGTAAATACGACCCATTATTAGCAGACGTATCACACTGATGAGATTAAGGAAAATCGAAACATATCTAATTTTTCAAATCTGGCGCTATATTTCGTAAGCACGGTCCTTTCGTAATTCTATGTTTAGCCGTTTGACTGGGAAGGCGCTGTAACAATGCAATCGTGACGTCACTTGTTTCCAACGAAATATACAGGATTTGCGGCCTATGTCTATCCTTTACCTGAACTTAAGCAAAGAACTTTTTATCCACTTTTTACATTTCAAGTGATCTTTCTTCCTGTTGGTTTTTTTATAAATTTTATAATGTAAAACTTCCATTATACTAATTGTCATTTGGATAGGTTCATTGAGAGCAGTAATTGCTATATTCGCCGAGATCTTCGACATCTCTCAAAATTTACGTGTTGCCGTTACTATAACCAATAAACAGACCCTCTATTACTCATATTTATTTTTTCTCTCACAGCCCCCAGTATCCTTCAAAAATGGTGGGTAATCATATAAAAATTATCGCTAATGTTAGAAAATGCATCGGTAGGACGACATGCCAGTAATAATTATATCCGCTGATATCTTCGACATCCCTCAAGATTTACGTATTATCGTTTCTGAAACCGATAACCAAACTCTCAAACTTGTAAAAATCTCATTTATTTTATTTTTTGTCACAACTTCCAATGTCCTTAAAAAATGGCGGTTGTAATTATATAAAAATTTCTGCTAATGTTAGGAAGTGTACCAGTAAGACGACATGGCAATAATAACTATATCCGTCAACATCTTCGTCATTTCTGAAGTCGATGTACAAACCCCTAAACTTATAAAAATCGCCTTTATTTTTTCTCACACAACCCCCAATGTTCTTCAAAACTGGCGGGTAATATTTACATATATAAAAATGTCCGCTAATGTCAGGATGTGTACCAGTAAGACGACATGGCATCTTGGATATCCTTCAAGATTTACGTATTGTCGTTCTAGAAACCGATAACCAAACTCACAAACTTATGAAGATCACATTTATTTTTTTCCCACAACTTCTAATGTCCTTCGACTGGCGGCTAATATTAATATAAAAGTTCCCGCATTAGAAAATGCATGGGTAGGAAAAATTTCCTATGAGTTTGAGGACTTCAGAAACGACAATATACAACATATAATTGTAACTCTTACAAAACAAAAATAACAAATTTTCCAAAATACCGATACAAAACCGAATACAACCGAAAAAGGACCGATATTATCACCGTAATAGCACGTATAACATACAATATTTTTTTTTAATAATTTTGTTATCACTCGGTCGTTCTTATCGAATGATGTTTTTATCGAATCTACCTACTTTAAGTAGGAATTTTCATTGAATTAAACATTCATAAATGAGGAAAAATATTATTCCTAAAATACATATCAATATAAATTAGGAAAAATAACATACTTCGGCATAAAGATCGCTTTATCAACAAGAGCAAAAAGTAGATAAACTCTTTACCGACATCAGGTGATATTTACTACAGGTATATAACAGATGGCGCACTTCAAGTCATTTATTTTTACACCGTTCGTAAGACGGTGGTTATCTCCAATGTATTCGGTTTGATTCAGTTGGTTAGATTTGTGTGGGAAGGCCGCAGAGTGTTCGGTTTTCGTTTAGTTTTCGCGTTCTCCGATTATTAGTTTTATTTTCCCGCTTTCCTTAGAAAGTGAATTACGTTCTATCCCTGTACGATAACAAAGTGTTCAGTGTGCCAGCTTAAAAATGCCCGTGTTCCATACGAAGACCATCGAATCTATTTTAGAACCAGTAGCACAACAGGTAAATAAATAGTAGACTTAAGAAGATGTACCGCCGATAACGTTTAACGAATAAATTACGGAAATTATTAGATTATATAGTGATGGGAGTGTTCGGAATTCTTTGATCATCAACCGTCTTTTACGCAAATTTTACGGTGCCTGACCGACTCATGCATTAGTCATTCCTCCTCCTAATGTTGAGTGTTATTTTTAAAATACATACTTCCTCACTTCCTAATTTCCAATATTATTCGTAACGTACAGGCTGCAGGGGCACGCCTGCCAGCCGATATTCATGACATTCAAACGGCATTTAAAAGAAACAGACAAATTGTCCGTGCAAGAAAGTCATCTGTTCACTTGGCCTTTAATAAACGGCAATAAGTCACAAAGCCCTAGGAAGGTATAATATCTCCACCTCTATAATATATAATGCAAGAACAGGTGTAGTTATTTATTCTGCGATATGCAGAGATGTGGGTTTGTTTTACGAATGTGTCCAGCGTCCGTGCCCCTAAAAGGTTATGCCACTGCCTTTAATGTTTGTTTACTCTCAGTTGTTTATTTAAATATCGGTTAACAAACTCCCACCTGGAAAATGTTAATTGCACCGTTCTGGAATTGATAAACCCACGTTCATTGATTGAGATTTGAAGTTTTTCATTCCCATTTGTAAATTCTTGTGTTTGAGTAAGAATGCTAATATAGGTATTATAAAGTCAATAACTTTTGGATTTTACGCGTTGTGAATTGATTTATGCGCATGAAGGACTAAATAATTCTTTAGATATATATTCGCTACTTTCTTTTACTAGATACCGTAAATTCGGATAACTTTGGTCCACTTTCAAACATTGAATTTAAATTTATGTATGTACGTATCTCTTTACAAAGTTAAGATAATGTTTTGATTTTGGTGTTATTTTATTGGCACTTTGAAGTACCTAGTTTAGGTAACCACAATCACTAATATTTTCAGTTTAGGAAATGTATCAAAAATATAAAGAACGTTTAGCTGGTCTCGAACATTAGCATGGAACTGTGCAGAGGCACCGTCTAATTGTAGCCACATAAACTTCTCTTAAAGCTAGAGGAATTTTTTCCAAATGCTCTTAAAGATAGTAGCGTAGAAATCTTCTTTTTGTCCATCAAGGTTACCATTAAAATAATAAAGACCTGTCACATTAAATCCCACGATTGTTCTCCATATATTAAGAGACCATTCGTGTTGGTGGTCTAGAATACGAAAGAAATGCGAATTTTCATCATTATAAAAATAAAAGTTCTGTCTGTTAACAAAACCATTTTTGTGGAACGAACATCCGTCCGAAAATAAAACATAATTAAAAAAATCTTCATATTCTCCGTATTTGTCCAAAACCCATACGCAAAAGCCAAGTCAATGCTGGAAATCTCTCTCACAAATCTGTTGAAGCTTTTGGATATGGTACTGGTGAAATTTGATTTTTTTAATATGTAAGCAAAGTGTTGCTAGGAATACTTTGCTTACTTATTCCGGTTTCCCGGCTAATTTTGCTCTGACTGGTATGAGGATCTTCTATAATTGATCCGACTACGAGAAACTCATTCTCTTCATTTCCTACAATGGACTTCCGTCGGTTGCCTTTCTCATATTTTACCCTTCCAGTTTGTCGAAACGTTTGAAGTATGCTTTCAAACGCAGTTTTCATTGAATGTGATCTATCCGGAGATTTTTGTGCATACACCCTCGATGCAAGTAAACAGTTTTCTTCGCATTCACCAATTGTCAAAATCATGTCGATCCTCTCTTGAATAGAATAAATTTTCAGTTTTTGAAACGGTTTTAACCATAAATACATTTTGGAAGGAAATAATGACTACAAACGATCCTAAAGAGAACGGCGAAAACGGATTTTTTTCAAAGTACTAATAATAATAATATTTATTGATTCATGGTATCATACATGATAAAAGAATCAGTCAAAAGGAGAAACAAAAGCGATAAAGTATTGAGAAAACCAAATAAAACATAAACATTAATCTCAACATAATACAAAAGAAAGAAACAGAAAACAAAATTAAAAATTACACAGTAATAATAGTTTTAGAATTGCTAAAAATTAGCAGAGAGAAAATCTTTAAGGCTATAATAACAGCTTCTCTGTAAGAAAGCTTTTACGTTTGATCTAAAACCGACATTAGTTTTTAGGTTGTTAGGCTGTTTATTATATAATTTCGTTCCAATATAAGACGCGCCTCTGTCGGTAATGCTTAAGTCGCATCGTGGAATAAATAGATTATTAGAGTGATCATGAATGTCTTTTACAGTTTTGTAATTATGTCTATGTTTGTTATGATAGCACACAGCTTCATAAATATAAAGACAAGGAAGGGGTACTAGATTAAACCTCTGGAACAAAGGTTTGCAGGGGGATGACGGTTCAACTCCTCCAAGGATTCTTAAAAACTGTTTCTTGGCTTTAAAAACTTTCTTTGTTGGTGGGGAAGCACCCCAGAGCAATACGCCAGCATAGTATACTGATAGCAATGTGGTTAGCGCTATTTGAGCACGTAGACTTCGGAATAGGTGTAAGATTTTTATCAAACTGACGCAGTGATGGTGCCATAATAAATTCTCTTGAATGTGTAACCCAAGGAATTTAGAACTGTTAGTTTGATTTATAGATTGATTAATAGAAGGAACTGCAAACGAAATTATTGTTACTACAAACAACTATAGACGAAATACTAACATTTTCTATAAAGAAAAGTTAATTTTTAAAAAGTGAGGTTATAAGTTCACATAGGTTTGACCGTCCCGGAACTAATGAGCAGTGCTGCCGCGGCTACTTTTTATAATGTACTGAACATTTGACAGAAAATGTACTGAATTCGAACAAAACGTACTGACTGGGGGGAAATTTAAATAATTGACCCTTTTTCAAGGTTTTGTTTGAATTGGCGGGCAATTGTAATAGCAAACAAAATAATCAATAATGTTTATAAACCATATTATTTATAAAATTACTCAATAATACAACCATTAAACTAAAAATAATAACGTCATTAATCATTACTGCTACTGTAGTACATAAACAAAAATGTCGTAGAGTAATGATCGTCAATACAATGCACCACATAAATGCATATGGCCATACGCAATCGGCCCTCATTAAAATTCGGGGAACACAGGCATAAAACTATTTCAACTTTTGCCGCAAACTTTACAAATCAAGTTACTTACCCTACTTACGTCTCTTCCCAACAGAGCGCAGCAGCATAGAAAGTAGTATTCTGTAAGATACCTATCTATAAAAATTCTTACCATGAACTCAACATCAACTTTTGAAACAATGTCATAATTTTTTAACTGTTTTCCGTTTTGCAAACAAGTTTTTTCTAAAATGTACTGATATTGGTGGTTTTCGTAAAAAGTAGTACTGCCGTACTGAAATGTGTCATTTTGTACTGAATTCAGTACAATTGTACTGAAACGGCAGCACTGCTAATGAGCCACTATAGGGATTTGTTGTGATTACATACTTTGCTCCTTCTTAGTTTATTTCTTTCCTTTTAATCGGATCTCACATTTCTTTAAATCATTATGTTCATACGTTGTTTAAGTCTTAACAGATTTGAATAGTGATTCATTCTTTTTAAATTCGTGTTTTATTGCAAAAAATTATGGCGTCTGTAGTGGCAAAGTCAATTCATTCACACAATTACAAAAGTGAATAACTTCATGTGTTCGTATCATATCTACTATATATTTAACGAGTGGCACATGTGTTTGTCGCCTGCTATTGAGAAATATCTCCTAAAGATTTCCTCAATAAATGATCCGCAACGAAAAACAAATCAAAATCTGTTTATGTGTATGCAAGATGCAGATGCTCTCTTTAAATTTATTGTACATACATGCGATGATGTTACGAAAAGGACGCGACAGTTCGGCTATTAAAATGCGATCATTAAAATATGATTAGTGCACAGGATATGCGGTTTTCTTTTTAGGAGAATCATCTCTACTTTAGTACTACTAATGTGCGGAGTTCAACGGACTCAATAAGTTAAAAATAGGCAGTTACGGAATGTATATTGTATTGTGGAAACGATAAACAAATGCAGGAGAAATGCATAGTGACGAGTTACATTCGTAGTGTTTGATGTTATTTTAATCTAGAACGTTATCGTGTCGAACTTGAACGGTTTGCGTGTTTGCTTTTCAGCTTAGCGGCGCGGGTTCGATTCGCGGGCCAGACAGTTTGGCTTTCGTCAGAATACGCCTTCCTCCCCCTGTCATTATGATGTTTGGCTAGTAAAAACTAATCGGTACCGGAGATTGGAACACCTTTAGATTCAACAAATTTCAGTGGGTATAGTAGATTAGATTGGTGATGCCATACATTTAAAAGCAAGTACAGGGTGGGCCAAATTCGATACTTTTAATAGGCAACTTATATTTCTGAAGGAATTAGACAAAATCTGACCTATGCTTCTGGAGCTCGATTTTAAAAAGAAATCGATTGGTGAAGTCCGTATTTTTATATCTTCCGTAATATAAGAGATACAGAGCGTTTTCGTAAAATATGCAATGTTCAAAAGCCCTTGTAACTTTTTAACTTGTGAAAATGCTTGATTTATATAAGAACTTTATTAGGACACTTTTTGACGTAGAATTCAATGCTCTAATTTGTTTTTTTTTAATTCGTTTTTTTTTGAGATATTATCAAGACTTGTGTTTTTTTTATATGGAACACCCTATATATTTTTACACTATTCAAAAGCAGATAAAATTGCCTTTAATATGATATAACACACTTGATATTTTATTTAAAGGATTTTCAAGATATTTGATTTTTTGTTTGCAATTTAACAGTATTTCAAGGTGGCTCTGGCTGTAACTAAGCAATACGCGTATTTGTTTTATATTGTCAAAATATTTTGAAATGTCAGTTTGAATGAATGTTACTGGTGGTTTTATTATTCAAGATTTCAAAAATGTATGAAAACTATGAAAAATACGACATGTTAAAGTGTTTTATAGAAGCAGGTGAAAATGCGGAAGCTGCATGTAATATTTACTATGAACGATATCCTGAAAGACAACAACCATTCAGAGACATGTTCACTAGGTTAAAGAAAAATTTAATAAATTTTGGATCCTTTCAAAAACCGAGACATAAAAATTATGTGGCTCAAAATAGAGACAAAGAATTAGAGGAAATTGCCGTTTTGGGGGAAACTGTAAATAACCCAACACATTCCACTCGCGAGATGGCACAAACAACAGGTTTAGCAAGAACATCGGAAAGGCGCATTTTAAAAAAGTATAGAATGAAACCCTATCGGACAAGGAAAGTGCATTACCTTTTTGCCGCGGATTTGGAGCGTCGTATGGCATTTTGTCAATGGTTTTTGGGAAAATGTGAAGAAAATCATAATTTTGCTCTAAACTGTGTATGGACGGATGAATGTAACGTAAGCAGTGCGGGAATTTTTAACAGATATAATTCTTATACTTGGTCGCGTGAAAATCCCCATGTTACTATTGAAATGAGAAACCAAGGACCATATAGTTTCAATGTGTGGGTAGGAATTTTCCGTGCCAGGATAATTGGACCCTACATATATAACGGAATTCTTAACTCCGAAAGCTATTTCCATATTTTACAACAATTCATTGAACCTCTCATAGATGAAATACCTTTAAACCAATTGGAATTCGTTTACTTCCAGCATGACGGAGCACCCCCTCACAATGCTGCTCGGATTAATGAGTTTTTAAACCAACAATTCGGTAACAATTGGATTGGAAATCGGGGACCGATACATTGGCCGGCAAGGTCACCAGATCTAACCCCATTGGATTTTTTCCTTTGGAGAAAAATTAAAAATCTTGCGTTTAAGCATTCTCCCAATTCAAGACAGGAATTAGAGGCTGCAGTTTTGCAAGCGTTCGACTCTCTATCTCCGCTTAAGTTGGTGAACTCAATTCAGAATGTAAGGAAACGGTGTCGATTATGTTTACAACAGAATGGCGGACAATTCGAACACTTACTATAATTCATAATGCTTACGTATTTTTTTTGTATAGAGGGGTATATTCTGTAAATATTTCGTTCAAATATGTCTATAAGAACTTACAACTATAGTATCAATAATACTATTAATGGTTTCCTTAGTTTGTTGGACTTGTTATTTCTAACATTTAATATTAAAACCACTTTTTTTCTGCTTTGTAGAAATCTTTTATTTGCTTATTTACGAGGATCCAC
Source organism: Cetonia aurata (assembly GCA_949128085.1). Classification (NCBI taxonomy): domain Eukaryota; kingdom Metazoa; phylum Arthropoda; class Insecta; order Coleoptera; family Scarabaeidae; genus Cetonia; species Cetonia aurata. The sequence continues at coordinate 22,378,759 of OX421889.1, read as the reverse complement.
GGCAAAACAAAAAATAAAGAAATAAAAAAACAAATACGCGCATTGCTTAGTTACAGCCAGAGCCATCTTGAAATACCTACTGTTAAATTGCAAACAAAAAATCAAATATCTTGAAAATCCTTTAAATAAAATATCAAGTGTGTTATATCATATTAAAGGCAATTTTATCTGCTTTTGAATAGTGTAAAAATATATAGGGTGTTCCATATAAAAAACACAAGTCTTCATAATATCTCAAAAAAACGAATTAAAAAAAACAAATTAGAGCATTGAATTCTACGTCAAAAAGTGTCCTAATAAAATTCTTATAAAATCAAGCATTTTCACAAGTCAAAAAGTTACAAGGGCTTTTGAACATTGCATATTTTACGAAAACGCTCTGTATCTCTTATATTACGGAAGATATAAAAATACGGACTTCACCAATCGATTTCTTTTTAAAATCGAGCTCCAGAAGCATAGATCAGATTTTTTCTAATTCCTTTAGAAATATAAGTTTCCTATTAACAGTGTCGAATTTGGCCCACCCTGTACATTGTAAAATTACATAATAGTGGAATAAAGATAATTACACTTCTATTTAATAAAGTCTGGAATTATGGGAGCCTTGGAATAATAACACCTATATGTTTTAAGGGAGACAATCAGAACTGTACAAACTATAGAGGAATTACACTATTAAGTATTGTGTGAAAGAAACAACAGAAAACCACTTGGCATAATCACAAACTCGATTTAGGAAAGGAAGAAGTAAGTGATGTGTAGTTCGCGAACGACTCAGTTCAAAGTCACGTATCTTTGCAAGGATTCAATTGAACTGCATCAGTAAAATTCTAAGTGAATCGGACACTGGCTTCGCTTGAAGTGAATTACGCAAGCCTAGCGATTCGTTCCCTCACCCCGCAGTAGTACGGAATGAGGGCTTCATTGCTTTGTTTCAATTTGTCAGAATGTACTTTTGCTGACGATATGTTAATTTGTGTACCGACGGAAAAGGCCCTCCAAGAAAATTTGTTAATATGGGTGGAAGAATTAAAGAAAAAGAACTTAAGAATTAACACGGGTACAGCATCGCAGGTGATGATAATAGGTAAAGAAGAAAAGTAGCTAAATATAGAACTGAACCAAGGAAGAATAGAACAAGTGGAATCTGGATAGAGAGAGAAGGAAATATAGAAAGCACTGCTAATTTATTTCTATTATGTATATTTATTTTCACCGTGTATTTATCTCTACTCGCCTTTCACCGTATTCGTCGCTTTGATTTGACCGATTTCGTTTTCTCGTTATAACTGACTAACTGTCCAATCGCAGCGTCGTATTTAAAGATCACGCGACCACTTCTAGAATCTTTGCGACCTATCTCGACGCTTAATCCAGATGCTTCTATTTACACGTTGTATACAGATACCCATGAAAACATGAAAGAAATTATAACGCCATGTTACGAATATAAGATACCTGTAGTAATACTTTTCTTGGACTTCAACAGTGCGTATGATCCTGTTTCTAGAGTTAACCTGATTAAAGCACCTTACGAAATCGAAATTCCAAGAAAGTTGGTGAGACTCGTGAAGATGACACTAGCAAAAACTACAAGCAGTGTGCATAACAGGGGAGTAAGCTCGGGAGAATTTCAAGGTGGAACAGGTGTCAAACAAGGCGACCCTCTATCGACATTATTGTTTGATCTTGCACTGGAAAAAGTCATGAGAGATAGCAAACTGAATAGCGACGGACATATTTATTATAAGAGTCACCAAGTTACTCATGCAGATGATACGGCCATAATTGTAAGAAAAGAAAAGGATTTGAAAGACATAATCAGGAAGTTAGTAGACGCAGCAGCAAAAATGGGAATGGTTATTAATGCAAATAAAAGTAAATCGATGAGGATTGGGACACAATATACAGATGGAAAGTTTAAAGTTGAAACAAAAAAGAAGTTTAGAATTTGAGCGTGTGAAAGAATTTATATATCTAGGGGCCCTATTAACCAACAATTGTAATGAAGAACAAAAAATGAACATGAGAATTATGAAAGCTAATAAAAGCGCAGGGACTATGAATCTTTAACACGCCTCTACGGGGAGGAAACATTTACGCTTATGAAGAGACTAGAAGATCTACGACTGAAGAAATCAAGAATGCTGAGCCAGTTAGCATTTCTAAACAGATGCAGAGATCAGAAAGTAACACCAACATTTCTGAAAATCAACCACCACATCAAGACACCCAGCGCCAGTAGGATACTCCAACGGGCAAGTGACGCTTTACTCAGAGAAAGGATACACAACACCCGGACGCAACTAAATACAGTGGGGAACAAGTTATACGAAACACACCTACGCTTAAGCAACATCCTGAACAACGACACGTGGACGACTATTGACCGCCTCACTACAGACAAAGCCAGATATCATGCGGAAGCAGCCACCAAGAAACAAAAGGACAAATTCACGCAGCTACACCAAAAATCAAGACCACAGAGCTCTACATTAGATCAAGACCGAGTAGTTATAAACCTATCTTCCAAACCACTACAAGGACCGGAGAAACAAATCTTAGCAAAAGGACTGAACTTCGCCATCACTCCAAAAGAAATACCTAGAGAAGACTGTCTGTGCCATAGAAACTTCCATAAAAACTCTACCAGCAGAAGAAGTAGAGGATATCAGGTCTACTACGCAACGCATCTTAAAATCAGCCAAACCACCCACATCTAATATATCAAGAGAAGAAAAGAGAGCCGTTACGGAACTGAGGAAGGACAAAGACCGCACCATAATATCGGCAGACAAAGGAAACGCGACCGTCATCATGGACACAAGAGAATACAAAGAAAAGATGCGGGTATTACTTCAAGACTCTACATACCGCAAACTTAAGAAAGATCCAACTCCAGCACTGGAAAGAAAATTATCAGCAGCAGTCAAAACATCATCGATACCTAAGGAATTACACCGGAACATCATCAAGACAGGCACCAGAACACCAAGATTATATGCACTCCCAAAAATACATAAAGACGGAAATCCCATGAGGCCTATTGTATCAGCAGTGGGTTCGGCTACGCATCCTTTAGCCAAATACCTTGCCAAGAATCTTCAACCACTCTTGGAAAAACAGAGACGTACATCAAGAATTCAGCGCATTTCATAGAAAAAGTCAAGAATGTCAAAGTGGAGAAGAATGACGTTTTAGTGAGCTTCGACGTCAAATCGTTGTTCACTAATATCCCGATAGATGAAGCTGTCGCCATCATCCGACAACGCTCCCAAGAAATCAACATGGAAGATGACATCATAAATTTAATAGAACTCTGCGCATCTTCAACATATTTCACCTTCGACGGAGAAGTGTATGAACAAGTAGAAGGAGCCGCGATGGGATCACCTTTATCTCCAGTATTAGCTAACATCTTTATGGAAGCATTCGAGGACACCGCCATTGCATCAAGTGAACTAAAACCGAAGTGCTGGTATCGGTACGTTGACGACACCTTTGTCATATGGCCGCATGGAACTGACACTTTACCTCAATTTCTGGAACACCTCAACAAACAACACACCCAAATACAATTTACCATGGAACTCGAAGAAGATGGCTCCTTACCTTTTCTGGATGTGCTACTCAAGAGGAAAGAGAACCACACACTGGGACACCAGGTTTACCGTAAACCAACCAACACGGATCGCTATCTCAATGCAAATTCTCACCATCACCCCGCACAAAAACGGGGAATCTTAAACACATTGGTGCATAGAGCTAAGACGATATCAGATGAAGAACACCTCGAAGCCGAACTCCAACATCTGAAGAACACACTACAACAGAACGACTACAGACTCAAAGACATCACAGCTACCATCAACAAACAACCAAAACACCCAAAACAACAGGAAGAAACAACAACTACTACTGGAACGACTTGCCTGCCATACATCAAAGGATGCACTGACAAAATTGGAAGAAAGCTGCGCAAACACAACATCAAAGTAATCTTCAATGCTCCAGAAAAACTATCAACAATTATTACCTTCGCCGAAAGATCGTACCTCGCCGCTCCAAAATCCAGGAGTCTACGAGATACCCTGCACTTGTGGAAAGGTATACATTGGACAAACAGGCAGAAACATCAATATCAGGCTAAAAGAACATATGCGAGATACTAAGTATGAATACACAGACAAATCAGCAGTAGCAGAACACTCAACAAACACGAAACACGGAATCAAGTTTGACAAATGCAGGAAACTAGCAACGGAACCACATTACTGGAGAAGATTGTACAGAGAAGCTATTGAAATACAGAAAAATCCGAACAATATCAACAGAGAAGACGGACTACAATTACCAAGTATCTGGAAATCATTCTTCACAGCCCAACGGAGAGCAACGGACACGCCTCAACAGAGCGGAATGATTACGCACCAACGGACACAGGACCATATATTAACCCCGGATCAGGACAAACTAGTCACTTCACTTCTGAAGAAGATCACGACAAGATGATCGAAACGTCAAGTAATTTAAACTTTCTACACGGCAGAGAACCCGAGAACCGAAGAGCAGCCACTATGAATCACTTAATCCGTTCCAAATACCTGTCGAGGTGAACTAAATTAAGGCTATATACTGCTATGATATCATGCAATACCTAACTTGTTGTTTTATTATATTTCTGATTTAAACTCAAAAATATGCACAAAAAAAAGCAAAATTTATCATTTAATAACAAAATATACGAAGTATGCTCCTACTGGTATCAGGTCACGTTTTTTGGGCTAAAGGTTGTTGTAACTCGGTTTGACTTAAAATTACAACAATTATGTATAAAATATAAATTTTGAAGAACAACATAAGCTTTCTTTTGAGATATTAGGCGTGTTTCTACTATTTACCGTTCTGGAGTTATGGCGCCATATGTCAGCACTTTGCCAAAAATTAGGATTTTTTCAAACTTTGAGCGACGAGCGGCACGGGTTAACGCCGTTTAATCGAGCTCAAATTTCGGCTATCTCAATATCTGGATCACGCTAATGTGAACAGTAGTGTATAAGCTACTTTATACATACAGTACCGATTTTAGCTATTTTATTATTTATCTCAAATCAGTAATACGAAATTTATGTTTTCTGTAGACACTCTGTTATAAAGCACGATGTGAAAGGTTTTAAACACCATAACTCATATGTACGCAACGCAATACGTTTGTAGAAGTGTAGACAATTACTGAATTCTATTTCGAGGTTTGAATCATGTCCAAAGTAACATAAAATTTATTGTCCAACACCGTACACGACAGATGGGTTTTTTGTTTGAGTTTTAAATAACGATTACCGTTGTTTTTATGATGTTTTCACAATATACATAATGGATATTTATCTTATTAAATAAGCATTTAAAGAATGCGGTTTAAATGTGTTTTATTTTCCTTATTTTTTACCTTTCCAACGAGTCAATATCGTGGTAATCATATTCAAGGAATAGTTTAGTTCATGTTTACTTTAGCCATCAATAATATATTTTTTTAAGTATTTATTTATATTTATATATAGTAAGTACCTATATAAAATAATTTGCAAAATAAACTAACGGATTAATCGATCAATAGTATCTATATCTACCTATATTCTTAAAAATAAGATATTGACATACGTATGTGTACACTTTTGAAAATTCCAAGGTTAACACCTCCATTTACATTTTTGTGTAGTTTTTATGTATTATGAACTTAAAAGGAGTATAAAACGATAAAAGATTGGAAACTGCTTGCGATATGACACAGTATGGTGTTTTTTTTTTAATGTTTTCAAATTATATTTTTACACAGGCTCCTAAAAATGTAACAAATGTGTTTTTTATCAATATTAAATTTGTATTTTCTGTAATATTCCATGATTCTTGTTTTTAAAACTTGTTGGCATCGATATAAATATGTTTGATAAAAAAGAAGTAAACGTTTCTTGAGATTTAACATTTCAAACAATTCTCAATGCATATTTTGCGTAGGTAGTTTTAGAAGCTATAAGTATTGCAACAAATCCCGATTATATTTGCGTTTTAATGTTGCCTTTGAAAGACATATTTTATGCCTTCTTGGTTGTTAACCTTTTAGTTGTCATTGATCTCATGTATGAATATGAACCTAAGTTTTCTTTTTTATTTTTATTACATTATTTTTAAAATAACAGCGAGCGAAGTAAAAATTTACAACCAAAACTCTTGAATTTGCTAAATCATGTTGGAGCTGGAATTTTTTTTGGTTAGTTTATCTCTGTTAGTGTTTCAAAATCTCTTTTATTTTGATTTATAATCTTTTGGTATATTACATATTTAGTTCTTTGTTTTATTTTTTCATGAATATAAGCACACTATACCGTCCACGGAATGAAACAAATGTTTAGAATATGAAAGGCAATTAATACTAAAAAGAAAATTTATAAATCTAAACCAAGAATGGCCAAGGTTTTTGTTATTTGATGTGTCATGTTATTCTTCTGAGACGTAATGCCTATGTAACCTTGCCCTACTATTTTATCTGAATCGAATAACAGGGGAAAATCATTTTTATCAAACATTTTATCACATTTTATTATAAAATATATAAAACAAATCACTATTTCAGTTGTTCTAACAAGAATTCACATTAAACGAGATTACTACTATAAACCTATCAAAAAACAAATGATCAAACACGAATCATTCTGTTATTTAGTTTTGCGATTAAAATACAAATATACTGGGGAAAATTTAAATTGTTTACTTAGTTTATATAGGTGTATCGTAATGTAAAATTCTGACTAATATCTTACTTGATCGTACAGATTTAATTAATGTAACGTAACTATGGATTTTGACGGTATGTTTATATCTTTCAAATGAGTGTTCGATGTTGGGAATTTTTAATTCAGTCGTTTCTGTAGTAACGAATTTCTATTTGGGGTTGCCAGGTGAGTTTTGCCTTGGAAATATGAGTTTGTTGAAAACAAACGGAAGAAGAGTCTTCTTTTTCGATTTCCTGAGAGTTTAGTATCTCTTCGAAACATTTTATCTAAAAATTTGATTACTTTTAAATTGAAATTCAAAAAAATGCCGGAATCTGCTTACTTTGACTGATAGTACAATGTGTTTGGTGCAAATATGATATGTATTAAGTTATTTGGTAGTTTGGAGCTGTCCCTGATTTAATCCTGGAGTCTTGAAGATCAACATTCGAGGCAACTTTCTGGCTGTAGGTTTTCAACTGGCGTTTTGGTACACTTGATAGGAGCTGCCCAGAGACAGGCATTGCTGGGAATCACTGGTGCAAACAACAGCACAGGGACAGCTTCTTTAGAGGCCATTGTGGGCCTCCCCCTGTTGGAGCTTTATGTGAAGGCGGAGGCTATGAATGCGATCCTTAGACTGAAAACCAACAATTTGTACGAGTACGATACTGGACAGGCCATTGCTGAAATGCCGACGGACAGTATGGCACCCGAGGCTCTATACCGAGCAGAGACCAGGCACGTAGGGTTACTCATGTTCTCAATGACTGGTTCACGGACGGATCCAAATCCAGCCAGGGCACAGGAGCCGGTATTTGCGGACCGAGCCCTCATGAAAGGGTATCCATAAGCCTGCGGAAGCATGCGACGGTCTTCCAGGCAGAGGTATTCGCCCTTGCAGCCTGCGCAGAAATGATTGCAAAGGGGGGAAAATAGATATATTGACTGATAGCCAGGCTACTATCAGGGCAGTCTCGAACCCTGTAACTAGGTCAAAACTAGTTAGAGACTGCAAACAATACCTCAATTCATTGGCACAGGATCACACGGTGTCGCTGATTTTGGTGCCGGAACATGAGGATATAAAGGGCAACATAATAGTCGACGAACTAGCCAAGGAGGGCTCTAAAAGCCACTTCATAAGTCCAGAGCCCGTATGTGTGATTACTAAGGATTCTGCTAAAAGAGAGATCTGGACCTGGCTGGACAAACCAAGCACAAACAAATGGAGGACGACTGAAGGTCAACTCCAAGCCAAAGCGCTAATAGGGGATGGGGATGCTAAGTTCTCTGATAACCTACTTAGACGCAGCAAGAAAGAAGTTAAAACTGGTAACTGGACACTGTCCCCTGAAAAAGCATTTATGCAACACAGGCCGAGTAAGCGAACCCTGGTGCAGAAGATGTGAGGTACAGGAGGAAACGAGTTTACATGTAATCTGCACATGTGAGGAGTTGAAAGTTCTCCGGCAGAAACATTTTGGGAAGGACCTATTGGGGCCCTCGAAAGTTCTCAAGTTTCCACTGGGGAAGATACTGGGCTTTATAGAGAACACCAAGCTTCTCGAGTGGAAGTAAGAGATTTAATAGGGACGGTACAATGAGCACCTAGCTCAAGTGCCTGGACTAAAGGTGTCCACCCTAACGTTATGAATGAAATGAATGAATGAATGGGAGTTGAAATAATTTATTTAACACGCAGTTTATATTGGAGGAGTTGACTGTACCAGCAGTAAGCGATTTTATCATCCTCCTGAACTTTTAATTTCGAAAATACGTACAAGATATTTCAAGGTTAGATATTTTTGGTATATTTGAGGTTGGTCATGATTCTGTGGATTTCATATACGTATTTCTTGTCAGTCTTTTATGTTCATTGAGTTGGCGCATTGACTTATGAAAGTTCATACGGTGAGATATTCCGGGGGAAATTTGAATTTTACTTATGTTTATAAATCGACAGATTTAAGTTCTTAGTCTGAATTGAAATAGTAGAAATTTTTACAATAGTGGTTTTTATATAGTAAATGAATCTACTTACCTGAGAGTATTTGTAGAAGGCTTATTTCTTTGTTACGTTTTGGACACTAATTCAAATAAATTGTACACCATTTGTAAAACCGTTTTTATTTAATATAACGTATAGAAAAACATTACTAAATGATAACTAAACAATCACATTAAAATTTTTACAATATTGGTTTTTATGTAATAAATGAATCTACTTACCTGAGAGTATTTGTAGAAGGCTTATTTCTTTGTTACGTTTTGGACACTAATTCAAATAAATTGTACACCATTTGTAAAACCCTTTTTACTTAATACAACGTATAGAAAAACATCACTAAATGATAACTAAACAATCACATTAAAGATACATTGATATTAGATGATATTGGGAATTATAAGGAGTGTTGGTCACAGCGATACATCCACCCCCCACGCCCCAAGGGTTCTTGAATAATTTAGTCTTCTTCCTACTCGTTAAGAGGGGGTATGAAATCGTTTGAGTGGGGAAGATTTTTACAGCCACGGCCCCTATAAATTGAGATCCGATTTATTTCTGAAGTTGTTGGGAGTATTACAAATGACTCTGAATGGTGTTCAGTAAAATTAAACAGTTATTTACTTTATAAAATATAATTTAAAATATTGTCTACAAGTTTTGTAGCAATAAATACTTATGTTTATGTTAAAACAGCAATTTTTATATATAATAAAATAGGTATATTTTAGTAAAACGTTCAGGTTTATTACAAACCTTAGTCATACACATAAAATGTGTAATTGATCAAATATAAAAGTTAAATAATTGACATGTAAAACTTTTAATTAAAAAAAAAATGTATGCCAACAGTTTTGTTTTATTGATAAAATCAGTTTCCTTTTTGTTTTAATTTGAAAATTAAATAATTTAGGTTTATATCTGTGTATAAACCTAGTAACACATTTAATTCAAGTAGAAAAGTAAAAAAAAATATATAAACTTACTTTAGAGTTACGTTTCACATTACTTTTCTTATCGCACTAGATTATAATACGTGGGCTTGTTATGAATATTTGGAACATAGTTTCCAATGTTTGGATTTATTTAAAGGATTTACTGTCATTGGGGGATTAATATGATGCTTAATTTTTATTAAAAAATTAAATTTTACTTTTCTAAATGTGTCACTATGTTTATACATAGAGATAAATCTAAATTATTTAATATTCTTCTTTCTTATACAATAAATAATAATAAAATAAAATCAGTGCATACCAGTATTACAGATGTATGTTCATTCATTCATTCATAACGTTAGGGTGGACACCTTTAGTCCAGGCACTTGAGCTAGTTGCTCATTGTACCGTCCCTATTAAATCTCTTACTTCCACTCGAGCAGCTTGGTGTTCTCTATAAAGCCCAGTATCTTGCCCAGTGGAAACTTGAGAACCTTCGAGGGCTCCAATAGATCCTTCCCGAAATGTTTCTGCCGGAGTACTTTCAACTCCTCACATGTGCGGATTACATGTAAACTCGTTTCCTCCTGTAGCTCATATCTTCTGCACCACGGTTCGCTTACTCGACCTGTGTTGTATAGATGCTTTTTGAGGGGACAGTGTTCAGTGACCAGTCCAGTAATGGTTTTAACTTCTTTCTTGCTGCGTCTAAGTAGCTTATCAGAGAACTTAGCATCCCCATCCCCAATTAGCGGTTTGGCTTGGAGTTGACTTTCAGTCGTCCTCCATTTATTTGTGCTTGCTTTGGCCAGCCAGGTCCAGATCTCCCTTTTAGCAAAATCCTTAGTAATCCCACATACGGGATCTGGACCTATGAGGTGTCTTTTAGAGGCCATCTTGGCTAATTCGTCGGCTATTATATTGCCCTTTATATCCTCATGTCCCAGCACCCAAATCAGCGATATCGTGTGATCCTGTACCAATGAATTGATGGATTGTTTGCAGTCTTTAACTAGTTTTAACCTAGTTACAGCGCTCGAAACTGCCCTGATAGCAGCCGGGCTATTAGTCATTATATTTATTTTCCTCCTCATGCAGCTCCCCTTTGCAATCAATTCTGCGCAGGCTGCAAGGGCGAATACCTCTGCGTGGAAGACCGTCGCATGTTTCCCGAGGCTTATCGATACCCTTTGATGAGGGCTCGGTCCGCAAATGCCGGCTGCTGTGCCCTGGCTGGATTTGGATCCGTCCGTGAATCAGTCATTAAGAACATTAGTAACCCTACGTGCCTTGTCTCTGTTCGGTATAGAGATTTTCACCTCTACAGTGAAGATAATTTCGGGTGCCATACTGTCCGTCGGCATTTGCAGCAATCCAGTACCGTACTCGTAGTATCAGTGTGCCCTCCAACCTTAATGTTCGGATGCCACAAATTGTTGGTTTTCAGTCTAAGGATCGCATTCATAGCCTCCGCCTTCACATAAAGATCAAAGCAAGATGTATGTTAAAGAAAAGCAACTGAAAAAAAAAAAATAAAAACTAAAACAATCCGACAAAGACAGAAAAATGTCTAAATTTGTAATTAAGAAATGAAAAGCAGTAGTATCAACAGCTTGATAAAGGTAGCAACTGTCTACCGAAGCGTACGTACGAAAATAAAAACTCAACGTTTATTCATTATTGACTTACAAATCCAATTATCAAATATCATTTTATTCGAATTGTACCTAAATGGTGATACATACAATAGAATACAATGGTTTATTAATATTGAAAACCGGTTACCAAGCAAATTTGGCCGCCTGATGAAACTTGGCCGAGCGAGCTTGAAGGACCGGGCAGGCCCGACGGGCTTGCGGGCCGTCCATTTCATTATAAAAAAGCCCGGCCCGGCCCGCATCTAGAATTTCTCGGTGCGGCCCGTTCGCATCCCCAAAAGATACGCTCTTAACGCTAACTCACGCAGAAGCAGAAGAAACTAAAGCATTTATCGATACACGCTACCCCTTTGGGGTGGCCTGCTCCCACTCCAAAGAGTATTATAAATTTATTACCTGCAATATTGTCCCAAAAATAATGCTATTTGTGGCGATGAGGATTATTCTGGAAATTACCATAATGCGTCATAAAATATAATAGGTTTTTTAATGAGTCCTTAATTCATATTTTTGAAGTGTTTGTCCATACAATTGGTTATGCACTTCTAACCTAATATAAATATGTATATATTATTTACACTGTTACGATCAGGTGTGCGTGGCGTGCGGAAGCAGTGTGTGCTCCACCTGATGCAACTTAGTAAGAAAAGCGGTACACACGAGTATGACGCTTGGAGTCGCTGTAATGATTAATAAAAAAAGAAAGATCCAAAACGTAACGATAACTTTATTGTAATAATAAAAAAAAAGAAAAACTGGCCACGTGGTTGCTGACTTCTGGTGTTAAGATTAATGTAAAAAGAACAGCACGTGGTTGCTGTATTCTGATATTAGAATTAAGACAAAAGAAGGAATAGCACGTGGAAGCCGAATTCCTGAGATTAATTTAAAAGTGACGCAATTAATCCGTTTCTATAAGTGAATAGTAAATGACTGCTAGTGAGAGCAAAGTTACTGGCAATTACAAGTTAAAAGAATATAAATAGCAACAGTAATGAAATAAAATAAAAGAAAGCGATAGATACGTTTTAAATAGGATTACTTAGCTGTAGCTTGAAGTTGAGTTCGAAGCTTTTGTGTATGCTGGAGGGCAGCACGTGGTTTCTGTGTTTCGAGTTAAAAAAAAAGGTCGTTGCGACGGCAAAACTAACTGAAGAGAACAGAGGTTACTTAGCTGTAGCTTGAAAACAAGGGAGCTTCGAAGCTGAATGGACAGCACGTGGTTTCTGTGTTTTCGAGTCAAAACGAGTCCGTCACAACGGCAAATTAACTGAACTGGAACAGAGAGCGCGCGTAGCGTGCAGAGCCCTTATAAAGGCTCGGTAAGTAGGTACAAAAAAAAGGATGAACCAATAGCAACGTCCAGAGATGCACAAAGGATCATAAAAGACGAAGCGTCTAAGAGTTTGGCGCGTAAATGAATGAATTTAAAATAAGCGAGTTTAAATTTCGTGGCGCGTAAGTTAAATATTTCCGCGCGAAAAGGAACCGCTAATGAATGAATTTTAAAATTGCCTTCAAAATAACGTTTATATCGCTGATGTTGTCTATGATTAAAAGAAGCGAACTGAATTACTGAAATCAATGTCATTTCGATTCAATGCAAAGTGTAACAACACATGTGAACGCAACTATATTATGTTTTAAGAGAGTTTACAAAATTTTAACTAATATGGGCGGTAGAGCATATATATATATATTTTTATTTTATAGGAATGTACCGGAAGAACCTTATTCAGTGATGATTTAATAAAGTTATTAATTAGGAATATTCCGATAATATTACGAAAATAATGACTCACAAAGACCCACGATTTTTGCGATTTCCTGTGTGAAGAGAATCCCGATAAAATTTTATCACCGCATATTTTTTACCCGACATAATTTCAGATAATTAAAGCGGTGCTAATTTACATCAGTAATTGTGTGGAAGAACGTAATCGCTCAGAAATACTCGCCGTTATAATAGTGTGTGCACTCCTACATGAGCCAAGGTGTTGAGTCTTGAATATGGTATTTAAAATTCGCCTGATCTATATTTCCAAATGACGTCACGTCATTCAACGATATTCAAGACCAAATAAGGAAAGAATGCGCTTACGTTGGACAATTACGGAATAATGTTCTGTTTGTAAATATTTAATCAGTCTGCAATGTTTGCGGTTTTTATTTATTTAGAAACATTCGTTTATTCAAGTGACTGATAAACAGCACGTATTGTTAAAACCGGCCCACCTATAGTCACTCGCAAAATTGAGCGTACGCCTACGAGAAAAAAAAGAAGCAAGCGTGTTTTTGCAAAAAAAATATTTATATTACAAGTAATATTTCAATACATGTACAAATTCAAATAAACGAATACTGATAATTCTGTTCGACAAAAGCCTTTAATATCTGAAACAAACCGTGTTTAGCGTTTGGAATTTGCAAAAATCTATAATAAATCATTCTCTAGATTTTTGGCGGAGTGCTATATTCTCAGACGAATCAAAAATAAATTTATTTGACTCCGGCGGTAGGCAAATGGTATGGAGGCAGCCACGAACAGAAACACACTGTCAAGCATGGAGGTGGTTCCATACTTTATTGGGGCCAATGGAGCTACCGGAAATTTGGAATTCATTGACGGTATTATGGAGAAGACAAAATATTTTGAGATACTTAAGAAAAATCTGAAAGCGTCAGCTATAAAACTCAGTACGCAACGGGTATATTATTTTCAACAAGACAATGACCCTAAGCATATCGCTTAAGGTTGCTGCAGACCCCCCCCCCTCCCCTCTTGCACCCCCCCCTCCAATCCCTGGATCTAAATCTGATTGAGCACCTGTGCGCTGAAGTCAAGAAACGCATGAAGGATGTTAATCCTAGCAACAAGAATTGCGACGTGAAATAATGAAAGTTTGAGAAAATTTCCCAGACAGTGATACAGAAGCTTGTAGACTCTATGCCACAACGACTACAGGCTGTCATTGGTCACCAAAAATAAAATGCAATGATATTAACATCAGTGTTATGAAAAACTAAAAATAAATACATATCATGCTACCGAAAAATTAAGCGTACCTACATTTAAATTACATTTGCATCAGTACTTGGTACGTAACCTTTTGGCATCGATGGCAGCGTGTAGTCGTTGTGGCATAGAGTCTACAAGCTTCTGTGTCATTATCGGGGAAATATTTTCCCAAACTTTCATTATTTCACGTTCCAATTCCTCCTTGTTGTTAGGGTTAACATCCTTCATACGTTTCTTTACTTCCGCCCACAGGTGCTCAATCGAATTTAGATCGGGGGATTGAGGCAGCAACCTTGGTACATTATACACGGTGGCCAGAAAAGGGCGGATAATCGCCAGGTAGAACGATTCTTTATTCAATTCTGAGGCGATAATCTTAATCCAAAAAAGTTATAAGTACGGTCCTTCCTTAAGGCATACGAGACCATAAAATCTTAAGATATACGGCTAAAATTGAGCAAAATTCGTCAAATTTATCTATGTAAAATCATTGTGGTGAAATTTAGAACTGGAATTATCTCAAATGCGTTTATGTAACTAATCGATTAATACCAATGGTTTACATTTTTAACATTTCTTCATTGGTGTTTTTGAAATTAAAGTACGTATGGCAACGTGGTACTGTAAGGCTGCTTGTTTAAAAGTAATAAGTAGTTGTCAATTTTTGACGTTTCTCATGTGACATTTGGCTGTTGAAATAAGATAAACATTTTGTGCTGTTCTTAATACTGAACAATGTTTACCTTTGGAGAATACGCCGACATGTATATGGTATTCGGATTTTGCAATGGAAATGCAAACTTGGCAAAAGAGGAATATCAAATACGGTATCCACAACGGCGACATCCATCCACCAACACGTTCCGTAGATTGGATCAGCGACTTAGAGAAACTGGCACCTTTATACCGAATTATCGTAACAGCGGTAGACCTAGAGAGCGTCGAACAGTTCAATTAGAAGAGCAAATATTGGATGCTGTTTACGAAGATCCAACGTCCAGCACAAGACAAATAGCT
Source organism: Cetonia aurata (assembly GCA_949128085.1). NCBI lineage: Eukaryota > Metazoa > Arthropoda > Insecta > Coleoptera > Scarabaeidae > Cetonia > Cetonia aurata. Next base: position 22,363,349 of record OX421889.1, on the reverse strand, counting down.
CGGGAACTGAATATTCCTAGCACAACAACAGTGCACTCAGCACTATCTCAAACTCTTTTGCGTCCGTTTCATGCAAGGAAACTGCAGCCTTTGTATGTAAACGATAATGTGCACAGAAGAATGTTTTGTAACAATGTTTTACAAAGGATTCAAGAAGAGCCGAACTTTTTATTGCATATTCTCTGGAGCGACGTATGCTTGTTTACGAGAGATGGCGTCTTTAATAGCCATAATTTTCATTTTTGGGCGGACGAAAATCCCAAGGCAGTAACGGAAATTGGACATCAGAGAAGATTTTCGGTAAATGTTTGGCTGGGGATTTTAAATCTCCGAGTTGTTGGACCAATATTTCTTCCAAATCGTCTAAATGGAATTCAGTACGTTAACGTTTTAGAAGAAGTACTGGATAATATTCCATTGAATTTGAGACCCAACATGTTGTACATGCATGATGGGGCACCCGCTCACAATGCCAGAATTTCGAGGGATTGGTTAAACGAACACTTTCCGAATCGGTGGATAGGGCGTAACGGTCCAATAGCATGGCCAGCAAGATCTCCCGATATTCATCCTCTGGACTTTTTCGCTTGGGGGTTTTTAAAGGAAAAGGTCTATGCAACGCCTCCAGCTAACGAAGAGGATGTAATTAATAAAATTACGGCGGCAGTTCGATTAATCACCCCCGATATGTTGGAGCGCGTTTTGAATTCGCTTCCTCGAAGATTGGAATTATGTCTGGAAACTGATGGCTACCAATTTGAACAGTTGTTATAATTTTTTCATATTATCTTTAAATTTCAATAAAATTTTTATCCATGTTAACATAAAATTCTTGCTAATTTGCGTATTTACCTGATTTATAGTAAATAAAAAAATGATTACTGCCACAATACTTGTCTGATTAGGTGTTGCCAAATTTACAATTCTTTTAAGCTGCTCGTGTGACTTAAGAAAACACTGTATTACTTTTCTCAATTAAGATTGTCAACTCAGAATTAAACAAAGATTTTGCCTGCATGGTGTTTGTCCGCATTTTTCTGGCCACCGTGTATATTAACCACTGCCTAACTATATATATGCGGTATTTGTTTCCCCTAAATTGGTAGCAACTAAAGCATGATATAAAAATAACACTCGGTATTTTAACGGCTAACCGCTAGTGTATAAAAAAAACGCAGTATATTTCCCATTTTATAACACCGCGTATAGTGAGAATAAGCAGATTAAATATTTAATAAATCAAATAATAAATATTACCTACTTTATTCAAAAACCGCTACATTTTATTACATAATTTGAAAAAAAAAATGGGATATGTTCTAAACATCCTACCATCTATGATCCTACACAATAAGAGAAAAATTTATTTCATTCCTGGTATTTTTCCTTTAGTTACATCAAAGGATTTTTTATCTCTAAACAAATATATTCATTTCCGAACCGCACAAACACGTGCAGACGAAGGATCTCACTATTTTACTTCAATTTTATTGGTAAGGTTATGTTTATAGGCAGAAAAGAGGCGGTACCAATTTAATAAATTAAGGAAATATTAGTTTGCAACCAAATATACATGGTACTCAGAATCTTCCATAAGAGTGAATTATCAATTAATTTATATTATATATTATTATTTAGAACATGCAGTGTCAACGAAATTGTTCAGCTTTATCAGCATATGGTTTTTCGCCAAAAGTTTTATATTTTTTTATAAAAGAAAATTGTTTAAATACAGTAAACTACATTGTTGAATTGATTCTTTCTCAATAATCTCCTATTTTAAAACGATACTGCGTTTAAAACAATATTTTGGTGTATTATACTATTACAAAATTATTCTAACTGAAATTTTATTTGTTTTTAAGGTTTCAAGGCTAGTGATTCTACACGAAGAAGCTGAAGATGGAAATGCAATGCCAGACCTCGAGATGCCTGTCAAGGTCGTCAGCAATGCCGTTTCAAATTTGGTTAAGGTAAAACAACGCCCCATAACGAACTTTACTCCCATTTCCTAATATAATAGCACTATAGGCCTGCTGGCCCAGGGCTTCTACCGCCTGCCTCCACATCTTTCGATTAGTTGCCGTTTCCTTCCAATTCTGTATTTCAAGACGCCTCAAATCTTCATTCACTGCATCCATCCATCTTCTCCTGGGCCGTCCTTTCCTTGCCTTGGATCCTCCTTGCTCCTCTATTACTGATCTAGATGTTCGATCCTTGGATTTGTCCTCCTTTTCCGCGAGACTCTATCTTTTACTCCTGCATATATCTTTCTTAATATCTTCCGCTCCCAAACGTCCAGGCTATCTTCCTATTTTTTTGTTAAAATTTACGTCTCGCACCCATATAGGACTGTCGGTCGGATGACTGTTTCGTATAGTCTTAGTTTTGCTTGCCTGGTTAACACTTTTGACTTGAGTAGTCTTAACAATGCGCCCGCACTTTTGCTTCCCTTGGATAGCTTATTCAAGATCTCCTCAAAATGCTCCTTCCATCTATCCAGCGTCTCTTCAATGCTCCCGAGTAAATTACCCTCTTTAGTTTTATAAAACTTTGTTCTCGTAGCTCTGCCACATTTTTGTTTCTTAGCTTCTTGATAAAAATTTCTAATTTCTTTATTTCTAAAATGATCCTCTATCTCTTCTATTCTTTGATCAGTGAACTGCCTTTTTTTCCTTCGCAATAATTGTTTTACTTCATTTCTTATTTTACCGTAAATACACTCCGCCAAAAAAGTATCGCATAATTTAGTTTTGAATCATAAAAGTATGGCATAATCTTTGTTTGTAGCATAAAGTTGTAAATATACTTTAATGCGCTCTAAGATATAATTTCTATGATTGTTTAAATAAAATACAGGCCAAATAAAAACAAGAACTCATACTTGAGATTTTTATTAAAACAAGAAATTATAATTTTGGAAAGAAAAATGTCATAACAGTAGCTTTTAATACTGAGTATTGCCACCTCTGGCTCTTATGACCGCTCGCATACGGTTTGGCAGAGATTCGATTAACCTCCGTATATAAGCCTGATCCAAATTCTCCCACTCGTCGCGGAGAGCATTTTCTAGTCCATGCAGGTCCGCTGGGGCAACATTTTGGGTTCGTATCCGTCTGTGAAGGAGGTCCCACACGTGCTCGATAGGGTTCATGTCCGGACTTACCGCAGGCCAATCTAAAACTGGAATACCAACATCGTTAAGGTATTCCTGGACGATTATTACAACATGCGGTCGTGCATTAACATGAATTCGTTTCCTATAATTGGCGCATATGGTACTACATGTTCTTCTAAAATGTCCGTTATATACCTGTGGGCAGTCAGTGTACCTCTGTCTACTGGTACTAACTCTGTACGACCTGTTAAACAGATGCCTCCCCAAACCATAATAGAGCCACCAGCGAAATTAGGTCTAGGTCTGATATTACACTGCGAATAGCGCTCACCGTCTCGTCTGTACACTGAGATACGCCTATCTGAGGTGTAAAGACCAAATCTTGACTCATCTGTGAAGAGTATATTGGCCCAGTCATTAATGTTCCAATTTACATGTTCTCTGGCAAACCTTAAGCGAGCCACTCGGTGGTTCCTAGTGAGACGAGGAGCTGTTACAGCTACTCTAGCTCTTAATCCACTCTGTCGTAACCTATTCCGAATAGTTTGAGTACTCACACGAGTATTTCTGACTCTAGCCAAGTCGTTCTGCAATTGTCTCGCAGTTACATGTCTTCGACGTAATGCTTGTAGTAGTAAATAGCGGTCATCTTGGCGAGTAGAACATCTTGGACGACCTGGTACAGGTCTTCTACTGTAAATGCCTGTTTCCCTATATCTGGCTACGGCTCTAGAAACACTTGACTGATTGATGTTCATCAAATTAGCAACGTATGCTTGAGATCGTCCATCTTCGATTAAAGCAACTATAGCAGCCACTTGTTCTGAAGTTAAATTGCTCATTTTAGTTTTAAAAGCGTTGGTACAGAACTCTGACTTCGCACTTTAAAATTTGTCCGTATAGGAAGACTTTCAATAAACAACTGAGCAAACCTTACACATATGCATTTTTCTAAATGTGTTCTTTTAGGAAAAAAATAAAGTAAAAACGCTAAGTTCCATTATTTTGTTAGTGTTTTTATAGTTCACATACACGAGGCAAACTTTTTGTAAACGTATAAAAATATCTTGGTTCATAAATGCCCTTTTTTAGTTTATGCGATACTTTTTTGGCGGAGTGTAGCTTTGCTTTCCTCGTTTCTTTTAGTGATCATTACCGTTCTCGCTTTATTTCTTTGTTCTATGGCTATATTACATTCTTCGTCGTACCACATTTTGTGTTTTGAACGGTTTTTGTTGTGTCTCACGTTTCTTTTAAGTAAATTAGTACACTATTTCTCTAACTTCTTTAATTAACTTTTACAGACGGGTATCAGGTATCAGTACACTACGTTCTTACTTCCATTAGTCTTACATCCATGCTGCCGTCTGGAGATATCCATGTTCCTTTGTGTATTTCCTTATGGTTAAAAAAAAGTGCTCATTATCCTCATGTCATTCTCTACTGCAAATTGAATAAGTTTTATTCCATTTTCATTACTATTAAGATGTTTACTGTTTCTACCTGTTACATTTCCTAATAATAATAATAATAACAACTATTCAGGTTGGTAGAGAAACTATTAACAGTTCCGAGGATCCCATACTCAGGCAAGATATGCCTTCAGCCCTGGTCAGGGTGGAGAAATCCGCAAAACTACTCGAAGAAGCAAGCGGCATGCTGAAAAACGATCCATATTCGGGCCCGGCCAGGAAGAGGCTAATAGAAGGGAGCGGTGGAATCTTGCAGGTACTGCAAACGATAACCATTATTTATTTAATATTAAATTAAAGGTTCTGTTTCTTAGGCGACGTCAGCTCTGCTCTTATGTTTCGACGAATCGGAAGTAAGGAAAATAATTCGCGAATGCAACAGGGTATTAGACTATCTGGCTGTTGCTGAAGTTATCGAGAATATGGAGGAGTTAGTGCAATTTTTGAGGGATTTAAGCCCATGCCTTAGTAAGGTGTCGAGGGAAGTGTCGGCGAGGGAGCAAGAATTAACCCATCAGGTAGATTTCTACTTTAATAGTCATTAATAATAATCATCACAGTCATTGTAATTAAATAAAAAATAAAAGTTGTGTTTTGAATTGTATGTTTGCAGTAAATAGTTAAATGTTTAATTTTTACAATGATATATCGCGTAGTGACATACACACAATGTATCAAGTCAAAAGGTCGAAACAATTGTTTTGGAAATTCGTGAATTTTTATTTTCAACAGAAGATCGAATAAATTTTCGCGAAAAAATGTCATATTTAGTGACAGGCAAATCGCATTCGCATGATCATTCATTGGAACTCTCATTTGAATTGTCATTTCAATGCCAAACTTCTAACGTAAAGCTTTCGTTTGACTAACAGTTATATCATGTATGTATTTAAAAAAAAAAAAAATTTGAAAAGTTGTACAAATTATTAAACCATCAAACAAACATAAATATAAGAGATTTCAGTTCATTCAAAACATTCTAGGGAGAAGTCATATCTAATAGAGAGGTACTTAACACCTCTCACTGAATATTTTTCCATTATTATCATGGTACGACAAAAATATTTCTAAGGTGTGACACAATACAAAATTCTAAATAAATTTTCCATGTATTTTTCATCAGTGTAGGAGTAACAGTTGACACATGGAAGCCGTTCATTAAAAGTCTTTGAATTTGCAATGATACCTTGATCATTGAAAAATTGATGAACCATTCAATGTATTATTTTTCGTACCGATTTTGGACTCTTATAGCAAACTACCCACGCGCTCTATAACATCGAGAAAGCTGATTGGCTTAGAAGTCGAGCTGTTGTTAGTTCCGTAGTTTTAAGTGGCAAAAATATGATTATTGATCGATTCTGTTAAATAGTATTTTATACCGGGTGTCCACACTTAAGTGTGCACTATTGATAACTTTGTTATCTTTGGAGGTACAGAATCGGTCAAATGGACAAAGTAGTACTATTTTACTATTATTGTGAAAACAGAAAAACAATTGAGCGTCGCATTCTCTAGATATTCGTCCAAAATTATTTTTTTTAATGGAACGCTCTGTATATTCTTTTTGCAATTTAAAAGAAAATTCCAAACTGAACAAAAAAGTCTTAGTACACTATTATAAAAAAATGTCAAATAAAGTAGTTACTGAGAAATCTTTATCTTTGCTTTGTTGGCATGAAATTGATATACCTATGGAAAATTAAAGCGTCACATTCATTAAAGCGTTTAATTTAATAAACAAATAAAAATAAATACAAAAATAGTCAAGAAAATTACTCAAATTAAATGTTCAAAGACACCTCCTTCCATTTAAATACATTTTATCAATCTTCTGTGAACATTACGAGTAGCTCCTAAAATTGTCCTACCGTCGATGTCGTCAATGATGTTGGAAATTCTTTCCTGAAGCTCATCCACTGTTGTATATCTATGTTTGTACACTTGATTTTTTACTGCTCCCCACAAGAAGAAATCTAATGGCGTCATGTCAGGTGAACGCGCGGGCCACTGAATAGGACCATTTGTGCCAATCCATCTATTTCCAAATAATCTTTCTAATAACTCACTTGTGTCACGGTGATTATGTGCGGGCGCTCCATCTTGTTGAAAGTAAATAATCTGTCCGTCTACCAAATTTAATTCATCCAGAAAATTTTCTAAAATTTCTGTCAATAATGCCACATATCTTTCTCCTGTTAAAGAACCCCGATAGAAAAATGGTCCAACAATTCGGGATCCGATTATACCACACCAAACATTTAAACTAAATCGGTGTTGGGGATTACAAGGATAAACAGCAAATGGGTTTTCACGACTCCAGTAATGATTATTTCTTTTATTGAACATCCCGCGATTAGAAAAGTTAGATTCATCACTCCATAAAATGTGTCTAAAGAAATTGTGATTTTCTTCAAAAGCATTGATAAACCATTGAGCAAACGTTAATCGTCTTTGATAATCGCCCAAAAGTAGAGTTTGAACAGGCTGATATTTAAAGGGAACATATTTATATTTGTTCAGAATTTTATGGATCCTGCTACGAGAGATACCTGATTCTCTGGACAAATCCCTTACAGAATTATTTGGTTGTACCTGAAAATATGCCAACACATTTATTTCTGTCTCTGGTGATAATATAAAATCATTTTTTTTTTCCTCTTCTTTATAAAAATTGTTTCGTTGCTTCTTAATCTTCGATAAAGTTTTAAAAAATAGCGACGATCTGGTACATCACGGTCAGAAAATTGCTGAATGTAACGTTCTAGCGCTCTATCTGAATTTTTGTTAAACAAGTACAACTACAACATATCACACTTTTCCAAATGAGTGAATGCCATTGTTACGGTTGAAAAAATTGTAAAAACAGTACTTTTTCCCCACAGTAACTTTAACAACAACAAATATAAACAATTTGACAGCTACTAAACAATGTGACGCTTTAATTTTCCATGGGTATATCGATTTCATGCAAACAAAACAAAGATAAAGATTTCTCAATAACTATTTTATTTGATATTTTTTTATAATAGTGTACTAAGACTTTTTTGTTCAGTTTGGAATTTTCTTTTAAATTGCAAAAAAGTATACAGGGCGTTCCATTAAAAAAAAATAATTTTGGACGAATATCTAGAGAACGCGACGCTCAATTCTTTTTCTGTTTTCACAATTGTTAGCACCATAAAAAATACTACTACTTTGTCCATTTGACCGACTCTGTACCTCCTAAGATAACAAAGTTATCAATAGTGCACACTTAAGTGTGGACACCCGGTATATGTATACGTGTTTCAATTTACTGTGTATACAGGATGTGTCAACTTGCTTTATATCGATATGCGTGAAATACAAGAAAAGGAAAATTATGACAGTATTAAGTTTATTTTTTGATTTAGTTAATCTGAAACATATTTGGAGTTTAATTGAAGTATATGTAGGTATATAGTATTGACGGAGTAAAGCTCAATTTTTTTTTTTTGTTAATCCGTATGAAATCTGTATTCATATCTTTTCGTATTTATAAGTCGAACACATCTCCAAAGACTAGGAATTCCTTTCTTGCCTTTTGCTATAATAGATTCCTCTATTGTTTGATTGACTTGAGAATTCGAAAACATGTACCCACGAATGCATATCTTTTCGTGTACTTAAATATTTGTACTCGACGGAAGTTTGAATGTACTTGAAATGTACTGGTATTAGTTTCTCCTAAATACTACTCCAGTATATACGGGAGACCTGCACGGGTAAGTACAGCATTGTGCGTGTATGCGTATGTATATGCTTTTGACTAATGTAACTACATACTAGTACATATATATTTTTTTACTATTCCATCTTCTAGAAAGAAATAATATTATTATAAATAATTCAATGCAGATTTTCATATACCTAAACCATACAATATTATTGATTCAAATGAGGCAGTGTAAATAGTTTTGTTTGACAGATTTGTACAGTTGACAGGGTAAAATATTTTTACAAAAAATAAGTGAATTTGAATAGCTTATTATGATTTGTCAAGGAATGAAAAAAAAATATATAATATACAGCACGTTCAATTTGAAAAAAATGGTGCATCGTATAACGTACTGACAAGAGCAAACATCCTGTATGCGATAAAAAAAATTGAGTTATAGAGCACTTGATTTTAAGTAACTTTAACTAAAACATTTTTCGATTAAATGATTGAGTAAAGAGTAGAGCATTGTCGATCGGTACCAGATAAGTGGCACACCCGGTAGGTTTCTATTTATGATATCAATACAGTAGTACCCCCATATCCGCGGGGGTTTGGTTCTGTGCTCTTCCGCGGATACTGAAAACCGCGGATAGTAGCGAACGCTTTATTTCCGAATACAATATAAAATATGAAGCAAAGTTAAAACAATGAAACAAGAAAACATAAGTTATATAATATTTATTTAAAATAAATAAACAATAAATAAATAAATATTCTTGTGCTGTGGCACAAATAGAATTTAAGTTTAATAAATATATAAGTTCATACATATGTACATATAGTACATATTTACATACACAACAAGAAAAACTTTATCATCGTGAGCTACATATTCATTCATCTTCCTCCAAGTCTAAGTTAGCAGTCGATTGTTTACTTAGATCCGAAGCAAATGATGTTGATGGCTGTGCATTATCGATAGTTTTGTCTACTTTTTCAAAGAACATTGTTATTGTTAGTTGTTGTTTTTGTCTTTTCATTTCAATAAACAAATCCTCCAAAGGTTTCAAGGCGTCTGTTATAGTGCGAGTAATTTTTATACCGCGTTCCATTATTATATCATATTCTACTATCTGTTCTTTTAATTTTTGAACAGTTCGAAATATCGCTGAAAATTTTTCAAGCGTCCATGCTGGCGGTTCTTGTTGACCTTCATCCTCATCGTCACTCGCTTCTGGAGAAGATTTCACAAGGTCTACCAATTCCTCGTTGGTGAATACTTGATCCTCTTCGTTTATGTAATCACCGAGTTCCTCTTTGGTTATATCGTTAAATCCTTCTCCATTTATTTTCTGCGCTATGTTAAATAGATAGATAATTAGATGTGAATTAATATCATGTGTGTCTTCAGAACTAAGAACGATGTCATTCCACAGATTTTTCCAACATGCTATTATCGTTTCTGACTTTAATTCCTCCATCGCTCCTTTGATAAATAGAATTGCGTCATCAATTGCAAATGACTTCCAGCATTCCATGAGCCCGATATCAGAGCATTCGTTAGCCATTGTATACAGCGATTCGAAAACCTGTCGAATATATATGGCTTTAAAGCATCTAATGACACCTTGATCAAGGGGCTGAAGCAATGAGGTCGTGTTAGGTGGTAAAAAAAACCACTTCAACATTTTTATTTTCTGTGCCTAGTGACACAGGATGCCCAGGAGCAGCACTTTAAATGGTAATTCGCCCTTTTCCAAATATCTTTCCACTTCCGCAATAAGGCATTGATGAAACCATTGTGTAAATAGAACAGCCGTAACCCACGCCTTTCGCTTTGATTGCCAAAACACAGGCAGGCAAGCTTTATCTTTGTATTTAAGAGCACGTGGATTCTGTGATCGGTAAACAAGTCCAGGTTTAATCATATGACCAGCTGCATTTGTACAAAATATCAAGGTAAGTCTATCCTTAATTGCTTTAAAGCCTGGTGCACTCTTTGCAGTCTTATGAATATAAGTCCGTTGAGGCATTTTTTTCCACATAAGACCAGTCTCATCGCAGTTAAAAACTTGCTTAGGATGATAATTCTTTTCTGCAATAATTTGTTTAAATTTTTCTGGAAACAGGGCAGCAGCTACATGATCAGCCGACGCAGATTCCCCTGTAATTTTTATATTTTTTAGATTAAACCGAGTTTTAAATCTATGCAGCCACCCCCTACTTGCTGTGAATGATTTTCCTTCCTCTTCAGTATAATCTTGGGTCTGCATATCTTCATATAAAACCAACGCCTTTTGTTGTAGCACTTTGCCATCGATAGGAATATGTTTTCTTGTCATATCTTCTACCCATAAATTTAAGGCATTTTCTACCTTAAATAACACTTTATTACGTATTGTGGTTGCAACTTTTGCAGTTTGGGGTGCACTAGAAAAACTAGCTCGAATCTTATCTTTGTTTTTTAACACTTCCCGTATCGAAGATTCGTTTTTATTGTATATTTTAGCAACAGTTGAAATAATTTTTTTCTATTTCAAACATATTAATAATTTTGATTTTTTCACTTATAGTGAGCATTTCACGTTTTCTTTTTGGTTTAGAAGCCATTTTAAAACGATTTGCAAATTTATTTGCTTTATTTAAAAACTATTGCTAGCACTGTCTTGTCCGACAATTCGAATAGTACTAAACTCATAGTTAACAGGAGCGTTTATATGTACAAGTAAAAGCGAGTGGCACCTTAAGGACGTTCCAACTTGTTTAACTTATCATAAGAGAGCGCCGAATTCAGGGGATGACTCATATATACGACGATATATCGACAAATGCTCCTATAACTTTTAATAAGGCTCGAATGTCTTTATTTGTTTCTGTATTTATTGATATAACGCGTTTTCTGCTCATCATAGGTAAATCGCGGATGACTGAAACCGCGGATACGGAGTCAGCGGATAACGGGGTACTACTGTACTGGCCTTCGTTTTCGGTGTAATCGGAAATAGGACAACGATGGTAGTAAACCTTGCAATTTGAAAATCAAGATATCGTAGCAAATGTATCAACCTAATGAACGAGTTTTATGAATATAAAGGGTGCTTCATTTTAATCGCCCCAGGCAAATGTGCGGAAGATATGGAAGATATTTAAAAATGTTGCAAACAAACGTTGTATGATTTCGAGGGGGACTAAAGTGGTTTGATTGATATGACCTGGAATTGTCATTTCAAGGTCATATCAACCTCAGCTTAAATTTCTTAAATGGAACATCCTATATATTATTGGATATTCTTGTGGCTTATCTCAAGGACGTTTCAAAACACTTATGACAAACCGGAATACGTCTCCGCACTAACCCTATCCAAGATTATATGACATTTGTTCGACGTTGGATGCAACTTATGCTGGAATGCAGCATGCAACGCCAGTAACCTTAATATTCAGAAATTGAATCCGCTGACTGTGTCTAATACAAAAAAAAATATGCTAGGCACAAGTGATTGAATTATTTTATTTACCGCAGTTACAAATATCTTAACAATGTCATAATATTGTATGTTAAATTTCATATAACATAATTACATATCTCACAATCTTATCATTTACAAACACAAAATCGCTAATAGTCCATAATGTCTGATCTCTGTATAGCACCACCTCAAATCAAATTTCACTGATCACCATGCTAATTGTCCTTCTAACGTATAGAGATCGTTTCCGTATCACTTATTAATAACACTGTATCACCGCTAACAAATCTTTCCTCCCGTATTGTAGCTACTGTAATCGCAAATTCCATTGTTTTCGCCCTTCGTTTTCCGTGCAAAACCGCTTTCATTTCTCATTTGCACTAACCGTTGTCGATGTTATAAAAATTCCGTGATCGGACGAGATAGTATCGCTATTTTTATCGTCAGAGTAGGCCCATTTTTATTATTTATTATGATCTATTCACTTGTAAACAAACATAACCCGAAGAAAATTCAAAATGGATGACTATATGAACATATGGAGAAATAAATGTGGAACCTGTCGAGACCAACGACCAATCCTAGCATACAGAGATGATTTTTTTACATTTTACAGACCTAAAGCAAATAAAATTTACTTTCAGTTTTACTTGACGGGCTATTGCCGGTAAATTAGAATTTTCGTTACTGGAGTGAGTGGACTGAAGTTGTACTTTGGAATGTGGGAGCGGAAAAAAATCATTAAATAACGATGATGTCATTACGCAACCATACTAGGAATGGTAATAATGAATCCGCACATTAGTCAATGCAAAATTCGTGAATTAAATGTTCCTGCTGCAAACTGTAGATCGAATTTTACATACAATTTCCACATTTCAATTAATCAGGAGCTTTCCGATATCGACAAAATTCTTCGTCTCACATTTTGCAGGAGGGCTATAGATAAAATTCAGTTAGATCCCACATTTTTTTCTCGTGCTATGTTTAGTGACGAGGTTAAATTTGAAAACAATGCAATGGCATGTTGAATCGGTGTAATAAATAGTCGTTATTATTCCAATATTAATCCGCGTTAGGTTCGTCATGTAGATCAATCAGCACCACAGCGCGCTCTGTAAGAAATTCACCTTATCTACGCCGTTGGATTAGAAGAGGTGGTCCTATAGCAATACCTCCAAGGTCACTAGACTTTTTGTTATGGAGCTCTTTAAGGGGACGCCGTAGTAAAATCTAGTGTGTTTCTAAACCAAAAGATGTCCCTACGATCGGTAACATAATTTATGACAAGGGCGTGGCTTATTTTCTTCCGAATTGGTTACGGTTGAACGGGTGTTAATTATTCTCTGTCGGTTTTTGAGCCCACGCTTAGATAAATCACAAATAATCTTCTACTTGCGTATATCGATGGTACCTGCTTTAAAATGCAAAATATCTTTTTACAGAAAATAATATACAAAGCGGGGAAATGTGTGTTTTATTATTTATTTATTTTTACAAATTTTACATTTGTATCAGAACAACTCCTTGACACTAGCCCGGATCATTTTCAATTATTCACCTGAAAGTAATTTTCTAATTGTTAATTTGTTAGCACTTAAAAAAATGTACTAAATTTTTACATTAGTTCCATATGGTTGCCCTAATTTTGACTTACTGAAATATCCAAGAAAACTATTGAAAGCTATCACTGATTTGTGTTATTTGGCAACATTTTGTTTTTTCTTTTGAGCTTCCTTTATTGTTTTACTGTCCCTGCAACGTAGACCTTTCTGCACCCGCCGCAAAATTATTTCAGGTGCTACACATGTTTCATAAAAAATTTGTAATTTTATGAACATATTTGCCCAAAATTGTGGATCCTTTGGAATTTTCTCTACAAAGATATCAGTTTCTTCATCAATGTATGCCACAAACTATGCATAATCTTTTTCACTACAAAATAAAGGGACTTTCTATCATAAGTTCATGACTTTCAATTTCTTTAATATCAGTTGTAGGAGATGTTTCTTTCGCCTCTTTGGTTATATTCGGAAAAGTTTTTGAAACGATGCTAGACATTCTAAATGATACCACAACATATTCAATCATTAAAAAAGATCCCACCATAAAATATCAAAAACAAGGAAACGAATTAGTTAGTCAATGGGGAAAAAAAAGGCTATATATCTACAGAACAAGCCAAAAACTTAAAAATACATAATGCTCATACACCTAAAATATACGGTCTCCCCAAACTTCATAAGAATAATGTCCCACTTAGGCCAATAGTTTCGTGTATCCAAAGTCCGTTTTACAATATATCAAAATATCTTGCCAATTCAATTTCAAACATAATCAACAATAACGAATATTATCTAAAAACTCATTTGAATTAAAGAAATATATTAATAATACAAAAATAAAAAATAATGACAAATTAATTTCACTTGATGTTGTCTCTATGTACACCAATATTCCAATAGATTATGCCTTAAATATAGTAAGAAAAAATTGGAAAAAACTACAACCCCATACAGAATTACCTTTAAATGAATTTTTAAATGCACTTGAAATCACTTTATCAACAACTTATTTCTCTTTTCAAAATATTTTTTACAAACAAATATATGGCTGTGCAATGGGTTCACCCATATCAAGCACAATAGCTCAATTAGTACTTGAAGATCTCGAAAGACATGTAATTACCGATTTAGATTTTAAACCAACTTTTTATAAAAGATATGTAGACGATTGCTTGGCTTGTATTCCTGAAGACAAAATCATAAAATTTCATCAATTTTTCAACAACTTTCATTCGAAATTACAATTTACTCTTGAAATTGAAAAAAATCAGACGTTAAACTATTTAGATCTTACCCTGATTCGTGAAAATAATAAAATTCTGACAAAATTATATCACAAACCAACCTTTTCTGGTCGTTATTTAAATTTACATTCTGCCCAACCCTTTAGTTTTAATTGCACATAAAAACCACAATAATTTAAATTTTAATTTTTCAAAATTAAAAGATAGTATTCCATTACAAAACCAAAGTCATGTAGTATACAAAATCCCCTGTAACAATTGTAATGGTGTGTACATAGGACAAACATCACAACAACTTCATTTTAAAATGTTTGTGAATGTCTTTAATTCTGTAAGTATAAAACACCTAAAAAAATGTTAAAATGTTAATAACATGTTCATAATTTCTAGACAAAAAAAAATTTTTTGTGAATTATATTATTAATGAAAAATCTGAGGAAGACAACAATAAACAAATAAGATTGTCCAAACGTCATGGATAGTTTCATTAAATAAATCATTAAATTAAAAACCAAGCCGCTAAATCAAGAAAAAAAAAAAACAAAAAAGAAAAATTTAATGTTACGGCTAAGAAAAAATTCCCCATCAAATGTATGTATCATATATCCTACATATACTGGTAACGCAAGCTAACTAACATTTCTAGTATTTTATTCTCTGCTGGGGCATATCGGGTGACGAATATAAGCAATACCCAGCAATACTTTTAGGTAGGCGAGATAGGGACGAAAAAGGGCGTGTTCATTCAACTGTAAACAAACTGTCAAGAGGTTCGCGCTCCCAGGCCCCTCTATCTTACACCAAAGGAACTATTTTTCCCATTTAAGTACATAGGGTTTTCTTTTGGCGAGAGTTTCTCAAAAACGCGTGCACCATATTAATTCAAAAAAACTTAATCGCTTCCCCATACGTCAATGAAGCAATTAACCAAATTTGGTAGTATTTCGTTATCGCATAGCGGAGAAACTCTCGATAAAAGATGTAGTCCGGCGCCCCCTTAAAGAACACTGTTTACTATACCGCACGCACCACAACTAAAGACCTAAAGCAGTGTATTAGACGAACATGTGACAGTTTTCCAGCCAAATTTCTTAGAAAAACAATCGATGCATTTGAAAAACGCTTGCGATTATGGGTCCAACAGAATAGTGGTATATTTAAGCGTTTCATGTAAAATAAAAATAAACGAGTTATGTGTCATTAATGCAACATCCTTATTGAGTTGATCAGCCTTGCCTTCATGGCCAGATCAAACTCGGGTCTTACATTTATCGGCCGGTACATTACACTTAGATAGTGCTAGTGCAAAGACTTTCAAATCTGATAAAAGCCCTTGTAATAAGGTACAAGAATATACAATAATATACAGCCTGTTCCTTTTAAGAAATTTGATGTAACCTTTATATGACCTTCAAATGACAGTTCAAGGTTAAATCAATGATACCATCTTATGCCCCCCTCGAAACCATACAAATTTTGTTCGAAACATTTTCTCATATTTTCCATATCTTTTGACATATTTGCCTGTGGCGACCAAAATGATACAGCCTTTATAGACGACGTTCTTGTTAATCGTAAACACTCTTGATAGCTTTGCTGCGCAAGTTTCGTAAAACCCATCGGTTCCTAGGTAATGGCAATGATATTTGAACATTGATTACAGGTGCACGCAGAAATTTTAGTCCGTTGTTTGGAACAAGTCAAAACTCTTGCCCCAATCCTAATTTGCTCGATGAAAATATACATTCATATAGTATCTCAAGGCGGGAAAGGTGTGGAAGAAGCTGCCGAAAATCGAAACTATCTAGCAGCTAGGATGAGCGATGAAATCAACGAAATAATCCGTGTCTTACAACTTACCAGTTACGATGAGGAACAATCTGATTTAGATAATTTAACAGTACTGAAGAAGTTGCAAAACGTCATCCAAAATAAAATAAACGCTGCCAACGATTGGTTATTGGTAAGATCTAATTAATTGTAAGTAATAACTGCGCCAACTCCAACAATTCTGTAAATTACTTTCAGGATCCTAAAGCTGTTAAAGGTGGTATTGGAGAAAAGTCTCTGAGGCAAATCATAGATGCTGGTCATAAAGTCGCTGAGAGGTAATTTATTTCCTTTCCCAAAATTCCTTAAGAAGAATTGAATAAATTATCTTGCAGATGTTTACCACAAGACGCAAATAACATAAATAAAATGTGTTCAGAATTAACCACCATGACTGATGCTTTGTGCGAATTGAGGCAAGACGGTAAGGGAGCTTCGCCGCAGGCGGAAGCTTTAGCGAGGGGGATCAAAGATAAATTGGGGGAGTTGCAACAGGGTGTATTAAATGCTGTTGTTGCCGTGGACAAGGCTGGTTTGCAACAGACGGCTCATACTGTGCAAGGAAGGTAATATTATATCATTTTATTATTTTCAATTTGTTTAATTACTTGGAATTGCGTTTCGCAGATTGGAACAAGCTCGTAAATGGTTGTCCAATCCGAGTCAGGACGATAAAGGTTTGGGACAGCGAGCGATTGCCCTGGTCGTACAAGAAGGGCGTAAGGTAATTTTATTAAAAATATTTTTCAACAACGTAGATATGTAAAATTGTGGGACTGAAAACACACTCTTTACCAGAAAACGCAGAGTTTTGAAGTACCGTAATTCGGGGTGTAGATGACCGCTGGGGTTAAGTTGACCGAAAAGTGCAAACATTTTTTATTACTATGTATTCTTCGTATTTATAATTTTTGTATAAATGTTTACGCATATTTCGACTTTCGCTACATTTTTTACTTGCTTTTTTATGCAAGAAAACGTTTGTTATCTTTTTGCAAAATATATAGTGGCCTTTGAAGTTAACGACCGACGTAATTTTGTTACGGTAACAAGTCATTAAACTTTAACTTAAAAGTACTGAATGAAAAGTTCCAGGTGCTATTTAAAGTATATATACAAAATAAGTTCTTGTATCTAGATAATAATCTAAACTGACAGATATATCCCCCTCCGGTTCTGACATAACTTTGACATTTTTGGAATGATGCAACTTCGTGGTTGTTTTGGGGTGAAGATGACCACTTGGGTGAAGTTGACCGACAGGCAGAAACCTGCAAAGATTTGTCCAGCTATTTATTTTCCGTATGCATTCAGTTGATTTTGAGCCGCTGTTGTTTGCAGAGGATAATATGCCGAGAGTATATAAACTTAAAGAGGGCACAAAGCGCCTTAAAGAGTATAGTGCGGAAAGTTTACAGAAATGTGTGACAGAAGTTTTAGACGGGAATATCAGTGCAAATCAAGCTTCTAAAAAGTATAACATTCCTAAGGGCACTCTTATAAATAAAATACATGGCCGCCATATTAAAAAACATGGAGGTCAAACAGTGTTTACCATAGAATAAGTGTTTACGAAAACAGAAGATGATTTTGTAGAAGGATTAATTACATGTGCTGAATGGGGCTTTCCTTTAAGCACCTTAGATTTGAGGTTAAGTGCAAAAGCTTATCTCGATCGCATAGGAAAGAGCTCACGTTTCAAGAATAATTTTCCTGGTTTATGATTGGGCAAAATCATTTTTATCGCGACACAAAAATGCCTTATCAGAACGCTTAAGCAACAATATTAAGAGGTCACGTGCTGCTGTTAGTTCCGAAATGTTAACATCCTTTTTTAACGAGTTATCTAAAACTCTTAAAGGT
This sequence comes from Cetonia aurata, assembly GCA_949128085.1. Taxonomy (NCBI): domain Eukaryota; kingdom Metazoa; phylum Arthropoda; class Insecta; order Coleoptera; family Scarabaeidae; genus Cetonia; species Cetonia aurata. The sequence continues at coordinate 22,345,105 of OX421889.1, read as the reverse complement.
GTTAATCCCGAAGCAGTGTTTAATTACGATGAAAGTAATTTAAGCGATGATCCTGGCAAGAAAAAGTTAATTTTCCCTAGAGGTGTTAAATATCCAGATAATGTCATAAATTTTTCAAAAAGTGCCGTGACAATTATGCTATGTATTTCTGCAAGCGGCGATATTTTACCACCATACGTTGTGTATAAGGCTGCGAACTTGTGGGATTCTTGGCGCGAAAATGGTCCAAGAGGAGCTCCTTGCTGCGAAAAGAGATGCTGTGCGAAAAGGACACGATATAACCGTTCTAACCACGGTTGGTTTGATGCTATCTGTTTCACACATCTGCTACACACTTATGCCAACCACTCGATGTAAGTTTCTTCGGGCCAATGAAAAATTATTGGAAACAAATATTGCAAGAGTGGAAAAAGTGTAATCCAAACCTATCATCTGTAGAAAAAAGCATTTTTCCCAGACTACTGAAAAAATTATTTGACCAAATGATGCCTGTGGCATGAAGAAATGCCCAGAAAGGGTTTTATTCAAGTGGAATTTTTCCTTTGCGCAAAGACAGACTTTTAAACAAAATTCCTCATGTAGAAGACGTCCGCAAAGAAACCATAGGAGAAGTAATTATAAGTCGATTATTTAAAGGATCAACGAAATCCTAAAAAACGCGATTCTGTAGCAAAAAGAAAGAAATTAAATGTTATTCCCGGAAGATCCGTTGCATTTGAAGATTCTCCTCAGTGTCAGGGTGCCGGATACACCGAGCCGCCTAGACAGAAGTTTTTATTGAAATGGTCACCCATCCAACAACTTGTTATGCATATTGCTGTTTGACGCACAAAACTGACAATGATGCAACGTACCATTAAGCCGTACTGCCGGCTATATTATTTATATATTAAAAAAATATTCCATTTTATATTTATTTATTTACATCCAGGCGGATGACAGCCGTAACACGGGCTCGAGGCGGAAATACTCATTATTAAGTCAAGTGTTGGTTAATTAAATTTTCTGCGTTGTTGTTAGTTTTTCATTTGTTATGTTTATAGTAGCATACAAGTTGCGATCTTTGGTTTCTCCTTTGCAGTTTGTTCTATTTTTAATATGTTTGTCTAATAGTTAATTATATAACATACAATTGTGAGAAAATATAAAATATTCCAAAAAAAATTGACTGATTCCATTTTTTTTTTGTGGGATGCATTTTAAGTAGTATGTAGCACAATTTTCAATTCGTTACAACTTGTTAAATAAATTAATTAAGTATCTAATTTAATCTCCAAAAGTGCTAAATTGGCCAGAACTTCAATTTATCTAAACAAAAATACTTTAGGTAGCTGACGGCCTACCTGGCATACAGAAAGCGGAAGTACTACAACTGTGTGACGAAGTGGACGGTCTCGCGCGCCATTTGGCCGATCTCGTTTACCAAGGTAAAGGAAATAGTCCACAGGCCCAAGACACGGCCCGCAGACTTTCGCACAAACTGCACGAACTTAAAGAGAAGATAAACCAGGCGGTCGTGAATCGTGTTGTGGAAGACTTCATCGACATCGTGACACCTCTGAAGCTATTCACGGACGCCGTGCTGGCACCTGAAGGAACACCCAATAGGGATCAGAATTTTAGCGATAAAGCGTCCGGTTTGCAGAATTTCTCTAATAGAGCGGCGAAAACAGCCAAGATGGTAGCTGCAGGTGAGCTTATTTAATTTTAATTTATTATCGTTACTTATTAATTTATGTATTATTACTAGAAGATATGCAGAGATGGAGAGTTTCTGTAATAACTTTAGATAATACGTCGCGCGTTAAAAACATTTTGTTTTTGTTATATTTTTACTTCCATACGTAAACATTTTACTGCTAGTCTTACAGATTGTTTTACACAGAGCTGTCCAAGTAGTACTCTGGAATTATTGTTCTTATATATCATTATTTTTATATTTTTAAGTAACATTTAATTTTTAAGGCTATCATAGATTACTAAACTAACAAGGAGTGGGCAAGAACTGCGAAACACAAAATTAAATGAGTCATATATTATTTGAAACAGGAAATTAAGTGTATAAAAACTGTAAATGGGTTTGAGTGCATGGGCCTTAATTTTTGAGATATGAAGAATTTTATTTAAAAACATTAACGCATGTAGCTTAAGAAGAATTATATGTATACGACTGATTAGTGTATGTGTAGCCCAATTAGTTGACGGCACGAATTGCGAATTTTACCAGGAAGTGGAATAGGTTCGAGGCCTTCTTAGGGACATTATTTTTCTATTATCAATATTAATTTTATTTTATTTTTATTCGTAATATATGTGATTACTAATAATCATTAATAACATATATACTGACTTCCAGAAAAATTGCAACACCTAGAAGCTGTTTAACGATTTTATTGAAATTTTCAGAAAACGTCTATTTCTATGAAACAAAGTTATGATTAAGTTTTAAAAACAAAAGAACAAAAGCTTTAAAAGTTTTTTCAATAATGAGTTGCTCCGCCACGATTTGTAATGCACTCATCTAGACGCCTTGGCATGCTATTAATCAAGTGATCTATAGCTGCTTGTGGTATATCGTCCCAAGCTTCTTGAATCCGTTGTTGAAGATCGTGTAAATTATCTGGAGGGTGCGGTAAATTACCTATTCGCCTACCAATCATATCCCATACATGTTCAATGGGCGACAAATCAGGCGACCGAGCAGGCCATGGGAGGACGACAATGTTAGATTCTTCCAAAAACCGTGTTGTAGCCCTTGCCGTATGAGGGCGCGCATTATCCTGCTGGAAAATGGGATTTTGCAGCCCCTGAAGCTATGGAAGGCCAACTGGTTGTAGCACATTAGCAATGTAACCAGCTGCGTTAAGGTTGCCGTCAATAAAGACCAAGGGTGATCTGCTACCATAACATATTGCACCCCATATCATAACTCCTTGAGTGAGGGCTGTGTTGCGTTCCACAAAAAATGTTGGATTTTTACGTTCTCCACGCATCCGTCTGACTCTCCTACGACCATCGTGGGCCCACAAGCAAAATTGGGACTCGTCACTAAACACAATTTGATGCCATTCCTGCGCCCAATTAACCCTTAAGTTGCTCCACTCTAGTCTGCGTAGACGGTGAAGTGGTGTAAGAGGAAGACATAAAAATGGACCATATGAACGCAATCCATAAGATCTTATCCGGCGATAAACAGTTGACATTGACATTCTGAGTCCTGTACCTCTCAACCAATCATTTGCAATTGATCGAGTTGTTGAAAATCTATCTCTTGTGGCCAAAAGTCTTAAGCGACGTTCTTCGCGATCTGTAGTCCTTCGAGGACGTCCAGATCCACGGCGACGATGTTGAACCCCTTCCTCGGACCATTTGGACCAACACCTCAATATCGTTGAAACATTTCGGTTTACACGACGAGCAATTTCTCTTAGCGAAAGTCCGGCCTCTCTCATACCAATAATACGGCCACGTTCAAAATCACTTAATTGGACAAAATGTTGATGCTGACGTACTCTCGGCATTGTTATCAAGTGCAGAATGAAATTGTGACGTAACAACAATTTGCAAACTTGACAGTTACTAAATGGTCTAATACTTCAAATTTATAGTTACTATGTGCTATGGAAACAACCTGCAAAAAAAAAAACCAGTGGCTAGATTTTATTCAAATTTTAATCATCAATTTGTTTAATGAAAATAAACGTTTCCTGAAAATTTCAATAAAATCATTCGACAACTTCTAGGTGTTGCAATTTTTCTGGAAGTCAGTATACATATACAACTTTCACACACAACATTGGAATAAAAACAATTATAATACAATGCAATAATTATTTATTAATAAATAAAAGAAAGAAAATGAGGTACGAAATCGTCGCACACGTGAACTTTGGAGATGCTTTGGCAGGTGGTACATATAGTGACAAAGTATTTCGGATTAAAAAGAATGTTTATAATCAATTTGTTGAAACACGCAGTACAACAGCTTGTTACAAGATGGCAATTGCAGATGTGGGTTATGGCTGCCGTTGCCGAATTTTATGAGGATACAGAAAATAATTGCATTTTTCGATTTGTTGCATCTTCCAGGTGGGTGTCAGAGTTATGAAAGAATATAAAATTTCAAATCGTCGTGTAGTGCGATATCTATCCAAAAAAGAAATCGCATCACTGATGAAATTATGAATTCCATAAACATTGCAGCCTCTTGGCTTTTTGTATCATATCATACTAACCGACAATTCTATTCTTATTTTAGTACCTATTTGTGATAAAGTAAGAGTTTTGCTTCACAATCATCAGTAGGTATTTCTTAACATATAGAAACAAAGAAGTAACTCTAATGCATTTTCTCTTATAGGTTCTTTATTATAATGTAACTCATGACTACTATTCTACAATTTACAGTTACAAAATTGATTTCCTTCGAAAATTTGTAAAGAATATATAACGTAATTATATGTAGCTATAAATATTATGACATTAAAAAAAATATGGAACAGCATAGAAAAGTAAAACCTCTGGCAATGCAATAAAAAAAATGAGTTGGTTAGAAAATAAATACCGAGCAACTTCTATGCGATTAATCTTTAACAAGTTTTAAGCACTTTTCTGTTTTTTTTTTTTTTTTTTTTTTCTTTAATTTTAAACAATGTTCAAAAACTATTAATGCTTGTAACTTAGAAAGAAAGCGTGTATATAGCACGTTAATGGATTTATAACCTGATTAGTATTCGGTTTGTTAAAACCGAAAAGTTTTACATATATCTTTATTATGCTGTCGCCCAAAACAAATCAAAAGCTGTTTGGAATATTATCAATACTACTGTAAGAGCTGCTTCGAAACGAAACTTTCCTAAACAACTAAAAGCAAATGATTATATTTTGACAAATACGACCGACATGGCTAACGCTTTCAATACTTATTTCTCAAAAGATTCCAGTGTCTCTTCAAACTCTGACAAAAGTACACCCTCATCAACGTGCAATCACACTATATATTTGGAACCCGTTCTTGAAAATGAAATAATAAACACTGTATCAGAATTAAATAACTCGAAAACGGCAGGCTATGATGAAATTCCTACAAATGTAATTAAATGTTGTATACATTACATCTCATCACCACTCGCACACATTTATAAATGAATCTTTTTTGACAGGAATTTTTCCGAATTGTTTAAAAACTAACAAAGTGATTCCCGTTCACAAAAAGGGTGATATGGACGAGCTAAGTAACTACAGGCCCATTGCACTTCAATCAATCCTATCAAAAATAATGGAAAAGATCATGGCAAAGAGACTGATATCCTTCTTAAACAAGTTTGACCTGATAAATCTTCAACAGCATGGCTTTCGTAAGGGTTTCTCGACCATAACGGCTCTTACTGACATTCTAAATAAACTATATAGGAGGATTGATAATGGAGAGACTGTATTAACTACATTACTAGATCTTACTAAAGCATTCGACAGCATAGACCATAATAAACTAGAAGAGAAACTGGAAGATATTGGAATTAGAGGGAACTGCAAGAAGTGGTTACTATCTTATACTATAAACCGACAGCAAGTAGTAAAACTTGATCAAACTTATTCTAATACAGTCCGATTACGCGCTGGTGTGGCTCAAGGTTCTATATTAGGTCCACTATTGTTCTCAATATACATGAACGACCTCAAGTTGAACACTGAAAATAGTAAACTTGTAATGTATGCGGACGATATCACCATTATCAACAGCCAGTCAAATGTAACGGAATTGTCCCAGAGTTGCCCGATTCAAATAAACGATATAGGCAAGTGGTTCTCTAAAAATGGCCTTTCTATGAATCCAGCCAAAACAAAAACAATACAGTTTTCAACATCAAATACTCGAATAAACAAAAGCATACTTGTTAAAATGGGAGATAAGTCTATTGAACAAACAACGTCGGCAAAACTACTTGGTATTACTCTGGATCAGTCTCTAAACTGGGAAAATCACATAGATGCTCTCATCAAGGGAATTGCATGTTCTTATTATGCTCTGCGGAGACTAAGAGCTATCTCAAACGCTAGCACCTGTTTCACATTTTACCATGCCAACTTCATGGCAAAAGCGACATACGGCATTGTTTGTTGGGGTAGCGCCTCGGCAGCGCAAAGGGTATGGGTTTTACAAAAGAGAGCCATTAGGTGCATGTTTGGACTACGTTATAGAGACAGTTGCAAACACGTTTTCCAATAACATCGTTTACTCACAATACCCGCCACTTATATTTTGAAATGTATAGTATGCATTAAGGAACATATTGCACAATTCACACAACTGAAAGATATACACACGTATGATACCAGATTTAACCACGACCTGCAAATTCCTAAGCATAGATTAGTTCACTTCGAAGCAAATCCAGTTTACAAAGGCATTATACTGTATAACCATCTTCCAGCAGATATAAAGAACATCAATTCCACTAGATTATTCAACAAGAAAGTAAAATCACTATTACTTCAGAAAGCCTATTACTCGGTAAACGAATACCTTTATGATAACTTTCAATAGATTTCTGTTTTTTGTTGTTTTTCTTTTTTTCTTTACTATTAATTCAAAACACAGTTTATGTTATGTTTTATTTTCATAAGAATTTGTTTATATTTGCTTCTTCTTTTTTGTTGTATTCTTATTTCTCCCATCTCTTTGACTTGTCCTATATCAATGCTTTTGATCTAAATGGATTAATAAATATTATTATTATTATTATTATTATAACACACTGGATCAGGGTGTTTTTCCGACCTTGCTAAAGACTGCCTTGGTGAAGCCTTTGCACAAAACTGGCACTAAAGAGGATGCTGCGAACTACAGGCCGATATCTATCCTTCCCTCAATTGATAAAGTGGTCGAACGGCATATTTTTAACACTGTCTCCGGATACGTCGAGAAATATAACATCTTGGACAATAGGCAGTATGCTTTTAGAAGGAGTAAAGGGACGATACCTCTCCTGCAAGATTTCGCAAATTATGTTAATTCGAGATTGAATAGTTATAAACATGTGGCTTGCCTTTTTGTTGACCTTTCAAAGGCCTTCGATACTGTTGACCACGGTTTGTTGCTCGATGTTTTGGAGACTGTTGGGATCCGTGGAGAGCTACATAACTGGTTCAGAAGCTATCTGAACGAGCGTTTCTTCAGGGTAACTGTGGCGGGGATGGATTCGGAGTTGATGCCTCTACAACAGGGAGTACCTCAAGGGAGCATTTTGGGTCCGCTTCTCTTCTCCCTATTTATCAACGACGTTGGAGCTCACCTGGTGGACTGTCAGTATTATTTGTATGCGGATGACATTGCCATTGTTACAGCCTCTAGTGATGCCAATTCAGCGTTTGAGCATCTGCAATGCCTCTTCACAGCCCTTCAGATTTGGGCGCATAATAAAAAATTAATAATAAATGTTAAAAAAACCAAAATCATGCATATCGCGTCCCCGCATCTAAAGTCAAACCACTTACCTGCTGTGATTTGTCACGATCATGACTGCCTTCACTCGGTGGCGGCTCGTGCCGGTGTTTGCGGTTGTGACACCTACCTGCAGGTGGTGGACACGTTTTGTTATCTTGGACTGACTATTGACTCGGCGTTCTTATGGACTAAACACATTTCCAACTTGTGTGCGAGAGTGAGACATTTTGGTCATCGTTTCTACCATCTATCGAACTTCCTGCCGCTTCGCACGATGTATACCATTTATTATTCCCTCGTTGAGTCCATTATTGCATACGGAATAACTATTTACGGCAGTGCTTCCGAATACCTGCTTCCAAGACTGTGCGCGGTACAGCGACTTGTTATTCGGAATATGTCGGCTGTGAGGATTCCTAGCGAAGACCTATGCAGGGAAAGGGGGATTCTCTCCGTAAAGGACCTGTACCGATATCGTATGCTGATCAACCATTACTTCAACCTTCACAAGTTTCCTAGGGTCGAACATCAGCATGCTACAAGATCAATAGGTGTGGGTGATTTGTGTGTCCCTAATAGCAATAATAAGTATGGTCAGTCGTGTGTTAGTGTTGTAGTACCTAGGTTATATAATGACTTACCTGTTCCTTTGCGATTCTTACCATCAATTTCGTCTTTAAAAAGGGAACTTAAAAGACACTTCTTAAGTTAATTATATTTGCTCAAAACGCTTTTTCCATTCATGTCAATCAGGTATTTACTATTTACAATTAAGATATGTACACTGCTTTACTAGGATTTATTCTCCACCGAAAAGCAATTTTTTGCTTGGTGGAATAGCTATTTCTTACTTCATTATATTTTCTATAATTTAATATTTCACACATATTTACTTCTTTCATGACAACAGCTGATTTCAGTTATAGCCATAGAATAATAGCACTTCGCTTTCACTTGAAGTTAGCTACGCTTACATTTCTTCACTTATGTATTCATTTAATTTAATTTCTTTTCAACAGCTTCTACTTTTATTTCTTATTTCATTCACATTGTTTTAATCATCTGCATTTATATGTTTGCAATTCGTTATTTAATGATGTATTGTGTAGCCTACTTTTCATTGCTCTCTTCAATATGTTTTTAGCCGAGTTGCAAACCACTATACATACAGTTGTACGTAAAAGTTTCTTTTTGCAATTTGATACTTTATATTTCTATTATTTATTACCTCACTTGAATGTTTTCCTTTTTTGTGTTAAGATCTGCTTTTTGTTTAATCTGTAGAAATATTATTTATTGTTGTATATAGGTCTTTCATATATAATACGATACTGTTCAAATATAGTTCAGTGTAAAATTTGATTTGTTTTTATTTTTTATTTATTGAAAAAGGGAATTAGCTTTTTTACTTACTTTTCCTAATTTAGTGTCTCACTTCAAGGAATTTGTTTTTGTTATATTCAGAAGAAGTGTACCTTATTTACTTTTTTTTTTATCTGAATTCAGTGTTTCATATATAGGAATTGCTTTATTTTACTCACAAGAAGTGTTTATTTTGTTAATTTCTTAATTTCTTAGAAGTATTTATTTTTTTTTTATCAAATTTTCTAAATTAGAATATGATTTTGTGTTTATTTCTTTGATATATGTTACTACTATTGTTATTACTGTTATTGATGATGAATAAATTATTATATTATAAAATTTGATAAGCAACAGTCATTATTAGCAGACGCCTTTCGTGCAAATTATTTTCATTACTATTATTTACAAAAAAGAGCTAGAAAACCAGATAACTATTAACATACAAAATATCTACAAAAATTCGCGTGTGCGACGATTTCGTACCTCATTTTCTTTCTTTTATTTATTAATAAATAATTATTACATTGTATTATAATTGTTTTTTTTTTCAATGTTGTGTGTGAAAGTTGTATATGTTATTAGTGATTATTAGTAATCACATATATTACGAATAAAAATAAAAAAAAATGAATACTGATAATAGAAAAATAATGTCCCTAAAGATGGGCTAGAACCTATTCCACTTCCTGATAAAATTCGTAAATCGTGCCCTCAACTAATTGGGCTACACATACAATAATCAGTCGTATACATATAATTCTTCTTAAGCTACAAGCGTTAATGTTTTAAAATAAAATTCTTCATATCTCAAAAATTAAGGTCCATGCACTCAAACCCATTTACAGTTTTTATAGACTTAACTCCCTCTTTCAAATGATATACGACTCATTTAATTTTGTGTTTCGCAGTTCTTGCCTACTCGTTGTAAGTACAAAGGTAGTATTTTTATATATCTGTTTAATACACACAACAGCCCTTGGGCTGACCAAGCTTGGGCAGCGCTGTTTTAGTATATTACCCCTAACGGAATTAAATGCAGCTTTCCTCTAAAATTAAGTTGTTTGTATATCTTCAGTACCAGTTATAGAATAAAGTATTATCACTCCTTATAACAAGTGGATGTTTAAATGCCAAAAATTTGTAATTTTTATTTGCCAGGTTAATCTTTATTGAATTACTTTCTATAGTACAGCCAGAAATAGTTAAGTAAATTTCAACTAGGCATATTTTGCACTTATTCGCCTGTCTTAACCATATTCGGATATTTTTATTTGTAATTTATAATGACAGGATAAGAGTTTGCACCAAATGGGCAACCGACACACTGATATCCAATAAAAAAAATTATTATTTTCCTTTTCTTTTTCTCGATATTATTGATATTTTTGTAATAACAGGTTTCAAATATCAAGGAATTGGCGTAATTGGAATTGGGTTATTAAATTTATTTATTTATATTATATTTGTATTTATTGTTGCAGTGTAAATATGCAGTGAATACTACATTTCGAGTTTTATTAGCAAATACATATCTAATAATAACAACATTATATACTAGGATACTCGCTATAGAAAGCTAAAATTTGAAAAGATTTCAAGAAAACGAAATATTATTTCAGAAAAATTTAAACCATTATAGCAAAATGTATTAAATAAATTATCAATTAAATTTATTAAATAATTTATTTATATTACCGCTCCATCTGTCGTGCGAGCGCGCAAGTAGTAACGGGACGTTAAACTGAGTAGCATACCGATCATGACAGATGGCAGGTAACTTCGTCCGTCGCTACGCACGTGGGCTGCCCGCAAGGGCTCCTGTCTGTCCAACTCTTACGAAATCTGGATATCAATAGTATATTGATATATTATGTCCTGTGGATGGTGCATGTAACACACCAAAAGTCTTTGTAAAAAACAAATATGAAATATAAAGCACAAACAACACATTAAATTGTTTTAAAAAAAAAAACCTTTATGAAATTAACATTTTTGAATTAACTAAACAGCTAAAAATTGAATACTCCAAAAATGTTAGAACCGTCCAGAAATTTAAAAAGTGTCTTTTCTACATTTTTATATCATTACTTATTTAAATATTCTAAATTTTAAAATTAATTACCTTCATTTCATAGATACAATTTAATGTTTTTAAATGATGAAAATTGAATTGTTATATTTTCTTTGAATTGATTTGGCGTTTACTTGATATAAATCCATTTTAATTAAATAAACCACAACTACGTTATAAGATTTACACTGTACTAGGTTTTAACTATGGTAGCTGTTTCGCGTACAACGGCTTCTTCAGATAGGTACAATCAACTAAATTTAAACATACACAGGTACAACCTCCTACTTTAACAATCTATAAATAACCTTTACAAAACATCATGTATTTAAAAAAGTGTCTACAGTTTTTGGCTCTACACAAACATATATTAAAATATCCAAACAGGTATAAGAATTTAAAAAAAATAAAACCTAAAACAATGTAAACAATTATTCATATAGGAAAGTAGAAAACAATTACATTTATACTTTAATGTCTATGAGGGAATAAATTTAACAATGGGGAATGAGTAAGATCTAATTTATCATTAAGTAAATCATCTGAAAATTTAAGTTTATTAATTTCAACTACTTATAATAAATCTCATTTTTACTCTTATTTTCTACACGAAGAATCTTAAAATTATTATTAAAACTATGATTTTCTTTAATTAAATAGTTGGAATAAGACGAACCATTTTTATAAACACTGCAACATTGTTCTGGGACTTATCTAAAGCCTTTGACTGTGTCAGTCATGACATTCTAATAAAACAAATATTTTATTATGGGATTCGTGGTACTCCTCTGGAATGGTTCAAATCGTACCTTTTCAATAGGAAACAGATAGTGAGGAAACAGATAGAGAGGAAATAGTTCCTCCTCATCGTGTATGGGAATTGACTATGGCGTTCCGCAGGGCTCAGTGCTTGGTCCAATACTTTTCCTTCTTTTCATCAATGACATCACCGATTTAAAGATCAGTGGGAAATTTTGTCTCTTCGCAGATGACACCAGCATCACTTGGAGCAACCCAAATAGAGATGAGCTACAAAGTATTATATCTAAGGACCTAACCATCATCTAACATTGGTGTAATTCCAACTGCCTTTGTTATAACAAAGACAAAACGGTGGTTCTACCTTACAAAGGTGCATTGCAGCAACCATGTCTATTCGATAATGACACCGTCAATATGGTTCAATCTGTTAAATTCCTGGGACTTATCGTTGACGATACTCTTAAATGGTCTCACCATATCGACACTCTCTCAAAAAAATTGTCTTCTGCGTGCTTTGCAATCAGATCTGTAGCCAGGGAGCTCGATCCTTCTACTGCTCGCAAACTATAAAATCCTGGCCCTCCCTGCACTCTTCGTCCTGGAATCGGTCTCACTAATTCGTAAACATATTAGTGATTTACCGAAAAAACCTCTTCATAACCACGTTACAAGACGGTTGCAATATCACCTTTATTCACCTGTACCCAGTTCAGAGTTAACTAAGAACTCAATCTTCTACGATACAATCGAGCTCTACAAACTTCTCCCAATCCAACAGAAATCGATACCAACATACGTCCAGTTTCGCAGAAAGGTAAAATCTTACCTTCTTCAGCAACCTCTTTACGCTGTTGGCGATTTTTGCGGAGAGGGGTAACACTAAATTTATTTTCTGTCATAGTTAAAAACTAATAAAGTGTAAATCTTACAACGTAATTGTTGTTTACTTAATTATATTTTCTTGATTGTTAGAACTATTTGACATAATGCTTAATTACAATAACTTTTAATATTTAATAAGAACAAATAAAAGGTAACCATTTGGTGCAAATCTTTTTGCTATTATTAAAATAATGTTTTTTTGTTTTCTTTTTAATATATACAGTTAAGCATCCATCAAAGACATTAAATATTTAAACAATAATTTAGATTTCAATTTATAGGTTGCTCAAATAGTTTTTTGAATAAAAGTAAGTTGGTGCTTGGACGAAAAAGTTTGTTTAACTCAACTATTACACACATAATCCTGATAATTTTTCAAATTTCTCCACAATTTTGTTCCGGCTTTTAAAGAACAACAAAAAGAAATTTAGAAAAAAGCACTCCCGAGAATTTTGGTGAATTTTAATATTGCCCCTGTAATTATAACAATAAATGTGAATTTTCCATTTTACTTAACAAATTAATTCAATCATTATTTCATTCACATTTTTGCATGTCAAATCATAATTTATTCATAAATATAAAACAGAACAGGACAATATTTCTCATTACAATAACCCGTGATTATGTTTTCTTCCCCTTTTTGTGCTTAATAATAATAAAATATATGCTTTTAAAAATATGAAATTAAATTACATTAAAGAATCGAAAAATGAAAAATAATTAAAAAAATATTTGATTAGACCTTGATCAAAATAAATTAAATAATGAATCAATCACCATAAGTTCTGTATATTAGATTCTGCTAATACAAGAACAAGAAATGCATGCTTATAAGTAAATTTGATGCATGTTTTAACATTATTTCACTGTCACAGGCGGTTCAGGTGGAAATAAGAAATTAGCAGAAGCTCTACAAAGCACAGCTGCACAAGTCGACAGCCTTACCCCCCAATTGATATCCGCTGGCAGTATCCGACTGAACTATCCTCAATCGAAAGCAGCCGATGAACATTTCGAGAATCTCAGACAACAATACTCCAACCTTTTAGTGAAGACGAGGAATCTTTGCGACGAAGCCACCGATTCTGGAGATTTCATAAAGTCTTCGGGTAAGTTCAAACGTACAATTTAGGAGAGAACCATCATGCCAATTTTGCATTGCAGAGGAACAAATGAGGAAGCATACCTTCCTGTGCGAAGAAGCTATCAAGAACAAGCAACCGCAGAAGATGGTCGACAACACTTCTGCGATAGCTAGACTTGCCAATCGGGTGCTTCTAGTGGCTAAACAAGAAAGCGATAACTCTGAGGATCCTAATTTCATTGAAGAAATAAATAATGCAACAGGATATGTACAAAATAGTAAGTTCAACTGAACCCCTTTCTTCGTTTGTTTTCAGTGAGATTCTAGGTTTAAAAAATAAAATAAAAAAGATTATAGATTATTCCTGTCAGAATATTTTCTCAGCTGACAACAGTATTGGACTTTCAGCTAATAATAAGTTTTTTTTTTTTTGAAATGTAGCCTTGCCACAGATGGTTCACGACGCCAAAGCTGTTGCCATGTCACCAAATGATCATTCTGCTATATCAAGATGGAGGGAGTCCAACAAAGCTGTATGAATCAATTTTATTGCACAGTACAACATTTTTACATATTATTTTTCAGTTATTAAATGCCGTCGGTCAAGTCAGACAGGCAGTGCAACCGGAACTGCCACCATTGCCCGATATAAGCAACCTTAATGTGGGTAAGTTACTCTTTTTTATCAACAGACTCAACATTTTGCAATATTTTGTACAATAACTTCATTTCAGTAGTGTATAGAATTAATTGTTATAAATTAATCTATCAGTTATTGGTGGTGTTGTGTATGTAATATATGCGAAGTAATTCGGGTATTAATTTGGGTTTCGTAACTTGTATATTTTTTTTAATGATTGCAGAGCCAACGCCTCAAAGCACATACTTTATTGATAAAGGTATAGCAGATTCCCTATTGTATCTAATTAGTTTATCATTATTTTGTGGTGTATAACATTAATAATAGTCATAATTAATACTGAAAATTTGTTGAAGCTCATTTTTATTTTTTTTTATTTTAACCAATTGATATAAATATGCTTATAATGTGTACAAAAAGCAAGTAGCTGTATAAGTAAACACTAAAGCGTATTCTATATATTCTTGACAGTGCTAAGCTTATTTGAGGTATGTACCGGGTGATTCAATAGGGGTGCCGAGTGGCTGTATCTCGGAAATTGCTATGCATGCATAGAGCTTCGGGACAAAAAAGAACACATCACCAATGTGGCCGAAAATTATTTTAATATTCGAAATTTCACCGCTAGGGGGCGTATCTGCTATGTTCAATCATAAAATCAGTATTATCTCAGAAAATTGCAGGTTGGGCTATAGTTTTGAATAGATCGCTCGAAAGCGATGTCCCATTATTTTGTTTAATGACTTTCTTTCGTATCTGCCATAATAAGAAACGGTGAAGCCAATCAGTTGTTCAATATGTAAATTTTAATATCTCCTGAACCGTTCAACCAATCTGAAAATTTTTGGGCTCGTTTGATGGAGCATTTCATGGGTTTTTTTCTAGAAAAATTGTCGCTCTAGCATTTAGTTTGAAATAGGTGAACTAGAGGGGGTTTTCTGTAGTGATTACATATTTCGGTGAATTTCAAGAAAAAAATTAAATATAATTACATACCAGTGTCTCGAAAGCTAAATTAAATTGTTAAAATTTCAGTGAAAACCGCATCTTAATAACTATCCGTTCTCGATTTATCTCCAAAAGACGATAATGAAATTTGTAGCAAAAATTTACCGCTGATTTCGCAGACGTATAAGTAGGCGACGGATGGTTTCCAAGTATTGTTTATTTCTATCATTTTTATGTATCAAGCTTGATCGCAGTTAATTAAAAGGTAACATTTGTATTAAAAAATATTGATTACGAACAAAGGAAGGTTTTGATATGTTAGGCGTATATTGCGAAAGTTTGCAAGATGTTGTAATTCCTGAGAGAGAATATGTAGTTAGATACCCTGCATATTCTCTCTCTTATAAGATTAGCGATTTGATTGCGGGAAATGGAACAGATTCGACCAGTTACAGGTCGAAATAGAATACGAAGATCGAGAAACGATGTAAATGTAATAATAATAATAGTTCTTTATTTTCTACGGGTATAAACCCAAGCACAGAAAATACAAAACATTTAAGTAAATACAAATGTAACTTAATATAAACAAAAAGTCCTAATAACTAATCCTCAACCGAACCAAGTTTTATTTTATTAATAATATCACACAATGGACTGAAGTTTACGTCAATTGTTTTACAAATACAGTAATCCCTTGACATTCGCGAGGGTTACGTTCCAGAAAAACTTCGCGAATGTCGAATTCGCGAATGTTGAGTATATCTTCCTGTGTAAATAGGGGGGTTACGTTCCACGAAAGTAGCTAATGGTCCAAAACATATGTGATTTGTCTACGGTTTAGTAATATAGGTATATATTTTTTGTTACGTTTACATACAAAGTTTACAAACTCATATTTTAATTAACATATAATTATAGTTTCATTAGTTTTTACTTGTTGAGGGCAGAAAAAAATTAGTAATCTGTGATTGTTTGGCCGATTGCTTTTGCAACTTTTCAAGTTCAACGTACGGAGTCATTGCAGCCTCGATTTCTCTTTTAATCTTCAAACTTCGAATCAGGGAAGGATCATACTCAATAACTTTTTCAACAAACTGTTGTTTTAACATTAAAATTTCTCTTAGATGTTTCGAGGACAACTTCTTCCCTGGGGTAAAAAACTGTTAAAAAAAGATAAAAGAATAAAATGCGGTAACGCTTGCCTGAAATCTCATCCGTCTCCTTTTCGTCTTCACCTTCTTCGAGGTCCTGTTGTTTGTCGTCCATCATTTCGATTAGCTCTTCTTCGGTTAGTTCGTTTCCGTGAGATTCTATTAGATCATGCACTTCATCTAGGGTCATATCCTCAAATCCATCACCTCCGATTTGATGGGAAAGTTCCATGATCTCTTTTTCTTGATTTGTTATAGGCGAAAAGTGGTTCCCTTTAACAACCACTTCCGGCCAAAGATTCTTCCAACATGCATTAATAGAACTTGTCTTCAACTCTCTCAGTGAGGCGTCGACATCTGCAATGCAATCCGCTATGTGAAAGTTTCTCCAACTGGAAATCACTGTTTCTTCTAAATTATGCTCAATCGACTCTAAAATTCGCTTGAAACATCGCCTGGTGTAATAAGTTTTAAATGTTGCAATTACCCCCTGATCCAGGGGTTGAATTAATGACGTCGTATTTGGGGGCAAAAATATCACATTGATATTCGGATGAGCTCCCACGAGAGTAGAGGGATGTGCAGGTGCGTTGTCTATTAATAAAAGCACTTTAAAGTCAAGGTTTTGAGAGGCGAGATAGTTCTTTGCTTCAGGGATAAAACAATCATTAAACCACTCCTGGAATAAAACACCGGTGACCCATGACTTTTTATTTGCTCTCCAAAAAACGGGTAACTGATTTTTATTTTTTCCCTTCAATGCTCGCGGATTTAGGGAACGATATATCATCACCTTGAAGCCTGGAGCTAACTGTTCCGTTTTGGAAAGAAAAGTCCTACTCGGCATTTTCTTCCAGAATAATCCCGTCTCATCCGCGTTAAACACCTGTTGCGGTAGATATCCCCCTTCTTGAATTATTCTTTTAAGTTCAGAGGGAAATTTTCTTGCTGCTTCATGGTCAGCAGACGCCGATTCGCCGTCACTTTCAAATTATGCAAATTATGTCTTTTTTTGAAATTCTCAAACCAACCTTTACTGGCCTGGAAGTCAAACAGTGAATCAGAATCTTGGTTTATACGATCGAATAGTTTTTTAGCCTTAGCTCTTATCAGAGCAGAACTGATCGGAACATGCTTCTGAGACATATCCTCCAACCAAACGCTTAAAGCATTTTCTGTCTCTTCAAGAGATTTATTTCGCACTTGAGAAACAATTTTCGCGCTGGCAGGAGCACTAGCCGCGATACTCTCTCGGATCGATTTTTCATTTTTTTTTATAGAACGCACTGTTGACTCATTAACGTTGAAAAATCGCCCGACAGCAGTCGCACTTTGTCCGGAGCGCAACTTTTCTAACACCTTAACTTTTTCCGTGAGCGACATTACGGTTTTTCTCCGCTTCGGTAAAGAAGCCATTGCATGTGTACTATTTCCAGGCAAATGTTTCTTAAACGAAATCAAATTGAAAACTAAGAGAATGTAGCGAAACTTACATTTAGTGCAGCTGTTACACAGCATATTTCTGGAATAAAATTGCGTACACCTGTGGTAAACAAAAACAAGAGAGAGAAAATTCTGTCTATTATTTATTCTCTTAGGTACTAAAGTGTTATGGGATGAA
This sequence comes from Cetonia aurata, assembly GCA_949128085.1. Classification (NCBI taxonomy): domain Eukaryota; kingdom Metazoa; phylum Arthropoda; class Insecta; order Coleoptera; family Scarabaeidae; genus Cetonia; species Cetonia aurata. The sequence goes on along the minus strand of OX421889.1, from coordinate 22,327,128 downwards.
TATACCTGCACATTATTTTTAGAAGGTTTTTTACCGGGTAGGCTTGTCATTTACTTAACACATTACTAAACTATAACGTATCTATTTTTTTACAAATTCACCATGTTTATTACTTGATTTTTACATTTTTTACTCTTTATTCGCGAATAGTCAAGTCCAAAAGTCGCGAATGTCGAATTTCTCCGCATTTTACTTATCGCGATTAATCAAAACTCGCGAATATCAAATCCGCGAATGTCAAGGGATTACTGTATTATTAAAATTGTGACACATTGTGTATACTGGCGCGGGCATAATTTTCATTATTACAGTGACAAAAATGCCAATTTCTTTAAAACCCTCGATCGTCAACATCGGAACGGTGCCATGTTCCTGGAATTTATAAGAGACAATTTACCGATACTTTTGAAAAATATACCTCTTAATATTCGACAAAGAATTTGGTTACAATTAGACGGTACTCCCGCACACTTCCATATAAACGTTCGGAATGAATTGAATAGAAGATACCCCAACAGGTGCATAGGGCGCGCCGATCCAAAGAATTGGCCAGCATGATCCCCAGACTTAATGAGTATTGATTTCTTTTTATGGAGATATATCAAACATTGTTTATGATATACCACCAACCACAGCCGACAATATGAAAGAACGAATCAGCATGGTGTTTCGAACTATAACACTAAATATTTTAATGAAATTAAAACTAAAAGATTCATTTCAAGAAAGAGTTCGCCTATGCATTGAAAATGATGGTCACCATTTTGAACATTTGTTAAAACTTTAGTATCTTTATTAGGTATTTCAATTTATCCGTTTTAATAAAATATATACATTTGTTGGTTACCTAGTTTTGACCTTTTGATTAGCATGTAGGAAAGCAGTTTCGTGCAAGCCTACTTTTGAAAAATAAATGGCTAGGCATTAGTATTTGTAATAGAAAATTCTAAATTAATAAGAAACTATAGGAGATATGCATAGAAAACCTTTTTACAATCTTAAAGAGCATTGACATTAGAATCTAAATAAGATAATAAATACAGGGTCTTCCATTTAAAATAACAAAGTTATTTGCTTTTAGTGATAGTGAAAACAAAAGCAGATTTTTCTAATCACCCTGTATTATTTTTAAACATCATTTTAATTTTATTATCAAGTCTAGTGCTTTGTCTAAAAAAATAAATCCAATTTAAAACATCTATCTTAAATATGTAAGACAGGCACCCAGCTTAGATTTTGGTTTGCATTTTGAAGATATAGGTAATAGTTAATTATCTCAGAAACGGATTGAGTTGGGTATAGGTAACTGTTCTGTTATAGGATTTTATTTGTTTAGGTTGAGTAACTTCTTGTTACTTCCTTTTAATTATTTTATTTTATAATAACCATATAATTACATATTATAACACAACCTTCTTAGTCTTCTCACAACTACTACTTACTACTATCGACTACTATGCATACATGTATATTGTGTTGCATACCCTGCAAATGTGTATTTCAATTATACATAACAGTAACAGTAACTTGCCTTTATTTACTCGGTACTATAAAAATACGACATAATATATAGGGTGTTCCATTTAAATTTTTATAACAATGGTGTGTTTTTTGAGTCACTCTGTATATTTTGAAATAATTTTAAAACATGCTCCTTATGAATCTATATAACCTCTAATCAAAATATGTTAAAAACATTATATCGCTTTTCGTATACAAACCGAGGCGATTGTGGTGAGCCAGCCTGTTAAGTATTTTTTAAGTGTCGTTTAGAAAATGACAGCGTCTATCAAAAAAATTAAGCAAAAGTGCTGTAGTGCCATTTGAAAAAAAATACTTGAGTTCATAACTTTTTCAAGGTTTGCAAAAACGACACTACTATTATTAAAAGGTAGCTTTTCTAAAATATCAATTGACATGATTTATGATTTTTCTCAAAAAACATTAATTACGCTGTAATTTGGCTATTTCCAAACTTTTCGAACGCATATTTCATATTATACTTTTTCATATTTTACAATGAGACTTCAACATATTTTCATTCCCATTAGCGTTAATAAATTAGTTCTAATAGTCCTAATAATATAATAATAACGGTGTTCCTTTGTTGTCTGTCCTAAAAGAACTGTTAATTGTATTTTTTCTATTTTCTATCACTTATTATTAGATGTAACTCGTAATTATTTGTTTCTTCTATTTTTATTTCGCTTCTTATATACACAGAGCTTTGATAATTATAACATTATAGTTGGCGAACCACTAAGAAATACCCCGACTCCGAATATAGATGGCGGTGACAATTTGAGGCCAATGACCCCGTCGCAAGGGGGTCGCATTAGCCCCCTGCCGAAATGGGCCAGAGGTATTTTTCAATTTGCATTTTTTGGATATGAGTAAAAAAAATTCAAAATTCCTTTAAAGAAATTTGCCAATTTTTATTTTAATACAAAATTATTTTTTTCTAATCGTATACAGGTGACAATTCTGATCTCCTATGTCAGGAGTTGATTACAAATAATGCCTCCGAACAAGGTAATTTTTTTTTATCATTTTCTCTCTGTTTTGTTATCATTTTTTGTCATGCAAGGAACAAGGACGGAAAGCAAAGAATGTTTTGCACATCTCTCAATATGTTGAGGGTTATTACATTACATAGACTGATTGTGGTTATCGCATAAATACTAACGTAGTTATGGTGTAGAAATGGTCACGTGATAATAATGAATTTTGTAATCGGAAACGCACTTGGCTTTCGCATGAGCGCATGTAATTTCTTTTGCTGGTTTCTAATATTATTTTGCTTGCTTTTATGTGTTTTTTACGGCATTGGAGGGTTGTTCGCTTTTGGTTGCTCGGTAATGTTGTTTTTTTATGTAATACGTATAAGTCTAGTATAAGTATGTACATTTCATTTCATTCCCAATGTGGGTGTGCTGTTAGTGTTCTGGAAATTGCGACTGATTATTAGTTATACAATATGTGATATTATCATCGTACATTGCTCGTTAATTAGTATTTTGTGAATGAATAAAACCAGTATAACATACATGCTGGACACGGTCCACAATTACTCTAAGGCTGGAATTGATTTTCTAAGCAATTAATGGAATTTTAGTAAAGCGGCCGTCAAATATATGGCCACACTATCTTTTATTTTTAACGTAGTGTATGACAAAACATAAAATTATTACCATTTTACTGCAAGATTTCACTTGCAAATAGAGGCTATAAAATGGTGTCCCAGCTTATAGGTGCCGGCCCATAACTTTTTTATTTATAGTGGAACAGGGGGCAAAATGAGGATGTGGCATATTAAATTAACGCAGTGTGTGCCTCACAGTATATGCTGTGGATATATGAGATGATGCTTATTGTATTGACAATTTTAAAGTCGTCTATGACACTTGATTTGACATTTATTCCGCATTTGCGTTCAGTTCCGAAGATCATTTTAATGATTTAATTAGCTTAGTACATAGTCTTAATCTTACAACAACACAGGAAACTCAACTTTCGAACTACACTCCGCCAAAAAAGTATCGCATAATTTACTTTTGAATCATAAAAGTGTCGCATAATCTTTGTTTGTAGCATAAAGTTGTAAATATACTTTAATGCGCTCTAAGATATAATTTCTATGATTGTTTAAATAAAATACAGGCCAAATAAAAACAAGAACTCATACTTGAGATTTTTATTAAAACAAGAAATTATAATTTTGGAAAGAAAAATGTCATAACAGTACCTTTTAATACTGAGTATTGCCACCTCTGGCTCTTATGACCGCTCGCATACGGTTTGGCAGAGATTCGATTAACCTCCGTATATAAGCCTGATCCAAATTCTCCCACTCGTCACGGAGAGCATTTGCTAGTCCATGCAGGTCCGCTGGGGCAACATTTTGGGTTCGTATCCGTCTGTGAAGGAGGTCCCACACGTGCTCGATAGGGTTCATGTCCGGACTTACCGCAGGCCAATCTAAAACTGGAATACCAACATCGTTAAGGTATTCCTGGACGATTATTGCAACATGCGGTCGTGCATTATCGTGCATTAACATGAATTCGTTTCCTATAATTGGCGCATATGGTACTACATGTTCTTCTAAAATGTCCGTTATATACCTGTGGGCAGTCAGTGTACCTCTGTCTACTGGTACTAACTCTGTACGACCTGTTAAACAGATGCCTCCCCAAACCATAATAGAGCCACCAGCGAAATTAGGTCTAGGTCTGATATTACACTGCGAATAGCGCTCACCGTCTCGTCTGTACACTGAGATACGCCTATCTGAGGTGTAAAGACCAAATCTTGACTCATCTGTGAAGAGTATATTGGCCCAGTCGTTAATATTCCAATTTACATGTTCTCTGGCAAACCTTAGCGAGCCACTCGGTGGTTCCTAGTGAGACGAGGGGCTGTTACAGCTACTCTAGCTCTTAATCCACTCTGTCGTAATCTATTCCGAATAGTTTGAGTACTCACACGAGTATTTCTGACTCTAGCCAAGTCGTTCTGCAATTTTCTCGCAGTTACATGTCTTCGACGTAATGCTTGTAGTAGTAAATAGCGGTCATCTTGGCGAGTAGAACATCTTGGACGACCTGGTACAGGTCTTCTACTGTAAATGCCTGTTTCCCTATATCTGGCTACGGCTCTAGAAACACTTGACTGATTGATGTTCATCAAATTAGCAACGTATGCTTGAGATCATCCATCTTCGATTAAAGCAACTATAGCAGCCACTTGTTCTGAAGTTAAATTGCTCATTTTAGTTTTAAAAGCGTTGGTACAGAAGTCTGACTTCGCACTTTAAAATTTGTCCGTATAGGAAGACTTTCAATAAACAACTGAACAAACCTTACACATATGCATTTTTCTAAATGTGTTCTTTTAGAAAAAAAAAAAGTAAAAACGCTAAGTTCCATTATTTTGTTAGTGTTTTTATAGTTCACATACACACGGCAAACTTTTTGTGAACGTATAAAAATATCTTGGTTCATAAATGCCCTTTTTTAGTTTATGCGATACTTTTTTGGCGGAGTGTATTTAAAACAAATGAAATTGCGGCATTTTGGCCTAGCAACTAAAGGTGTTAGACGTCTTGCTTACCACCACAGAATGCCCTGACTAGATTGGTGATTCTCCCGGCTAACCTGAGACCACGTTTTACGCCGCCTTCTGGCTGTCTTGTGGTACTAAAACTATGGCGCGAAGTTTGAATACCGATATAATTTGAATTGGTACTTTAAATTTGCATTTAGAATTTTATAAATAAAAAACTGACATTTTTTAAATCTCTTTGTTAATATTACAAAAATGCTATAAATTAAATATACAGAATACTAGTTCCTATGGATTGGTCAAGACCATATGTAAATATATAAACATAACATATTTGTTGTAAAATAAAAACTAAAGAAAACAATATAATTTCAAATTTAACATTTTATGAGGCAAATATAAGAAATGAAGCAATATATGAAGCAATGACGTAAATAGTAAAAGAAAAATAATATAAATGAATTGTGTAGGGTGTTCGTCCCTCGTCATTTGCCAAGGAGTAAGGAAAACTACGAAAATATCACTCTGAAAGCAGGCTTTAGCATTCCAACACCGAAACCTAGGAATGATAGTGAGACAGATAAAATTCTCCACGGCATCTAGAAATTGTATTATTTCTGCTGATCCCTCTGCTTCTTGAAGTGATTCCATATCTACATAATAAGAGAAAGCAAAAAAAAAATTCAATTCGTACTAAAAGAATTTTATAACTTACTTTTTTAGCAAAAAATCGCATTAGTCCTCCCACAGTTCCGCTTAGTTGTTTCATATATGTCCCTTTATAGGGCAAGACTCCTAACGTTATGTGTTGAATGGTCAATATTTTGGGCCAGTGACTGTGTGGTTGCTTCCAGTTTCTGTAGATGTCTTCTACAAGAAACACTAATAAGTGATCTGCCAATTGCAACGGCTGTTCGTTTCCAAAATCTACGAAGCCTTCAATAAAATCACTCCTCCTCGAGTACTGTGAACCTGGTTTCTTCGTCTGTCGCTATTTGTAATGCATAAAAAACGGTTTCTTTCTTGAAAGTTCCTCTAAAAAACCTAAAGAAACAATACTCATACTAAATGCTTGCCAACAAAATGTTTTATTAATATAGTACCTGGCATATTTTATGTTGGAAGTGAGTTCCTAATAAAATATTTTCAATTTCGAAATTATGTGTTAAAATGAGACGTACAAACAAACTTATTTTCCGAAAATTTCGCGAATTTCAATCAAAAATCACAAAACGAAGCCTAAATATTAAAATGATACTAAAAAATGGCGTCAACTGGACCGTTTGCTGTTTATAGCAACGATGGTTATTTTACATAGCAACAACGGAAAGAAGAAATAATCATATGGAAAGACTAGAACTCTGTTAGTGCCACACGATACCCTCGAGGTGGCGTCCTAATATTAGCCCACTCCTTAACCAAGGAATCGCACCCCTCTGCTTACCACCTAGCTGGGAGAAATCAAATTCACCCAATTTGATCAAAAACTATGTTTAGCTGGCCCGGACTCGCTTACAGGTTTTTAAAAAAAGACATACGACATAGCACGAGCTATGGGATTTACTAAAGAGGCCGTGCAAAATTTTTGCACTTCTTTCAGAAGTAGTTGATACACACCGGAAAGACAACTGTTCCAAAAAAGTACTCAAAAATAGTTGCAGCCAAAGGTCGACGACAAGTAGGAAGCCTTACATTTGCAGAAAGGGGTCAGCTCGTTACGGCTGAAATATGTTTTTCTACAGATGGAAATTACATGCTCTCAATGCTTATTTTCCCTCGGCAACGTTTGAAATCCTGAATCGAGTTCCTTCTGGAACATTGGCAGAGTGGCATCTTACTGGCTGGGTGCAGAGTGAAATTTTTGTGAAATGGTTGAAAAGTTTGTGGAGTTCTCCAGGGCAAGCAAAAGAAAGAGAAAGCTCCCTCTGACGAAGTTGAAAAAATCGAAAGGGCGCAAACAAAGCCAAGATAGTTTTACATTGCAGCAACCATGTCTATTCGATAACGACACCGTCAATATGGTTCAATCTGTTAAATTCCTGGGACTTATCGTTGACGATACTCTTAAACGGTCTCACCATATCGACACTCTCTCAAAAAAAAATGTCTTCTGCGTGCTTTGCAATCAGATCTGTAGCCAGGGAGCTCAATCCTTCTACTGCTCGCATTACTTATTTTGCCATTTTTTAATCCCATCTTCGCTACACGCTGCCATTTTGGGGCACCTGTAGTTTGTACAACTTCAATACAATTTTTAAATTGCAAAAAAGGGCAAGTCGCTACACATTTCGACTAGGGACCAGAGATCACTGCCGACCATATTTTTTAAACCTCAAAATCCTGACTCTCCCTGCACTCTTCGTCCTGGAATCTGTCTCACTAATTCGTAAACATATTAGTGATTTACCGAAAAGACCTCTTCATAACCACGTTACAAGGCGGTTGCAACATGACCTTTATTTACCTGTACCCAGTTCAGAGTTAACTAAGAACTCAATCTTCTACGACGCAATCAAGCTCTACAACCTTCTCCCAATCCAACTCAAATCGATACGAACATACGTCCAGTTTCGCAGAAAGGTAAAATCTTACCTTCTTCAGCAACTTCTTTACGCTGTTAGCGATTTTTGCGGAGAGGGGTAACACTAAATTTCTTTTGCTTCAAACTTTCATCTCCCCTTTTCTTTCTTTGTGCAGGCAGCGCAATCTCCTGGTTTATTTTTTGACGACTAAGTGTATCTGACACTATCTATCTGTGTTTTTTGTATATGTATCTTTTCAATTATTAAATTTGTTAATTACTCTGCTTTTTCCACAAAATTAATTTATAATTTTTCTTGACAATAAAGCACATTATTTATTTATTTATTTAATTATTTTATGGTGGTGATGACAAGTGGGCGTGCTCAATGGAGTGAGACACACCCGAACTACCCCTTCGCGATTCGTACAAAATATAATTCAGTTTCTATTTTAATATGCATCTGCATTACTGTACGCCAGTATTAACTCGGGTTGATGACATTTTGTTATGAAATGTGCTGTTTTTTTTTAGTTTTGTGTTTTTACTAAACATTCTATCTTTTTTGGTAAATACTATATTTAAATATTTGCATTCTTTTTTTAATAAATAAGGATATCTAGGCCCTAATAATCCTTTTTTTGTTGTGTATTAAAAATGTGAAGATTTAGTTCGAAATTTCAAATTCAGTTCACAGCCAAGTCGTGTTTTTAGAATACAAATAGGCAGTGGCATGTCCTCAATATAAAACAAAAATGTTATTTACTTATAACTATTGTTAGCAAACTGTTGAGACTGGCATTGTTTTACATTTGCAATGTTTCCTTCCTCCTGCAACTCTTACAAAGTCTCATTGTGAGCAAAAAAGTATTTTAAATGGTACGTAGATAGCATGTCATTGTGCTAGATTTAATCACGTGGTAGTTGTTTTGTCTCTTAGATACTGCCGATTATTGAGAAACATCGCCAGTTTTACAATAATTGCGACGAATGTTTTGTGTATGCTTGCTACATATCTGATTTGAATTTTCATGCATCCAAAGGATTTTATCATTTCATTCCTGAGTATCTTGTTGAAGATGGTAAATACATTAAATCATGTTTGTTAGAAGCAGATTCAAAGATTTATAACGATTTACCGAGCAAAGCAACCGCTTTTTTTTAAATACATATGTCATTAGATTTTGTATTTGTATTAATAATATTTGAATCTGTTACTAAATCTCATTTTTCGTCTGCATTTTTGAGCATTTTAAATAAAACAGAAACTCCACCTTTAATTTTTATGGCATCTTACTGACTTAAACTTTTCTAAGATACAGCTCCTCCGCGTCCACCACTGCCGTCGGGAGATGGCGCTCCTATGCGACCACCGCCGCCTGAGACCGATGACGAGGACGAAATGTTCCGAACAGCTCCGAGTTCGAACCAACCAATCATGGTAAGTATTAATAGGGAACTAGTAAACGTTCACCTAGCCAATTAAATAGTCTTCTGATGACGGATTACGTCCCAATAAAGCGGACCGGCTAAACCGCACCACCCTCCACTAACCCTCGTATACACCTGTGGTTTGGGATCGTCGGTACACCTTGTATATTGCTTTTTCTTAATTTCTGCCTCTCACTTGTAAAAACGTCGTCGATTTGATAACGGATTACGACCTACCCCTCCCACTTGTAAAAAGAGTCGCAGTCGTTGGTTTGATCCCCATTACGACGCACTTCAGCAGACCTCCTATACCGCACCACTCCCCGCTAACTCCCTAATTGGTTTGGAATATTAATTTTTCTTAATTAGAAATTAAACATACTGTATCGTCATTATTTTCCGTTGTAACACTAAAACAATCGAAGAAAACACAAAATTCTTATCTGCTTTAGATATCCGGCGATAATTTACATACTTGGTAACTGACGTCTTCCGAATAATGGTTATTACAATAATTATAATGTTAATGTTTTACTATTTCTTCGATCCCCTTTGTGCTTATTTCACACCAAATTCGTCATCGTTCAAGGTTTCGACATTTTGATGTTCGGTACACGACTAGCTGCTGATCACAGACAATATTACATAATCGGACCTTTCCCGCCGGCGCGCGAGGATCGGCCTTTATCGGTCCGTTACCGAAAATCGTGAAAAATCGAAATTTCGGAAAAGATTTACGCGTTTCCCGCTTTTAACGACGAACGGGGATACCCCTAGTACCAGACGACCGACAATCTACGCCCCCTAAAAATACTCCGGCGCCTGTTTGCGGTCTACGATGGGATCCCTTGTAACAGAATTTGGATTTCGTTATATTCGCCTTGTTTTATTATTTTAGGTTGCAGCTCACAATTTGCATAGAGAAGTCAGGCAATGGTCCGCCAAAGATAACGAGCTCATAGCGGCGGCGAAGAAAATGGCTTTGCTCATGGCTAAATTGTCTGAATTGGTGCATAACGATGATAAAGGTATGATTTATCGTAATAAAATGTGGGAATAAGCAATTGTTTTTTTTTTTTTTTTGTAATAGGTAGTAAGAGAGAGTTAATTGCCACTGCCAAGGCTATAGCCGATGCTAGCGCCGAAGTTACTAGGATAGCGAAACAGCTGGCTAAGGAATGTACCGACAAGAGGATACGCACAAATCTCCTGCAAGTTTGCGAGAGAATACCAACGATTGCCACACAACTTAAAATCCTCAGCACAGTTAAAGCGACAATGTTAGGAGCACAAGGTAATTTCTAGTGTAATTGTGATCTCGGTATTTATAAATTTTGTTTATTGCACTTTAAATGTCAAAGACGGGCTTTTAATCTCAATAACGACACTGCCTGTAGTTTGCAATGCCGGGAGAAAAGTTGCGAGCTATTGATTGCATTCTGGGCGATTTAAATCCAATATTACATTTGCATTAGTGAAAAGGGAAATGATAAGACAACACTCATTTGATAAGTAAAAAGTGCAATAAACTGCCATGCGTAGCATTGATTTGTTTTTATTCATGCTTATTCTAAGCATCAGATACTGTAGACTATAAATTTCAGCGACGGAATACTCATAAATAATATCAAAAGAAAAAAAATAATGAAAAGGAGCTTTGAAAGTCAATAATCAAATAAAATAACAATCCTAACAATAATAATAAAATAATAGAATTTATTACCCAACGATTTAAATCATTTACAGCAGGGATGAGCAACACGCGGCCCGTTAAACATGTTGATGCGGCCCCAAGCATTTCTAAAATTGAATTTATTTTATCGACTTTCTCCCATCAATATATTGTTATAAAATTAATTATAATAAAATGGTAGTACATACTCAACCGAAACAATTTTTTGTGACGATTACTCATTTGTGGGCGACTTGTTCAAACATGCTTGCTTGTGTTTGCTTCTGTCACACAATCAGTCAGACTGGAAGCTGTTAACTAGCAATTATAGCAATTCTTGTGTTTTTTGAAAGGCGTGAGTGCAATATTATTGTCAAAAAGGTAATATTAGAGTTTTTTTTTATTAAAAATTAAGTTTTCCTACAATTTTTTTTAACTTTCAAATTTTTAATCCATAATAGCATGTCCTGCACTGTCCTGCACGCAAAGTGAATAGTATTATTATAAATCGCTCCGCAAACAAACTCAAATTTAAGACGTTAAAAGTGGATTAAATTGTGAGTGTCAAGTGAGAAAGACGTAATAAGAGAAAAGAGTTAATGGTGAATTGAAATAAGTAAGGTAAGAAGTATATTTGTGTAAGAAAACGAAATAGAATATATAAACAACGTGAGAGTATAGCCTCCGAGGAGTCGATCCGGGCGACCGCTCTTAGCGCGCGTAAGTTTTTTGTTAAACGAACAAAAATACTAGCTGAACAAAAGCCGCAAAATAAACAGAGCCGTATTAAACGATAAAAGAAAACGTCCACAAATAAATAAGAGTAAGTTATAAGGATGGGCGAAGCTAAACTGGATAAAATAATGGAAATGTTATATGATACAATGAAGGATATGAAAGAAATAAGAAAGGAGATACACGCGTACGCGTCAGAAGTATTAGATCTGAAAAAAGAAAACGAGAAACTAAGACAGGAAAACGTGGAAATAAAGTCCCAAGTAAAAGAATTAATGAAATGGAGGGAAATAAAGGAAAATGAGGAAAGAAGTAATAATGTAGTAATTCACGGATTGAAGAACAGTATGGAAAAACCAACAGTGTTAAAAGAAAGAATAGAAGAGTTAATAGAAATGCAGATGAATGTGCAAGTTCATATAGAAGCAGTAAAAAATGTAGGCACACATACATGCTTGGTTCAACTAAAAAATGAGGAAGAGAAAAAAAGTGTAATGAAAAATAAGAGTAAGCTTCGAGAATTAAAGAAGGAAAAGATATATATAACTGACGATCTGTCAAGAAAAGATCAGGAACACCGTTGTGGATCCATTTTTCTTTGACAATACCTTAAATTGTGAGATTTATAGAAACTTTTTTTGAAATAATTTACCAATACTGCTAGAAGGCCTCCATAGGAACTTTATGGAGAGATTGTGGTACCAACACGATTGTACATTCACACATTACGATGCTGCTGTAAAAGCGCACCCTATAAGGTATTTATTAATAGATGGATTGGGATTCATTAAGTTAAAAACCATCATATGCATGATACCCTATGCAACGACAAACAACATGCACAAACGCATAAGAAATGCTTCTCTTCAGTTAAATGTGGATAATATGATAATATGTATATTTGAAAATGTAAGGCAGATCATACACACGGAGCTGAATAGAGACATATTTGAGCATCTTTTGATTTAAAATTATTATATACATATATCTAAAAGTGTAAAAAATAAAATAATTTTGTGTCACGTACGCTTTGTTTTTGTTACGTTATAAATAATCTAAACAACTTACATAAAAAAGAACAAATGAATAGGGGTAAATTGCTATTATTAAACATATTTTCCATAATATCTTCGAAAATACTGAAAATAAGTATTACGTTATTGGTACCATTTTGAAGGCAATTTTACAAGGAATTTGCTGATTATATTGGAAAATATAGGTTCCATTTAAAAAAATCGAAAGAAAAACGTTTGAATCTCGATAAATGTTCCGTGACATATTTAACACCCTGTATATATTTCTAAGTTATATCTCCTTGAAACATGCTAACTGTTAGCCCCCAAATCCATAACAAAAGATTCACGCGCGACACTAAAACAGTTTTTAAGATAAAAGTTGAAATGTCAAAAGTCGCAACTGCCAAAGTTTTGATAAAATTTGCAATATAGCCTAAACTAACAGTCAGAAGCGCACATAACCCTATATCACTGCAAAGGTGTTTTAGGTGGCTATCGAAATAATAACTAAAAAAATATAGCAATCCATTTAAAATAAAAAAGTTGAAAGTGGCTCTGGGAATTTGTAACACCCTGTATATTTAACAATAATTTTACCATTTGCGCATTGATCAACTATATACATACAGAAAATCTCACTTTCCTATTTTTCGTAGTTTTCGTGCTAAATTCCGCCGACACACTAATGGCGCACCCTGTATAATATAGGGTGCGGCAAAACAGATTATGTAATAAAACAAGTAATGAGTGTACATAGAGAAAGAACGTTTCTATTACGGAATTGAACAGTATATAGATATACTATTCAAGAATCATGAAGTTTTAAAACTAATGTCTTCAAGATGGTGGCCGTTAGCAGCAACACACTGTTGGAGACGAGCTGTGAAGGTGCAGTTCGTTCACACCCTTCGCCGAATTTATTTATTTAGAACGACTTCCTACACCTGCTCAGGGCATTTGCGACTTCGTTGGTTGTTTTCTGGATATGTGAGTCTTTGAACAAACCACACTCCAAGTTATATTTGCCATATCGATTCCTTTCGTCCCCTAACACTAGCGGTTGTAAACCCTCTAATAGCCTTCTTCGCGCGTGACGACCATTTGGAAAACTATTATTACTGAGATAAACATTGAATTCCTCAACTGTCTATGTACCTTTGATTTGTATTACCAAAACAGATCATCAGATCAATAATTTGACATATGTAATAGTAAACGAACATATAGCACAGCTACATAATAAAACTGCAATAAAGACATATAAAATATTGTTTATTAATATAACATATATTTGTCATATAAAAATGTATGAAGTATATTTAATCTACGCTTTTCTTCATGCAGGTTCTGAAGAGGATCGCGAAGCCACGGAAATGTTAGAAGGCAACGCCCAAAACCTGATGCAAAGCGTAAAAGAGACGGTCAGAGCTGCCGAAGGAGCCAGCATAAAGATCCTGTCGCAAACCCAAGGGAGACTGCGCTGGGTCAGACGTCAACCGTGGTATCACTGTTAAAAGATTTTTTTTCCCTCCATCCGACAACTGTCAACATCACTAAATCGAATCAATTATCAAATTATAGCGAGTAGAATTTGATGATTCATCTGTGAAAAGCAAAACCTGCCCTACATTTTATCGTAATAATTTTATCAACTTAAATGTAGTTTTCTAAGCGCTTTAAGACAATGCAATATGTAAGAGTAACTATTATATTATCGTTGAATTTATAGCTTCTAATGCCTGCCTATACCATACAGGGTGTTTCAGAGATATTTCCTTTTATTTTTGCCATTTTATCGTCAGCTATTTTTATTATCTTTTAATAAATATATATATTTAATTTTTTTATATAATAACATATATGATATCAGAAAGGTGCATCTTACAAAACAACTAAATGTGATAGAAAGAGTGAAATTTATATATTGAACAGTTTTATTTACAGAAATGTTATTTATTTATATTTATATAAAATTAATGAACACTCATTTTGGGGAATGATATATTTTTTTATTATTTACAATGGGCATTTTATAAATTATGCGGTTTTTTTTGATTCGCCCTGTATAATCAATTTAATTCATGTTTAAAATATATGTTTCATTTGCAATTTATAGTAATGCCATTTTACGCATTACACTTTATACAGTCAATGTCTTTCTTCCCTATTTACAAAGTTAAGCGATATTTACTAATACATAGTGTTTTATAATATTACTATTTGTTGCTTGCTAAATATTGTGATTTTAAGAGTTTACTTATACAAATATTTTCGTTGGAGAGCTAAAAAAAAACTTTAATATTGGCGTTGATATCGAATGTAGACAATCTGTTTTTTTTTTTTATTTAATGTTAGTTTAGAAAGAGTTTGTTCTTATTGTTACAATAGATAAGAAATATTGTTTCTGATATTAATATCGATTATTTAATGTGTGAGATTGTTCTAATATAGTTAATAACGAACTTCAATAGATTTATTAAACACAAATACGTATTCGGGTCCAATTAAAAGCAATAACATGTAGGAGATTTCATTTAATTCAGCTTTGGTGATTGAAAATTTGAGTATCAGTTGTCTGTTTACAGTTTTCATTATATTAAAATATTAGGTAGAAGCTGTGGCATAAACAATAAATATAGAATTTAATACCTCACCTTAAACTCGTCCTACAGTAATCTACGACTATGGTTATAAATACCACGATAATTCTAACTATGCGTCGATGTTATGTATCCGACAGTTTGACAACAAATGCGCGTTTAACAATTACCTCAGTTACATAAAAATACGTCTTCAGCGAACATTAAGCCGCTGTAAATATGTGTTAGGTACCTTTCGTTGTGTTTGAAAAAATTTATATTTACCCAGAAGAGACTGTAAATTAGAGAAAAATAAGTCTACTTCAGTTTTATTAAACGCGGATATGCGGTTAATACTCGTCGCTTCCGGCTTTCTTAATCGAATA
The DNA here is from genome assembly GCA_949128085.1 of Cetonia aurata. NCBI lineage: Eukaryota > Metazoa > Arthropoda > Insecta > Coleoptera > Scarabaeidae > Cetonia > Cetonia aurata. The sequence continues at coordinate 22,311,724 of OX421889.1, read as the reverse complement.
GTTGGGTTTCTTTTAAGGAAGCGGGTCAGCCAGTCCCTTCCTGCAGTTTCTTTTTCTTTGGAAAATGGATGACGTAATTTTTTTTTCTAGGCACATTTTTTAATTTCTGTAGGAGTTATTCCATAAAAATGTTTTGACAATTTTATTATCTGCTTTGCCAAAACTTTTTCTTCTTCTCTGGTAAATACAGAATTTCGTCATAAAGAAACATATGTTGTGTCATTTCGTTTCAGTCGTACTTGAAGTGTAGATCTGGGAATGTTAAAATTTCTTGCAACTTCACGTCGGCTTCTGCCACTATTTATTTATGCTTTGTCACTTTTTCTCTTGTAAACTCAAAGTATCTGAAATATAAGAACTTATAGAGAAATACTCTATACTATATTAACAAAATTTTGAAGGTAATAGTGGCCGGCCATCATTACCTCCACACACGTGGCCATTATAACCCCAAAATATATATTTATACTCACAGTAACTAATCCTTTAAATTAAAACCAGAATTTGTTATGTAGGCTTAAAATACATTAAAAATTTAACATATGGGTACCAATTACGTAGCTAAATAAATTTAATTAAGTGCTTTTACATACCTTCAAAAATCTTACAATGATACATCAACACCAACAAAAACTGACACTCAAAAATTTCTACTTTACCGGCTGAACATCTTCGTTGCTTTAGGTATAGTATGAAGTACAGTACAATCTCGATTATCCGACATAATGTGGACCAAAGTGATTTCGGATAATCGAAATTTTGGTTAATCCGAATTTTTTTTGGATAATAGGAGTTTAGGATGCGTATATCATTAGATCGACTTAAAAACATTTATGAAATATTTTACTTGAATTTATGTATTAATTTAAAAATAACATCAACAAATAATTTGTGTAATTTTTATTACTTCATTTTTTTTAACATAGTATGTACATAAATGCCTAAAGATGTACATTCATAAAAGACATGTTAAATGCAACGTAAAATATAAAATATATATCCCATTGTACACTTTACTGTTTAAAAATGAGGTAATTTTTAACTGCACTCGTTTAACACTACTTCTATTTTTGGCCGCAATGTCTCTCCAACGTTTTATTAAAAGAACATCCGCGGCAGTTGCATTTTCTTGTTGCTCTACATAAGTTAACGCTTTCTCCAAGGCTTCTAGTCCTTCTGAATGTGACATTTTTACTGGAATATTGTCAGTGCATTCTACTTCGTCATCGTCATCACTGCTTATTTCATTAGCATTTTTGCAAACACTTTCAATTAATTCTTGGTCAGTCATTTCATCTTCTACATTACCACTGTTTAACCATTCATTAACTTCTGTTTCCGTAACATTTTCACATCCTGGTATTTTCGTGAAAATTTGCTGTAAACTTTCTTCATGGTCGGACTCTGCTTCTGTGATACGTCCCTCCTCGTGTTGAATCAATTTTGAACAAGATTTTTCCAGGGGTCTACCTTTTACTTGATTCCAAGCTCAAGCTATCCAATATACAACATTTTTCAAGTTTAACTTCTTTAGACATTCAGTGAGATTGGCACCCTCATCTACTTCTTCCAAAATATGCTCCAATAGCAAACGCCTGTAATTTCTTTTTAAATTTTCCAGCACACCCTGGTCCATGGGCTGAATGAGAGAAGTTACAGCACGAGGCAAAAACATTGCTTTTATTTCCCCACTTTGAAGTTGCTCCGCACTTGGGTGAGTGGGAGCATTGTCTAGTAACAAAACACATTTTCTGGGGTATCCGTGCTCTTTTAAAGAAGACTGTACTTTTGGTACGAAATCTTCAAAAAACCAATTTTTTAATAGATTTGCATTCATCCAGCCTCTTTTTTGATTTTTATACAAAACAGGTAAAGCATTGGGACGAATATTCTTGAAGGCTCGTGGTTTTGCTGACTTACCGATACATAATAATGGAAGTTTGTGTCTCCCAGAAGCATTAGCGCATGCAAGAACAGTGATACGTTCTTTGCTACGTTTGTAACCAGGTGCTCCAGCTTCCGTTTTTGGTACTTGAGGGCAAGATTTTGTAGTTCAAGCCGGTTTCGTCGCAATTATAGATCTGGTCTGGTTGTAAATCATTTTCTTTCATAAGCTCCATAAAATTCTCTGCAAATTTTTTTGCGGCAGATACATCGACAGACAACTTTTTTCCACAAACTTTCAGTTTACGTACACCATGTCTTTTTTTCCATCGGTCTAGCCATCCATCACTTGCAGAAAAACTTTCAGGCGCTTCAATGACCGGCAATTCTTCGCTTAAACTCACTGCTTTTTGTTTTAAAATGGTCCCCGAAATAGGTATTCCACGTTCTCGATTCTGTGTAAACCATAAAAATAAAGAATCATCCACTTTTTCGTATTCACCTCTTTTAATACTTTTTCGTGCCGGGGTCGGCGATGACAAAACACTACACCATTTTTCAAGTTTTTCGCGATTTTTTCTCCATTCTGCAACCGTACTCACGCCTACGCCTAAATCCTTTGCTATATTTTTAAGCAATTCACCATTATCTAATCGTTGAACCGCTTTAAGTTTTTCCTGCAAGCTGATAACAACGCGTTTACGTTTATTGCTCTGACACTGCATTTTGTAAAATATTTGAGAATAAAACTACTCTTTTTGCGATAATAACAGACGTTAATACATATGTACTTGTAACACTCTGTCGGCTAACTATTCACATTTTAGACCGTCGTATTGCCGTGAAACCCCGAGGGGAACCACCTAGCAGTATATATGAAGCCCAGACGCGTTTCGTATAATGCGAATTTTTTTGGTTAATCGGGATTTTTGTTTTTAAATAGTTTGTTTCGGATAAACCGGATTTCAGATAATCGCGAATCGGTTAATCGGGATTGTACTGTACATATAGATGGATGGCGTAACAGGTCTGTAACCGTTATATTTGATGGCTATCATTACCCCACTGGCCACCATTCCCCCCCTTTCCCGTACAGTTTTCCATTTTTGGACTGTCCAGTCGAGGTGAGCTTTGGTAAACTCAAGCCTGGTTCTTCTGTTTTTTGGACGAAATAAAAGTCTTTCGTGCAGGCCGTCGACTGACTAACCCGGCCTCAACTGCTCGTCTTCTCGTTCTCGTACTAATTGGCTTTTTAATTGATTGGAAGAAACTGTAGGATCACTTTTAATTTGTCTTTTAATCCGTGAATCGTCTTGTTTTGTTGTTTTTCGCGGCCTTCCGCCAGTATGTATAGTCCAGTAATTGGGTTTTGGAACCTTTGGTGTAACAATAACTATCACACTGACAAAAGTCAATGCTAGGTTTTCCACTATCACCAAACAACAATGCACAATCTCTCGACGCGCGTTTCGCTTACCAAGTTAGCATCATCAGGAGATGATTAACACTGTTAATCATCTCCTGATGATGCTAACTTGGTTAGCGAAACGCGCGTCGAGAGATTGTGCATTGTTGTTTGGTGATAGTGGAAAACCTAGCATTGACTTTTGTCAGTGTGATAGTATGTATAGTGAAAACGCGACCGGTCTGCTGAAATTATTTAATTAGCCGCGAAATCACTGCTCTATTTACCGAATTCTTTTCACTTAACTTGTGTCGGAATAAACCGCGTCTCCAGTCACTAATCATTTTATTTTTAAATTCAATTGAAAACGTATTTCTTGGCATTTTCATCCTCTTACTCATGTGCACAACGCTGAAATACTTACGAACAATGATCTCATCCAAACATGTGTTTATATTTTTTCAGCGAGGCCGCTGACTTCGCATTATGCGTGCACTAATATCGTACATTCGCTCCGACAGTGGTTCTTAACAAAAAGTGTTTTGGGTGGACAATTTTTAAATACTATGTAAATTTTCCGTTTGCACTTTTGATATTGAAATTGTTGAATAGTTTTTGTTAAGTTTTATTAATAGTGTAATAATAAGTAAACAAAAAACTTAATTATATTTAAATTTTGGGGGTCTTTAGTTCATGCCAACACTGTATATATACGTTATGTGTTGACTAACTAGAAAACTTGCGGGAGTTGGAGATACCAGTTCGTTAGAGAATTAAAACCATTCAACTAATTTCTATTATTTTCACAACGAAATTTCTATTTACTTATTTTTCTCTAAGAGAGTTTTAGACATCTTACTGTTGGAAAATATTTTTTAGTTCCTTTACGCGGGTTTTCATTTCATTCTAATAGGAGAAGGGGTTGCCGATATTGTGCCGGTTTTTATATTTTTACGCTTGTAGCCTGCATTTTGTGTTGCTTTAATGTATAAATTTGCCATCAGATACCTAAATATTATGACTCTATTTTCTAAATTTTTGGCAATTTTAAAATGATAATCGGTAGCCAAAAACCGTTTTATTAGAAAGTATTGCAATTGGTACAATATAGGCAACCGGTTTCCTAGTTTGTACTCCCGGTATCCTAAATTGTACCGGGTGTGATTATATATACATTAAAGTACTTAATTGCTAAGAAACAAACATTCTTTATTTTCCTATGATTAGATAATACACGTTACAAACATCTGTCACAAATATATTTTTTAGCGCCACTTGTCACACCTGAACAACTTTCATAAACCCAGCTCTTACATTTATTGCACTGTATCATGTCTTCCAGACGTGTTTCTTTACACATGAAACAATACCATTCGTCGTAATTAACTTTTACCGTTGGCGAAGCTATTCCCGCAGAAGTTGATGGGTCCTCCAATTTGTTGAAATTTCTTTTAATTTTTTTTTAGTGACTTATCTTTCTTGCTTTTTTTCTTCTCTTCCGATTCCTCTTTATATGGAGTGGAAGAATTTTTGCTTTTTGTGCACGTTGCTTCCTTTTTCTTTTATCTATCTCGGGTAATGGCGATAACATATTAGGAGTATAATACTAATTAGGCAGTAAATTATCGTCTGGTTTCTCTTTTTCAGATGTTCTCTCTGTTTCCAAAATATGTTCACGATTGTCAGCAGGCTGATAATTATTTTGTAGTGATTGTTCATCATTGTCAGATTCATTTGTTTCTTCTTCTGTTCTGTTTTCAGCATTTAATCGGTTTGACACCTCAAACTGCGCATCATTGAAAACATAACGATTAATCGGCCATATACCAGAACCCCTAAATGAACCCACCGCATTTGCAATTGTAGCTGCTTGACTGTAGGCAATATTTAAAAGTTCTGATATTTCAAATTGTGTAATAGTTGATCCAGGATGGGTTTTCAGCCATCTATCTTGACTTCTGTTATAGTAAGTTGCCATTGGAGCAAAAATGCCTACATCTAAAGGGTGAAGGCGATGCGTGATATGGCCTGGAAGTTGGAGCAAAATAACCCCAGAATCTCTTGCCAGTTCAATCGCTTCAAGGTTTTTCGAATGGGTCGTATGACCATCTAATAACAGCCATACCTTTTTGTCTTTGCTTGGTTTGACATGCTGTATAAAATGTCTTAAGTAGAGAACAAACAATTCTGAATTTATATAGCCACTTTCAGATACGGTGACAAGACTTCCAGGTGGAGCACCTTTTTTTCAATCATAGGCGGAACAAAATATCCTGGTGGACTTACACAACACACAATGGTGGTATTTCGTCCAACTGATTTTCTTCTACTATTTTCTCATATACATCAAAAAAGCTGTAGACGTTTTGTTTGTTAAAACCTCCCCCCGTGCCATCGACGTCGCCTCTGGTTGTCGCAGTGAAATATATGGGCGACGCCTCATGAAGCTGTAGTACCATTTTTTTCCTGCCATGCGAAGTTCCGGATTAAATGAACATTTCAGTTTGTTCTTATGTACAATTTCGAAGGCTAATTTTCTAATATCCGTTATTGTCAAACCGAACATCAACGATTCTAAGTGTAGAATATGGTCTACTAAATCTTTTTCGATACGTTCTGGTAATGCTGTTCCAGCCCCTTTATATTGTTTTGCATCTTTGGCATAGGTATTAGTATTGGCCAGATGTCTCTTTAAAGTAGGTTTTGAAATGCCGAACTGACGAACACATTCATTTAAACCCATCCTACCATTTCTGTACACAGTCATAGCGTTTTGCAACTGTTGTTCGGTCCATTTATAATATTGTTATTTTTGCTTTATGCACCTTGGAGCATTCATCTAGAAAAATAAATAAATCAGTACGTTTTATTGTAATAACAACATAATACAAACTGTATTTAAGAGTAACGCGTATCCTATATTGTACTGGTACAATATAAGAAACGAGTCAGTGGTACAATTTAGGCAACTCCCCTATTTTTATATATCTATTGAATTACCAATACTTTTGACTAATAATCTTATTATGATAACTGGTCATTCACAGCGCAACACTATACAGCTGCGAGTGGTGTACACTTCATTCTCGCAGGTATACAAATTTATTTGTTATATACTTACGTTTGATCGCAGAAAATTACATCAGATCGTTAACACAATCACACACGTGGAATTGCAGGCAACTGACCTAACCTAAAAAGCCATATTTTCTGCAGAGTACTTTATTACCATCAATGTTTCATAATGTGGTCCACAGAGGGCATTATCAGTTCTAGTTTCTTTAGAAAAAGTAGTGGTACAATTTAGGCGCTGGTACAATATCGGCAACCTTCCCCTACCTAATATACCTGCACAGCATTTCAATTCTTATCGTCAATAATATACAAATCATAAATACCGGGTTGTGAATTCGTTCATTTAAACAACTTTTCTTGTATCTCAAACTCTTACAGGTTTTTCTAGTCAGTCAACGTACCCTACTTTTTTTTCTCTATTCCTTAAAATATTGTGAGAGGACTTCATTTTGTATCCTTTTTTTTATAAAACTTTTATCAAAAAAAAGGATATTAAAACATTAACTGCAAACCAACAAAAAATAGCAAAAAAACCCGTTGCGTAAGATGAAAAAAATACTGAAAACTGTGGTACTGATAACACTAAAACACTTTACCACAAACTGGTACTACACTGGACGCGCATTTCAATAGCAAAGCTATCATCTTTACCAGCAATTGCTGTTGAAACGTGCGGCCAGTGAATTTACTAGACTTACAATCAGTTGAGATTTATAAAAACGTAAGGAATAATAGCCATACACTGAAATATTAATTAAAAATGACTCGCAAAAATATCCGAATTATGCATTTCCAGGTGTACAACTGAATACCTACATATGCAATTGACAATTTGTGAAACATCAATTCGCATTTATATTGAAAACGATAGCACATAGATACAAAAGAAAAATTAATCTCACATTTAAAATTTGTAATACAGTTATTATTGATGAATACCTTGATACAATACACATAACTGTTACAATTATAAAAGCTTAACAAATGTAACCAATAATATATTAAATGTACATTTTATACATATTTAATTGCATAATTATCCTAAATTAGTGAGAAGAACAAAAAAAATGTACTTGCCTAAGATAATCTAACCTAATTAATCCTATAGAATCCTTCATAATAGATATTTTTATATGCTTTACTTTAGACGAAGAGAAAGATATTTATATATATATAATAAATGCATATACAAAGATATACCTATATATAAAGTAGATACAAGGGAGAACAAAAAAAAATATTAAATCAGAATTTCCTAACAAATTTTAAAATTGATCATTTAAAAGCATGTTAAAGGTAAAATTCTGATAATATATTTCAACATACGTCATTTCGTAATAGTACATATTCCTAAGTAATCACCACAATAGATTTTTATTTTTAAAAACTTTAACAGACGTTTAATTACGGCAAATTAAAATTTGTCTATTAGGGAAACCGTTGTAAAGTAAAAAATGTTTTGAATGATCTGTTCGTACCAAAAGCAGAATTGTATGTTAATTATGTATCTCCCTGTATATTTTATACTCATATTCATATATATTAAACTTAGGTAGCATATATCCGTGTCTTATTAGCAATAGTGCCAAATTATTTAAATCAGAAGAATTTATTTACCTATTCAAATAGATATTACTAATTATAATTAATAAATGAATAATTATAGGTCTGATACTAATCGAATCTAATAAATTCAGTTCTACAAACAGCTTTTCTATATACATATATACATAGATATTGAATTTCAATTTAATTTTTGTATAACTAATCTAGTTATCATGATTTGTATCATCGTCCATTGTTTCTTTTTTACTAATTTAATTTATTTCGTTCGTAATATTTAATAATTATGTAAAGTTCTCATTCATATAATATATAAAAAAAAATATGTTATGAAAGTGGAATGAAATCGTGTAATTTCATTAATAAATTTGTTTAATAACGATATAAACATTAGTGTATTTGTTGTTATTTCAAACCTTACCTTATTGACTAAGTTTTAATTATTATTGCTCATGTGTTATGGTTTAAAACAATTAAAAAATTATATCTAGACATGTACTTATTTGCCATCTGCTAACTTTTTTTCTATTCAGTTTTTTCAAAATCGGATACGTCAAGCATGTGTATTTGGATATTTTAAAAACCAATTTAAAGAGCAATGCTGAGAAAATGGGAATTTTAGACACATTCAGATTCTACCAAGACAATGACCCTAACTACAAATTCTATATAATACGACAATGGTTATTATATGACTGTCCAAAAGTACTCGATACGCCGGCACAATACCCTGACATCAACCCCATTGAACATTTGTGGGATGTTCTAGATAAAAAAATTAGAAAATGCCACATATCTTCAAAACTCGACCTGAAAACCGTGTTACTGCAAGAATGGACGAAGATAAGCCAGGAAGTAACTTTCAAATTGGCAACATATCGATGCCTAGTAGACTGAAAAGTGTAATAGAAGCCAAAGGAGGTTTCATAATTGTATTTATTCGTATTTTTTATTATTAATGTCCGATGAATTTATTGAGATGGAAAATTATTTTTTTTTTTTTATTTGAAAACGTTGATGTATTTTAAGTTAGCAATATGATGATGTCTATATACCGTGTGTCCAACCTAAGATGCAACGGTTCCTAGCCAATTTATTACTGCCTTTTTGAAAAAAATTTTCAAATAAATGTTGCCTCGAATCACATTCTACATATACTAAAATCAGTTTCAGTAATGGCGGACTTCCGGTTGTACCGGAAGTAACTACTAACTTTATTATTTTAAATGGAACACCCTGTATATTATTGCACTTTTGGATTCCTTGTTAAATTTAAATAACAATACGTTAGGGATACAATGGGGCTAAGTTGTACCGTTTTCGAATTACATGACGTTTTTCGAAAAATGACATTTGCAGTGTCTTCGCCATTTGTGGTGAAATTTGTTGCCATTCTTCTAGTAGAACCGTTTTGAACTCGTTTTTATTGGAAACATGTATGTGCTGAATACGGCGTTTCAAGTCATCCCACATATGTTCGATTACATTAGGTCTGGCGATTGTGGCGGCGAATGAAGCTGCTTTTTTGCATCACAAAGTAACCATTCCTTGACAAGACCCGAAGTATGCTTCGGGTCATTGTCTTGCTGGAAGACGTAGTCGTCTGATAGACCCAATTGTTCAATACTGGCAGCGAAACTGGTTTTTAAGATATCCAGATATCCCTATCTATCCACAATAGTGTCTATAAAATGCAATTGATCCACTCCACTTGCCGCCGATTGTGATCCCTTTACCCTTTACAGTTCCCATTACATGCTTGAGCTGAAGTGCTTCGTTGGGTTTCCTCCACACTTTTACACGCCCGTCTTTGGTGTATTTACAGACATATGTACAGACGAATGTAAATTTAATATTTTCACAAAAAATGGTCGTGTAAAAGTGTGAAGGAAACCTATGAGGAAACCCAGCAATAAATGTAGGGAACACAAGTACATATATACACTAATTTTACATATTTCTTTTCTTTAGATATAATCATTTCTCGCTAGATGTCAGCAATTTGATAGATATATTTTTGAATTAAATTTTCAAATTTGATATCTGAATCTAAATAAAACTAAAATATAACTTGCAACATGCTTTAATAAAATAATAATTCACATTTCTCCTTGATGGTGTTTGTAAAATTGGTGAATTATGACATTTATTCTGATTGATGAAAATTACATAAATTACATATTTGTAGTTTCTTAGATAAATGTTTGTATTTAATTTTGAAAATTAATTATTTGTTTCGTATTTGCTATGACCTGTGAGATAATTATACCGCCATATGTAACATGTTATACCATGAATCATTCAATTATCGAAGTTAGCCATATAGAGTGTTTTTTTTTTCTTTCAATTAAAATGAAATCACACAAAAATATTTGTCTGTTGCTTATTTACTTAGATTCATGGATAAATTATTTTGCCGTGTAAATAAAGGATTTTATTTGCCCATGATAAGATATTATTACATTTTTTTTCTGTTTTATTGACATATATCGATTTAAAATTATTTGTGGGAAGATAGCAAAATCGAATATCTACTTTTATATATTTTATACCTGTTTCGCTTATATAGACAGATTTATCGAGCAAATCTACCTGTATGATGCATGTTCAGTAATCTTATCTTGAAAAAGATAAGACATGAAACACACAATAAAAAAGATAAGTTTACGAAGCAGTATTATTTGACGCGAATTTATTTTAGTATCTATAGTTTTTGTGCCAAAAAAAACGCGATCATGGGGACAAATCATTTAACTGTGGCATTGTTTTCGATCTTTTTAGCCGTGTGTTTAGCTGACAAGACGCCGTTTTGTGATTTTTGCACCTGCCTGAACGACACCTCGAATCCAGACGTGGATTGTTCCAATAAACTCATATCATCTTCGCTCTATAAAGTGGAACTGTGGTTTAACGCCGCCAGGAACGAGTCCTACGATATCTCAACTCTAAACTTGCAATCTATCAATTTGGGCGTGCTCAACGAGGTTTTCCCGGACAGCTCTTTGAAAAAATTAGATCTCAGTCACAATGGCATCACGCATATAAACGATGGGGTTTTCGCCAATTTGGAAGAAATGGTAGAATTGATATTGAGCCATAACAGACTGCAAGACATAAGTCCTAATGTTTTTAGGGTAAGTTTAATGAAATGAATTTGTTGCATCAGGTTGTATAGTTATGCGAAAACAAGCTCAGGTGTATGTGATATAAACAACATATCTGGAAAAATAAACTGCTTATGAAAAGCAAATAAGACTCGTGCGTAGGGTTTGTTTGAGAAGCATAATTTGTTTGCTCTGAAATAAGAAATGTGTTCATAAATAAACTCATTGTAAAATTACTTAAGCATTCCACATATACCAAAGTTAATAATTAGAAAAAAAAAGGTTAGCGTATATCAGTGTTTATAAAAAATACTTACGTTATTTGATTAGTAAGAAAATCTTTAGATACGCATCTACGCCGCAACTATTTGTCGATCATTATCAATACTACTATAATATGACTAATAAATATACGATGAATTCATGCAAAGTAGAAGAGAAAATGTACGTAGAATTAAATGATAAACAATTTAGTTTATTTTTTTTAATTGAGTATTCCGTACATATTTTGTCATGTATTTAAAAACAACAAAGTTTCGCTATTTGCCTTTTTAACAAAATGTATATAAGATATTGCAGAACTCCGGTTTTCGATTGTTCATTAACCACCGAAATGAGACGTTCTACTTACAAGGGGAAGTTGCCAGATGTTAACTCCAGTTTTGTTAGTTGGTAGTGGAAGCCCTTGGAGTAATTTTGTTCATTCATTCATTCATTTCATTTAGGGTGGACACCTTTAGTCCAGGCACTTGAGCTAGGTGCTCATTGTACCGTCCCTATTAAATCTCTTACTTCCACTCGAGAAGCTTGGTGTTCTCTATAAAGCCCAGTATCTTGCCCAGTGGAAACTTGAGAACTTTCGAGGGCTCCAATAGGTCCTTCCCGAAATGTTTCTGCCGGAGTACTTTCAACTCCTCACATGTGCAGATTACATGTAAACTCGTTTCCTCCTGTAGCTCACATCTTCTACACCACGGTTTGTTTACTCGGCCTGTGTTGTATAGATGCTTTTTCAGGGGACAGTGTCCAGTTACCAGCCCAGTAATAGTTTTAACTTCTTTCTTGCTGCGTCTAAGTAGGATATCAGAGAACTTAGCATCACCATCCCCTTAAAACCGAAGTGCTGGTATCGGTACGTTGACGACACCTTTGTCATATGGCCGCATGGAACTGACACTTTACCTCAATTTCTGGAACACCTCAACAAACAACACACCCAAATACAATTTACCATGGAACTCGAAGAAGATGGCTCCTTACCTTTTCTGGATGTGCTACTCAAGAGGAAAGAGAACCACACACTGGGACACCAGGTTTACCGTAAACCAACCAACACGGATCGCTATCTCAATGCAAATTCTCACCATCACCCCGCACAAAAACGGGGAATCTTAAACACATTGGTGCATAGAGCTAAGACGATATCAGATGAAGAACACCTCGAAGCCGAACTCCAACATCTCAAGAACACACTACAACAGAACGACTACAGACTCAAAGAAATCACAGCTACCATCAACAAACAACCAAAACACCCAAAACAACAGGAAGAAACAACAACTACTACTGGAACGACTTGCCTGCCATACATCAAAGGATGCACTGACAAAATTGGAAGAAAGCTGCGCAAACACAACATCAAAGTAATCTTCAATGCTCCAGAAAAACTATCTACAAAATTACCTTCGCCGAAAGATCGTACCTCGCCGCTCCAAAATCCAGGAGTCTACGAGATACCCTGCACTTGTGGAAAGGTATACATTGGACAAACAGGCAGAAACATCAATATCAGGCTAAAAGAACATATGCGAGATACAAAGTATGAACACACAGACAAATCAGCAGTAGCAGAACACTCAACAAACACGAAACACGGAATCAAGTTTGACAAATGCAGGAAACTAGCAACGGAACCACATTACTGGAGAAGATTGTACAGAGAAGCTATTGAAATACAGAAAAATCCGAACAATATCAACAGAGAAGACGGACTACAATTACCAAGTATCTGGAAATCATTCTTCACAGCCCAACGGAGAGCAACGGACACGCCTCAACAGAGCGGAATGATTACGCACCAACGGACACAGGACCATATATTAACCCCGGATCAGGACAAACTAGTCACTTCACTTCTGAAGAAGATCACGACAAGATGATCGAAACGTCAAGTAATTTAAACTTTCTACACGGCAGAGAACCCGAGAACCGAAGAGCAGCCAGCAACGACGGCCGTGAAAGCCTAAAGACTACTTTATCACCATCCCCTATTAGCGCTTTTGTTTGGAGTTGACCTTCAGTCGTCCTCCATTTATTTGTGCTTGCTTTGTCCAGCCAGGTCCAGATCTCCCTTTCAGCAGAATCCTTAGTAATCCCACATACGGGCTCTGGGCCTATGAAGTGTCTTTTAGAGCCCTCCTTGGCTAGTTCGTCTGCTGTTATGTTGCCCTTTATATCCTTATGCCCCGGCACCCAAATCAGCGACTCCTTGTGATCCTGTACCAATGAATTGAGGGATTGTTTGCAGTCTCTAACTAGTGTTGACCTAGTTACAGGGTTCGAGACTGCCCTGATAGCAGCCTGGCTATCAGTCATTATACTTATTTTCCTCCTCATGCGGCCCCCCTTTGCAAACAATTCTGCGCAGGCTGCTAGGGCGAATACCTTTGCCTGGAAGACCGTCGCATGCTTCCCCAGGCTTATCGATACCCTTTGATGAGGGCTCGGTCCGCAAATACCGGCTCCTGTGCCCTGGCTGGATTTGGATCCGTCCGTGAACCAGTCATTGAGAACATTAGTCACCCTACGTGCCTGGTCTCTGCTCGGTATAGAGATTTTCACCTTTTCAGTGAAGATCATTTCGGATGCCATACTGTCTGTCGGCATTTGCAGCAATGTCTAGTATCGTACTCGTAGTATCAGTTAGCCTCCGCCTTCACATAAAGCTCCAGCGGAGGGAGGCCCACAATGGCCTCCAAAGAAGCGGTCTCTGTGCTGTTGTTTGCACCAGTGATTCCCAGCAATACCTGTCTCTGGACAGCGGTTAGCAGCTTCACCGCGGAGGACACTTCTGTCCTTTTCCACCAGACCACTGCCCCTAAGTAATCGCCGGTCTCACCACAGCCGTGTATAGCCAATGGATCACCCTCGGCTTCAGTCCCCAGGTTTTGCCAACAACCCTCCTGCAGCGCCAGAATAGTTGCGTAGCCCTGGTCGTTGTTTTAACTAGGTGATTGTTCCATTTCAGTTTCGCGTCGAGGGTTACACCCAGATGCTTTACTTCTTTGGTTAATTGTAGCTCCTGCTCAAACAGTCTAATGCCTCCTAGATCATTGAGTTTCCTCATGTTGGTGAAAGCAACCACCTTTGTTTTATGTGGATTAACTGAGAGTTCTTGTGAGAGGCACCATTCCTCCACCCTTCGCAGTGCATTACGCATGATGCCTGCCAATACGCCCGGGAACTTCCCCCTAGCCACTATGACAATGTCATCAGCGTATCCCAGCGTCCATATTCCGTTGTCGTTCAATGACCTAATGAGATCATACACGACTAAGCTCCACAGCAGTGGTGACAGTACTCCTTGAGGGCACCCTCTAGTTGTCCTCATGGCGATGTCTTTATCTAGCATTTGGGCATAGACCACTCTGCTTCCTAGCATGCAGTCAACCCATCTGCTGGTCGTTTGGCTAATGTTCCGGTCCACTAAGGATCGGTTGATTGAGGGCGTTGATGTGTTGTCAAAGGCGCCCTCTATGTCTAAAAACACTGCAAGGGCAACTTTTGATGAAGGCTCCTTTCGAGTCCTCCCACCAAACTATGTAGGGCAGCCTCTCCTGATTTTCCCCTCTGGTATGCCCATTGCAGAGGATGCAGGGGAGATCTAGCGAGTGCTCCTTCTGTAATATTAAGATGTATAATTTTTTCCATAGTCTTCAGCATGAAAGATGTAAGACTAATTGGTCAGAGCGATTTTGGATGGTAGTATGTGTTCTTCCCAGGTTTCGGAATGAACACAACCCTAGTAGGCCTTTGGGATGTAACCCAAGGCGTGGCTAGCCCTAAATATCTCCAAGAGGGGCCCCATGATGTCTCCAATCGCCTCTTGCAGCAATCTTGGAAAGACTCCATTTGGTCCCAGAGATTTATACGGTTCAAACCATTCAACTGACCATCGAACAAGATGAGATTTGAAAATATCGTCTTTCGACGCCTTCCTAGAGGCGAGTGATTGATCTATTTTACAGAGGTCCGCCCTAGCCGAGCCGGGAAAGTGCACACTGAGAAGATACTCAAGAGTCTCCTCCGCAGTGGATGTGAGCCTTCCGTCCGGCAACTGAATGGATCTGAGTGTATTAGAAGTGTCCCTTTTCAGAATCCTGTTAATTCTGAGCATGTGAGGGACTCCTTCTTTGTATTCACAGAAATTTCCCCAGGCCTTCTTCTTTGATTCTTTAATTCTTTTGTTATAGGTATTCAGTTTAGTCTTGTAAGCTTCCCAATTACCCGCCTTTTTCGCCTTGTTGAATAACTGGCGTGTTTCTCTCCTGAGAGTGTTAAGCTCTTTACTCCACCAGTTGTTTTCATAACACGAGAGAATATTAGCTATATATGGTCAGGCGTTTATTTTTTACGATTTGTTAAAGTTTACAGTGGTTGATAGTGTCGCATAAATGCACTCGAATATGAGATAGGTTAACAAGAAAAAGCTGCTTTGGGCCGACCCTTTATAACATCTACCTACGCTATTTTTCGCTACATCCTCTGACTAAGGTTATAACTTAAGCTGATGAGAATAATATATGAACAATATTTTCACCCTAGTGCGGCGGTGCAAAGTTTGAAATACCTCTAGTCAACGAAGCGATACCGCTCCACTGAAACCACAGAGCATATAAAACTTGGAGAAATGTCGCCACCGCGGCTGTCTGTCTGTCTGTACCTAGACAAGCACTTGCCGCACGTTAAAACCATAAAAAACATACAAAGAGCGGGTGCGGCACTGACAGTCCTTTTCCCATTGCATATAGGTAAAAATATGACACAGGATATCAAAATCCGCACTTACAAGGCAATAATTTAACTCACAAGTTTACATGGGGCTGAAACATGGGCACTAACTTCGCAAACTTGACCCTAATAAAATAGGAGAGATATGGACGGAACACTACAAAGAAATATTATACATGCAGGAGAACAAGGAAACACAACATCCAGTTGAGCAACTAATACAAAACGAAAACCAGGAAGAAAAGAGTCCCAATTAAGAGGAAATACTGGAGGAAATAAAAAATTTGAAAAATGGTAAACCTCCAGGTGAGCACGAAATAGAAGCAGAACTGCCAAAATATGGAGGACAGCATTTACAAGCACAAACACACACCTGATCAAACTCATATGGACGCAAAATAAGATACCCGAAGCCTGGTACACTGGGATAATTACAGCCATATATAAACAGGGAGACATATCCTCGAAGAATGGCAGAGAAGGTGGGAAGTACAAGACGGAACCGCTGAATGGACCAAGAGACCGGACCTAAGGCCCTAGTATCTCAGAGTGCACGGAGACATTGACTACCACCTGGCGCAAGTCCTGTCCGGTCACGGGTGTTCTCTACCGCTTCAGAATTAGGGAGAGCAACTTGTGCCGTTATTGCGGGGGCTTAGACTCAGTAGAGCATACTTTCTTTATATGCCGTCGGTGGCATGTTCTGCGGGAAAGAGTGGTACAGGAGATGGGACAATTAACACCGGAGAACCTCGTGGGAAAGATGCTAGTCTCACCTGAGAACTGGGAATGTATAGACCGTCTCTCCAGGAGTATTCTGACCATAAAAGGAAAGGAGGAGCAAGAGGACCAGGGAATGACCAACTGGGACACCCTGCAGTAATTGCCTGCCAACATCCAACAACCAGCTGCCTGAAGTAATGCCACCGCAGTTCCGGGTAGCATACCATGTGGTCCGAGGGGGGTTTGTTAGCCGGTAAAAATCCGGCACTATCTGTGAACCAGGCCGCGGATGTCTTTTCGAAGTTTTTCCCCCTCTCTCTAAAAAAAAAAACGGGGACAAGGAAAAATGCGTAAACTACAAGCCAATAATTTTACTGAATGTTGCCTACAAAATCTTGGCGAATCTAGTAAATAAAGGAGAAAGGAAATTCTCGGAGATTACCAGAATGACTTTAGACCAGGAAGATCCACGATTAAAAGAGATGGAAATATGGCTAAGAAACGCATGTAACATTTATTGATTTTAAAAGTGCTTTCGGTGCTCTTAGCAGGCAGAAAATGTTTAAAGAGCTAGAGATATTAGAAGTACCCAAAAAAAACTAAGAACAATCCTAGAAGTGAGTTTGAAACGCACAATAGCCAACGTGAGATTCCAGGGAACAACAACAGATCAATTCGAAGTAAATAAAGGGGTAAAACAAGGTGACCCAATATGGCCAACGTTGTTTAATGTAGTGCTGGAGGCAGTCATAAGACGAGCAAAATTATCACATATAATCCACAAAGATTGAACGGCGCAATGATGAACTTCGCAAACTAATTGGGACGAACTCCAACGGCTGCTAAATAAATGCCGAAGAATTATCACAAGATATAGATACACTCGTATAGATGAACTACATCAACAAACTAAATTTTAATACCTCAAACCTTTAACCCAGAATATAATTACCAAATTTTACAAAAAGGCTATCAGCTGCCCAAATCCGATAATTAACAGCCTCACACAAAGGGTACCTGCGAGTAAACACAGATATCCCAACGATTACAGTAACTAGAACCGCATCAGAATTAGGCAATTAACCAATAACAAACCCCCCTTGCCAAGCAGCCCAAACTTATACCTAACCTAACCCACAATCACACAGTTATATCGAGTAGTATGGTAATAGTATACGGTAGGACCACGGTTCGAATCCCGACGGATCCGATGCTTTTTTTTATTTTTTCATTTATTTTTTAAATTTAATAAAGGTGCAATAAAACGTTCAATTTATCCAAAGTAAATGTTAATTCGAAACATTTAAATGCTTTCCGCCAGTTGTATTACTAGGATTATTATTATCAAAATGATTTTCACAAAATATGCTATCTATGAAAGATCACAGATAAATGACCCAATGATTGCTGTCCACTTTTGAAGACGAAGTTTGTAAAATCTCTGATTGTTTACTTTAACCAAAAAAATTAACCGTAATTCGATTATTACCATACACAATTAATAAAATGCATTTAAATATCATAAATTAATATTTATTTTAAACCACATATTTATATAATCTCTTGTTGTTAGTTTTAAGGAAATAAAATTAATCGTAATCCTATTGTTACCCAATGTAATTAACCGAAATACCTGTATATAATTATATTTAATTGCCGATATTTATTTTCAAACACACCTGTTACATACTGATATTACAACGGTTTAGTTTAAAATATTTATCCTGTATTATAAATATATCAAGATGAAAAAAACAAAGCAATTAAATTTTTCTTTTAAAACGTTTCGACTATTTATTAGTCTTTTTCAATTAAACATATAAATTTAACAGAAGTAAACTGTCCTATATGTTAAGTGTCTCTGTTTGTTATACTTATCCATTTTACAAAATTTTAATGTGTAAAACTTATATTGTGACAATTACTGTTGTTATTTTTTATTAGCACAGTGTACTTCTGTTAAATTGATATATTTAATTGAAAAAGACTAATAAATAGTCGATACGTTTTAAAAGAAAAATTTAATTGATATACGGATATTACAAGCAGTCTGTGTAAATTGAACGTATTTTTGCACCTTCATTATCATTCTAACATTTAACTTGAAACGATTAAATCAAACAATAAAAGAAAAAATCAAAAAAGAAACAACGGCTCCGTCCCGATTCGAACCATGGTCCTTCCGCATACTATCACTGGGTTTCTCCACTACGCGACTAGTACTAGTAAGCACTGTAAACTTAAAAAAAACCGTAAAAAATAAATGTCTGGCCATACATGGCTAATATTTTACAAAAATACTCCAAAGGGTTCCTGCTACCAACTGGCAAAGCCGGAATCAAAACTGAGCTTAACATCTGGCTCCCCTTGTTAGGTAGTTTTAGTCGGGTTGATGTTAAGTCCCACTGATTGACACCACCTTTTCGTAGTATTGAGTATTTTTGTACCACATTACAAAGGATATTCTCAAATTTTCCTCTTGCATATAAGACTATATCGTCAGCATACCCTTGGCAGGATATGCCTAGATCAGCCAAACCACCTCCATATAAGTGGGGAAGTAACCCTCCCTTGTGGACAGAGCCGTATCTGAGAAGGGTTTTGGGGGTTCAACATTTTTAAAGCTCCACTATATGATTTCGCAAAGAATGCAGGCTGTTACATTTAAAATAAAGTTATCAGCAATCAAATTTCTCCTAAGGCTAACAAAGTTTACGATCACACAGTATAAAAATTATAAATTCTTACGTCGTTTTAAGATGAAGATATATTTATGGTGTAAGGGTGCAGAAGCTGATTGCTCGAACTGAAACCGTTTGGAAAAAAATCAAACAAATTCGTATATACGGTTCGAAGTTTTCTAAGGATTTAAATAAAATTAAGATAGATTCAAAAGATTTACTTATTCCTTTGTGGCCTTATAGACAAATTAACCATAAAAATAATTCCATTATAAAATACAAAATTGGATAATATGCTTTTAGCATTATTAAAAACATCATTGGAAGCTTTTATAAATTGAAACAAAAAATTGAGTAATCTATTTTTTCGTCGTTAAAAAACGCCAGAAAGATTAGTTTTGGGCTGTATTAACTAAATAAGATTACATTTCAACGAATTGACACTATCTCCGGATGACAACATGCTATGATTCATTTGGAAAGTATACAAGGCATTAGAAATATAATGTTAGGAAAACTTGATGACCAAGTGTAGTAAAACGAAAATTGTAATCGAAAATAAGTATCAATTTCAAAATTCAAATATCTCAGCACCAATAGCGGTTTCTTCTATGGTTTGCAGGTTTGCGCAACCACCAAAAATAATAGAAAAAAATATTTAATTCATAAACTGAAAAGAAGCGTAATTCTACATTTTTAAAATTATAATTGTCAATTAAATTTATTTTTATCGTTCCGATGTTTATTTTAAAATGTAGTCGTCTTGATTGTATCTGTTAATAATTGTTTTTGTTCGTTTTTTAATATAAAAAATAATTATGTCGCATTTATCTCCGACTTCCATTAATTATGTGAAATTTTAATCGACTATTCCATCACATAAGCTGCAATTTATAACATTATGCTAATGCTACAGAAGACTATGTTTGTTTGTTTGTACGTTTTAACTAATTAATTAAAACGTACAAACAAACAAACAAACATTTAATTGACAATGTGATAATCACATAAGTTCCACAATAAAGCCAAAAATTCTAGAAAACTGTTGTCTTATTGAAAATTAATACATTCACTACTTAAATCGACAAATAACTTAAAACAATAGTTTTTTAACATCATAGTGTAAACCGAGCGCTTTTGATTTTTGTTTCCACCTTTTATTAAAGTGTGGTATTAATGTTTTGGTCAGGTCCTTTCGAATGCAATCCAAATTAGCTGGTTGTGAAGTAAAGATTATTCGCAAAAATGGATTCTAAATATTTGTCTACATTACGGTCACATTCTGATAAAACGTTCACTAGTTCCTGGTGAGAAATATTAAAAACAAAATCATTGTGAATTTATTCAAAATGGAATCTATTTTCCGTTTGAAAAGTAAAGGGAAACTAAGAGAAATTATTATACTATAGTTAGATTTTATGCAAAAACACATTTTCGCTACCCTTACCGGGTACATAAGTGATTCTCAAGTAAATTTTTTTAAAAGAACGGGGGTAATAAGGTCCATATTTGTTAAATTTTTTGTTCATAAACATCCGAGCTTACAACAAACTGTATGTACCTACTTCCTACTTGAAGAGATGCTATTCATAACAAAATGATTTATTCTACAATACGTCAAAGCATGTGTGCGCCACTGAGATTTATCTTACCAAAAAATGTAAACTAAGAAGGTATTCCGCAGGTTTCCGCACCTGAAAATGACTTTAATCTTTAATTAGAAGCAGGCGCGGCTTGTGGTTACGTCAGTCGGAGCTATGACATTGATCGAACTTCTTCGTATAACTTCGTAACATATAAACATATAGAACCGTATTTGACGAGAGCATACGAAGAACTACGATCATTGTCATAACCTCCGACTGACGTAAGCACGAGCCGCGTCTGATTAGAAGCCTAGAGGATAATTGAAAACCATTCCCGACACGGCGCTTGATGGCGCTCAAAACTTGTGGACTATTTAAATTTTAAAAGTTAATTTTATACCTTCTTCTTATGGCAGAAATAATAGACCGATCAATTATCAACATTGTTTCTCAGATTGTGAATCATGCATAGTAAAGTTTGATATGCTTTTGTTATAAATGTAGTAGCAGACTCAACGTCTTCCACATTTACCTCATCTAAACCGGTTTGTTTCGCTAATTCCACTATTTCTTCCACTATTTCATCCATATCGACAGAGTGTTCAATGTCTTCGCTCTTACTTAAATCTGGCCAAATGTTCTTCCATACTCCTTTCAAAGATCTTTCTGTTATCTCATTCCAAGAAAGATTTATGTTTTCTACAGCATTCATGATATTGTAGTTTTTCCAAAATTCTCTTATTGATTGCTTCTCTTCTCCGTCTGTTTTTTCAAACATCTGCTTAAATGTTCGCCGCAAGTAATAAGCCTTAAAATTGGATATAACGCCTTGGTCTATAGGTTGGATTAAGACAGTTGTGTTAGGTGGTAAGAAAACCACTTCGACTGGAATGCATGTTGTTAAGTCTGATAAATTTTTTGGGTGGCTTGGAGCATTATCAATTAATAGTAGTGCTCTTTGTTCAAGTTTTTTAATTTCGCAATAACGTTTAACAGACGGGCAGAAATGTCCAGTGAACCAATCCTGGAAAATTTTCATAGTTATCCATTATTTTTTATTAGACTCCCAAATTACAGGTAAAGTTGATTTAGATATGCCTTTCATCGCTCTTGGGTTTTTCGAGTGGTAAACTAGTAGTGGTTTTAATTTGAAATCTCTGCTTGCGTTAGCACCCAGTAGAAGTGTAAAGCGATCTTTTGCAGCTTTAAATCCTGGTGCTCGTTTCTCTTCACGGGATAGATATGTTCGTTTTGGCATTCTTTTCCAAAACGGGCGTGTTTCATCAACATTAAAAACCAATTCTGGAGGATTGCTTCCTTGTTGCCTCAGCCTGAATGTAATTAAAAATTCTTCTAGCTTTTTCCATTATGATAGATTGGCTTAATGGCATATTGCGTTGAATTTCGTCGTCAATCCATATAGACAGTCGTTTTTTGATTTCCTCTATAATGTTATTTCTAGAACGGGTAATTCTAGTTGCAGAGCTTGATGTAGTTGCAGTTGCCGATGACAGTATTTTTTTTTTATTTTTAAGAATTGTCCTTATTGTTGAAGTTGCCAAATTCAATGCAGCACTAATTTGAGATTGACGTTCACCAGAATCTAATCTTCTAAACACTTGCATTTTAGTTTCCAGTGAAATGCTTTTTCTGGTTGCTTTCTTTTCTTGTTTTTCATTATCACCCATGATAAAAACTAAAGATCATAATATTTGTCACTGTATTAATCGTTATAGTATTATATAAATTTATACTTACAATAATGTCAACAAATGTTTCAAATGATAAAAATGCGTCCGTATAGCACCGCACCAAACAAGAAACACAACTACACTGTTTCGGATATGTTATGTACAGAATGGCGAAACCTAGCGCTGCGCACAATTTCGGGCAATCCCCGTAGTGCTGCGAGCAATTTCGGTGAATCCCCGGGTTGAAATAAAAGAGCGCTAAACCGAAACACCGCTAAACGAAACAGCGTTAAGCGGGGTCTTACTGTATTTCAATAAAATCACGATATTAGTGAGTTTTAAAAGTATTTTTCTTATTGCTTTATAAGTATCCTAGCGATTTTTTTTAAATAAAACATACATAGTCACCTACTGTAAAAAGTATTAGCATTCTCAAAACTTACAACCGCCAAACTTTTTAAGCACGAACACCACTGCTCAGCATGTCAAAAATGAAAAAAAATAATAACTTAGAAGTAATAGTTTTCTTACTATTGCTATTTACATAAACTACTTTAGATGCTCTCTTCATATAGAAATAGCTCGTCAAAATTAAGCTAACCCTATTTATTTTGCAGGGATTGAGGCTAGAGGGCTACGATTACCCCTTGAGGTCGCTTCAGATATTAAGATTAGACCACAACGAATTGCATACATTGAATGAGGATATCTTCCAGCACATCGACAGGGACCTTAAAGTACTATCCTTAGCAGGTAACCCGTTCAAAGTATTCGACTCCCAAACGATAATGGCAGTCACCGGTATCATCACTTTACAGGTAATTAGCATTATGAAAATATACCGTACCAAACTTTTTTTAACCAGATATTTACGATTTATGAAGGAATTAGACCTGAGTGACACTCAATTGGAAGAGCTACCACAATATTTCTTGCATACGCCTCAGTACTTGGAGAAGTTAGATTTGACTGGCAACTTACTGAAGAAAATTCCGGACACATTTGAAGACGTGAGGGCTCTGAAGGAACTGATATTGAATGGGAATCCTATAGTTAATATAACAAAGGAAGCGTAAGTCATTATTCTATCGCGTGTATCTATTTATTTATTTTTTTTGTGAGAGCTATCTAACGTAAAGTCTACGGAAACACTACAGCCTCTTGGGTTTTTGTATTATATCTCCCATTTCCCCTTTACTTTATTAAATTATGCGAGCCATTTCGATATTCTGGTGCCCTGTACTAGCCTGCACCGATCTTTAGCTGGTTGATCGAAATAATCTTCTGGGTTCATTTTTAGCTTGCCAAAAATTCCTTGTCTTTTTGCGTCCAGAGCCTCGCATTCACATAAGACGTGGTATGGGCTGTCTCTCTCTCGTTCCATGACACAATCTGCATTGGGTATCTGCGGTGTTGATCCCCACTTACTGTAGGTCTCCTTTCAGTGCACAATGTCCTGTTAGGAAACCTGCTACTATGCGAAGATGGTTCTCACTAAGCTTTACTAGTTCTCAACTCTCCTTCTTTGATAGTCCCCTGATAACTTTGACATAGTATAAACCCCAATTTTCCTTCCAAATTAGTACAAATATCTAGTTACAATATGGTAGGTATGTTTCGACCGAGAGACATGAGAAGTGGAGCATGCATCTACATAATTTTTTTTCTTAAATATAAAACTGTTAAACTTGCCTTTTTGTAATTTAATAACCTACAACTACTCTGGATAATCGCTAATCTTTGTAAAACCAAAATTGCTCTGGGTCTTGTCTGCAGATCTCCTACGTTGTCTATCAATTTGTTTAACGAACTTGAGCTCTAACGTGAATGATGAAATTATATTAACCGGTGATATGAATGTTAATTTTTTATCAAATGGTAATGATCATAAATTTTTAAAACGCATCCTCGAAACTTTTAGTTTAGTGCAGATTATTGAAGAACCGTCCAGAGTGACCAGTACTTCATCGACGTTAATTGATGTAGTCCGTGTTAACAAAAACTGTCCAATTGTTGAATTGGGTTCGAAAAACGCAAACAATGTCTCTGACCATCGACAGGTGTACTATAACCGGCACTAAATAGCGCTTATCGTGCTAAAAAAAAAATTTATGTGAAACGTTTATTGACAAAAGTTTTAAAAAAATTCTTTTGATTCTTACTTTTTTCTTTATGTAAATGGTGATATGTTGAACGTTGAATATGAAATGTATCTAGTTAATAATTTAAATTAAAACAAGAATAGACTTAGAGGATCCGGTTTGGCTACCCCGTGGAGTCACCAGAAATAGGTTGCGCCCTCGGGATAAGTTTTCGATAATTTGGTCCTCAGGTTATTGTGATCTGGACACGGCGTTGGACCACCTTCTTAATCGGCTTTCACGGTTTCCAAATGTACCCTACCGCGACGTGGTCAGTTGAAAAATTTATTCTTTTACAAGTAGTGGACAACTTTATAAATCGATCAAAATGTCACAAAGAATTATTCTTCTTTCAAAATAGCAGATAAATTTATAAACGATGAAGTTGTTGAAACGGTATTTCTTGCTTTTTAACTCAGATTACTGCATTTTACCACCTGTCACTTGCACCTCACATATAAGAAACTTAAAACACGAGCAATCTGTTCGGTATGCTTGCTTGGTTCGAAGAGAGCACATCGATCCTCCGACTTGCACCGGCAAGGCCCATGCGTCCCCTCGTCAACTTAAAGTTGGTTTTTGCGGCAAACTGCCTTATGCAAAAATTTAGACGATATATTGATAGCCATTATATTTAATTACCAATTATAGACAATTTTAAATGCTACAGTGCTCTATAGTGGACCTCGACATAACTGTACTTGCGCCTCAGATTTCTATGTTGAGAGATTTTCGATATTTTAGTATGGAGGAATTTTCTTGTGACGCTAGCCGCATACACTGGGACTATATATGTACATTCCCCTGAATCTATTGATGAGAAAACGGAAGCCTCTGTATCTTGCTCTCTGAGTTCAGTTATATTGCCATCTTAAATACATTCTCTAAAATTGTCGAAAAATTAGTTGCATTGCGACTTGTCAACTTCTTGGAGAAATTTAATATTCTGAATGACTTTCAATTCGGATTTAGAAGGGCTCGATCAACTACTTTAGCTATACTAGACTTTTTAAATATTTTACATAAGAAGTTCGACAGTGGTCAGACCTGCGTTGAATGTTATTTGGATCTTAGTAAAGCATTTGATATGATAAATCATAGCATTCTTTGGGGGAAGTTGATGAAATGCGGTGTTAGAGGGTGGCCCATAACTGGTTTACTAGTTATCTGAACAACAGAATACACTATGTGAAATAAAGGGATCACGGTCGCCCAGTCTACCAGTAAAGCGAGGTGTTCCACAAGGTAGTGTTTTAGGCCCTCTCTTATATATTTTGTATGTGAATGATCGTGAATGTTTGCAGACGATACGACGTTTCTAGTATGAGTTAACCATCCTGCCCGAATTAGTGATACGTCCAATAATGAATTGACTAGATTGAATGGTTACTTTAAACGTAATAACCTCTACTTAAACGCGAAGAAGACCGTTTTTATGGAGTTTAGAGCGAGCAGCTTGGCGAGGGACTACTCGCATTATATAAAAGTAGATGGTATTAGTCTGCAACAAGTTAATTCCACTAAGTTTTTGGGCCTTGTGATTGACTCGAGATGCGACTGGGGTAGAGTCGGTTAAAGAATGCAGTTACTTTTGTTGTATTGAAAATGTATTATTTCGTGTACTTTCATTATCTACTATCATATGCTGTAATAGCGTGGGGAACATCCGGGAGAGCAGTGCGGGTATTCAAATTACAAAAACGAGCATTACGTATTATGATGGGCTTTAGTTTAACATCAAGTTGTAGAGAAATATTTCCGCAAATCGGGGTAATGACTTTGTACAGTGTATATATTGCTATGATATCATATACCTAACCTATACAACTTACAGCAACATACGTAAAGTACTAAATTATGTACCTATATAAATGTATTTTGATTTATGTATTTATAACAATTGTGGGGACTTCTTTTTCGATATTTTCCTGAGTTGGTTGTATTTTCGAGAACATCTAGAAATTTCAAAATTTAAATCACATAAGAGTCTATTAACTTAAGATTTACTTGCCAAGAGTGAAGTGTTGTGTATGTTGTGCAATGATGATGGAAATCCAGTAATTTCGAAGATTTGGGTGGCGTATTTTCTATTCCTGGGGCCAATAGAAGGGGCTTCGATTCGAGCTTAGTAGCTGTGACATCGTAGGAACACTGATTTGGAGCTGAAAAGATTGTTGCAGAACTGGAATCAGTATTTGGAATATAAGAAAGCAGTTTATCGTACTTCAAGTAAGCGATTATTCATCTTTTGAACTTATAACCGGCGTTCAGAGGGTAATTAGAATTCTGAGGTTAGAGTGTTTTGATGGCGGTTATTTATAGGGATTTTTTTGTATGTAACCAACGTATGTTGCTGTAAAAGGTTATTAGCGATGTTTGATTTTATGACGGGAGTTTAGCGGGAGATTTGAATTCAATTTTGATATTAAACAAGATATATTGAGTTTAGTTTGGATTAAGATTCAAGGAATCTTATTTTTGTACAATTTAAATAGTATTTGAATGTACTTACTTACCCTGAGAGAGAGAATATTCACTTTAATTGTTCATCATTTTTTTATTAACTCGAAATAAGCAAAGTAATTTACTACTTACTGAGGCATAGCTTATCTGTGGAGTAAATTTAACTTTAACAGAGGACGCTGCATGTATGAAATGTTAATAAAACAGTGTTGAATTAATTTAAAATCAATTTAATAAATTATAAAAATATCTACAAGTTTCGTAGCAATATATATGTATGAATTACTTACTTATGTTAACAATAACATTTGTGATATTCCGAAACTAAACCGATATCATTCTTACGACACCCGCAATTCTCATGTTTTAGAGGTGCCACGACATAGACTTGCACTCAGAAAAGAAATCCTCATTATATGGCTGTCAGTGTGTACAATAAGCTCCCAATAAAATACAGGGTAATGTCACAAGCAAATTTTAAGATAAATATTAAAAGATTGTTGCTTTCAAAGAGCGAGTACTTCCTTACAGAATATCTGAACGACTCTGACCTTTAACTTATGTATGTGTCTTTTTATTTTAGTCTATAAGTTTTGGCAATATATATAAGAATATATATTATTATTATATTATAGCAGTTTCCTGCTACATCTTTGTCCATCATACCAGAGATGCATAGGTGTTCATGAGTCTGACCACCGTCATGTATGTTCAATACATCATATTTGATCTGAAACACTTTATTTTTATGAGTATTGGGCCCTCCCTGGCTGTAAAATTCTCTGAAGTTATAGATTCCAAGTAAGCTTGGAGTCAAAAATGATATTTCAAATCCTCGGACAGCTTTATTTCTTCACTCCTGAGCTGTAACGGCATCCAACTTTCAACTTCTCTTGAGTGCTATTGTGGTCGATCTAATACACTAGTTTACAAAATGAGGGGTTCCCTTTTTTATGGATTTTCTCTCGCTGAATTCGAAAATCAATATTTTTATGGAACAGTCTTTAAAATAGTGTGATTTTTTCGTTGCTTTGACCTCCTTCCACTATAGAAACCATATGTGGAGCTAGATGTGTCCGATTTAGTCGTTCTTGATACTAAATGAAAGACATCGAAATGATTGTTGCGGGGTAAGCTTGACTGAAAGGTGGGAGTTGTTGATCCTACTTCAAAGTCATCCACGCAAAGGGTGGATTCTTAGATGAGAAAAATATTTTAGAAATAAAATTGAAAAATACAATTTTTGTTAGATTATAATAGTTCGTTTTTATCCTGTAGAGTTATAATATAATAATTGTTGTCTATACATTTTAGAGGCTTCCCAGATATGCCGACATTGAAAACGTTACACTTGTGCAATATGCCTGAACTACGAGAAATTGGTGATCATGCCCTCAGCGGTCTTGAAAATCTAGAAGAACTTTATATTAATGATAACATCGACCTAACCAGCTTAAGTCACGCCACACTTATACGAGCGAATGTAGAAAATCCAATCTGGCCCAGGATAAGAAAGGTATCCAGAATTTGTATGGAATAATCTTACGTGAAAAACAGAAACTAACATCCTTCATTCTTGCAGTTGAGTATCAGGAACAATAAGCTGACACATTTAAACGGCACTTTCCTGGCGAAATGGGATTACTTGTCAATGTTAGACATCCGGGGAAATCCCTGGACGTGCGAATGCGAAAACCAATGGATGTTAGAGGAATTAATGCCAGTCGTCGTTGGATTAAATATCACACAAGCTAAGGAAATTCGGTGAGATTAAATTTAAAAATAAATCTGCAATATATATGTTTAAAAAAAAAAACAGGTGCGCCGCTCCCGTTGAGATGGCACAGGACACTATGTACGACATCTACGAAAGGAAGAGTGTCATGAGATGTTTGGACCTCTATGGTAATCGCCCCGAAAGAGATGGAGCTATTCTGATGGGCATACTTATAGGTATAATTCCAATTATAAAAACACATTTTTGATTTCTTTAATGCTTTTATTGTATTCGCTGTAGCAATAATTACTTGCCCCAACAATTTAATCGTTGAATGAATACAGTATATTGATCCCGGGGCCGGATTGAGTATAAATGACGCCCCTATAATATAATAGTAAACCGTAATTTTGATTTTAAATATGCAGGGTGTTTCAGACCACTCATCTACTATCATTTTCTCGCGATCTATGGCAGCTAGATTCATGCGACAAAAAATTTAATAACAAAACCCTAAAGAAGAATCCTCTGAAAATATTTTCAACTTTCGGAAACGTTCCATTATACCGGAAGTCGATAGCAATTTTCTTATTTTAAACGGAAGCATATGTTTTCTTAATTCAAAGAATTCTACAGATTATTTGAATACAATTTTTACCAAAGTTCACTATCTCTAAATTTAACCATTTTTGATATATTCACGATTTTGTCAAAATTTTGACATTTGCATCTCCTTAGTATTCTGTATTTTATAAATCATTGGAGATAATGGGCTCATTTTGTTACGGCATCAGAAAAATAGTCGTGCATACCAAATATTGTCATAGAAACCACTACATTTTATACAGAGTGTTCATAAATCGATGGCCAACTTCGACCTTAAAATATTAAATTTTTTCAAAAGTAACATTATACAGATATGCTCAGATGTATTAGACACCTATATTTTTTGAGAATAATCAAAGTAAGATGAGTACAAAATAAAACTCTTAATTTAACTGCGTTATAAATAGTATTTTGATGAAGAATCTTAATAATTTGTCGCATTTCTGTAAGCTTTTAATACAGTTGCAATACTTTTTCAGCGCGTAAAAATATGACGTCTCAGAAACGTGAACATACATAAAAATTTAATAGCTCTAGGAAAAGTATCTATAAAAACAGTTGTAAAATCATAAAAACGAATACCTAAACACTTAAATTAACTGCCACAGATGTAATGCCAAAACACGAAATTAATGGCAAATCATAGAGATGTCTATTACTTTTGAGCATAGCTGTATTTTTTTTTTACTTTTCTACTTGAATTAAATGTGCTACTGACAAGGAGTAGGCAAGAACTGCGAAACACAAAATTAAATGAGTCATATATTATTTGAAAGAGGAAATTAAGTGTATAAAAACTGTAAATGGGTTTGAGTGCATGGGCCTTAATTTTTGAGACTAATTTTACCAGGAAGTGGAATAGGTTCGAGCGGGTTCGAGCCCTGCTTAGGGACATTATTTTTCTATTATCAATATTCTTTTTTTATTTTTATTCGTAATATATGTGATTACTAATAATCACTAATAACATATACAACTTTCACACACAACATTGAAAAAAAAAACAATTATGATACAATGCAATAATTATTTATTAATAAATAAAAGAAAGAAAATGAGGTACGAAATCGTCGCATACGTGAACTTTGGAGATGCTTTGGCAGGTGGTACATATAGTGACAAAGTTTTTCGGATTAAAAAGAATGTTTATAATCAATTTGTTGAAACACGCAGTACAAAACAGCTCGTTACAAGATGGCAATTGCAGATGTGGGTTATGGCTGCCGCTGCCGAATTTTATGAGGATACAGAAAATAATTGCGTTTTTCGATTTGTTGCATCTTCCAGGTGGGTGTCAGATTTATGAAAAAATATAAAATTTCAAATCGTCGTGTAGTGCGATATCTATTCGAAAAAGAAATCGCATCACTGATGAAATTATGAATTCCATAAACATTGCAGCCTCTTGGCTTTTTGTATCATTATCATACTAACCGACAATTCTATTCTTATTTTAGTACCTATTTGTGATAAAGTAAGAGTTTTGCTTCACAATCATCAGTATTTCTTAACATATAGAAACAAAGAAGTAACTCTAATGCATTTTCTCTTATAGGTACTTTATTATAATGTAACTCATTACTACTATTCTACATTTTACAGTTACAAAATTGATTTCCTTGGAAAATTTGTAAAGAATATATAATGTAATTATATGTAGCTATAAATATTATGACATTAAAAAAAATATGGAACAGCATAGAAAAGTAAAACCTCTGGGAATGCAATAAAAAAAATGAGTTGGTTAGAAAATAAATACCAAGCAACGTCTATGCGATTAATCTTTAACAAGTTTTAAGCACTTTTCTGTGCTGTTTTTTTTTTTTTTTGTTAATTTTAGACAATGTTAAAAAACTATTAATGATTGTAACTTAAGAAAGAAAACGTGTATATAGCACGTTAATGGATTTATAACCTGATTAGTATTCGGTTTGATAAAGCCGAAAAGTTTTACATATATCTTTATTATAAAATTTGATAAGCAACAGTCATTATTAGCAGACGCGTTTCGTGCATACATATTATTTTCATTACTATTATTTACAAAAAAGAGCTAGAAAACCAAGGAACTATTAACATACAAAATATCTACAAAAGTTCGCGTGTGCGACGATTTCGTACCTCATTTTCTTTCTTTTATTTATTAATAAATAATTATTGCATTGTATTATACTTGTTTTTTTTTTTAATGTTGTGTGTGAAAGTTGTATATGTTATTAGTGATTATTAGTAATCACATATGTTAAGAATAAAAATAAAAAAAAATGAATACTGATAATAGAAAAATAATGTCTCTAAGAAGGGCTCGAACCTATTCCACTTCCTGGTAAAATTCATAATCCGTGCCCTCAACTAATTGGGCTACACATACACTACTCAGTCGTATACATATAATTCTACTTAAGCTATAAGCGTTAATGTTTTTAAATAAAATTCTTCATATCTCAAAAATTAAGGCCCATGCACTCAAATCCGTTTACAGTTTTTCTACTCTTAACTCCATCTTTCAAATGATATACGACTCATTTAATTTTGTGTTTCGCAGTTCTTGCCTACTCCTTGTGAGTTTAAACACACAGCTACCCTCAAATGTCATATCTATGTCAACATTTCTATTCTACGTCGATAAGTATGAAGGATTTATCTGCCTACTTATAGTCGTTTTCAAGATATTAACCATTATTTACTTATCTTTTAAACTTTCAGTACATTTCTTGCAGCAGACTATACTAAAAAACAAGTAGCTTTAACAACCATCAACACAAGCAACATTTAAAAGTAATGGTGAAGTAAATCATCATAATTTAATACAGATATACGTATATTTTCTTGGTTTTTAAGTCGTATAATAAAACAACTCTATTCCCAGTAATTAAAACGTTTCGGTTTATTAGTTCAAACCTTAATCATTTACGTTGTAAAATTAATAATGTAAAAAATAAAATGTTGATGTATAACTTTTAAAAAATATATGACATTTTTTGTCTTATTGATAAAATCAGTTTGTTTTTTGTTTTAATTTGAGAGATTTTTAAAATGTTTTATATAAAGATTGTTTTGTAAATTGTGTCAGTCTTATTTGCTATGGTTAAATATGAAAAACGTTATTAATTTTTACTAAAATCTCATTTATAGAATTAAGTTATAAAGTTTAGTGAAAAATTGTGTGTCTGTTTTATCATTTACAGAATTATAATTTATATAAATTTTAATTATTTCAAGTATAGTTCACGTTTTATAATTTTGTTCTTGGTTTAGAATTGATACACTAGAAACCGTTCACCCGGCCAGTTAATCTGCCGTTGGATGACCGCTTACGCCTCAACTCGACAGATCAACCAAACCGCACCTACTCTCCGCTAACCCCCGTCTACACCTGTGACTGGTTTGGGATCGTTGGTACACCCTGTATATTAATTTTTCTCAATTCTTGCCTCTCATTTGTAAAAAGACTCGACGTTTCGCGTCTCGCAGTTGTTTGCTTGTGCGATTGGTTTGGGATCGTAGGTACACCCTGTGTATTCATTTTTATTAATTAAAAATTGCACATACTGTATATATTTTAAGAATTAAACGTGAAAATTGCCACCCTGTATCTAGCGGTGAAAGTGACATATGCATACGTAGTATGCAAAGTTTCACAAAATTGTATGAGTATATAAATTTTCTATAGTGGTAACCTTTATCTGACCACTACTGTGTATATAAAATTTTATCCCGAATGCAACTGACAAACACTCCATTTGGTACATCTCGGTTATTTCTCAATATTTCAATTAATTATTCTTTTATTTTCCAAACTCACTTTAAAAAACTCGAATCATATACAGAAAATACAAAAAGATCATCTTTTAATTGCCTCTCACTTATAAAAAGACTCGATGCTCCGCGCTAGTGAACTCTCGTTGAAAACGATATGTAATTTCTTAATTTTTGAATTGTTTGAATTGTCCCCTGTATATTTTTCATAATTAAAAATTACACACACTGCATATATTTTAATAATTAGACGTCGAAATATCTTCATTTTTGTCACTCTGTATATTCATTCTTAAAAAAATTACACATACTATATAGTTTAAGTTTGAAAACTCGCTGGAAATATATGTAATTTTTTAATTTTTTTTTTTAATTTCAATTTTCTTTTTCAAATGCCTCTCACTTTTCCAATTGGAGATATACATTTCGTTTATTCCCATAAATCTGAGATAGCTCTTCATAAGACTCAAATGTTTTTCGACCTCTTCCAGTTTTGATCTGATCATCCATAAATTTTTTAAAATTTCGTTGCAAAACTTTCCATTTGTTTTCACAGTTTTGCAATGCAATTTTCTCCCAGAATTCCCTCATGTTTCGCATCTCCTTTAAAGGAGAAAGTCGGAACAATTTTTCCAAATTTATCTTTATTTTTTTTTATAAAGTTCTATTAAGACTAGTGCTGCTTATTTCGTTTCTATTGTTGTTTCTTACGACTTACCTACTGTATTTTCATTTGGACTCGCTTCCATTGTGATAAAAATAAAAATAATAAAATATCAATACGAACCAGTAAGAACAACACATACTACACCTACTACAGGTTATGTTATAGTATGTGTTGGTTATGTTCGCTAAGATAGCATATGATTAGAGAGCGCACATTTCAAATTTTAAGCGGGGATAATTCTGTTCGGACGTCAAACTTTAGAACTATTTTAGAACTTGAATTGTCATGCGCACTGGAGCCAGAATTTCAAATTCGAGAACAGTTCTCGAACTGTAGGCCCGAACGAACCTATAGAAAGAAATGGCAGACATTTTGAATAATTTATTTTTATTTAGTTAGTTAATAGGTTCAATATTTGTTTTTCATGATTACTGTAACTCATTCTTTTTTTAAATATTATTGTATTCAACGAAAGTTTGCTAATGAAACGGAATACCTAACGTATGTCACATAAGTTTTGGGAAAAATAATTAAATTCTTTAAAGTAAGTGTAACGTAATTTATTCAAATGACCACTTTACCAACATTTTACCTTATATTTAAATTAATTAAAACTACAATTAAAATAATGACAAAGGGCCATGGTCTTCATTGGCACGCAGTTTTTGTCTAACTTGTCCCATCATGTTTTGGACGATGTTTATATCAATTTCTCTTATCTTTTGATATATTCTTCGCCTTAGTTGAGCTTCATTTTGAGCTTCCCACCCATTATCATATACTTTTCTGGTCAATAGTCCCCAAAAATCTTCGATGGGTCGAGCTAGTGGCACATTTGGCGGATTGTCTGCTCTTGGCACAAAGGGTATGTTGTGAGCTTCTAACTATGTTCTAGTCGTTCTTGCATAATGGCAACTTGCTAAGTCCGGCCAAAACATTATTTCTTCACGTGGATGAGTCGTAGTAATAAACTGTAGCAACTTCGGTAGGCATCTTTCGGTATAAATGTTGGCATTAACTGGCTCACCCCTCACATGCCCAACATAAGGTCGTGAAACTCCTCTCTCCGATATGGCACACCAAACTAGAATTTTATCTTCAATTTTTTTTTTGGTTTTGTATTTAACATTATCTGCACAATTTTCTATATTATCGGTATAAAAACCATCATTGCCTTTCATTTCTGAGTGAGAGAACGTAAAATATTTTTCATGATCACTTTATTGTTTGCAAAATGAGTTCGGCGTAATCTACGACAACACATTGGAATTCTTCGTAACTGGTCCTCTGTATAACGTGGACATTTACGTCTTTTACGAAACTTTAGGCCTTTTTTTTCAATACCCTTCTTACAGTTTCATGCGAAACATTAAATCTTCTGGATAACTTTCGGCATGACGTTCCAACGCGGTCTTTTGCACTTTCACAGATTCGGTTGGCGCGATTTTCGGTCAACATTCCGGGACGTCCGCTTTTTGGTAAATTGAGGCATGGTATACCTTGTTTACATTCTGCAATTGTTCTATAAATGGTTGTCTTTGAAATATTTTGATTCCAAAATATGTTTACAATTTCTTGCTTGGGTACATGTCCAACCAGGCTGTAAATGCTTTTCCGTATTTCAAGTTTGTACGACATAATTGGACAAATTATTTGACATCTATGAAATGTCATAACAAGTTTGAGTATTAATGAACATATGTTTATCATGGTTACTAGATTGCAAGTTATTTACAGTTATTTTTACACCGACGAAAATTTTCCCAAAACTTATGTGACATACGTTATCAACTCTTTTCTTGTCTACAAATTAATGTAAAATATCTATTACAATACTCATATCAACCACATAACAATCTATCAGGATTAGAAAAATTAAATTTTAATGATGAAGTGAGATACCTTTCTGTTGATGATTGTACTTGTCTTTTTCATAGCCCACTGCAAAAAATGTACTGAAAATGAGTAAATAACGGTTAATATCTTGAAAACGACAATTAGGCATATGAACCCTGTATACTTATCGACGTAGAATTCATTTTTGCATCGAATTCTATAATTATAAATATGGACGAGTGGTCTGAAACATCCTGTATATATATAATATATATGTATAATATACATCAGCTTTGTTTACAAAAAAAACTGGACAAGTCGTGTGGCAATATTCACATACTAGCACTTAGATTAAGATATAAGCTGAAAAAGTGAAGTTCGTATTCATACCGCTTACAAGTAAAATGATTTAATTTTTCTCTTGATTTTCTTCCGTAATGATTTACTTTTATTTTTCTTTTATTTAATATTGCATTAACCTTCAAAACTTCATTGTTTCGGCCTTATATTTCATAATGTGTTTGTTTATCATTAACACGTGACGTAAATCATGCGGTACAAAACAAGATGGCGGCGAAATTTTTCTTTGGCAAGAGAGTGACACTACTTGGTCCGCTCTAGCGCGGTAAAATTTTTATCGCGCCGCGCGAACACGTCCTGAACGCTCTTTTTTTTAATTTGACAGTTACTTCCAATCTAAAATATGTACAATTTTCTTTTAATAGTTTCTCAGCTAAAAGAAATAATACAAATATCGTGCCTTAGGTCACTTACACGACGCCCCGACTCGCCTTCGGCTTGTGGTCAAGCGAATGTGTTACGGTAATATTTAATATTCGACACGACCTTGACATTTTTGTGACATTGACAGATTAATTAACGCAATAAACAAGGAAATGCACATTTTTGTATTATGATCATAACTTGGAGGGTCGTAGTTGTTCAAAAAACATTTCTCTTTTTTCGATTTCAAAACAGCTTTAAAATGAGCCCTCGCCATTTAATTATGTAGTCCCACCCTTCTGCCCCAAGGAGATGGGGCCTGGATGCTATCCTGCACAAAACAAAGCTTGCATGATCTTATGTGACATCTCCAAATTTCAATTTTATATCTAGCTCCGTTCAAAAGTTATGAGGGTGTTTCCATACTTTTGTCCCACTCTATATACCTATACTGTCAGTTAATTCCGCACCAAATCAGTTGGTTTACGTAGAAGATATTCGGAATAAGTGGCACGTAATACTGCGCTGCATATTTAATTCTTATAATTTGGAATGAACTGTGTACACTTTCCCAGTTAAAGCAAACTTTTATTCTTGGTATTTTTTTTTTAGGTATTCTAATTGGTATACCGATAGTGCTGTTCGCTTTATACGCTTTCCAGAGAAACTGGTTTGGTTTCTTTGACAATTCTCCAGCTGCGTATTCTAGGCAGTTCTATAAAGCGCCAACCCTTCATGAAGATGGTAGTCTATAATATTGTTTAGGTATATATTGTCTATTTGTAACTTATAATTTTACAAAATAATGTAGAATATTCATTTTTTATATGTATTTATGTATGTAATAATAAACTAGACATATAAAATATACATGTTGCTTTTTTAATCCTATATATTAACAATTACGCATTTCTTGCAGTAGATGCCCAGTAAACACAGTCACGTTGTTAAAACGTTTAAAAGCGCGAACAACCAAACCACACTAACGTTACTTTTTCCGTCGAATTCCGGTACTTTTGTCGCACGAATTAACGTTGTTTGCAACGTAACAAACTAACGTTCCGAACGAAAGTTTTACAACGTTGTTGTCAACGTTAAAACTAACGTTACGAACGCAAGTTTTATAACGTTGTTTTAGTAGCTTTACTGTAAGTGACTAAAATGTTGATAATACCATTAACTTGTAAACATAATCAACGTGTTTTATTAGTAGCAAGACAATGTGTTATTCACGTTAGTAAATTCATCAAAAATTTGTTGCTTTTTTAATCCTATATATTAACAATTACGCATTTCTTGCAGTAGATGCCCAGTAAACACAGTCACGTTGTTAAAACGTTTAAAAGCGCGAACAACCAAACCACACTAACGTTACTTTTTCCGTCGAATTCCGGTACTTTTGTCGCACGAATTAACGTTGTTTGCAACGTAACAAACTAACGTTCCGAACGAAAGTTT
This sequence comes from Cetonia aurata, assembly GCA_949128085.1. Lineage (NCBI taxonomy): Eukaryota > Metazoa > Arthropoda > Insecta > Coleoptera > Scarabaeidae > Cetonia > Cetonia aurata. Next base: position 22,273,632 of record OX421889.1, on the reverse strand, counting down.
TACAACGTTGTTGTCAACGTTAAAACTAACGTTACGAACGCAAGTTTTATAACGTTGTTTTAGTAGCTTTACTGTAAGTGACTAAAATGTTGATAATACCATTAACTTGTAAACATAATCAACGTGTTTTATTAGTAGCAAGACAATGTGTTATTCACGTTAGTAAATTCATCAAAAATTTGTAAAATGTAATGTTATTTTAGAGTGGTATTTTTCTGGCGGAGCAACAAAATTGGAACTGCAGTAGTACGTACAGGTATATACATACCATGCATTCTCATTTAGAGTAGCCTATGATTCCAATATATAGTACCTAATGTTTTTTTAATCAAATTTTAACGAATATCATAATTGTGGCCATTCTAAATGAGTAATTCAAGGCACGGTATGAGTATGAACATACTTGTATGTACCTACTTACTGCTGCGGTTCGAATTCTGCTGCCCGGCTAGAAAAATACCACCAATTATTTCGGAAGTTGGTAAATTTTCAACCGAAAACCAAAGGAATTGAGAAAAAGATATAAATGCATCGTGATTGCTTCCATTAACGTACATATATTCACAAGTGTTCTTTTCAATGCCTACTTTACGCTGCTAAAATGCCAATATATATATTATAGCATCTAAAGAAAATTCGATGTAAACATTATGTGCGAAGCTGCACTACTTTAACTTCAACAGGAACCCGCGACAAAAGTTTGGTAAATATCCTTACATGTTTTACGTCGCGAAACACATTGGTAAACATTTTCGGTAACGGGAAAGATTAATCCAACAACGAAAGGTCGGCTATTTTCAAAATTGGATGCGTGAACTGTAACAAAGCTTATATTCGACAAAAAAAGAATTAAGGAGCACGTAGCACATTATAGTTATGAGAGGCTTGAATCTATCTAGTGCTACACAACATATAAATGATACAGGCCATAAAATTAACATTGATAACGAACTATTGGAAAATTTAACTTTTTCTATGGAATTAGACGCTTACTCCAACAATTAATTAAATCGGAAAGTAAACATATGTATTTCTTTCTCCGTTACATACTTCTTTGAGTTTTTGATATTCTAGCACATCAAAATAAGCGTTAAAAAGGAAAAAACACTTGTAACACTTGTCTGTGACAATTACAAATTTCCGGTGAAGTTATTTCGTGAATTTATAAAATAGAACATCATTTTTTGTTTACGCCTTATAAGAAGAGCATTTACATTATCAAAGTTATTTACAAGTACAACAAGTTGTGAATATAAATGTCAATAAATCAATAGAAATCAAACAAATTTAAATGATAAAGTAATGACGTCATCATACTTACAATCATCATGTATACATGGACGTCTTTAAAATGTATAGAAGGTTTGTAAAAACCGCGACATGTAGCTTTAAATGGTTTTTAATAAAACAAGAATGGAATAAACAACGCCTTTTCATTACATATTTCTTTTTTGACTTTCATGGGCAGGTTTACCCCGTAAGGCAACTCGGACAGAAGAGTCCACTCGCCCCATGCGGTGCAAGTGCTTGTTCAGTGCGCAGTTGCCAGTTAAGGTTCCTGTGAGTAGTCTCAGTCTGTTCCTGCTCATAAAAACTGGCTTGCGGCGTCTTTGTTCGCCTGGATGAATCCCGAGGGTTTTGCAATGTCTCGCCCCTCCAATAGGAGCGGTGACTAGCAGCGAGTTCAGATCTGACAAAAGCTTGGATACCGCCTAAGAACTCCCACACGACGGTTCTGGACCTGTGAATGGTCGTTCACTGGCGCATTTAGCTAGTTTGTCAGCAATTCGTTGCCTCTGATCCCATAGTGTCTAGGGACCCATCTCGACGTAATGCTGCGATATTCCGCCAATTCTTCGAGCTTCCTATGGCACCCCACTACCACTTCAGAAACGAATTTGATAGTCTACAGTGCTCTGAGGGCAGCTTGGCTGTCAGAACATTTTCGACCGATCCATTCTTATGCGGGCAGTTTAAGATGCCCTCTGCGTAGGTCTAGATGGCTATTACTTCAGCGTGGAAAATGGAGGTGGAGGCCCCTAAACAGATGGCTTCGTCATTCGGTTCTTCAGATCCCAATGCCTATGCCATTCGGCGTCTTCGAGGCATCCACCAACCAGCGATGGAAACCTCGCCTCGGTTTGCGGACGTAAGCTTTATTGCAGTCTCACTGTTAGAAATATCTACAAGGTATTTCCTAGTGAAGCTGCAGACGGGCGGCATCTTGTCCGCCTTTGTGGACAGTGGTACTGTCTGTTCGAAGTAGTTGAAGATGCTGGTATCATCTCCGGTTTTGCCAAAGAAACCTTTACACCCGCTACATTTTACTCTGCATGGTGAAAGGTCTTCATGGCTGCAGTCGGCGTCGAACACGTGGCTCCCGTGGTGCCTAAGCAGGCAGTCCTCTAGACGCTACTGATCGCGTTTACTGTGCAGCCGAGACTGGCTTTATGCCACCAGACTAGCGAGGCGTAGGTTATAGAAGGTACTATAACCTTCGTTATTGCCAGTGCACCATTGCAGGTTTCAGCCCCCACGTTTTACCAAACATTCCTCTACAGGCCCAGAAGGCCCTCACGGGTCTGTTCGTCACTTTAGTTTTGCGTCCAAAGTAACACCTAGGTACTTAACCTTACTCGATATGAGTATCTGCGAGCCGAAGCTGGTTGGAGTTTTGGAAATTTTTTCCTCCAAGCGAACAGAACCACAGTCGTTTTCCGAGAGTTTACATTTAGCCCTTTTTGTTGACACCATCTCTCCATCAGTTTGAGCGCGACTTGTATCCTCCCACGCCCTTAAACTTTCCGCGGACCATGATCACCATCATGGTCCGCGGAAAATCATCTACGTAGCCCTGCGCGTGAATACTCGCCGTCCGTAGATCAGAAAGCAAGCCATCGACCACAAGGCAGCATAGCAAGGGTGACAGCACTCCACCCTGTGGGCTGCCAGTTGCCACGGTTGCCTTTACATCATCGCAAAGGTTCTGTTTCTTATCATGGAGCCAAACCACCTCCCCACAATTGGCTTTCCATTTTTGCAGGGCCCTTTCCATCGACCGAAAGGATGCCCTGTCGAAGGCGCTCTCGATGTGCAGAAAGGTAGCTAATGCAATTTCTTTGTTGCTAAAGGCAATTTCTGATGGTCGAGCTAACCCATGAATGGCCTGTTCACACGATTTTCCCGTTTGATAGACATATTGGTTTTCGTGTAGTGGCACTCTTGCCAGAGACGAATCCGTTAGGTGCTTATCAATTATGTTCTCCAGAGTTTTGAGAAGAAATGAGGTGAGACTAATGGGCCGATACGACTTCGCTTCCGTATAGGACAGTTTGCCCTGCTTGGGAATGAAGACCACCCTGGCCTCTCTCCAGCTGTTTGGCGTGAATCCCATAGCTAAGGTTGCTATTAGCAGGGTACATAGAACTGAGGAAAGCGATTCCAGACCCTGTTGTAGCATGGCCAGGAAGATGCTGTCACTGCCAGCCGATTTAAATGGTGTAAAGGATTCGATAGCCCATCGAATTTGAGATATTTGAATAACTTTCCGCGCAAGGTTCCGTCTTCCTTCCGTGCTCTCCGGTTAGGTATCTGAGCTGAGCGCGGTCCCATGCATTCTCTCCCAATGTGGGTTTGAACGACCTTGAAGCTCGGAAAGTGCACCTCCAGGAGGTGCTTGCGGATTTGCTCTTCAGTTTCGGCTTTATCGCCGTTAGGTTTGCTGAGAGTCTCAATGCTACAGGGCCCTTCTTCTGCAAGGACTTTTCGAAATCTGGAACATTCAGAGACCCCCTCCAGTTCCTGGCAGAATTTTTTTCCATGACTAATGATTACATATTTTTCTAATTGGATGTTGCAATAAAGTTAAAACAAACGACGACGCAGTGCTGAAATGAATATTACCGCACACTGTGCTGTAATGAGATATTAACACACCTTGCTGGAACGTCGTAATATAGGCGATTAATATGCAAATTAGAAAAAATACTGTAAAAAACGTGTGCCAGAATGACTTGTAATGCTCATACTTTGAATCATACTTGTTCAAGTTTGATGTTTAGAACACGATCAGCAACGCTGGATAACTCTATTAAGGTTAAATTCGTGCAATTCAACCAGAAATGCTAAACTGTTATACGATTTAGGAGGAACGGTTGATGTTTGTACAACAGCAGTGGACGACATATTTATTCAAGCAATCGAATTTCTTTCACATACTATTGTTAACTTAATTTGTTAAAAATACATAATCAGTTAAAATATGTCCTTACTTTATGACAACCATGTATATGAACAACAAAACGTAAAATGCATAGGAGTTAAAAAAGTGACCCCATCACATGAATATGAATTTGGGTGCTTTATAAAAAAACGCAGAAATTGAAATTAAAAAACCCGTTTTTGGAATTTTCCAATATTGAATACGTAGTTCCAAACTTATGATTAAAAACTCGGTATTTCAACAATTTCTGGTTGGCAGCATTGCCTGAAAACTGTCAAAACTTTTTTAATGTTTTAAACAAACGCTTGAATTTGAAATAATTTTCACTTTCCTTTCTTACCGAATTAATTACGTATATATCAGATATTAATACATACTTATTCCAATATGACAGAAGAAAGAATATTTGAGTTATTAAGCCAAATACACGCAGATGTGGATGATCCGCCCCCAAATTTCAATGAACACAGCAGATTAATACCGGAGCACGTCGAACACATAAGCAAACGAATAGCGAAATCGATATATGATACCTTAAAGGAAAATAACAGTGCATCAGATAGCAAACGAAAAGATTTTATTGTAAGTGAAACTACTCCTTTGGCTCTGCACGTTTCGTCTATTAGCAAATTATCCGCAGATGGTGCAACAAAGATAGCAACCATTTCAGCGTTGATGAAAATAATTACGAATTTCTCTTTGATCGATATATAAGCCACTCCAGTAAGGATAATTTAGATGATTTGCTAACCCGACTGTATGGAGATTTTGAGGATTTGCCACCCGATAATGTTACAGACAAATTAAGAAAGTTCTATAACAAATATGATATGGAAATGTTTGAAAAGCAAAGACAGTTAGGTATGTGTCTGTTTTAGTTTTTAATATCAATACTAGTTTTATGTAATGAAATTTAAGATTACGTTGATGAATTGGATCGCAAAATGTTAGGTGATAGTCAATTTTTTACCAATAGGAGTCATATTAAATTAGATACTATCGATAACTTTCTAAATAATTTCTTATCTGAAAATGCAATAATTGAGATTTCATCGAATAAATCAGAAACAAAACTAAATGCTTTGGAAATGTCAAGGGATAATAAAGTAAAATTTACATATGCAATTTTAAATTTGAAAAGAGATGATAAAAATTTAAGAGTATTAAGTAAAACATTAGAAGAAATATCATTGGAGAAGAATAAGACTACAAATGAAATGGAACTGGCAAAATATTTATGGCATCTTGAATGTAAGTAAATTACTTTATTTAATATTATTTGTACTGACAAAATGATTTTCAGTAACCCATCAACTCTATTTGAACATTTTAAATTTATTTCCATTCTTATACGAGATTCCTGTAGTGAATCTCTGTAAAGAATTGATCGAAATTTCCAACGAAGTAGAAAAATTTTCTTTAATTGAGCAATTTCGACAGCAACATAGTAAATTAATACAAAAGTGTACAAATTCAAGAGACTTAAAGTTTAAAATAGTTAGTGTGATAAATGAGTTATTTATTTTATCAGAATATAATGAAGTGATACTGCAAGCAATAAAAATATTTGATACTTAGCTAAATGCCGTCATCATTTTTTATTTGTTGCTAATGTTTCAATGTAAAACTCAAGGAACTCTGAAGGAATTTACTCAACGGTAAAACTAAATAAATCTATAACGTCTTTATGGATTTCTGACAAAACAAATATTTGTTACCTTCACAATGCTAAAATCTTACTTCAACATTTTTTAAGTGGAATATGCTACATGATTTCCATAGGGAAACTAGCGGTATCTCAGAAGAAATTGGATTACAGAATCAGTTAAATGAAGAAAAGAATATTTAATATGAAAACAACAGCTATATTGTGTAGTATAATATGTATTTATATGGTATACAAGTATTGAATTGTAGTTATAACATTATACCTGCACAATAATGAATACATGTATTAAAAAGAAATAAATTTGAGAGGGTATTGTTACTATACAATAGCGAAAAATTCGAAATAAAAACCAAAGAAATACAAAGCTAATTTTAATAGAACAAAACAAACTTGATGAACTTCCAAAACTGAAATATCATATTGTAACTGGTAAATCTGAATTTGACTAACAAGAAGGTCTTTGTAAGTTTTAACTTGTGATATATTTGGGAGTTAGGTTCCAGTTAACGTTTCATATGACGTATTTACAATATAACATACATATACCAATCCTAATGTTAATTTGCAGCAGAGCCTCATTTTTCAAAACTTTGCTAAAAATTCAAGAAATTAATTAATCTACACGTCATGTAACTATGACAACAAAAAGTGAGTTTGAATTATGTGGATATTCAAAAAAGTTTTGAAAATATTGTATGGATATTCATTCTAAGCTCCTATACATATGAAATTTTTTGGAAACATATTTAAAACACACAATAAAAGATGCTAAGAAAGAATATTTGAGAAACATAAAAATGATGCGTCGAAGACATATGGAATATCATAAACCAATTGTTGAGTGGTAGCAGAAGAGGAAATGAAGAGATAGACGAAATTGAAGGAAAAGACAAAACAATAATTTCAAATCCGAAAGAAATTGCAAATGATATGAATTGTTTAGTATTTAGGGAAAAGATTAGCAAATACAAAATTACATCCAGCAACGACTGCAACTAAAACCTTGAATACACAACTCATTTTCTGATATGTCATTGAAGAAACAAAAAAATAATATCAGAACTGAAACATAACAAAGCGTCAGGATATGATAAAAACCAAACAAAGCCAATTTAAAATAACATAAATCGTTACAAAATTAATCAATGATGCCATAAAAACAGGCGAATAACCTGTGTTTAACCTATTATTCCTAAAAACAACTATTGTTTTACTTATTTTGCCATATATTTCCACCAGGTGCAAAGTGCAAACCACAATAATAATAAAAAAACCGGCATAAACAAGAAACCGTTCTTATTTGATTTATGTGCAACTGTGATTGTGTGTAATCTGTTGTTTACTTTGTTAAGTAACGATTCATTCATTTCATTTTGGAAGAAATAAATTGATAAAAATTACTGGTGTAATATACGCATATGCTGAAGACATATACAGTGAAATCTCCCGGAACGACTCTCTCCTATAGGCGAACAATTCTTAGAAACGGACACGTTCGCCTTTTTTGTTTTGAAAAAAAAAAAAAATGTGAAATACTTTTTAAATAACTTTAACTTAAGTAAAATCTCTGAAATAATTTTATCAGTAACATAAAATTTTTACAACAATTTTGATAAGATTTAATTATTAATAAACAAATAAATTTGATAAAAAACAAACAGTCAACGGAATCAGTTGATAGGAAGTGAAAAACCGTTTCTGTGCTGAAGCACTGCTGATCAAATTTTTGTTATGTAAATTTGTAGTAAATATTTTGGGTTGTATTTTATTAACAAAAAAATATCAACATGTAGAATGGTTTTAACACAGACAAATTTAAAAAAAAAGTTCCTGGTCGATATAGTTTTTATAGATTTACCATCATGCCAGCTGACTTGCTGATAAATTAATCTCTCAACTATAAATTTAAAATATAGGTATATTTTTTTCAAGATAATATGTTTCAGCTGTACCATTTCAAAAAACAAACTTAAACACACAAAACAAGCCAAACGTCATATAATTTTGTTTTCCTTTTATTTAACGTATATACCAAGGTTACGCATGTAAACTTACATGGGAAATTGAGAAACGTATGACATAAATAAAATACTATTTAACAGAATTGACCAACAATTAAATTTGAGCAATTAGACAATTTAGACAAATTTAAAAGCATTTTACTAATAAATTCAACTGCATGTTTTCACAAATCTTAAATGCAATTCATTTGAAGATACCATATTTATAAACGTTCTTTTTTGTTTGAAATTCAAATGTGTAAATAAAAATGCCATAAATCTAAAATAAAATATTTCACTCTGCGGTGGAAAATATTTTATTATCCAGAGATCAAAGAGACTATTGGTTGCTTAGTAGAGTATAAATTTATACATATATAATGACCAATTTTTTATTCGAAATATATAAGTTGACAATATCCCTCATCCATATTTCTAGCAAAGGCTATGAAATTCTATAATGGAGTAGATTGTACTTATTCCATAAATACTGAAGAAATAAGTCAGCCTCACCCTTAACAATATTTAAAAAGACAATTTGAAATTCTCTAAAAAATAATAACAATATTTACCTGTTTATTTGGATGTCCTAGAAAACTGGTGAATACTAACTTCAACAAAATTCAAACTTTCAAATTCGCGATCACCGTTTGACAACCAACAACCAAATTATAAGTCGATAATTTAGAACATCCACGTTACCATTAGCGAAGTTACTTGGCCATTTTGTTCTTTTGTACCGATTGGGGTGTGTAATTCCGTCAATTTTACCGATTGATTTGAAGTTTTGAATATTTGAAATGCAAACTTCAAAATCATACGGAGCCGGCAAAAATAATGTCGAGATAAAATTAGAATTGGACGATTTGGAATACGTCTTCGCCGACGGACATAATCTGATTATCAATCCAGAAGACGTTAGCGAAAACGCGGATGACAGCAACGTATTACAGGTATAGGCATTTAATTTTATGGGCTAACTAAAGTGAATTACTTTTTAGATTGTATATACTGACGGATCGCAAGCTGTTGTGTTACAATCCGGCGTTAAACATTATATACAAACATTAGGAGGTGAGACATATTTGCTGGGTAACGATCCGAATAATATACAACAGCTTGTTATCAATACTGAAGAACAATCGGAAGAGAGTAATGGCGCTATTGAGTATGTGCAAAATGACGAAAACGGCGAAACGATTGTTTATAAATTTGCTGAATCGGAAAGTGAAATTAGTGATAGTCAACCACAGGCAAAGAGGTTTAAAATCGGAAACACAGAGTATCTTACCTTGGATGATACAACAGACCAACTTAGTGAGAGTAATCAATTTAGTATTTTGGATGAGAGCAACATGAGTGAAAAGTAAGTTTTATTATTTTACTTTTATTATTTTATTAACGGTCGTTCTTGCATTGAAATACATATTAAATATTGAATGATGAAAATAATAGATAACACATTTAAACTTTATGAGAAACCTGTGTGCAGCAGTGCTCTTCTGTTTCAATGTGTTCCGACTGATTTTAACATTTTATTGTTGGCAAGTTTATTAATCCTGTTCACAATTTCATGATTTTAATTTAAACCATTATTTCAAAGAAGAAAAATTAGATTGTATATCTTCAAATTCATCTTTTTTTATGCTTATCAAAACTAGAAAACAGATAAATGGTATATGGTAGTGGACGAACTAATTGAAAGAACTATGCAGTAAAAGGTTAGGAACGACATTTCGCTATAATGACCTAATGATGTGACAAATCTGACAAATAACTTCGAAATGGTCGATCTACCACTAATAAACCCGTGCTTCGACTGGGAGAAATGAACTCTCATAGCACCGTATAGATGGTTGTCTATTATTGATTCCAAAACTTTGACAAAATTGCATAGTATTGATATTGGCCTATAGTTGGAGACAGATGCCGTGTCACCGCTCTTCAATATCTGGATTTATTACAAAACCGTATAATTCCTACTATCCGCAGAATACCGAACATAGTGATGGAGAATGTGCGGTTTTAGCGGGACGGTTGCTCTGATCATTCTTGCACGATTGTACGTCAATAGTTAAGTAATATCTTTGAAGACCACATTGTTTCACAGCAAGGTACAATTCCGTGGCCTGCCAGATTTCCAAATTTGACACTGAATGATTTTTTTTTTTTTTGTGGGGCCATGTTACGTCCCAAATTTACGGATTCGAAGAAGATAACTTAAACGGAATTACGTGTCAAAATTACTAACATCCATAAATTTTATGAATGAATTTGCAAATAACGAATAATTTTTTATTCATAATCATTATTCGTGCATCGAATAATTTTTGCGCATCTCTGTGAGACGCCGAGCAAATATTTGCTCTTTAGTTCACCTTTATATTTCCCGACAACATTATTTACTAAATTACTAAAATAACCTATTTTCTTTTATTTATTCCAGTAGCAACTTCCAGTATGCAATATTAAACGACGGTAAATTACGTCTGCAAATATGCGAACCCAATTCTATTGAAGTATTAAATGAAGATTCCATCGATCAAATACAAAATAACGAGGCCGAAGTAAAACTTCAAGACGACACTGAAGAATACGTGGATGTTAACGATAAAATTCATGAATACGTACTCGTCAACACGAACTTATCGTCGGAAGAGGTACGTATCGGAAAGACCATGACTTTAGACGAATACCTCAACGAAATAAACGAAATCGGAGACTTTGAAAACGATCAAACCAACGATAGTAAAGACCATCGCCAGCAGCAGAGTCACAACCAATATATAAATAAGAAGCTCTTGATCAGGAAAAACGCCAATGGGAAATCGTTGTTCGGAAAAATTTTACACATAGAACCTGCAAAGAAAGCTGCCGCAGAAGACCAGAAAAATTGTAGGCTAGAATGTCCGGACAAAGAGATTGTCGCTGTTAATCGCAACGAAATGAATCTGGATGTGAATCAAAATCAAAACGATAATGCCGACGGTGAAATTGACAACGATATCCATGAATTAGGTTGCGATGATGCAGGACAGATAGTTAGTGTCGCGAACGTTCCCGTTGTTGAATATAATCGCGATGTGACGGAGGACCATATAAATTTCCTGTGTAAAACGCTGTATGGGTTAGTTGATATGCCTACTTTGAGAAAGAAGTTGGTAAATCATCGGTTAGAGATTAAACTCGTGGAGAAGAAGCCTAGCGATGAAAATCAAGAGTTAGTTAAAGATATCCAATTTATTAGTGGAATGTTGACATTGCATGATCATAGTTTTGTGTTGGACGCATCGACTGAGCAAGGGTAAGTTATTATCAAATTTGTTTATGCGTACAAATTATTTAGTTTTCACATTTACAGAAAAAGTCATTCTGTATAGAAAATGTTGGTTACTAAAATCTTGAAAAAAAAACTTGAAATATTAATTAAATTTATAGGTTGCTTGAAAAGTAAGAAAACTTGAAATTGTGTTAAGAGTAAATTACCAATTATTGAAGTGCACATTAAATTTAGCATAAGTAAAAGTCGTTTGGAATATCACCGGAACTTTAGATAGAAATTCGCGCGTTGTTCTTCTTTGTTGACTGGTCTTAGTATCGATTTGAAAATCAATAACTTGTTGGCTAAGTGGAGGGGACTCCTCCCACCTAACATGGGAAGCAATGAATTGCGGTCAGCAAGAAAGCGAGCTCTTAGCTCATTACGTTGTTTCGTCCAGACTCCTAGGTATTTAACCTCTTGGCTCCACTCGCATTTACGGGTAAATTAAAAAAAGTAACGGTTTAGAGGATTTAAGACATTAAGGACGCGATATATCTCAGAAATTTGCTAAATAGCCGCCCAGAGGGCGCCACACCATTTTAAATTAGTAAGGTTTCAAACCAACGTAAATAACAAATTGCATACAATCTGTTTTGTCGGTATATGAACAAGGAAGTGATGTAGAGCGATAGTGAAGGCAAATTGTATGTATGATATATAAATTTTTACCAACATAAAACACTTTATTACGATTTTTTTTATAGGGATAAGAGGGAAAGATTTACATTTATAAATGTACCAGGGTTAGGCATCATTCAATAATTTTTTATTCAAATTATTGGAATGAAATTTCCATCTATTATTCTTTATTCCGTATTAAGTTATTGTTGAATACAACTATGGGAAATCATTTGAATGAAGAATTATTTCAATAAAACGTTATTTGAATAAAGCATTATTGGAATGATTCTTTCACCAAATAAATTGTTATTAAAATAATTTATTACTGAATAACACCGAAATAAATTTAGATTAGGTATATGCTTACATATTTGTGCAGGTAATCATATAAAAATTATCGCTAATGTTAGGAAGTGCATCGGTAGGACAACAAGCCAGTAATAATTATATCCGCCGACATCTTCGACATTCCTCTAGATTTACGTAATATCATTTCTGAAGTCAATAAACAAACCTTCAAACTTATAAAAATTCCACTTATTTTTTTCCCACACAACTTTAATATCTTTAAAAATTGGCGGGCAATATTTAAATAAAATCCGCTGATGTTAGAAAGTGTACTAGTAACACGATATGGCAGTAATAATTATATCCGCTGATATCTTCGACATCCCTCAAGATTTATGAGTTGTCATTTCTGAAGTCGATGCACAAACCCTTAAACTTATAAAAATCACATTTATTTTTTTTCCCACAACCCCCAATGTTCTTCAAAACTGGGGGTAATATTGATGTATATAACAATTTCCGCTAATGTCAGGATGTGTACCAGTAATAATTATATCCGCCGATATCTCGGACATCCTTCAAGATTTACGTATTGTCGTTCTAGAAACCGATAACCAAACCTCTCAAACTTATGAAAATCACATTTATTTTTCCCCCACAACTTCCAATGTCCTTAAAAAATGGCGGCTAATATTAATATAAAAGTTCCCGTTAACGTTGGAAAATGCAGCGGTAGGAAAAAAACCTCAAACGTATAAGAATTTCCTATAAGTTTGAGAATTTGTTTATGTCTTATGTAGGTTATTCATAATTGTTTAAAGAACCGAAGCCGTTATCATAACTGTTTTGAACCCCTGTACTTAGGTATTTTTTTTAATCCAGTGTTTACTTCGTACAAACAATCAACAATACACACGTACATAAACAAACTCACACCATCACAAATGAAGGTAGTTATTTGAATAACAGTATTTACTTGAATAACAGTAATTATTTGAATGAGAATGATCATTTGAATAATAATAATAGTAATAATAATAGTAATAGTAAACTTTATTGTCCAACAGTGTCCAACACCAATTACAGGACAAAGGCATTACATAAAGGTGCAGTTAATCTAATATACTTATTACTACTCCTAATCTAGATTGCAAAACAAAATTAATTTCTAACTTATATATATATATATAATGATGTAAGATAGAACCTACATAATGAATACACTACATACTACATATACTACATACTACATGCTATCCCACCCAATTAAATTCAGAACTAGCCAAATGGATCAAGACAATATTTATTGAAATTTCGTGCCATGTGAGTTATCGGTGCTTTTTGCAAAACATTTGTGTTAAATCTCGGAATGCGAACAGTGTCATAAAAGCGTACATTGTAGTTTGGAATAACAAAGTCTACTTGCGAAAGTAAATGAGGAGCATCAATTCTTTGTAATATTATTTTAAAGAGAAAATTTGCACTGTAACGCTCTCTTCTTTTCTGTAGTGAAACAAAATTATGACGTTCAAGCAAAATGTCATAATTTGAGCCTCTGCCCGGGTAAATATGGTCTATCTTGTATGAAAGATACTTTAGAAAGCGCTTTTGCACTCTTTCAACAGATTGTGTAAGGTAGTTAAACATTGGATACCATATAACAGACGCATACTCTAATTTACTTCTTACAAGTGTGTAAAACAATACTTTCAACGTGCTAATATTATTAAAGTCTCGACAAGATCTAATGAGAAAGCCTAAGCTTTTCGAAGCCGACTTGGTTATTAAATTAATATGCTCTGCAAATGTTAATTGGCTGTCAAAAAGAACGCCAAGATCCTTGAACGTTGCTGTCCGATTAATAGGCAAGTTGTTGATGCCGTATTGATATATTGTAGCCCTATGGACTTTAGCATAAGAGACAACTGCGCACTTTTCAATATTAATTTTTAATCCATTTCGCTCACACCAATTGAATAATTGTAAGAGGTTATTTTGTAAATCTACACAATCTGAGACATTTCCTATTTCTTTGTATATTTTTATATCATCAGCATATGCTAATATATTACAATCCAAACTTGTTAACAAATCATTCACAAATAAATTAAATAGCAAAGGGCCAAGATTTGAGCCTTGAGCAACACCCGAAGAAACGTGAAAACTGCAAGAAGTGTACCCATTATATGTAATATAATTGAATCTATCTGCAAGATATGATGACAGTAAATTTGTGAGGGCGCTGGAAAAACCGAAAGAGTCAAGCTTGCGTATCAGCAGTGAATGATTAATAATATCAAAAGCTTTTGACATATCCGTATAAATAACATCTATTTGACTTCTACGGTCTAATGCTTTACTTATATATTGCGTGATGTGAGCTAAATTGGTCACTGTCGATCTGCCTAGCATGAACCCATGCTGGTCTAATGATACGATAGTTTTTACATTTCTGAAGATATGGGTATACAAGAGATGTTCATATACCTTTGAAAAATTAGATAAAATACATATTGGTCGATAATTTGTAATGTTAGTAATGTCCCCCTTTTTAAAAACAGGTATAATTTTGCCAGTTTTCCATATTTTTGGAAAGGTAGTTGTCTTAAGTGATAAATTGAATAGGTTCGTAAGTGGTTTAACAAAATAAGAAGCACACTTAAGCACAAGAAAGGCGGGAATACAATCATGACCGGCGGTTGCTTTTGATTCTAAACGTCTTATGCTATTTAACACTTCAGTCTCTGTAAAATAATCAACATAGAAAATATTCGCATTCACAAATTCACGTTCACATTTGAAGTTTTGTGATCCTGGCTGAAAATTTTCGGAAAAGTAGGAGCGGAATGCCTCAAGAATATCCTTAGGATCCTCCAACTCTGTGTCGTTCCAGATCATGCGACCAGGTATACGGGAAGACGATCTTTTGTTGTTTATGTAACGCCATAAGAACTTTGGATCTTGAATAATGGAGTCTTCAGCTGTGGTAGTATGTTGTTTGTATGCTTTATTAATTTCCTTTTTTAGTTCAGAGCGTAATCGTTTATAGTCATTATAGAAGGCAATGCTATTCGTGTTCTTCCATTTTCTAAGGTAGTGTTCTTTTAGTTTAAGCATTTCTCTGACTTTGTTATTGAACCAGGGCGGAAATTTGCTGTTGGAGGTTTTTATTTTAGGTACAGATTCATCAAATATATTGAAAATTTTAACATAGAATTCATTAGTTGCGTCATCAATATTCATAGAATTCTCGATAAATGACCAATCAGTACTATTCAACTCTGCACATAATCTGTCATAATCAGTTTTTAAGAAATTATAACTATTATTAATGCTGGTAGGAAAGTTAGAAGACTTCACACTTTTAGCAATGTTGATAGTAACTCTCAGTGCAGGATGGTGTGTGTCCTCCGATACTAGTGGATCATTGTCATGCTGCACATCGCATTCATACATTATGTTTGTGAAAATCAAGTCTAGCAATTTTCCATTCGCATTTTGTATATGATTCAATTGTCTCAGGTCAAGGAGATACATGAAATTTTGCAGTAATAAACTCTTGCGATCGTTATTTGAGTCGCACGATGAGAATTCAGGGACATTGAAATCTCCAGCGATAATCACATGTTTTTCCAGAAGATATAATAAGAATTATTGGAATGATGAATAATTATTTGAATGATGAATAATTATTCGAATGTTGAATAATTATTTGAATGACGAAATCCAAATAATTATTTGAATAATGATTGAAATAAATGTTACCGTTCGTTATTGAATAATTGAATAATGAATAAGAAGTTATCTATTATTTTTGAATAAGAATAACGACGTTATTCATTTATTTTTATTATGAATCTTGCAAGTACGCTCGCCGTAATGCAATATACAATCTGCTACATAATGTAATGTACAATCTGCTACATAATGTAATGTACAATATGCGACAATATAGCATGTTTTTAACAAAAAATAAATGTTAAACAAGAATTTACGCACCCGCCATCTACATTTACCTCGCTGAACTGCGATAGTGTGTCACTTGGCTAACCTAGCATCTAGTTTATGCAACCATTTCAACGTTCCTGAGTTAAAAATGTCAGAAAATACACCTTTTTTATACATACTGAACATATGTAATTAAAACGCATTTTCATTCATTTATACATAGGGCAACGCTCTTCAATTGCATAGTGTTAGTTTGTTGTTACGCATGTTTTCCATGTATTGCTACAGGGACAAAGCACGGTATACCGATTCCTTAAATGTTGACTTTGTGACTTTCTAAATTGAAATGTTACGAATATTTAATTAGTTGCCGATGTATTATGTATGCCTTGTTACGTCAGAGATCACGTGGGTTCTAATTTTAAATATATGTCCTTTAGAATAAAGAATAATTGTTATTTTCTAAAACTTTCTATGGCATTCAAAAATATTTATCAATACCTTTTTAGATTTTTTAGGAGAATATGGGTCTGTTTTCTTTATGAATTGTTGTGTATAATAATGATAGGATGATGAAATTAAATTCACATTTTTTTTACTTTCAGAAGCACCACATCTTTAACGATAATCCTCAGTCAAGATATGAACAACCAGAAAGTGACAAAAGTGATCTTCCACGAAAAACCAGTGACGTGCCAATTGTGTAATAGGAGTTTCCAATCTCTCGGGGTTTTAAACAAGCACATACAAAACTGTCACTCGGAGCGGGCGTTAACTTGCAACGTATGCCAAGTGAAATTCAACAACCACGTCCTAATGAACAAACACCGCAAGTCCAGCGGGCACTACTTCAACTGTCCATTCTGCAGCAAACGCTTCACCACGCAGAGCAATTTGAAGAGACACCAGTACGTCCACGCGCAGAAAACAGAGTGCACGATTTGCAAAACACGTTTCGCCAACGTTTCGAGTTTATCCAAACACCTGCTCACGCACACCAATATTAAAACCTACCCGTGCGATTCTTGTGATAAATCGTTCGCGACCTACGGGGACCTGGGCTTCCACAGGAAAACCCATCACACGGCCAAGACTTGCTTCTGCGAAATCTGCGGCAGGGAATTCTCGAGACATTCGAATATGCAGAGGCACGCGGAGATACATAAAGGTAACGGCGATTTATACAAGTGCGGTATCTGTGAGTGTAGTTACAAATTTATAAGTTCGCTGACCAGGCATATTGTTCAAATCCACATGACACAAACAGCGTGATTTAATTGCCTTTTAAAACAAAGTGACTTCTTCAAATGATCGTTTTCCTAAATAGGACATTGCATTTGTGGAAGAGATAATATAAAATTAACCTTTTATAATATACCAAATGAGAGAGAAGAAACAAACGACTTAAATTTGACATTTTTTTTTGATTAATCAAACATTTATTGCGCTTTTTTTGTATATAATATACTAATAATAAATATTACGTTAAAATTAATATAAGTGACTAACTTCCTTTTTATATTATAAGTATCTTTCGATTCTTTTTCCAAATATATGTATGTTTTGTGATTGGTTTTTAGAACCCCACAGATTTATTTATTTTTACCTACATAGTACAGAAATTGTGTCTCCAGTAATTGATTTATTGTTATTTATTTGTTGTATTGAAATATATTTGTTACATCATGCTATTTTGTGCATCTTTATTTGGTAGAATATAGTCTCATATTGTACTTTAAATATTATCCGTTGATTTTTAAAAAATTCTATAGCAGCTCTCAAAACGATTAACCAATATTTTAATTTTGCTTTTAATTATTCATGTTGGATTGAAAGTAACTTAACCCTCCATTATGCGCGTGTGCTTTCGACATGTAAGAAATGCACAGGGTCCGCTGGGTCTATGCGCGCCTAATGAAAGGTTAAAAACGAAAGTTTAAGAGCTCAAACACCAATCGGCTAAGATTAAACTTTTTCTTTCACCAAAAATGGTATTTAGGGGAACAGGGGCCACAATGGGGATGTGGCATATTAAATTAACGTAGTCTCACAGTATATGCTGTAATAATAATAATAATAGCGTATATTTACCCAACGATACACAATTACAGGGCAAAAAATTGAAAGTAATTACAGCATGTCTTCGACTATACTCTTACAACTAATAATATAAATGGGTTACATACAATGGGTTCCATTCTGACACATACGAAATAACTTCAGGTGTCCCACAAGGCTCAAACCTCGGTCCGCTATTGTATTTATTATACAGTGAAACCTCTATATTACGGACACTCACCGGATTTTGAAAAGTGTCCGGTATAAAGGAGTGTCCGCATTAGGGGAGTTAAGTTCAAAAAAAAAAAAGTCGAGTACATAGTTTATATTCCAATATTCAATATTACAATAGTATTTACAATAATATACATATGTATGTACAAATAATACACATATAATACACATTTAAACATCTTTGAAGAAGTCAGTAATTTTTGACTGTTTATTAAATTTTATAGCGATATTTTCCTCTAGATGCATTTGGAAATCTGAGGCTAAGTTAAAACCTTTAGAGTCGTTATTATATAAACAATATTGTTTTAAAATTTGAGATAAGCGGAGCGCTTCCGCAGAGTCTATAGGTTGTATACTATGATCTATATTTTCCTCACCATCACTCATTTCGTCTTCTTCGGGTGGTTTAATTTTATCTTCAATAACATCTTCCACATTTAAAGATTCGCTTTCGGTAACAACTAAGTTGTCAATAAGTACATACCATTTATGTCTATTTTCAAAAGGATTATTTTAACGACTTCCTAATGTATGGGGTAAATTGTGTTTATGATGGATCTTGGTAACGAGGTTTTAATGTCCGGATTAAGAGGTTGGCAATTTTACCTGGGATCTGAAGATACTGTCCGCGTCCGTATTAGGGAGTGTCCTTATTACAGAGGTCTTTTTACATGCAAAATGTGTAGCAAGTGCTTCGGACATTAAAACAGTGTCCGTAATAAGGAGTGTCCGTATTAGAGAAGTGTCCGTAAGTAGAGGTTTTACTGTATATGGATGATCTTCTTAAATCACTAATTTGTCCAGCACTAGCATATGCGGATGATCTAAAGATATACTCTGTAATTGCTACACCTGAGGACGCTGCCCTGATACAAACGAATATCGATACAATCTTTAGATGGTGTAACAATAACAGACTGAAACTTAATATTGCCAAGTGTTCCAAAGTTACTTATACCAGAAAAAATACATATTATGTGAATACTTACCGAGTGAATGACATTCCTTTGGTATCAAGTGATACAATATGTGATCTTGGGGTAACATTTGATTCCTGTTTAAATTTTGTATCTCATATTAACAAACTTTGTACATCGGCATCGAGAGCACTAGGATTCATTATGAGAAACACAAGAGAATTTAATGACACAGGTCTTGTCCGAGTATTGTACTTCGCTTTTGTTATGTCTAAGCTAGAATATGCAAGCATTATTTGGTATCCCATTTATAACGTTCATAGCCAAAACTTAGAACGTATTCATCGAAGATTCTTACGACTGATTTCCTACAAAAAAACTGGAAACTATCCACCGAGAGGCGCTAACTTGGATCATATTATGTCTGAAATTCATATTGGATCTTTGGCAACCAGGCGGGAATACCAATCGGCTATGTTTTTGAAAAAGCTTTTCGATAACAAAATTGACTGCCCGTACTTGCTAGGAAAGATTCAATTAAACGTTCCACGGATGGCATCAAGAAGCACGGAAACTTTTTTCCTTCCAACTCCCCGGACAAATGCCTTAAACCGGGCACCAGTTACAGTTATGTGTCGTAATGCAAATAAGCATCTGCCGGATATCTTTCGATAAGTTCACATATTTAGTAGTTTCTTTTTTTTTTGTTAATGTGGTATTACCATTGTTACTATTATTATTTAGTATGATTATTATTATTGTTGTTATTATTAATCTATTGTTGCGTTCCCATTATAATATGTATGTATTTTTGTTTATATTGTCCTGTAAATGAGTATCTGTTGGACAATAAAGATTATCTATTATTATTATTGTTATTGTTGTTGTTATTGGCCTTGGCGTTAGCCATTAGCCACGTACATATTTTATATATATATATACCAATAAAAAATAAAAATAATAATAATAAAAAAATCAAAAACCTGGCAACCCGCATGAACACAAGGGAAAACATTAGACACGCTTCACACCCGGGGCCGATCGGGCGACTTAGAACAAACAGGTAGGCCAACGGAACAAAGGGAGAACCCACATAGGATAGTAATACAAAGAAAAGACTTAAACTAAATATTAAAACCTATATTTTTCATATGACAATAAATTCTTGAATTGATCTCTTTTCTGTGCAACGATATGATGATTAATGTTAATTGGGAACTGAATACCCATATTTAATAGATCTAACTGGAATAAATTGATTTTATCTAAATGTTTGCTACAACCCAAGATAATATAATTGACATCACCGCACTCGATTTCACAGAAACTACAGTTATTGTTTTCTTTTAGCTTGATTTTATACAAATGCGCAGGAAATCTTCCATGATTAAATGAAAGTCTTAAAATTTGCGACAGCATATTCTTTGTAACTCTAGTTTTATCATACCAACGAGCAGTTCTAAAATTTGGAAAGAGCATAAAATAATTGGTTGGCTTATCTTTGTAAAGATTGAAATACTGAATCTGCCATTCATTACGAATATCTTTTTTGTAAGTGCCGAAGAAGTCGCTATCTGGAAGTAGAATGTCCTCTGAGATCTTCTCACCACATGCCGCTTTTGCCAAACTATCTACTTTTTCATTATAATAAATGTTGGAGTGTCCTTTACTCCAAACGTATCTTATTGATTTGCCATATTGTTTTATGCTGAAATCTATTAGTAGCATTTCTCCAATCATTTGAGATGACGAAAAACTAAAATTCTGAAGGCTCATCAAAACACCTTTGGAGTCAGTGAAGATCGTAAAAGAGTCTTCACTTGATATGTATTCACTTTTGTCGGCAGGTGCACGTGTTCATTACCGCATATAATATTGCCTAGACTGGAAGTACTTTTTACATCACAATTAAATTTACTTGAGTAAAAATTACTTCAAGTAAATTTGAAGTACTTTCCTTTCCAAACAAGTATAAGTATCCGCAGTGCATTTTAAGCAAAGTACTGAGAGTAGTAAGTACAATATCTGTATTTTGAAAGTACTAGAATAAATTAAAGTAAAAAAGTACTGAATATTTTACTTGAAGTACCCGTATTTTCATTGGAGTACCTCCACTCTGAACATGCACCAGTTTTTTATTAGTGGAACCCTAACGAACACAGCTATTATTTACATAGGAAATACAAATTTTGCGTAAACTTTTCAAAATCATACAAAATTTACAAATTGTAAAATATCTCGCTAATTGTTATTCAAATTCCGCTATAAATTTTCCTTAACTCATTACATTTTAAATGTGTAAAGCCTCCTCACGGATAGTATATATTTATTTGGACATTAATTTAACAATTACAAAAAAAATGATATTTTGGAGATTTTCTACTGCTATGAACAAAAGTCTTGTACATACGTTGTATTATTATCATAATTATTATAATGAGCTACATTCGTTCGTGCAATCAGTGCTCTTTTTGGAAAAAAAAACAGGTGGTGGAATGCTCAACTCATTACAAACATTAACTAATCATCAAATCTTCAAAAATTCTGTTAAAACTTGAAATATATCCATAGAACAAATATATCGAAAAAAAGCCATGGAATGCCGGCGTCCACTTAATTGCGTTTTTAGGACAAAAAAGCACTGCTTGCTATCCAATAGAATTTGTGTTTTTGAAATTCTCTTCGCTTATTGGTAGTATTCGGCATAGCTAGCGAATCCGAACAAAAGAAAAGGCAACTTTGTACGGGAGCGCCCGCAAGATTGAATATACATAACCTATAATCATCACAAAAATACTGATATACATACGTTTGTAAAATTCTTAGAGATTACTGTCTATTTTTCGTTTTTAAATATTTAGATAAACAGAATCTTTAATTTACGTTCTTTTATATAATAATCTTCCAATATGCGTAGAAAACCGCGAAAGAAAGATGATGAAGATAACGGATTTGCTGCATGGGTAAGAGAAATTTAAATTAATATTTTAAAATAATATATTTACCCTAAAGTATATGTATATATGTCTTCATATCTACTTTAGGGTGGATACATGGAAGCTAAGAAAGCAAAGTTGTCAGAACAGTACAATATACTAACATCTAAACAAACAGAGCAGAAATCCGATATATTTAATGGTATTGCTATATTAGTAAACGGTTACACCAAACCTGGTGCTGACGAATTAAAACTTTTAATGGCTACACACGGAGGCAGTTACCATTTGTATCAAAATCAAGGGGCTTGTCCTACAACTCATATCATCGCCTCAAACTTGCCGAATGTTAAGGTATGTTAAAATAAACGATTTTTTCACATAATAAAAAAAATATGTCTAAGATTAATCAACTTGGAAATACCCCAATTGTGAGTCCAGAATGGATTACAGAGAGTATCGATGCTAATAAACTTCTAGATTACACAAAATTTTTGTTGTATACAAATCATTCTTGCACACAACCAAAACTGAATTTCTCTGTCGTTGAGAAAAATAAAACCCAATCACCTCCTCTGGGTGATAGAAAACCGGCAGAACAACAGATAAAATATACAAAAACTGCAGCCGATCCTGAGTTTTTATCAGAATTTTATAACAAGTCACGTTTACATTTAATATCAACTTTGGGTGCGGAATTTAAGCAGTTCGTAAATAAATTAAGGGAAGAATCGAAAAATGGTGAATTTCCAGGACTGGATAGGCTAAATTTAGTAGAACATAACCTATCGAAAAGCAGCAGAGATTATTCTTTAAAAAGTGACAGTATTATAATGCATATAGATATGGACTGTTTTTTTGTTTCCGTCGGTGTACGTAATCGACCGGATTTGCGAGGTAAGCCTGTAGCGGTCACGCATTCTAAAACAGGAAAGTCGCATTCAAGAGGGACGAGTAGACAAACTGAGGTTGAGTTATACACAAGTAGATTGCCAGAAGGTGCTGTGCAGAAAGTAAATTTAATTGATGATACTTCATCGATGGCTGAAATTGCAAGTTGCAGCTATGAGGCTAGAAAATGTGGTGTACATAATGGAATGTTTATGGGGAGTGCACTGAAATTGTGCCCTGATTTAATTCCTATACCGTATGATTTTCAGGTTAGTATTGATTATATTTTTTTATTGAATGATGCAAAATTACCGAAAAAAGGTTTCATATTCTCTTAAATAGGCATATTTGAATTGTCTCGTTAGAAGTTTTTAGACTTCTAATAAGATTTGATTTTGTGATTTGCAGAGGGTATCCATAATTTTTTATTTTATACAGCGTGTCTCACTGAACTGGCTAATTAGAGTTTTCGGAGATCCAGTTGGAATTTTTATTTGAAACTTGCAGAGTAGTAATGGGCGACTATGATTTCTTTAAAGAAAATATGTACACTTTTTAGAGTGTTGATATTTTTTATGAATCTAGTGTATATCTTGTATCATTTGTTATCAGTTTCTATTAATATTCCTTTTCCATGAACCTAATAGTTTTTGCGATATTTGCAATTTTGTCAAAATTTTAATGTTTACACTATCCAATAAAATTAGATATTTCATAAGGTATTAGATATTAAGATACCATATTGATGTGGCAATAATCGCGCAACCAGTAACCACAAAATTCCATACAGCATGTTCATAAACTTATGTCCCTTAAACTTAAAAAAACTTTCTTTAAATGGAACGTGGTGTTTTTCATTGCAGAAATGAATGCAGCGCAAAATTTTGCATAGATCGGTTTGGTGTACTTATTCCTGGTAGTTTTTGAAATATTAACACTTATTTTATAAAATCGCCAAAAATATGCAAGAGTTCATAGTTTTGAGCAAGTAAAACTATTTTTTTCTTTCAGAGTAATGTATACCATGTTTCAAAATGCATCAATTTTCGTTGTTCTGAAGCCGTTTGGTAAGTTTTAATCGGTTTCTATTTTCCAAGATGGATAAAATTGCCAGGCAGGTGTAGATATCAATCGTTAATTACTCAAAACGTTCGACGGATATTCTTATCACACTCTCCATGTATATAAAATAAATTTAAAATATCTTCATTTGTATAATTTTCAAAATTTGCCATAATTTGCTGTATTATTAGTGCTTTTCATTCAATTACATAATTTACAAAGATCAAAGTGCTGTCAAAAACTGGGTAAAACATCAGCGTAACGCCCAATATGTATTGGGGAGACTGCTAGAACAGCTACTACTCGCACTACCGAGACAGAAAATAGAGTTGCACGGTGGCCTGGCCATGGAACAGCACGGCTTCGGGGAGGGCAAGTCTACAATCACCGCGCTAGAGAGGGTGAAGGGCATAGTGGATGACATAAGGCAGAAATCCTCCAGCGCTAAAAGGATTACAATTGATGTACAGATTGCAGCTAATTCTGTACCTTGCCGTGGTATTCTTGACGAACTTAGATGAAGGAAGGTCGCACCCTACCTCTATAATAACATGATAACCAGCTATTTCCAAGGGAGGGCACTCTATGACGGCGGAGAGAGTAAAATGCGAGTCACTTGTGAAGTGCCACAGGGACCAGTTTTAGCATCCATCCTGTGGAGCGTTTACTACGACGAAGTTCTTCGGATTTCTGTGCCACAAAATGTGACCCTGGTTGTTGATGATGTATTATTAAAATATACAAAATACTTTTCCATATACGGCTGATTCATTTTCGATTCTCACCATTGTGATCTCGCTTATTATTGAAGAGGATAGGTTTAAATTTGGCAAAGTTGCTAAATTTTGTGGTTATTATGATCCCGAAAAGAAAGTAGACTTAGAACAAATTACGTTTGAGTTTTTTTTTTAAATCGGAAAAATCTCATTACCTGATTTTGCTTCTAGCACTTTTATTTGGTCTTGCAGAGAAAAACTAAAGAAACATTCTCAAGGCCACTTTTCTTCTATCTAATGGTGTACTTGACATTTTTATACCACGTTTCGTTTTCTTCTGGACATTTTCAACTTTCTTATGGGCGCTATATTGGATTTTGACACCTCTAGAAAGAGTTTTTTTCATGTTTTTAAATATTTTTAGTTTTTAATATTATGCTTAACTGACGAAGAATCCAATTTAAGATTAAATATGGTAGCCATGAAATTTCGAACTGTCGTATCGTTGTATCAGTCATAGGAAAATGTCGTATATCAACAAATAGAAACCAGATATGTTACGTATTTTTTATTCATTGAATGAAAATCCTACAATAGAAATCAACGAGGTATTTTACAAATGGTAAATTAAATGTGCGTTTTCGCAAAGCTTATGTATTTTGTTTGTAACAATAAAAATAATATAAAGAAAACAATAAACCAATAATTATAGTAAATGTTCAAATATATCGCCACTTTCATTAATGCACAATTGCGCACGCTTCCGGGCTGTTTGAACTGCTCTTTGTATGGTTTCTTCTAGGAATTGCGTCGAAGGCATTTTCTAGTGGATGGAAGATCACCTTTATAAGCGTTATTTTTAATAGCTCCACATAAGAAATAATCTAGAGGACTTAGGTCAGGAGATCTCGCCGGCCATTCAACAACTCCACCATTTCCAATCCAACGGTTTGGAAACTCTTGACTGAAGTAGTTCCGTACAATTGCCACATTGTGACCTGGTGTGCCGTGTTGCTGGCACCGCCAATATTGTAACTGGTTTAATGTAATATTATTATCTAAGAAATTAGATACGTGTATGCGAAGAAGGTTGAGGTATCTTTCTCCATTTAATGTCTCTTCATAGATTACTGGTGCTACAAGACGATTTTCCAAAATGCCCATCAAACGTTTAATCTCCTCACCCTATTTTGTCTAGGATTCTGCAATGCTTCGTATTAAACATTCCACCGTTAGTAAATTTAGATTCATCTGACCAGATGATTTTATTTAAACATTTTTGGACATCTTCTAACTTTCCCAGTAACCAATTACAGTATTCCAGTCGTCTTAAATTATCACCAAGTAGTAAAGTATGGTTAACATGGACTTTGTACGGTTTAAGCTTATTTCGACGCAAGTTCTCCATTCTCGCGCCTGGGCAAATTTAATTCTGATGCTACATCTCTTGTTGATGTTGATGGATTATTATTTACCTAGCAAACAATACAAAATTTACATTTGCAAAAACCCACATTTAATTTACCATTTGTAAAATATCTCGTTGATTTTTATCCAAATTCCGGTTACCTTAAGATTACGCGGCTTGATAAATGAACCATATTCGACGAGCTTTCTATCAGGATCTAGGAAAATGGTACGATATGGTTGATGTCGTTCAGGATACAATTGTAAATATCGTGTATTAGCTATTGTTGCATTTCGATTCGATGAATAAAAAATACATAACATAACATATCTCGCTTCTTTTCGTTGGTATACATTTTTCTATTACTAATGCAACGATAAGTGATTGACAGTTCGAAATTTCATGGCTACCTTAATTAAACTTAACACATAACCGGCGGGTCGGGTAGTATCTACCGGTTAACCGACGGGGCAGGTAGGGACTACCTTTTTCGACTTTTCGTTTTTTAACTCCCTTTAATACAAAAGTTATCGAATTTTTTATTTTTTTTTATTTTAACTATTATGTTGTGCGAAATTCTCGCGAAACAGCCCGTCGTGACGGCGCACGCGGCGAACAGAAAGACCCGTCGGTTAAGTGTTAAATTAGATTCTTCGTCAATTAAAGCATAATATTAGAAACTTTTGTCAACATGTTACACATGGTTGAAATCAGAAAAAAAAAACTCTTTCTAGCGGTGTGAAAATCCAATATGGCGCCCATAAGAAATAAGAAAGTTGATAATGACCAGAAGAAAACGAAACGTCGTATCAAAATTTCAAGTACACCATTAGATAGAAGAATAAAAGTGGCCTTGAGAATGTGTCTTTAGTTTTTCTCTGCAAGGTCAAATAAAAGTGTTATAGGCAAAATAAGAAAATGAGATTTTTCCGTTTTTTAAAGAAATCTCAAACGTCATTTGTTCTAAGTGTACTTTCTTTTAGAGATCATAATAACCACAAAATTTAGCAACTTTCCAAAATTTACACCTATCTTCTATCTTCAATAATAAGTAAGATCCCAATTATGAAGATGAAAATGAATTAGCCTGTAGGCCAACTAACGATTTTTTTTTTCTATATATAACTAATGCATAATTTTGTCCCGTTATATGAAGCTTTTCGACCACTGTGCAATGCCTGGTAAGCAGAAACTCGAGTTCGGTTCTAATGCTATTCTCCTGTACTTGCTTTGGTGGTATGGTAATTCCAAAAATAGACCATGAACTCTTCGCATGGGTGGACGTCAATAATTTGCAACTTATACAAAAATTATATAGTGCCAAGTCTTCCGTTTATTATTTTTTTGCTTCAACGTTCCCCATTATTGTTGACCGGGCTGCGGACGCATTTGTCGTACTAGGCATAGTAGGAGAATATAGGAGACTAGACATTTAGTTTACACAGATTACGTCGGTATATTTGCTTTTAGTTAGTTTGTTTTCGCGGTTCAGCGCATTTAATTACACTTCAAAAATCATAATTTCATATCTGTACCCATTCTTTTTTTATCCCTGTGTATAGTTGTCATATATTATTTTTGATTCTAAAAATAGCATCTGCCCATACTTCCCAATATCAGTCTCTCATTCGTCAACCAATGACTCGCTTGCATTCAGTTGCTAGTAGGGGGGGTTTGTTGTCATACCGAGGCTATATAAGGACGCTGCGGTTCTCCCGCGCAAGTTTTTCTCACGCCTGACGCCAGATCGATGTTCGATCACCGACAAAAAGCAACCAATTTCTACGCCTACCGCTGCCTTATGGCATAAGCCTAGTGCTGATTTGTGTGCATAGAAAAAGTATTTCATCGATCTTTGTGATCTTGGGAATTTCGATGAACGAAATGCGTATTTAGTACGCATATCAACGTTGTTTTTTTCTCCGGTCCCTATCGACGTCATCCCCACTTGGAAATCTCGCCCCCCAAAGAGAAATCTTCCCCCGTCAATTCAGTGTTCTTTTGTATGTATGTAAGTTAGTTTATGTTTTTTTTTACCAGGAGAGGTGGGGGAAGGGATAAATAAAACAATTTTATTTATTGTTCGGTGAAACTCGCTAGGTAAGGCATTGCTGAGCTGGGGTCAGAATCTCCGCTACCGATGTTGACTGGACGTTACTGGGTTCGTTACGTGCCTCTTACCTGTCGGTGTCGCCTGGTTTTGCTATAACCCAGAATTACAAATAGGGAAAAAGAGGGGATGGTACTTGCAGTTACTTTTACTGAATGATAAAAAAAGAAAAATAAAAAAAAGAATGGAAATATGTAATTTAGAGAAATTTATTGAATATTGAAAATCAAATTAACGTTAACAAGAATATGTACACAAAAAAAAAGTTTGTTTTTAAAATTGACGTAATATCTTTGATAGATATATAAATATTGAAATTAAATTAACGTTATAAACAAAAAGCAGGAAAATTATTTGAAAATTGACGCAAATTCTTAAATTACTACAGAAAAAAAAACTACTTACTCGATCGAGCATGCATTATTTATACGAACTGTAATTTTAGATTTAGTAAATAACATATGAATTGACACACGAAACAAAATTGCCAACGATGGGCTTGAATTTGACGGTAAGAGAGAGAGAAAGAAAAAAAAAGAAACTAAATTACGGTTCGTTACAAATATCTATATAAAAAAAAAACTTAAGCTACTTACCTAAATACAAAAGAACATTGAATCGGCGGGGGAAGATTTCTCTTTGGAGGGCGAAATTTCCAAGGGCGGATGATGTCGATCAGGACCGAAGAAAAAAACAACGTTGATATCCGTACTAAATACGTATCTCGTTAATCGAAATTCCCAAATCACAAAAACACAAAGATCGATGAAATACTTTTTCTAGGCTCACAAATCATCACTACGCTTATACCATGAGGTAGCGATAGGCGTAGAAATGGTTGCTTTTTGTGGGTGATCGAGCGTCGATCTGGCGTCAGGGGTGAGAAAAATTTGCGCGGGAGAACCGCAGCGTCCTTATATAGCCTCGGTATGACAACAAACCCCCTACGATAACGTGACGTCGAACGTCCAATTAGAGGGTACGTAGCAACTGAATGCAAGCGAGTAATTGGTTGACGAATGAGAGACTGATATTCGGAAGTATGCGCAGATGCTATTTTTAGAATCGAAAATAATATACGACAACTAAACACGGGGATAAAAAAGAATCGGTACAGATATGAAATTACGATTTTTGAAGTGTAACAAATTTATCTATAACAAGTTTTGTTTAACTTTTAAGGATTACAAAGATGTTTCTTCGATACTCTACCGCACCATTGCAGAGTATACCGTCGATATCGAAGCTGTAAGCTGTGACGAAATGTACGTTGATGTGACAAAAGTCTTGAAAGGATCGGGTTTAACAATCGACCAATGGGCCACCCATATTAGACGTGAAATCATGGAGAGAACTGGATGTCCGTGCTCCACCGGCTTTGGAGCAAATAAATTGCAGGCTAGAGTAGCTACCAAAAAGGCAAAACCAAATGGGCAGTATTATTTAGAACCTGAAGCCGTAGCAGATTATATGTATGAATTACCGTTAGAAGAATTACCTGGAGTTGGATCTGCTACTATAACAAAACTACATAATCTGGGTCTCAAAACCTGTGGTGATATTTACGTAACTAACAAATGTGAAAATTGATTTAAATGATTACAACATTAATTTATTTTATAGGATATCTCAATACAAACCTTGAAAAAGGAATTAGGTCAAAAGAACGCTGAAGTTATTTACAATCAAGCTAAAGGTATCGACCATAGGCCTATTAATTTCGAGCATGAACGGAAGTCTGTTTCTGCTGACGTGAATTACGGTATTAGATTTAAAACTCACATGGAAGCGTTGACGTTTTTAGAAAGGCTATCGAAAGAAGTGAACAGTCGATTATCCGAAATTGAAATGAGAGCTAAAACCATCACGTTGAAGCTTCTGATACGAGCGGAAGGTGCTCCTAAGGTGAAAAAATCAAAGTAGAAGAGCATACAAAAATGAAAGATATTGTGTTTTCAGGAAACCGCAAAGTATTTGGGTTGTGGAGTTTGTGACGCGATAAATAAAAGCGTGACAACCAACTACTACATCGATAACGAACAAGCCATATTTAAGGAAGCGAAAAATCTGTACGACCGATTAAATATCGATCCCGAAGAGTTGCGCGGTGTGGGAATACAGTTATCCAAGCTGGAGAAGATGGCGAAACCCAATAGAGCTCTAGCAAACTTTCTGAATCAAAATAATCAAGGGAATAAGTCGGCGGAAATAATAACTAAAGATAAACCATCACATAATGGTAACATTTCTGATGTTACTTCTGCTAGTTCTAATATAGATGCAAAGAATGATCAATACAAGGATATAATCAATGAAAATACAAATATTAATAATCAAACCAAAGAGACTGTTCCGACCGTAGTTAAATCTGTAGCAGATAAAGCAGCAACTACATCTAAAAGAGGAAAGTCTAGCAAGAAAGTGAATAATACCGCTAATAAAGCTTATACAAATTTAACAGACTATTTTAAAAATACTAAAAGCGATGTGACTACAGTTAAGGAGGTAACGTTAAATAATATTTCTTACAGATTCGTCAACTGTAAAATTATCTACCATTAATTTACGAATATCAAGTGTAATTTCTTTACAATTTCCTTTCATTTCACGATGTTTTAAAAATGACTGAACCAAATTGCGTTGTCTTACTTAAGTATAAGGTTATTGATTCAAACAAAAGTAATAAGGATCAACTGGTAGAGAATGACACTGTTCAGCATAATGCTGTTTAGTGCTATTCAATTCTCTCCAAAATAAACTTAAACATTGAAAATGCATTTCTTAAAGATAGTTGCAAGAAAACAAACAGTATATTATCGCATAAATAGATCACATTTTCTTCCTAAAGCTAAGAGGAGTTAAGAGAAAAATACGAATTGGTGTTGATTGGACTGTTTCCATCGTCTGTTTGATTTTGTAAATCCGACGTTTCGGCAGTGGTTCTACTGCCATCAGGGTGGCCCTGATAAGGATTTGTGCTTGCTAATTCAATGGTTGACGATGGAATTATATGTACGCTCCTTGGGTAAATTGCCTTATGCGTATTTTTGCTTCTACAATACAGTGTACACACTACAGTATATTGCGATCGTAGACTGGCTTCTCCGGGGGTGAGGGAGGGGGGGGGGGGGGGAGTACTGTTTAGAACCTATATTTATATGTATATTAAAGTTAAAAGTATATATTTTCAAAAAAACACGTTACAATAATTATAAATTCGTTATTACAATAGAAATTCACAACTAAAATGCGTACGTCAGTTCGTGGCCATCCCGTTCATTCCACGTTTCTCTACTCCCCCAGCGTCCACCACCCCTTTCTATGTTTGTATGCGCTTTGTATTTTCGCGCTAATATGTCATATATTGAAATTGTATGCATGAGAGTTTTCTGCTGTGTGGATTTTCTTCCTCGTAAGCTGATCGTTAAGATTTTTTGAAATCTAGTTCTACAGAAACTTGAATTATATTTTTGTCGATCTTACGAATGTACGATCTTCGTTGCGTTTACCTTGTTCTAATGGCTCTATAATTCAGTTTATACCTTATTGACGCGTCTGATTGCCGATGTGAGTTCCCTGTTGTATGCAGTTATGCACTAACGACATCTATATCCTGTGCAATTCCAGGTTTGGTGCACTATTGGCCTCGGTAGTCGTGACTATGTATGCCGCTTCTTTTAATTTCCTTTCGGTTTGTCCAACTTCTTTAGATAGGATGGAAGTATTGCCCCAATCTATTCTATGATCTGTATCCCAAGCATGCCGTGCCAATTTTGATTTCTCTGTTTCTCCTTTCCTGCAGATCTTTTTGTGTTCTATTCTTATTTTGAGCGGTCTGCTTATATGTGCGTCCACATTCACATGGAATGCTGTACCCACGGTTTTTGGTTGCTACTTTCAATACAAAAGATGTCAGGCTAATGGGTCTGTAGGATTTGGGGTTAGTCCCATCCTCCTTACCTATCTTTGGTATGAAGGTGACTTGCCCTTCTCCAGCTTTTGAGTATGTATCCTAGCGCCAGACTACTCCCTGTTATATTTACAAATTTTTGTGTTACTACAGGAGCACGGGGAAAATCCCATCCGCTCCTGGTGATTTAAATGGCTGGAAGGTGTTTATCTATCTTTATAGATCTGTCTGGCAATTTCCTATTTCTCCCGTCTGGCCCTCCTGGTGCTTACAATTGTTTCTTCCAGATCTGTTTGCTTGCCGTCAGGGAAGTGTGTTTCAAGGAGCAGCGCTATCCCTTTCTGTGTAGCTACCATCTGGTTTTCTCAAGGCCATCACAGATCTTGTTCCACCTTTTGCCATTGCCCTGTGAAGCCTTGCTGCAACCGGCTTTACTCGTTTCCACTATTGCAATTTAAGTTTGCTTTTTTCGACGAAATTACGAAAAACACTAGTAAAACACTTTTGACTTTTTTTAAGGGGAGTAGTTAGAAGTTTTCGGGCTTAACGAAATTCTTCAGTTTTCAAAATTTTTAAACCAGGAGTGTATTTTTGAAGGTTCATGTTTATTTACACATCTAATAAATCTTGATATGGATTAGAAATTAGATTATGTATGGGATTCTACAAAATCTTATTGTTTAATAAAATATTCCTATATAAAAGCGCATTCTGAAGTAATTGATGGTCTACGCGCAAAAAGTCAGTATCAACTGTAATTCTATACCAAGTGGTCCATTTATTGTGCCCCCCCTCCCCCCCCCCAAATTTGGAAGCAGTCAGTTTTATGAAAAAAAGTTTCAAGTAAACGTTTTACTACAAGAAATGTCCTATCTGATGGTTAAGCAGTCGTACACCAAGGAGAACGTATGAAGGTTAAGTTTTTTCTTTTTTAATAGAACATGGCATTTTTTTACAAATTCTGAAAAAGGATGTAATTGCGAGTAGAAAAGTACTAAAACTCATGTGGCCTAAAATTAGTATTCAGCGAAATATTCAAACAAAATATAAATTAGAAATAATACATGCCCCTTAATCCGGGCATACCATCGCAAAAACCAAAACTTTGTATTTGTAATCCCTTGCAGCTACATAAATACCTTACAACCTAGGTGACTGACTTATTGTTACTTGTATCGCTGTGATAAAACTACCAGTGTTTGAATATCAAGAATGGATCCAGTGGCACGTGCAAAAATTGATATGATTTTTATTTATGGTGAAGCGGGAATAAATATTCGCGCAGCGAGTCGTTTGTATGCTGTAAGATACCCTGATAGACACCAGCCGAGTCGTACGACCTTTCGTCGTGTTGTACAACAGTTCACTACCACAGGAAGTATTGTGAAGAAAAAAATTCGAAAAAAGAGTGTTACCGATGAGAACGCGGAAATTGCTGTTCCAGCGGCAGTGGGTCATTATCCACACATCAGTACTAGAAATTGCCGGCCAGTCTGGAATCTCACGAACTAGTATTGGTCGAATACTGAAACACCAAATTTTCACCCATACCACATATCGATGCATCAAGACGATAACTTTTTTCTCAATGTGCTATTTTCCGACGAATCCACTTTTACGAATCATGGGCGGATAAATAGGCATAATATGCATTATTGGGCAACGGAAAATCCAAAATGGTTACAAGTAGACCGGCAACGTCCATGGAATGTCAACGTCTGAGTGTGGGATTATTGGTACGAAAATAATTGGACCTTTCTTTATTATTGGCAATTTAGATGGTAATAAGTATAGCGACTTTCTACACAATGTGTTACCGACACTACTTGAAGATGTACCATTAGAGCGGCAAGCCACAATGTGGTACCAACATGATGGGTGTCCAGCTCATTATTCACACGCGGCTCGAGAAATATTAAACAGGGATTACAGCGATCACTGGATAGGACGCGGCAGTCCTACAGTTTGGCCTGCTCGTTCTCCAGATTTTACCCCTCTAGATTATTTTCTGTGGGGTTCAATTAAAGAGAAAGTGTACCGTACTTCCCCAACAACACCGGAAGATATGCAGCAAAGGATAATACATGCATGCTCAGAAATTACGGAAGACGTGCTAATAAACGTCCACGATACGTTTAGTCGGAGAATTCTAAAGTGTATCGAGGTTGAAGGTCAACACTTTGAACATTTACTGTAATGAGTCCGAAGTTTCCGAAACAATTGTCCCGATTAAATTAAATTAGTGTAGCCCAGGAGTGATCGGATACTTTGTGTCTATTTACGTTATTCTTTTAATAAATTTTTATCATTTTTCTTGAATATTTCGCTGAATCTTAATTTTAGGCCACACGAGTTTTAGTACTTTTCTACTCGCAATTACATCCTTTTTCAGAATTTGTAAAAAAAATGCCATGTTCTATTAAAAAAAAAACTTGACCTTTGTATGACCTTCATACGTTCTCCTTGGTGTACGACTGCTTAACCATCAGATAGGACACTTTTTGTAGTAAAACGTTTATTTGAAACTTTTTTTCATAAAATTGACTGCTTCCAAATTTTTGGGGGGGCCACGATAAACGGACCAGCCTGTATACACTATACGTTAAATAAATAAACCAAAATATAAAGTTCTTCGGCTTTGCACCAAATTTGTTCGTAGTATATACACTTTTCTGAGGATACAGTAGTAGAAGAATGTGACATTTTATTAAAAAAATATGTGAAATGTAAATGAACTCACTAAATGCATCTAATAAGTGTATTATTTGATGAATATCAATAAACAAATTTAATTATTTTATGTGTCTATTTTTGTCAATTATTGTTGTTATTTAAAAGCGCTTTTTTTTTGAGAAACAAGAAGAGGTGCGGTATGGGATACTCCGCCCTCTATTATTAGCTTCCTGTGAAGATTTGTTACGTCATCTTTGGCACCATGTAATCTGCTGCAAATTATGTTAAAAACGCATTTTAATATAGTCTTTAGGCTTTCACGGCCGTTGTTGCTGGCTGCTCTTCGGTTCTCTGCCGTGTAGAAAGTTTAAATTACTTGACGTTTCGATCATCTTGTCGTGATCTTCTTCAGAAGTGACTTCACATTTTAATATGTTAGAATTTCGGAGATTTTCCTAAAAATGTAATAATCGCGCAAATTTTGGAGGGGAGTGTATATCGAAATCGGGTGTTTCGGTAGAAAAAAAAAAAAAATAGAAATTACGTCGCGCTTCTACAATGCTACTCTTTCAGTCTATAAAGTTTCATGGAAATCAGAATTTGAAAGTTGGCTGGTGTTCCCTTGTAAGTCCTTCGATATGCACAAGTAAATAATTAGTTGTTCAAAATGAATTTTATTTTAACAATGCAAGCCTTATGTTGTCTCTTGTGAATTAATTATTGCTTGCGACATAAAATACTCGTAAAATATAATAAAACCGACTGCACTACTACAGTTGTCTCATTTCATTCATTTTATTTATTTAAAGGTTAAAAATAATAACATCATAGATTTGAATACGCTAAAAGAACTTCCCGTCGAGCTGCAAAAAGAGATCATAAAGGAATATAACCTACCCGAGATCATAGTAGAAAATCCAGAAGATAAAATCGCACACAATCCTAAAAAAACTTTAACAGAAGGTAATTAGAGTATGACAAAAATAAATATTATTTGTATCGTCTGTTCAAATCACGCAGATAAACAAGATTCGAAGCACCCCACTAAACAAATTGCGAAAAAGAAAGGCTTTGCCGATTTAACAAAAGAAGAATTGAAGACGTTACTAAAAAATTGGATAAACAATGAAGAAACGCCAAAGGATGTCGATGTCGACATGCTAGGTTCTTTTTTTACATCATTAGTACACGATCGAAGAATCGATTACCTATTTTCAATTACAAGTTTGCTATACAGGTAGCAATATAACTATTCTATCACACTTAACATATTATGTATTAATTGAATATTTAATTTAAGGCACATTTCAAACAAGCGTTGCAAATGGCACGATGCCTATTATAGATTATTAAACCAGTTTCAAGAAACAATGTTGCTCACTTACGGCAACCCTTTACTTGTACCGAATGGTTTCTCCTGCGGCAACCATAATTAAGTGTTATTATTGTTATAAAACTTCCACTGTGATATTTGTTTTTAATGAAAAGAAATAAAACGAAATAAATCTTTTTTATAATAAATTTATTTATCATTAAACAAACTGACAAAACCTTACTCATTTTCTTGACTGCGCAGGCGTGCGTTTGCGTTCGTCAATCTTATTGAAAGTTGTTGAGCGCGTTCAACGATTTCTTTACGTTTCTTCGATGAAACTCCATGGGCGATTTCACCACAGAATTTACGGTTCTGCATCAACAATACTTCTAATTCCTGAAATGTAAAAAAGTACGTGTTTTACTATATGCTTGATGAATCTGGACTTGATATTTTCGCGTTACAGTTATTGCTCAGCAACTGGTGTCGACATAGAATTTCAGTCGCAAATTACCTTAAACATCATAGCAAAGTCTTATGCAATTACTCTCGGTGATATTAATATACCAGTTTTACGAAAGCAAAATTGAAATACCATAAGCACGCTTACACTTTTATACTGAATATGTACTGCAAAAATTGGTGCAAACTCTTCTTATACAGCCTGAGTTTTTTAAACCCCTATAGTCCAACTTTTTTATTTGAAGAGTACTAATACTAGTACTAGGTGGGGTGAAAAGTAACCTCCTTGGAAATGGGAAAATTTTTTTTTTAAATGTTTTTTTATTTTATTCAATATAGTCCCCTTTTAGCTCGATACACTTATTCCAGCGATTTTCCAACTTCTTGAACCCGTCCGAAAAGTAATTTTCCGGAAGGTCTGCAAAATACTCCTCCGTTGCGTCGATGATTTCCTCGTGTGAGCTGATTTTCTTTATTGGTGAGCCATCTTTTGAGGTTTGGGAAGAGATAATAGTCCGAGGGAGCCAAATCGGGCGAATACGGTGGATGCGACAGCAATTGGAGCCGTAAGTCATTGATTTTAGCCGTGGTTGCGATGCTCTTGTGCGCCGGTGCATTGTCTTGCAAAAACAAAATTTTTTTCGCTTCATGTGAGGCCGTTTTGCAGCGATTTCGGCCTTCAATCGCTCCAATAATGCACAGTAATACTCGCTGTTGATGGTTTTTCCTTTTTCGAGGTAGTCCACGAAGAGTATGCCATGACAATCCCAGAAAACCGACGCCATAACCTCTCCGACCCATTGAGCCTCCCTCGGCCGCTTCGGAGCACTCGTGTCGGCTTCAGTCCATTGCCGAGCACTCATTCTGTTCTCTGGTGTGTAATAGTGGATCCAGGTTTCATCAACAGTTACCAATCCACGCCAAAAGTCCGCCCGATTCCGCATCAGCAAGCCCAAACACTCTTTCGAAGTGCTCTCGCGTTCGTATTTTTTGTCACGAGTGAGCATGCGCGGCACCCAACGGCAGGATAACTTTTTCATATGCAGAATATTGCTCAAAATATGGCGTGTGCGCTCAGTACAAATCTTTGTGGTATCTGCTAGCTCACGCACCTTCACTTTCCAGTCAGCCAACACCATTTCATGTATTTTTTTGACATTGTCCTCTGTAACCGCATCGGAGGGCCTGCCGCTGCGTACTTAATCGGTAGTGGAGTTGCGGCCACCACGAAACTCTCGAAACCAATATTTGACGGTGTAATCTGACGGAGCATTAGCCCCACAATATTTATCCAACTTTTCTTTTGTTTCCTTCGCCGTTTTGCCTCTCAAAAAATAATGTTTTATGAGAGAACGAAAATACAGTATCGCACTGAAATTTGGCATGTCTGCCTAAATATGAACGGACTTCAAGGCACCATAACCTTTTTTGCAGTAGCAGCGCATTCTGGCGGTCAAGGAGGTTACTTTTCACCCCACCTAGTATGTACTTCCAAAAGCATAATTGCAGATAATTACTTAGCTAAGAGAAAATAGCAAATAACTTCATTGCAGTGTTGCCAGATATCCTGGTAGTTACTAACTAGGTGTTTTTGTAAATGGCAATTCTGTATTTTCTTAATATAATTTTAAAAATCTCTCTTTCAAAATTCTCAGTCTCTCTGTAATAATAGTAACTTATATTGAGATACTTTTTTAATCAACTTCTCTCTTAATTTCATCAATGCATTATTACAAAAATTAAATCCTACAATATATTTCTTACATAAAGAGATCAGAAAATTGTGCATGAAACATTTTATTTTTTATAACTTCCCATATTTCTAAATATAGCTATTATTTTGTCTTTCTTTTGTATGTGTAACAAAGGTAATGAGCTCCATATACAGTGTGGTATTAAAGTCTGGGATATTAAAAAAAAAACAACTCAAAAAATTCACAAACAGAACTTATTCTCCTGCATATGTATAATCAATTGGAGGTGAAATAAAAGATCCATTTCCACACAGATTCTTTCATAACAACACATTAAAATTAAAACTTACAAAATTAAGTAATAACATCTAGCAAATTGTTCTTAAGGAGCTCCCACTAGAAATATTTATCTAATCACTTGCTTCAAAATTGTACATTCTTGTTTGTATGCTCTTAGGTGCTCTGATGATATCCTGGTTAGGGCGAAACCGGCCGCCTAATTTATTAAAGAATCTGTGAGGAAATTGACCTTTTATTTTACATCCATCTTTGCCTATCTTCCCTATGTGTTTAATTAGTCATTTTTAAATAATAAAAATAATTGTGTTGTAATATGAGCATAACCTATTTGATCAGTGAAACAGTTTTCGCGAAGGCATTCGCGGTTATAGAAAGCTATATTGTAAATATGAAAATACGAAGAAGCTAAATGTAAATATGCTAAATTGAAAAAATGTAGACCAAAATGTAAAAGGAACAGTACAGATTAATGGAGAGATGTCACGGACGTTTCAGATGACAGCGGGGATTAAACAAGGAGATAGTCTACTTTTATTCATAACGTTAATGGACAAAATACTAAAAAATAGCAGAACGAGAACACAGCACTTCTAGACACAAGTGGGATATTACCATTGAACACCTACAAAGTTTAATATATGCAGGTGACATAGTCTTAACTGCAGATACACATGCGAAGATAAAACGGCCATAAGAATATGGAAAGAAGAGTTAGAAAACATGGGGATGATGATAAATACAGACAAAAACATGATGATAATAAATAATAAACAGAATGCAATTATAAGAAAGATAGAAATAAACGGAGACACAATTGAATCAGTAAGCGCATATGAATACCTGGGCTCAGTAACAACAGCAGACGGAAAGATATAACAAACAGAGTAAAGAAGACAAAAAACATTCACTACGCAATCAATAAAACCATATCAGGCAATAGAGAAACAGGGAAAATTAAAGGTATATAACACAATAGTAAGACCTACTTTAACATGCAAGTGAAGCATGGACAATAATGAAAAAAAAAAAAAAAAAACATATGATAGAATACCAAATGAAATTATAAGGAACTCATTGAAACAGGAAGAGCTAGTGAAGTTTATTGAAAGAAAACAATTACGATAGTACGGGCATTTAATAAGAAAAGAAGGTAAAGGCACTGGTAAAAAAGAAAACAGACGCAGCAGCAAAGCGGAAGAAGAAAAGGGAACGACGGCTATAAAAGATTGAAGAGATAGAAAATAAATGCGGTAAGTCGATGACCGAAATGAAGAGCCTCGCGAAAAACCACAGAGCATGGAGGAAC
Organism: Cetonia aurata; assembly: GCA_949128085.1. Classification (NCBI taxonomy): domain Eukaryota; kingdom Metazoa; phylum Arthropoda; class Insecta; order Coleoptera; family Scarabaeidae; genus Cetonia; species Cetonia aurata. Next base: position 22,233,570 of record OX421889.1, on the reverse strand, counting down.
TGGAATTCTGATCCGACATCCTAATAGGGTACAGGGATTAGGGAGAAGAAAAAAATGTATCAATATACAAATGAGATATTTAATTATCACCTTCTACATTACATGCGTACAGAAACGAGTAGAAAAATGAAGAAATGCGATAGGCATTGATGTTGTTCAGAAAGGAACCGAAGAAGTGGGATGAGCATTGGTCTTATTCGGAAAGGAAAAGAAGAACTGGGATGAGTATTGGTGTTATTCAGAAAGGAGCAGAAAAAGTGGGATTGGAATTAGCATTGGCGTTGTTCAGAAAAGATCAGAGAGAGTGCGATGGGTATTGGTGTCGCTTAGAATTTATTGCTGTTGTTTAGAAACCAGCAGAAAGAAAGAGTGGAATGAGCATTGGTGTTGTCCAGAAATAAGCCGAAGAGGTGGGATGAGCGTTAATGTTCAAAAACGAGCAGAAGAGATCGAATGAACATTGGTGTTGCTCAGAAACCAACAGATGGAAACAAGATGGGTATCAATTAAATATTTTTGACATGCAAAAAATTTAGATATACAAGCGTCGTTTTTACAATGACCTGGAAGAAGTTTCGGCGACATTTGTTTTTTTTTGTTCTTTACCTAAGAAAATTTTCTAAAAAAATGTAATTTTTCTTTATAGGAATATACTACTATCGTGCGACCCAGCAAATCTGGCGGACGGAAAATATGCGAACTAATTTATCTATACCTTGCCTCGCACTGCCCTTGACTCTCACTTTGTTCGTTTGACAGCTTGGTACAGCCTGGTTCAGGGTTCTGGTGAATTTTAGCTTGCGAATTCGCTGTTTTGATTTGTTTTTACTATTCCTCAAGATTTTTATAATTTTAAATATTAAAATAGTTTTTTTAAGACTACTTGGTGTAGTGTTTGCGGATAAAAGGTAATAATTTTATTTTAACCTCAATCTTGTACACCCGGCATTTTAAATCAACATTTTCTAGAATATTCCATCATGGATAAACGTCAGTCTGTGAAAGATGATGCTTTAACCGTTCTGGAGATTATTATTGAGTTTTGTGAGGAAGAAAAGCGGGCGGGTTACTACGCTTTTCCTGTAGAACAAGTTATCAAAAGAGTTGCTGCAATGATTAGGACATCCGAAAGGGCAATATCCTGTATTAAAAATGAAATGTTTGTCACTAAACCTCCTGTCCCCAACATCTACCACAATTACAGAGCCAGTGAAACAAACAGCCACTTTGGAGATAATATTGGATGATGCAGACAAGTAATTTATTTTTTGTTTTTTTAATATGATTGGTATTTATATTCGTTTAAATTTTAGGTGTGTACTTCGAAATAAAATAACCTCTATGTATAGTGTCACCAAGACTGTACCCACATTCGCTTATATGCATACATGAAAACTGAAACTGAATGTAGAGGTTGTAAAGAGACAATACCTAAAATTCTTATCGGTATGGGATATAAGTATACGAAATATCAATGAAATAGAAAATGTTTGACGGAACGACAAGATATAGTGGCATAGAGTGCACGTTACTTGCGATTTATGATGCATAACGATAGTCTCGGTGAAAATAGAAGACAAGCAGTGTACCTTGATCAAAGTTATGTACATAAAAATTACACTGTGTCCAAATCCTGGTAACGGTTAGAAGAAAAAGGTGTGTTGAAAAATGACTAGGCAGGCCAACGGTGGATTATGTGTCATGCTGGTGGTAAAATGGGGTCCGTCCGTTAATGGAGCATTAGTTTTATTTAAATCCAAAACAAAGAGTGGATATTACCACGATGAACTGAATTAAGAAAAATTTTCCAAATGGTTTCAAATGCAGTTAATGCCTAATATACCAAAAAATTCAATCATTGTTATGGACAATGCCCCCTATCACAGTATTCAAATTAATGGGGCACCTACTTGTTTATCTAAAAAGGCAGATATTATAACCTGGCTTGTGTTAAAAAATATGCATGATCCATAAATGTTAAAATGTGAGTTGCTTGAGATAGTTAGACGAAATAAACCACAACCGAAATACAAAACCGACAACTATGCAACAGCTATGGATCACACAGTGTTAAAAGGTTACCACCACATCACTGTGATCTTAATCCAATCGAATTGGTCTGGAGCATAATTAAAAGAAAAGTAGCTTTACAAAATGTTGGTAGAAGTTGTAATATAGACATTAAATAGGCAAGCATTTGCTGAAATTACACCAAATTTTGTGGCAAAAGGAATGCAAAAACGTTAAAAATATTGAAAAAAGAGTACCTAAAAAAAGATCAGCTGGCAGAAGAATAGCAAGAATTTATTATATCCTTGAGTGATTCGGACTCTGAAGCGGATTGATTAGACCAGTTAAGACTCTGGTGAGGAGTTATAGTTTATAATTACAAATATACCTACAGTTTATATAATCTAATATACATATTTGAAAAAAAAATGTAGATTTTACCTATATATGATATACTTTTTCAATATGTAATTTTTAGTATGTAAATCAATAAGCAATATAAGAAATCCATTGTTTTCATACATGTATTTTAAATATATTTAATTAGTATAACTTTCTTATAGATTAATTAACTCACAATCAGTCAAATTCAAAATATGTTTACGCTCTTAGTGTTTGCAATGTATTTAAATCTAGCGAATGTATATCATAAAACGACAGTGCTGCTTGACCTGTCACAGCTTGGTTTGACTATATACGATTTTTTTGGAAAATTTTCTTGTGCAATTTTTTTTCAGAAAATTACGAGGCTTATCAAAAGCGAATCTGGAGCGGTACATTGTCATTTAACCCTTTGTTGCCCAATATACGAAAAATTTTAGTTTTCATCACTGTTTTGTGTTTTTCTTCATGAAGTTAGTTCAAAAGAGACAAATTCAGCGTTGTTTGGAACTTTTATGTTTCTGATTTTTTAAGGTTAAATGAGAAATTACATAGTTTTTTAGTAAGCTACATACTTATAAGTACCAAAGGTCAACAGAGAGAAAAAAATTTCATCTAACCTTCCAGGTCATTGCAAAAACGATGCTTGTGTCACTAAAATATATCATTTAAAAAAAATATATATATTTTCTTCAATTAATGAAGGAAAGATTATTGAGCAACAGTCCGATTTTATTGTAGTGAATAGAAAGGTTTTAAATAGGTATGTGAGCACACTAGAGTGGTGCTGCAAATTTCTTAGAATTTGGTGACACCTAAAAGTTTTTTCGTGCGCCTCCTAGTTGACGCACAATAGCACCATAGCACAACAAGTGCGTTCTATGTCTGCTCAGCAATCTTTGATTAATTAAAATTGGGTCTGCATTTGTGGGGAAGGCATACCTATCGCTCATATGAATTGCCGACTGCAGATTCTGTTATTAGTCAATCAGACGGCTTGCTCACAATAGAAACAAAGCCGCAAATTTCTAAACAATTATTTAGTTATATAGATAATGTTAAATACTAAATTATCGAGTCTGGTTCATATAAATTTTTTTCTTTATAATTATGCCCACCATAGTCTGCTGCAAAAGTTTTATTGCTTTTCAATTGTCTGCAATTTCAATTTTATCTCGGCTAAAATACCGTTCCATTTGAGTATACTGTTTATTTACATTAGTTGAATCATTTCATATTGTCACGTCTTATTATAATCTAGTTATGATAGAGTTCCCCATGTTTGATAATTCACTATTTACTTTTATAACGCTTGATTGTAGCAAAACTCAGTGAAGGTAAGTTGCTTTTAGCTAATAATGTTTGAGAAATAGTTATATAAATAAAACAAATGTAAAGAACTTGACTATACAAACTTAATAAAGGCAAATATTAAACGGCACTTTTCTGTACATATTTAATCGGCAATATAATTCAAGGTTCAGCAGACGCCTATGACAAAGTTAGATAAGTATAAACAAAGAGGACAAGAGCAAAACCTTACTCTGCTAATAACTTCGGAAAAAACCTAGTACTTTCAAAGAAAATATGAAAAATTAAATGTATTGTTATTGTCATTTTGATCAGACTGGTAGCTTATGAATATAACTGAGACTAATTATAAAATTATATCATTTTTATACAATTATAAACCAATTACGAAAGAAATTTACTTACTTTTACGTTGTGCACTAAGACCTTTCTGAAACCAGTAGGTAACATATGACGTGTCTTAGCATTTGAACCATAACCAATATTAGGCATCAAATATTGTCCCTTGAAACGCCTACGAACTCTGTTGTCAATACCCTTTGGTTTACGCCAGTTTCTCTAAAATGTCCATTGTAAGTAGTTTCTTAAATTAATAAATTGAATTTTATTTACCTTTAGTTTTCCATAACGATCTGATTGATGCCTTATGAACTTCTTCGTCCTTTTCTTTACAATTTCGGGCCTGTAAACTGGTCTTATAGCCATTATGTACCTAATAACAAAATGAGGTTATATTTCGATGTGTTAATAATTATGGTGTTATCTCCAGACAAATATCATTACGAAATTGAAAATATTGTTGTATTATATGTTATAGTACATTTATTGAACAATATAACTTACCGATGGCTTTTAAATCAATCGATTTTAAAATGTGTGTAAAAATACGACACACACCACAACAAATCTTCGGGTTAGAGAAATTTCGTATGTTTTCCTCGTTGCCAACTCAATCTCGAAATGCGGAATAAAATATCCCTATGTTTCCCTTTAGAAAAAATTATACTATACTTATGCAATTTAAAATGGGAATCCAATTCTATATGATACTAGGAATTAAATACTTTTTTACAGCTTATTACAATTAATACATAGTTGAAATATATGAGACCAAAGAAAATGACTTATTACTTAACAGTATACAGTATTGCAGGCGACCAACATTATAATTATGTCAATAACAGTTTGTATCCGGACGACGTTGTGTTAGTGTTGTTTCACGGCGTTTTCATTAAAATTTTGTTATTTTTCGTGTACCCTGTGAATTAAAACGTATTATTTATATTTGTTAAGGTAAGCTAATCAATGTGTATTAAATTCAACATGTGCTAAGTAGCTTTTATGCAAACATTTCCTCTAACATATTTTTGTTTAGATGTCCGATTCGGAAGCCAGTAATTTGTCGGACGCCGAGTCCGAGGTGGGTTCTAATAGGTCGGGAAAGTCGCGTAGCTCCAGGGGAAGCGCTCGTAGCCGATCTGTTTCCAGGTCTAGATCTAGATCACCTTCTAGTACTAGACAAAGTCGCTCTGGGTAAATGAATTCTGAAATTTTTGTGTCAAATTGCTCATGCATTAAGAAATAATCGTTGTAGGTCTGAGGCAAGAGAAGCCTCTGAACCAGAAGATGTTGATGATGAACAGGAGCCTGAAGGAGAATCTCTACAACATTCTGAAGAGGATGATTATGACGAAGAGGAGGATAGCGATGACGACCGTGGTCGGAAACGTTTTAAGAAAGCTGGGTATAGGGATTTTATCATAGATGAAGCTGAGGTAAGTGCAATCTAACTAATTGTATAGATGTGTGAATTAAATATTAAAGAATATGATGTGGTTACTTTTTCATAGAGATATTCTTGCCACGGTTTTTTAAAAAGAAAATTGGCATATTCCAAATTATTTTATTCTTCTTTGACATAGTTTAACATTGGTTTCGTATGTGTCTAAAGGTATATATTAAAATTTTCTGTTATACTAAAACTATCGTTCTTTCAAATACTTACTAGTTTCAAGTATGTGTATCATATTTGCTTAGTTGGTTAATATTTTATTAATGCATAAAATGAAGAAAACTTCTCTCGCAATAGGTTTAATTTTTTACACAATGTACCATTATCACCAGCCAAAATCACCAGCTGGTTGCCATATATCCCCGGCCTGCCCATCGTTCCCACTTTATCGGGTAGGTGCGCCCTGTATCATGTTTTTGCCACTGATAAATGCATTATGGATTGCAAACATTCTCCGAATTTATTCGATTGATATCACCCCTTTTCTGCCTATGAACGCATTCTACCCAATAAAATTTAAGCGTAGTAGTGAGGTCTTGTGCAATTGGCCTCGTGTACTACTCGGAAATGATTACCTCTATCTAAATGAAAAACAGAAAACAAATTTTTCTCTTATTGAGAAGAAGGAAGAAGAAGTATAGTTTTGGGAACAGAAATATTAAAGATACATTAAAGGTCTGCATTAAAAACAAAAATGAGTCACTTCTCAACTCTGCGTAATTTTATACCAGAGAGCAGCGGAAAATAGACAACCGGCCATATTACTATAGACAATTATGTTTAAAATCTTCTTTTCCTGACCTTTGACATTTTCATTATCAAGTATAAAAATCATAATATATTGTAAATATAAAATGACAATGTTAAATAGTAAATAAACATTTTGTTTTATGAATGATAAAATCGCTATTTTTTTGTTTTTACTATAAAAATTCTGAAATATGTGCGTTATACAAAGATTGCGTTGTAAAATATATGTATAGTGGTCCGAGTTTTTTTTTTTTGCAAACATGATAAATGTTTTAAATTATATAAGTAAATTTCTAAAAAGTATTATTGTGTTTAATTATAAAATTAAATTATAAAATTTGGTAAAATATTGTGTATGTGTTTTATCATTAACTGCATTTTTGTGTTTATAAATTTGGATTATTTCAAGTATATTACGTGCTTTTAAGTTTGTTCTTTATTTAGAATTGTTATGTTTTCAAAACCAAACGACTGATTTTTAGTTATTTCGTGTTTCTTTAGTGCTAGATTTTTGTTATATTTATGTTCTTTCATTCTGTTTTCTAAATATTGCATCCTTTCACCAATATATACACCACTATAATTTTTACAGTCAATTTTATATACAACGTGTGATGTTTTATTTTTTCAATTTTTCATTTTAATTTTGTATAGATTTGGTTTTGTGAATTGTTATTATTTTAATCAGCGATTTTTAAATTATATGGCTTGAAAATTTGATTTATTTTTTCGGATAAATGTTTTACATGAGGGATTTTTATATATTATGTGTTTATTTGATCATTTTTCGGTTTCCTTCGAACAAATTCCGAAAATATTAGTTTGCGATCAAATACATGTTATCGGGCAGGCGCGGCCTGTACCCTAGGCGACGCCTACATGATACAGCGGGAACGATGATTGTGACCGGACATTTTGAGTGGCGATGATAGTACATTTCATTCTTTGAACTGTATCCTATGGAACTGGAATGGCGTCTGACTTGTAATAATATATTCAGGCGTTGAAGCCAACAAAGATAGTAAACGCGACGTATATCTGTTTCACTTCATCTCATGTTTGTATATGTGTTGATTTGAACTGTAGATATATGTCAATTTGAAGGGTTTTTTGACATTTATTTTCATGATGTATGCCGCAATGTGTTAGAAAGAAACAGATATACGACCGGAATCATGGTTGCCTATCTGGAGCTCTGCTTCACATCACCAGGTGTACAAATTAATGTCTGTCAAAAGTATGTGATTTTTTTTTTTGTATTGGGAGGGAAAATGCACCGTGGGTTGGCAAGACCGATGTGTGGGACTCGCACCCACTAAAAAACCTCCCTCTTGGACGTGATTCCACCTCGGTATCGTTATTCACAATTCATCGAGGTGGTGTTCCATATTTATGGCCTATCCATATCCTGCTTTTTTGTTATTAGCACTTCTTTAACGAAAGTGTAGACACTATGCTAGGAGTCGCAATTTCGTAACATTATTTGTATAATATCTGGCCTCAATTGCCCGATTTCTTCTTCTAGGTCGTCTCTATTTAATCTCCATCTTGCACATTCGAAGAATGTATGATAAACGTCATCGCATCTACTGTTCCCCTATATACAGGTGGCATTATCGACTCATCCCATTTTGCAGAAATATCCATGCCCTGACAACAGTTGCGTAATATAATAGTCAATCTTTCCGTGTTCTCCTTTTAACCCGATTGACAGATCTGGGATCAATTTGTGAGTCCATCTACCTCTGGTGTCCGTATCCCATTGCTCCTGCCAGAGATGCACGGTGCGTTCTCTTGCTTCACGTTTATTGGTTGGGAAAGCTTCTAATTTATTCAAATAGTTCTCCCTTCTTTCCTTGGCCAAAAGATCTATAAGCACTACTCTTGCTATTCCAAGAGTAGCTGCCTCGGACACGGTTCTATAAGAACTATACGCAAGGCTCCTCATTTCTGAACCGCCGCCATTCTCTTGCGATACTTTTCCTTTTGAAGAGCTTCTGCCCAGATCTCACTACCATATAGGAGGACGGACTGGACACCGTCATTAACAGCCTATATTTATTTGCACATGGCTCGTTAACGTTGGCTAACAGCCAAGTTCGGACAAGAGAACAATTTCTGTTTTCTGCATAGCCAGGGGTGCTATTCTGAACTTCGTTCGCGTCCAGACGTATACTTGCGATTGCGAAGGGTGCGCATGCGAAGATCTGTATTCTGAACGCCACTAGCACACGTATTCGCAGCTTTGCGTGCGGTATATTTGACAACGCCGATAATTGAAGACTTTAACTATGTTTCCAAAACCTTCCAACATATGGCGCGCAGATGTGTCTGTAAACTTTACAATTATTATGGCGGTAAATAGAAACCCTTTATGTAAATTTTTGCAAATTCCTGGCAACAATAAAAGTCTACTATGTTTTGCTTGTAAATGGTCTCAGACGATATTTAAACGTTATTCGGTACACGTTATAAGTTGAAATAGCAGTTGTTTGTTAACCAAAATGAAAATTACGGAAAGTCAAAAAAGCGCGATGATTGAGTATTTAAAAATGAATCATAATTTAATCTCATGCAAGTTTTCCAATACGTTTACACAAAAGGATGCAGAAGAAAGATGGAAATATTTGTCTAATTTATTAAATAGTATGCCAGGGATTGTAAAGGACTGGAAGAATTTGCGTAAGGTAAAGTAAAATTATATTAAACTTTGTTTAAAATAAAAAAGAAATTAAGTATATTATATAATTATTGAAAATATAATATTCTTTAAGACATGGCATGATATGCGGTCACGAACGAAGCTAAAGTATTAATATCTGTCCTATGTGGTCCTTGTCGTAGATAAGGTCGCAAAATATCTTTCAAATATTCAAACAATTCTTTGGATAAACGAAATGTTTTTCTAAATTGTTCATATGTCATAGTATTGACAACATTTATGGGGTCCACCTGATGTATGTTCATGTTTTGCCTCTGTATGGCATTCTTCTCTGCATTTTATAAATCTTGAAGTACATCAAACAGCATAAAGTTTTCCATTTTTTTTCTGTTATTTGGAAAATGATAGCGGTAACCGCAAAAACACCTAACCTCTCTACTAGTGCGAAGGTTCATAAATTGACTTTCTACCACACTTTCTACCGTACCGTTTATCCTTACTACGCAGGCGTCACGTTCGTCACGATCTTGAAGTCCACTTCTACCCGCTCGTTGTGAGGCGAAGGATAGTTTGCGAACTTCGAGTCGAAGCGAAGACATCAGAATACGCATTCAGCAACGTGAAGACTGTTTGCGAACGATCGAGACCGATTTCATACTTTGCGAAGGGTGCAGAATAGCACCCCAGTTCTAGCCCATGGTCACCCATCCAAGTCATGACTCTTCTCATAACTTGGTTGAGTCCCCTCTGGGTGTCCTCTCGATGTCGTCAGCGTAGCCGATCAAGTAGGCGCCTGTAGGAATCTCTATTCGGAAAATATCGTCATAAAAGACATTCCACAAATCCGGCCCTAAGATCGACTCCTGAGCGGCTCCCGCCGTTACTGACACAGTACGCCATCTTTCCACCATCTCATACCTTAATTCCCTATCCTTCAGCTAGCTCCGTATAATTCGGTTCTTAAAGGCATCAATAATGATGTCCCTTCTAACGCTATTCCCAAGCGTTCTTGATATCTAGTGTGACTAGTGTCACAATTCCTTTTGTGTGCCTATTTTTCTTCTGCTTTGATAAGTGGTGACTATCTCTTCTATGGCGCTAATGGTGGAGCATACTTTCCTGAGGCCATGTTGTCTTGGAGAGAGTCTCCCACTCTCTTCTATTCTGGCCCGGAGTTGCCTCTTAATCATGTGTTCTAATAATTTCCTGCGATATCGAGCATACAGAGCGGTCTGTACGTATATATGTCTAGCGTTTAAAATATGAATATCTAAACCAAACGTAAATACAAACTGCGTCGTCCTAACCGAAGGCTTGCAGAAGGGCAATTTTTTACAAAAGAGTAAATAACAACTTTTTTATTAGAGATACACATGTTATTTTCCTGCGTAGAATTGAAGAATGAAATAATATATAATGTGTTCCATTTAAAATAACCGAGTAGGTATGCATTTGCCTACTTCTGAAACACTCTATATAGTCAGACATATTTTTAGGTTGCGCAGCATTGGATTCTATAAAATTTTTGCAGAAAAAGTTTCTTTCTAAAATGACAAATACAGCTGTAATTAAAGAGTCAGTCTTCCGTGGGACAGTTTGTACACCTTATTAGAAACACCGCATTTAATCTTATAAATCCCAGTGCATTTCTTAAAATCAATAATTTCAATTGATTCAGATTAGATTTAAAGAACAAAGTGTTGATGCCAACATCCTTTATTATAACAAAAGTGGTATAAATCTGGAAATATTATTTTATTTAAATAGATTGTAGTTGACTGTCACCATAGTCTTGATGACTAGTTTTGCGTGTATGAAACATTTGCACAAATGCTTTTCTTAAAAGGTGGACGATGAGTGTGAAGACGAAGATGAATGTGAAGATGGGGAACAAGAAATCGGGATTGTTGCCAACGAAGTTGACGAAATCGGTCCAACCGCTAGAGATATAGATGGCAGGAGACGCGCTCATAACATTTGGGAGTAAATACGAAATGATGCATTTAATGGATGCATTTTTATCGTTTTATTTTATTTTTATAGCACGCAAAAGGAACACGAAATCGAAGAATATTTACGTAAGAAATATGCAGATGACAGCGTTGCCGCAAGACATTTTGGCGATGGTGGGGAAGAAATGTCAGATGAAATCACTCAGCAAACATTACTGCCGGGTGTCAAGTAAGTCCTAAAATCTGTGCCTGTTAAAACAAAATAATCACAATTAAATTAATCAGGGATCCGAACTTGTGGATGGTGAAGTGTCGGATTGGTGAAGAAAAATCTACCGTGTTGTTACTGATGAGAAAATTCCTCGCATATCAGACTACCAGCGAACCGCTTCAAATAAAATCAGTCGTCGCGCCAGAAGGCGTAAAGGGTTATATCTATATCGAAGCATACAAACAACCGCACGTTAAGGCCGCTATTGAGAACGTGGGCAATTTGAGAATGGGGATTTGGAAGCAGCAAATGGTACCGATTAAAGAAATGACCGACGTGTTACGAGTTGTTAAAGAGCAAACAGGTACTATTTTTTTCTAAGTGGGGAGATTTTTGTTCGAAATTTTGTATTTTTAGGTTTAAAATCGAAACAGTGGGTCAGATTGAAGAGGGGTTTATATAAAGATGATATTGCGCAAGTGGATTACTTCGACATGGCTCAAAATCAGGTTCATTTGAAGCTATTACCTAGGATCGACTACACAAGGCTTAGAGGAGCCTTACGAACTACACAATCGGTAGGTGGTTTTTCGTTTTAAATGTGTGGTAAATGTTTATTGCTGTTTTTTTTTTTATATTAGGAAAACGAAGCTGAGAAACGTAAGAAAAAGCGCAGACCACCTAGTAAACCGTTTGATCCGGAAGCTATAAGGTAATTAAATTTTCAGAATTATTTCATGTTGAAAAAAGGCGGCAGATCTAAGTCGTTTAATCGAATAGTTTGCTTTAGTAAATTAATTTTTTCAATTTATTTTAAGCACAGTAACTTGCTTATTATAATCACGACGGTGCAAGGTATTTGTTTATGTTTTGTTCGGTTTGTGTTGAATTCAAACTTGCCGCTATTATATATTTCATCCCTACGTTATGTACCGGGGGTTTATTGCCTGGGACGTAGGGGACTAAAGAAAAGAAAGTTGTGCGAGGCAACCGCTCGCTTTCTTATGTATATATCACTTGCTGCAACAACCACGTTCAGTACACACGTACATTTGTTTTTTTCTTAAATAAAAGTTAAGTGTTACTACGCATTATTATTTTGTGTAATCATTAACATTTTTTATTTTTTTTTCATTCGTGATCTGTTAGAGCTGAAATTATCTTATGGAAAAAGAAACTTTATCTACGTCCATTAAATAATACATTAATTATTTACATAACCATGTGTATGTGTGATATTAGGGTGATAGTACACTGCGATCTGAAAGATCTATTGTGTCCCCTCTTCTCGCTGTATTTACAGCCGGCCGTCCAGTCTGATTCCTTTTAAAAAGTGCAGAATGTCCGATGGCCCCAGATTAGGTAGCTCTCCCTCTTCGATTTCACATGCTTCCAGGTGCAGCGCCCTTGAGTTGCACAGTGCAGCGCAGTTTGTGAGTAGATGGATGGACGTTTCGTCCTGTTCCCCACAAAATCTACATTCGGCTACTCCAAGCCTGCTTAGATGTCCGTTCAGTTTACAATGGCCTGTAAGGATCCCTGTCAATATGCGAATATTATTTTTACTCAGGTTGATGCATTATTCAGATCTCTTCTGGTTATAGGTTCCCAGAAGAGTTTTAGTTTGCCTCATTCCCTGGAGATTCTCCCAGTATTTGGATTTTCTCTGCTCTACTTCATTTTTCAGTTTATCCAGTGTTATGCTGCTACTTATCCCGCAAAAACGTTCTGGCCTTAGAAAAGGTGTTCTGGCCCCTCTCTTAGCGAGATTATCCGTTATTTCGTTTCCTTCCACTCCCGTGTGTCCCGGAACCCACAAAAGGGTTACCTTGTTCTTTTTGCCCAGCTCGTTTAGTTTTTGTAGACACTCCCAAACCATTTTGGAGCTGATTATGTTTGACCTCAGCGCCCTAATGACTGCTTGGCTATCAGATATTATGATAACCTCCTGCTTTTCATAGCTTCTGTCAATGTTGACCTGGACACATCTTTCAATAGCGTGCATTTCTGCCTGGAAGATGCTTGGGGACATCCCCAAGCTTTCGAAATATTTGGTTGTAGGCCCATATATCCCTATTCCAATTCCCCCTGCCATTTTGGACCCATCTGTGTACCATTTAATGGCGTTTCTATTGAGTTTCGAAATGGTATCTATCCCATTCGCCCTTGGTGCTAAGCTTTGTGGTAAATTCTTTCACAAAGTTGAACTTCCTTAGCATGTCGTCTCGGGGCATGTCCCAGATTTGGTCACCTGCAGGAGGCTGAGGCCTATGCCTAGCCATTCCTTCCCTGATCATCTTACGTATGGTCCTTTTAGCTACATAACCATAGAAACAAACATACTTATAAAACACTATACTTGAATTGCCGAACAGATGCAGTAGCAATGCCGCATTGACGTCAAGATTGAAAAATTTTACAAGCCTGTTAGTTTTGGACATTTGTAGTGAGTACCTCACCTTTAATATATTGTAAGGGATTTTTCGAATCTTATACAGATATGCTCAGATGTATTAGACTTGAACTTGTTACCGATATAAGTATAGAAGTAAAGTCATTTATTCTATCAGAAATAATTAAATATAGATTTGGTTTTCTGCTATTAAAGTAATATGCAATGCAGTCATCCCCACATCGGCGCACATGGCGCGCACGGAAAGTGGTCTGCTCTAATCATAGGGATGTCTATTACTTTTGAGCATAGGTGTATTTTTTTTTTACTTTTCTACTTGAATTAAATGTGTTACTGAGTTTATACATACAGCTATGCACAAATGTCATCCCTATGTCAACATCTCTATGATTTACCATTCATTTCGTGTTTTTTGCATTGCACCAGTGGCAGTTAATTTAAATGTTTAGGTATTCGTTTTTATGATTTTACAACAGTTTTTATAGATACTTTTCCTAGATCTATTAAATTTTTATGCATGTTCACGTTTTTGGGACGTCAGTTTTTTACGCACTGAAAAAGAGATTGCAACTGTATATACAGGGTGTTCCTAAATATCATGTACATAAGGAAGGGGGTAATTATTTGGTTTATTTTGTGCCTAAAATTTCATATAAACACAGGTCTGCAAACGCTTCGTTACCAATCTGCAGGGTGTTGAAATTTCAAGATTTTTTCACTTTTTACTGTATAGCTCCTACTGTTTTTGAGATATTTTGCTCAAATTTGGAAGGTAGGTTACGCTATAAGGCCTGCATCATTAGCCATGCCAAATGATGATGTAAATCTACAGGGTAATAATTTTTTCGGGGTCATGCCCTCTTTTCCCACCCTGAACTTTTTTGCGATGCGCCACTGCTAGATTCTAAAATACGCAATAAATTTTCTGTTGGCAGAAATCAATCCTTAAAGGGAAGTCTCGGGGAAGAAGAGCCTGCACTCTTTGAATGTGGTAAGGGTATAGCAGGGAAACACGTAGAATATGCCAAACAACTTGATGACTAATATTTAAATGTTCACTGATTTTTCTGGTGCTGGTGCGAGGATGTCTGTCTATTTCATTCAGAACAGCCTCTTCGATCTGTGGTGTTCTAACAGTACGTGGTTTACCTGCATCATTAGTATTCTTTTTAAAAGTTCTAGTTTCTCCAAGACGCCTATGAATATTTGAAAATATTCGATGATCGGGTATCATTCTATTGGGATAGCGCTCCATGTACAGACGCCTGGCTTCTCTTGCATTTCCATTCGCAAGGCCGTAGATAAAATGCATGTCAGCCATTTCAGAATTAGTGAAATTTGGCATATTTACAAAATTATAACGAGTATTTAAAACACTTTTACACCTTACAGTTTGCAATTTAAAACTTTACTTATACAGACACAAGTTACGATTTCTAATGTCAGTTGTCAAATTAATAAACTCAAGTGATTATCTAAATAAAGCCAGAGCCTGCTAGACCATTTTAAAAAATTTAAGTTTTTCTGGCGAATTATAGAAAATTGTTTTCTATTTTTTTTTCTCGATAACGGTCAGAGATAAGAAAAAATGTAAGAGATCAAAAAGTTTCTAAACAAGACAGAAAATTTATTGCGTATTTTAGAATCTAGCAGTGGCGCATCGCAAAAAAAGTTCAGGGTGAGAAAAGAGGGCATGACCCCGAAAAAATTATTACCCTGTAGATTTACATCATCATTTGGCATGGCTAATGATGCAGGCCTTATAGCGTAACCTACCTTCCAAATTTGAGTAAAATATCTCAAAAACTGTAGGAGCTGTACAGTAAAAAGTGAAAAAATCTTGAAATTTCAACACCCTGCAGATTGGTAAGAAAGCGTTTGCAGACCTATGTTTATATGAAATTTTAGGCACAAAATAAACCAAATAATTACCCCCTTCCTTATGTACATGATATTTAGGAACACCCTGTATAATATATATTATAGAAATGCGACAAATTATTAAGATTCTTTATTAAAATACTATTTATAACGCATATAAATTAATTTAATTTATTTTGAACTCGCCTTACTTTGATTATTCGCAAAAAATATAGGTGTCTTAATACATCTGAGCATATCTGTATTTGGAGCTGCATTTCCACCCATATGAGATTATATATTTCATAGATTTCAATTTTCTAATATTTATGAAATGATTTAATTAAAATATTACAATTGATTATTAATAATGCATCACACTAACCACAAAGCAAGCACATTTTAATATAATTTATTGTATATTACATTATTATATGGTATAATTTTAACAAAAGCTGAAACAAATTCATAATTTAATAATCCAGTTCGTTATAAAAAGAATATATCAAACAAAACATATTATCTTTTTACTGATGATAGTTTTGCAATTTATTAGTCATCAGTTATTATCATCATATTCTTCAGAAGATGAGGTTGAATAATCACTACCACTGGTAATTATCAATGGTTCTACGTGACGTTCAATTAAATTGTCCAATTCCCACGTTTTCTTTCTTTTTCTATTCCAATAACATGTTGGATGGCATTTCTCTAATTTTCACCAGCTATTTTAGTGATACTTTCCTCCAATAATTCTCTTGCACTTGTTAATTTAAACGTTTTATTATGTCTGGCAACATATCCGCAAATGTTGTTCGTCAATTTAAAAAAATGACAGGACGTTTTTGCACATTTTTTCTTCTTTAGATGCACACTTCTCTGAGTTCTTAGCAAGTCAAAATGGGTTTTAACAAAGATAGGAAAAAAGCACTTTAACTATAGACTTAGGTTAGATATTATATCTTTTTCCGAATTCATTCGGTCTTTGGTTGAAAATGGAAATCCACGAATTTTCGAAACAAATCGTCCCAAATTAATGGCGTGCAGTGATCAGATATCTTGTGCGTCTATTTCTACGCTACAGCCCTTGCGTATTTTTGTATTTGCTAATTTACTTTACAGAGCTATAGGGGGCGAGGTAACTTCAGATGGTGACTTCCTAATCTTTGAAGGCAACAGATATTCTCGAAAAGGCTTCCTGTATAAGAATTTCACTCTAAGCGCTGTCATCATTGATGGCGTTAAACCAACCTTGGCGGAATTAGAACGCTTCGAGGAGCAACCCGAAGGAATAGATTTAGAATTGTCTGCCGAGAAAGAAGACAAATCAGTCACACATTCCTTCAGCGCTGGAGACAATGTAGAAGTCTCCGAAGGTGAATTGATTAATCTGCAGGTGAATCCCTAAATATTTTTTTCCTTTCACGTCCAACCATGTCTTTTTCTTCTTTTTTTTTCTCGTACAGGGTAAAATCATTTCAATCGACGGATCTATGATAACCGTCATGCCCCGACACGAAGACTTGAAAGAGCCGCTGGTGTTCCAAGCTTCCGAATTGAGGAAATACTTCAAAATGGGGGATCACGTCAAGGTTCTAGCCGGTCGTTATGAGGGAGATACGGGGTTAATTGTCAGAGTGGAGAATAACAGAGCAGTGCTAATATCGGATTTGACAATACACGAAATGGAGATCCTGCCGAAGGATTTGCAATTGTGCACTGATATGGCTAGCGGCGTCGACTCCTTGGGCAAATTTGAATGGGGAGATTTGGTGACATTGGATGCAGAAACCGTAGGAGTCATTGTAAGGTTGGAGAGGGAAAATTTCCATGTTCTAAATATGCACGGTGAGTTAATTTTGTCGCTCAAATCACACTTTCTATATTCATGTTCCCTCTTCTAACTTGTTTAATATAACCGAATAGTTTCTTCACTTGCATATAAAAGAAATTATTTTCTTCGTGAATCTGTCGGAAATACAATGTTTTAGATGTTTAAATTTTTGATGAAGTATAAACTTACAAGGAGAGTATATCGAATGTTAAACCCAGTTTTGGTCATAGCTTATTTTAGGCGAGCATAAATGGGTAGGCGTTTATTTTTTTAGCGCCCTATTTTAGTTTAGTGTTTTGAGCTTCTCACCGTGCGAATCTCGCTTACTATTATAGTTGGGGGGTAGGTTTTGTGTGTTCTATAAATTCCAAGAGGAAATGAACCTGTGACAAACGAAGCTCGTTTTTTTTTAAACCTCTAACACTTTTATTTGATTTTGCAGAGAAACATCAAAACTTAATTGAACGACCGAAAATCATTTTCGATCTCATATCTAATGACATACTCCAAATTTTTAGGTGACTGTTTGCCTCCTTTTGTTCATACCAACTCCCTCATTTCTTGTAGATACCGTATTGAATTTGGACACCGCCTGAAAGAATCTTTTTTTTCTGATTCTAACTATGTAAAACATGTTAATAAAACATTTTGATATATACTTTAATTAACAAGGAACTTAAGATTAAACATAAGTTAGATATGAAATGCCAAATCGTTAGAAATTTTAATTATTATTTATTAATGCGAAAAATAAAAATTACGTACCCCAATGAAAAGAAATGAGATGTTGAGTAAAACATTTTCCAATAAGAAGTCCCATTTTAATTTATAAAAAAAACATTTAGTAGTACAAAAACATGTACAGTACAATCCCGATTAACCGAATCGCGATTATCTGAAATCCGGTTTATCCGAAACGAACTATTTAAAAACAAAAATCCTGATTAACCGAAAAAATTCGCATTATACGAAACGCGTCTGGGATTCACATATACTGCTAGGTGGTTCCCTTCGGGGTTTCACGGCAATACGACGGTCTAAAATGTGAATAGTTTTGGTTAGGCGACAGAGTGTTACAAGTAAATATGTATTAACGTCTGTTATTATCGCAAAAAGAGTAGTTTTATTTTCAAATATTTTACAAAATGCAGTGTCAGAGCAATAAACGTAAACGCGTTGTTATCAGCTTGCAGGAAAAACTTAAAGCGGTTCGACGATTAGATAATGGTGAATTGCTTAAAAAATATAGCAAAGGATTTAGGCGTAGGCGTGAGTACGGTTGCAGAATGGAGAAAAAATCGCGAAAAATTTGAAAAATGGTGTAGTGTTTTGTCATCGCCGACCCCGGCACGAAAAAGTATGAAAAGAGGTGAATACGAAAAAGTGGATGATTCTTTATTTTTATGGTTTACACAGAATCGAGAACGTGGAATACCAATTTCGGGGACCATTTTAAAACAAAAAGCAGTGAGTTTAAGCGAAGAATTGCCGGTCATTGAAGCGCCTGAAAGTTTTCCTGCAAGTGATGGATGGCTAGACCGATGGAAAAAAAGACATGGTGTACGTAAACTGAAAGTTTGTGGAGAAAAGTTGTCTGCCGATGTATCTGCCGCAAAAAAAATTGCAGAGAATTTTATGGAGCTTATGAAAGAAAATGATTTACAACCAGACCAAGATCTATAATTGCGACGAAACCGGCTTGAACTACAAAATCTTGCCCTCAAGTACCAAAAACGGAAGCTGGAGCACCTGGTTACAAACGTAGCAAAGAACGTATCACTGTTCTTGCATGCGCTAATGCTTCTGGGAGACACAAACTTCCATTATTATGTATCGGTAAGTCAGCAAAACCACGAGCCTTCAAGAATATTCGTCCTAATGCTTTACCTGTTTTGTATAAAAATCAAAAAAGAGGCTGGATGAATGCAAATCTATTAAAAAATTGGTTTTTTGAAGGTTTCGTACCAAAAGTACAGTCTTCTTTAAAAGAGCACGGATACCCCAGAAAATGTGTTATGTTACTAGACAATGCTCCCACTCACCCAAGTGCGGAGCAACTTCAAAGTGGGGAAATAAAAGCAATGTTTTTGCCTCCTGCTGTAACTTCTCTCATTCAGCCCATGGACCAGGGTATGCTGGAAAATTTAAAACGAAATTACAGGCATTTGCTATTGGAGCATATTTTGGAAGAAATAGATGAGGGTGCCCATCTCACTGAATGTCTAAAGAAGTTAAACTTGAAAAATGTTGTATATTGGATAGCTTGAGCTTGGAATCAAGTAAAAGGTAGAACCCTGGAAAAATCTTGTTCAAAATTGATTCAACACGAGGAGGGACGTATCACAGAAGCAGAGTCCGACCATGAAGAAAGTTTACAGCAAATTTTCACGAAAATACCAGGATGTGAAAATGTTACGGAAACAGAAGTTAATGAATGGTTAAACAGTGATAATATAGAAGATGAAATGACTGACCAAGAATTAGTTGAAAGTGTTTGCAAAAATGCTAATGAAATAAGCAGTGATGACGATGACGAAGTAGAATGCACTGACAATATTCCAGTAAAAATGTCACATTCAGAAGGACTAGAAGCCTTGGAGAAAGCGTTAACTTATGTAGAACAAAAAGAAAATGCAACTGCCGCGGATGTTCTTTTAATAAAACGTTGGAGAGACATTGCGGCCAAAAATAGAAGTAGTGTTAACCGAGTGCAGTTAAAAATTACCTCATTTTTAAACAGTAAAGTGTAGAATGGGATATATATTTTATATTTTACGTTGCATTTAACATGTCTTTTATGAATGTACATATGTACATATTTAGGCATTTATGTACATACTATGTTAAAAAAAATTAAGTAATAAAAATTAAACAAATTATTTGTTGATGTTATTTTTAAATTAATACATAAATTCAAGTAAAATATTTCATAAATGTTTTTAAGTCGATCTAATGATATACCCATCCTAAACTCCTATTTTCCAAACAAAATTCGGATTAACCAAAATTTCGATTATCCGAAATCACTTTGGTCCACATTATTTCGGATAATCGAGATTGTACTGTATTTAAATTCAAAGAACAAACTCTGCGATTGCTTGCGGAAAGTGATATGCAGTAAATGCCCACCTCAACTATTCTTCAACATTCCTCAACTGCATTAGTCGCGAAAAAATTTAAAATTGAAAATGCTGAAAAAATAGAGATATTGCAAAATTGGTATATTCGAAAATTTGGAATTTTTGAAGACAACAAATTCGAAAAAATTGGAATATGAAATTTCCAAGTTGGGTTTTTCTAAAGATAGACAAGGAGCGTCGAATTATCTGAAACGAAACGCGTTAAAAAGAATAATAAAACGTAGCTTTCGGGTTTTCGAAAGTGAGATGCGTTTAAAAAAAAAATCCAGAGAGATTCGTAGCGTCAAGTTTATGAAAGTGAAATCCTGGCGAATCTTCTTCCGCTTCACTGAGATATTCTAAATCCGATAAATTTTCGGCCAACTTAACAACTTGGTCGTACGTCAACGATCGGTAACGATTCGAGATGAAATTTACTGTTTACAAATGATGAAATTAAATTTCTAAATTATCATCATTGGAATATTATGCGATATTTTAAATTTTTACCTTTACGCCAACACTTCACACTATATAACATACTTGGCCAAACTGCGGCTCGCGAGCCGCATGCGGCTCTCCTAGGTCTTCAATCTAGCTCTAGCCAATGCCGAAAAAAGTGTTGGTAGCAAAATTCTTTATATATGAAAATGTAATGACAATCGTTTTACAAATAGTGAATTATATTCGAACGAGCTCAAAAAATCATGGTCAATTTAAAAACTTTCTTGAAGAACTGGATCTCGAAGAATATCCCAATGACTTACCATTTTATTCTTTAGTGAGATGGTTATCCACCTATAATGTATTAAGCCGCTTCGTCAACTTAATCGGCCCTATTACTAATTTTCTTAAAGAAAAGGAAAGGCACTATCCACAGTTAGAAGATAACCACTGGACTGATATAATGGAACACTTACAATCACTTAAAGAATTACAGGGGAAACAAAAAACTATTATTGTATGAGAGTTATACGATTTTAAAACCGCGAAATTAGCGTTAAACGCTAATTTCGCGGCTTCAGTCAATATATTTTCAAATTTGTGTTCGGATCTGAACATATTTGTAAATCTAAATTGACAAATTAGCAAATATCTTCGCTAAAATAAGGAGTTTAAAATCGTATAACTCTCATACATTACTATCAAGGGTGCATTAGCATATATACGCTTTGAGCGTAAATTACAAATGTCGTCGAGTGACACTGATGAGCTGTAGGTGACAGCGAAACCATAGAGAAGGGTTAGTATAGAGCGGAATCTTGTGTATATAGAAACGTTCGCGTGCGTTCGCGCCATCTAATGAGTTTTGCGGGAACTATTCACAAAGGCGGTAATTTTTAGATTTTTTATTTTTAGATGTTTTATTCTTGAAGATTCTTGCAACAATTTAGATCTCCTTTTTAAGCGAAACATGCATGTCTGTCAATAACGACATTTTGTATACATTTTTCTGAACTTCAAAAAACTATTATTGATCTTACTCAAACAGTTTTCAGTTTCAAAAAAAAAATGCTAATACTTGAACACGATTTGATAAAAACGTTTAATAACTTTCCTCGGCTAAAAAGTAAAAATTCACAACTCGAAGATACAAAGCTTCAAGAATATCAAGCCAAATAACAGGAATTGATGGAAAATTTCAAACTAAGATTTGCAGATTTAAACAATTTTAAATCTTGTATCAATTTTCTTGTAAATCCATTTGAATTAGTGACGACTTCACACTGCCCAAGTATTTAATCCCTGTAAACCGGCTGGCGAGATGGAATTAATAGAAATCCAGGAGGACCTGGCATTGAAGATGTACCATAAATCATTACAATCCCCAATAGAATTTTGGAAATTGGTTTCTTAAGAATGCAGCATGTAAATTGATTTCGATATTTGGTACAACGTATTGCTGCGAATCTCTTTACTAAACAATAAAATTTATTAAATCGAAGCAGCGTTCTCAGTTGACAAATGAACATTTGTCTGAGCTTATTCGTACGACACTAACAACTGATAAACCTGATTTTCAACGATTCGCTGCCAAAATACAAACGCATACACCAATTGCATCTACCAATAAAAAATAAAAAAAATTTCTATAAGTGCTTATATGTATTATATCTACACTACAATGTATTTCTTAAAATAAATTATATATGAAAATAAAGACCGTGAAATTTAAGCGTTTATCTCTTTACGGCTCTCAAAATTCTGAGTTAAAGATTTTTGGCTCTTGGCAGGATAAAGTCTGGCCACCCCTGCTATATAAGCATGAGAATATCGTTACTTCAAAATAAACGGCCGCAATTCAAGAACAAATCCGAAAAAGCGTGGCAAAGCGTTAAAATATTTTACTAAAGCTTTGCTACACCGCGACGAAATGTAGTCTAAATCAGTTACTGGGCATATACTGTATGGTTTACCTACCTATTCATTTCACAACACAAATATTCAAACATTGCATGTATCGTATTATGCGGATAGACGTACTGTCTCCAAATGATGATACTAAATTTCAAATTTATATCTTTCGAATATTATTGGATATTTTAAATTTTTACTTTGTTGTGCAAACGTAGAAATCAACATCCAACTCAGTACCATTTTTACTTCCAAACAGGTAAAGTTGTCGAATGTCGTCCCAGCTCACTGCAAAAACGCAGACTCAATCGCTTCACGGCCGCTTTGGATTCATATCGAAATAACCTACACCGGAAGGATATGGTGAAAGTAATCGACGGCCCACATTCGGGATTCGCAGGCGAAATCAAACATCTTTATAGAAATTTCGCCTTTCTATATTCCGTCGAATTTTTACAAAACGGCGGCATATTCGTCTGCAAGACTAAACACTTACACCTAGCCGGTGGCAATAAATCGGTCGCCAATGCAGACTTCTCGACTGGAATGGAATTCATGTCCCCTCGCAGAAGTTCTCCTATGCATCCTTCGAGTGGAGGTGGAGGTGGCGGTGGAGGTAGATTTAAAATAAAACCAAGCTACGGTAAGGTAAATCATTACCTACTTGTCTTTTTTTTTCTTTTTTTAGGCGGTGGGGGTGGTTTTGGCGGTCCAAGAGGTGGAGGCGGTAGAGGCCGTGTTACTAGGGACAGGGATTTGATCGGATCAACTATAAAGATAACGAAAGGTCCATATAAGGGTAACATCGGTATTGTAAAAGACGCGACGCAATCTACAGCGAGAATCGAGCTGCATACGTCGTGTCAGACTATCTCTGTGGACAAAAAGCACATTGCAGACGTTGGTAAGATGCGTCTTGTTAAATTATTGCCTAATAGAATAACTCTGATGAATTTAATCGGTGCAGGTACTCCCAGCAGAGATGGCAGCGCATCTAGTTACGCCAGGACCCCTGCATATGCCGGAAATCAAACTCCACTGTACAGGGACACCGGAAATAAGACCCCTATGTGCGATTCTGGCTCTCGTACTCCGTTACATTACGGTTCGATGACTCCCATGCACGATGGTTCGAGGACACCGAATGCCAGCTCGGAATGGGATCCGACCGTTTCGAATTCGTATCCGTCTCCTGCATACAATCCAAGTAAGTGCTATCTTCTGCGGTCTGTTTTTAAACTAAGAAGAGTAGACGAAAGAGCCATATTTACACTGCGAAAATTATCAGATAAAACCACTAGGTCATTCTGGAGACAAATTTGAAATATTTTTAAGCCCGTAAATGTCACAGAACGTTTTGATACTTGGGTTAGAGGCAAAGGCAAATGAAAATGATCGTTGATCTATTCAACGCGGATACTATTGAGTATAATAGAGAGATAAGGTCATTATAAATCTTATGGCAGAAATAATAGACCGATCAATTATAGACATTATTTCTCTGATTGTAAATCATGCATAGCAAAATTTGATATGCTTTTGTTATAAATATAGTAGCAGACTATTAAGTAAGACGTACTGAAAACAAATACCTGTTGACAGAAAATTATAAAATAAATAAAATTATAGGTTTTTTTTCTCTCTCATTGATCACTGTGCGGCGGCGGCGCCCCCTTAATGTAGCAGCACTATATACACTCCGCCAAAAAAGTATCGCATAATTTAGTTTTGAATCATAAAAGTATCGCATAATCTTTGTTTGTAGCATAAAGTTGTAAATATACTTTAATGCGCTCTAAGATATAATTTCTATGATTGTTTAAATAAAATACAGGCCAAATAAAAACAAGAACTCATACTTGAGATTTTTATTAAAACAAGAAATTATAATTTTGGAAAGAAAAATGTCATAACAGTAGCTTTTAATAGTGAGTATTGCCACCTCTAGCTCTTATGACCGCTCGCATACGGTTTGGCAGAGATTCGATTAACCTCCGTATATAAGCCTGATCCAAATTCTCCCACTCGTCACGGAGAGCATTTGCTAGTCCATGCAGGTCCGTTGGGGCAACATTTTGGGTTCGTATCCGTCTGTGAAAGAGGTCCCACACGTGCTCGATAGGGTTCATGTCCGGACTTACCGCAGGCCAATCTAAAACTGGAATACCAACATCGTTAAGGTATTCCTGGACGATTATTGCAACATGCGGTCGTGCATTATCGTGCATTAACATGAATTCGTTTCCTATAATTGGCGCATATGGTACTACATGTTCTTCTAAAATGTCCGTTATATACCTGTGGGCAGTCAGTGTACCTCTGTCTACTGGTACTAACTCTGTACGACCTGTTAAACAGATGCCTCCCCAAACCATAATAGAGCCACCAGCGAAATTAGGTCTAGGTCTGATGTTACACTGCGAATAGCGCTCACCGTCTCATCTGTACACTGAGATACGCCTATCTGAGGTGTAAAGACCAAATCTTGACTCATCTGTAAAGAGTATATTGGCCCAGTCATTAATGTTCCAATTTACATGTTCTCTGGCAAACCTTAAGCGAGCCACTCGGTGGTTCCTAGTGAGACGAGGGGCTGTTACAGCTACTCTAGCTCTTAATCCACTCTGTCGTAACCTATTCCGAATAGTTTGAGTACTCACACGAGTATTTCTGACTCTAGCCAAGTCGTTCTGCAATTGTCTCGCAGTTACATGTCTTCGACGTAATGCTTGTAATAGTAAATAGCGGTCATCTTGGCGAGTAGAACATCTTGGACGACCTGGTACAGGTCTTCTACTGTAAATGCCTGTTTCCCTATATCTGGCTACGGCTCTAGAAACACTTGACTGATTGATGTTCATCAAATTAGCAACGTATGCTTGAGATCGTCCATCTTCGATTAAAGCAACTATAGCAGCCACTTGTTCTGAAGTTAAATTGCTCATTTTAGTTTTAAAAGCGTTGGTACAGAACTCTGACTTCGCACTTTAAAATTTGTCCGTATAGGAAGACTTTCAATAAACAACTGAGCAAACCTTACACATATGCATTTTTCTAAATGTGTTCTTTCAGGAAAAAAATAAAGTAAAAACGCTAAGTTCCATTATTTTGTTAGTGTTTTTATAGTTCACATACACGAGGCAAACTTTTTGTGAACGTATAAAAATATCTTGGTTCATAAATGCCCTTTTTTAGTTTATGCGATACTTTTTTGGCGGAGTGTACATAAAATTATGCCGCCAAGTGTAGTTAGCTCGGGCGCTACCAATCCCTGCACTCTTTCCTAGAGTGCGCATCTCAGGTCATTCTACGTTGGGTGACCTATATCTACCTACTACAGTAACGGACGCAGTAGATATATGTATTAGTGTGGTAGGCCCGGCTTCGGTCTCGCATTTCTGAGGATTGATGGTTTACGCTAGGTGACCATAGGACGCTCGCTCAAACAGTATATAGGCTTAGAGGCTTAACGAAACCCTTTACAGTGTACACTACTCTAATTTTTAGACAGCTTGTATAATATGAAAGGAAAGTTTTTCTACGTTTTGGTGAAACAATGTTAGTATGTGGTAGGTAGAGATGTGTCGTTCCAATCGAACTCGGTACAAAGGAACTAGTCCGCACATGGAACTAAAAGGAACGAGTCCGATATATCGTTCCGAACTCAAATATATATTGTAGTACGCTTACCAATTCGGTACATTCCTTGTCCGGCATCTTTCCTTTAAACCGAGATCCATCGGAACTAAATGAATTTAACATATACTGGAATCGGTCACAGTCGGTGCGTTATGATGATATACAAGAAACTGTTGTCGCTATTAAGCGAGTTGCTGGTGTTAAAAGCTTGTTTATATGACATGACTGTAGACTGTGGGTGTGTTTTTAAATAAAAATAAAACGTTATTTGTTTTCTTTTTGACGAGTTGCATCTACCATTACGTTTATACGTAACTTATGCACATGTAATATAGATACAGTATATGTAGATTACATTAGATGAATGCTATGTTCATAATGCGCACTCACTCTTTATACCGATTCCGATCGGAACGACATATCTCTGTCTGCGTGTAGTGGCGAGCTAGCGAGTGTATTGTTCAACGATACCGAATTTGATTTAGTTCCAAAGGAACGAGTCCGGCGGACTCGTTCCTTTTTAAAAAAAAACCGAAAGGAACTAGTCCGTAAAAGGAACGACATTGCCCAACACTATGTGGTAGTTTTAAAATGCGGGATCTCTGGAACATAAAGTAAGCGGAAAATAATAAATTCCGTGCCACGATGTAAATGTGAAAGTTTTTAAAAAAATCGTAATATCTTAGAAACAGTTGAAGGTAGTGTTACGATCAGGTGTGCGTGGCGTGCGGACGCAGTGTGTGCTCCACCTGATGCAACTTAGTAAGAAAAGCGGTACACACGAGTATGATGCTTGGAGTCGCTGTAATGATTAATAAAAAAGAAAGATCGTAAAGAAACGTAACGATAACTTTATTGTAATAATAAAAAAAAAAAAAAGAAAAAAGAAAAACTGACCACGTGTTTGCTGACTTCTGGTGTTAAGATTAATGTAAAAAGAACAGCACGTGGTTGCTGTATTCTGATATTAAAATTAAGGCAAAAAGAAGGACTAGCACGTGGTAGCCGAATTCCTGAGATTAATTTAAAAGTGACGCAATTAATCCGTTTCTATAAGTGAATAGTAAATGATTGCTAGTGAGAGCAAAGTTACTGGCAATTACCAGTTAAAAGAATATAAATAGCAACAGTAATGAAACAAAATAAAAGAGAGCGATAGATACGTTTTAAATAGGATTACTTAGCTGTAGCTTGAAGTTGAGTTCGAAGCTTTTGTGTATACTGGAGGGCAGCACGTGGTTTCTGTGTTTCGAGTTAAAAAAAGGTCGCTGCGACGGCAAAATTAACTGAAGAGAACAGAGATTACTTAGCTGTAGCTTGAAAATAAGGGGGCTTCGAAGCTGGTTTTCGAGTCAAAACGAGTCCGTCACAACGGCAAATTAATTGAACTGGAACAGAGAGCGCGCGTAGCGTGCAAACCCCTTATAAAGGCTCGGTAAGTAGGTACAAAAAAAAATGAACCAATAGCAACGTCCAGAGATGCACAAAGGATCATAAAAGACGAAGCGTCTAAGAGGTTGGCGCGTAAATGAATGAATTTAAAATAAGCGAGTTTAAATTTCGTGGCGCGTAAGTTAAATATTTCCGCGCGAAAAGGAACCGCTAAGTGACGTAACGGTTTTTCTAAAGTCGTAATTGCAATTGCCAGATTAAAAGTAAAGAGAATGAATTTTAAAATTGCCTTCAAAATGACGTTTATATCGCTGATGTCTATGATTAAAAGAAGCGAAATGAATTACTGAAATCAATGTCATTTCGATTCAATACAAAGTGTAACAGTAGGTATAGGGAACACTAACAGAATTTTGTGTCGAATTAAAAAATGTAATAATATACAGGCTGTTTCAGTTAAAATAACAAAATTCATCACGACTTCCGGTTAACCGGAAGTGTAAAACACATATTTTAGAAAAAAGTAAATACCCCAGACAATTACGAACCTCAATTTTTTAAATCTGAAGGGTTTCTTTAAGCTTGAAAACTTCTAACTAGCCACCTCCGTGGAAAAACCTGTATATTATATTGTAATACATACATAGCAGATTAATTTATTTTTTTGAGAGGAAGGGAGGGCCATGAGCCATATAACACGAGCTGGATGTAGAACGAGTTCGAACTGTCCTAACGGTCTAAATAAGCAATCTAAATGTTCTCCGTTTGGTAAAGATGAAATCGGTACAGTGGGGTTCTTGCTGAGAGAGCTTTGAGTAGTCATCCATTGAGAATATTCTAAACAAACAGCTGTAAGTTTGTCAAAGGTTAAGCCTATGGGCAAAAGTCCTTACAATTTTCAACAATAATTTCTAATTTCATTTGAAACGCCTGATACTTGCTGGAAATCCATATTAGTAATGGGTTTGGAGTAAAACACACAACAGTTTACCCAATTTCACAGTTTATTAAACACAAGTAACATGACATGTTTCGGTAACGCTGTAGCTTCAGTAATAATTTCTGAGTTAAGAAATTTTATATTTATAACATACTCATTTTATTAGGCACACCAGGTTATCAAGTTAATGGACCGTTCACCCCACAAACACCGGGTACAATGTACGAGTCAGGCTTCAGTCCGTTCCAACCAAGTCCAGGCTATCAAAGTAAGTACCTGCACCGCAAGCGCTATTCACAGCGTCAACCCGTGTTTGAAATATATAGCTTAATTCTATCCCGTATTTTTCTGACATATACAACAGAAAGATATATTCTACATTCTACAAACAAATACGTAAGAAACATACTTTTTCTATGACAAAATTTAAATTAAAAAGAGAAAATTTGGTTAAAAAAAACAAGCACAGTTTGTAGCAATAAAATTTGAAGATGTCCTATATCTTCCCTTTGATGTATTTATTGTTGAAACATTTCATATCTAACTATATTAATAAGAAAACTATTAAGATAATTACGAAAATTAAATCCTAAGTAGCTTATCTCTGCTGCTCTATAAGAAGTAAATATATTACCGTTACTGTACAATAGGCGTGGTATCTACTCCAAGTCCAGCTGGTGGATACGGTCAATCACCGGGAAGTAATCACCCCTACAATACACCTAGTTCTGGCTACAGCCCTAACATGCCTTACAATCCACAAACTCCGGGCGCAGGCATTGACGTTCTCCCTATGGTCGAATGGCATACTGTCGACATCGAAGTCCGTATTAGAGATAGCCACGACGACAGCGGCTTGGCCGGACAAACTGGAGTTATCAGAAGCATCAACGGTCCAATGTGCTCTGTATTTTTACCCGAAGAAGACAGGGTTGTTAATATATTATGCGATCATTTGGATCCTGTGCAGCCGATGCGCGGAGATTACTTCAAGGTATGTCTTAATTTAATAAGTGTAGAGTCGATATTATGATTTCTATCCGTTTTAAGGTGATTATCGGCGAAGAAAGAGAAGCTATTGGGGAACTGTTGTCGATAGACCAACACGAAGGCGTGGTCAAAATTAAGACGGATATAAAGATGTTGCCGTTGCAGAATTTATGCAAAATGCGTAAACCGGATCTGTAATTCTTTTAATTCTAAAGTTTACATACACCATGTAATGTTAATATGATCTATTTAAGGTAAATATAGTTATAAATAAGTTACTTTTTGGTGTTATTATTCTGATCTCTGCACAAAAACATTGATTCAGGGATTACTTTTTTTTTTTTTATTAAAAGTGATTTATAGTCTATAACTGGTTGCGTTTTTCGCTGTTCTCTGGTATGGCATTACGCAAAGAATGGATAAACAACTTTTTTTTTGTCTTTAATGCAGACCTTGCAAATGGATTATAGTTAATCGCGACCCGAGTCTTTTCGATTTTTTTTCAGTTATCAACTTGCAGTCGTTTTTTAATCATTTCTGTAAAAACAAATTTTAAACTGCGAGTTTAATAAATCCATACCACCCAACAAACAAAATAAAATTAAATATTATCGTGAGGTGCTACTCCAAGCGGTAGAGGGACGCATTATCAAGAAATTCCGACAGGCTACTCAGTTTAGTGTAAAACCAATTGTAAAGCAACGTGGTAAAAGCAATTCCACATTACTATTTATTTACTAATAAGCGCACAACACAAACATAACCTAAGAAAAAAACCGTCGGTAATAGTTAGTGGTGGGCACTATCGATATTTTCAACTATCGATAGTCGGACCAACTATCGATAGTTATCGATAGTCGACTATTGATAGTTGACTATCGATAACTATCGATAGTTGACTATCGATAACTATCGATAGTTGACTATCGATAGTCGACTATCGATAGTTATACTAATATACTAATGGAAATTGTCTTAACACTAGTATTTTGGTTCATTGTTTCATCACCAAATTCAAATTCAATTTATTGCCATTTGTAAAGAACAATGTATCGTCAATATATACATATATATAAATATAATTAAAATTTAATAAAAATAAATAAATAATAGTGTACTAGATGTGCACATTGACGCACATTGATATTACAAAAGAAGGAATTAGTTCTACTCAATGAGTAGTTGATGATTGATAACACATTCTTTTTTAATTAACAAGACAATATAAAATAACACAAACCTTTAGGCTACTCAGAAAAGAAAAATAAATTAAAACAATGCTTGTCGTGTTTCCATTGAATTTGGGCAAATTTTAATATTTATAAACAAAAATTTAGATATTGTTTAGACTATGACCGTTTTTTGAGGCATTTTAAATATAAACAGAATTGTATTTATTTTATATATTAGAATGTTATTTACTTTTTATTTTTAAATTATATTTATTTTCAATTTTATTTTATTTATTTCAATTGTCATACCCATATTTGCTTTGTGAGAATGTGTTAACGGCAGCATTGAGCATTTACATATATAATCGGTAAGTTAAATCATTTTTTTTTAATTTTTAAAATCAAATTTTTGTTGACTAATATATCAGGGATTCAGAAGCCGCTCACTGTAAGTACTTGTCAGAAGACTGCAAAACCAATTGCGCAAATTTTCACATAAATTATACAATATATTACTGTTATGATTGTAACGCAATTAATTATTCTCATTATATTGCTGTAAAATATAATTTATTATGTATCTACACGTTTAGTTATCTTCCCGACTTACATTAACTTACTTTTGGACAATCCATATTATCATCTAAAGGCACTTTTCACGGTATTTTTAGTTATACAAGACAGTTCCCAAAATTACATCTCGCGAACAAAAATTGTTAGACACTATCCGTATATCAATAGACGGACCAATTCTCATAAATTGGCTAATTTTTATCAATACTGAACTAATCAATTTCTAAATGTTCTACAAGGGATTTACATTATTTTACTGTCGAATATTATGTCATCGATAGTTATCGTTAGTCTACTATCAGCAATTATCGATAGTTCACTATCATTCGATTTCATTTCGATAGTGAACTATCGATAGTTACCGATAGTCAACTATCGATAATTATCGATAGTCAACTATCGTTAGTTATCGATAGCTCACTATCGATAGTCAACTATCGATAGTTATCGATAGTCAACTATCGATAGTTATCGATGGTCAACTATCGATAGTCGAAACTATCGATAATTATCGATAGTCAAAACTATCGATAGTGCCCACCACTAGTAATATGTTGCATCTTCCAGGTGGGTGTCAGATTTATGAAAGAATATAAAATTTCAAATCGTCGTGTAGTGCGATATCTATCCGAAAAAGAAATCGCATCACTGATGAAATTATGAATTCCATAAACATTGCAGCTTCTTGGCTTTTTGTATCATATCATACTAACCGACAATTCTATTCTTATTCTAGTACCTATTTGTGATAAAGCAAGAGTTTTGCTTCCCAATCATCAGTATTTCTTAACATACAGAAACAAAGAAGTAACTCTAATGCATTTTCTCTTATAGGTTCTTTATTATAATGTAACTCATTACTACTATTCTACAATTTACAGTTACAAAATTGATTTTCTTCGAAAATTTGTAAAGAATATATAATGTAATTATATGTAGCTATATTATGACATTAAAAAAAATATGGAACAGCATAGAAAAGTAAAACCTCTGGGATTGCAATAAAAAAAATGAGTTGGTTAGAAAATAAGTACCGAGCAACTTCTATGCGATTAATCTTTAACAAGTTTTACGCACTTTTCTGTGTGTGTTTTTTTTTTAATTTTAGACAATGTTAAAAAACTATTAATGCTTGTAAGTTAAGAAAGAAAGCGTGTATATAGCACGTTAATGGATTTATAACCTGCTTAGTATTCGGTTTGTTAAAACCGAAAAGTTTTACATATATCTTTATTATAAAATTTGATAAGCAACAGTCATTATTAGCAGACGCGTTTCGTGCATACATTTTATTTTCATTACTATTATTTACAAAAAAAAGCTAGAAAACCAAGGAACGATTAACATACAAAATATCTACAAAAGTTCGCGTGTGCGACGATTTCGTACCTCATTTTCTTTCTTTTATTTATTAATAAATAATTATTGCATTGTATTATAATTGTTTTTTTCCAATGTTGTGTGTGAAAGTTGTGTATGTTTAGTGATTATTAGTAATCACATATATTACGAATAAAAATAAAAAAAAAATTAATACTGATAATAATAGAAAAATAATGTCCCTATGCAGGGCTCGAACCCGCTCGAACCTATTCAACTTCCTGGTAAAATTAGTAATTCGTGCCCTCAACTAATTGGGCTACACATACACTATTGAGTCGTATACATGTAATTCATTTAATTTTGTGTTTCG
Organism: Cetonia aurata; assembly: GCA_949128085.1. NCBI lineage: Eukaryota > Metazoa > Arthropoda > Insecta > Coleoptera > Scarabaeidae > Cetonia > Cetonia aurata. The sequence goes on along the minus strand of OX421889.1, from coordinate 22,200,521 downwards.
CAGTTTTTGCCTACTCCTTGTGAGCCTCAACGAGTATTAGCTGCTGTACTCGAGGATCCATTCTCGGCCCCATACTTTTTCCATGTACACTTCCCTGCTCCGAACTGTACTGAAAATCATTTTTATGCTGATGATTCACTACTTTATCACTCCTTTTCATTGCATAATAAAGACGAAGCGATACGAATGATTAATGATGATTTACATGCTCTATGCATCTTGTCTGAACAACAATTCCTGAAACTTAATCAATCTAAATGCTCTGTTACTATCTTTGGCAAACGACATGCATTGCATACCTTCAATGATGTTGTGATTAAGGTTAAGGATCAGGTTCTGCCGGTGGTCGATAATACTAAAGTATTGCGGTTAACTATTGATGGCAACTTACGCGTTATTCAGCATGTTAGTTGCCTTCTGAAATCCTGTTATTGCAAATTAAGACTTTTATTCAACAACAGACACCTCTTCAATCAAAGATTGAAGTTGCTTTTGTGTGAGACTCATCACTGCTCTTCTGTTTATGGTCCTTGTTTAACTAGTTTTGAGAGAAATTGTATTCAAAGAGTACAGAAATCATGTTTAAGGTTTGTGTATGGAATTAGGAAGAAAGAAAGAATCTCTCATGCTCTGAAATGGGCTGGCTGGTTGGATATGAGCCATTGCCGGGTCTTGCATGCCTCTTAACATCAATGTTCGCCATAGACATAAAATAGAGGCCACGGCACTACACTGAAATGTTTAAGCGGTGCTTTTCATACCAAGTTGCCACTGTCATGAATTCTGTTCCTTTCAGTTACGACAGTTTGTCGGTGCCGGTATTCAAAGCTAAATTCAGGGAATTTCTATCCTTCAGTCATATGATCTGATTAATTTTTCTTGTTCTACCGATTTTTGCAACATTCTGCCAGGTTTACATAAGTATAAGCAGCCTTCATGTAGGTATTTTAACAGTATTACAAGATGTAGGAAATGTACTTATAATTTATAGATTTATTATTCGTATAATATATATGTATTATACTATTATTATGTGTTCGAGAAATATGTTGGATATTAATTTTTGCATAGGGGTATATTAATAACAGACAATGTCTGACGTACTCCTTTTGATGTACTTTTTTTGGAATTACATGTATATCAATAAATGATTTATTCTTATTATTATTGTATATGTCTACGATTCTTGCAAATCAGGATATAAATACGTTTAAACTTATGGTCGCCAAGGCACCTTTGGTTGCGAGGTAACTCACACAGCATCTTCACTACTAACGAATGTTCAATCTTATTATAAGTTTGTAACTTCTGTTATTATTTGGCATGACGTTTTACTGAAAATCGATTTGTTGAGTAAAATGTTACATGGTCCTTCTACGAATATTAAAACATCTCTAAATTATTTAAACAATTTGGTGCACTATTTTAGAAACTGCCGTAGCGATAATAATTTTGAAGAAATCTGCTTCGGCAATTGCAACAAATTTAGAAATCGAAGCAAATCTTCCAGATATTCACACTATTCGTAGAAGGATTAAACCAAAATTATTTGATTACAAACACGCTGATGAGCCAATAAATTGCCCAACGCAAAATTTTAAAATGAATTTTTTTAATTGAATTCTTAATCAAAGTTCGATGTCCTTAAGTGAATGATTTGAACAGAAGTAGGTAGTTTTGTTGTTGTTTTTACTTAGAACTCTCTGCTTGTTTTTCATGAATAACTAAACAATTTCACACTGTAAACTTACACCGTTGAGTCAAGGAATTGTGTACTTTATAAGTAAATATAACAAGGAAATCAAATCATTTTATCTGCAAATATGTGCGCGAAATTTAATAATGAGCAAATAGTACCGCTTCGTTCCTTCCATAGCCGCTGCATTATGATTACCTAAACAAAACACCGTTATCGGTTAACTATTTGTTGATGTTGAAAGCATGTTGTTGTGTCTTTATACTTATCCATATAAAATAAATATACGTCATAATAATTTTAAAGAATCGGTTCAAGAAACGATATACCGATGTAAGATTTAGTTGTAAGAACGGAAGTAACTAGTTTGCAAAAGGAACGATCATGTCCAACACTAAGAGCAATTCGTATGCCATTAGGTCATAGCTTAAGACTAAAAGACGGTGCGTATATTGGCCACTACACGTAACTACTGTGTGCCCACAGGTTTATTTATATCCTTATTTATAAATGTCCACAAATGGTATCAACAAATACACATTTCTAATCTTTATTTTTTATTTAGTGGTACTAAGAATTTCTAAATATAACAATACATAAGTACATTCACAACATCTTATAGCTATATAATTTTATGGTGTTTTTCTTTATTACAAAATAGGATTTATGAATCATTATACATATTTATTTAATAAGTAGATATATAAAGATCTGTTTTTCTCTACATTAAGGCGCTTATTTAAATAATAATTGTTTGGGTGTTAAAAAAGGAAGGTGCATATATCATATATTTATAATTGAAGGTGAAAAATAAAAGATGGGCCGATTATAGTGTTGATTATGCTGTGTTTGTGCAAATATCCTGTTGTTAAGCTTTTAGATCTCTATAAAAGAAAGAATTAAGGCATCTCAATATAAAAATTATTTTACAAAAATAAAAAGGTATGTATATACCACTTAAAATTATGAAATATTATAATACAAAAATAGAAATTTATCGTAAAATAAAGCCAATTCTTTAGTCCCAATATTAGCACTCTATATCTGTTTTAGTATCTATCGAAGGCATTTCCCGTCATATTTTGATTTTTTGCGATTCTATTCGTACAATTTCCCATAACGTTGGTTATACCCATAAATATAAATTAAATATGTAAAATAAAAAAAAAAGAAGTTTGTATAATCAATCATAATAGCGGAATGAAAATTTAAATATTCTAGTTATCTGTCACACTTGCTAAAGCATTTAAAACACTACCATTTATAATTCAATACATAATGAATTATCCAAATTGTTGCCGTGTTGAATACGATGATAAATATTATATTAATTTTATGTTAAAAAGATGTTAATAAGTGACTAACCTGAATGAGTAATAAGAAAAACCACAAACCCACATTACTTATCGTCGGTTCTCATGCTTTAAAAAGGAGGTATTGTAAATAAAAGTTGCTAATAAATTAGAGAAAGAATTATACACTGTTTCTTACCCACTAAGCAAAATTCAATTTTTTCCACAATAATTTCTAAAGTAACTTTTATGCTAGGTATTTTTAATATTTTCATGTTGATGAAGTCATTAGAGATAGTGTGGGAAATTTAAATTTTACTTTACAAGATTAATAAAACTATTATACAGCATAACTGCAAACATACACCGTTTACAGTGTTTGCGATTTTATATTTCAAGCCTTAAATTAATACAAATCACCAATGAATGGTATTATGTACCATGGTAAAGCTGTTAATATGAAAGTACCTATAATATTTATTTTCTAAAATGATGGTTATAAAATAGCGTTTGAATTTGACACTGAGACGTTAACACTACTACCGTTATTTTTGTAGGTGGCGCTACGTGCTATTCTGGCGACAATATGTAAATATCATACTATCAAAGACGAAAAAACTAGGCGAACTCTAAATGCGACGTTTTTGTTATAACTAATTCCGATTTTATTATACGATAAAACAGCGCGTGGAATGTGTAAACAGCAAAATAACACGTAGAGCACCGTTTTCTAACTTAAAACATCGTCAACGCTACGACCAACGTTAGTAAGGCAATACCGAGTGGTTGCTGGATTCCTGCGCTGCTCTTCTCGCATTCGGCTGGTTTATCGTGATCTATGTATTTGCACAAAGTGACGATGAAATTCTTTTGGGCATCAGCGCTTACGGTCGCGTCCAATTTGCTGTTAAATACTACTGTTGGAACGGACACCAGAGGGTCTTGTAGAGCATGTGTTTTTTGCCCTTGTATTTCTAACAGTTGGTTCCCTGAAACAGAGAGGAACAAAGTAAATGAAATGATTTGTTAAGGGCGTGTGCATAAGGGTACAAGTTCTTAGTTAGGGAGTAGGGAACTATTAGGACGCTCCCTCGCAGCCAGTTTGTGTACTAATATAGCTCTATTTCAGTCTTTCCATATGATTATCCCTGTCTTTTCGTTGTTGCTATGTAAAATAACGGTCGTTCCTATAAACAAACTGTCCATTTGACGCAATATTTTAATATTTAGGCTTTGTTTTGTGCATGTTTCGTGGCCGTTTATTAAAAATAGTTATTTGTATCACTAGGCCAGAAACTATAGTTTTGCGAGTGTGAGTACGGTTTGTGGGGCCGAGGCGATGCCGAGGTCTCACAAGTGCGAATACTCGCAAAAGAGTTTCTGGCCGTGTGTTACACACTATTTTTTAATAATAATAATAATAATAATAATAATAATAATAATTGTCTTTATTGTACTGTATACAAACGTATATGAGAACAAAATAAAAACTCACAAATAAGTATATATAATTAAGAACCCATCCCTAATTTATACGAGTACAACCGCAAGGTGAGATTCGGAGACTGGCAAAGCTCATCTCCGCTCTTCCATCTAAACCTTAAGTATAGATTAACAATAATAAAAAGAAAAACATGCCTAATATTGTAAGGAAACTATAACAAAAAAATGATAAAACTAAACTAAACTAACATGATATACTGCGATGCACCAGCCACCAACCAACGAAACGAAGCGCACAGGAATCAGGGCAATTGTTGAGAATCGAGGAGAATTTTGAAATATTTATTTCGACTTTGTAACAGACTAAGATTGGAAAAATCATCGTTAAATTTGTTATAGGATTTATAGATGTGGTAAGTGAAACTCCTTTCAAACATGGTAGTTCTATGTTTCGGGGGGGAAATTAAGTTACGGTATCTTGTACCAAGATAATGTAGGTCTCTACGAAAAATTATTTTTTTATAGAGATAAAGAGGGGCTTGTTCTGTAATAATTTTAAAGTAATATAGCAGCGTGTGCAACTCCCTCCTATTAACCATAGATAACCACCGAGCATCAACAAGTTTATGTGAAATACGCTCATACTTCTTTATGTTATAGACTAATCTCAAGCAGTTATTTTGAATTCTTTGTATTCTGAGTGAAGTGTCCTTATCAATTGCTGGGTGATACACAGGAACACAATAATTAAATTGACTCAATACGAAGGAGTCGCACAGACGCCTCCTAACTGACGTCGACAAACAAGCCTTATGCGCATAAATTTTTTTTAAGTTAATATAAGCACATTTTATATACTTAGAAATTTGAGCACGGTATCTAAAGGTATTGTCGAGCATCAAGCCAAGGCTACGGCCGCTGTCGACACACTCCACCCGCTGACCCCCAACCTGAATGTTCACCAAGGGCCTCAAAAGCTCACAGCTGTTTTTATTACCAAAGAGTAGTAGCGAGGATTTGCTAGGATTTAATAATAGATTATGCTTTTGTGAAATGTGGTAAACGGAATTTAAATCAGTACTAAAGTTCTCCAAAGATTCAAGATAATTTTCAGGTGGAAACGACAAGTATAATTGAGTATCATCCGCATATACATGTGCGGAAACGTATTTAAGATCTTTAAACAAGAATGAAGTATATAAGGTAAATAACAAAGGGCCCAGTATAGATCCCTGCGGGACACCCATACTCGTGGGAAGGGGCTCAGATAGGAATGTGTCAATTTTGACGCACTGACAAATCTTAATTTTGTTGTACATAATAAAAGAAATTAACGCTAGGGAGTTAACAGTACAGGTTGGCAATACATATTACGTATGAATTTTGAATTGGAAATCAGGGTTAAGATATCTTAGTGTTTTGACGTTTTAATTTTCTTGGTAGTTTTGATACATATTCATCAATAATAAGGACAATGGAGACCCCAGCTCATATTACAGAGGTTGTGTGTGAAGTTATTCACCATTTATTACCTATAAAATCTCGAAAATAGAATTGGAAAGAATATGAATTAAGAGATTGTGTAGCGAGAATTCTGTCATCTGTCATCGAATCTATAATTAATGGCGGAAATGTCAGTAATTCCAATATAGTGTTGCCAACCAATAGTGGTCTTTTTGGCGGCCTATGCCGGAGAATGGTAAGTTTCCGGCCGATTTATAGTAATGCAAAATCAGTGTTTCTGGACGGAGGTGCAAAAAAATAAATTTTTGCTGGTTGTTGCTATGTAAAATAACCGTTATTGCTATAAACAGCAACCGGTCCAGTTGACGCAATTTTTTAGTATCATTTTAATATTTAGGCTTCGTTTTGTGATTTCTGAATGAAATTCGCGAAATTTTTGTATAATAAGTTTGTTTGTACGTCTCATTTTATCACAGAATGTCGAAATAGAAAATATTTCATTAGGAACGCACTTTCAACTTAAAATATGCCAGGTAATACATTAATAAAACATTTTGTTGGCAAACATTTACTTTCAAGAAAGAAACCGTTTTCTATATGCATTGCAAATTGCGAACGCGAAGAAACCAGGTTTACAATACTTGGGGTGGAGAGATTTCATGAAGGGTTCGTAGATTTTCGAAAAGAACAGCAATTGCAATTGGCAGATCACTTATTAGTGTTTCTCGTAGAAGGCATATAGGGAAACTGGATTCAACCACTGTTTTTTACTTTTTGTGAAAGTGTAACACCTTTGATTCAAATTTTTATCCATGTTGTATCCATCCCAGCGGCTACAGTGTGCAACCAAGGGGTGAATAACCAAGCCGCAATTAATTTGCTTATTAACGAAGCGAGGAGCACTTACAGAAATCGAAATAGTGAATATAGAGGATTCGATTTTGAAGTTGTTCACCAAGAAATTATTCCTTTGATTATCCACATTTAATGAATCTTTTAACGGTCACTGCCTGAAATATTGACCATTGACAGTTTTCAGATGCCAAGGAGAATTTTATCTGCCTCATTCGCAGCCATGGTGTAAGGAACACAAATCCAACATGCAGTTTATTTTTAACATCCTTTAAAACATTTACGTTGAACAATTTCATGTTCAGAGCACGGGCAAAGTTAGTGGTTCAATTGTGCAATTGAATTGTGTAATAGTTTCAAGCGAAGCACTGGACACATATCGTGGTGAACGACTGTAGTAGAAATTTTGCAGTAGTATGCCGTGTAGGTATATCAGTTCTGGGCGAACAAACCACACTCATTCGCTATCGGCGTTGCCTGGTAACTTTTTTCGTGCAACATTGGAGAATTGACTATCTGGTACGTGCTTTGTTCATGTTATATAATTCAATTAGTTGAAATTGTGAAATGGCTGACAAATTTTCGGCTAGACAACTGATTTCGTTAACGGTGGCAAAGTAAACAGGTGCAATAAGGAATTTGTTCAACCACTTTTGCTTACTAGTGATCGTATCTATGATTTACTTCATACGCATGTGTGTTTATTTTGCGAAACATTTACATTAAATTATTAAACAATGAGAAATTGGTTATAATAATTTAACCACAAATGCACCTGAACATTGATGTCCAACTCAAATTTTATGTTATTTTATAATCAATGCAGCAATATTTTAAGTCGCAACTTATCAGTTGACGGCCTACTGTGCGATTTATTAGCTAAATTAAAAAAGTTATTAGAAAATGTTGATTTTACTTTGTTTTATTGCGAAAAACATCAACATATTCAACATACTTTTATTAGTATGTTAATAAACATTCACATTGCACACCTACATATATGTTTAGTTTCTGATTATATTTTTGTTTGGTGTTTACGGATAAGTAATTGATCAGTTTACACAAACTAGTTGGTATTCTGTATTTGTAATTTATTGTATTTTGTTTCAATCTGTTTTTATATTAAGCTAGATTAATTTAGCAATTAGTGAATGTTACTGTAGAAATATATAGTCATTCCAGGCATTTTTTTTTTACGAAGTGTGATTAACTTTTGTCAAAAATATGGCTGTACACATGGATATTGACGGTATTTTATTGCTTCAAATTTTATATTTATGTACAGTTGACGAAAATAAAAAATAGGACAACTTTTATAACGCATTTTGACTAAAAGTAAGCGTCTTAAATGCGACTTTCATTTTTATGGTATGTCTGTCAGTTTGACATATAAATTCATATATTTGTCATAAAGTTGAAATGCCGCAGCTAAGTCTTTTATCGAAAGCAAGGATAATTAGCAAAGCAGAAAATGGTTGGTCTATAAGAAGAATTGCAGAATTGTATAATATTAATCGTAATACGGTGCATAAAATTCTCAAGAAATGGAGAAACGAACAAACTCTTAATAGACAGCCCGGTTCGGGAAGACCTAAAAATTCTACACCCTTGCAAGATGATGCTTTGGTAATGCACTTGAGGGAAAATCCTTTCGATAGCGTAGTTGATGCAGTTGCAGCTAGTAATTACCCTGGGTCTTTACGCACAGCTCAGAGTCGTGTAAGAAAATCGGAGTTGCGTTGTCGTTATGCTGCTCGCAAGCTAATTCTCAAACAAGAACATAAGGAAGCACGTCTAGGTTTTGCTTTGGAATTTTTTGTTTTTGATATAGATTTTTGGAGAAATGTCATTTTTACTGATGAGAAAATATTTCAATCAATGAATTGTGGCCGAGTTAGAGTGTATCGTCCCGCAAACACACGCTTTGAAGAAAAATACATTAGTAATAATGATAAAAGTGGACGATTTTCGGTAAATATGTGGGCGTGGATATCTATACACGGACCAGGTGTTTTGTGGCATATTGAAGGCAGATTTAACGCCAATTCTTACATACAGATACTTGAAAATGTGATGCTACCTTCCGTCGCCCATTTCTTTCCGCAACAGGATTACATATATCAGCAAGACAATTGTCCAATCCACAAAGCCAATAATGTCACCAACTGGTTTACAGAAAATAATATAAATGTTCTAGACTGTCCAAGTCGAAGTCCAGACTTAAATATAATAGAAAATGTTTGGGGGTTTTTAGTAAAAGTCATTGAAAAGCGCAATGTTAGACCCAGAAATTCAGAAGAATTATTAAATGTGCTAAATGATGCATGGGAAACTATCTCTGAAGAGTACTGTATCCATTTATACAATTCATTGCCTAGAAGATTTAACGAACTTATACGCAAAAACGGCGCCATTATTAAATATTAATTTTTAAATGTTTCTATTATTTGGTTGTATTGTTGAAACTAATATTTCCTCGTGAATTTGCACGCAGTGTATTTACCTGTTATCCTGTCATAAATCAAATTGACATAAGTTACAATTACATTAGAGTAATAAAGTTGTCCTATTTTTTATTTTCGTCAACTGTACATCAGAAGTATACTGTCTAAAATCCATTTTATTATTTCTACAAAGGAGCTAATTGAAAAACTATCACACTGACAAAAGTCAATGCTAGGTTTTTCCACTATCACCAAACAACAATGCACAATCTCTCGACGCGCGTTTCGCTAACCAAGTTAGCATCATCTCTATCTCCTGATGATGCTAACTTGGTTAGCGAAACGCGCGTCGAGAGATTGTGCATTGTTGTTTGGTGATAGTGGAAAAACCTAGCATTGACTTTTGTCAGTGTGATAGTTATTGTTACACCAAAGGTTCCAAAACCCAATTACTGGATGAGCTAATTGAAGTTTGTGTGACATTTTAACGTAAGTACAACGAACTAGATTATTTTTGTTATTATTTTCATTTCTTTTATTGTGGTCCCAGTATTATATACTTTCAAAAACAGATTAATTACGATAAAGCAAAAACATCAAAATTGTTAAAAATGGACTTCAGGCACTATAATGATTCCTAAGTTTCGGTGTTGAAATGTTGAAGCCTGCTCCCACAGTCAGGTTTTCGTTGTTTTCCTTATTCCTTGGCAAATGATGAGGGACGAACAACCTAACTCATATTCTGTATATACAATTTATACATTTATATTATTTTTGTTTTACCATTTACGTAATTTATTCTGCGCCATTCTCGCAATGGCCAGATTAGTTCTCTTGCTCCAAGCCATTGCCCCATAAGTGATCATGGGTCTCACGATTGCTGTATACATCCAGAGCAGTATTTTTGGGTTGCAACCCCAGTTGTAACCAATACAAGTAGAAGACTGGTTAATAAAATATACTGAATTAAAGTTTGATGAGATTTTTCGTTTGACAAAAAAAACCTTTGTGAAACTATTCGATATCTACTTGCAGGAACAAGTCTTTGCCCTTGTAATTGATATTTATATCAACCAACTCAACATTTTCAGTATTACCCGCCATTTCGCACAATCTGGTACAATCAATTGAAATAATTGACAAAACCACGATACAACGGACACAACTGACATAACCTGTAATCTCAGCATACTAGAACTAACTACCTAGGGAAGTTGGAATGTTTTGGTTACGTTTCGTTACAGAAGAAGGTGACGTCATATGTATTCCCCTCTCAAACAATTTGCTCGCGAAAACACAAAAGTATGTTTTGGTATGCCACATTATATCATACTAAAGTTACTCGCTAAAACTCCCTATTTATCTTTACAGAAGAGTACGAGTTCGATAAAGCGGCATTTTCTAAATTCGAATGAATGCAGTAAGGTTGTACTTTCGGATGTGGTGGCCAAAAAATAATATTATTCCTGCTGTACGGGAGCGATTTAATGTTAATAAAATTTGATTTCAGCAGGGCGGTTGCCCAGTACATAACACGCGTAACTTGTTAAACACGGTTTTTGAAGACGGCCCTAGCAGCACAAATCATCGGCTAATGATCGGCTTTATATAGGGCCGATATCCTGATGTCGGGTCGATATCAAAGATATTGTGCCGATATCGGCTTTCTATCAGTATACGATATCACTGCGATACAAAAGATCCATTATCGGTAAAATATCGGTTGAACGTTTGATGTATCGGCTGATCATCGGCTGGAAACTCAAGACATATATCAGGGCGATATCATTAATAAACGCCGCTGCGATATTGATAGAAATGAGGTATATGGATTTGACTATTGTCATTTTTTTGACGATAGGAAGTCGGCTAATATCCTAAATCTATACGGACTGGTTGATTGAAATATAACCGCATTACAAGAGCGTTCAGATATAAAATTTCAACGTTTGAGACATCAATTGTGAAATTAAAATTAATATCGACTATAAAACAGTTTTAGAAGGTGAAGCGATTGATAACTTAAGAATATGCAAATGCAATTTTCTAACTCCGCCGTGATTATAAAAATTGGCATCTAAACGCAATGTTTATGGGAGTTAGATCTACGCGCAATATCTTACCACCACTACCTACCACAATCCATCATAGCGTTCCTTATTGCAGTGTGAGCATGACGACCAGGTGAAGTGGTTGCCATTATTTATTTTGTCGCTGCATTATAGTAAGCGTTGTGCACATTACAAAATGGGTGAATGAAGCTTATAAAGGTAAGGAAATTTTTATGAATAATGTTTTATGTATGTATCAAGTATATAATTTAATTTAATGATTAGTACTCATTTATTGTGTAAATATGCAGCGTTAACACAATGGAAGACGCTTGTAAATTTCTTATTTTACGTGAAAGCATTGTTTCTACAATATGTGTAGCGTAAAAAACATTTCGCATTAATAGAATAAAATAAATTACAAGCGTACTTCAGACAAATTAAAGCTTTTATACGATGCTGAATATATGCACTTAAGAAAAACACTTTTTTTTAGATACGTATGTGGTGCTTAATTGGGGGAGGTACGTTAAAGGAAGCATATATCTAATGTTACAACAAATCCTCTCGAAAAGTATTAATGTAAATTATTCATGAAAATAGAGACAATCCAAAGAAGCTTTTGATAAATTGGAAATATACATAGTATTTCTAGGTAATGTTATATGCATTATTATTTTATTTGTAACTTTATATCAAAACTGTTATTTTTATTTACAGAAGCAATTAGAGTCAAACAGCCGGATGGGACAGAGACGAATATCAATAGATGAGATGGGGGCAGAAAAGAAAGGAAGCAGAATATAACGTCTTTAGCGAACGAATAATTTAGACGACTGGATTTTTTTCAAGTATTACTTAGAATTTTTGTTGTTATTGATTTGTTAAAAATTAAACTAACAAATGTTAAATTACTTTTCGTTTAAAATATGCACATATTGAGTTTGTTTTCGGTTTCATGTTTTCCTAGTTATTTTCAGTTTTTGTTTTTATTAATTATGTCGTTAAATATTTGTGTCAATTACTCATAAATAAACATATTAAGTATTTTTATATTAGTACTTTTTCTTGAAATTTATTGCTTTATTTACTTTCTATTACATAAAGTCTTTCCTTCATTATGTATATTATTTTATGCGCATAATATTCTATTTTGTCATGAATTATTATACACAGAAAATGGTGGCAAACAATTTGAAAAACATTACATGTGCAATGTGATTATGAATCTGATGTATTTTTTCCGCATTGTTCAGTATGAATATGACTATAGAGACTGCCCCGAAATTAAATGTTCAAACACAAAGGTGTTATAGTGGCTGTGCAACTCAAGGGCGCTGCACCTGGGAGCATGTGAAATCGAAGAGGGAGAGTTACCTAATCTGGGGCCTTCGGACATTCTGCACTTCTTAAAAGGAATCAGACTGGACGGCCAGCTGTAAATACAGCGAGAAGAGGGGACACAATAGATCTTTTAGGTCGCACTGTACTATCACCCTAATATCACACATACATACATAGTGGCTGTCATTTGCAGTCGAACTAATCCTAGGTGTGCTTATTATTCGATGCATAGTTTACGAATCATTTATTTTTTCTAAAAATCTTCCTTCATATAAACGTTCATTAAATTATCAACAAACAAAAGAGTACGACAATAAGAATGAAGTTAAATTGAAATTAAACATTGTGATATCATCAAAGGTACATCCTTTTGTTTAACGGCTTTGATATTTCAGAAGACGTTGATGGTTTCTAATTTCTTTCTAAATTCTAACATTACAAAAAAATACTGTTTTTGCCTATAATTTTATGAACGTTTTTTGTGGAAGATCTTTATAAAACTCGCAAAAACCTTATTAGAATTGAATAATCACATATGGGGCTAATTTGACTCGAAATTATACTCTTTATAACCCTTTTCCGTTTCGGGAACTACTTTTGGGACAGCCTGTATAAATATCCACTATCGTGGATAGACAAACTACATACTTATATGTAGAAATTAGTCATCACAGGACGACTAAAACTTTATCGGCGGAGCATAGAAAACGTTGGGTAAGTATCAATCATGTATCGGTCTACTGATGATATTGTATCTAATTTTAATTGTATTGATATCGGATAGGTATTGGAGTTTCGATATCGGATAGATGTTGGAATTTCGATATCGGATAAGTATTGGAATTTCGATATCGAACCAATATTGCAAAATGTTCACATTTTGTATCGGTCAGCAATATCGGCGAAGCTTAGCCGACATCATGCCGATTCTTGTGCTCCTAGGGGGATAGGTAATTCGTGTGCTACTAATGATTTCCTATTATAACCCGTTTTTACATAATTCCATATATGGATACGGTGACCAATGGCCATCAAATCTAGAGGAATTGCGCGCGAAAATTATTGAAGTCAGTAACACTATCACTCCGGATATGTTAATAAATTTGCGTGAGAGGAAGGTTTATTTGAACATTTAATAAAAAATGCTCTCATGCTCTCAATCAAATATAGCGTATAATTTATATAATACGCCAACACTATTCACATTTCATACCGGCTAATATCGATATTTTTACACAGCCTTATTAAAAAAATCACCAGTTACCCTCGGTCATAATGACGCAATTTTCTATATCAGCCTGCACCGAAACCTGTTCGCTCTGCGCGCAAGGTTTCACAGGAAACTCGACGGGGTTCCTTGTCACCTTCGCCAGCATGCAGTTGATGAAGTCGACGGTTACTTTATTTTCACCATCCTTTCCCCGAGGGATCTTTGCCAGGGCGCAGGCGTGAATCTTGTTTCCTTTACATTCATCCGGACCGTGATGGCAATGGAATGTGTAGTCATTACCTTCTTTGGTAGTCTGAAAAAATGAAATTCAACATATTAGCATGGACAGATTACAAATGAAGAATCAGTACTTTGTTTTTGGGCGTCGGAAAATTCCAAAAATAGTGCGAATGCAATTGTTTCTGGCATTTTTTTCTTAAACTTAACCCTTAACTTATTAGGCCCCGTATCTGTTTACGTAGGTACCTATTTTGTTTTTAGGTACGTTTAGGTACGTCAGAATATAGACACTGGGAGTCCGATGACGTGACTACCATAACTTATGAACGTGTTACTGAAGCAATTTCAATCTAAAAATTGGACCATAGATGAATTGATGGTTGATTCAATGTATTATTTTTGGTCTCGATTTTGGATAGTTGTTTTTGTTGAACCGTGCGTACATAAAATCCATTTCGCCAATTTGTGGAATATAAATCGAAACCAAACCCACCTTAGCGTATGGTATTAGAGGCATAGTTGCAACATGGTTTGCTTCATATTTATATGATAGGGTCCAATTCGTTAAAATAAAACACATCACACCCGAAAATAATATAGAATACTTTAAATCTTACACTCTACCTGTTAATATGGGCGTGCCTCAGGGATCAGTTTTGGGACCAATACTTTTTAGTCTCTATATTAACGATATTGTACTTTTTTTTATCCGACATGTACTTAACCATTTATGCCGATGATATAGCCATTTTGACCACAAATGACGACGTGGACTATATCGCTAACACCTTGCTGTGTACTCTGTCGGATTGGTTTGCTCATAACAAGCTATCATTAAGCTTAGAAAAGACTAAATACATGATTTTTAATACTAGGCATAGAAATTCTGAGATTGGGCCGTTGTTCATAGATCATGTACAATTACAGAAAGCTGAATTCACGAAGTTCTTGGGTATTACTTTCGCGGACAACCTCGTGTGGAATGAGCATTGCCAAGATTTGGCGAATAAGATACATAGTAAATGTTACGTTTTTCGTTGTCTACGTTCACAGGTGACTATGGAGTGTCTACTCGCGTTATACACTCCGCCAAAAAAGTATCGCATAATTTAGTTTTGAATCATAAAAGTATCGCATAATCTTTGTTTGTAGCATAAAGTTGTAAATATACTTTAATGCGCTCTAAGATATAATTTCTATGATTGTTTAAATAAAATACAGGCCAAATAAAAACAAGAACTCATACTTGAGATTTTTATTAAAACAAGAAATTATAATTTTGGAAAGAAAAATGTCATAACAGTAGCTTTTAATACTGAGTATTGCCACCTCTGGCTCTTATGACCGCTCGCATACGGTTTGGCAGAGATTCGATTAACCTCCGTATATAAGCCTGATCCAAATTCTCCCACTCGTCACGGAGAGCATTTGCTAGTCCATGCAGGTCCGCTGGGGCAACATTTTGGGTTCGTATCCGTCTGTGAAGGAGGTCCCACACGTGCTCGATAGGGTTCATGTCCGGACTTACCGCAGGCCAATCTAAAACTGGAATACCAACATCGTTAAGGTATTCCTGGACGATTATTGCAACATGCGGTCGTGCATTATCGTGCATTAACATGAATTCGTTTCCTATAATTGGCGCATATGGTACTACATGTTCTTCTAAAATGTCCGTTATATACCTGTGGGCAGTCAGTGTACCTCTGTCTACTGGTACTAACTCTGTACGACCTGTTAAATAGATGCCTCCCCAAACCATAATAGAGCCACCAGCGAAATTAGGTCTAGGTCTGATATTACACTGCGAATAGCGCTCACCGTCTCGTCTGTACACTGAGATACGCCTATCTGAGGTGTAAAGACCAAATCTTGACTCATCTGTGAAGAGTATATTGGCCCAGTCATTAATGTTCCAATTTACATGTTCTCTGGCAAACCTTAAGCGAGCCACTCGGTGGTTCCTAGTGAGACGAGGGGCTGTTACAGCTACTCTAGGTCTTAATCCACTCTGTCGTAACCTATTCCGAATAGTTTGAGTACTCACACGAGTATTTCTGACTCTAGCCAAGTTGTTCTGCAATTGTCTCGCAGTTACATGTCTTCGACGTAATGCTTGTAGTAGTAAATAGCGGTCATCTTGGCGAGTAGAACATCTTGGACGACCTGGTACAGGTCTTCTACTGTAAATGCCTGTTTCCCTATATCTGGCTACGGCTCTAGAAACACTTGACTGATTGATGTTCATCAAATTAGCAACGTATGCTTGAGATCGTCCATCTTCGATTAAAGCAACTATAGCAGCCACTTGTTCTGAAGTTAAATTGCTCATTTTAGTTTTAAAAGCGTTGGTACAGAACTCTGACTTCGCACTTTAAAATTTGTCCGTATAGGAAGACTTTCAATAAACAACTGAACAAACCTTACACATATGCATTTTTCTAAATCTGTTCTTTTAGAAAAAAAAAAAAAAGTAAAAACGCTAAGTTCCATCATTTTGTTAGTGTTTTTATAGTTCACATACACGAGGCAAACTTTTTGTGAACGTATAAAAATATCTTGGTTCATAAATGCCCTTTTTTTAGTTTATGCGATACTTTTTTGGCGGAGTGTATTACGCAGAAATACATTCTCGGCTAAAATACGGGATTCTGTTATGGGGGTGCTCAGCAGCTGTGAGAAAGGTTTTCTTGGCCCAAAAAGCTGTGATCAGATCCTTAACGGGTGCTCGTTTTGGTGTGTCGTGTAAACCTTTGTTTAAAAAACTGAGAATACTACCGTTAGCCTGTAATTACATAATGGAAGCAGCAGTTTACGTTTTTAAAAATAAAAATGCTTTCAGATTAAATTCTGAATATCACCATCACTTCACAAGAAATAAAGATCAACTACATACAGCAGGATGTACACTTTCGGTTACAAGTTTGGGTTTAAAGAGTATGGGCATTAAAATCTATAATCACTTGCCCGTAGAAATTAAAGAAAAAAGCTCGATTTTTAGTTTTCATAACGGTGTTAGGGAGTTTCTTTTGTGTCACAATTTTTATGAGTTGTCTGAATATTTCGCATTGCGCACCTCGTGATAGCCTTTCGATCTTTTTAAGTTTCAACCCTGTCTTGTTTTCTATCAGTAATTTTGATTTGGTTGGTTTATGTTATTTTTATTTTTACTAGTAGAGTTTTACTTTTTTCTTTTTCTTTTATTCTTCTCGTTTTTGGCTTTCCCACATTATAAGAACTCTAATTTCGTTAGTTTTAGTTAATAAGTAGTCTAATTTAATTTAATTTAATTTAATTTACTAATATATACTTTTGTTTATTTTGAATGGTTACATACACATTTTGTGTCGCTTAACCAAATAAATTATTCTTATTCTTATTCTTATCTACGATTGTGGTTTCTTTACGCTCAAAAACGTAAGCATCCAAGATATATCTATCGCTTTCATATAGTTTTGGTGACGTATATAAAAATATTTCCAAATATCTAAATCGAGTATGGGCAACCTTTGCCATGTTGTGGGCCAAACTTTAGTGTGCAAATACGTTCGCGGGCCGCGTTTAAAAGTAGTGTTCATAATTTTTAGCGATAGATATCAGCCATGAAATAATACGACAATGCAATTTATTAAAATAAGAAAATTAAATGAAAAAAATTGGTACAACATTATAATTAAATCGTGAAATTTGGAATTATTACAAACTTCAAAAGTTAAATAGCGACGACGAAATCAATGAGACACTTGAGCTTGAATTTGGGAAACTAATCCATCGATGTTTGGATGAATTCCACTGATACAAAGACGTAAAGAATTTTCCAAATTATCGTCAGTCAGCCTTGTACGATGATCTGACTTCACAATATGTTACGTCGTCATATTCGGCTGATATTTCATCGGAAAACGCCTTGAACTGACGATGGTTAAGCCCACGGGATCGAATAAAATTGATGGTTTTTACTACCACATTCATAACAATCTGGAGTCGAATGGACTTGGATGGTGGATAATGCAATGAAGAACTATCAAATCATCTTTTTGCACATTTAATTCAGTTGCTTTTTCATACAAAATCCCGATGAAACCTTTACGTAAGCCGACCATAGAAGGTGCACCATTTGTGCATACACCAGCTAATTTTGACCATGGCAAGCCAAAACTTATGAATACCTTTTCAAATTCATTAAAAATGTCCTCTACTGTGGTGGTTCCTTTTAACGGCTGTAAAGCAAGCAATTCCTCAGTAACAGTGAACTCTATCAACACCTCGAATAAATATAGCCAGTTGAGCTGTGTCAGACAAATCGGTGCTCTCGTCTGATGCTATGAAAAATGATTCAAAACCAGCCATACGGTCAGTCAAAGTTGTTTTTATATCATTAGCCATCATTTCGATAAGTCGGGCAACAGTTCGTCTTGACAAACTAATTTTTTCAAATTCATTTTTCTTTTCAGGACACAAAACACTGCAAACTTCTAACATACACTCCTTGATAAATTCTCCTTCGGAAAATGGTTTTAATGACTTTGGGCTAAAGTTTGGGCCATCCACCCGCTTATATAGGCAAAATGAAGGAATGATCTAGAATCGTCTAGTGTAGAACATTTGAGAAGCAATAATCTTTTGTTGCGCCGCCAGTGAGGCGGCAAACATCAAAGGCTTTGATGTTTGCCGTCTCACCCTTTGCTGATCGCCGCCACTCGGCTTGCTCGCTCACTTGATTCCGCAGGAGCAAGCGACAAACCACATATCACTCGATCTTCCTCATTTGGAGTGAGTATGAGTAAGTAGTGTAATATTTTTTTTAATTGGAGCCTCGCGGGCCGGATCAAATCTTACGGATCCAAATCATTGATATATATATAACAAAAACAGAAGCGGCCCAAGCGTGGAGCCCTGAGGAACGCCAAAGTGTATCGTTTGCCAGTCCGATGAAATTTCTGCTCCGCACGAATCGTAAGCCACAACAGATTGTTTCCTATTTGTTAGGTAAGATCTTATAAGCTCCAAAGCTACTCCTCTAATTCCGATTTTGTCCAACTTATACAGAAGATGTTGATGATGAACACAATCACACGCTTTCGACAAATCCAATAGAGCGGCGGCGCAAATTTCACGTTCGTTAATGCCATCAAGAACCTTCTCAAAAAATTGGAACACCGCTCTCGCCGTCGACCTATCTCGGATGAAGCCGTTTTGATGCGAATGTAATATATTATGTTTCATTACAAATTTCACTATTCTGTCCTAAATAATCTTTTCAATCACTTTTGAAATGTTAGAAACAAGCGCCACCGGTCTGTAATTATTTACGTCACTTCTATCCCCTTTTTTTATAAATAGGTCTCACAATGGTATATTTCAGCTTGTCCGGGAATACTCCAGTCTGGAAAGCCATGTTTATTAAATCCGCTAAAGGGAAAGCAATGTTATCCGAACAAGTCTTGAGGAGGGAAGTTGGTATTCCCGCCATCCGTTGTTTTGGTGCTATTTAAGGTGTTAATAGCTCCAGCGACCTCTCGGTGATCAGTGAGATACAGCGCTATGGAATCAGGTATGTATTTAACGTTTTCTAGAGGAATGTTGTTGTTACTGTGTGTATATTTACAAGAATCTATGAAATGGTTGTTAATATTATTCAATATTGTTGTATTTTCTTGCAAGTCGTCACCAAAATCACTTAAGTTAAATGCTTGTTTTTTGGACGCGCCCGGTATCTGTCTGACAACATCCCAAGTTGCTTTACATTTATTTGAGGCATTACATATATACTCTGCGTATGACCTCCTCCGTGATTCCTCAATTATTCGCTTAAGATTGTCACAGTAAACTTTATACTCCTGCTTACTAACTTTGTTTTTGTTTACTTCTTCAAATAGCTGTCTCTTTATATACCACATGTTCTTAATTTCATCAGTAAGCTATCTTTTCTCAGACCCAGACATAAAAGTAACAATGTTTCTCTTCACGTGCTTATCGGCGATCATAGTAAGTTTCCCCAAAAAAATGTGGAAGTTTTCGTTTATTTCACTACTGTACATCACCTCTGTCTAATTAGTAACGTGTATCTCTTGCTTTATTAATTGCAATTTGTCCTCAGTGAAATGTCTTATCTGAACCCTACTCATAGCATCTGATATTTTATTTCCCAATCCCAACTTTATTCCTTGAGCGTAATGGTCAGATAAAGCCGAAACCATTACCTCACTTTTGTACCCTGAGACGTTGGTAAATATATTATCAATAATCGATTGTGACCGGTTAGTGACTTTTAATAGTAGGATGAAGACCATACGATCGGGTCAGATCTAAAAAGGCTCTGCTATGTATTCCATGTTGTCCTAAATCTATATTAAAGTCACCACTCAACAAAACCGTAAACCTAACCTCAGAAGATGCCTCCTGTAAGATTCCCTCCAAAATTTGCAGAAACTCCTCCACGCTACCTGTTGGTGGACGGTAAATATTAATTGTATTGTGTTTATTGATAATTATTAAATAATTTACATTATATTAATTAATTAATTTTATAAATGAAAAGGAAAATGTATACGGAAATTATTAAAATAGATTAAAGCAACCTGTAGCCACATTAGGCAACTTATAATGCAATGTAGAAACCAACATAACCTATATACTAAACGCAAGAGTGACGCATTTGCTGCCACAAAACGTGAAAACAAAGTGATAACAGCAGAAGCACAAAGAAAAAGAAATAAAAAAATGCTAAAAAAAAGGTTGTTTCGCAATAATACAAACGTAACATCTTTAGTTGCTTGACTACTAAGAACAAAAGTGAAATCTATAAAGTAAGTAAATAATTAATGTAAGACATGAAACAATAATATAAATTTCCACCAAGCAAAATGTTTGCTTGTCGGTGGATAAAACGGTTCAAGCAAAAGAATGTGAATACACATCACGGTCAATAGATATTAAATGTCAGATTATAAATCAACTAAACATTAATATAATATAGATCGATAATCTAAATTTAAGTAGTATTTTTTCAACTCTTTTTTTAGTGAAGATAAAGATTGCAAAGAGCGCAAATCCGGTGGTAATTCATTAAAAATTCTAGGCACCACTACATTAACACAAGACAGGCCATACTTATTATTACACTTCGGCACAACCAGATCATCCGCGCACAATGATCTTGTAGAGTGTTGATGTTCCACCCGTGGCAATTTCTCCCTTGAGAAGTAGTGCTCCATTAGCATGATGCAGTATGGTAAATGAGCTATCAATTTTTGTATCACACCATTGCCGCAAAGAATCAAAATAGGGTGTAAATTCCAAATCTGGCGAAAGAATATCCATGTTTTAAGTAGGACAAATACTTATAAAGTAAAAATAAGTAGGTAGTGTATGTTGCAGGTCTTAGAAAGTATGAGCAGGCAAAAAGAGAAATTTTAAATATAAAGTGATTATGACTCAGACTGGGATGCCAAATCCACTTCCCCCAACACTGGAGTCGCCGTAAGGATGTTAAAATCGTCTTCAGAGGAGATATTATGAATTTTTCCGCCTCCTTCTTTCCGGATCTTAATCACGCCCCCCGTCGCGACCCACACAAATTTCCAATCGGCTTCTTTGGCTCTGGTTTTGGCCTGCCAAAGCAACTCAAACCAACCGCTACCGAACAAAAAGATCATTTCCCCGCGGTGGCTCGATGATCAAAAGGGCAGGTTGGGTTATCTGTAAAAACGAAGGGTGTGGTTTCGCATCAAATAGTTTAATCGGACCACCTGTTAATGGACGTAGCTTTCATTCGCTGCATAGCTATGTCCGAATATTGCGGTGCAAACCGAGAAAATGAGTGCACATAATTATCACGGTTGCGTTTAAGACGTGAACTTATGCATTTAGGAACAGACCCTGGGTTATAAATGCGCAGACTAGGCAGTTGCCTAGTACTACAAGGCGCAAAAAAATGGGAAATAACGTTACTACACACTCATAATTGATTCCACTCCTGATTGTTCTCACATAGACCAATTGGCGTTTGTTGTGTGCTACGTCTGCCTCTAAGATGCTAAGCCAAGCCAGCTTCTCACTAGAATAGACCATACCTCTAGTAGAAGAGGCAGTTATCAGTTGTGTTGGATTTGGAATTCTCTCAAAGAAATTTCTGTAGATCGTATCCAGAAACCTGGTGCGCAAGTAAAAGCGATAGGACTTGGAAAGAAGTTTGGAAGTTTCGAAACAGCTTTCCTTTCTATTTTGTGAGGTGATATTTTGGAGAGGTTTGATAAATGCAGTAACAATTTAGAAAATGAGACCCTGAGGGCCGGTTGTACCAACTATAGTTAACTTCGAGGTTACGAGATCTGTTTGTCAAAGTTAACGGTAGTTCAGCGGCGCTTCTGTTGTACGAACGCCGGTCAAGCGATAGTCAGTTGACCGCTTGTGGAAAACAGTTGGTACAAACAAAAATTGTACGTGAAATAGACATTCTATATAATAAACAGGTAGGAGATAGAATTTTTCGCGCCAATCGTGACTTTTCGAAGGCCACAGTAATCGCAGGTAGTCTTAAAATATGTGTTTTGCATATTTTGTAAACTTCTGGCATATAAAAGCAATAATTTGGTTTTCGGGGGTTCATTTTCTCAGTGTATTTCAAGTTAGTAAGAATATTATCACGCAACCAAGTTAATTTTCTTAGTTTTTTTAAGAACAATTTTGTAAGGTAAGAATGTTATTATGGTTATGTGATATAATAATTTGCCGAAATATTGGTTTAAGCATGGAAAATAAAAAAAGGGCGGCAAATTTTTCTACCAGAGAAGAACATACTTTAGTTTCTTTAGTGAAAAAATATAAATATATGTTAGAAAATAAAAAAACAGATACTATATCAAATAAAAAAAAATTGGAAACTTGGAACGATTTGGCGAATGAGTTTAACGGCATATGCGGGGAAGTATTTCGTGATAGCAAAACATTAAAAAGTAAATATGAGAACTTAAAAAAACGAACAAAAGAAAAATTTGCTGCTGAAAAGGCAACCCTACAAAGAACTGGAGGCGGACCACCTGAAGAGAAAAAGTTTTCACAAATAGAATATGAAATAAAGGATTTGATAGGCATTCAACTTACAGGTGCGCAGTCAATGTTCGATGGTGATCGTGGTAAGGAAATGAATAAAATTAGTGTATTTAGTTTTCATAATTTTTTCTTATTTTAGAAACAAATCAGATGGAAATACTCGATCATGATTACCTTCAACTTGCACCAAATTCTACGGATGCACACGTAGAAATAGAAATAATGGAAGACAATGGTTAGTTATATAGTACGTTATACAAATCTTAATTTCTAATGTTTGATACGGTTGTTGCAGATGATCAGGCAGTAGAGCAAATACCTACTACAAGTTGGGCCAAATATACACCGGAGTTGTTAAGAACTCCTAAATCGACCCCATTGGTAAAAAGTACTGTTTATATATACTTATGTTATGTTTTTTCACGAATTTAACAATCACATGTTTTAGAACAAGCATATTGTCAAAAAAACCAATTATGCAGTAAGGTAACGGAATGGGCAAACACAAAAAAAGAGCTGGCAGACATCCAAAAACAATGCTATTTGGAAGAGCATCATCTAAAGATGGAAATGTTAAGAGAGGCCCATGCTGCAGATATGCGTATAAAAACCAAAATGTTGGAAATGCTAGAAGAGAAGCATAAATTAGAGGTGGATATACTGAAAGGAAATAAAAACTAAATATATACATTTTTTTTTTACATTTTGTACAATACCAATTAAAATATATATTTCAATATATTATCGATTATTTTGTTTAGATTAATAACGTAACTTATTGTTAGTAGAACATGTGAGTAAATAATTAAAAACAAAAAAAAGAAATTTTAAAAATTTATTGCATAATTATGATTACATAATAATTGAAAATGATCTGCAATAAGCATTTGACGTACAGCTCCATTCCCTCCATTTATATTGCGTACATTTTCATGCTGGTCTGGATCGATGTCATCTCCTACCTCGCCCGCATTAAACGGTTCCACATCTCTCATAGAACGTGCTATATTATGAAGAACTGCACAAGCCACCACAATCGCTTCCACTTTTTCCACAGATAGTCGAATGCCCAATGATAATATGGGGAACCGTCTTTTCCATACCCCAAAACATCGTTCAATAACATTTCTGGTACGGATTTGTGCCTCATTATATAAATGCTCAGCTGGAGTTTGTGGATTGGCTAGTGGTGTCATCATATAAGATTTCACACCATATCCACTATCCCCTAGTAACAGAGCATTGCCAAATTCCCCATTATCAAATTTATTTTTAATATTGCAGTTTCTAAATATATTTGCGTCGTGTGCTGCACCTGGCCACCGGCACACAATATCTGTGATGTATAGATTTGCATTACAGATTACTTGGGTGTTTATAGAAAAAATACCTTTTCTATTTCTGTAATTTTCTGCATCATTTCCTCCAGGTGACTGGATTTTAATATGTGTGCAATCAATTGCTCCTATACATCTTGGAAATCTGCTTATATTATAAAACTGTTGTTTTGTTTCAGATATTTCTTGTGGGGTACTAGCCATTTTGATAATGTTAGTTGCTAGTCTAGCAATTGCTCGTGTTACTTTGTCAATAGTCCTACTTGCTGTTGATTTATCAACACCAAACATATCACCTGTTGTTTGTAGAAATGAGCCACAAGCAAGAAATCTTAAAGTAATCAGCACCATTTCGGATGGGCTTAAGGCATGGTTTCTGTAATTATTACATCAATATAACACCAAAAATGTAGTGTAATAAATAGTATTTAGCATTTACCTGTTACTTTCAGAAGAAATTTCATGATTAATTTCATTTGTTATATGTTCTACAACGGGTTTCGACAATCTAAATCTGTCACGGAATTCTTCGTCACTCCACTTTTCAAACTGGTTCGCTCTCTCCCTGTTCACTTTTGGCCGTCTTGGGTGCATGACTATATCTACCAATTCCAGGAAATCTTCATCGTCCGATAACGCAGCCAGCATATTCATTTTTAGTTATACATAAATGGGTTGATTTAATCGATAATCTTGAAAAAGTATAAGGTTTTTATCTATCAAACGTTCGTGACATAAAATAAATAAAAACATACCTAAAATCTACCACAAATTTGTACGAGTTTCAAAAACAAAACAAAAACAATAAAAATTATGACTCAATACAAATCAGTAGCATAAACACATGACAGATAACTTCTGAACCGCCCTTGAACGGCCGATATTCACCGGTTAGCTTGACGACGGCATTGACAGACGGTTCAGGCTGAACTTAGTTTGTACAACAGATTTCTCTTCTTGAACCGAAGTTCACGCTGAACTAATCGTGAACTTTGTTGGTACAACCGGCCCTGAATCTTGCAGCTGGTACAAAGCAACTACGAATCTTGGATAGTTATTTGGCTTGACTCTTTTAAAAGTCAAATCTCTTAACTACAAAAGGATCACAGTAAGGAAATTATTTGCGGACGAGTGCCGAAGAGATGAAGCTGATCTTGATGAAAGGTCGTGTGGCGCGTAAGTTAAATACTCTCGCGCGAAAAGGAACCGCTAAGTGACGTAACGGTTTTTCTAAAGTCGTAATTGCAATTGTCAGATTAAAAGTAAAGAGAATGAATTTAAATTTGCCTTCAAAATAACGTTTATATCGCTGATGTTGTCTATGATTAAAAGGAGCGAAATGAATTATTGAAATCAATGTCATTTTCGATTCAATGCAAAGTGTAACATACCAAACAAACTTGTACAGTTGGATTGCGTTCGGCACTCGTTCAGTTCAACCGACTTGAAGCAGAATCTTCGGAGAATATTCCGGTGTAACTTAAAACCATCTAAAACTGTTCACTTTGTTCCATTATTCTTCTTATCACTAATTTTACATTAATTACGTTTAATAAATCAATTAAATTACAAATTTGTTTGACAATCAGTTTACCGTTCTCTATACGAGGTATTAAGAGTTAATTTTGTGGAAAATAGTCTAACTTACAACATACTTTAATAAAATAATACTTCACAATTCTGCATGAATGTTAATTTTGATTTGTTAAATTCGGAAACTATGACTATTAATTCTGAAATAAAATATTTAACATATTTGTGGTTATTTTTGTTAATTTGTTTTGTGTTTGTAATGTACTGTGTGATTATTATACAGGGTTAGTAAAAAGTCCCGGAACGGTCGAATAACTTTGTTATTTGAAAATTATGATTTCTGAAATTTGGTATGGGGGTATAGTTAATATAAATGCATTTTATGCAATACAGTTAATATTTTTTTCACTTCCGGTTTAATCGGCAATACGTCCAACTTTTTTTTTTAAATGGAACGCCCAGACTTTTTTAACACTTTTGAATGCAAAATAAAAAACTACGTTCAGGAAGTATTAAGATGTTTATTTTTATTCACAAGAAAACAGTTAAAAAATTAAAAAAGTGTCCTAATACAGAAAAATCAAGATACCTGTCTATTCAGGTTGCGATTACAATAATTGTTCAAAATGCTCTCCATTTACAATTTGACAAAAATGTAAACGGTCAGTAAAATTTCTTATTGAATTTTGTATTTGTTCTGGAGTGATGCGATTGGCTTCTTGAACTATTCTCTCTTTCAATTGTTCAAGATTATGGGGACGATCTAATGGCGAGAGATCTGGCGAACGTGCTGGCCATTCGATTGCTCCTCTACGGCCGATCCAACGTCCCGGAAAAATTTCATTCAAACAATCGCGGACATTATGGGCAAAATGGGGGGGAGCTCCATCTTGTTGAAACCAAAAATGTGCATTAGGGTGATCACCTATGTTTGCATTTGGAAAGAGGGCCGCAAGTGCTGGAACAACCTCATTTCGCAATAAATTTAAGTAGACGTTGCCAGTTAAATTTCCTCTTATAAAAAATGGTCCTATGATGTTGTTTCCAACAAGACCAGCCCAGACATTCACCTTTTGAGGACGCTGTGTATGGACTTTTTCAATCCAATGCGGATTTTCAAATGACCAGTAGCGACAATTATGTCTGTTCACAGTGCCGTTGAGACAAAACGTTGCCTCATCTGAAAAAATGATGTAAAACATTAGGCTGCTGCTCGATCAATTCCGTCATTGTTTCGCAAAATTGTAGTCTACGATCTGGATCATCTTCAGTTAACTCATGGACGGGATACATTTTATAGGCTTTCATTCTTGCTGATTTAAGAATCGTATGAGCAGATTTTTGAGAGATCTCATGAATTTGACCTAATTCTGTTGTGGACACGTGATGATTTTCTTCCACTGTAAGTAACACATTCAAACTAGTTTCTTCATCTGTTGCTGTTAATGGACGTCCTCTTCTAGGTAAATCCTTCACCTGACGAAAGACTTCAAACTTTTGAATTGTTCGGCATACCGTACTTTTACTAATGTGACGATCCGGATAAACAGTATTAAACAAAATACGAACCTCTTCAAAAGAACGTTGACGATCACCGTACCCACGCATCATTAATATCTCAATTCGTTCTGATTCAGTAAGTTTTCCTGCCATTTTCAAATGTGTCAATGTTTAAAATAAGTAAATTTATAGCGATGCAAAAGTTAAAACGCTTTTAAAATTGTCAAATGTGACGGCAAAAAGAATGCAAACACTAAACAACAACTTTTTTCAAAGGTACCTTGATTTTTCTGTATTAGGACACTTTTTTAATTTTTTAACTGTTTTCTTGTGAATAAAAATAAACATCTTAATACTTCCTGAACGTAGTTTTTTATTTTGCATTCAAAAGTGTTAAAAAAATCTGGGCGTTCCATTTAAAAAAAAAAGTTGGACGTATTGCCGATTAAACCGGAAGTGAAAAAAATATTAACTGTATTGCATAAAATGCATTTATATTAACTATACCCCCATACCAAATTTCAGAAATCATAATTTTCAAATAACGAAGTTATTCGACCGTTCCGGGACTTTTTACTAACCCTGTATCACAATATCGATCTCGTACGTATTAGTTCATCAATTATACCTTTCATATAACCAAAAGGCGGATAGCCACAGGCACTATAAGCGACGATTCATATTGAGTCGGCGCGTTATACATATCGAGTGTTGTTATACATACGTCGTTGTGTGACAGTAGCGCACACAGATATACTTTAATACGAATTTTAACATGTTTAATAAATTTGAAGTAGATATTCGTTTATATGCACTGATAAAAAAGATTCTTTAAAACAAATAAATATCTCTTTGACGGTATTTTTAAAGCAGCCGTTTATTTCAGTTAATCCATATTTCTTTCATTGAAATAATATTATTTTTCCACAGAGGTAATACATACTAACTGAAGGCAATCATTTTTTTAAATAGTAGGGAAGTAATATCTCTTTGTATTAAAGAATATTTCCTCTCAGTATGACAATATTGTACTTAAACAATATATGTACCTATGTTATGCAGGTCCGTGTAAACAAAATTTATTTGCATTAATTATTAAAATATATTCTAAATTCTGATCTGTAAACTGAGTCTTTTGCGTTTGCTTGCCGTATGTCTTTAAATACAGAAAAAACTTCTTTCTACATCACAACTAGTGAGAGGTGCATATTTAAAGTATATTTTAAAATTACTATACATTCCATTGTCTTCGGAACAGACATTTTTCAAGATGTTTAAATCCGGATTACAGTTAAAAACTGCGTCAATTTTTTTTGCCCAAACGGCCTCCAAAATCTCCGGGAATATTTTTAACTTTATGTAAGGTAGTATTTAGGATTTCGATACCTTCCTTTAGTTTTAAACTTTGAGTTTCTAAATATTTTATAGTAGTAAGTTATTTTTAACTAAATACTATATTGTGGAGACAAATACGCGACGCTGAATAAAGAGATATTTTGTGCGACCGCTCTTCACTTGACTAATTCCGTATCTAGCGCGCCTAGTCGATCAACATTGTGTATCGTGCTCCGTTCGCCTATGGCCGAGCTTCGTAACGGTGATGCCATGAATAATAGTCCATAGTGCCTGTGACTATCCGCTCTTTACATATAACAAAGGCATATACGATGCACGTATGTTGCCACTAGTAGAAGTCATTTTATAGGCCTACACAGGGTTAATCACAGTGGCGTACCGACATATGAACGGGCCCTGGTTCCAGTTGTGGTGCGGGCCCTAACCCAACTCCCTTTCCCACAAATAAAAAAAAAAACTTATATAATTTTTTTTTAATAATTATTGAATAGATAAAAAACATTAAAAACAAAAAACAAACAATATAGAGGGATTATACAGCTGAAAAACAGAAAAGAATTATAATATAAATACATTGATTTACTCTATTTTCTGTTTTTTTTTTATTTATTTTTGCATTAAATTTTTTTCTTGCTTTTGATGTGGCAAAAGATGTTATCAGACTGAATACATTCAAATTTTTTGCTACCACATTTTCAATAGAAATGATTGCCCGATTAGATAGCCGGTCTTGACTCATTGTATTTCATAAGTAATTTTTTATTAATTTTAATTTTGAAAACGTTCGCTCTGCTGTTGCTACCGTTACAGGAACGGTAAGAAATATCGTACAGGCTGTTACAATTTCAGAAAAGCTACTACTTGATGAACAATTATCAATTAATATAAATTTTAATAGATCCTTTACCGAATTAATTTAGGTTAGTCCCTCGCGGAAGCATTGTCGAAAAGATAAAATTTGAGCAGAAATTGCTTCTGTAATGTCATTTTTGTATAATGTGTGTAATTTTTGTACCATTTTAAATAAATCATCGTCTGTACTGTTAATTAATATATCTTTATTTAATATTTTGAATGTTTGATTTATGTGACAGAGACCTTTAGATCGATTTTCTAATTGCAAAATTAAAATATCCAGTGTTTTCAAAAAAAACAGTTATTCTGAAATTTTCTTCATTAGTTACAAGGCAATAATGATTTTTGGTTTCGTCGAAAAATAATTTTGGGCGAGACCTCCGTTTTTCTGAAAGCAGTGGACTTATTTCCCATTTTATCGCTAACTGCCCCGCTTCACTTTTAACGCGATGAAACTGCTCCTGCAGTTCCTTCATATTTCGTAAGGCATTCTCGAATAATTTTGCAGCTTCACTAATACTTTGCGAATTTTTTTGAAGTAGTTTCGACAGAAGATCCGTGGATTGCAAAATCTTTGTTTCAAACACCACTAAAAAAACAGTTTCAAATTTTTCTAAAAATTTTTAAGTGATTTTGCTTCAACAATTTCATTTTTTATTTTACTTGTTAAAATAATTTTTGAAAGTGTTTTCAATATGTTTAAAAAATTAAATCGTAGTGCATGTAAGGTATCGTGCCTAGAGGACCATCTTGTAGGCACTAATCTCTTTAATTTTATTGTATCGCTGTCTTTGTCAGTTGGGTAAGAGTGATATCTCTGATGCAAGACGTGTACATAAATAAAATTGTTTTTAGATTGTACATGAAATTTTTAATGTGTAAACTGTGTATGGTTTATAATTTGTATAATAGTTTATTGATAGGATTAGTGGCCACCGAAAAAGACCTATGGGGTCGAAATATAAGCGTATAAAGTAACTTTGGGATTTATTTTCTGATTACTCAACGTTGGAGAAAAAATGCACCAATTTAGTGAAATATAAACATACATTATGTACAAAACTGTTTGGCGCATTGATTCTTGTAAAAGAACGAGAGGTAAACCACGGGCCCCGAGGGGCCCAACGTTATGTGCAAAGCAATTTAGCATTTCGGGCCTTGTAAAAAAAAAACCCGGAGAGGACCGGGCCCTTTCGGGGTCCGGGCCCTTTCGGGGTCCGGGCCCTGGTTCCGCGGAACCATGTTCGGTACGCCACTGGTTATTCACGTTATACGGCGCGGAATATTATGGCCAAAATACGCGACATTCAATAGCAAATCAGCTATTCTATTTTGCTATTTATACCAAAAACAATTAATACATACATAATAATGGATAGAGGTTACAAATTATACGAATGCGCGGGATTTTATTTGCAAATGTAGAAACTTTCTTTTTCTTTTGCAGCAAAGCAGCGAATTAGCTAATAGAAGACACGGTTGAGAGGGTCATCGACTTCTGTTAATGGAATGAGATTGCGTGCAGTTAACTGCCATGTACACAATACCATTTCGACTTGGGTATACGGGTATACCTACACAGCACTAAAAAACATTTTATTATCGTTCGTATATAAAAAATAGGAATTTCTACTTTTACTCTGATTAAGTACGAAGATATTTTGCTAATTTGTCAATTTAGATTTACAAATATGTTCAGATCCGAACACAAATTTGAAATCATATTGACTGAAGCCGCGAAATTAGCGTTAAACGCCATATTAGGTAATTGATAAATTCAGAAAAATGTATACCAATGTCGTTATTGACAGACATGCATGTTTCGCTCATACATTACTATTAACAGTGCAATAGCATATATACGCTTTGAGCGTAAATTACAAATGTCGTCGAGTGACACTGAAGAGCTGTAGGTACAACGAAACATGCATGTCTGTCAATAACGACATTGGTATATATTTTTCTGAATTTATCAATTAATATGGCGTTTAACGCTAATTTCGCGGCTTCAGTCAATATGATTTCAAATTTGTGTTCGGATCTGAACATATTTGTAAATCTAAATTGACAAATTAGCAAAATATCTTCACTAAAATAAGGAGTTTAAAACCGTATAACTCTCATACATTACTATTAACAGTGCAATAGTATATATACGCTTTGAGCGTAAATTACAAATGTCGTCGAGTGACACTGAAGAGCTGTAGATACAGCGAAACATGCATGTCTGTCAGTAACGACATTGGTATACATTTTTCTGAAAATACATACAGTGTATTTCACTTTTCGTGGGAACACCTAAATAACTATTTTATTTTTAAAGCTATCAATATAAAACTTTTATCAGTTGTGCAGGCCACGACAATGCATCTTTTAGTATGAATAGAGTTTTTATAAAGTCAATATCTAGCCCAATATAAATTGTTTCAAGTAATGGCATACTAGCGATTAAGATAGAGCAAAACAGTTTTGAGAAAAGTTGTTACAAATCACTCAAGAACCCCCTAACTAATCGAACTGTTGCATACTTGAATAACATTTTAAACACTAATGGAAATGTTGCTAATCCAAGTCTACGAGAATTGAACAATCGAGAACATCGTTTAGATGCTGTAATATTAACAGCGTAATGCAATAATCCCCTCACGAATTTACGAGATATAGTAAAATTTAGAGAAAGAAGAAATTTAAATATCTTTCACTCTAAAATTTGGAGATGTCTCTGTCGTCACAAATTGAAACCATATAAGCCAAAATATTTACACACTCTTGAAGAAGGAAGTCTCAACAAAAGAATGGAGTATTTTCTAGGGGCTCAAGTGAAAAAAAAGGGTAACTGGGAAGCTTACAAGGCTAAACTAAATAGCTATAACAAAAGAATTAAAGAATCAAAGAAGAAGCCCTGGAGAAGTTTCTGTGATGACATAGAAGGTGTCCCTGACATGGTCAGAATCAGGGCCGTGTCTGGGGACGGGTTTTTGGGGTTCAAACCCTCTCCGAAATAAAGTGCGACGTCTCTAGCAAATATACGTAATAATTAATGTTGACCATTTTTTTTGCGCACCAGAAATTGACCTCAGATAAATTGCACATGGTCGAACCCCTCCCGAAATATTTGTTCAGATACGGCCCTAGTCAGAATTAACAGGATTCTGAAAAGGACTCTTCTAATACACTCAGGTCCATTCGGTTGCCGGACGGGAGGTTCAAATCCACTGCGGAGGAGACTCTTGAGTACCTTCTCAGTGTGCACTTTCCCGACTCGGGGAGGTTTTACAGAGGTCCGCACCTCTGTAAAACAGACCAATCATTCGCCTCAAGGAAGGCGTCTAAAGACGATTGGAGGCAATCAAACAATATTTCCAAACCACATCTTGTTCGATGGGCAGTTGCATTGTTTGAACCGTATAAAACTCCGGGACCAGATGGAGTGTTTCCAAGATTGCTGCAAGAGGCAATTGGAGACATGGGGCCGCTCTTGGAGATATTTAGGGTTAGCCACGCTTTGGGTTGCATCCGAAAGGCCTGGAGAGATACTAGGGTTGTGCTCTTTCCGAAACCTGGGAAGGACACATACTACCATCCCAAATCATTCAGACCAATTAGTCTTACATCTTTCATGCTGAAGACTATGGAAAAAATATACATCTCAATATTACAGAAGGAGCACTCGCTAGATCTCCTTTGCAACCTCTACAATGGGCATATCAGATGGGAAAATCAGGAGAGGCTGTCCTACATAGTCTGGTGGGAGGACTCAAAAGGAGGCCACATAAAAAGGAAGTGTCCTTACAGTGCTTTTAGACATAGAGGGCGCCTTTGATAACACATCAATGCCATCAATCAACCGATCCTTAGTGGACCGGAATATTAACCAAACGACCATCAGATGGGTTGACTGCATGCTACCAGCAAGCAGAATGGTCTATACGCAAATGCTAGATAAAAACATTATGAGGACCACTAGAGGGTGCCGTCAAAGGGGGAGTACTGTCACTATTGCTGTGGAGCGTTATCGTGGATGATCTCATCAGGTCATTAAACGACAAAGGAATATGGACGTAGGGGTACGCTGATGACATTGTCATAGTGGCTAAAGTGAAGTTCCCGGGGTATTGGCAGGCATCATGCGCAATGCACTGCGAATGGTGGAGGAATGGTGCCTCTCACAGGGACTCTCAGTTAATCCACAAAAAACAAAGTTGATTGCTTTCACCAACATGAGGAAACTCAATGACCTAGGCGGCATTAGACTATTTGGGCAGAAGCTACCATTAACCAAAGAAGTAAAGTATCTGGGTGTAACCCTCGATGCGAAACTGAAATGGAACACTCACCTAGTTAAAACAACGACCAGGGCTACGCAACTATTCTGGCGCTGTAGAAGAGTTGTTGGTAAAACCTGGGGACTGAAGCCGAGGGTGATCCATTGGCTATACACGGCTGTGGTGAGACCAGCGATAACATACGGGGCAGTAGTCTGGTGGAAAAGGACAGAAGTGTCCTCCGCAGTGAAGCTGTTAACCGCTGTCCAGAAACAGGCAGTGCTGGGTGCAATCAACAGCACAGGGTGTTACGGTTTTTTTTTCTTCACCTACCTTGTGTAGTACTCGGCCAGTCTTTTCGACAAGCTTTCGTATCTTTATTTTTCCTTTTCTTTCTGCCCTCTAACTTCAGAGATGCTTCTATGTTTTGTTTCTCCTCAACGGGTATCGTTATCGAATCATTTTGGTCCTTTCCTTTGTGTTTTCTTCTCTCTTGGTTGCTAGAATTTGAGAATCTTTAATTTCAGTTACCCTCAGATATTGTTTCACTTAATTTCGGTCCTGGTTTCTGTTTTTTTTTTCATTTTAGTAAATCATTCTCTATGTTTTGACAGTTGTTTAGTTTTTAAGGTTAGATCTGTCTGTATCACATTCATCTGTTTATAGATTTCTAGGCATCGATTGTCTATTGATTGCTTTCTGTTAGATCTTCATATTTTGTGTTCACATCTTTTCGACGTTAGATGGCACCTCTTGTCCGTTGTCAGTTTTCAAATTTAATTTCCTATTTTCCGATTGGTTGTGTGACGTATTCTCCCGTTTGGTTTCCTGTTTTTGGAATTTCGGATATTTTCTCACTTATGTGGATTTAAATGGAAGTTTACCGAAAATAATCATCGGCCGTATCTTCGCTTGTGTTTGATGTGGAATTGATGTGATTACCACGGCTGATGGATTCGATTTATTCGATATAATTTGGGAACCCACGCGTCTGCAACGCCATTTTGAAATTTTTCTTCGCTACATTGGAAAAGCCCGTTACTACCGAGGTTTTATCGTCGCATTATTTTTGGAGTTTTGGAATTTCAACGTCGTTTCAAGTGAGGATCCGAATACCCACGCTTGGCTGAGATTTTCTGCGGCTTTCTTTGTTCCTGCACCGCCCTTGGGGAATTCAACGGACCTCCCGCTTCCGTTTTCTTACCGAGTCGAGCCCGTGTCACGATTCCATCGGATAGGACATCACATCCAAGCCCCGTAACAACCGTTTGAGGGACAAAAGCTAAGTTGCACGCTATATTTTTCTTTATTACTAAATTCTATCTGCGAATAAAACGTTCATTATTAAATAACTACCCCGATCAATTAGCTTCTCTTTTTTTTTAATGTTTTAGTCAACAATTCTGGAAATTTCGTATATTATAGATCGGAGGGTATAATTGAAACAGTTTAACAGATTAACTCTTTAATATTATATTATAACACCAACCGATTAATTATCGGCATGTGATATACAGGGTGTATTATTCAGCGCTGGTACAAATAATTCAAAATTTTTAACATTGTTTCAATAAATTATTTTTCTGTAACTCTAAAACTTTTCAAAATTTAATTTTAATTCGTAGGATAAGATTTTCCTTTATAATATTGATGTGTAAACTGATTGCGTTGGCCATAGCGTTCGGTGTTGGAGTCCTATCGTAGGGCTATTTGTCATTAATTCTTTCTGTATTCAAAATTGCATATTTATTTCATTCATTATTTATTTGCAATAAACGTTTAACTGAGTTACATTTAAATCTATCTTTGTTTTTTTGTATTGACTTGCAAACTGCTTTACCCCTTGGTACTCGTTAACACCTTGGATTCCTGCTTATCTAGGGGGCATGACAGGGTAAGTAAACCTAAGCAGGTGGCGCCGAAATTTTTGTTCCATCTTGGGTTTGTTCGTTCAACCCACTCCCTCGCCGACGAGCCGGCTGGCACCCTGCATGATTGTCAAATATCAACCCACTGAGTCTAAGGTTTGTGAAGCGGTAGCGCAGCAACTTTTTGGTTTTCTTTTTGATTTCACTCGGTCACTTTCGGTGCCGAAAATTTTAGGTAACAAGCTTCCTTGGAGGTAATTGTGGGCCTCCCCCCGCTGCAGCTTTATGTGAAGGCGGAGGCTATGAATGCGATCCTTAGACTGAAAACCAACAACTTATGGCATCCCAACATTATGGTTGGAGGCCACACTGATACTACGAGTACGATGCTGGAAGGGCCATTGCTGCAAATGCCCACGAACAGTATGCCACCTGAAATTATCTTCACTGAAAAGGTGAAAATCTCCATACCGAACAGAGACCAGGCACATAGGGATATCACTGCTCTTAAGGACCGGTTCACGGACGGATCCAAATCCATCCAGGGCACAGGAGCCGGTATTTGCGGACCGAGTCTTAATCAAAAAGTATCCATCAGCATGGGGAAGCATACGACGGTCTTCCAGGCAGAGGTATTCGCCGTTGCAGGCTGCGCAGGAATGATTGGGAAAGGAGGCTGCATGAGGAGGAAAATAAGTATAATGACTGATAGCCAGGCTGCTATCAGGGCAGTCTCGAACCCTGTAACTAGGTCAAAACCAGTTAGAGACTACAAAGAATCCCTCAATACACTGGCAGAGGATCACAAGGTGTCGCTGATTTGGGTGTCGGGACATGAGGATACAAGGGGCAATATAATAGACGACGAACTAGCGAAGGAGGGCTTTAAAAGACACTTCATAGGTCCGTATGTAATAAATGGAGGACAACTGAAGGACAATTCTATACCAAAGTGCTAATAGGAAAAGGGGATGTTGAGTTCTCTGATAACCTCCTTAGACGCACTAAGAAAGAAGCTAAAACCATTACTGGGCTGGTAGCTGGACACTGTCTCCTGAAAAAGTATCTATACAACACACGTCGAGTAAGCGAACCGTTGGTTATGCAGAAGATGTGAGTTACAGGAGGTAACGAGTTTACATGTAGTCTACACATGTGATGAGCTGAAAGTACTCCGGCAGAAACATTTCGGGAAGGATCTATTGGAGCCCTCGAAGGTTCCCAAGTTTCCACTGAGCAAGATACTGCGCTTTATGGAGAACACAAAACTGCTCGAGGGAAGTAACAGATTTAATAGCGACGGTACAATGACTACCTAGCTCAAGTGCCTAGACTAAAGGTGCTGACTCTAACGTTATGAATGAATGAATGGGCTCAAGACAATATTCTTAATGACAGAGAACTTAAAAAAAAATAATATTCAGTGATGAAGCTATCTTCGCTACTAATGGTGTAGTTTAGTCCCAAAACTGTAGGTACTGGACAACAGAAAACCTATAATAAGTTATGAACTGTAAAAAGCAATATTCACGGAAAGTTAATGTGTGGTGCGGAATTTTAGATACACGAATCAATGGCCCGTTTTTCTTTTTTGAGACGCTAAATGCAGAAGGGTTTTTAATTTTTTTAAATACTGAATTAATTGATGTGAAAACTATCCGTTAAGATGGTTAGGTCCTAATCGCCCTTTAATAGAGTGGCCTGATCACCCGACATTACGGCACTCGACTGTTTTCTTTGGGTACTATTAAAAATGTGACAATAACAAGCCCGTCAAGAAATTTCTCCAGAAATATTATGACGAGTTCTACTGAATGACAAAAGGCGATTGGAAAAATGTATCCGTCTTCAAAGAACCGCAACCGTCCAGTTGGAAAAGATCCTATTTAAAATATTGTTCGTTAAATTGTTGCTAAGTTTTGTTTGTTCTTGAATGTTGAATTGTTTTCTTGCTATATTGCACTCTTATTATTACCAATAACAAACTATTATCTACTGATAGCATAAAAATGTTGAAGAATTTAAGAATTAAACATTTACAGCGAAATTATGTATTAGGGGTTCTTGAGTGATTTGTAACAACTTTTCTTAATACTTTTTTGCTCTATCTTAATCGCTGGTATGACATTATTTTAAGAAACTGCTTTCTATTTTATTTATAGTAAAAACTCTATTCATACAAAAAGGTGCATTGCCGTATACAACTGATAAAAGTTTTTATTGCTTGCTTTTAAAATGAAAAAGTTATTTAGGTGTCCCTACACAGTAAAAAATGTCTGCGTGTAAAGCTCAAAAAGTAAGTGGTAAAAAGTTTGCGTGTTAAAATTAACACCTAATTTGGTTAAAGTTGCATTTTGTTACCAAAATCAATTAGGTAAAGACATCTTTGCCCAATATTTGAAATATCTACACCTGGCAGTGTAAAAGGTTGACTTCGAAAAGAGAGGGGCGTACTACATATGTACTCCTGCGCATGAACAATTTCTATCAGGTACATGTAATAAAGAGAGATAAACTTACAGACTACTAACGGACAATTGACACGTGATCGGATTGGTATTGAAACATGAATCCTGTGCCTCTACTTTTAAGATGTTTATACGTACATATTTTATGTTTTTTGCAACCATGATGTTAATATGAATTAAATGAAAAAGTATAATTCAATGACTGAGTATTAGCGATTCGCCTATCCCGTCGGCATATCAAAATTGCATATCAAACGGTAAGTAACCAATTACACCATTTTGACAATAGTTAGATATGTACGCAGGTACATAATACGTATCGTTTACAACTTATATTCTTTGTTGTTGTGTTTCGTAAAATATTTGTCAGTTCTAAAAGATTTTTATGATATATTGTAGGTTATGTATATATGACTAATCGTGTAGAATGTAATTCCCTGTTTAGTCTATTCCCTCCATTCCGGTGGTTAACTCCATATTCCTTAACCTAACTGGTAGCGAGAAGTTTGAAATTTAAAATATATATATATATTTTTGTTAATATTAACTGTACCATAATATTGCCGTGCTGTGCAATGGTTTTTCTTTTATTGCATAACTTGTTTCTTTAACCTTAATTAATATTAGTAATATTATTGATATATTGTTCCAAGGCATATTTTTGTTTAATAATTAGTGTTCGTATTCGTTTACATATATTATAGTGCATGTCGTTTAAACGTTGTTCTGTACATTGTGCGTTTTGTGAGAAAGCAAATGTTTAAATTCTGTTTTATACAAAAAGATATTTGCAAATAAATTTTTATTAGCAAATTGAAGTTTCTTTTGGATCTCTTCACCACCTTACGTTTATTAGAGTGCTTAGCGTATATATACTGTACGATATACATTTACAGCTAAAAGCACCTTAATTACACTTACGTTATTCAGTGTAAAAGCTACACCCATGTAGTGTACCTCTAACTAACACCCAAAGGTGTACATCATCTCTTGGTAGTTTACACTGGCAATTGTCTTACACTACACGTTTTAAAGTGTAGGATTTACCAAATCGTTTGGGTAAATTTTACCAAATTTCACAGTGTAAAATTTACCAAAAATAGTGTGGACTTATATAGACCACTTTTAGTGTTAATTTCTACACGCAATTTTTTACTGTGTATGAAAAGTGAAACACACTGTATATTAGCCTGATCTCTAGCACAACTGATGTCATCCGTTACATTTAAAAGTGCTGTAGCACAATCATACACATAATGAGCACCGGACTCCAATTGTTTAAAGTCACCAAAGCCCAGAAGTTTGCATCCGATGCTTCTAATGAGTGAATGATCACTAGCAACAGCGAAGCTTGCTTTTGATGACGACATATGTACTTTTCTAAATAGTTGAAGGCTTCATGTTCTGTGACATGAATCATTTCATCTTTACAATTTAAGAAATTTAATTAACATATGTACATTTCACAACTGCACACACAGATATAAACTTGAATCACTGATTATTATAAAGAAAATTACAATTGTAGTAATTGTTAATTCATTCTTATATTAAATAAAACAAACCATACAAGAAATACATATGTATTAATGCAATCCAACACTTAAAAACACATACAAATTATGCGGTCAGTTTATTTGGTTTGTCCCATTGGTTTACCAGCAAATTA
The DNA here is from genome assembly GCA_949128085.1 of Cetonia aurata. NCBI lineage: Eukaryota > Metazoa > Arthropoda > Insecta > Coleoptera > Scarabaeidae > Cetonia > Cetonia aurata. Next base: position 22,160,580 of record OX421889.1, on the reverse strand, counting down.
ACACACGGGTATGCCGCTTTATATTCATGAAAAAACCGGCGATGTCTGCCTTTCGAAGCTAGCGTTTGTGTCTATTGATCTTATTTCTATACAAATAGTTCTAGTGAAGTCATTATAATAAATTCTCGGTAAAAAAAAGTTAATAAGAATAACAAGTTATGTAATTTATATATAAGTATAACAGATATTTACTGGAAATCGAAAGATACTGACTGCAAGGTACCATCGTCGTCACCGAAAATGCCTGGTCGCTCGCCGTATGTTCACTGCTCGGTTACAGTCGTCGTTGCTGCTTTATCGGGTAGGCGCTATATCCTATTTTTACCACTTATAAATGCATTATCATTGGCAAACTGATATTCTCCGAATTTATTCGATTGGCGGAGAATCATACCGAAAGATAATACTCTTGGCGGTATGCGATAAAGATCTTTTAGGCTTGCGATCTTTGTAGTAGCCGCCAAGGAATTAAATGTCAAAATAATTTTTAGAATTTTCGGGGAGTTACGGAATTATCTCTTGGAATCAGCAATTTGAACAGGCAGAAACGTGTGCTGGGTGCTTTCGGAAGTCCAGTTGTGTAGTACGCGTGACAAAGTGTACGGTAAATATGTCGAAGCGAAATTTAAAGTGTTTAACATTGAACGAAAAAATAAAATTAATAGCAGAGGTGGAAAAAGGGGAAAAGAAGAAGAAAGACATTGCGGAACAATTTGGGATCCCCCATAATACGCTATCGACAGTTTTAAAAAATAAGGACACACTTTTGGAAAGAAAAAATGATACGTTTAACAATAAACGAAAAAGGCTTAAAGCTTGTGTTAACGGTGATATTGACGAAGCAATGTTCAAGTGGGTTACTACCGCACGTGCTAAAAATATTCCTCTTTCGGGGAGTTTAATTAGAGAAAAAGCGAAAGAATTTGCCGCTGCATTGAGACGGGAGGAATTTTCAGGTAGTATAGACTGGTTGGATAAATTCAAGAGTCGACATAATATCGTCCAGATGTCACTGTGCGGTGAAAGTGGTTCTGCAGATTTTCAATGTGGTGAAGAATGACAAAAAAATGTTTTACCGGCTTTAATCAGCCAGTATGACAAAAATAATATTTTCAATGCTGATGAGACGGGGCTTTTCTTCAAATGCGTGCCCAACAAAACCCTTGCATTTAAAGGACAAAAATGCTTTGGTGGTAAAAACAGCAAGGAAAGAGTAACGGTTATGGTTGGGAGTAACGTGAGTGGTTCTGAAAAGCTAAAATTGCTTCTTATTGGCAAAACAAAACATCCACGTTGTTTTAAGGGTATAAAGTCACTGGAAGTGGATTACGAATATAACAGAAAAGCATGGATGACAAGTGAGATTTATGAAAAGTGGTTATTAAAGCTTGATAAGCGGTTTGCAGCCCAGAAGAGAAAAGTTTTGCTGTTCGTTGACAACTGTCCGGCGCACCCCAAAACCGTAGCAGGAAAACTGAAGATTATTAAATTGGAGTATTTTCCTCCTAATCTAACCTCAATCTTACAACCGATGGACCAGGGAATTATAAAAAATCTAAAGCAACATTACAGAAAACGGATTATTATGAAAATTTTGGCTCATTTGGAAGAGTCAACATTTCCTTCAAATGTTTCTTTACTTGATGCAATTAAAGATCTAAACCAGTGGTTCTCAACGTGGGCGGTAGCGCCCACCAGTGGGCGTTGTTTTAATTACTGTGCCCAGGTTAACTAGTCCATAATCCATAGTCGTAGTCCATGACGTGTCCCTTCGCGATTTTCTGCGGCTGGGCACTGGGATCTATACAAAATCCAGTAAGTGGGCGCTAGGCGAAAAAAGGTTGAGAACCACTGATCTAAACAAAGCATGGAATAACGACGTAAAGACGCAAACAATTGCAAATTGCTTCAGAAAGGCGGACTTTTGTAAAGATGATTTAGTGCAGGATGCTAACGACGGGGATGAAGATGATATCCTTCCACTGTCTGAATTAAAAAAATGGTGGGTCTTATACAGAACTGCAATAAACACAAATAATGTTGAATTTGAGGAGTATGTTGATGTTGATCATGATGTGTCAACAATGGATTTCCCAAGTGATGAAAACATTTTAGAAAGTGTAATACAGCACCTTGCTCCTAATGAAATAGGTAAGTTTACCCATTCACGTCTTCTATGTTCCAAGATGCCAAATTTTATTATTGTCTTAGATACAGATGAAGACGAAGATACTAATGAAAACCAGACTGATACAACTGGCACACCTACACTCAACGAAGCGTTTTCTGCCATCGAAAACTTAAGAAGATTTGTTTCATCTAGGGAGAATGTGCCATATGCATTGCATGGTTCCTTAAATTTACTAGAAGATTTTATAACGAATGAAAAATGGACCAGTGTAATTCGAAGAAAAATTACTGATTTTTTCAATAAAAATTTGATGTAGCTTTTTTGACGTTTTAACGAATTTTCTAAGTTACTAATATGTAGTATTAAATGTATAATACATATAAATAAACTTTAAGATTCAAATTTTACGTCATTTTCCATAACTCGACATTTCCCTAACTCGACTTTTATTCCCTGTCCCTTGGAGGTTCGAGTTAGAGAAGTTTCACTGTAGTAGAACTTTTAATGAAACAGTAACACTACTAAAAGGAATCCAAAAGCAGTACGCTATTAGTAGCGTGGCGCCTCTAGCCCTTATGTTTTGTTACACAGGATCCGATCGTAGACCGCGGATCGACTCCCGAGTATTTTTAGGTAAATCATCGGTCGTCTGGTACTAGGACTATTCCCGTTCGTCGTTAAAAGCGGGAAAACGCGTAAAGCTTTTCTGAAATTTCGATTTTTCACAATTTTTGGTAACGGCCCGACAATGCCCAAGGCCGATCCCCGCGCGCCGGCCAAAAGGGTCCGATTATGTAATATTGCCGGTGATCAGCAGGTAGTCGTACACCGAACATCAAAATATCGAAACCTTGAACGGCGACGAATTTGGTGTAAAAAAACACAAAGGGGATCGAAGAAATGGTAAAACATTAACATTATAATTAATATAATAACCATTATTCGGAAGACGTCGGTTACCAAGTATGTAAATTATCGATAGTTGACGGATATCTAAAGCAGATATGAACTTTGTGTTTTCTTCGATTGTTTTAGTGTTACAACGGAAAATAATGAGGATACAGTATGTGTAATTTCTAATTAAGAAAAAATGATATACAGGGTGTACCGACGATCCGAAACCAATCACGGATGTAGACGCGAGTTAGCGGAGAGTGGTGCGGTATAGGAGGTCTACTGAGGTGGGTCGTAATGGGGATCAAATCAACGACTGCGAGTCTATCTACAAGTGGGAGGGGTTTAGTGGGTCTTCTAAGGTGGGTCGTAATCCGTTATCAAATCAACGACTGCGAGACGCGAAGCGTCGAGTCCTTTTACAAGTGAGAGGTGGAATTAAGAAAAAGGAATATACAGGGTACTGACGATCCGAAACCACAGGTGTGTACGAGGGTTAGTGGAGGGTGGTGCGGTTTAGGCGGTCCGCTGTTTTTGGACGTAATCCGTCATCAAACCACTATTTAATTGGCTGGGTGAACGGTCCGGACAAGTTATTATGATACAACATTTAGTGTTTTTATAAAAATGCACAGAAAGACGAATTATTAAAAAGAAAGTAACCACTACCGTATTAAAAAATTCAGAATATTTCCCATTTAAAAACACAGTGTGTAATGATCACATTAAATGCAGTTTTTATCATATGAATTGGCAAAAAATAAATCAACACTCAACACATTTCAAATTAAACTTCTTACTCAATAAACGAAATTTTGTTTCTATTTTTCCTTTAGATACGAGTCATCATTTCCGAGTAATACACACTATTTTACGGTCCACTTTTCGGAGAATATTTGTTTGCAAACGACAATGTATTTATGAGTGGTAAAGATAGCAGATAGACCACGCCTACCCGATAAAGCGGAAACGAAGACTGTGACCGAGCAGTGAACAAACGGCGAGCGACCGGTCATTTTGGATGACGATACTCTAGATCAGCGTTTCTCAATTAGTGATACGCGAGATTGCTTGCAGCCCGTGGCAGGCTTGATTGATTAAATCATCAAAAAACATTAACGAAAAAATGATGAAAAATTTATATTTTTTATTTATCATTTTGGATTTTGGCTAGGAGTAGACGTGGTTGCATTTTTTTTTCTTCGGAGCGATATTCGCGAAAATCTAATTGAGAACCACTGCTCTAGATAAATGCATTAAAATAACTTACATTAGATTTGCCGTACGGTATCAGAGTCAAGTTCACGTGTCTGTTGATCTCGGGTTTCTGCAGTGCCGGATAGAGTTGCTTCGTGATAAACTCGATGGAATCATGGCAGAGTGATTCATAATAAACAGCTACTTTGACCTGGAAACGAGAAAGACGTAATTCAGTAAATTGGCGAAAGAATTTCGAATAGCGAACGTTCAATTCGCTCTATAGATTTGCTTTTTCCGACATTCTAACTGTACATAATGGAAACACAGGATGTACGCACTATTACATTTGAATTAACCCACTTTCGCTATTAAAATAAGATTATAGACTATTGGGTAAACTGGTATTTTTGTTAGAACGTTCACCTACAGTTTACACATCAGTTATCGATAAAATAAATGACCTAGCAATTATTGCTGTTTTTACATGTAAATGCCTAGTGTTTAGTACGTTAACATAAATGTAGTATCACGGCATACTACTACAGCAGTAGTTTCGCATCTTGTCAGCACCTTTGACGTTAGCGGTGTTCAGATAGAATAAGAAATAATACACTCCGCCAAAAAAGTATCACATAAACTAAAAAAGGGCATTTATGAACCAAGATATTTTTATACGTTCACAAAAAGTTTGCCTCGTGTATGTGAACTATAAAAACAACAAAATAATGGAACTTAGTGTTTTTACTTTATTTTTTTCCTAAAAGAACACATTTAGAAAAATGCATATGTGTAAGGTTTGCTCAGTTGTTTATTGAAAGTCTTCCTATACGGACAAATTTTAAAGTGCGAAGTCAGAGTTCTGTACCAACGCTTTTAAAACTAAAATGAGCAATTTAACTTCAGAACAAGTGGCTGCTATAGTTGCTTTAATCGAAGATGGACGATCTCAAGCATACGTTGCTAATTTGATGAACATCAATCAGTCAAGTGTTTCTAGAGCCGTAGCCAGATATAGGGAAACAGGCATTTACAGTAGAAGACCTGTACCAGGTCGTCCAAGATGTTCTACTCGCCAAGATGACCGCTATTTACTACTACAAGCATTACGTCGAAGACATGTAACTGCGAGACAATTGCAGAACGACTTGGCTAGAGTCAGAAATACTCGTGTGAGTACTCAAACTATTCGGAATAGGTTACGACAGAGTGGATTAAGAGCTAGATTAGCTGTAACAGCCCCTCGTCTCACTAGGAACCACCGAGTGGCTCGCTTAAGGTTTGCCAGAGAACATGTAAATTGGAACATTAATGACTGGGCCAATATACTCTTCACAGATGAGTCAAGATTTGGTCTTTACACCTCAGATAGGCGTATCTCAGTGTACAGACGAGACGGTGAGCGCTATTCGCAGTGTAATATCAGACCTAGACCTAATTTCGCTGGTGGCTCTATTATGGTTTGGGGAGGCATCTGTTTAACAGGTCGTACAGAGTTAGTACCAGTAGACAGAGGTACACTGACTGCCCACAGGTATATAACGGACATTTTAGAAGAACATGTAGTACCATATGCGCCAATTATAGGAAACGAATTCATGTTAATGCACGACCGCATGTTGCAATAATCGTCCAGGAATACCTTAACGATGTTGGTATTCCAGTTTTAGATTGGCCTGCGGTAAGTCCGGACATGAACCCTATCGAGCACGTGTGGGACCTCCTTCACAGACGGATACGAACCCAAAATGTTGCCCCAGCGGACCTGCATGGACTAGCAAATGCTCTCCGTGACGAGTGGGAGAATTTGGATCAGGCTTATATACGGAGGTTAATCGAATCTCTGCCAAACCGTATGCGAGCGGTCATAAGAGCCAGAGGTGGCAATACTCAGTATTAAAAGCTACTGTTATGACATTTTTCTTTCCAAAATTATAATTTCTTGTTTTAATAAAAATCTCAAGTATGAGTTCTTGTTTTTATTTGGCCTGTATTTTATTTAAACAATCATAGAAATTATATCTTAGAGCGCATTAAAGTATATTTACAACTTTATGCTACAAACAAAGATTATGCGATACTTTTATGATTCAAAACTAAATTATGCGATACTTTTTTGGCGGAGTGTATTAATATTTATAATATTTACAATTCACAGATATTTAAAGGAATTTGTACATAATTGACAACGAATGAATAAATTATAGTTAGTAATCGGTAAAATACCAACGCACATTATTCTTTATAAATAGGAACCACAGTAATTGAAAACATAAAATTTAGATTAAACAAAACAAAGGACGCGATGAAAGATTTATATACAAATCCTATTGGTATAGAAAGTGATTCAATATATAGTATAACTCGATTATAACGTAGATACTTGTGGTTCCGAAGGTTTTGGTACGTTTTATCGGAAGTACGATATAAAAATAAAACTGAACCCTCAGGTAAAGTATACCAATTGTCCGCCTGCGTCCGCATTATAGCGATCCTGTAGTGTAAGCGAGATACACAGAGGTATCCGTGCATTAGAACGGTACAGAAGTATACGGAATATTGTATTGGATTACATTAGCATATCCCTATGATGCACTCATATTTGCCAAGAAATCCACCTTTTTACGCTGTCACCGCACAGGCGCAGGAGCCGTCGCTCGCACACGTGCCTGTCAGATAAATTTTATATTTCGTCGGGAGAACTACTCGCTCGTACTATTTAATAAAACGCGTTGTTGGTAGGTAGATAACGGTTATTTTAAAAATGGAGTACTATACGCCGGAGCAAAAACTCTTCATGATTAAACACTTTTACGGTGGTAATTCCGCGGAAGTAACTCGGGATTTATTTGCAGCTAATTTCCCCGAAAGTCAAATTCCCAATGCAAGCACCATTCGTAGGACCGTTAACCGATTTGAAACTACATTTTCTTTAGTAAATAATAAAAATAAAGTTGTTCCGGATAAGAATGTAAGCGATATAGAAATTCGAGTATGTGCTTTAGTTGAAGTAAATCCCACTATGTCATCTCGACAAATTGCTCGCGAATTAGGTATCTCTAAAACAACGGTTCATAAGACTTTACGTACTAATAAATATCGTTCATACAAATTTACAAGTTCACAAGTACTTCTTCCCGATGATTATTATCGCCGAATGGAATTTTGCGAAAGAATGATAAATAAATATCACGATAACCAATTTTTTTTTAACAACGTATTGTTCACAGATGAAAAAACCTTTCACCTACACGGGCATCATAACCGCGCAATTTGTCGTTACTGCTCGCGTAAACATCTACATTTAAATATACCAACGCGAACGCAGTATCCACAGAAGCTAAATGTATGGGCAGGTATCATTGGAAATCATATAATTGGGCCTTTTTTCATTGACGGTAATTTAAACGGAAATAGATACCTACAGTTACTTGAAAATAATATTATTCCGGCAATACGGGAGCGATTTAATATAAATGAAGTTTGGTTTCAGCAAGATGGTTGCCCAGCACACAATACACGCATTGTAACAAACTTTATAAACGCGGTTTTTGATGGATCGGTAACTCGGGCCCTATTAAATAGCCAGCGCGGTCCCCTGATCTAGCTCCAATCGATTTCTTTTTATGGCCCTTTTTACATAATACAATATACGGATACGGTGATCAACGGCCATCAAACCTAGAGGAACTGCGCGCGAGAATTATTGAAATCAGTAATACTGTCACAGTAGATATGTTAACAAATGTTCGTCGGAATTTTTATGATCGGTTGGGTTACTGTTCGTATCAAGAGGGAGGTTTATTTGAACACTTAATAAATTAATTTACTTCAAATTTTATTATTGTTTAAGAATAATATTCTGTTTTAGCTAATTGCAGGTTTATTGCAATGTTGAATACAATTCTGTTTTAAGAATTAAATATTTTATTTTCCATTATTTTATTATAGTTGCGTTTTTAGATTTTATACTTGTTGAACAATATTATTTTAGTTTTTATTTTAAAGTTTAGGAGTTCTGATTATTTATTTTTGATTTTTTATGTTGTTTATGAGGCTGTGATGAATTACTTCACTGACATGTTATCAGTGATTATCTGATGCTTCAAACAACTAAAAATATTTACTTATATCGGGAACACACTACCTCTAACAGTGCTTTCTATTTTTCAGGAATAGTATTTTCTACCACATGTAATGTTATTAATCACTTATGCTATAACATAGAACTCTAAAAGACTTTGATTTGCCTATATGCCCCAATACATTTATACGTGTAACTTATAATACGTCCGCTATCGTTTGTAAATGCCGTCCTCGTGCCGTTAAGTAGGCGTGGCAATTCAAGGTGGCACGCCCATTTATAGTCGACCAGTAGTTACTAATACATGCATCGTGCTATGAACGGTTGCCACACTGTATATTTATATTCGTGTTTACAAACTAACATAAGCTCTATAAGTTTACATATATCAGACTAAAGACGCTCAACGTATATAAAGCTAACGTATATAAACGCAAACGAAATGAAGAAGCATTTAACCATAGAAATACATATGTTAACGTTAACAATACTAAAAGGCATCCAAAAACAGTACGCTATTAGTAGTGTGGATGCCTCTAGCCGGTATGTTTTGTTACAAGGGATCCGATCATAGACTGCGAATAGGCGCCGGCGTCGGCATTGGTCGTCTGGTACTAGAGGTATCCCCGTTCGTCGTTAAAAGCGGGAAAACACGTAAATCTTTTCCGAAACTTTTTCGGAACGATTTTCGGTAACGGACCGACAATGCTCAAGGCCGATCCCCGCGCGCCGGCGAGAAAGCTCCGATTATGTAATATTGCCGGTGATCAGTAGGTAGTAGTGTACCGAACATCAAAACACCGAAACCTTGAACGACGATGAATTTGGTGTGAAATAAGCACAAAGGGGATCGAAGAAATGGTAAAACATTAACATTATAATCAATGTAATAACCATTATTCGGAAGACGTCGGTTACCAAGTAGTGAGAGGCAATAATTGATAAAAAAGAATATACGGGGTGTACCGACTATCCCAAACCACAGGTGTGTACGAGGGTTAGTGGAGTGTGGTGCAGTTTAACCGGTCCGCTGTCTTGGGACGTAATGCGTCATCAAACGACTATTTAATTGGCTGGGTGAACGGTCCCAAGTTTACTAGTACATAATAATAAAAGTTTCGAGAATACATTTGCATTGTTATTGAAAAACGATTAAACATAATCGGTTATATAAGTTTGACGTGTGCGTAACTCAAACACACGTCGCTGTAAATGATATTCGATCATCAAGGATGCATTTAAAATTTTATCATCTGTCGCGTCTACACATTCAAGATATCATATTACTGTTGGCGCAACACAGTCATAATTTTGAGGATCATCATTTTCTGCATCTCTTTCCCATATCTGTAGACATCCACCGTAATAAAGTCGTCAGTTGTCAGAAAATTCACTGCAGAAATATCTCCAGCATTTCCCGAAAACCATTTACTTTAAGGCAGATTACTGTTTGTGTCCTCCTCTTCGCCAGCATGCTTAGCAATCCACTGGGTTAAAGGTAAGCCGTCATCCTCATCAAAATCTTTACACCCCGTCCACGCACGTTGCAAGCAATTTTTAATTGTTTGTTGCGTTACTTGTTGCTATGCTTTTGCAATCATTTCTATTCCATCAAGCAAATTTACGGGTCGGTCATCATTACAGTCTAATGTTAATGACTTTATGTGGTTAATCATAAAAAGGGGTCGATGGTGAGAGTTAAGGACGCGGTATAGAGTACTCGCCAAATCGGATGGATCTTGTGCAAATACCAATTATCGTTCTGAATAGAGATAGTGTAATGATATGAGAGAGAAGCGATGTCATAAGACCGTCTAATAAACATAGTGTTCCGCCATCTTGTTTATTTACATTCTGCATTACGTTATTATTTACTTCTTTCGCTCGGTTTTTCCTTTATTTTCTTGTGTTTAATTTTTATCATTTTACAACCAATTTTTGATGAAAAAGTAAAAACTCTAACCTATAAGTAAACAAACTGACGTTTCAGGTCAAACATAAATTAAGGCTAATTCACCATATGATAAAGGTTGTGTGGTAATTAATATGATGAAAAATAATAAGGAAATTATATATTATCGTATGTACAAATAATAAATGATTCCTGTCGAACATTTAAAAACAAAAGCTTGTCCTTTTATTAAACATTATTTAGCATAATTCTTAACATGTGAATTTGCCTTTATTGTGCTATATTTATTTGACGAATAGTAGTTTGTGACGTAGTAAGCACTTTCGCGCAGCTTGGTCCCATCCGATTTGGCGAGAGCTCTACCGTGCTTTGTGGCTATAGCAATACATGGAGAACATGCGTCACAAACATCATGCAGAAAAGCACTATGCAATATTAGTTGGTAGTAAATCCTGCGCGAAACATAGCGAAAGGATTGAAGAATGTCTCAGAATCTAAACTGACATTCAGTACAATTCAGTTTTGGAATGCCGTTGCGAGTACATCGTTGATGCGCCTAAGCTTATCTTATGCCTAATTTTTTTTTTTCTAGTTTTGTTGTTCTTTTTTTATAGTACCTACTTGAAAATACGTTCAAGTACTATTTTGTCTAGAGTTTATATGTACATGGACAAGAAAACCAGGGTAAAATTAAAGACATTTTTCAGCAACAATTAGATAAAAATGATTCTGACACACATGTTCTTCACATATAATTGTGATTGCAATTTACGATATAATTGAAACATAAATCTTCTCATACCTGTGTAATATATTTCTAAATAATTATATCAAAAGTAGTAATATCAAAGTAGCTGCAAATAAAAGCGAAAGAAAGCTACAGAAACTGAAGTCTCATTAGTTATTTTCATTTATTTATAAGTTAAATGATGAAAAGTTTTGAGTATATAGTTTAGTATTCTTTGTAGCCATAATAAATTATTGTTAATAAAAATTCAAAAATTTGTGAAGTTGTAGATTTCTTAATGCTCCAAAAATCTGAGTTCACTAAAAAACCACGGAATGACACAAAATCATACGTTTGATTTTCAATCTGTATAAATAAAAATCAATTGCCACATGTAATAAGTCTAGAATTTACTGAAGACTCCAAAAATTGAATAATATAAAGGAGGTAGCATTTAAAATAAAAATAATGGTATTGGCCACTGTTACATGACACACCATGTATGAAAGGTTTCTGTTGAAAAAAATGCACAACTAAAAGTACCAATCGACGTGTGCGAGCGTTTCTTCGAATACGCACGCATTTATTTATCTTCGAATTTATACTTTTTGACTGATACACAGTGTAGGTATATTGCACGCAGTCCGTATCCCTAGCAATACGAGTTGTTCAACAACGGGCAACAGCAATATCACGCTGCTTCGGTGTGAGACCAGCAATATTAATTAATGGAATCTGACTGGGAGCGATAATATTGCTTATTGCTGGTTGCTAGTTGCGCATTGTTGGTTGTTCTGGTGTGAGAGAAGCCTAACTCCAAAGATGTCTCCTTTACAATTGCACGGTATTGCCCTAATTTCAAACACAGACTTCACTAGCGGCAAATGTCATACTCACATTAACATTCAAACAGAAACTAAAATCGCAATAACACGTTCTAAATGGCCAAGCGGGTTACGGATGAGCCCCTAACACAGAGAGATTAAACTATTTTCAAGATTGGCTAAACTTCCGCGAACGGTAGTGTAAATAAATATTAATTTTTTTCAAGCAAAAGAAAACGTGATAAGGCCGAATGTTACAATTCGTATAACGAAAATGATGTTCAAGTTTATGATAATAATAATAATAATAAAATGATTTATTTCCTACAGGTAAAACCCAATTACAGGAAATATGCTTACAATGCGCACATCTACCATAAATACATTAAATATTCTAAGTAGTTAAAGAAAATCTTACAAATTAGAAAAGTAAGTAAGTATTAAAATCAATAAACCTAAAAAAAACTATACAAAATAACTATAAGCATATTTTGCAATGCTACTTAAACTATCGCTATTCACACATCAAATAAATAGGAGATCTACGCAAAACATTAGATAAATCACAAAAGTTGGGTGAAAATGTGAGTTTTACCTTGGAATACTAAAATGCAACTTGTGTAAAAGCCAAGAACAATCAATTCTACCACGAATCATGTAAAATAGGAATTTAATTAAGCTAGTAATTCGCCTTATATGTATAAGGAATTAAAATTGAATTTTGTTAAAAGTAGGCCATAATCAAACCCTCTCGCTGGATACGTTCCTTCAACTAAATAGTATAAAAATTTCAAAAATCGTCTTTGAACCGACTCGAGAGTATTAATATGTGTAGAATAAATTGGAAACCAAATAATTACAGCATATTCTAACCTAGAGCGAATTAATGGATTGAACAAAGTGCTAAGTGTAGTAGCGTTTTGAAAATCTCCGCAATTGCGGTAAATGAAACCGTAGAGTTTAAAACATCGACCAACAACATCTGAAACATGATTGGAGAAGGATAGCTTGGAATCAAATAAAATACCAAGACCTCTAACAGAGTCAGTGGAAGCTAAAACAGTACCATCGATAGAGTAAGGGAACATTATACGATTAATTTTTAAATCTTTGAATCTTGACCAATGTATATATTTCATTTCTCTATTTCTTGGTTTTTAGGTCTTTAATAATAAAAGCATGAATGACTATAACGACGTTTCGCTTTATTAAAAGCTTTTTCAAGTTATAAATAAATGTAAAAAGTGTGATAAATAAGATGTTTTTGTTTAATAAATGACAAATTGTTTGTTTTCTATGATTTTGAAAATATTATTATGTTTTAATTAAAGATTGCGTTTTAAAATAAGATGTTTTGATTATTTATTTTTGAATTTTGTAATTAAATAGTTCTTTAAGAATATTGTATTTAGTTATAAAAGTAAATTATATAATTTTGTGAAATATTGTATATCGGTTTTATCATCGACTGCATTTTTATGTTTATATATTTGAATTATTTCTAGTATATTACGTGTTTTTAAATTTTGTTCTTTGTTTAAAATTGTTACGTTGTTGAAATCAAAGGTATGATTTTCAGTTATTTCATGTTTTTTTAAAGCTGTAAGATTTTTATTATATTTGTGTCCTTTTATTCTATTTTCCAAATATTGCATGGTTTCACCTATATATACACCATTACAGTTTTGACAGTCTATTTTATAAACTATGTGTGATGTTTTACTTTTTTCAATTTTTGATTTTAATTTTGAATAGATTTGGTTTTGTAGTTTGTTTGTGTTTTGTAAATGTTTAACATAAGGAATTTTTATAAATTTTGTAATTGTTTGAGTATTATTTATATTTTTTGTTGATTTATTATAAAAAAGAAAAATTCTTTGTTTGAATATTTTGTTTATAAGAGAATTTGGATAATTATTTTGTTCTAGAATATTTTTTGCTTTGTTAATAATATCTGATCGAAAAACTGGACTTGTTAATTTTATTGCTCTGTCAGCTAAACTAATAATAACACTAACTTTTTGAGATAAAGGTTGTGAAGACTTAAAATTTAGATAACGTCCAGACCATGTTGGTTTAGTATACCATTGAGTTAAAATTTTATTATCATTGTTGATGAGTTTGAGGTCTAAAAAGGTAAATGCTATTGTTTTCTTCGATTTCAATTGTAAATTTTAATCTTGGATGAAAGGAATTAAAATTGTTAAGTAAAATTGGTATATTTTTTTCTTCTAACGCGGTTATGCAATCATCTACATATCTTTTGAAGAAAATTATTTCGAAATTTATGTTATTTAAAAGTTTTTCTTCTATATACTCTAAAACAATTTGTGCAATGATACTAGAAATTGGTGACCCCATTGCACATCCAAAAATTTGTTTATAAAATTTATTTTTGTACTGGAAAAAAGTTTGTGTTAGTGTTAATTCCATTGCATTAATGAATTCTGTGATAGGTATATTTGTAAAATTTTCAATTAATTGCCATTTTGTATGTATAATTTGTTTTGCTAGGTCTAATGGTGTATTTGTGTATAGCGATACTACATCTAATGATATCATTTTGAAATTTGGTTTTAATTTAATGTTGTCTATAAATTCTTTGAATTGCCAGGAATCCTTTATATAGTAATCATTTTTGAACGCGATATTTTTAAGGCAATTTGCTAAAAATTTTGATAGTTTATAAAAAGGACTTTGTACATAAGAAATTATTGGTCTTAAAGGTATATTATTTTTATGTAATTTTGGTAAACCATACAATTTTGGAGCTTGTGCATTGTGAATTTGTAATGATTTGGATTCGTTTTTGGTAATAAATTTAAGTAATTCCCAGTTTTTTATTAATTCATTATTTTGTTTTTGATAAATATTGGTTGGATTACTTTTAATTTCTTTATAAGTTGTATTATCACTTAATAATTCGTTAATTTTGGTATCATAATCTATTGTATTCATTATTACTGTGCTGTTACTTTTATCTGGTTTTAATATTATAATTTGTGGATTGTTTTTAATAAATTTTTTTGTTTGTTCAAATTCTTGTTTTAATGTTTTATTTTCTTTGTGTATGTGATGTTTTTTATTTTTAAAATTATATATTGTGTTTGTAATTTTTGTTCTTATATTGTTTTTATTTTCATTTGGTAATTCAGAAATTGAAGATTCAATATTAGCTATTATATTATTAACAGGAATTTCGTTTGTGTTATAATCTAAAGCAAAATTTGGTCCTAATGACAGGGTATTAATAACATTATCAAAACACCAAAACTATACAAAACAATAATTGGGTAACCAATATTTCAAATACAATAATACCTGATAATGTTATTAATACCCTGTCATTAGGACCAAATTTTGCTTTAGATTATAACACAAACGAAATTCCTGTTAATAATATAATAGCTAATATTGAATCTTCAATTTCTGAATTACCAAATGAAAATAAAAACAATATAAGAACAAAAATTACAAACACAATATATAATTTTAAAAATAAAAAACATCACATACACAAAGAAAATAAAACATTAAAACAAGAATTTGAACAAACAAAAAAATTTATTAAAAACAATCCACAAATTATAATATTAAAACCAGATAAAAGTAACAGCACAGTAATAATGAATACAATAGATTATGATACCAAAATTAACGAATTATTAAGTGATAATACAACTTATAAAGAAATTAAAAGTAATCCAACCAATATTTATCAAAAACAAAATAATGAATTAATAAAAAACTGGGAATTACTTAAATTTATTACCAAAAACGAATCCAAATCATTACAAATTCACAATGCACAAGCTCCAAAATTGTATGGTTTACCAAAATTACATAAAAATAATATACCTTTAAGACCAATAATTTCTTATGTACAAAGTCCTTTTTATAAACTATCAAAATTTTTAGCAAATTGCCTTAAAAATATCGCGTTCAAAAATGATTACTATATAAAGGATTCCTGGCAATTCAAAGAATTTATAGACAACATTAAATTAAAACCAAATTTCAAAATGATATCATTAGATGTAGTATCGCTATACACAAATACACCATTAGACCTAGCAAAACAAATTATACATACAAAATGGCAATTAATTGAAAATTTTACAAATATACCTATCACAGAATTCATTAATGCAATGGAATTAACACTAACACAAACTTTTTTCCAGTACAAAAATAAATTTTATAAACAAATTTTTGGATGTGCAATGGGGTCACCAATTTCTAGTATCATTGCACAAATTGTTTTAGAGTATATAGAAGAAAAACTTTTAAATAACATAAATTTCGAAATAATTTTCTTCAAAAGATATGTAGATGATTGCATAACCGCGTTAGAAGAAAAAAATATACCAATTTTACTTAACAATTTTAATTCCTTTCATCCAAGATTAAAATTTACAATTGAAATCGAAGAAAACAATAGCATTACCTTTTTAGACCTCAAACTCATCAACAATGATAATAAAATTTTAACTCAATGGTATACTAAACCAACATGGTCTGGACGTTATCTAAATTTTAAGTCTTCACAACCTTTATCTCAAAAAGTTAGTGTTATTATTAGTTTAGCTGACAGAGCAATAAAATTAACAAGTCCAGTTTTTCGATCAGATATTATTAACAAAGCAAAAAATATTCTAGAACAAAATAATTATCCAAATTCTCTTATAAACAAAATATTCAAACAAAGAATTTTTCTTTTTTATAATAAATCAACAAAAAATATAAATAATAGTCAAACAATTACAAAATTTATAAAAATTCCTTATGTTAAACATTTATCCGAAAAAATAAATCAAATTTTCAAACCATATAATTACAAAATTGCCTATCAAAACACAAACAAACTACAAAACCAAATCTATTCAAAATTAAAATCAAAAATTGAAAAAAGTAAAACATCACACATAGTTTATAAAATAGACTGTCAAAACTGTAATGGTGTATATATAGGTGAAACCATGCAATATTTGGAAAATAGAATAAAAGGACACAAATATAATAAAAATCTTACAGCTTTAAAAAAACATGAAATAACTGAAAATCATACCTTTGATTTCAACAACGTAACAATTTTAAACAAAGAACAAAATTTAAAAACACGTAATATACTAGAAATAATTCAAATATATAAACATAAAAATGCAGTCGATGATAAAACCGATATACAATATTTCACAAAATTATATAATTTACTTTTATAACTAAATACAATATTCTTAAAGAACTATTTAATTACAAAATTCAAAAATAAATAATCAAAACATCTTATTTTAAAACGCAATCTTTAATTAAAACATAATAATATTTTCAAAATCATAGAAAACAAACAATTTGTCATTTATTAAACAAAAACATCTTATTTATCACACTTTTTACATTTATTTATAACTTGAAAAAGCTTTTAATAAAGCGAAACGTCGTTATAGTCATTCATGCTTTTATTATTAAAGACCTAAAAACCAAGAAATAGAGAAATGAAATTATACGATTAATTCTCTTCGTGTATATCATGGATGTGCATTTGGAGATATTCAAAGACAGTCTACAGTTATTGCACCACGAAAGTACTGTATCAATATCATGCTGGAGAGTCTTAGCATCTACCACAGAGTTAATACCAGCATGCGTATTTACCCCTCTATAAACCGTTATATAAAGATTTTTCTACAAGGCCGGAATTACGCCAATAGTGGAAGCTGTTTTGCAAAAGGAAAATAAGTTCATCAAAAAAAGAAAACAAGGGGGATTAATATCGATAGCATTTTCTATAAAAAAAAAAAAATACGCCCCGGCGAAGAACTAGACAATTATACACCCTTAGGCGCGCCCGTCTGGCTGCTGAGCTATTGATCTGTTTGCTCCGTGTATACACATTCCAGCACTTTACGTCATTTCGAGATGATGATGCTCCTCCGCCCTATAGCTCGATAAATGGAGCGGAAACATTACGTTTCGTCCCACGTTCCATTTCTGGATCGTTCGATCCGAGAGCGGAGAGCTAGACGCAGCGCCCAAGAGAAAATATGGGTTGACAGGAGTTATTTTTTATACGGAGAAAAGACAAAGATAAATATCAGCGAGGAAGGATTTTCGTTTCGTCCTTTGTAGACGTTGAAGGATTGATCGCCAAATAACCCTTTCCACGGTGTCAAGAAATAATCCATGTCTATAGAGGAACGGAAAATTCTGTAGAACTCTAAATTTATATCACGTGGATATTCTTTTGTTTCGCAATTAGTACCGCAAAGTGAATCAAATTCGTTCGCATGGCTTGAAAATGTGTATTTCTGAAAACGTGAGGATTTCTCCTTCTCCAGAAATGATTATTTCGTCGATTAACAATCCCTTCCTGACTAAACTTAGATTCATCGCTCTAAATAACGTTAGATAAAAAAATTGCGTCTTCTTGAATTTTTAACAAAATCATTTTACAATATTTAACTCCTTTCTGTAAATCGACATTGGAGAGATGCCCGATTTACCAGAAGCTGCAACTATCGAACTCCGGGGACGAGCATAGAAATAAACCAGCATATATATTGCTACGAAACTTGTAGATATTTTTATAATTTTATTAAATTGATTTTAAATTTATTCAACACTGTTTTATTAACATTCATACATGCAGCGTCCTCTATTAAAGATAAATTTACTCCACAGTTAAGCTATGCCTCAATAAGTAGATGCCACTGTAGCACACAAGTGAATAAAATCTTCCCCTCTACCTGTTTTGAGTATAGAGTATACAGCATACCAATCGGGTGATTATCCTCAGTAAAACTTGGGACGTGGGGGACTGTAGTTCTCCAAACAAAGAAGTATATTATTAGCTTAAATTGACTTGTTATAAACTTTGTTTCTTTAATAAGTGCTGTACTAGTTATTTAGTTGTGATGTTATTATATTGTAGTAAAATAAAAACCAATAGTGTATAAATAACTTTGTTTATTTCGAGTTAATAAAAAGTAGTGAACATTTAATGGATATTCTCTCTCTCAGGGTAAGTAAATTCAAATACTATTTAAATTGTACAAAAATAAGATTCCTTGAATCTTAATCCAAACTAAACTCAATATATCTTGTTTAAATATCAAAATTGAATTCAAATCTCCCGCTAAACTCCCGTCATAAAATCAAGCATTGCCAAAAACCTTTTTCAACAACATACGTTTGTTTACATCAAAGAAAATCCCTAATAAATAACTACTATCAAACACTCTAACCTCAGAATTCTATTTACGTTCAAAAGATGAATAATCGCTTACTTGAAATACGACAAACTGCTTTCTTATATTCCAAATACTGATTCCAGTTCTGCAACAATCTTTTCAGCTCCAAATCTGCGTTATCGAAGTCCCTCGATTGTGGCTCCAGGAATAGAAAATACGCCACCCAAATCTTCGAAATTACTTGATTACCATCATCTTTGCACAACACACACAACACTTCATTCTTGGCAAGTAGATTTTAAGTTAAAATGACTCTTATAATGATTTAAATTTATAAATTTCTAGATGATATTCGAAAATATAGGAAAATATCGAAAAAGAAGTCCTCACAATTGTTTTAAACAACTTTCATATCTCCAAGGCAAAACAGACCCCAGCAACGATGAAAGATTATCGTTTCCAACGATACGAAACCTTAAATCAACCCACGTTCGAACGATCAGCGAAGGAACTTTATACCTAAAAATCCATGGAAACGTGCCCTTTTTAATTAGATACGATATAGTGAGTGTTTAGTTTGAATTTTTACAATTTGTTTACAAAGTAGTTAAATACATAAATCAGAATACATTTTATTTATAATTCAATAACAAACGTATGATGCTGTATGTTGTTCAGGTTAGGTATATGATATCATAGCAATATATATATTTTTTTTTCTGCTTCAACGGTAGGTTTGGTGTGGTTTTATTTTACATTAACACTTCCTGTATCTAAAAGACATGACTTTTTTGTTCAGTCTAGGGCTCTCAGATTGTGCGTAGGTGCAATGCGAAGTACTCCGATTAAAGCCCTTCAAATCGAAGCCCGGGAACCCCCACTCTTTCTAAGAAAACAATATATGGCATCCAAGTATATTTACAAATTAAAAATGGATAGTTTACCAGGAATTTTGACCAATATCTATAACTTAGTTAATGTCGACCTTACTAACAAGTATTGGGAAAAGAAGAGATCCCCCATTTTAGCTGAAGCTTTCGTCAGAACGACAGATTTCGTTAATCGAATTTATAAAGTATTGGGTGGTCAGTTGTGGTATTCAGCTTACAATCAAGCAATCAATACATGTCCGATTTCCACCTTATATTGGCCAACCAGAACATGACAAATGTTTGGCTGCATCTATTATACAAAGACATCAGAAATCATTGATTATCTTCACAGATGGCTCCAAAAGCGTGCTCGGTTGTGGGAGCGCTTTTAGTTTTTCATTTAAATTGGATTCCGCGGCAAATGTTTTTACAACCGAAGCAGTTGCAATCTTAGAAGCACTAATTTATGCTAGTCATAGTAACTTTAGAAAGGCTGTCATAATGACAGACTCTGCTAGCGTTTTAAAAGCTATTCACCATCCAAAGCATATTTCTAAAGTGAATCCGATTGTTATTGACATTATTAAGATAATATGTGAAATGAGGTAAAAAAAAACATTGAAACGGAATTATTTTGGGTAAAAGGACACGGTGGAATAGAAACAAATGATATTGTTGATGAAATAGCTGAAGAAAGTTATATCAGGGGGACCCTATATAGACCTGTACTTGGTAACAATGAGCTATTGCATATAACGCAAGAACAGATTTTTAAAAGAGAGTGGGATGCTGTCTTTTAATAGCACTAGGGTCGCTTTTGCAATGACCTTGAAAAGGTTATGACGTCATGTGTTGATCCTTATCCAAAATACCTACCTAAAATTTAAGATGTGTTTTCTTTATATTCAAATGTAGTAGTACAATTAGAACAGATGGGCTAGTGTTTTAAACATTTTAGTTATTTGTGACGTTCTGTCAAATACATTAAAATTCAATTGAGCTTATTTGAAAATTATTTTTAACGATCTATTTTTCTCTAATTTTGAGCTTTTATCAAGAAATTTCTTATGTAAGGTATAAGTATTTTTTAAGTGTCATTTAAAGGATGACAGCGTCTATCAAAAAATGAAGCAAAAATGCTATATTGTCATTTGAAAAAAATACATAACGTCATAACTTTTTCAAGGTCATTGCAAAAACGACACTACTGTTATTAAAAGATAGTTTTTTTTTTAAAACATTAATTCAAATGATTTACGATTTTTTAGAAAAAACGTTGATTACCTAATCAAGAAAGGTTCGAAAAAACACTGTACGGACGCATTGTATACTAATAGATAAGCTTAGTTATTTTAAATGTTTGTTATTAGCTTTTAATTATTATTATTCTTTGATTTGTTATACACCATCGTTGTCTAGGTAAAAACGCTGTTTTGAGAAATAAGAAAAAGAAATTATTAAAAGAAATGCGGGTATGGGGTACTCCGTCCCCCATTATTAGCTTTTTGCAAAGGTAGGTTAGCTTATCTTTGGGTCCATGTAATCTCCTGCAAATTATGTTAAAATAGTTTTTTTATATCTATTATAATTTTGGAGATATTCTTAAAAATTGAAAAATCGCCTAAACTTTGGGGAGGGCTGTGCCCCTAAATCGGGCTTTTGCGCAGAAAAAAAATTACCATTGTACTCTTTCAGTTTGTAGTGGAAAACCAAGTTTGACAGTTCCCGATGTTTCTTTGTTAGTTAGGAGCAATTTACTAAATTCTTTCTCATTTTTTATTCAGTTTACTTTATAAGGTTATAACAAACTGTATCAACATATACGAATTAAATTTTTCACGTAGTCTTTGATACAAGAGTCTAATAAAAACTCTTCACAAAAGCCAGTTATTCAAATATTCAGCCCGTAATATGAAATATGATGACGTTTATGTAATGCGAGTACAAGTTTGAATAACGAGCCGCGTAGCGGCGAGTGATTCAATGTAGCAGAATTACAAAGTCATTGTGACACGAGTTTTTTACAGTATTTTTTCTAATTTGCACATTATTCGCCTATATTACGTTCCGGCAAGAATCCCACTAGTGCGTTAATATCTCATTACAGCACAGTGTGCGTTAATAACCATTTCAGCACTGCGCCGTCGTTTGTTTTAGCTTTATTGTAACATCCGATTAGAAAAAATTTATTACAGTATATTAAATTTCTATTCAAGATTTTTTTCCCAGTTAAACGAGCAATTCAAATCTTTAAAATAATTTTATCAATATCACATCCAAGTGATCTGCCGGCGCTATAATATTTTTACAAACAGCAACGAAAAAAAAATATATTATTTTGAAAGTTTGTTTAAGTTCCGGACATTACCGACTCTTTCCTGAAAACTAACAACGTTCGCACCTGTTGGGAAAGCACACCCTGCAGCCCCTGTTTTCGTGTCGAACGTGCGACCTAATTAACTTTATTGCAAAGGTTACTAACCACCACACCCTGATGACTCACATGGAATTATGACAAAGCTTTTCTCTGATTAGGGGCAAGATATTGGAAAATTACCGCGTTCAGGAGATTTAGTTAGCATAGCGTTTGCATAAAATTAGAGTTTAAATAAAATACTGGAAGTTTAGTATGATTTCACTGTAAGATATTTTGGAACTATTTGCTAGATTTCAATTCATTTTATATTCGAAATATTGGTAAGATAATCAAAATAAAAAATAGTAAGCATAATACTATTTAAACGAAGAAAATGCATGTAAAATAAATAAATATTAGAGCCATTATATTGTATTAAAAATTGAAAATCAATAATAATAAAGACGTATGCAATTTAAAGGACGAATGACAAAATAGGATCATTAATTAAAGTAAGAAGTAACACTGTTGAAAAAAAAAACTACATCTAATAATGTCTTTAAATAACAGAGAGGCATCGTGTACTCTTTAGTTTAAGGTTATGCGCAAGTAAAAAAATAAACAAAAATCGATTTTTTATTTGTATTCGTTTTACTGAAACTAGAATTCTTTTTGTACAAAATGAGGTAATCAACTTTTATATTGTTGAATAGTATGTTAAAAATATTTATATGTTCGTAGAAAAGAATCAATCGAACAGAATACATGTGTTGGATCTATATATACAAGGTTTCTCACAGTAGGGGGTGTAATAAAATTCCTCATATGATGGTCCACTTAATGTGTTCAGCCACCAAAATAAACAGAGAAAGAAATTCAGTGCATTATTTTGTTTTATTATTTTTACGTATTTTTATAACGATGGTATCAAAGTTTTTTTTCCGCACCATAGACACTGGCGCATACGCCAACGCTCGGAACTATCTTCCGGGACACAATTTCCAATCTCCCTATTTCGAGTATGAATCGGCCGGCTCCGGTTGTCTTCGCCATATGCGTTTAAACGTCTCATTCGGGCACAAAATTTCCCGTCTCCAGTTAACGTCGTGCATTCATTGGGACTGCATTGTTTTCGGTGCGTACCGCGCATGTGTGATGTCAAAGGCATTTCAAAGTGACGTTTATTATTAATGATGGAAGTTAAAATTGTGTGCAAAATCTTGCTGTTGGGGAAAAACTTTGGTCGATTCCTGATCTTCAAATAAACTACACTTCCACAAGTAAAATTCGAACTTATACAATAGAGTATTCAATAAAAAAATATATGAAAAATATGAGTGGATGTTCACTAACAAATAAACTATTTTGTTTTATCTGCTTACTTTTTAAGAGACAGGTTAGTGCGTGGAATAAACCAGGGTTGAATGATTTAAAGCATATCGCAGAAAGGGCAAAGAAACACGAAGATTCCGTTTCTCATATGAATGCATATGTGGATTTTACTGTTCTAAGCAAAAAAGCGTCTATTTGCGACATAAAATTAAGTACAACGAAAATGTGGAAAAAAATCGTCATATTTTGCGCCGGTTAATTATGTGTATAAAATTTTGCGAAGCTTTTGAATTGGCGTTACGAGGCCATGGATAAGACATTGACGTTCACCAAGGTTCATAAGTGTTTAAAGGAGCCTCAAAAACTATTCAGAACGAGTTGGTAGATGCAATGTTGCAAATTTACAAGCAGAAAATATTAAAAGAAATAAAATCTGCAAATGTTATTGCTTTGGTGGCCGATGAACCTACAGACACCTCTAATAATCAGCAAATGGTTGTTATTATTCTATACGAGTTTAATGGACACATTTTTTAACGCTTTTGGTATTTTTTTAAGCCGTGTGGACATAATGATGATGTATTAGCAAAAACATTGCTGAATGAATTGCAAACTATTTTAAATTCTCCTTCTGGATCTTATAACAATAAACTAATCGCTCAAAGTTACGATGGGGCGTCGGTGAATAGTGGCAAGACAAATGGTGTCCAAGCTATTATCAAAAGAACAGTTCCAGATGCACATTATATTCACTGTTAGGCGCATCAATTTAATTTTTGTACTCGCTTATCAAAACCTGTCATTTCACGATTCAATTTGCGTGCGTAAAAAGTCACTTTAAACACGAGTGCGTAAAAGTAAAGTTGGTACTTCCTGCTGGAACTTGATTAATTTAGTGACATATTAAAATCATAAATCACTAATCTTAATAATATGCTACCCAGTTCGTTGTTTTTCTATGAAAATAAAAGGAAATGAAATAGAAATTATTATATTTGGAAGGTGTGTGATTGAATGTCAGAACAGCAACAAATATTATATAAATTACCATTATTCATTCTTTTCAGAAATTGAAACGGAACAATTATTAAAAATTTTGATTGAGCAATTTTGACAACCAGAGATCGATACCCCAGGGATTAACTGGTTTGTTTGAATTGATCTTGATTGCGAAGGTAGAGTAACCTTGATTGTATTATTACATATATCTTGTATTTCAGATGTCGAACAAGTTGCAGGCGGAGTCGATATCTCTAACGGGGTCATTGTTTTAGCCAATTGAATTCTACTATGTAGAGAATTTTCGATATATCCTTCTGCAACCGTAGATGATTTCCATCCACCATGCCTTTTAATTGAAAGCAAGTCATCTCCTTGGTTTGCCAACAATGTCGCTGAACTCCTTCGGAAACAGTGACCTGTGAAGTTACTTGCACTATCAAGCTGAAGGTACTCAGCTATTCGCATTGGAATTTTGCCAATTGTGTTAAGACCAACAGGTGAACAAACACACTTGCCATTGCGATATGTTAAAAAGAATCGCTGCTGGCTGTCTGGTCTTAAATTTGCATATTGCCGAATTAATGCAATCCATTCGGGCTTAATGATTGCAAATGTACGGCTGTTACCTGTTTTAGTTTCTGGAATTGTTACGATAATTAAATTCGATTTAAATTCTATGTCTCGCAATGACATTTTGCAAAGTTCTTCACGTCGACACGCTCCAGAAATACCCAATATTAATACAGCCTATAAATACATATAGTGTTGTATGAAATTTAAATATACGGAAATGACTTTACCTTCATTAGTAGGAAGAAAGAATTTGGTGCTTCAGCAATAAATTTAGTAATTTGTTCTTCGGTTAATACTGCTGATTTTTTAGGCTGATGTTGCTTCGTTATCTGTTTTAAATACGCTATGAGTTTTGTATATTTAGATATATCCGTATTATCATATATTATTAAGCATGATTTTAACATAGAATAAGTGGACCATAATGATTTATTTGATTGTAAATTTTGAAAATAAACTAATAAACAATTTTCGGAGTATTTTTGTATATTTTTAGATCTAGCCCAAGTTACGAATTTAGTATAAGTGTTTTTGTATACGTTTTTTGATTTTATGGGTAATAAATTATCCACTGCAATATTGGCAGCTTCGCGAATTTCAGGCGGTGTACATTGCATTTCATTATCAGAATTCATGTTGTTGGTGAGGCTTTTATTTTGTATGAAATTTTTTGAATTTGACAATTTTAAATTAAATGTCACTTCAAATAATCAATACTGCCAACTCAATTTTTTTAATTAATATCAAGAGATTAGTAGTGTGTCATAAACAATAACGTATTTAACAATATGTATTATTATTATAGTTCTCGTACAAAAAATATTGTACAAACTTCGTGCGTGAAACATTTCGCGAATTCGTGTCCATAAAGCGCTCGCCTACGGCTCGCGCTTTAAACTGGTCACTCATTCGCGAAATATGATTTCACGCACTTGGTTCGTAAATAACTATTAACTATTGAACGAGCGGCATAGTGCGATAAAAATGTAAAAATTTTCTTTGCAAATTTGCAGTCACTTTCAAGCTTTTTTTTCTCGGTCGCCAAAACAAATAGTAATTCTTGATGAAATAGTCAAAGGTAGATTACCACACGCTTCTCCTACACGGTGGATTTTCACAAGTCGAACTGTAAACACGTTATCTGAACACCAGGATTCTTTCAAAGAATGTTTAGACAAAATTATTTACGAAGATGGGATGGATTCAGTTACTATTAGTGAAGCAAGTGGTTTATTGAAACATTTGAATTGCTCGGAATTTCTCTACTGGTTGAAAATATTTCATTTTATCATGCCACGTGTTGAAATATTATTTAATCAGACTCAAATGCGCGGGATTTACAGTGCTCAACTGTAAAAGGCAATTGAACAATTCCAACAGTAGATTATTCACGTTAGAAATTTAAGTAATTCTACTGACGATGACAATCAAGAACGCAAAATTATTTGATTCTCAAAATTTTAAAACTTATAGTCATTCATTTCCACAAAAACATTTTGATGAAACTGTGAAATCTTATCCTGTGTTCGACAGTGTAAAATTGAAAAGTGAACTTTCAGTAATTTATAAGCGCGATGACATGTGTGACGTAGGTGGTGTTTTGCCATTTTTAGTGTTCATAACAGGCAACAACCTAAAAAAGGTTTTGACGGAAACATTCAAACTGTTGAATGTGAGCGATGTTTTTCCACCCTCAAACGCATTAAAACTTTTCTGAAAAGCTCAATGTCAGAAGATCGACTGAACGCATTGGCGGTTCTATCAATAGAAAAGAAGTTCATCCAGTCTATCCCGCATTTTTATAACAAAGTCATAGACGTCTTTTCCAGCATGAAAAATAAGAGAATGGATTTTATGTACAAAAAATAGGTTATATTATGTGCCTACCCTCTTTCATAACTCGCGAGCCGCCACTGCAAAAGGTTGCGAGCAATTTTTACAATAAACTTGCCTGTCCTTGGCAAACATAAAACAATCAAATTCCCCCCAAAAAATTTCCATATAAATAAACAATAAAATTCAAACTATTGACAACCACAAATCTTGATTGCGAACAGAAAATAAAATCAAATTACATAAACTGAAACAGCATGAAAGCTCTCTAAAATAGCTGTACTGAAACTATGAATGCTGGTTAAATACAGTAAATAAAAGGCAAACATCTCAAATATAGGTTCAAGGAAAAGGTCCTGAAACAGTTACTTAGGATCGAAAAGTAACAATTAGGATAAAAAACTAATATAGAACGAATAACATTAACACAAAAAAATACAACTTGAATTAAAATTGATTTATTTCTTGGTACCAAGTACCAAGAGTCTGCCTTCATTAAAAACCCAGTCCTTTATAATAAGGATTTATTCTACAACCAAACAATGTTTGCTTTTCATTTTGACTAAACAAAATAAATAATTATTTTCACAGATATGCGGATTTAGTAAAGAATATATTTTATATTTAATTAACTAATTAATTTATTCATTCATTATCTTGTAAGGAATGATTTTTATTTAAATTTTATTATAATTTAATAAAAATATACATAAACTTTATTTTATTATTAGACAGCTACATGCGTTTAGTAATTATAACACAGAGCAATTACAGCAATTTTAACAAGATGATATTCACATTACACAAGTAGAAATTTTCAGAACCAATTCAGCATTCAACAAATTTTATAGGAAACAGAAGGTTGTAGCTAGGTAACAAGTTGGATTCCATTACTATTTATTATGTATGTATGTACTTATCTTTTCGGACACCACTGTATGTTCGCAAAACAATACATAAAACGGTGTTTGTTGCACTGACTGATTTAGCCACAACGTCGTAAAACCTGTTCGGAATTTAAATTGCTCACATATCAGCAATTTGTCGGTTGTCCCGGATGTGGCGAATGATCAGATCACCGAGTTGTTTCTGTTAAAGGGATATGTGTTATTATTTCGCTAATATGCTATGGTGCTGATTTTCTGGTGTAAGTATAAATGTACAGGTGTCCCACAGCAGACTGGGCCTTTGATTACAGCTCTATTTGTCATTTTACAAAGAAACTTTTTGTGTAAAAATTCTATAGAATCCAATGCTGCACAACCTAAAAATATTTCTGACTATCCAGAGCGTTCCAGAAGTAGGCAAACGTATACCAACTCCGTTATTTTAAATGGAACACCTTTGTATTATTTCATTTCTCAATTCTACGCAGAAAAATAACATGACTTCATATAAACTACTATATGTCTACCTTTAATAGCAACGTTGTTATTTATTTGGAATCTTGAAAACAGTAGCACAGAATAGGTAATATACAGAAGTTTCACTCAATGCATTTCCCTATGGTCGCGGTTTTATTTTTTGTGGTAATTATCTACGACTACACGATTCTGCGCACAGGTTTGATGCAGGACCCCATTGGCCCATTTTGTCAGCAGAGCCGGATTAACTAGATAAATAATGAGTATGCAAAGCAAAATTTTCAAAAATACATTTGCAAAATACGTTTTCTAATCATTTTTTAATAGAAAACATGTTTTTAAGGCAATTAGTTGGTAAATAACTGCTTAACCTCATGTATATGTAATAAATTCTTCATTCGTGTCGACATATATTATCAATGTCTTCGTATTATTTTAAAATTTAAAGTAAATAGTAATACTAGTAAAAGTTCCTCTACTCTAAACCATTCCATTTGAAATAAGAAAGTTGATGTCAATTTCCGGTGTTTCCGGAAGTGCCGCCATCTTGAAAATATTTTCACGGCATAGATTTTATTACACTATGTACGTATGCAACTTTACAGAAATTAATGATTACTAGAAGGGCCAATCTTTCTAATGGACGGTCTCGATCAATCACCCTGCATAATGACACCAAGAAATTCTACCTGCGCGAACGACAAATTTGTACTGACTGCGATATCATTAAAACGGCATAGAGATATGGTACGAATTCCTTGTCTGACTGACACTTCTGTATATTACCTATTCTGTGTCAGTACGAGTTACGATTAGGAAAAAGTTGCACAATTTAAATACCATTGCGTTTGAAAAAGTAAACTACTTTTTACCGATTTCCTCTTTTTTTAAGAAAGTATTTTTTGCGATATTAGTTTTTATTTATTTCTGACATTATTTTAAGAGACATAAAAAAATAAAAAATACTTTCTCATTGTCACTTTTTAAGCTGAACAAGATAGCGTTTACAGATTTTCAGTACGATGTTTTTATTTTTTTAAATACGGCCCTGTTATTTTTATTTCTAAACTTAAAGTCATTTTGAGTTCTAAAATAGGTGATATATCACTTGTAACGGTTTAAACATGTTTTCAGCTTTTTCAGCTATCATTTAAAATTATTCAATTGTAGGTCAAAAATTTAATGATTTAGAAATTATTCTAAACAAATATCATCCTAAAATTTTATGTTTAACAGAAACATGGTCTAAACCAAACGAACTAGAGCAATGTAATTTAACGAACTATAAATTAATAACTAGTTTCAGTAGAACGAATTTCCGAGGGGGCGGATGTGGCATCTGGGCAAAGAGTGTTCTCGACGTAGAGTCAATTGACGTCTCTAATTTTTGCGTAGAAAAAGATATAGAGATCTGTGCTGTTAAGTTAAAACTAAATTCTTCATTTGTCACAATATTAAACATCTATCGGTCTCCATCTGGTATTTATAATAATTTTCTTAAAATTCTAACTGATCTTCTAGATTATGTTGTGAAACCAGGTGTCTCCACATTAGTAACAGGTGACTTTAATGTTAATTTTTTCTCTGGAAATGACCAGTTTCTTGAATTAAAAAATATACTAGATAGTTTTGGTTTGAATGTAATGGTAGAGGACTATACTCGTGTTGGCCCAAATTTTAGCTCAATTATAGACAATATTTGTTCAGACCTTACAACTTCCCTTAGTAATGAGGTTATAGATGTACATTTCTCCGACCATCGCTTGATTATTTTGTATGTAAATACTGACGTAACGCCTGCTAGCAACGTCTATATGAATAAAAGAATATTTAGTATAGATAACAAAATAGTTTTTTCTAATTTCTTATTAAATGAATCATGGGAAGAGCTTTATTCCTGTGATAGTGTTGATGATCAATTTCAAACGTTCATCTCAATTTTTAATTATTATTATGAATGCTCCTTCCCCTGGAAACGGGTTAAAAGTACCACATCTTCAGATAAATCCTGGATAACACCTGCTGTTGTCGAGTCGAATGAAAAGCTTAAAGACTTGTACATCCTTCAAAAACATTATCCTGTGTTAAAAGAAAATTATAAGCGCATGCAACTTCTTCATAAAAACCTAGTTAAAGTTACTAAACAAAATTATTATAGTGCAATTATTCAAAG
Organism: Cetonia aurata; assembly: GCA_949128085.1. Lineage (NCBI taxonomy): Eukaryota > Metazoa > Arthropoda > Insecta > Coleoptera > Scarabaeidae > Cetonia > Cetonia aurata. The sequence goes on along the minus strand of OX421889.1, from coordinate 22,130,116 downwards.
TGCCTCGGATAAGAGTAAAATGACATGGAATATCGTAAACAAATTAACTAAAAGAACTAGAACAACACAAAATTTTACTCTTATTGAAGATGATAGTAAAATAATACGCTCCAAAATTGAAATGGCAAATGCGTTTAATAAATATTTCCACGACCTTCCACATAATCTTAACAAAAATATTGCAAAGAATACTTTATTAAATAATCACATACAACGAAATCATGAATGCATTTTTCTATTCCCCTTTACGGAGTCGGAAGTGTTCTCGTTGTTTAATAAGTTAAACGGCAGGAGTTCTCCGGGTCTTGACGGGATTTCGACTCAAATCTTTAAAGAATTCCGTAATTTAATTATAAAACCTATTACTTATATTGTTAATAGTTCTCTTGGTCAAGGTGTATTTCCATCTTGCTTAAAAGACACCGTGGTAATTCCATTATATAAGAAAGGTAGTATTAACAAGATGGCGAATTATAGACCTATTTCAATGATTTCCTGTATTAGTAAACTTTTAGAGTATGCTATGTTGGAACGTTTAAACTCGTTTTTACAGAAGCATAACATAGTTTCAGACAATCAACATGGATTTAGACATGGAAAATCAACTATTACTGCTACACTATCCATGTATACTTACGTTATTCAGGAATTAGAGAAAAAAAAAGTGCCGGTGGGTGTCTTTTGCGATTTAAGCAAGGCATTCGACTGTGTTGGTCTTTTGTTGGACAAGTTGGAGTTGCTTGGGGTGCGAGGAGTCGCTCTTAAGTGGTTTGCCTCTTACTTGGCTGATAGAAGACAGTTTGTGAGAATTTCTGTGTCAGAACAAAATAGAAGACAGTTGTTTCAGTCGAATTCACGTGCTGTTACTGTGGGAGTGTCACAGGGGGGAGTCTTATCACCCTTACTGTTCACCTTGTTGATTAATGATATAGGTGACTTTATTGACGGTCATTTTTTGACCATTTATGCTGATGATACGACTGTTTTTGTAAGTGATGATGATAAAAATATAGAGAATTCTACAAATCAAGTACTGAGTCGTCTTAATGATTGGTCTGTTGGTAATAAACTCTTTCTTAATACTTTAAAAACTAATTATGTTATATTTTCTGCAACACCTCAATCGTTAACACAAGAATTACACCTACAAATTGGTGATTCCACCATAGAAAAACAAACAAATATTAAATCGTTAGGCATTGTTCTCTCTGGAGATTTAAAGTGGAAACAACACATTGAATTTATAACTTCAGCCATAAGTAAGTCTATCTTTAAACTTCGGCACTTGAAAAGTGTAGTTAGCACGCAAATTTTAAAATTAATTTATGCAACTGATATTGAATCACGAATAAGGTATGGCATTATAATGTGGGGCTCCAGTAGAGACATTCGAAGAATTCTCCTCGTTCAGAAGAGAGCTCTTCGAGTGATGTTTGGAGCAGCGCCACGGACATCGTGTAGGGAAATCTTTAAGGAACTTCATCTGTTGACAGTGGTAGCACTTTATATTCTCGAAGTGGGAATATTTGTACATAAATATAAAGATCAACTTATACTAGAAAATAATACACCCCATAATTATTATACCAGAAAAAATGATATTCAGATGCCCATACACAGACTTTCGTTAACGAATAAAAGTATTTTATGTACTAGTATTAAAGTCTATAATCACTTGCCATCCACCGTAAGGTCACAACCGATGTATACTTTTAAAAGAATGTTGAAGAAGTTCCTTTTACCCAAACCTTTCTACTCATTAGATGAATTTTATAACAATACCTTCTGATTTTCTGTTGTTCTACTGAAACTATAATAGTATTTAATTATACATAGAGTTTATGCTTTATAGCATCTAGCATTTTTATTGTTCATTGGAAATAAATTGTATTATTATTATTATAATTATTATAACTTTGTATTGTCAACATGCATACACTCCATCGACGAGTACTTCGACTTATGTGCTTCGTGTATATAAACCCAATGTATTATATTTTATTACTTTAGGTTCGACTTATCCTACACATTTTATGTAATGTATACAGGATCAAAATATATTATTTATATTATTATTATTATTATTATTATTATTATTATTATTATTATTATTCCAGACAAATCTCTTCGGCACTGAATGCTGGGAAAACATTTATCTGAGAAAGGCGTCGCGTCTTTTTTAATAATTCTAGAACGCACAAAAATGTCAACAAAATTTATTAACCCACTAATAATTATTATAAAAATAAACGCATTTATAACAAATAAACAAATAAAATAATTTCAATTTACCAATTAATAAATGAATAGTATTTACATAATAATAATAATAGGATTATTTACATTATAAATAATACTTATTTACAAAAAGTGTTCAAACAAATGCCCATTATTTTCTAAGCACTTTGGAAACCAACACATTGTTGAGTACATTTGGTGTAATGGTTTGAAGTGCTTCTAAAATCAGCTAACGTAATTTTTTTTTTGTTTGAAAATTACGTTGGTGTACACCAGCGACACTTTCTAATTGTACGACCTACAGCATAAAATAGAGCCTAAATGTGTAGCATGGGTAATAGACGGCTTATGCATTCACTGCCGCCTTCGAAATATATAAACACAGATGTGCGGTACCTGTTTTTTTGGTAGTAAATCTACTTTAAATATAAGGAAGAATGCAGTAAGCAAACATAGAAAAACATTGAACTTATAAAATAGCGAGAAATAAATACATCAAAGGCGCATACTTATGCCTGCCGACTTACCTCGGTTAGCACAATTCCAAGTTTCTCAATTACTTACCTTAAATATAATATTGCAGTATACGAACAGATGTTTTGTTTTCTTTACACATTCCTACAGCTTTACTAAATATGTTTGTTTTTTAATCCAATTAATTAAAAATAATTATTTTCATATCTATATATACATATATATAAAGTAATCATTAATTATTTATTTAAACCTGCATTTTATATTCATACCTATCACTGCTGTTCGATTTAGGACTAATTGAAAATTTGTATTTCCTTTCAAAAGTATTGTGAGACTTTTAAGGTAAAATCTTTGGAACTAGGCAATTTATAAACGAAAAATGAAATATTATTTTATCTTATTATTGTAATATTAATAAAAACATACCATTACTATAACCAACAAAAAATATTTCTGACAAGTGTAGAGTTTTTCGTTCTAATATCAGATATAAAAATCGTGATTTTGAATGCATCCTTGCCATATCTCCTTCATTATTTAATATCAAAGAAGGAAGCCGGAACGAATTAAAAAATTGATATGAAATCATTAGATATCAGTTAGATTAAAAAATGTAAACATATTTGGGTAAAGCTTCAGGCAAAACAAAACATGCATTTCTGTGAATAACGACAAATTTCTCTGCATTTAGTCATTAATTAGCGCAACACCCCAAATTTAGCGGCTTATGTCAATAAAATTTCAAATTTGTGTCCGCATTAGAACGTCATTGTTGATTTAAATTGACAAATTAATAAAAGTCTTCCTGATAATAATAAGTTTCAGATCTTAAGAGTTAACTCTTACCCCGTTACCTACACATTCAAAATTAACGGTAATTGAAAATTGGCTGATGCATCTTTCTGTTTCATAAATTTAATATTTTCTGGTATTAAAATGTGGGTTGTTTTTTCGTTTAAGAAATCGCATTTGTGCGTATGCGGGCGAAATATCTTTTATAAACCGCTAGTGCTTTGTAGAGCGCCGCCGGTTTTTCTTTCATTTAAAGTAGTGTATATAATATATAGTATTTTCGGAATCTTCTTTCATGCGAACAAAACACAGGCTTATTGATAAGTTTGTATTAATAAACAAGCATGTTCCTTCTGGAAAGCTGTCATTAGACGCTGAAGTATATAAGAACAAGCAGACAACACACTATTATTTAGAGCTCTTTAGGTGCATCATCCTAATTAACTGAAGTTAGATAATCTGTTGTAATAATTTAATAAAGTTACTATAAAATACGTATAAAATGAATAAAAGTAATAAACCCATTTATATTGCTATTTATTGTATAATTAACATGCCTTTGGTTTAGTTCCTAGTTGTAGTTCAACTGTAAAATGAAAATACCTTTTAAACCCATTTAATAAGACAACAGTTATTGGAAATACTTCAAACATCAAATAAAATTATTCCTACGCAAAGATAACAAATACATAATAGATGCATTCAACTTCGCACATTAATAAATCCAGCCTAAGCTTTTTTTAAAATAACCGACAGAGAGACCGCACATCTGTGTTTACATATTTCGAAGCGGCCAGTTACTGCATAAATTCGTCTACTATCCACGCTAAACATATGGGCTCTATTTTACCCTGTAGGTCGTACAATTAGAAAGTGTCGCTAGTGTACATAGTTTTTGATGTATCCCCAAAGATGAAAGTCCAAAGGAGCCGTGTGAGCAATCGTGCAGGCCAGGAAACAGTTTAATGCGTACCTATTCATCTGTCAGGAAATCTGTTTGATAAATATTCTTGAACAGTTCTGGAATTACACTGGGCAACAAATTTTCGAAAAGTTCATGCTTCCAAGCTGAAAATAGTCATTTCTTAATGAATTCAATGTGCTGAACACGAAAATGACTAAGAAAAAGCTGATAATAATATATATATTATAATACATGGTAAGAAAACATTTACGCATATTTCAGAAAAAGTGTACTTATGTCAATATTATAATACATGGTAAGAAAACATTAGTCTGCTTCTGGCTTTCGACTTCTTTTGGCCTGCCATTTGTAGTGGACTTGTGGAGCATCTCTACTGATTGCCCAACAATAGTCAGCTAGCATTGACGTAGACCATTTGCCTTGGTACCGTTGCTCCATGGTGGCAATGTCCTGATGAAAGCGTTCGCCGTGCTCATCGCTGACCTGCCCGCAGTTATCAGGAAAGAAATCTAAGTGGGAATCAAGAAAGTGGATCTTTAAGGACATATTGCAGCCGAATTCATGAAACAAAGCCAACATATCCTCAATCAGACACTTGTAATTTTCTAAATTGCATTACATTATGCAATAGCATCTATACAATGGACAAAACGTCAATATCTCTGGAACGTGAGCCAATCAACTTTTCTCAATGTGATATTCGTGTTCAGCACGTTGAATTCATTCAGGATTGGGTACTTTCACCTAAGAAGCAATTTCACTGTTGACCAGTGTTATTAGCGGGGGCCCTATCTTGTTGGAACCAAAAGTTATTGATTTCTGCTAGTGGAGAGTTATCGAACGATTCTTCCAAATTATGCTGCAGTAAATTTCGATACCGCTCCGAAGTTAGTGATCCTTGGTAAAAAAAGGCCCAATTATTCTTGCTCCCAAAATTCCCACCCACATGTTAAAACCAAAACGATGTTGGTGCTTAGAGATTTTTTACAATCGCGGATTTTCTATGGACCAATAATGCACAGTAAAAAATTTCTGCGTGTAAATCTCAAAAAGTAAGTGGTAAAAAGTTTGCGTGTCAAAATTAACACCTAATTTGGTTAAAGTTGCATTTTGTTACCAAAATCAAATAGGTAAAGACATCTTTGCCCAATATTTGAAATATTTACACCTGGGGGGTGTAAAAAGTTGACTTCGAAAAGAGAGGGGCGTACATATGTACTCCTGCGCATGAACAATTTCTATCAGATATATGTAATAAAGAGAGATAAACTTACAGACTACTAACGGTCAATTGACATGTGATCGGATTCGTATTGAAACATGAATCCTGTGCCTCTGCTTTTAAGATGTTTTTCAATTTATACATATTACTATACATATTGTATGTTTTTTGCAACTATGATGTTAATATGAATTAAATGCAAAAGTATGATTAAATGGCTGAGTATTAGTGATTCGCCTATCCCGTCGGCATATAAACATTGCATATCAAACGGTAAGTAACCAATTACACCATTTTGAACAATAGTTAGATATGTAGGTAGGTACATAATACGTATCGTTAACAACCTATATTCTCTGTTGCTGTATTTCGTAAAATATTTGTCAGTTCTAAAAGATTTTTATGACATATTGTAGGTTATGTATATATGACTAATCGTGTAGAATGTAATTCCCTGTTTAGTCTATTCCCCCCATTCCGGTGGTAACTCCATATTCCTTAACCTAACTGGTAGCGAGAAGTTTGAAATTTAGAATATATATATATATTTTTGTTAATATTAACTGTACTATAATATTGCCGTGCTGTGCAATGGTTTTTCTTTTATTGCATAACTTGTTTATTTAACCTTAATTATTATTAGTAATACTATTGATATATTGTTCCAAGGCATATTTTTGTTTAATCATTAGTGTTCGTATTCGTTTACATATATTATAGTGCATGTCGTTTAAACGTTGTTCTGTACAGTGTACGTTTTGCGAGAAAGCAAATGTTTAAATTCTGTTTTATACAAAAAGATATTCGCAAATAAATTTTTATTAGCAAATTGAAGTTTCTTTTGGATCTCTTCACCACCTTACGTTTATTAGAGTGCTTAGCGTATATATACTGTACGATATACATTTACAGCTAAAAGCACCTCAATTACACTTACGTTATTCAGTGTAAAAGCTACACCCATGTAGTGTACCTCTAACTAACACCCAAAGGTGTACATCATCTCTTGGTAGTTTACACTGGCAAGTGTCTTATACTACACGTTTTAAAGTGTAGAATTTACCAAATCGTTTTGGTAAATTTTACCAAATTTCACAGTGTAAAATTTACCAAAAATAGTGTGGACTTATATAGACCACTTTTAGTGTTAATTTCTACACGCAATTTTTTACTGTGTTGTTATTTCTTCTGTTAAAGATTCCGTTGTTGGTTATCATACTTTCATCAGAAAATAAAATTTTATTGATAAAATTTTCATCGTTTTGACACTGGCTAGTATTACCATTCACAAAATGCCCTGCGCCTTACGTCGTCTCCTTAGTCCTTGGCAGATTCGAAATTTGTACGGGCGATATTTGTTCTTATGCAAAATAAAATGCGCTGCAGATTTTGGCGTTCCACGTGCTTGTTCAATGTTTCTAACTGATGTTGTAGGATCTTCCGTTACAAAGAACATCACATTATTCTGAATTTCCTCATTACATGATTTCTTTCTAGTAACAACTTTTTTATTAAATGATTCATACTGCAATAAATTGGCACACATTCTTCCAGACAACATTTTATTCGGCTGTAATCTTTCGGGGTAATTATTAAAATACATTTCCTCATCTTCTCGAGTATTACTACGACACAAAAAGTAACACTTTAACATATCAAACGTTTCCTCAAAAGAGAAATGCCCAACCATTTTTAAACGAATTAAAAGACGCATATCGAATTAGATTAGATAGAAGTAAATTGACGAGAATGTTTTTTTTTTCAAAGCCCACTACGCATGTTTTATGATAGTATGATTTGATTTTTTACATTTTAATGACTAACAAATTTTGTGCTTTTTTGAATTATTAAAAGGGACATCTTTCTCAGATAAATGTTTTTGGAGCATTCAATGCGAACTTAGATTTTTCTGAAATAATTTTTCCATTATCATATGTCACCTATTTTAGAACTCAAAATGACTTTAAATTTAAAAATAAAAATAACAGTATTTAAGAAAAACAAGTTGATGATTTTTTGAAAATGAAACATAGTACTGAAAATCTGTAAACACTATCTTATTCAGTTTAAGGTAACAATGAGAAAGTATTTTTTATTTTTTTATGTCTCCTAAAATAATGTCAGAAATAAATAAAAACTCATATCGCAAAAATTATTTTTAAAAAAAAAAAAAAAATTGGTAAAAAATAGTTTACTTTTTCAAACACCATGTGAATGGTATTTAAATTGTGCAATAGTAAATTTAGAACCCAATCAATTGATAATTTTGTATTTAACAAATAAACAATTTCTATTTCTAAACTATGTAAACGATTGAGTACATTTCTTGATTGCAACCTAACCTGGGGGCACCATATCGACTGTATATGCGAGAGACTTAGAAAAGCATATTTTTTGATTAATATTCTGAAGGACATGTTGTCCACTGCAGCATTGTTGGATGTTTATTATGCAAACATATATAATGTGATCTCTTATAATATAATGGTCTGGAGACAGGCAAAGGATGCACATGTTTTTTTTTTTATTACAGAAGTGCAACTTGAGATTAATATTTGATCTTAGTTATCGGGAATCGTGCGGAGAGTTGTTCAAAACTCATAATTTATTAACAGTTTTCAGTATACTTATATAAACTAGATTAGGGATTAGAATTTTTAATGGCCTACCATCGGGGGTTCGTGCCTGGGCTGGCTTCTCGGTCTTCAAAAATAAATTAATGTCCGAATATGATTTAATTGACAGACGAAATTACTGTTGAGAGGCTCAATGATGTATTGTATTTATTTTTATATAATATGTAGGTATATTTTTTGTATAAGTTTTAGTTGTTCGTATAGTTATTGACGTGCCCCATCTGTACATATGATACAGCCTCAGGATTTAATAAAATTATCTCTCTATATATCTATAAACATACAACAGCAATCTTACACAAAATAAAACTTTTTACATCTAAGAATAGTGATACAAAAAGGTTCGATATGGTGTCTGAATTAGAACAACACTTTGAAAGCATGGTTTTAAAACTAAGAAATGTATACCAAACAACAATGCTAGATTTCTTTAGATCAAAATTTTAATTATGTATTAGGTATTAATTTTAGCACAGTATAATAAATACATGATATTATGTAGATATCTTCAATATAAAATAAACAATGTATTACTTATGTTTTATTTTTTTTTTGTGTACGCATATTTGTAAATTATATAGAGACTAACACTGATTGTGAGTTTAAAAGGTAGTATTCACAAAATTTGGAACACCCACATTTTTTAAGCAGAAACAGCCACTTTTTCATATGCTTTAAACACTATCTCCATTGCACAACGGCAAAGGTAGGCAAAAGTTGGTGAAAATATATTTAAATCGATATTTTGTCTTATATTATATATATTATTGATCTAACGATGGGAAACTATGGGAAATTTGCCAGTTGCTGATGTAATCATAGCTCTGTATGAAACTGTAAGGTAGTTCCTTATAGGGTTTTCTTAAAGTTTATATTCGGTCACGTAGTGTTTCATGGTGATCTTATATTTCTTCCTGTCTACAATTATGCCATTATTACTATTTTGTTGATAACCTCATGTAGCACCCAACACAATAATGCAATTCCGTATATAAAACTCCACAACTGTTTTTCCATTGATTTATTACGATTTATTTTAATATTATATATTATTGTTGAATTAATTGTAAATGCTTACCAAAATAATCACAAAATTTCAGTAACTCGAATATAGTGTTGCCAACCTTTAGTGACCTTTTTGCTAGCCTACGGCGGAAAATTATGTTTCCGGATGGTTTAAAGGACGACGGTATCCAATCTGGCCTGCTTCACACAATTTGTTTCTGAGGTTATAGATAACAGAGGCCAGATCGACGCTATTTATTTGGACTTTCACAACGTATTTACGATTTTCAGACCAGATAAATCATCATGTACTTTTAGCCAAAATACTTTCTCTGAAGTCCTGCTAATTTTTTTAAAATCTTACTTGCTGGACAGGGCAGGAAACGTTGTGTCAAGTAATTTTGTTTCCAAATTTTAATTTCTACGTCAGGCGTCCCTCAGGGGTCGAATTTAGGACCATGTTAATGACAACTGGAAACAGCTTCACAACAAATGGGACTGAAAATAAATGAAAAAAAAACGAAATACATGAACTGGTCCGACAGAGAATTCAAAAGATGCGAATTAACGGTGCAGACAGAAAGAGGCAAGATATATAACTTAGAAGAAGTGGACGTCTTTAAGTATCTAGGAACGAATATTATAGAAAGCCTGAGAATAGAAAATAAATACAGCAGAGGTTGACACAGGGAAACCGCTTGCTCTTTGCTCTAAAAAGAATCCTGAACAATAAGCAAGTATCACGAAAATTGAAAAAACAGATCTATAAAACGATAGTAAGACCAGTAGTACTATTCGGTAGCGAGGTATGGACAATGAGAATGACAGAAATTAATTTACTAAGCAGATGAGAGAGGAAAGTGCTAAGGAAGATCTATGGAGGAAAGAAGATTAATGGAGAATGGTAACGAAGGACCAACAAAAAACTGGAGAAACTGTTCGACGAACCAAATATTGTTGCAGTAGCGAGGGGACAAAGAATCAGATTGCTGGGACACATGTGGAGAATGCCGGCACCTCGAATACCGAGAACATTGTGGGACTACAAACTGGCGGGATATAGAAGGCGAGGAAGACCCAAAAGAAGGTGGAGGGAGGAGGTTCAGAGAGACCTAAATTTGATTGGAGTGCGGGACTGGAAGAGGAGAGCAGCAGACAGAACCGAATGGAGAGGCGTTATTAACCAAGCCATGGGCCTTCTAGGCCTTTAGTGCCTTTAGTATATATATATATATATATATATATATATGTTAATGATATATCATGTGAAAAACTGATGTTTGCTGTAGATGTGAAGCTATTTGCCTCTGTTGATTATGTTAAGGAGTGTTAGATGCTTCAGTTTAATATCAATGCTGTTGTTTCTTCGTGCGGTATATGCAGACTTTCACTTAATGTTTCCAAGTATTCTTTTACGACTTCTACTAAAAAGATCAGCCCTGTTACTTTTCCGTACACTATTTCCGATACTGCTTTAGGCTTTGTTAGTTTAACAAAGGATTTGAGAGTGTTATTCGATCCCGTTTGTGGATGTTCAATGTTGAAAAATAAATGGCTGGGCATTAGTATTTGAAATAGAAAATTGTAAATTACTAACAAACAAACAGTAGATAGGCATAGAAAACCTTTGTACAATCTTAAAGAGCATTAACATTAGAATCTAAATAAGATAGTAAATACAGGGTCTTCCATTTAAAATAACAAGGTTATTTGCCTTTAATGATAGTGAAAATAAAAAGTAGGTTTCTAATCATCCTGTATTTAGTCCGTACTATCAAAGTATGACATAATATATAATATATTATTCCATTTAAATTTTTATAACAATGGTGTGTAACCTTTTTTTGAGTAACTCTGTATATTTCGAAATAATTTTAAAACATGTTCCTTATGAATCTATATAACCTCTAATCAAAATATTATACCGCTTTTCGTATATAAACCGAGGCGATTATGGTGAGCCACCCTGTATATACCTTTTCATTTGGTACTAAATAATCTGAATTCTCCTACCTGACGCGCGTAGTTGCCAGGTATTTTACACGTAGGTACCCCTACCTCTCCTACCTGCTAAAACCGATGCCAGCTGAATGCACACCTGTGCAAATGGTGAGTGGTTTTGATAAACACTGCGCTTTAGACGGCGACATTACTTTAGTCGGGAGGTGTACTTATATATATATTAATACAATTAATGCAAAGGTTATCATTAAATTATCAGTTGCCCAGGATGTTAGCAACATGATTACATATTTGGATATTTTTAAACTTGCTTATTTTAAATGAAATATATAGATATCCCCTGTTCTTGTTTATACTTTAGGTTTTTACCATGCACAACTTTTTCTGAAGAATAACTTTTTTTCGAGAACTAATAATAAAAGTTTTCTTTACAGTTCTAACTTATATAATAGACAAACTGTACAATTTAATCGATGGAATTTCTAGTGTGCATCCAGAGTATTTAAAATATGGATATTCCAACAAACGCAAATGCAAAACAATGCCTAACTTTAATCCAAGATTTGCGCGGGGACTATTTTCTAAGAAAATTAAACACTCTTTTTGCGTGCTATCTCAGAGCCTGTTTAGAGTTTTGGCTGAGCCTACCTGTGAATCTCGAACGAATCATGTTTGTTGGGTTGCCTGATCTTGACTAGTTATTATCAAATAGAGTTTTAATAATAATAGACATTTATTTCCAACAGGTGTGGGACACCCAAATGCAGAAGAAAGAACATACATAATAATGAATACAAAAGCAGATAGTATGTGTTGTGTGTGAAATAACAACAGTAAAACGAAAAAAAAAACCATGATCTTACAACAGAAATAAAAAAATCAACAAATATTATGCATTAGATATTGTATTGAAATTAGAACATATAATCGAAATAGCCGATCTAGATAAATATTGCAAACAGAGACAGCACCACAAAAAAGTATGAAGATATCTTTAAGGAAAACAGTTACTCAAAAATACTATACACGCAGAAACTCCAGGGGTAAACACAGTATTTTAGACCATGTTGTATCAAATTATAAAGATGTCAAAATAAAGATACTTCCAGCAGATATATCTGACCATTGTGCAATAAAAACTACAATAAAAATGCCGGAAAAAATTGCAAAATACCTATATTTTGAAAAAAAGTACCTCAACTACAAAAACATACAAACACAGATAGAAAAAATCGATGAGAACAAAGTAAATTCTTTCAACCAATGTCAACTCTACTACGAAAAATTATGGAAGAAAACCAAACAACACGAAAAATAAAAAGAAGAGAAGACTGCCCCTGGATTGATGAAGAAGTGATAAAGCAAATCAAAAAGAGAAACGAAATGTATAAAAAACATTTAGAGCATCCACAAAATGAAAACTACAAGATGATATATCATCAAGAAAAACTAAGTACCTTGTATATGATGAGAAAATCTAAGAAAGATTACTTCACTCGGAAATTTGAAACGTATAAACAAGACACTTCAAAAACATGGAACGTAATAACCACAGAGTTAAATAATAGAAAAAAGGATAACAAAGAAATAATGGACATAGAAAAAAAAGACTCGACAGTGACAACAGATTCTAGAAAAATTGCGGACGAAATAAACGTGTGAATATAGAGAAAGAACTAGCAGAGAAGCAGATAGCTAACTCGAAGAACACTCGAAAACAAATTTAGGAAAGTTACAGAAGAAGAAACACATAAAATAATTTTGCAACTAAAAAACAATAAAGCACCCGGACATGATCACTTAACTGTAGAAATAGTCAAAAAATTCAGGAACAAAATATCACCAATCCTTACAAGAGTAATAAACCAGGTAATAGAGAACGGAGAATATCCAAAAATTTTAAAGAGGACAATAATAAAGCCAATATACAAAAAAGGTAACAAAACAAAACCCGAAAATTATCGACCTATAAGCTTATTATCCGTCTTGCACAAATCCTAGAAAAAAACTCTACACCTGGAAATAAGCGAATACATAGAGAAGAATGAAATAATCCATCAAAGACAATACGCATTTAAAAAAAACCCAGGAATAACATCAGCTGTTAATGATCTATTAAATGATATAAAAACGAAAGTTGCCCAGAGCAATACATTAGTAGTTGTACTTTTTATCGATATGAAGAAGGCTTTCGATACCATTTCTAAAGAAAAACTAATAGAAAAATTAGACCACCTAGGCATAAAAGGAACATCAAAAAACCTAATTAAAACATATTTGACTGATAGAAAGCAAAGTGTCATAGTAAACAAAATCGAAAGTCAACAGTTATGCGCCGAATACGGAATACCTCATGGAGGAAACTTACCACCATTGCTATACATAATATATACAAACGATATATTTGACATACCTACAAATACATGGCATACCTAATCTACGCGTATGCCGATGTATTGTATATTCACAACCGTACAATAACAAAGAACGACTATAACAACATATTCAAAAATAATAGAAAATAATAGAATAAATAATAGAAAAAATAATGTGTGAGAAGTTAATATCTTTTTTTAACTGTGCTAAATTTTTTAGTTCACAGCAGCACGGTTTCCTTAAAAATCGTTCCACTGAAACTGCTATGCTTCAATTCATAAATTTACTATACAATGAAATTAACGAAGGTAAAAAAATGCATTGGCGTGTTTATGGATTTAAGTAGAGCTTTTGACCTGGTTGACCATCATATATTACTTGAGAAACTTTATATCTACGGTGTTCGCGGGAAATTATTACAATGGTTTACTACCTATCTGCTAAATAGGTCACAGGTTGTTGAAATTCGCGGATGTAGATCGAATGCTTTGCATATTAAGAGAGGTGTCCCGCAAGGATCTGTTCTTGGGCCCTTGTTATTTGTTGTCTATGTGAACGATCTGCTAACTACAACTGCAAAAGGCAATACTGTGATGTATGCTGACGACACTACTTTCTTGGTGTCTGATTGTAACAAGAAGGATTTAATTATTGAGGCACAAGAACTCTTGGACAGTTTCCTCAAATGGTTTAAAGATAACATGCTTCATATCAACACTAAGAAAACCGTTTTTATACGTTTTAGTTCCGGCATAGACAAAATAACTGAGTGTGACTTAATTCGTATGAACTCTAAGACAATTGATCAAATACGGAGTACGAGGTTCTTGGGTGTTGAAATTCATGCGGGTTTAAACTGGGAGGTACATACTAGCGCCTTATGTAAGTCTCTATCATCGGTATGTTACGCCTTATATAGGTTGAGGAATATTACTTGCGTAGAGGTCGCCATTTCCTACTACTACGCCATGTTTCATTCCAGGCTACGGTATGCGATTCTTTGTTGGGGGAGTTCTACCCATACCTGTGCCCATACTAACAAAGTTTTTAGGTTACAAAAGTTAGCTATCAGGAATATTGCGGGGCTTTCAAGACGTACTTCCTGCCGTGCTTGCTTCAGTTCTTTGCGTATACTTACTCTTACAGCTGTATATATTCTTGAAATTGCGATGTATGTAAAGATTAACTTAGCTACTTTTGAAAAGAATAGTAATTTTCATTTATATGACACCAGAAATAAGGATGCGTTATGTTTTCCAGTACATGATTTAACAACTTTTGAGAGATCACCTGTTTATATGGGTATTAAGATTTATAATAATTTACCTGCGTTTATTACAGATATAAGCAGTATTTCAGGATTTAAAAAAACAACTTTTAGCTTTCCTTCAAAATAATGTCTTTTACAGTTTAAATGAATTTTATGATTTTGTTTATACTTAGCGTAATTAAAATTATAAATACGTAACTTTGTAATTAGTTGATTTATATTTTTGTTTTGTTTTTCTTATTTTGGCACACAAGGAATTGTATGTATTTTTCTTTTTTATGTTTATTGCTATTACTAATGTCTGTTGACCTTATCTCATACCTGTATGGTCTACGAGATCAATAAACTATTATTATTATTATTATTATTATTAAAGAGGACATTGAAAAAGTGGGAGAATTGTGTTACAATAATCTTATAGCAATAAATGAAGAAAAAACGGAGTATATGGTATTTACAAAGAAAACAATTCCCCCTGCTTTCAACATCAAAATCAAAGAACGAACAATAAAGCAAATTAACGAAACCGCAAATACTTAGGACTAACAATACAAAACAATTTAAAATGGGATACATATATAAAACACCTGATCAAAACAAATATCAGTGCTATAGCTGGGTTGAAAAAAATAAGAAAAGTAATCCCAAAATATATGAAAAAATCGATATATAATTCACATTTTACGTCATATATGAACTACCTTATAAACATATGGAGCAACACAACCAAGAAAAACTTAAACAAATTACAAAGACAACAAAATACTATATTAAAGCTGCTATATTCAATGAATAGAAGAACGGTAACAGCAGAAATATACAGGAATATACAAGAACTAAATTTAGAACAAATGATTAAACAAAAAAACCTGAACTATTGCATAAAATGAAAAACAAACTAATAAAAACAAACAGCACTTTATCGAATAACAAGAATATACATACATATAATACAAGGAGACACTCGCACTTGAGAACAGAGAAAACCATTAGCAATAAATACAAAAAAATTCCTACACCAGAAACCATAACCCAATACAACAAACTACCTACAGAAACAAAAGAACTCGATCACACCCGATACAAAAAAAAAACCATTAAAAATATGCTACTACAACACCTTATATAAAAAGAAAAAACTTGAGAGGAAGAAGTAAAGCAATATCGCACTCAATACCGATAGTCCGGGACGAGACATTTTAAGCCTCATCACCCCGCGACGAGGACCGAGGACGGGAAGACGCACGTCGACGCATCGTTTTGTACAGGGTGGACCAAATTGCATGTACATAACGGGTAAATATACTTTGCAGCGGAGATACGAAAAAATGAGATAGGCAGTCCAGAGCTACTTTTGCAAGATAAAAACACTGGTGAAAAAAAAAATTAAATTTATCTTACCGTTTTCGAGATATTTAAAAAAATTGAATTTTCTTGAATTTCTACAATGCATTATTATTTAAAATTTCAAAAAATTGTTTGGACATTTTTGATATAGCTTTTTATTTGAGATCTAGAAACAAAATCTATTTTTTAATAATTTTGCGAAATTTTGAGTTATGACGTCATGC
Organism: Cetonia aurata; assembly: GCA_949128085.1. NCBI lineage: Eukaryota > Metazoa > Arthropoda > Insecta > Coleoptera > Scarabaeidae > Cetonia > Cetonia aurata. Next base: position 22,113,642 of record OX421889.1, on the reverse strand, counting down.
CATTTTTTCTTAAATGGAAACCATAGTACCCTATATTCTGATTAAATAGAATATTTTCCGGCCTTTACAAAAACATATAACACTTCATGTTTATTTTAAATATTAAACAAGATATTGCGTTTTTAAATTTCTAATAGTTTTCTAGTGTGCCTTGGATACGACAGATCTATGGAAAGGCAAGCAGAGCGCCCTGACAACAAACAAAGTAATTGATATTCCACCTGTCAAATAATAAGCGTCAAGCGCTATGAAGGACAAATGTTATGAATACTAATTCCTACGCAGAGTGCTATGCTCTTGCAAAGGAAACAATTGATGTTTTCTTATCTGTCAAACTGTGGGTGCATCGGCGTTATATGTCCATTATTTTATCCAATTTCGTTAATATCTTCTTCAAGTTATTTGAGTTCTGTTAATATTTAATGAGGTTCGTTATATAGTGTTATTGAATTGTTGTATTTAAAAAATGGTTAAGTTCACCAATCGTGAAAAATATGAAATGTTGCAAGAATATATTGAATGTCGAAAAAACAGTGTGAGAGCTTTAAATCTGTATTTCGAGAGATACCCCGAGAGAAATTTACCCAATGCTCGTATTTTCAAGCGGCTGGAGAATAATTTAAAAAATCATGGATCATTTAGAAAAATTCGATCCAATAAGTATATGAAGGCTAATAAGAGGCAAGAGGAAATAGCAGTCTTGGGATATGTAGAAGCCTTTCCAACCACTTCTTCTAGAGAAATCGTAAACGCTATAGGAGTATCAAAAACTAGCAGCCTTCGAATTTTAAAGAAACATAAATACAAACCCTACAGAACAGGAATTAATCACTTTCTCTATCCCAACGATTATGAAAGAAGGATTAATTTTTGTCGGTGGTATATCCGAATGTGTCAACAAAATCCTAACTTTAAAAACTGTGTAATATGGAGTGATGAAGCTCACGTTACTAGCGATGGCATATTTAATAGGGGAAATAACCACTATTGGGGTGACACAAATCCCCATATAAACAGACCCATTCGGAGGCAAGGGCGATTTGGTTTTAATATTGGATGCTTTTTAAAAGGTTGCAGATTTTATTATTTTATATATGATGGTAATTTGACAGCTAGACGATACCTTGAATTATTAAATACCCATTTAATAGAATTTCTAGATGACGTTCCATATAACGAACGGACTAAAATTTATTTTCAATTAGATGGTGCACCTGCACATAATAGCCTAGACACAAGAAATTATTTAGATCATAATTTCCCAAATAAATGAATTGGCACTTATGGACCCATCCGATGGCCTGCAAGATCTCCAGATTTAACGCCATTAGATTTTTTTCTGCGGGGTTTCTTAAAAAATGAAATTTACAAACGTACTTGCGACACCGTTGAACAACTGCATGTAAATGTGGCTAAAGCGTTCGATAAATTAACACCGATTTATATAATAAATAGCATAAATGCAATAGAAACGAGATGTCAAAAATGTGTTGCAAATGCCGGGCGGCAATTTGAATAATTAAAGTTTTTACTTTGTCATTTACAATTAACTTGTTTTGTTCGATATTTGTATTTTTTAGTATATTAAATTATTTTTATTGAAAACGCCCTACAACTTTTGTTTTTAATACACAACTAACTTTATGAACGTTATGAGTTATGACATAATCCTAAACATCCATGGACACTGCCATTTTATTAGGAAAGCATAGAAAGTGTTAAATTTCTCTCAATATTCAATATATATGAAGTTATATATTATTATATATTTGTAAAGCTCCTTGGATTTTCTGACGATTTATATAAAGCACAACTGTTGTTCCAAAAAAAATTATTTGACAGGTGGAATATCAATTACTTTGTTTGTCTGTCATGGCACTCTGCTGGCCTTTCCAGAGATCTGTCGTATCCATGGCACACTGGAAATCTATTAGAAATTTAGAAATGCAATATCTTGTTTAATATTTAAAATAAACATAATGTGTTATATGTTTTTGTAAAGTCCGGAAAATTTTCTATTTAATCAGAACATAGGCAACTATGGTTGCCATTTAAGAAAAAATGATATGACGTCATAATTCAAAATTTCGCAGAATTATTAAAAAATAGATTTTGTTTCTAGATCTCTAATAAAAAGCTATGTCAAAAATGTCCAAACAATTTTTCGAAATTTTAAATTATAAGACAGTTATAAGGCATAATAGAAATTCAAGAAAATTCAATTTTTTTAAATATCTCGAAAACGGTAAGATAAATTTAATTTTTTTTTCAACAGTGTTTTTATCTCGCAAAAGTATCTCTGGACTGCCTATCTCATTTTTTCGTATCTCCGCTGCAAAGTATATTTACCCGTTATGTACATGCAATTTGGTCCACCCTGTACATGGATATGGATAAAAAGTTTAGATTAAAGTCTCCTAGCAAAACTATTTGAGTATTACCAGTAATAACTACTGATATGATGATTTCCAATTTCTTTAAAAACTCATTGACGTCACTAAGTAGAGATCTATTATCTACTATTTATTATATACCGTGTTGTATATTATAAAAAAAAATAAGTTTGAATATCTTCCACAGTAGTGTCCTTGTTTAATTTCGACAAGTACAATTATGAATAGGAAACTCGTAAGTTAATATTGGTTGTCACGCCCATACTTACTTTTCTCTTATTTCGACGTTTTCCCACGGTTTGAAAATCATTTTCCACTAGAGAATAATGATAATCTTTCTTTGAATTGTAATTGTTCTAACTACTTTGACTATCTGTATACTTTGCCCGGAGATCGGTTTATATCCTTAACGTTGATTTTTAAAATGTCGGAATATTTTTCTTTTTTATTAAAATTGGTTTTTCCGAATTTATACGTTTTTTTTTTCTTGCATTTGTTTTAAATGTTTCTTAGCTTCTTCTATAGCTGCACTCTCGTTTTTATTTTTTTTTATTCCAAGTCAATGGCTGTGTCGTTTGACTCGACACTATCAATTGAATAATTTAGTACCTCATCTCTTGTAGCCTTCGAATTACTTTCCAATAATTTCACGATTTCTATATTAGATTCTCGTAAATTTTTATTTCAGTTTCTAAGTTCTCAATTCTCTCTTTGACATCTGTTACATGTTCTTCTAATATATTACCCAAAAGTTCTTTAAACACTTCACTCTTTAAGAAATGTACTACACAATCATCTTCACTACTGTTACTTGCATTACCCCTTCTTAGTTTTAATTTTTATTCGGTTATTTTTATGATTTATTTAGTAAAACCCGGAATGAGACAACACGCGTGTACATACGCCTGCGGTCGCAGGTAGGTATTACCACAGATAAGTCTGTGGTATTACAGAAGCCTTTGCTAATATTTATGGGCGTTCCCATATAGAAAAGCAACAAATTCAGTTTTAAAAAGGAGTAACAACTTGTGCATTTATCATAGCGGTGGACTTTTTGAACATATTTAGTTTTAAATACTTCACTAACTTACTTTACTTACGTTATTTAGGTATGTAATACTTTAGTACGTAGTGCCCTGTTTCCTCTATTATTTCTTTATGTATTGTATGTCTTTATCTGTTAGTTTCTCAGAAATTATTTTTATGTAAAATAGTAATTCCCACGGAATAAACACTTCAGGCCAAAGCAATTATGATTATCTGATGATTATTGCAAAATTAATGGAAACATTTTAATAACTATTTTAAATGTTGTTACCGAACACGATGTGCATCTTTCAATTGTTTCCATAGACTATTTGTAAGTTCGGAAATTAAAAAAGCCAAAAATGGCTATAACTTTATTAAATTGTAGAAATAATTATACATAAGGTAAATGCAGCAGTACTCGTCAGTGTACCAGTATTCGTCATATTTACAGAAAAGTTCTAAGTTTAAGAGTTTGATCCCATAAAAATGCATTGTAAAATGTAAAATAAAATTTAGGGATATTTGTTTCTTAAATGTGGCCATCCTGGATTTTGACAGATAAACTAGATTTGGAGGGAAACTGTGTTTGACAGTTGAGTGCAAACGAAGTGGTGATGTTTATGGAAGAAGTATCCTAACAATTAAGGTGAGTTGCATATTTTACAGGTATGTAACATAGTCCATCTGAGAATAAAGTAGGTTTCCTACAGTTAGTGTACTCATAAGCGGTTGAAATTAAATTTAATAAAATGTAAAATATCGTTAAAATGTCATTTATATAAAATTTAAACATGACGGTAATTGGTACATAACTCGTATAGTCCATGTGTTCCTTGCATACCTTTAAAAGATTTGTGATTTTTACTAATATAATATAAGGAGTTCAGATCTAAAAGCTTTAATCGGTTATTTATTTGAACTGCAATGTGAGAACCAGTAACCGTCACAAAAGTTTGATAGGGAAAGGTTGGTATTCTTCTCTTATAAATTTGTGACGGTTGCTGGTGCCACTATGACGAATATGGGACATTTACTTTTCTTCCAGATGTCTCGAAGTCGGTATCAAGACAGTGATATGGCAAATGCTATTCTAGCTGTAAAACATGGAATGTCTATTAGTTTGGCTGCAAAAACCTACAAAGTACCTCGTATGACGCTCAATGACAAATATAAAGGCAAAACCCTTAACTCTACAAAAGGCCCACCACCCATATTGAATACCCTTGAAGAAAAGAACATAGTACACTGGATTTTGCATCTAGGAGAAACCGGTTTTCCTTTAATAAAGGAACAGATACTGGACAGTGTTCAAGTGCTTAGAAAACGCTTAGGAAAGGAAACCCCTTTTACCGATGGAAGACCAGGAAGGAAATGGTACGAAGCATTTCTACGGCGGCATCCAGTATTGTCTCAAAGAACAACACAAAATTTAACAAGGATGAGAGCTGGTGTAACTGAATCCAACATAAGAAATTGGTTTGAGGAAATTAAACAGTATTTCATAGAAAAATTTTTTATTGACATCGTAGAAAATCGCGTTGAAAACGCAGATACTAGAGTATTTAATTGCGATGAGACTGCTTTCTTTCTGTGTCCCAGCGGTTAAAGTTATCGTACGACGAGGTCAGAAGAATGTTCACAACATAGTAAATTGTAGCGAGAAAGAGTGTATTACAACATTAACAATGGGTAATGCATCCGGCCAAATGGCACTGCCAATGGTAGTAATAAACCTAAAGCGTATTCCACGAACATTTGCGGAATCAGTACCTTCCTCGTGGGCAGTTGGAAAATCTGACAATGGCTGGATGACTGGCCAGACCTTTTTTGAGTACATAACGAACGTTTTTCATCCTTGGTTAATAGAAAATAATATTGAATTTCCTATTATTTTGTTTTTGGTCGGTCATGTATCGCATTTAACGCTCACATTAAGCGAATTTTTTTCTGAGCACGAAATAGAAATTGTAGCTTTGTACCCCAACTCTACGCATTTTCTGCAGCCTATGGATGCACTATTTCCGCCTCTTAAGGCCGCGTGGAAAAAGGAAGTGCATACATGGCGAATGGAGAATTCAGGATCACGTTTGGGACGTGACGACTTTTGCTCGCTACTTAATAAAGTTACAAGGTATCAAAGATTCGGTATTAAAAAATGGATTTATTTCAAAACTAAAACCGATGAACCAAAACAACAAAACAACACAAAAATTCTACAAGAAAAAGATGTTACCGATCATTTACATTTTTTTGAAAGTTTAATTCCACCACAGAAATTACAGCTTTTTAGAAAATCAGAAGAGATTTGGAACGGAGATGTGGAAGATAAGAGTTTATTCTGATTGTGGTATGACATGAGGCAAATGAAGAAAGATATTAATACAGATCCAGCAAATACCGACAATTCCACTACTAATGTTTTAGAGAATGTTCTAGGAAATAGGGATTATATAATGTTTGAATTGGATGCAGATGGTATTTTAGTAGAATACAATACGCACAATCAAACTACTGTTGAAACACAATTAGACGTAAATAAAGAGAATATTGTAGAAAATATATTTATGGAACAACAAATTAATGAGGAAACCATTCCTCGTTTGCATGAACCTGAAAATTCTATTACAGACAATATTTTAAATGAAAATAATGATATGTCAGGAAGAAGCACGCCTCCGAATACAAACTTAAATATTCCGGAAAATATTGCTTCACCTTTCAAAACTCTTTTGTTTTGGCCAAGTACTCCAAGCTCCTCGTCCAAAAAGAAAAAGGAAAACGTACCTGCTGTAGCGACTTCTGAACAATGGAGGGAGTATTACAGGAAAAAAAAGAAAGTAAGAAATTACAAAAGCAACAGGAAGTAGAAGAAAGAAAAAGGAAGAGACTAGAAAGGAGCGCACCAGCCAAGAAGAAAAAGAAACCTAACCCACAAAACTCTGAGACTAACTGGTACTGTCCAGTTTGTGACGGAAACATTGTAGAAAATATGATACAGTGTATGAAATGCAAAACTTGGCACACGAAAAGTGTGCCAAAGTAAAAGCCACTACTAATAAGTTTATTTGCATGTCATGTAAATCTTAATATTTTTTTAATGTATTTACATGTGTTTTGACAATATATTATTAATCTTTGGCGTAATACATATTTGTCTTTCCTTCCTGGTAAAAATAGGTACAGACGAATAATAGAACGGTTTTCGACGAATACTGGTACACAGCGACATTTCGACTGACGAATTTTGGTACATTGGCACTATATATTCATTTTAATAAAAACTAAGTTCCAAGCCCAAACTATATAATTAAAAATAATTAATTTCTATGGTGGCATACATGCCAAAATTGCGCTTAAGATGACGGGTATTGGTACATTTACCTTATATTATGTCAAATTTTATATTGTCAGAATCATTGAAAACATCCCTCTTTTATGAAGTCATGGCCAACTATGGTTTCCATTTAAGAAAACATAATTTTTTTGTCAGAAATTATAGTTTAAATAAAAAACTTTGGTTAGGGTGTCTTATTAAGCACATAATTTTCCTACAACTTTCCCCTTTACACCTTTTTTTTCCAAGGTCCATAGGCATCAAATGAAATAACAGACCCGAAATCTCCATACTAAACATCGGGAAAAACTCCTGTATATTTTTTTAAATACCGCTGTCAAATATTACTAACAATAAGCGTTTTAAAATTCAGTGATGATTATGTTCCCAATTCATTAAAATTAATTGTTTCATTTAAAATGAACGCAGAAAGAATGACTTGTAATATATCGCGAGCTGCATCCCAAATATGCGAAATACATCAATATTCAAAGCACAACCCTTTGCAGCTTTTTTCTCCAGAAATAGAAATACGTACATAGATTAACATAACATTCAAGTAAACATTTTAATTATCGATCCGTTTCTGCGACTCTGATCTGAATTGAGTACCGCAGAAGCTGAGCGCGTTCACAGCAAAATATGTAGGTAACAATAAAAAAAACCGTTCTCCGATTGGTCAAGGTGAAACAATTGAAAAGTGCTAGAAATTATACGTAATGCTAACACAGAAAAATTACCCGTTCTTAAGGCGTATTCCTATATGATAATGAGCATGAAATTTCAAATCTAAAAGATTGAACCACCCTAACAAATTAAACAACTTTACCTTGTGATCATGTTGGCCGCTGACTAAAACAAAGGACGATAGACACAGCGCGGTTAAAACTTCGAAGATAGGGGCCATGTTTTGTCGCGTTAACAATCTTACTCTGTCGGCAAACGAACAACAACTGCGAACACCAACCACAAACGATCACCTCTGGTCTGGTCTGGAGTAACTGGTGGAGGCTAGTAGCTAACGGTGCGACCTACAAATGCGAATTTACCGCCACCAGATGGCCTGGAGCGTCAACGCACCGGATCTCTTGCTTTTTCTCTCCCATAGTGGTGGCACAACCGGTCTGTAATACGTTAATGGGTGTGGTCAGTGGTCATAGTCATAGACGGTCATAGATGGTGTAAACGAAGAATGGTTGAATTTGCGTGGGCAAAATCATTAGCGTAAGATTCAATAAAAGCCGAACAGCTCTTGAAGTATGCAATTTTCCTATACAGTATGATACAGAAGTTCTATAACACATTTCTATAATATCATAGGAGCAGTTTGTTTCAAAGATACTTTTTTACTAGTCTTATGGCCTATATGTCCCTCTATTACTTTTGCAATGCATCTATTTTTCTTCTCAAAATGGCTATCGTCAATTGATGTTGGTGACCACATTAGCCCATATACTTTTATTTACAGCCGTTCTGACTAAAGTAACAGAGTTCATACCAGTCCATGCTTGAAGCCATGATATACGACATCTTCCACTTTCATTTTCCACTCGAAATATAGCCTTCTGTTCAAGGTACAGGTTGGCTATTACACGTAATTCTCTGTCACCTATCTCACTTTAACGCAATTACATGTTGAGCTTTATCAAAAGCCTTTTTAAAATCGACGAATCTATGAAACACATAAAGATATCTTGCTTAAAGTACGCCCTTTGTATCAAAAACCTGTATCTAAATCAGTGTTTCCTAAAGGGGATCCTACGGACCATCAGGGGTCCATAAGGAACATTGTGGAGGTGGTGGCCGATTAAAATGAATTTGGGGGTGCGCGTACAGGGTCAGAAGGTCACTGAGAGATTTAATAAAAAATTCAGTCATTGTGATCCATTGACATTCAAAAACAATGCCCCTAAATGATAGATTATTGCTTATTTGACTGACTTATTTGCTAAATTGTATGAAACTAATTTGTACTTACAAGGTGTAATATCTGCGTCTCCTGGGAACTTGTCTTGTACAAATAAAACTAGGCGAGAGGAGAATTCTCTCAGTACTCAAAGCTTTCAAAATTATAAAAACGAGATGAAGATTTGCGTCTGTTTGTCAACACTTAACGGCACTTCATTTACCTAAAAAGGAACAATCCCGAACCCAAAAATTCAAAAATAAGTGGGTGAATTGAATTTTTAAAAATTGGAAATATTCCACTCAGCCTATGTGTATAAATCACTAACAGTAAGAGGTAGAACAAAAGTTTTAAGACAAAAATTGTTCGTTTGAATGAGTTTTACTAATGTAAGCAGACAAGAAAAAAATGTCAATACCTGTATCAACATTTTCACATACAGGATGGCGCATTAGTGTGGGGAAACTCAAAATATCCGATATTATAAGTCATAAAAAAAAATATTAAGAAAAGGTGAAGGTATTCTTAAGCTTCATATTCTAAAATTAGTTACACATATACAAGGTGTGTCATAACGCCGTGCCAAGCCTAAATTATATTTTTTTAAATGGAATGCTATACTTTTTTTGTGTATTTGAAATCTACTTACTTTTGTGAGATTCCTCATATAGGATTTGCCACATCTTGGTTTGGTTTGCCTACTTGTTTTTGTCACATTCACTTATTATTTTTAATGCCATTTTTCTCCATTTTTTTTTTTTGCATCTGTTTGCAGCCTTATACACTTATTTTGTACGGTATTAGTTTACGTTTGCATTGATGTTCTTTAGTAGAGTTTACTTTTAGTTTAATCGTGAATTCTCAATAAATTAATATGGTCTATTCTATCGAAGATCGTGTGAAATTAGTGATTTTGTATTAGGATAATGACAGGTGTGCAAGATCTACAGCTAGCTGATTCAACAAAAATCATCCAGCCCAAAATGTGCGACACAAGCACGTACAGGAATTAATCTAAAAATTTACGGAAATTGGCTCTGTACATAACAAGAAACAACATTTTTATCGGGTTGTCAATAGTGAAGATATTACCGTCGAAGTCTTAGGTCTGGTCGCAATGTTTGTAAATGCGAAGTCGATACAATACGTTTCTCAAGCATCAGGAATAAGTCGTTCATCAGTTTGTAGAGTACTTAAGAAGTTCAAATTTCATCCCTTGAAAATTACACTTTTACACGAATTTAATGAGGATAATTTTATCAGGAGGTCGGAATTTTATGAATTAATGACCGAGCGCCTCAAGAATAATCGAAACTTGCTGTATAATTATCTCAAATGTATAATTTTCCAAAGCATGTTCTTGAACTATATCCTCTAAAGATTTACTTAATTTTCTTGCCATCATTTCGTTCTCTCTATTGTTACAATGTAATCCATACCGAGTATATTCATTTCTGACCATGTTTACGTTTATATCCGTAAAAGTAATATGAGGGACTACAGTCAATCGTTTTAATAGACCTTCATTTATGTTACGTATTGTCGTACCGAACAGGGTAGAATGCTTTTATCCTTGCTATGGCGCCTTGTGGTGGATGGCTTGCTTTCTGATCTACTGTTACACTTTGCATTGAATCGAATATGACTTTGATTTCAAAAAAAGGAAACTCAGTGGGGTTTTCCACGTGCAAAAGCGGTGTGAAACGGTTAGAAGACAACTTATTGACAAATGAATTTGGATTATTTAAATTGAGCTTAGCTTCTCTACAGGGCTTTCCACGGTAGCAGCGCTGCTGCTGGAATTGAACTCCGTGGATAAGCTTGAAAATAAGCCAAAACATTCACCTCGTTAGCTTCATTATCTATTACTGGCTTTCGGTGATTACGAGTTGCCTTTACACTCCCAGTTTCCAAAAACCGAGCTTCAATTCTTGCAAATTTTCCAGGAGTCATTGCTGGTAAATCCGGATATCGCTCGTTAAATAATCTACATGTGCGTCTGACAATTCCTTCACATTCACCGTGCGTATAAAACAAATTTAGCAGATCATTATTCGAGTATTCTTCAATATTCTCCATTATTAACTGTATTTCATAGAATTAGCAAAATAGAATTGTACTACTTTGACATAAAATCAACAACTGTCAAGTCACTTGTTCTAATTCCTCTTATAATAATCAATGCTTACTGGATACGATTTTGTAGTTTTATTAGATTTTAGTAAAAAATATGGAATAACAAGAAAACCGTTGTAAATAGGTATAGGGAAAGTCATAGCGAATCGATGCAGAATTAAATTCTGCATCTGATCATCCAATAATATACAGGCTGTTCCATTTGAAAAAAATAACTGTTTCAACTTTGAAGATTTTGTAATTGGTCATGCAGTTTTGGACAGCCTGTATGCGACAAATCAATTGTCAATGTGGATTTCGAAAGTGTCATTCTTGTTCTTCCATCTACCCTAGAAGTGTTTATTACCAGTCGAAAATGGGCAAAAGATACTGTGTTGCAAATAACGCTACATCTTTCAAAATTTTCAAAAAAATCAAGATATTTAAGTAGCAGTTGAAAATAGGTATAGGGAAACCTATTAGAACTCATCATAAAATTTTCTCAAAAATTAAATAATATACAGGGTGTTCTATTTAAAATAAGAAAGTTTATGGCGACTTCCGGTATAACCGGAAGCGGTAAGACCCTGAAAATATTTTAAAATGAAAGAGAATCTTGAATAGCCCCGGATTCCAAAAATTCAGAGTTCCAGGTTTTTTCTAACCTCGGGAACTTCTAACGAACGGCTACCGTGGAAAACCCTGTATATGTTACACGGTTTTCGGCCATTATTCTCTTAATTTTTTTTTTCTGTAAGATATTTTTCACAAATTTTGGAGAAACCATTATGCGAGGATGACCTACAATTAACGCACATGGCCCTCGCTACATAACCCCTCATGTGCATCTCAACAATTTTTACAGCGTTGCTCTTTGCTTTTGCAACTTTTAGCGATATGCCCAAACCGACATTTAAAGCATTGCACAACATTTCCCACGAAAACTTCAACTGCTCTGCGACAGCTGTTAATGTATACAAAAGCTACCTCCAGCTTATTACCATAGAATGAAACTATAACTGTTGGCCGTGTTGCCATTTGAAAAGATTTATCCTCTTTAATAACCTTTTCGTATATTCTTTTAACCCCTTTTACCATACCGTCACATTCTATTGATTGCAACAATTTTTCCTCAGAAATTGATGTATCAAAAAATTTAATTACTCCGCGAATCGCCGTTAAATGTTTTGGCACGTATGCACGTAAATTTTTTTGCTTTTAAAGATGAATTTTATTAACTAAATTCGCGACATCTTTCAATGTTTTCATTTCTACTTTTATACGATTATAACCTGCTTTGCTAATTTCTTTGATAGATGACTTTATCCCTAATTCCTCATGTAACAGCCATTTCATGCAACCGACCTATATTTTTTACAATATGTTGTATGTACGCATAATAAGGACCGTAATATAAATGCGAAAACTTAGATTAAAAATTATTTACGATTAGCAATTCTTTCTCCCCGCTATTAACTTCTGATTGATTTATAATGTTTGTAATAGCACTGTTCTCTTTTATTTTACTAACACTTAAATTTTCTTGTGAAGTATTTAACCTTAGAGTATCCTTTTTTCCCGGATCTTTAAGTAAAACCGCCGAATAATTATTACTTTCAAATTCCATAGTAAATATATCTTCAGCTTCGCCGTATTGACCCGAATCCATAATCGAAAATTAGATAAAGCAAAAACTCACCAATATTTGGAAGGATCTCGAAGGTAAGCAATAACTATACTAAACGTATAGGCAACACTTATAAAAAGGACCAAAAGAAAAATTCCTTTTAAAAACGAATGCAAAATAAATAACAGAACTAAATATAATAATATTCCTGTTACAAATAGATTCACTTTACTCTTAAACAAATCTTCACGGGGAAGAAAGGTTTGTAGAAACTTTGCAGGTAATAACTGGGGATGCAACCCAAAAATACTGCTCTAGATGTATACAGCAACAGTGAGACCAATGATCATGTATGGGTCAGTGGGGGTCAGAATGGGATAAAGACACAATCTCGAAACTCAATAGAAACGCCATCAAATGGTACACGGATGGTCCCAAAACTGCAGAGGGAATTGGAATAGGGATGTATGCGCCTAGAACTAAATATTTCGGACTTGGGAATGTACCCAAGTATCTCCCAGGACAGAAACTACGAAAAACAAGAGATTATCATAATATGTGATAGTCAAGCAGCCATTAGGGTACTGAGGTCAAACATAAACAGCTCCAAAATGGTGTATAGAAAGACTAAACGAGCTAGGCAAAAAGAACAAGGTAACCCTACTCTAGGTTCCGCGACACACAGGAGTGGAAGAAAACGAAATAACGGATAATCTCGCTAAGAAAGGGGCTAGAATACTTTTTGTAGGGCCAGAATCTTTTTTCGGAATAAGTAGCAGTATAACGGAGAGTATACTGGAAAAAATGCAAAAGTGAAGTAGAGAAAATCCGAATACTGGAAGAATCTCCAGGGAATGAGGCAAGCTAAAACTCTTCTGGGAACCTGTAACCAGAAGAGATCTGTGTAAAAATAATATTCGTATTGTTACACTTTGCATTGAATCGAAAATGACATTGATTTCAATAATTCATTTCGCTTCTTTTAATCATAGACAACATCAGCGATATAAACGTTATTTTGAAGGCAATTTTAAAATTCATTCTCTTTACTTTTAATCTGGCAATTGCAATTACGACTTTAGAAAAACCGTTACGTCACTTAGCGGTTCCTTTTCGCGCGGGAGTATTTAACTTACGCGCCACGAAATTTAAACTTACTTATTTTAAATTCATTCATTTACGCGCCAACCTCTTAGACGCGTCGTCTTTTAGGATCCTTTGTGCATCTCTGGACGCTGCTATTGGTTCATCCTTTTTTTTTGTACCTACTTACCGAGCCTTTAAAAGGGCTTTGCACGCTAAGCGCGCTCTCTGTTCCAACTCTGTACCAGTTCAGTTAATTTGCCGTTGTGACGTACTCGTTTTGACTCGAAAGCATAGAATCCACGTGCTGGCTATCTCAGCTTCCGAAGCCCCATTGTTTAAAGCTGCAGCTAAGTACTCTCTGTTCTCTTCAGTTAATTTTGCCGTCGCAACGACCCTTTTTGACTCGAAACACAGAAAACCACGTGCTACTCTCCAGCATACACAAAAGCGTCGAACTCAGCTTCACGCTACAGCTAAGTAATCCTAGTTAAAACGTATCTATCGCTTTCTTTTATTTTATTTCATTACTGTTGCTATTTATATTCTTTTAACTTATAATTGCCAGTAACTTTGCTCTCACTAGCAGTCATTTACTATTCAATTATAGAAACGGATTAATTGCGTCACTTTTAAATTAATCTCAGGAGTTCGGCTACCTCGTGCTATTCCTTCTTTTTGCCTTAATTTTAATATCAGAATACAGCAATCACGTGTTGTTCTTTTTACATTGATCTTAACCTCAAAAATCAGCAACCACGTGGCCAGTTTTTTTTCTTTTTTTTTATTATTACAATAAAGTTATCGTTACGTTTTGGATCTTTCTTTTTTTTATTAATCATTACAGCGACTCCAAGCGTCATACTCGTGTGTACCGCTTTTTTTCTTACAAAGTTACATCAGGTGTAGCACACACTGCGTTCGCACGCCACGCACGCCTGAGCGTAACAGTATAATGACAGGGATCCTTTCAGGATGATTCATTGTAAACTGAACGGACATTTAAGCAGACTTGGAATAACGGAGGAAGCCGAATGTAGATTTTGTGGGGAACAGGATGAAACAGCCATAGATCTATTCACAAACTGCGCTGCACAGCTCAAAGGCCTTACTAATATTACATACATACAAACTCTTGCGTTCACTTGGAGGAGGAAACTCCCAAAACTTCAGTGGTGTCACACCATCTTCAGCTCTAAGATATTTGCATCTAGTAATAGCGTGTAGATTTTTCTAGTAGTGAGACTGCAAAAGCTTACATCAGCAAACCGAGACGAGGTTTCTATCGCTGGTTTGTGGATGCCTCGAAAACGCCGAATGGCATTTGGATCTGAAGAGAAGGAGAACCGAATGGCGAAATCATCAGTTTATGGGACTCCACCTCTATTTTCCAATCTGCAGTAATAGCCATCCAGACCTACGCAGAGGGCATCTTAACCTGTCCGCATGAGAATCAATCGCTCGAATTTTTTTCTGACAATCAAGCTCAGGCCACTGTAAGCTGTCAAATTCGTTTCCAAAGTGGTACTGGGGTGCCATAGGAAGCTCAAAAAATTGACGGAATATCACAGCATTATGTTGAGATGGGTTCCAACCCACTCTAGGATCAGAGGCAAAGACATTACTGACAAACTAGTTATAGACGTCAGTGAACGACTATTCACAGGTCTAGAACCGTTGTGTGGGAGTTCTTATGGCGGCATCAATGGAATGGACCTGCCGGCGCGAGACATTGTAAAACCCTCACGATTCATCCGGGCGAGAAAAGAATCCGTAAGAGAGTCTTTATGAGCAGGAACAGACTAAGACTACTTACGGGAGTCTTAACTGGCTACTGCGCACTGAACAAGCACTTGCGCCGCATGGGGCGAGCGGACTCCCTATTCTGTAGAAACTGTAGGAGATCTCAAGAAACTCCTGTGCACTTTCTGGTTCAGTTAGACGGACCCAGTTTAAGCAAACTTCCTCTCAACCAATTTGGGGATCTCCTTGTTCGAGTGCAATCAGGTCGAGAGGGCTAAAACATCATGTGGGACAATAGCTCTTCTGGCCGAGTTGCCTACACGTCCATGAAGGTAATTTCGAGACCGGGTTAAAATCCTACACGAGGCAGCAAAAAGCAAAAAATTGGTTCTCGGACATTATTGTCGAATAAATTGCAACAATGAGATTGGCAAGAAACAGGTTTTTCCAGGACTACCCTGATGACGGCAGTAGATGAACTGCCGAAACGTCGAATCATCAAATCCAGCAAACGATGGACAGTCGATTATGATGCATGCCATGCCGGTCTGGGAAGATGCTCTCCAGAAGAAAGCCAGTAGAAGACTACTCCACGGCGTACAAAGAAAAGTGGCGCAGAGGATAACGGGCGCTTACAGAACAACGTCAACAACAGCCCTCCTAGTGCTCGCCAGGATGCCGCCTATAGAACTGCAGGCCAAACTAAGAAAGGATATCGCCAGTGGAAAACCTAAGATAAGCGCAGACGAACTGCTAATACATCGATGGCAGGAGATATGGAAGCAGGATGACGGGACAGCCGCATGGACGAAACGCATTTTACCGGAACTGGAACCGTGGATAACAAGGAAACACGGGGAAATAAAAGTGCAACTTCTGTCGGGGCATGGCTGCTACAGAGTCTACCTCAACCGTTTCAAGAGGAGTGATGTGGAAGACTGCCGCTACTGTGGACAACGGGATACCGTTGAACATACTTTCTTCGAATGTGCGAGATGGAAGAAGATGAGAACGGACGCTGAGAAGTTAATGGGTAAACTTGCCCCGCAGACCCTGATAAGGCAAATGTTGTCGTCGGAAAGCCATTGGAAAGCGGTAGATCAACTGGCAACGACTATACTTAGGACGAAGGAGTTGGACGAAAGGAAAGCCACACTGAGTTGACTGTAGAGAGGAGCCCGAACATCCAGAGGCAGTCCCCCCTTTGAAGCAATGCCACAGCAGTCCCGGAGGGAGGTAACGGATACACTGCCAGAGAGGGGTTTTTTAGTCAGTAAGAATCCGACATGCCCCGGCGACACGGGCCGCCGGAAGTCTTTTGAAGATATTTCCCCTCTCTCGTAAAAAAAAAAAACAAACGATGGAAACAGCCCAAACAAAAACTCAAGTGTTATTGCCATTTTTATTGACTTTTCCACCTTTCACGCAAGCTTTACTTCTCTTTCTCTGTGACCTTGTTACTGCATGCATATTAAATATAGGATTA
Organism: Cetonia aurata; assembly: GCA_949128085.1. NCBI lineage: Eukaryota > Metazoa > Arthropoda > Insecta > Coleoptera > Scarabaeidae > Cetonia > Cetonia aurata. Next base: position 22,096,926 of record OX421889.1, on the reverse strand, counting down.
AGTTTTCTTAGCACAGAAATTTATAACTTTCTTAATCAACAAATTATATATTTTATGTATAGGAGCAAAAATAAACTACTTAAACTCTCAATACAATTATAGTAGGATAGTAAGAGGGAACACAGACTTCACGTCGGCGGTGCTCGTCGCGACGACTTATAGAGACAACGAAAAGACCTGGGGCCCAATTCTTGAATCTCGAATGTCGCATGCGTCATGTCGTCATTCGAGATTCAAGAATCGGGCCCTTGAGCTACAGAAAGAGTCTCGTATCAGAGTAAAAAGGCAAATATTAAACGAGTGTGGGTGTATGTATACACAGCTCAACGAAAAAGAAATCGCCGATCGTAAAAAGCAACTACACCAGTTAAGCAGTTTCTCAACTTACCACTTAGAGTCACGGTATCGAAAAAGTAGCAATGGCGAATATCGATTACATATGAGTACTTAAAGCGAAAAGTATCGATACTTTAATACTCGAAACTTTAAATGTGGATGGATAGTTTTAAAAATATAATGTTATGTATCGTTTACAGTGGGTACTTACTATCTTACTGGAAAGAATTTTGTCACATAAATCGTTAACATAATAGAAATAAGTATTTATTGCTACGAAACTCGTAGGCAATATTCTTAATTTTAATTATGTTTCAGAATTTAAATATCTGTTTAATTCAATTAAATACCTCCATCTGTGATACACTTTAATAAATTCACTTATAAATCAGATCTCAATTTGGAGGTGACCCTAGCCGTAAATTCCCCACTCTCCATTAATTTTGTCTTCCTACTAACAAAATGGCAGTTATATATAATTTAATTTAGTAGCAATCAGGGATATATCGCTGTCAATTCTGCTCCCTATAAATACTTTAAATACTCATTAATATTCAATGAAATTGTACTGCAATTTTTTTATCAAATAAAAGTCAAGCTCTATACAATTATAGTTTTATTCGAGCTAGTGCAACATCAACGAAAATGTGAGAAATAGCTTTCTAACATATGATCTCAGGTGAGTAGGTTCATATACTTTATAAAACAAATTATAACAAATATTTCCTTTATCTTTTTAATCGTTTCAAATTATATTAAACAATTTAAATTTCCCACCAAAATCATAACGGCCTTTCGTAATTCAATACGGCAACATATGAAAATTCAAATCACTAATAGAAAAATATTGAAAAATTGTACCAAAGAATTGTCACCAACTTCAATTAAACACAATGATACAAGTTTCATAAATTTGACACACTGCAAACAAAATTTAACTTCAATTACCTTACAGGTATTTTAATTTAAACAGTTAAGAAACGTTTCGCTTATAATAGGTTTATACAATACCTCCAAAACATACGTTCCAAACATCAGGAGTTCTATCGGCAGCCATGAACGACCCTTTAGCCCCCAAATGATATCAGCCAACAGCTTCGAACGTTGGATACAGCAACGAAAACACCGAGACAAACGCACAGGAGACTCAGGAACATCCAAATAAACAGGTTCCATAGAAATGGTGTGCCAAACAAAAAGTTCTTCCATTGAATGTGGGTAAAACAAACTTTGTGGTTCCAAACGATAATAAACAAATTTCTATTAAATTTTCTAGATAATGTTTCGAAGAAATACTTTTCTTCTAATAGATAAAAAAAAAGTTCACTTTTATATTCAACAACCACCCATTACCAAGGGAGCCCTCCTGGCAACCCCGAATAGAAAAAGGCACAGCAGTGACCGCAGTTACGGACGAATTAAAAAATACTCAACATACGATCAACAGTTTGAAAAATACAAATATACTTCCCTATCCCTGGTTACTTTACGAATTAAAACTGTACCCCAAAGTAAGTACTAGTCTAGTCGGGTCTACAAACATACTTTACATCCATACAGTAAAATAAAACATTCTAAAATATAAGTAAAATAGATTTGTTGTACTCATATTGCACAATAGTTCACTTCAGGCACCCAAAACTAGCCCAAAAGCGTGCGTGAAGTAGTATTTCACGCACTAGTGTGTGAAGTGAAATTACCACTGGGGATGCAACCCAAAAATACTGCTCTAGATGTATACAGCAATAGTGAGACCAATGATCATGTATGGGTCAGTGGGGGTCAGAATGGGATAAAGACACCATCTCGAAACTCAATAGAAACGCCATCAAATGGTACACGGATGGTCCCAAAACTGCAGAGGGAATTGGAATAGGGATGTATGGGCCTAGAACTAAATATTTCGGACTTGGGAATGTACCCAAGTATCTCCCAGGACAGAAACTACGAAAAGCAAGAGATTATCATAATATGTGATAGTCAAGCAGCCATTAGGGTACTGAGGTCAAACATAATCAGCTCCAAGATGGTGTCTAGAAAGACTAAACGAGCTAGGCAAAAAGAACAAGGTAACCCTACTCTAGGTTCCGCGACACACAGGAGTGGAAGAAAACGAAATAACGGATAATCTCGCTAAGAAAGGGGCTAGAATACTTTTTGTAGGGCCAGAATCTTTTTTCGGAATAAGTAGCAGTATAACGGAGAGTATACTGGAAAAAATGCAAAAGTGAAGTAGAGAAAATCCAAATACTGGAAGAATCTCCAGGGAATGAGGCAAGCTAAAACTCTTCTGGGAACCTGTAACCAGAAGAGATCTGTGTAAAAATAATATTCGTATTGTTACACTTTGCATTGAATCGAAAATGACATTGATTTCAATAATTCATTTCGCTTCTTTTAATCATAGACAACATCAGCGATATAAACGTTATTTTGAAGGCAATTTTAAAATTCATTCTCTTTACTTTTAATCTGGCAATTGCAATTACGACTTTAGAAAAACCGTTACGTCACTTAGCGGTTCCTTTTCGCGCGGGAGTATTTAACTTACGCGCCACGAAATTTAAACTTAGTTATTTTAAATTCATTCATTTACGCGCCAACCTCTTAGACGCGTCGTCTTTTAGGATCCTTTGTGCACCTCTGGACGCTGCTATTGGTTCATCCTTTTTTTTTGTACCTACTTACCGAGCCTTTAAAAGGGCTTTGCACGCTAAGCGCGTTCTCTGTTCCAACTCTGTACCAGTTCAGTTAATTTGCCGTTGTGACGTACACGTTTTGACTCGAAAGCATAGAATCCACGTGCTGGCTATCTCAGCTTCCAAAGCCCCATTGTTTCAAGCTGCAGCTAAGTACTCTCTGTTCTCTTCAGTTAATTTTGCCGTCGCAACGACCCTTTTTGACTCGAAACACAGAAAACCACGTGCTACTAAATAATCGTAGTTAAAACGTAGGCAGAATGAATCGTATTGAACGGTATTTGATAGTATTATTGGTATTATTATTAAAAGTATGTATTATTCATACAAAAAATATTACAGATCGTAAATAACTATTATGGTACGTACCAATTCTTGGCATAACTTAACATTCAAAGAGAAATATCATAGCAATATATTTCAATAAAACGAAAAGAAACATATTTAAACCTCCGAGTTTTTAATAATAGAAGAGTTCTTAAAGATTACGGGTGCCTACTAACTATTAATAAACGTTTAATTTCTTACCAATAGAGGATATGCGCGTTAGAAAATAAAGTGTCGATACTGTATTGGTATCGAAGTATCATTCGCGTCCCTACTTACCACACTGACTTTATCAGTAATCACGATAATAACAACACAATTTCGTATAGGGGTCAATTTTTGCTATACAAATTCTTGGCAAATACTAGTGTCAAATTAAAAGTTTGTAGACGACACACACAGGATAGATATGATACAAAGGATAATAATATCCAACATTATCGATCTGAAGTGGGTATAAATCCTCTGACTGCTATGTCTGTTTCTTCAATTACTATTGTAGGCACATTTTTGCTTCTAGACGTGCTGTCCCCGGTGTGGTAAATATGATGTTCCAATATCACACACTCTCCTGAATTTGACCATTCCACTTCAGTACATCTGGAAATGTCTATATTTAGCCGTTTCTTTTCAAGTGTGACATTTGTTGCCTTTCCTGTCCTGCATATGTCCTCACATTGAGAAATGTGAAAATCTTTCCAATTGTATCATATAGTATATGGTCTTTATTCCACGAGAAACTTAGGCTAATTTAAATATTCAACGTCAGCGCACACTTATCTATTATGCATAATAACTCTCGTGGGAGGTCCATTTCCCCCAAACAATAACAATATGAAATGCGAAGAGGAAGAGTTCAACGTATTTGCCATGATACCTAAATTACACCACTGTCTTTTGACCAAGAATAATTTAAGTATTCGCTAATGAGGAAGCGGACAAGATGCTGGATTATATTAAATAATATGTATCAGTGGTGGCTCGTGCTTGAGCAATGTGGGGGTTGCAAATTTTATGAATACTAATACCTTTTGCAGTAGGTGCCTATGTATGCTTTATTATTTATTATGCATTATTTCTTTTAAGTAATATCCTGATTTTATTGAAATATATAGCTACGACAATTTGATATGTCAGCAGTTTCGTTTACTATTGCAGACAAATAATCAGGTTCTTTTATTTCTTCAGAGATTTTTTCCTGACACAAATTAAACATTGTAAAATTTCATTTTGGATACTTTTTTATGTTCCCTTGAAAACAGAGCTTTTTCTGAATGGTCTTTTAAAGCAACTTCCAATTCAGCAATAAAATTTATTAATCAACGAAAAGCGCATTTTAAGTATATATTAACATACATGTTTATGTCTTTAGTAGAAACTTTGTTTTTTTATGCTCTACCTTGCCTTTCCCATTTTAAGCATTTTTTTTTTCAGTTTATAAAATCAATTTTTTATTAATCTTTTTGGATTACATAAAACAGTAGTATGAATTCCGTAGCGCAATTTAGTTAACACCGAAGCCGAGTACGTTTAACTCCGTAACCTAACACTGTGAAGGTGTTGACGCAGCACCGCAACTGGGTTCATGTAACTCCGACACTGAGTTCACGTTACACCATAACGGAGTGCTTGTAACTCCACAAAGGAATTCATGCAATTCTGTAACGGAGTTCTGCCAACTCCACAAAGGAATTTATGCAACTCTGTAACGGAGTTCTGCCAACTCCACAAAGGAATTTATGCAACTCTGTAACGGAGTTCTGCCAACTCCACAAAGGAATTTATGCAACTCTGTAACGTAGTTTTGCCAATTCCACAAAGGAATTTATGCAACTCTGTAACGGAGTTCTGCCAACTCCATTAGGAAATCAACCAGCTCCGTAAAAGTGTAATTTAACTCCGAAGCACGGATATTATTATTAAATTACACAACTTCGTCACGTTTAACTACTTGTGCATTTGGTCGCGAGGGAACTACAGTTTGTGTGTGTCCTCTCAACGCACACATTTAATTATAATCGATTGTGCTTCACTTTCTCGTTGTGTAATATTATATTTCCTCGATATGCACTATCTATCTGAGTAGCAAAAAAAATGACATGGTATATAAAAGACTACACTATAAATAGTTATTTTTTTTGTGAGATATACATTAATTTATAATAATATTAAAAATATAGAATTACGTTTTTTTTTTTTTCATTTTATAAATTAAATATTCTTTTCTGTTACTGCTTTTGGTGGTCGCGCAAACCTGTAAACCACAGAAGAAACCACCACTGATATGTATAATCTTACATGCGTCACTATCATGCAAAGAGTACAGACTAGAGCCACGGTTTTGAGACGCGAATTGAACTACCAGTGTACCCGGCCGTTCGGACACCTTGTAATTCACGTGATAAAGCACGGACATCGAACTTCATGTGAATTAAAACACAGACTACACGTACTTTTGTAATTCACGTACAGTACGTGAATATACGTTCGGCGATTTGTAGAAAAAAGAAAGGAACTTCTGCATACGCATTTCACGTGAATTAACAATACACGTACGGTACGTACTTTAGATACACGTGTAATTCGGATACGTGACGCTCGAAACATGGCCGTACAGGTACGTATGTACGTACTGTACGTATACACGGGAATAAGGTAGCACTAGTACAGACTACAGAGTATTAGTTTTGTTATAATAATTACAATAACACAACACGCATGCGTTATATGTCACACACACACATACACACTGTTACGATCAGGTGTGCGTGGCGTGCGGAAGCAGTGTGTGCTCCACCTGATGCAACTTAATAAGAAAAGCGGTACACACGAGTATGACGCTTGGAGTCGCTGTAATGATTAATAAAAAAAAGAAAGATCCAAAACGTAACGATAACTTTATTGTAATAAAAAAAAAAGAAAGAAAAGAAAAACTGGCCACGTGGTTGCTGACTTCTGGTGTTAAGATTAATGTAAAAAGAACAGCACGTGGTTGCTGTATTCTGATATTAGAATTAAGGCAAAAAGAAGGAATAGCACGTGGTAGCCGAATTCCTGAGATTAATTTAAAAGTGACGCAATTAATCCGTTTCTATAAGTGAATAGTAAATGACTGCTAGTGAGAGCAAAGTTACTGGCAATTACCAGTTAAAAGTATAAATAGCAACAGTAATGAAATAAAATAAAAGAAAGCGATAGATACGTTTTAAATAGGATTACTTAGTTGTAGCTTGATCAAGGGGGCTTCGAAGCTGAAGGGACAGCACGTGGTTTCTGTGTTTTCGAGTCAAAACGAGTCTGTCACAACGGCAAATTAACTGAACTGGAACAGAGAGCGCGCGTAGCGTGTAGAGCCATTATAAAGGCTCGGTAAGTAGGTACAAAAAAAAAAAGGATGAACCAATAGCAACGTCCAGAGATGCACAAAGGATCATAAAAGACGAAGCGTCTAAGAGGTTGGCGCGTAAATGAATGAATTTAAAATAAGCGAGTTTAAATTTCGTGGCGCGCAAGTTAAATATGCCCGCGCAAAAAGGAACCGCTAAGTGACGTAACGGTTTTTCTAAAGTCGTAATTGCAATTGCCAGATTAAAAGTAAAGAGAATGAATTTTAAAATTGCCTTCAAAATAACGTTTATATCGCTGATGTTGTCTATGATTAAAAAAAGCGAAATGAATTATTGAAATCAATGTCATTTTCGATTCAATGCAAAGTGTAACAACACATATACACAACTCTAACATTTACGACACTCGAATAAACCAGTTTTAGAATCATTACAGTGCATTATTTTACCTAGGAATCGAACAATTTACAACAGATTTGAGGACGAGAAAGAAACGTTAACAAAACTTACCGCGCCGGATTTATCGAATACAAAATCTTAGTGTATGTACACAAAGAAAGCAGGTTGCCTTCTTACTGGCAGTCGGCACCTCTAAGCGCCGAACATTTATTTAGCTTTTAAATGATTGCGCACATACAGAACGTGTGTATGAACTAGTTACAGGCGTGAATCAGTACTAACTGATTAACCGGAATTAATTTTTAATTCTTGGTCGCTTGTTGTCTGCGCCGGTCTTGACGGTTGAATCATAAATCATTCTATATCTACTAAAGTGCATCCAAATGCGGTGCGTCGAAAAGATGCGTGGACGCCTCTCGAAATACTTGCTGCACGAAAGGATCTAGAAAGGCGACTCTGTTAAAAGGAGAGTTATTTTTAGGGGACGCGGAGCGGTCGTCGTACCTGAATAGGCGTGGTGTCGTTCGTCGTTGAAAGCGAAAAAACGCGTAAACCTTTTCCGAATTTGGCACTACCAACAACAAATGATCTATGTTTTCTATATAGTCTACCTTCTCGCAATACAAATTCTTGACGTATCCGTTTCTGTTCCTTGTTGAGTATAATCGTCCCTAATCGTGGGTCGGCCTTCTGCGCTAGTATTATCCAGTCTTCCACATCTATGGTCAATATATCTATGCCTTTAGCTACCTCGGTATTACTGTTGTCGTCTATCGGATTCCGACTCAATGCATCAGCATGCTTCATCATGGTGCCCGGTCTGTGTTCAATTTCGAAATCATACTCGGTCATCTTCAACCACCACCGACCAATGCGTGGTACCATATCGCGCTTATTAAAGGTGCTACGTACCGCACTGCAGTCTGTCACAATCCTGAACCGTATGCCTATTAAGTAGGGACGAAATCTCTCAGTCGCCCATACCACTGCCAATGCTTCCAGTTCCGTTGAATGATATCGAGATTCTTCCGGTGTCGTTTGTCGACTAGCATACATCACCGGGTGTAGACAACCATCATCTTGTTCTTGGAGTAGTATCCCTCCTAGTCCTATCACACTGGCATTCGTGTGCAATTCTGTCCGTTGGTGGGGCGAGTATAAAGCCAAAACGGGTTTATTTGCCATACTTTCTTTTAATGCAACAAAAGCATCCTCCTGTTCCTTACCCCAACTCCATTCGCAATCCTTTCTTAAGAGCATTGTCATTTGCTTACTCTTAATAGCATAGTCCTAAATAAATCGCCTAAAATAGGAAGTCAATCCCAGGAACTGTCGCACATTATGGACATTGATCGGCCGGGGAAATTTCAAAATGCAACCTACTTTATCGAGAGGTGGTGCGATCCCATCACAGAAAATCTCAAATCCCAAATACTGTATGCGATCTACAAGGAAGTGGCATTTTCGTGGATTCAGGGTGAGTCCACACCCTCTCAACGCTTCCAATACTTGTCGTAGGTGGTCTATTCCTTCCTCCACTGTCTCACTGGGAATTACCACGTCGTCTCAGTATGCCAGAACAATGCTGTATCTTAATGGGCCAAGAATTCGGTTGATCAGTCTCTGGAACACTGCCAGACCATTTGCCAAACCAAATGGCATTCGTCCGAATTGGTAATGTCCGTCTGGCGTAACAAATGCTGTTTTTTCCTTGGACTCGATCGCCATAGGAATCTGGTGGTATCCTGATTTCAGATCTAAACAAGTAAAAAGTTTCTTCCCACTCAATCGGTCCAACTGATCATCGATTAGCGGTAAGGGGTATTTTTCTTTCTTCGTAATTTTATTTAAGGCCCGGTAGTCCACACAAATTCTCTCTTCCCCATTTTTCTTCTTGACAATCACGATGGGCCTCGAATATTCTGATATCGATTCTTCTATAATTCCGGCCGCCTTAAGTTCCTCTATCTGTCTCTGCACGCGCATGCGCTCCGCACAGCTTAGTCTATATGGACGGTGTGTTATCGGTTCATCGGTTGTTAATTGAAGCTTCATTTCATAGTCGTTCACGCACCCCAGTTCCCTTATCTAAGCGCGAAACAATCATGGTATTCTTCTATCAGGTTTCGTAGTTGTCCAACATAATCTTCACTCAATCGTGTTCCTAGATGACATTCATCCATGATCTACTGTACTCTGGACGTACATGATGCTACCAACGTACTGCTTATACCTGCTTCGGCTTGGGCCTCCACACATAGATATCCGCGTCCCAACTTTTGTCCAGCCTCAATTGTCAACATTTCACTAGACATATTGCATATAGGCAGTATAACTTCAGATTTATCGTTAGTTTGAGTCAAACATCTGGGCACAACCTGGTTTATGACCGACTGTGGTTCCATAAAAATACCTGTATCTTCATCCACGTTGGCTCTCATGGTCACGAATCCCACGTTATTCGGTGGAATCACTGTTTCCTCTTTTGACCATAAGTGAACCCTGCTGTCAGTCGTCTTTGGAATACTCAAAAGTTCAACCTCTCCAGAATGATCCTTTCCCTCCTCAAACAATAGCAAGGTATCTCATCGTTTAACCATTACAATGTGGTCTTGTTCAATAAACGGCTGTCCTATTAACAGTGGCATTACTTGTGCTTCATTGGGTACTACCAGGATTGTTACTTGTGCCTTTGCCTGATCTACCTCCACCAAGGCGTTGCATTCCCCTAGAGGAGTAACCTTTCCTGATCCATAACCAGTTAACTGAAAAGATGACTTTATTTCTTCAAATTCCAAGCCAAGAATTTTCGCATCTACTTCTCTTAACGTCACACATTTACTACCAGTATCGATGTAAGCAGCTACATTCATGCCGTCGATTTTTGATTCCTTAAAATATTTTGCATTCACGATTTAACCTTCAGCCATGTCACCAATTAATAAATTTTCCCTGTCCTGGTTGGTAGTCGGACATTGTGCTGCTATATGACCCTCTGCCTTACATTTAAAACATGTTATTTTAATCTTACCGCAATACTTCGCCACATTTCCATATTTACGGCATTTAAAACACAGTGGTTTGTTGTCGCTTCTTCTCCTTTCTGGTAATCTCTGCCTATTTTCACCGCCGTCATCTCCTCTAGTTTCTTTTGAACTTGTCTCCGCTTGCTTATATATCTTCTTATTATCCCTAATTCTTTTAACTCTCGCGATATTAATCCTTTCCTATTCCATTAAGTCATGAAAAAGGTCGTCCGTATCTGCATGGTTACGTCCTAGCATTGTCGAACACATGTTTTTGTCAAAAAGACCTATTAATATTTGTTCTTTCGTATCAGCAAATTTTAATTTCAATTCCGAGCACAGTCTTACTTTAGTATGAAAATATTGATTTAATGACTCACCCTTGTGTTGCACTAGTTCTGTAATTTTTTTCCATTTCGACGGAAGTCCTTCTTCTTTTAGAAAAGTGTGTGCATACGCAATTACAAAATCATTGAAATTACCTATATTTTTTTCTTTTGTAGACCACCATTGCAACGTACGTCCAGTGAGATTTGATCGCGCTATTTCCAGTGCAAAAGAATCCGGCCATTTGTGTATAGTCATCATACTCCTAATCTTGTCGAACCATTCGCGAGCATTTCCATTTCCATCGAAGCTGTTTATATTCTTCGTAAGATCTGGCATCACTTGGAAATTATTACTATTGCTGCTCACCTGTTTAACTAAGTTAGTTAATATATCATCTCTTTTTTTCATATCGCACAACATCATTTTCATTAATTGTCCTAATTCATTTACATTCTCGTTTCCCTTGTTCTCTGTTCTCACTTCTCCAGTTTCACACATAGTTTCACTAGATTCTGTATTTACTCCAATAATGTCTCTTATTGTGTCGGTTGAATACTGATTATCAGCCATCGTCACTCTCTTACGGTTTCTTTTCGTCACAATAACACCAAATAACACCACAAACAAATGTTTCCCTCCAAAACTGTTCAACACGACTAACGGTTTTTTTTCACGTAAATACCTTGGGTACAATCGAATCCCGCTTCTGAAATGTTATCTCTTACGTCTCTGTTCACACGTGTCAGAAATAACTACACGATTCGTCACTTTTAATGTTTAATTATTCACAACTGTTTACAACGACACAACAACGTCCCAACGGCTCTATACAGTTCTCTCCTCTCTTACCTAAAAACTATTGCCAACTTAACCTAAACTAGTAAACTAATATCCCTATTGATATCATATGTAATCTCGTCGTTATTTCTTTGATCGTCGATAGCGGATGATGTCTTCTTAATAAATTCTTGTTAACATCGGTCGGATCTATACAGATGCGAAGTTTTCTATTCCTTACCAAGACCATGGGGCTAACCACCGGGGTGGGCTCGGTCATTGGTCGTATGACTCCTAACCTCGTCATTTGTTCTAATTCCTTTTTCATCTCTGCCCTTATAGCATGTGGTATTTTCCTGGCTGGTCTTATTTCGAATTGCGGATTATCAATGAGGTCAATATCGTATGTAAATTGTTTCAGGCATCCGAGGCCTTTGAAAACGTCTTGATTATATTTCTCCGTTGTGATTTGGTCTAATCTTAGTATTAATTTAAATTTTTCACAAGCATCTTGACCTAAAATAGGAGTTACATCTTGCTCTACTATTTTGAATGTTATAGACCCTGTAACATCTTTAATTTTACATTGCGTATTTATTTCTCCTATTATGTCTAATTTGTTATCGCAAAAACTCACTATCTTTCTCGTGACTGATTGTGTGATTTTGCAACCAAGGCTGCGTGCCATTTTAGAACTTAACACACAACAGTCTGCTCCCGTGCCAATTTTCGCGACAAAAGCCTGTTTACGTATTTGTACTGTCTCTGGCCATTTATTTTTTCTATTTAATATTGTAGTGGGTGTATTTATCGAATTTACATATGCTATTTCGTTATCACTAACATCAGATTCCTATCTGTTTAACATTTTTACTGTATTAGTTTTGTTTTTAGCTCTATTTCCTTTTTTATAAAACATGCTTCCGGTAAATGATTGAATTTTACACATATCACATTTTTTCTTAAAAGCTGGACATGCTTTAATTTTATATCTTTGTAAACATCTCTTACATGCAAATTCTTTATTTTTATTTCGTGTATAGTTTTTATTGGACGTGACTGTATTTACCTGCGAGTCCGATAAGCCCATTTCCGATAACTATTTTGTAGCTTGTTCTGCCGCTCGACAGATGTCAATGGTTCGGTCCAAGTTTAGGTCTGGCTCTATGAGTAATGTCTCTCTAATTTGATTTGATCTGACACCTATAACTATTTTATCTCCAAGTAAACTATCATTCAACTCCTCAAATTCACATTTCTTTGCTTGAGCGCTACACAGGTTATAAATTCATCTAGACTTTCTCCTTCTCTCTGTATGATTTTATTGAAAGTATATCTTTCATACGTAATGATTTTGGGAGTGAAATAGTCTGTAAATCTTTTCTTTATTACCTTAATATCCTGTTGCTCAGTTTGTGTGAGGTTAAATGTGTTGAATATGGTGATAGCATTTGAGCCGATGGTAGCTAGTCGCTGCTTGCAGGTTCGCTGGTTTACTACCTAACTGAGTAGTTGTGGCGTACCATTCGAACTGCTGTAACCAATGTTTCCAGGTTGTAGCCATATCATTAGTTACCACCAAGTTCTTTGGAGGGCGAATCCCTGCTGCACCAGCGTGGTCGTCCTTTTTTTTTCTTTTTTCGGAGGTCACTTCTTTATTATTTGAGTTCCTCCCGGGTTTCGGCACCATGTAGCGTACTCTAATAACTCTTTACTATACATAAACATGTTACAGTCGTTACAGAGATTAGTTGGTTACATTATATTGCGGTAGCTAACTGGTGACTTGGCGTTGCCAACCTCAACGGTAGTAGTTCCTAGCTCCCGTTACAGTATGGAACCGGGTCCGATTCCATACCTCAAAAGCCATACTCTGGAAACACACCACTTTACACAAAAATTAGTTTCACAGTATCTTCACAGAATCAAATAAATTAATTAAGACTAAAAAAATATATAAAATAAAATAAGATTAGACTATTACTACAGTAAGTGGTAATTAAGTAATTAAAGTAGAAAACGTAGGTATGTTTAACACAGATTAGCAACGATATATCATGGCAAAGCAGTACAATTCGTCGGGGCGATCTGCTCTAAACGAATTCTGTGGCAAAAAGTTTCAAGAAATCCAGAAGAACTGTTAAAACAAAATGTAACCGTTAAATTAAAAACGCGCGAAACAAATTTCTCGCTCATTTCCGTGTTTCTTACTTATAGCGTTTTCGACTTATTGCACTTTACGTGTGGAGTATATCTATCTCCCTTACTAATATTACGTATTAAAATAAGATGGAAATACAATCAGTGGATAAAAGTGCAATAAGTCGAAAACGCTATTACTTTCATTGTTACGACCACAAAACAAAAAATAAAAATTCAGAACTCATAACTTTAACAAATTAATTTATGCATACACTTATTACAGTAATTTCTTTACAATTATTTGATTTATTAAAAAATTCATTCGATCTTATTAAATCACTAAACAATATAAAAAAATTTCATAACGAAAAACTCTGCTGTTTTGATATTGTTTCGATGGTGTACATTGTACATGCCAATTGAATTAGTAAATATAATTATAAAAAAAAAGTGGGGTGAATTGAAATAGGTACCACACAACTTTACCTCTAACAGAATTCTTAAATGCTTTTAAATTAACTTTAACTTCCACCTATTTCCAATATGAAAATAATTATTTTAAGCAAATTGAAGGTTTGATCATACGATCTCCAAAATCAAGCGTAATCGCACAACTAGTATTGGAGGATTCTGAGGAAAATGTTATCTCTAATTTAAACTGTAATTTTAAATTTTACGAACGATATGTTGAAGATCATATACTACTCATTTTACGCGCACAAGACATTACTATACCTTAACCAAATTCAATAGCTATCATCCCAAAATACAATTTACTCTAGAAATAAAAACTAATAATACATTAAATTACCTTGATATCACAATCCATAGTAGTAATAATATTATAACATCACGGTATACCAGAGATATCCTCAGGCAGATACTATAATGCTGTAGTCCCACTTCACTCCAGAAAAAATGTAACCGCACTAGTAGATCGGGGACTTAAATTAACTAGTCCTACGAACAGAACCATATATATATACCACCATTTGCAAATAACATTCGTATTTGTCAATTTGCTTCGATATCATAAGAAAATTCTTATTTTAAATCTATCGTTAATGCATTCTACTTGTCCTTCGGTCTCGTTCTACATGTTTTAATAATTTTTAAAATGTATTGTTGTTATTTATACATTACCGATAGCACTTTTGTAGTTAATTTTAACTTTACATTAGCTATTTATCGAAGATAGTATAGTGAGATTTCATGAAGCAACTGAAAAAGGTAGCTAAGTCTACCGAAACGTCTGAAATATTATGTACTAAGTCTATTTAACATAAACCATATTGCCAAACAACATCTTCAAATTTATACACTAGTAAACAAACTTGAAACTATATTTAGTTATGGTAAACTGAATACGAACTCAATATTAATAACTAATAAAAATAAAATGCCTTTTGTAATAAAAAAATAATTTAATATGAAATATAGTACTTTCTCTTATCCTTATAAACTATATAATAGTTAATATTTATAATATCAATGTTTTATTCATATTTTTTTGATTTTCCCTTACTCCGCATAGCTTTCTTTTTTATCGATGCCCTTTTAGGTCCAACGTCTTCTGTTACGTCTGTCTTATTCTGCTCTTGTTCAGAGTGTTCCAAGTTTTCAAAAATTTCTTTAATGTCTTGCAGTATATTATTTTTAAAAACCATCAAGTTGGCGCCTTCATTCTCTTCTGTAATAATCATAATAATTTTTATTAAAAGTTGCAAGCAACATTTTTCTGAATTCATACCAACATATTCACTTAGAGTATTTTGGTATTCTTCATTAACTGTTGCAATATCTTTATTCCTCAAAAGCTTCTCCAATGCTGTTTCTATATTTGTTACATCATCCTTCTCGAAAATATCTTCGTCCATCACAAAATTCCCTTTAAAATGCCTAAAATCGGGAGCCAACATCGTTCGAGTATACACAAAGTCAAAAGCATCATCTGCCATCAATTTGCAGTATATATAAAGCGGATCTACTTGCTTCCGCCTTTCCATCTCCATTCTAAACTGTAATATTTGAAGGTATTCGTCTTTTGTTAATCGTATTTTTACAAAGTTTCTATAATATTAAGAGTAAGCATGGCATGTTATTGGTGAAAGCAAAACTTACTTAAATGGTTGCTTGTAATACAGGCCATACATCAAATAAAAGGCTCCCGTTTTTATGTATATGTTCTCAGCATAAAGGTGGTATTTCTTAGTTTCAAACAAAAACACTTCAGTGTAGTGTCGAAACTCATCGTAACTTGATTTGCCTCTGAAAGAATCATTAAGTAACGTATTATGTTCACAAAGCGTTCCCTATATTGTATACTTACGAAAATACTAATGTGAAAGACATGTCCTTCCAAATATTTGCGAATGTTCGATATGAGAATGTTTGTTGGTCGGCAAAGCGTTGCAGTAATATCTTACTATCTTTACTGAACCCCGTTTGTACTGCTTTATATCTCTTAACTTCTTCTCTTTTCGAAAACATATTTGAATTTTAAGTAAACTTGACAGTTTCCTTCTAAACGAAAATATTAGGTTATGTTTGTTTATTTATTTCATTGCTGGATCTGAACAACTTCATTTTTGGGTCATCTAGCGCTGAGATACCAAACTAAGTCCTTTTTCGCTTACAGTATATATTTTGCAACTAGAATAAGTAATTTTATGACAATTTTTTAATTTAATGCATATTAATTAGTTGTGGTTAGTTATTGCATATTGTTTGTATTTTTTTTTTGAGTTCTGGTTTACTATCTTTTGCCTTATTTTCTAATTTCTTGACAACACTTTGTGCAATCAAATTGTGGTGACTTTTTTGATTAATAGCATTGCTAAAACCAAGCGTCCTCCTAAGTGCGTAGTGCGTATGTACTTCGGAATTTCGGAAGTACATAGATGTAGATCGGAAGCTTGAACTCCGGTGAGTCTTATGAGATCGGCAAGTTGTCGTGCATTACACTGGTCAATAGTGAAATTGCTTCTTAGGTGAAAGTACCCAATCCTGAATGAATTCAACGTGCTGAACACGAATATCACATTGAAAAAAGTTGATTGGCTCACGTTCCAGAGATATTGACGTTTTGTCCATTGTATAGATGCTATTGCATAATGTAATGCAATTTAGAAAATTACAAGTGTCTGGTTGAGGATATGTTGGCTTTGTTTCATGAATTCGGCTGCAATATGTCCTTAAAGATCCACTTTCTTGATTCCCACTTAGATTTCTTTCCTGATAACTGCGGGCAGGTCAGCGATGAGCACGGCGAACGCTTTCATCAGGACATTGCCACCATGGAGCAACGGTACCAAGGCAAATGGTCTACGTCAATGCTAGCTGACTATTGTTGGACAATCAGTAGAGATGCTCCACAAGTCCACTACAAACGGCAGGCCAAAAGAAGTCGAAAGCCAGAAGCAGACTAATGTTTTCTTACCATGTACATATTATAATATTGACATAAGTACACTTTTTCTGAAATACCTATGCGTAAATGTTTTCTTACCATGTATTATAATATTGACATAAGTACACTTTTTCTGAAATATGCGTAAATGTTTTCTTACCATGTATTATAATATTGACATAAGTACACTTGACTTTAATTATACAATAAATAATCAAAAACTTAGCCGTTACCAGACGGTAAAAGATCTAGGTGTTACATTTGATTCCAAACTAACGTTTATAAATCATATTGAATTAACCGTAGCTAGTGCATACAAAATGTATGGATTTATATGTAGAAATTGCAGAGATTTTAAAGACACTAAGTGTTTATTAATATTGTACTACGCCTATGTTCGCTCGAAACTGGAGTATGCATCATTGGTCTGGTATCCTATATACCAGGTACATATTAACAACATTGAATTGGTACAAAGACGTTTTGGGAAGTACTTGATATTCAAGCTTGAGGGTGCATACCCAGTGAGAGGGGCGAATTATGGCGATATATTAAGTAGCCTTAATATGGTATCGTTACACGTAAGGAGTATTGTGCTAAGTGTAAAGTTTCTGTGGAACTTATTAAATAACAATATTGACTGCCCTTGGTTGTTAAGTAAAATAAATCTAAATGTACCTAGAATAGAATCTCGTCGTCAGTGTAAGTTTTATTGCGATCAAAATAGAACGAACATTTTGATTAAATCACCGATTTCAGCAATGTGCACTAACTTTAATGACATCTCACATTTGTGTGATATACACAATGATTCTTTTAAATCGATATCTGCTGTTATTATGAGTATGTAGTTGAAGCTATACTTTATTTTCCGGTTTCTCTCTTTTTTTTCATGCATTTAATATTATATCTGTATATATATATAATTTAATCCTTATTTCAACAAAAGTTTGTATTTTTTTTTTTTTGTTTATTTGTATTCGCTTGTAACTTTAGATATGTATGTAACATATTTTCCTGTATTTGGGTTCTACCTGTTGGAAAATAAACCATATATTATTATTATTATTATTATTATTTTCTGAAATATGCGTACATATTACAGAAAACCCGTAGCCAATTCAGCTTTTTCTTAGTCATTTTCGTGTTCAGCACATTGAATTCATTAAGAAATGACTATTTTCAGCTTGGAAGCATGAACTTTTCGAAAATTTGTTGCCCAGTGTTATCGTTCGTAATACGTTTGCAGGTTGCTATTCCAACTGTTCGGTTTATGTTATTTTATGAAGTTTTTTTAGGTCACATAGAAAATGGATAAAATTAATTAAATAGAGAGCTGCGAGGATGTTGTCGACTGGTTGGTAAGAAATTCTTTCAGTTGTTTAAACAGGGACGAAATTGCACATCGTACAAAAAGTTTTTCGGCCTAATTTATCTTTAATATCTAACGAAGGCAATCGGCAAAATCGTGGTTTCAGTTCGTTGTGGTATGGTAAATGTGACTGGTGCACGGGTTCAATTAAACTGAAAAGATTGTTTTGTTGGCCATGTCTACCCCTCATACAATGTAACTATTTGTACGTAGAAAAATATACTGATTTAGAAAATAAAAGAAAAATATAGGTTACTATTTAAAAAACAAAAGTTGGTTGTCATAGTAACGATACCGTAAAAAATAACGCCCCGAAAACTCGACCAAAACACGACAAAATATAATTAAAAGAACTTTTATTTGGAGCAAATTTAGAATAGAACAGTATTTAAAAAATAATTGCATTATTCCAGTATAACAAAAAAACATATACATTCACTGAGAGAAATAGATAGTACTCTTTAACATAAATATAGTATACTTTAATATATTTTATAGCTCCTATAGGGACAATCATATATTATATTACCGGTGACAATATCTGTATAGTAAATATCTGTGAATACTTTTTATTAACTCGTATGGTAAAGTGTACTATATTTGTATTATTAATTTGAGCATACATGTTAGTAAATGTGAAAAAAATGTCTAGTAGCGCTGACTATATTTCATAATAACTGTTAACAATGAAAACTATAATAAATATAGTTTAATAATTTTTAATTATAATTAATTAATATAATTTGATTAGCCGGTGACAGCCGGGCGAATTGCCGTCGTATCGGGCAGGATTGCGGGAATCAGACCGGCCCGTGTACTGTAGAGTACTACCGGTATTGAAGCGCCTCGTAATTCTCGTCTGTGGGCGATTGTCCACAGTACTTTTTACACGACGTTAACCATGTATAAGCATCATATAGATATTACGCAGCCACATTTACCGATCACAATTTACATTGAGTACGAATTTCAAAGATTATGAAACAAGCGTAGCGCCATCTTTACGACAAAAGCTGTAGTATCACATATTTATGTAGCTAAACCAATTATGAGTATTATGATATTCCTACTATATAGATATAAAACTATACAGCATTCATTTCATTCTATCTCATTATTAATGCCGTTTTCAATAATTAAAGTAAGGTGACTGGTGCAAGCACCTAACCTAACCTAAATAAACACAACACAGTAAATTTGCTACACCTGTTATTATAACTGTCTTCACTACATTATATGCAATTTATTATATTCACTTGTTGTAAAATATTGTAAAACATTTCACTATATTTTGTAGAAGATTGTCACACAATATTTTTAAACAATTTTATTGCTTTTTTTGTAACCGTGATATAGGAAAATGCAACGCCGTTGTTCTAAAATTTTGCACAATAGTAGGAATTCTTACTACAATTTCCGTCAAACAGTGAAGTGTAAATATTACAACATGGATTTTTCTCTGTGCAGACACAAACATGCACCGACACGAATACGTACACCTGTATCACACGTACATAACACGTGTGAGTGGCAATACAGCTTATTGGTCGATTTCTTCGGTAAAGATCGACAATGAATAGAGCAAGGGGTGGGAAGAGCGTTACGAACATTTATGTTAGAAATTGAATATGCATCGAATACCTGGTAACATCCAGATTTTACCTCTTACTATAAGCATGGTAACATCTGGTTATTTTACTCTTAATACCCCACATATTGTCGTTTTGACAATAATTATGTTACTAATTAACATAAAGAGATTTACTATCTAATTTCTACAATCCATTTTTCTCAGTGTTAAAATTATTTTTTTACCTTATAATTTTAGTGATTACTTGGATATGCAGAGATAGATTTACTTCTTTTTTGTGTTACCTACTTATTTTACGTTTCATTTTTATTTTTATGTCTTTGCGGTTTTTGGAACTTCAATCACCTTAATTTTTTTAATTTTGTTTATTTTTTCTTGCACCACTTAACTAGTAACTACCCTTTTTCTTTTTTTACACTTAAGTTAATGTTTCATCACTGCTTACATTAAGCGTTTATAAATCTAGCTGCATTTTTATATCTGTTTTATATACCAATTTGTTACTTAAAACATTATCGTAGTATAATTTTCTTTAACTTGTTGCTTATCATATAGAATGATGTAAATTAAAAACTTTTGTGTCGATATATTTATCCATTATACAGTGAAATTTCTCTTGAATGGACACCCAACGGGAGGCAACCAGAGAAAATTGGATAAATTGCATTTTCGAAAAATGGTAATAATCAAAAAATACAAGGAAATATTTTAATATCTCTATTTTTTTAATTAACAAAAGGAGAAGGAACTTGTATGGGTTTTCCATTGAAGTAGCTAGTTGAAAGTTTTCGGGCTTAACGAAACTCTTCAGTTTTTAAAAATGAGATTTGCAAGTTTGGTTCTCACTTTCTTTCTAAAATATGTATTTTAATCTTACTACTAAAAAAAAAAGGAATATAATGCGAAATAGAAAAAAATTATCAAAGAAAAATGCCGTACTTTTTACAATGTCTCTATACAAATGAATCGTTTGAAAATATCATTCATAAGACCTACAAAAACCTAAACAAAAAACATTTATATTATTCAATAGTAGTCAAAAAAAATGATTTTGGATTTTCGTCTTTTATACATTTCTTCTTTTCTTGATTTTGTGGATTATTTGAAATAAAAAAAAACAAATATTCAAATTAGAATAAATTTAATTAAACATTTAGGTTACGTTGCTGTCAACAGAAACTTCCTCAGAAAAAAACTACACATGCCCAGATGAAAATTCTACGGAGTTAAATTAAACGGAGTTGTAGCTTTCCTGAAAACAGTTAAATTGTCACTAAAAACTTGTTAAAACAACATATAAAGACAAATTTTACACTTTTCGGAAATGTTTCTAACTACGCCTCGTCTAGTTAGAAATTTCCAACTCCAAAAAGCAGATATATAATATCTTTCGACGGTGTTACTCTTTGTTTAACATCAGACTCAGATAATAATAACACCAACCGAAAAAAAAAAAATATAACAACTTTCGGTGCTGACAAACGCTTTAGCAACAGCAGGGAGTTAACGTAATACCAAAATGCGAATTAATAAATCATTATATTGAGATTTTAATTTCGTAAGGTTGTTAGAAGAATTCCGAAAAGTGAAAATTAATTCCTTAAAGTTGTTAAAAACGGAAAAGATTATGTAAGGTAAAATTGAGGGGTTTTCGATACTTTCAGTGCTTCGAGGTAGGGTGGAATGGCAACTAGCGCAAGCGCCTTGTATTTGCCTGTAGCAATCAGTGTAGAAGGTATTTACATGCGTGACGTACTAGGTAACAATGGAAAATACATTATTTGTGAGAGTGAAATACCAAAACTTGAGAAAGTGGATAAAGATAACAGTCGTAAACATAGATGTTAATACTATTAACAAAACAAGTGTTCTCTAACTGTTATAGTATTTTTATGGTATTAGGAAATATACTACACGTATGCATGCCATTATAATTCATAACGGTCATATTCGCTCAGTTTACCAAACTGGACCGAGTAATGTTGGGCAATTGGTATAAGATAACCTTCAAAGAATTACTAGAGGGAGTGTCATTGTATATTACATATCATAAAATAAAAGATAATTAGATATTTCTAAAACATTTGCTATTTGCGCAAAACTTCAGTTTTTAAATGTAAGTATGCAAAACTTCAGGATCAATAGACGCTCTTTCGTTATTATCTATACACTAGACTCACGATTATGTGATCTAAAGTTGGATTTTCCTATGAGCAGGTTTTATGCGTGGCGTACAACGCAAAACGCCTAGTGCATTGCGTCCAGTTGCGCCGTTGGTGTCTCGCGCCAACTATTTGGCTGGGCTTAGTGGACGGTATACTACCAAAGTATAGGAATACCAAGTAGCGTCACTCTCTTGGTAAAAGAAAATTGCGCCGCCATTTTGTTTTATCCCATATGATTTCTGTCGCGTGTGAATGGTCATTGTAAACAAACATTTGTGTTTTGTATTTATTATGATTTTGGAATAAGTTTGAACTGTTGTCCAAGTTTAAAGGAAAGTACCACATCACTGTGCAGTGAGAAATTGTAGGAGCAATAATATTGATTCCTCGGGGCTTCATTTCTTTGGATTTCCAAAAGATGTTACGAGGTTACCGTTGTAACATGCAATCTGTACATGGTAAATAATATACATATGTTCTAGGATGTCATTCTGGGCAATGCTTACTGACCGGAGAGACATTTTAGAGATGGGAAATTGTGGTCGCTTGAAAGTATATCTTCTCTACGTTTACTGTATGAAGAATTAAGTCAAGAAGGAATGGAATATATATACACCAGAAGAATAAATCAAGATTGTCTGGAAAATTTCTTCGGAACTGTGCGACAATAAGGAGACACTGTCTAAACCCGACCCCGATACAGTCAAATAAAATTAATAAATTTTACGACATTCCAGTTGATTATAGACACATAGATATATCCGAAGAAAATGCTCTTACTTATATCGGAGGATATTTAATTAAAAAATGTCTGGAAAAACATTCTTGTGTGAAATACACTGAATTTTCAAACGTATTAGGATATCATTTTGATAGCAGTTCCAAAATTAATGCATTCTATAGAGCCCATTACCAGGATGATGATAATTTATTTGGTAATTTAAAGTTGCCTGACAGCAGCTTTTATCGCTTTATTAATGAAATGGATTCGTATTTTCCAACATGTATTTGCAAAAAACAAAAATGTTAAACTTGAATTAGTTAGGCTCATGAAAAACATCAATTGGCCTTTTCCCAGTGGAATATTTAATAAAATTATTTGTTAGAACGAACATTTTTTATTCGTTAAAATTTTACAATAGATTGTTGAAAACAAAGCCACGACAAAATAGAAAATTAATAAATCTTTTACATTTGTAAATAGTTGTTTAATTTACCTGATCGACATGTTTAACATTTAAATAACGAATTTGTTTTAATGCTAAAAAAACACGTTTTAATTTGTTTTTAGACATATTACAAGGATATTACTTACATACACATTTTTAAATTTCGCGCAATGGATAAAACAAAATGGTAGAAGGTCACCGAAAACTCTCCGTAAAAATCCATGTATAAAAACGTTAGTGACGCTACTTGGTCTACCTATACTTTGATACTACTCTAAACGTTTTGCGTTGTATGCGACGCATAAAACCTGCTCTTAAAGCTGGATTTGCCTACGAGCAAGTTTTACGCGTCGCGTACAACGCCACACGCTTATAGTAGTGCGGCGTCCACGCAAATCAACAAAACAGTTGGCGAGGATTGTTTTCTTAAATAATAATTTTTTTTAATGTTAATTTTTTTTTCAGCATCGAAGAGCGTGAGATAGGAGACTCAAAATAATTGAAACGCTTTTTTTAAATTTACTTGAACATGCAAAAGCACAAAGAAATTGAGATTGTTTGTGGCGCAAAGGTTGCATTTCAGAATTAATAATTGCTTATTAGTTAGTTTAGTAATTTGTAATGTATGTTTCTTGTAGTCAGTGGCGGCTTCTCAATAAGTGCACATGTGCACGTGTACCCCCAACTAATATCTTCATCTAAAGGAATTTATTTTTGTGTTTGACGTAAACCTAACGTTTTCTATTGGGTATTTAATTTTATTTTTCATTTCCGATGTTCGGTTCAGACTCCAGGCGCGAACATGCGTAATGCGGCTCGTACACTGCTCTCTCGAACTGGCCCGTGATTGGAGCAGCAGCTACCCCTCGCACACCCACACCTCCCGTAATAGTCCTCAGTACTTAGCTACCATATGTACACATTTAGTTTGTGTACGGTCGTCTGTTAGTGTGGTGTTGTATACCGGGAACCGGGAAATTACTTTTGTTGTATTCGCGCGCAATTATGGCGGATAATTTGGAGAATCCGATTTGCTCTAGCGTACAATATTTAAAAACAATTCGTTTTTCTTCGCTGACATTAGAAGAATAACAAAAAATCAAAAGTGCCGGTCGCCCAAAACCGAATTTATCGATCACGCATGTAACAAAATGTAAAACACGCGATTATAAAAGAACCTTTAAGATAGACACTTATGAAAAAGCCGCCTGGTTATGTGGTTGTGAAATTAGTAACAGTCTTTATTGTTTTTCGTGTTTATTATTTGCTGCTGATGTTCAAACAGAATGGACCACATCCGGTGTCAAGGATTTAATCCATTTAAAAGAAAAAATTTAAAAACATCAAAGTTCAAAGACACACCTCTCTGCTAAACAGGTTTTAATTTATTAGGTAAACAAGATATTCGACAACAATTAAACAGTGCGTACCGACTGAATATCGAGAAACATAATGAACAAGTAAAAAAGAACAGATACATTTTATCGAAAATTATAAACTGTATTAAATTTTGTGGTGCTTTCGAATTAGCATTACGTGGCCATTACGAAGGAAATGATTCGATAAATCCTGGTATATTTAAAGGTCTTATCAATTTTTCAAACAATTTTTAGTTTAAGTCATTTTTGTTCGTTTATGATGTGACTGTTCTGTATAAAAAGAACAACTAACAATTTCGGCTTTTTGCGCTAAGCCCTTTTCTGAATATTATCCCAAGATAAGGCGAAAGAACGTCACAAACTGCTCTAAAATGCGAGTTTTGAAGGTTAATTTTCAAAACCGGACTCCCTGGTACCTACCCACATGTGCACTCCCAAAATAAAAGTCCACGCGCCGCCACTGCTTGTAGTTGTTGATAAATTTGGCATACATGTTATATTTTGATGAAGCTTATTACTTTTAGTCCATTTTATATGGTTTAGTCAACGTGGCGTTACATTAGTTGTAAAATTAGAGGGAGAGGAAGTTGCCAATTTGATGCCATTAAGTATTTCTACCATACATCTATATGTATATAAACTAAAATCTCTTTTGCATTTTAAGTACATATTGAAATACATGTTTATGTTTTTAGTAAAAACTTTGTTTTTTTTTATGCTCTACTTTACCTTTTCCATTTTAAGCATTTTTTTTTTTCAGTTTATAAAATCATTTTTATGAATCTTTTTGGATTACATAAAATAGTGATCCTCACTCCATAAAACAGTACTATGAATTCCGTAGCGGAATCTAGTTAACACCGAAGCCGCGTACATTTAACTCCGTAACCTGTGAAGGTGTTCACACAGCACCGCACCTGGGTTCATCTAACTGCGACACGGAGTTCACGTGACACCATAACGGAGTGCTTGTGACTCCATAAAGGAATTTATCCAACTCTGTAACGGAGTTCTGTTAACACAAAAATAACTCTTAATCTTAACTCTGCAAGAGAGTAATGATCACAGCGCCGCGGGTTAAAGCCAACTCCAAAATCAAATAATTTCAACTCCATTGGGATATCAACCAACTCCTCACAGAAGAAATTTTACACCGTAAAGTGAAACTTTAGCTACGTAAAAGTGTAATTTAACTCCGAAGCACGGATATTAGTATTAAATTACACAACTGCGTCACGATTAACAACTTGTGCATTTGGGCGCGAGGAAACTACCAGACGGTGAAAAATCGGTGTTGAATCCAACACCGTATTTCTTTGTGTGTGTGTACGTATACATAAGATATCAAAATATGGAAACGTTTTTGTAATTTTT
This sequence comes from Cetonia aurata, assembly GCA_949128085.1. Classification (NCBI taxonomy): domain Eukaryota; kingdom Metazoa; phylum Arthropoda; class Insecta; order Coleoptera; family Scarabaeidae; genus Cetonia; species Cetonia aurata. The sequence goes on along the minus strand of OX421889.1, from coordinate 22,071,084 downwards.
ATCAAAACTAAAATAATTTACATTTGAAAAATATAAATTATGCCCATGCAAACAAATAAAAATATAATAAAAAATAAATTAATACTTATATATATTGCTGCAAAACTCAATATTTTTAATTTTAAATTATATTTTATAAATTAAATAACTGTTTAATATCACTGCATACCATCCAGAGTCTTCTGTAATACTCTCTACACATTCAGAAACAAACCAGATCTCAAATTATAGGTGGCGCTAGCTGTAAAATTTTTCTCCACTCAAACGGTTTCGTCCTTCCTCTTAACGAATAGGAATAGTGAGTAACTCTTGGGACGTAGGGGCAAAATGTATCGCTGTTAGTGATGTTTTTCTATACGTTATAATAAATAAAAACTATTTTGCAAATGGTATACAATTTATCTGTGTTAATGACAAAAATGTAACATACTCTCAAGTAATTAGATTCATTTATTATATAAAAATCACTATTATAAAAACTTCTATTATCTCAATTCAGACTATGAACTTAAATCTGTTGATTTATAAACATAAGTAAAGTTCAAATTTTCCACCAAATAAACTTTCATAAGGCAATGCACCAACCCATAAACATAAAAACACTGACAAGAAATACGTATACGAATAGACCCAAAGAATCATGACCAACCTCAAACATACAAATTACTAAATTTCACAATATAATATGTCAATTAATCGCAAATATCTAACCTTGAAATATCTTGTACGTATTTTCGAAATTAAAAGTTCAAAAGGATGATAAAATCGCTCATTGCTGGTACAAACTACTCCTCCAATATAAATTCCGTGTTATAGAAATCATTTCAGCCCCCATGAAGTGTACCAAATTGCTAGCTGGAAAACCACAGGAAAAATTCGCTTCAAAACTCCAGGATTAAACCAGGGACGACTCCAAACTACCAAATAACTGGATACATATCATCTATGCACCAAACACGTTGCACTATCATTCAAATAGATTACAGCATATTTTAGAATTACAAATTTAAAATAAACAAATTTCTAGATAAATTGTTTCAAAAGATACTATACTCAGTGGCGTAACTAGAAATTTTGGGCCCCCCCGCAAAAATTTTATATGAGGCCCCTGAACATAAAATCGCGTTTTTCAGGCTCTATTCGGTATTCAATAAAACTATTCGTCTGCTATTTATCAGTCTCATTTATGTGGAATAATGTAGGTACATACATAAGCATATCTTCATAAACTCATTATTAACATGTTACAATATATTATACGATACTAACAATAAGTACAGATAACCACATTTATCATATACATAATTAAAAAAAACTTAACCTAATTGTATTTATGATGTGCTATGTATCCAATGAACGTTATATATGTAGGTTAGGATAGAGTAGTAAAAAAACTAGTTCTTTCGTTCATCTAGTATTTAATATATGATTACCAGTTTCGGCTAAAAGCCATCTTCAGATCAACGTCAAAAGGTAAAATTGTCGATTGTTTTATAAAACATTAAACATGAAACTGAATTGTAAAAATTAAATTGAAATCATACGAACACCAACTTTTTACAAGTTGGTAAGAAGTAAGAACTAGTTTTTTTACTACTCTATCCTAACCTAATTGTATTTAATTATATAGTAATCAAAATTTAAAATTTCGCTTTTATTAAGAATTTTAGAATGTTTATTACCGAATACAAAACCTATTTTTATAAACATAATCATTTTATAAATAATTGTGTTTATATAGCAGTTCTCCGTGCCTTTCTATCAGCAAACCAACGAATTAGTTGTCAAAGATCCAACTTTTGTGCAGCTGCGTTTTCAATAGCTACAACAGAGAGATTTTTTAATCTTTCTTGTGTCATTGTGTTACGCAAGTATGTTTTTATTAATTTCAGTTTACTAAAAGATCTCTCTGCTGTAGCTACAGTTACAGGTATTGTTAGAAAAAGGAGCAAAGCTGTATTTACTTCCGAGAAATCACTTTCCATGAACCCAAATTTTATTAAAAGTAACTCGGCTAATTGTTTTGTAATTGTATCCGCGGTAATGTCATGCTTTAAAAATGAAACCGCATTTAAAAGTTGCGCAGGAAATTTATTTGTTAGATCATTACAATAATGCTCTTGTAATGTAGTGGCTGCTTTAATTAAATCACTGTCTGTGTTAAAAGGTTTCTTGGCTGCAGAAATTGAAATAATTTTGAAATTTCGTACATACCTGTAAACCTACTTCTAATTTGGGTGTTAACAATATCTACGGTTGTATAGAAAACGTTTATTTTAAATATTTGTTCGGCATTATCGAAGTAATAATTTTCACATATTTCATCGAAGTGATGTTTGATTTTTGGTTGACGTTTAGCACTGAAAATGGGAGGTATTTTCCATTTGTTACAAATAGAAATGGCGTCCATCTTAAAGAATTCGTACTTTGATCTGCATTCTTGTAGACGTAAGCTGATATCACCTAGCACATTTGTTGCTTCATCAAGATTTATATTTTTCTTTTGAAGGAGTTTTGAAGCATAATTTACTTCATTTAATAAATGATACAAGAAAACAGATATAAGCACGAATTCAAATGTAGATATTTTATTTTTTATGTTGTCGGTGTCAGCTCGTTCACTTGTTTTCGAGCTCTTTAAAGATATTTCAGTAAGTGCCTTAATGATGTCTAAGTATCGCAGTTTCACAGCCCTTAATGATATGATTCTAGAAGACCACCTTGTTGGATTTAGGCTTTTCAGTGTTATTTCAGACTCGCCGGTAAACTGAGATAGCAGTTCCCACCTATTAATGCTGTGACCAAAGAAATTGTAAATGTCTTGTAATATGGCAAAAAATCTGCTAACTTCTCTACAACCTGATACCGCATCATTTACAACCAAGTTCAAATTATGACTAGCACAATGAACATACTGCGCATTTGGCTGAATACTTTTTATTTTAGCTTGAAGCCCATTATAAGTCATTACGCTTGCGCCATCATAGCCTTGGCCTCGACATTTTCTGATGTCTATAGATTTCTCTTCTAGTGATGAACACACTTGATTGGCCATTCCTTGTGCTGTGTGGCCTGGACTTTTAAAAATGTCAATTTAATAATGTCATACTGGGACACTTTCTTTGACTTGGCTACCCTCTTTGTGGGGCCCCTCTGCCACCGGGGCCCCCCGCATTGCGGAGTTTTGCGGCCCCTATTTACGCCACTGGCTATACTCTCAGGAAATCGAAAAAGAAGACCCTTTCCCTATTTGTTTTCAACAAACTCCACATTTACAAGGGAAAACTCACGCGGCAACCCCAAATATAAAATAAGTTTCCAACGATACGGCTAACACTCATTTAAAACATACCATCAATACCATAGACCATAGTAACGGTGTTAATTAAATCTACATGATCAAGTAAGTTATTAGTCAAAATTTTACATTTGTATATAGATATAAAATACAATACACTTATATAAACCAAGTAAATTCAATTTAAATTGTCAACAGTTCTTTGGGTTTCATAATTCATGTAAAATAACATAGCCATATCTTACTTCGGCTGACTTCTTTTTGTGAGGCCACTTAAAGTATGAAGTTTATACAGAAGTGCCAACCACGAGGGGAAACATGATTGAGCGAGTCACCGACGCTTGTTAAAGATTACGCCGGAAACGCTTCTCAGTTGTGTGCAATCATTCAAATTGCGAATAAATAAATATATCGAAGTGCAAGGGCACATTTTCGAACACATTTTCTGAAATGGGTATGATAAAGTAAAGTTCTTCGTTGTTGAATGGCTTTTTGAAATGTTATTTAATGTTAAAATAAAAAAAAAAAAAACACAAAATCTTGTTTGCTTGCTTCTCTTTTTTGTGTATTTTTTCTATATCTTCAAAATTGTAACATATGTAATTACTTTCCTTATTTAGAACTCAGAACTATACGTAGATGTAGATTTTCGAAATTGGCTTTTCCATTTCGGGACGAAACGACAAAATTAAACACTCGACAACCGATAAGAATATTATTTGTTTACGAAAGACTTATACCGTCATGTTTTATTTCGTGAAATTGTATTTCTTAGTATCGACAGAATTAACATTCCGTTCAAAATAACACCAAAGTGTATGACATTTGCCCCAGAAACGTTGATTACATCGGGCATTTAAATGTATCACGTAACGTTCCAGGAGCTAAATGATTCACAAATCCGACTACTGCTAATCACATTAGACCTTTGACTTGACTAGATTACGTTCAATAAACCACCTGCAGTAACCCGTGGAATGTTTGCCCGTGATTTAAAGAACACGGTGCCCTGATTGGCGAGTTGATCCGCTGTGTTAAACAAAGACCTCTTCGCGACTTGTCGCTCCGAGTGAAAACGGCGTATAAAAGGTCAGTTGAAAGCGCCAATTCGTGCAGTTTCTCGGTCGATCTGGTGGAGTGTTGTTCTGCTGCCTGTTATTCGATATTTTAAAGTTCACGTGTGCCGTGAAGATGGGGAAGTTCTGCGGTGTTGTTTCATTAATCTTGGTATTAGTTCTTGTTGGATATTCTACGCAGCATTCGTACAATTTAGGCGAATGTCCGAATGTGGCACCTATGACGGATTTTTCGATGAATCGTGTAAGTACATATATACATATAACACAAAAACTACAAAAAACAGTAAATGACATGGTAAAACGATGGGAAAAAAATTAATTTATTACTCCAGAGATAGCAAAACAATTAAAAATCAACAACGCACTATCCCCCAAAATATACGGATTACCCAAAATCCAAAAACAGAATATGCCACTCAGACCTATTGTCTCTTGCATACAAAGCCCATTATACAACTTATCAACATATTTAGCCAACTCTGTCTCTAAAATTATCAACAAAAACGAGTACTACATAAAAAACTCCTTTGCGTTTAAAGACTTCGTCGACACCATCAACATTGAAAACTCCGAAAAACTAATTTCCCTAGACGTAATTTCCATGTACACTAATATTCCCGTAGAATTAGCCTTAGAAATAGTAGAAAAGAACTGGGATACCTTGCAGGATTTTACCGAATTACCGCTAAATAGCTTTTTAGAAGCGCTAAAACTTACGCTTTCCACAACTTATTTCCAATTTGAAAATACCTTCTATAAGCAAAATGATGGTTGCGCGATGGGTTCGCCAATATCAAGCGTCATTGCACAAATAGTACTAGAAGACTTAGAAACAAACATTATAAACGGTCTCAAATTCAAACCAAATTGTATTGCATGTATACCAGAAAATAAAATTCAATACTTTCTTAAACAATTCAACAGATATCACCCCAAATTAAAATTTACTCTAGAAACAGAACAACAGAACACTATCAATTTCCTTGACATGACTCTAATCCGTAAAAACAACAAAATTCTCACAAAGATCTTTCATAAACCCACTTCATCCGGAAGATTTGTTAACTTCAAATCAATTCAACCACTCTCGCACAAAAAGAATGTCGTCATAGCTCTCACAGACAGAGCATTACAACTCACAAGCCCATGCTTTAGACCCAAAATTGTTAAAGAGCTAAAAATCACACTACAAGAAAACAATTATCCGGTTTACTTCATTAACAAAATTATTAAAAATAGACTTCACAGACAATACAATAGAACTAAATACCATAGACAGATCCACAACCCGCAACCATCAGACAAATATGTAGTTGTACCCTACACCCAACATTTGTCAGAAAAAATCGGTAAAATTCTAGCTCCTTATCATATCAAAATTGCTCACAAAAACTTCAATACCTTAAAAGGCTGCTACACCAACTTAAAAGACAAAGTCCCATTAAACAAACAAACACACGTAGTCTACAGCATTCCGTGCAATAACTGTAATGGAACATACATTGGACAAACTTCACAACATCTAAACGAACGAATAAAGGGACACAAATACCAACAAAATATCACAGCACTAAAAAAACACACCCTGAACACAGGCCACACATTCAACTTTAATGAAGTAATGTAAAAATATATTAAAAAAAAGTAATGATAATAACTTAATTAATATTTACTTTTATATATTAATTTAAGGTTTTGTTGGCATGCCCTTATTATCTAATATTATAAACGGTAGAATAGCGAAATATTAAGAATTACTACTATTTGAATGCTGACAATTTGTAGGTCGGTATTGATCTTTCAAATAACAATATTGGCAATACTGAACTAATCGAAACGACTGACGACTTGCTTATTTTAGATAGAACAACCTGTATATTATTTTATTTTCTGATAGTAAGTACATCTTATTTATGTTTCCTGTCTTTGTTAACCTTTTTCTTTTGATAATATCTTTCGTTTTTTTGTTTTTAATTTAGAAATGTCGGTGGGAAGAAAATACCTTACATATTTCTTCTTTTTAATTTTTTTTTAATATTTCCTAATTGCGACGTTTCGTTACGAGATTGTAACATCCTCAAGCCTTATCTAAAATTAATCAAACAACAGATATTAAAAATTAATATCAATAACGAATTTAGCACAGAATCTTTGCGGTTTATCTTATAGATGATATTCGATTGTTTTTTTTTTGTGGGATCTTACTTTTTAATTTTGAATGCAGATATGAAAGATTAAAAAGTAAGATCCAGTCATCTATGAGATAAACTGCGAAGGCTGTGACAATTGTTACATCGGCCAAACGTCACAATATTTGTCCTAAAGACTAAATGAACATAAATACTCCAAAAATATCACAGCATTAAAAAAACACACTCAATTCAAAAACCATTGTTTTGATTTGGAAAATACAAAAACCGTAGACAGAGAAAAAAAAGTAGAAAAACCAGAGAAATACTTGAGTCAAAACAACAAAAATGCATGCAATGATAAAACTGGCATTAAATTTGCCAAAACTGTATTATACAATTATTCAAAATTATCAAAGTTATAATTTTCGTATTTAATTTGGATTTCGTACTATCAGGTATTACACCCTATACATCGCTATATACTTTATAAAATCTATACGGATAAACAACCACATACACAAAAGAAAAATTCCCTAGTGCAGATAAAAAACATATAGGAACATATAAATAAAAATTCCTAACATTATATCTAGAAAACTCAGCCATACATATGTATAAATATATTACTAGGATACATTTAAAATTGTGTGTTTAGATTTTAATCTTTCCCGGCAAGGTTTTTTTTTTCCTAAAAGTTTAAAATGTTTTATTTATTACCATCCCTTTTAAATGCAGTTACACACAAACAAAAGAAAAATAACATTTCTGCGTTGAATAAAATGCGGCACAACTTTTTATGTCAAATCTAGAGGAACAAATCTTCAAATCACCTCTACCCTCAAAACACATTTTCTTTTGGGAGAGATACGTGGATGACATTGTAGCATGTTTTACCAGTTCATCACGACAACTCAACGGTTTCTTTAACTATATTAATTTCATACATCCAAAAATTAAATTTACTGTAGAAACAGACTACAACACTATGTATAATTTTCGCAAAGCCGATTTTGTTAAATTATATAATGATATGGCAAATGTTGACTGGTCATTCTTAGATAAGTATACTAATGTTAATCTGGCTGTAAATAATTTTTACGCAACAATTTATTCTATTGTTGACAAATACGTCCCTAAAGTTTTAATATTCCGTCGAAAATTTCCGATTTGGTTCGATAGAACTCTAGTTCAAATGGTAAAGCTAAAATGGTATTACTTTCGAAAATGGAAGCAGTATCGCACAGATAGATATCGTCAGGAATTCATTAGATTGCGTAACATCACTAAAATTAAAGCTCAAAACGCATATACGCAGTATATTACGGATACTGAATCTAAGATTTTAACGGATCCGAAGCAGTTTTGGCAGTATGTTCATCACAGAACCAACAATACCAGAATCCCCGCAAGAATGAAATACGGCCTAGAGACATTGGAGAAGCCCCAGGATATTGTTGAAGCATTTGCGGATGTGTTTGCGCGGGTGTGTCAGGTATCAGATATATGTAGCTCAGAACGTGTGGGGGGCATTCCCCTGAGTTTCGATATTCCTGAATTCTCAACCGAAGAAGTTTTGTCTGCGATCAAAGGAATAAAATCAGATACGACTGCAGGACACGACGGACTCCCAAATTTCTTTATTCGAGATTGCGCAGCTGTTTTGGTCGCACCACTAACTACTATCTTCAACTTGAGTTGTAAAACTTCTACTTTCCCTGAATTCTGGAAATTCATTAGAGTAACCCCTGTTTTCAAACAAGGAGATAAAAGTGATGTATCCAACTATCGTCGGATTTGTGTTCTGTCCACCTGCTCCAAAGTATTTGAACATTTGCTTTATCAAAAAGTATACAACAGCGTAAAATCTTATATGTCTCCACATCAACATGGCTTTATTGCTGGAAGGTCAACAGTGACAAACCTAGTAGAAATTACTCAATATGTTAGCCAATCTCTCGATAATAGACAGCAAGTTGACGTTATTTATACAGATTTTACCAAGGCTTTCGACACTATCGACCACTCTATACTTGTCTCAAAATTTTCATCTTTCGGTTTCACATCAAAATTTACAAATCTCATTGCTTCCTACTTGGAGAACAGATCCGCGTACGTCTGCTATAATGGCTTTACTTCTACTATATATATTCTCTTCCTTCGGGAATTTCACAAGGTTCCAATTTGGGTCCCCTTTTATTTAATATATATATCAACGACCTCCTCTTCTGTCTTGATTGTAGAGTTCTTGCATATGCGGATGACTTAAAAATATTTTCTGAGATATCATGTAGTGGTGACTCGGCAAAGTTACAGCAAAATCTGGAAAAAATTAACCATTGGTGTATTGAAAATAAGGTCCGTCTTAATGTTAATAAATGTGCTGTTGTTTCATACTACAAAAACAAAAATCCTGTGAGCTTTTTCAATACCTCTTACTGAAGAGCATCTAAAAAATGAAGTAAAAACTATAACTGCCATCGCTTTAAGTAATGGTGTGCCAAAATATGAAATAGATAAACTCATAAACAAAAAACAAAAAGATTTAGCATACTACAGCATTTACCCTAAAATTAAAGAAATTTCTACTAAAAAATATGTTAGTTTAACATACTTTCGCAAAGATCCGAAAAAGTGGCTAGTATTCTCCGAAGGTGTGACTTCACGGTTTCTTTCAAAGCACCGTCAAAGTTGTGCTTCATTTTATTCAACGCAAAAGACCGGGCAGCACTGAGAGAGATCCTTGTAGTGAAAACTTACATGGCGCAGTACTAACGATTTTGTAGAAATAAGTAATACAAACAAGTGGGCTCTAACGTACACGCTTATCATTTAATACTAGCCGTTGTAGCAAAAGTTCACAGCTGTTTGTAGGATCAATTTTGTTTGAAATAGTAACACAATTTTGTTAAAATTTGTATATATTTGCAAGTAGCAAAAATTGATACTCTATTGTAGGCAAACTTGGCACACATTCTGTAATTATTTCACAATGTCAGTATACATTTTTACTAGTACCTTACTGTGATATCCACCATTGCACAACAATGTGCCAATAAAGCCACAAGATCATATAATAAAAAAGACTATATGTTTAATACCCATCCTATTTCGTACTTAAAAATATATATTTATATCAGGCAATTATAATCCCTAATAAAAATAATCTTCTATACGCTTAATATACATACATATTAGAATGTCTGGTGAATAAATATTTGATCCATTCTTTATTTTAATAAGTTCAACATTTTCTACAGTGTACGTTGAAACTAATAATTTAAATCAGGTTTTTTTTATGTTTATATTTGGAAAGATTGTAGTTGTTTTTAATTTGGCTATATATTCACATACAATATTTTCTATTATTGTTCGACATGGAATGGGTGAAAACAGATATAACGGGGATAGCGCTGTTTTGCGCATCCCCAATTACATTTACATAACGCGCCAATTTGTATTGACATGCTCATCGACGATTGGCGTTCTCGATCACGCGACATTGAAATGCACATGTGTAGTTCACTGCAATTGTCCTTCCTTTTGATTTTACCTGTGTTAGGTGCGGTTGTGAAGAATAGTGCTCTCTTGATGTTTTAATATATATACTTCCCAATTTATTTATTACAATTTTACTATATTACTGTGGTAGTTTCAGTTAATAAACCGTCTTCAGGCACTTACCTAGTGATGTAATAGTACCAATAGTCAATTATCAATGAAAGAGAATGTGAAAATTACCGAAAGTAGAATACAATTGTCGATTGCAGCTTCGGAGAGCGTACGCCCGCGATGCGGTAGCGTAGTAAAATTATAATAAATAAATTAGGAAGTACTACAGAAGACTGCTGTTTTGTTTTAAATATTTGTGTTATGTTAAAGTCTGTTATTTGTGAATTTGCTTAGTTTAAGGAATATGTTTCTAGTTTGTTAACATAGTGTATCTTTAGTACCTACTTTGATCCTTTTAACAATGAAATGAAACTTTAACGATAAATTATAGAATTAATGATGAAAATATTAGAAGTGTTACAGGCGACTGAAACATTTCAAAACTGCAAGGTAGACATTTTGCATACTACATTAGATAAAATTCAGCATAAGAATTAGTACAAATTATTGCAAATATATAGTAATTTGCATAAGTATATACTACATATATTAATACACAAGTTGAAACTTAAGTTAGTATTAAGTTATATATCTTTTGTGGATGTTTCAATAAAGGTAAGTAAAATTTATTATAAAATAATAATTCAAAATAATGGGTGGAATAAATATTACTACAACGGCTGTTAATTTATGCTCACCAGTATATAGAAAAGTCACATAAAATTGTATAATACAATAAATACTACTTTATCTTACAATGTTGTTGAAAGAAAACTAACTGTTCATTCTTAGTGCTACAATTTGATGGTAAACATTGCTGCAAATTGTACTTGTCTCTATATGTACTACAATGTGTAGTATAAATGCTGACAATTGTAGTAAAATATCCTACATTTTTTCCCTGTGAGGTAAATTTAAAAAATCCGGTTTTTACAAATTAGAGTGCCCTAATAAAACATGTGTAGGTTGTTATTTTGACCTAAGCAAACCTTTTGACTTAGTGGACCACGGCATTCTTTTAGATAAATTGGCGAGTTGTTGGATACGGGGATTAGCGTACGATTGGTTTGCGAGTTATTTGAGTAGTAGAACACATTATATTGAACTTAATTATGTGAAATCGTGCTCTTTAACCGTTAGACAAGGTGTGCCGCAAGGAAGTGTGCTTGGTCCTCTGCTATATATATTCGCGGGCGATACATCAATGCTTGTTAGTGCTGCAAATTCTAAGGAAATTAGTAGGGTGGCAAATATTAAACTAAGTAGCATAAATAATCATTTCAAAAAACAAAATTTACACTTAAATAGTAAGAAAACAGTCTTTATCGAATTTAGAACAATAAATAATGAAAAAGATTACTCACATTATATCAAAGTCGATGGTAATAGTATAAAGCAAGTTAATTGCACAAAATTTTTAGGACTAACGGTTGATTCTAGGTGTAGTTGGAGGAATCAGATTGACGCGCTAAGTAGTAGACTAGCTAAAGTATGTTATTTATTTTATTATTATTATGGTGAATAAATTGTCCATAAAACAGTAACAACGCGTATTAATTTCCTGTTCATGTTATCAACAAAATTTTCATTGAACGTATTACTGTGTACTGACGGTACCAACAGAAACGTAAAAATTAAATTTAAAAAGAAAATTAAATTTAGCTAGCTCAAATGATAACAATTTTTATAAGGCGCAAAAGAACAATTAAACTCAGGGTTTCTAAAAAAAAAAAGAAATTTGTGGGTGAAAAGAAAACTGACTTTCATTTATTTTCCAGAAATTTAAAAGGTTTGATCAAAAAATAAAAGAACAGAATTTTGAATGACGTAGATACAACAATTATTTTATTAAATATATAAAAAAAAGAAAAAAAATATTAATTACAAACTTTGCAGAAAAAAACCTTGGACATAAGATCCTGGTCGAAATCAAAACTGCATTTGACTTTAAATTACAAAAGGACAATTCAAACTCCTTTTACAAGGCAAAAGACAAAAAAAAATCGTTCAGGAAGATAATAATTTTTCTTCAATTTCAATCCACGTGGTCTCAATATTTAAAACAACTAAATTAAACGTGGAAAATTCAAGTAATTTAAATAAATGAAAAATAAACGCAAGCACAATGCTTTTGTTCACCCAACCCGACGTGATTAATAAATAATTACAAATCAGAAAATTTACAACGAACAAAAAATTAACTCTTAAAACTTAAAAATATCTTCCTGCACGTAAAAATAATAACAGATCTTATATCTAAATTGTGTACACAAAAATACAATATCAATTATTATTAAATGAGTTCCTTGATTAACGAAATTCATTCAAAAACGTGAATTCAATGCTTGAAAACAAAAATCTCAAAATGGCAGAAATGAAATACAATTTTTATATCTACTTACACGTGTTATCAGGGAACTGACTCCAAAAGGTTAATACAATCGTATATGTATAAAATTCTCCGATGCGTGCGACGCAACGCACAAACAGACGAACTCGCAAAAACAAAACAATATATACAATACCAGTGAAAGCAAAATGTACAACAGAATGAAATTAATACAAACAACTGAACAATAAAATAAACAAACTAAACAATCCAAAACATTAACTCTCTTATATAAAAATAAAACAATTTGAAATTTCTCGCAACATTTGACAAACACTTAACGGAATAAACAAGAAAAAGAAACTGAATTTACGCAAACCGGGTTGCCAGACCACAGCAGTATGAAAGAATATTTATACTATAACGAATATTATCGTTGGACTAATTTAAAATGATTTGTTATAATAATCATAACGAATTCATTTCACTCGCGAATCTGGTTATTACTTAATCAGAGATCGTAAATAATATTCTGTCAATGAAAGTTCGCTCAATAAATGTAGATTATTGATCTAACGATTTTTCTCATTGTTGACACAGATTCAATTTATCCTTCGCTTCCTCTGGACAATGTTCCTCCTTCATTAATATCTTCGAAGATCATTTTGATATTTCCATTCTATTTGCCAGAAAACCACAAAATAAGAAACCTGTAGTGCAAGTTCCTGTCACTTTGAAAAAAGTATGTAAAATGTTTTAACATTTCTGTCGTAAAAGAATTCACGAACGCTACTGATGACTTTAGTTCCCGTGTTCTACGTCGACATTACAATAACGCACTTCTTATCTTGGGTAAGTTCTCCTGTAAATAAAATCCCAAAATTTTATATAAAGGAAAAATTAAATTAAAATTAGAAAGTGCTAATCTTTTGTCTTAAAACATCATCATACTGGCATCCATGCGTTAATTTTGCCTCGGGCTGCAAGTGAGTAACCTAGCATTGATAATAAACAATACAATTATTATGCATTTATACAAATATGTGTGTAAATAAATTGTATATAAAGCGAATGATAAAAATACATATTAACATGAATTGATAATACATATAAAGCGTCTGATAAGAAGTATTGTAAGTATGTAGTTATATACGACTCCCCCCCCCCCCCCCCTCTCTCCAACCGGCCTCAGTAAAGTTCGGACACTTGAAGAAATTTACAAAATTGTAATTTAAAATGCAGTAATAGTGTTCTTAAACATTAATAATTATAATATATTCCATTTCCTATCAAACATGTAACACAAAATAAATTTTCGATTATGTGCATGGGATGTGAAGTAATTGCACATAGAGCAATTATACTAAATAATAATAAATAAATAATTTATTAAAGTTATAGGTAGATAAAAAAAATTGTAAAATGAAAGCGTTTCAAGCTTCTAACACCTTACTAGACTTAAAACTTAAGCTATAAATACCAATCGACAGGTAATTAAAAAGTACATCTGCTGGTAAATTAAAAAAATATGGTGCTCTATTTAAATTAATCAAGTTATAGCCGCTTAAACTTCGTATTTGATTTAGTTTTAATTTTTACACACCCTATATAAGAGGGCAAGTTTATTCTAATTGGATTATAACAATAGACCATATTATTGTTGTATGTATGTGTGATATTGGGGTGATAGTACACTGCGACCTGAAAGATCTATTGTGTCCCCTATTCTCGCTGTATTTACAGCTGGCCGTCCAGTCTGATTCCTTTTAAAAAGTGCAGAATGTCCGAAGGCCCCAGATTAGGTAACTCTCCCTCTTCGATTTCACATGCTCCCAGGTGCAGCGCCCTTGAGTTGCACAGTGCACCGCAGTTTGTGAGTAGATGGATGGACGTTTCGTCCTGTTCCCCACAAAATCTACATTCGGCTTCCTTCGCTATTCCAAGCCTGCTTAGATGTCCGTTCAGTTTACAATGGCCTGTAAGGATCCCTGTCAATATCCGAATATTATTTTTACTCAGGTTTATGCATTCTGCAGAGGTCTCTTAGCGAGATTATCTGTTATTTCGTTTCCTTCCACTCCCGTGTGTCCCGGAACCCACAAAAGGGTTACCTTGTTCTTTTTGCCTAGCTTGTTTAGTTTTTGTAGACACTCCCAAACCATTTTGGAGCTGATTATGTTTGATCTCAGCGCCCTAATGGCTGCTTGACTATCAGATATTATGATAATCTCCCGCTTTTCATAGCTTCTGTCAATGTTGACCTGGACACATCTTTCAATGGCGTGTATTTCCGCCTGGAAGATACTTGGGTACATCCCCAAGCTTTCGAAATATTTGGTTCTAGGCCCATATATCCCTATTCCAGTTCCCTCTGCCATTCTGGAGCTATCTGTGTACCATTTAATGGCGTTTCTATTGAGTTTCGAAATGGTATCTCTATCCCATTCACTCTTAGTGCTAAGCTTTGTGGTAAAATCTTTCACAAAGTTGAACTTCCTTGGCATGTCATCTCGGGGCATGTCCCAGATTTGGTCACCTGTAGGAGGCTGAGGCCTATGCCTAGCCATTATTATTGTTACACTTCATTGTAAATTTCACTTATATAACTGAAATACTTCTTGGGTACTTGAAACATGATATTGAGATTAGATTTTCACAAAATTCAAATTATTTAAATATATATATCATCATTATTTATTGGTACATTTATATAAATGTATGTACATTGCATATAAATTGACCAAAAAGATCAAATCATCCTGGGATGCTCTTCCTTTAGCCTTATGTTTTTCCTCCAGTCAGTCTGTCAGAACCATCGTGCACTTCATTCTTTAAGATACGGACTTTCTTAACGGGTCTTTTCAATATTCCATTTCTTCTCTTCAACGATTTCAACCTAATGAACATCCTGAGCAATGTCTAGGTACATAACATTGCAATTTAATTTTAAAATTGATTACACAAATATGTCTAGTTTCCAAAATTCCTTAATAAACTTTAAGGTTTAATTATTATAAACCTTCCAGTAATTGGGTTTTGGAACCTTTGGTGTAACAATAACTATCACACTGATGTGACATTTGTCAGTGTGATAGTTATTATAAACCTTATTAAAACAGATACTTATTTTGATTAGACAATTCAAAAATACAATAATATACAAGGATACATTATGCGCACTGTACGTTAAACAATCTATAGAGAATATTTATATTCTAAATAAGAGGGTTAGCAATCCATATTCAAGGAGATATAAACTTTCAATTTCTTTAAAAAAACATATTTTTTAAATAGAAACAACTAGCGACTCCTTCCACACTCAGCCGTCTGTCTCGGGCGGTACACCTAAGTACAAGTATCTATATTTCATAAAATAAAAATATTGCACCTTCGATTTATGCGGCCCGCGTGATTTGGTCAATTCTGCTACAGTGAGCTATCTGTTTACTTATCTGTGCTATTACCAAGGGCATTATTAAAATTTTAAAAATAAATAAAAATTTGCGTATTTCACTGAAAGAAAGTATTTATATATATACCTCTTATATAGTTGCACCATTTCCTAAACCGTACACACATTTCCACCCTCACTAGGGGTTCAAGATGACAAGCTGCACTAAAACTTTTTTCGTCAGTCGATTCTATCCTGTGATGGGTGGAGACTGTGGCTTGAAAACTATAACAAAAATTCCAAAAGAAAGGTGAAAAATCCCTTACCACAAAATTAGATAACAAATCTAAATATATTCCACTAGTGATTTGGTGAAGAGCATATCTTCCAAGGTTTACCTTAGCCGAAAACACTATGTTTAACACTGCTCTTCACTTGTTTCTACTGAAGATGGCAACTTAGTTGCCGAAATACGTATTTAGATTTGTTATCTAATTTTGTGGTAAGGGATTTTTCACCTTTCTTTTGGGATTTTTGTTATAGTCGATTCTACATGACTTGAAGCCCATGTGATTAAATTTTCACCTCGTTTGATCAACTATTTAAGGAGCTAGAGGTTTCGATCGCGTATATCAGATCCTAACCCACCGCGTATCGGCGCTATAGGAAGAACACCCATCCGTGATGTAGTCCTTTTGATAATGTATTATTATAGGCTTGTAATATTGTCAGTAAATAGTATATACATACAGCTTCATACCATACATTATAGGTACCTTTAATGTTCTTCGGGATGGTTAGAGGTGAGCCTGCAGCAAATATGTATAGGTAAGATAAAACAAGGACAGACGACGTAGCGGGACTGACGACGCATCATTCAAATACCACGTGATAATGCAGTAATGCATTCGGATATAATAATAATAATAATGGTTATTGTCCAACAGTTCGAAAACCAAATAAAGGACAATTTACAAAATAGAGAACACGACAGTAGTGTGAGAATGTAAATACAATACAAAATATAATACGTAAATAATCAATCACCTACAGTGCTATGAAAGAAACACGGTTAACATCTAATAACTGTTTCATAGTACAATTGAATATGTCACAATCTCCACTAATTCAATTGTAGGCGTTACACATCAGAACCAGCGGCGAGCAAAGCATAAGATTGGTGCGTGCTGGCAGGGTATAAAACGTCGAAACGGACCGAGCAGTGGTCCGAGGCACATGGAAAGGCAATCTACCCAGCAAGTAAGAGGAGTCAGTTTTACCATGCAGTAATTTATACAAAGTGTCCCAGAATTGTCTGGCCAAAATGGTATCACGGTATTCCTTGGATGAAAATATGAAGATTTGGTACGACAACCATTATGAAAAAGTGTCTGGTTTGACCGCTGTTGATGGTCAAAACTCTTAGAAAATTAAAGGTTTTTTGCAATATCTTGAAAACGGCTGGATGTATTTAAATAAAACCGGATGTGCATTTTTTCAACATTGCAAGGCTTGTTTAGATGAAACGTTCATGTCCATCCGCAAGAGGTAAGTGGTAATTTCTTATCCATCATGGTACAAAAATGTGCAGAAAAATTTAATGACGGGGCAAAATAAAGTGATTTTTTTCTGGTGATGCGCTGATTATTCCCGAACATTCTCGATCTCTTTGTAAAGTTTCGCCCGATGCGCCGTTTAGGCAGAAAAAATGTTCTCCTATCTCGGGAAAAGTACCAATCTTCCATTACTGTGACAAGTATTCAAGCTATGACATCAATGTCATAAAAAATGTCTTAATAAGTCAAAATCTCTTAGCCAAAAATTAGTCAAAAACGTGAATAAAAGAACCACTTTTGTTTTAGTTTTTTTTATTAATAAAGATGTGAAGAGTAAACGAAAAAGTAAAGTAAAAGTAAATAGTAAAGATGTGAATTTGTGGAGAATTGCGTAGTAAGAATTAGAGAAGGTTCTCGAAGTGACCATCATTCTCACGAATGCATAACTGCACTCTCCGAAGAAAGTTGAATTGAGTCCTCCTCAACATCTCTTGATCATTCTTCAAGATGTTGAACTCTTGTTGAATGCGAAGAATTAGTTCTTGTTCACTACCCACAGGAGTCGCATACACTTTATTTTTCACTGCCCCCCACAAGAAAGAATCCAGAGGATTAAGATCTGGAGATCTTGCCGGCCATTCCACTGGCACACCCCGCCCTCTTCTCCCAATCCACCTTTGAGGAAACGTATTATGCAGGAATTGCTGTACGTCGAGGGTGTAATGTGGTGGAGCACCATCGTGCATGAACCACATGTTAGCCCTAACAAGAAGTGGTACAAAATCTATTAGTTCGGGCAGATCCTCACGTAGGAAGGCCAAATAATTTTCTCCGTTCAGTCGGCGTGGCAAGAAAAATGGGCCTAGAATAAAATTGTTGATAATTCCAGCCCAAACGTTCACGCGAAATTCTGTCTGGAAATGCTTGACGACCATCGCATGAGGATTTTCTTCCGCGTAAACATGGAAGTTGTGAGAATTGAAAATTCCAGTACGCGTGAATCCAGCTTCGTCAGTAAATAAAATTTTGTGGAGAAAATTCTGGTCCTCAACTCTTTTGTTCTGAATAAAATTGCAGAAATTAAGTCTCCGATCGTAGTCAGTCGGTAGGATCTCATGAACTTTAGTCGCATGGTACGGGTAAAGCTGTTGTTCCCTCAACACACGATTGACACCACTTTTCGACACGTTCAATTCCAATGCCAGTCGTCGAGTACTAATTTTCGGATCTTCAGCTACTCTATCGAGAATTTGTTCTTCCATCTCTGCGTTCAGGACACGATGAGGGCCACGATTCGCACCTAAAGGAACAAACCTGCCAGTTTCACGGAGAGTTCTTTCCAACCTCGCAAAAGTTTGTCGGTTAGGTGTACGACGGTTCGGATAGCGCTCAGCGTACTCTCGGACACAGGCTCGAAGTTTATCGCGACAAAAACCCATAACTTTGACCATATCGGTCATTTCTTCGTTGGAGAAAGCCATTCTTAAAATTTCAAGTAAACGTCAAGCTAAAAACGTCAACTATTATTTTTTATGACATTGATGTCATAGCTTGAATACTTGTCACAGTAATGGAAGATTGGTACTTTTCCCGAGATAGGAGAACATTTTTTCTGCCTAAACGGCGCATCGGGCGAAACTTTACAAAGAGATCGAAAATGTTCGGAAATAATCAGCGCATCACCAGAAAAAAAATCGTTTTATTTTGCCCCGTCATTAAATTTTTCTGCACATTTTTGTACCATGATGGATAAGAAATTACCACTTACCTCTTGCGGATGGACATGAACGTTTCATCTAAACAAGCCTTGCAATGTTGAAAAAATGCACATCCGGTTTTATTTAAATACATCCAGCCGTTTTCAAGATATTGCAAAAAACATTTAATTTTCTAAGAGTTTTGACCATCAACAGCGGTCAAACCAGACACTTTTTCATAATGGTTGTCGTACCAAATCTTCATATTTTCATCCAAGGAATACCGTGATACCATTTTGGCCAGACAATTCTGGGACACCCTGTATATGAATAACAGATAAGAATTTGCACGTCGAAGTTCCAACGGTGGCATCGAAAAGGTATTTAATAGAATTTCCTGAGAGAAGCCTCTAGGTGGATATATATGTTTTCTTTGAACCGTAAGTACTTCAAAAATCTTCTTTGCACACCTTCGATGGATTCCTTGTATATTTCTAAGAAAGGATGTCAAATAATTGCAGCGTATCACAGCTTGGACCGAACTAATGAGGTATACAGCAGCCTCAAGGCATATGAATCAGTGAAAGACTTCGTAGTACGAAGGATGCAACCAAGAGA
The DNA here is from genome assembly GCA_949128085.1 of Cetonia aurata. NCBI lineage: Eukaryota > Metazoa > Arthropoda > Insecta > Coleoptera > Scarabaeidae > Cetonia > Cetonia aurata. The sequence continues at coordinate 22,051,375 of OX421889.1, read as the reverse complement.
TCTAGTTGCGGCGGAGACAGTATCAGCAACGTGATCAACGAAAGAAAGCTGAGCGTCGAAAATGACCCCCAAGTCCCTAAGTTTATTACAACGAGCCAAAGATGTAGAGTCAATGTTATAAGCAAAGATAATATGGGTTTTCTTCTAGTAAAGGTTAGTGCGTGGCATTTGTTGACATGGAGAGCCAATCCATTAAGCATACACCAATCGGACAGTGATTCAAGGTTCCTCTGGAGTTGTAAGCAGTCAGCAATAGATGTAATGTTGGCGTATATTTTAACATCGTCAGCGAACATGAGAATGTTGCAGTCAATGATTTCTGGAAGATCATTGATAAATAAAAGAAAAACAAAGGGCCCAAATTGGACCCTTGTGGGACACCCGATGTAATAATATGGCTATCAGACCTGAAACCATTGTAGGATACATAAAACGGACGTTCAGACAAGTACGACTGGAACAAGTCAAGAAGAGCATTGCTAAAACCAAATCCACGGAGTTTCCTCAACAATATGCCATGATCGATGCGATCGGAAGCTTTAGTAAGGTCCGTATAGACAACATCGACTTGACCCTGGGTGTCCAGCATCCCGGTTGTGTATTGCGTAAACTGGCAGAGATTGGTAACGGTCGATCTTCCTCCCATAAAACCATGCTGCAATGTCGATATATAATTGGCAGTTGCAAAGGAAATATGTCTATATATTATTATTTCAAAGATTTTAGCTATCTAAGACAATATCAAATGGAACGACAATTGCTCACATCAGAAATATCACCTCCTTTAAAGACCGCTTTAAGAATAGTTGTGGATATATATGTCAGACATTTGAAACACTCCGGCAGGAACATTTCGGGAAGGGTCTATTGGAGCCCTCGAAGGTTCTTAAGTTCCCACTGGGCAAGATACTGGGCTTTATAGAGAACACTAAGCTGCTCGAGTGGAAATAAGAGATTTAATAGGGACGGTACAATGAGCACCTAGCTCAAGTGCTTGGACTAAAGGTGTCCCCCTAACTTTATGAATGAATGAATGAATATGTCAGACAAAGAATTTAGTCTAGGATACATGTCGGAATGCAAAGCATAGTAAAAAACATATAAAAGATGTGGCCATCTAATCTAGAGATATTTAATTAGTAAGTACCTCGAAGTTTTCTCACAGGCTTAGTAAAGTGTTTCTATTAGCAAGAAAGCATTATTTGGAAGGGGATGTAAGAACTGTAGTGAAAGATAGGTTAGGTTAGACTGCGTTTCCATCAATTGCAGCTTTGCTTGTGCTTACAATTATTTCACAAACAGACGCGTCGTCTATCCCCCAGTTTTGGGAGAGATGACGCATACTAATTTGGGAGAGCTGACTATCACATACCTTATTTTTTTAAACATAATGCCGACATTCAATGGCGCAAGGAACACCGATAAGGAACAATGAACACAGGAGGAGCTGCTTAAAGCAGTGGAAGCTATAACTATAAATTGTACGCCTATCAGACGAGCAGTTCGAGAAAATAATCTCTCTGAACAAACTTCACGAGCTCGGCTAGCAAAAAAAAAATGTTGTCAAAGGAGGCATGGGTGGGTGGGTTCCTTTTTAGGAGAAGATGCAGAAAATAAACTATGTGAACACATTAAAAAATTACTGTGGTCCGGTTTTGCACCTACTAGAAAAACAGTTCCCATTCTAGAATTCAATTTGGCGAAAGCCATGGGACTAAACCGACGATTTAATATGAAGAAGAAAATAGCTGGAAATGATTAGCTACAACTATTCTTAAAGCGAAATCCGAGGTTGTCTGTTCGCAAATCTGAAGGTGTGTCTTTAGCCAAGGCTGAAGGCATGAATGAGGATGAACTGGCAAAGCATTTTTAACTACTAACAGAGAAATATTTATTAAACAAACTACTAAATATATTTAATATGGACAAGCCTTCAATTAAATATATATATATAATCAGTAACCTTAATTACCCTATGAGTGTAAAGGTAAATTCTATACACAAACACTTTTATTTCTTATTATAGATAAACGCTGCCCATTCTTTCTTGTTTTTTGCCATTCTTCTTGCTTCATTCCAGGATATTCCTCTTTTTTTCAAACTTTCTTCCACTGTACTATCCCATGTTTTTCTTGGCCTGCCTCTCTTTCGTTTGTATCTTGATCTTGCCAGTCATACTCTTTTCGTCAGTCTTTCCTCTTCCAACGTATCATGTGTCCAAACCATTTCAATTTCTATCTCTCTATGCTTTCTAAAATCGGCTCTACTCCTAATTCTTCTCTTATCTTCTCATTCCTTATTCTATCACTTCGGGTGACCCCTTTAACCGCTCTTAAATACCTCATCTCCAACGCTTGTATTTTACTCTTAGTTTGATTCTTTAAGATCCAACTCTCACAGCCGTACGTCAACGTAGGTTTAAATATTGTGTTGAACACCGTTATTTTTGTTTTCTTTGAAATGACGTTCTTCCTTATAAAAGCGTTGTTCATTGCGTAATATAATTTTATCCCACTTTCAATTCTGTTGTTGATTTCTGCTTCCTCTTTACCTTCTTGATGTATATTTATTCCCAGATATTTAAATATTTCTACTTGTTCTATAATCTTTCCATCTACATGAATTATTATTTTCCCATCGTATTTCCCTATTGTCATAACTTTAGTCTTCTCTATATTTATCCTCATATTTCTCTTTTTCAGAGCTGTTTCCCAAATATTTAAATTTGCTTGCAGATCCTTTATATTCCCCGCGTACACCACCAAATCGTCGGCAAAGGCACTTTCCGCGATTTCAACTATCCTCATGTCTTTATACCCTATCTGTAATTTCTTTGTTTTCTTTTTAATCTCTTTCAAGATGTCATCAAGGACTATACTAAAGAGTGTAGGACTAAGTACTCCCCCTTGTCGCAATCCTTCCTTAGTTAAAAATTCTTCCGACTGCATTGCACCCACTCTGACTTATTTTCTGGTTTTATGCTATATACTTCAATTAAATAACGAACCTGGAAAAGAGAACGCTATCAAATGAAGTAAAGATGCACATGTGATAAAGCCACAGGAAAGAAGAGAAACAATAACAATAGTAGCTTACTGCAATGCAGAAGGTAGTTTTTTACCGCCTTACTGCATTTTTAAGGAAGTGAATAAACAGGTTTGGAAAGAAAATATGACGCCTGGGGCAGTTATAAGAATGCGAAAAGAATCAGCCTATATTAACGAAGAACTGTTTATTGATTGGATTGAAAACCTGTTGGGAAATGCCTTTTAATTCTTGATGGGCAAAACCAAATGTTAGAGACAGCAGCAGAGAATTCTATCATATTACTGTGCTTACCAAGTCGCACCACGCATTTTTTGCAAACGCTGGACCGCTCGTTTTTTAAATCGGTGAAAGCGTACTTCAAAAATGCTTGTGATGAATTTGTTAAAGCAAATCCAAATAAACGTATTGAATGCCTGGACTCGTGAAGCTACTTCTGAACATGCGGCTTCTGGTTTTCGTGCGACAGGTATTTATCCTCTGAGACCCTCTGCATTGTGAGCCGTCCCTGATTTACCTATCGATACCATGGAAAATCACCAGGAAGGAACAAGTAATAATATAGTTGAAATGAATGAAGCAAATCAATCTCTACCTCCAACACCTACACCATCTACTTCAGATTTGACACCTAGAAAAATTTTGGACAATATTTCTCCGATTCCAGTCGTTAAAATTAGCAATAACCCTTAAAAAGAAAAGCAATCTGTTCAGAATTTAACCGCAGATGGTTATATTGTCGAGGAATATAACCATCTACACTATCTACCTCAGATTTGACACCTAAAAAAATTTTTGACAATATTTCTCTGATTCCAGTCGTAAAAATTAGCAATAACCCTAAAAAAAAGAAGCAATCTGCTCAGAATTTAACCGCAGATGGTTATATTGTTAAAGAGAAGGAAAGCGCAAAAAGAAAGAATCACTCGACGCAAAGACGGGACAGGCTAAACAGAAAGAACCACTCACAGTAAAGACGAGATAGAATAAGAAGAAAGAACCATTCGTAGCAAAGGCGGAAAAGAATAAGAAAAAAGAAACAGTGGCAAAAAAAAAGTAGCAAACAACCATTTTCTCGAAAAGAAAGCTCTTTAAGTACCATCGCAAATACTAAATCTGTTAAACGACGAATAATTCAACAAGCACCTTCATCATCATCATCATCAGAAAGTGATGATTACTAACTCGGTTCATGATTTAAGTGATGAAAATGTTTCTATGGGCTGTTTGGAACATTATGAGGAGACGAAATCGGTAGTGGACTGGATTCAATGTGTAAAATGCAAAAAATGGCTTCACGATAATTGTACAATCAATTGTTACTGCATGGCCTGCGGAAAAATAAGCTGTAACTAGTATAGGTAACATATATATGTAACAGATATTCCAACAATTTAGGATTTCGTTTTTTGTGTACAATTTTACATAAAACTTCTACTAGCCATCTCTCCCGTAGCGTGTGCGTCATCTCACCCATGCAGTTAGGGACAGATTGCCAAATGCAGAGTTTTACTTTCTTTTTATTTTTGAGAAGAGGTTTAAAAATAACATTATTCGGTAAGTTCATATAATAAATATATTAGTTGCCCGATTAACGTTTCACTAAGTTTGCTTCATCAAATCAGTATATATTGCTGTTATTTTTAAGAAATATGCTAAATAAAACCCACAGATCCACAATATCAATCAATAAATTGGTAATAATAATTAAATGTTCTGTCCAATCAATGTTTATTATAAAAATTCGCTGTGCCTACCGGTTTCGGCCTATTGCCATCATCTGGACACACACTGAATATGAGATACAAAATTATATATCTAATTAAGTTATTAAAAATTTTTTGTTTACTTACGTATGTCTAAAAGGAATTAGGTGCTACGTCATATAGATTTGTAGAATTTGTAGAAAAATATAAGGAAAACAATAATGTAATATTATTAAACGAACAATTAGAATACAGTACGCCACCTATTTTCACATATTTAAACAAACACTACAACAAACCTACATGTGCAAACAAAACGATCATTTAATGTTTAGGTTCGTCATACAACAACATATTAATATCCATCCATTTCTTCTCATTAGATTCTTCTACTCATTACAATTAAAATACTGAATAAATTCATATCCATCTTTTAACAAAATACTACGTACTAACAACAAACACACACACATATTTTAAAACATTCACATACACAAAATGCACACACTCTCCAACACAACAAAAAATATTCACATTAAACATTGTACAAAACCGAATACTAAATTTTACCTAGTCCATTTGCAAACACATCACATTGACCATTAAGTTTTAAATAATTTTAACGTGTTTTGTAATTTCTTGTGCGTTGTCTATATGTTATAGTAATTTAAAAAAAATTTTAATTATTAATGTATACCTCTACAAATCTATATGACGTAGCACCTAATTCCTTTTAGACATACGTAATGCTGTGTACTGAAAGTACCAACAAAAAAGTAAAAATGAAATTTTTTAAAATGAAAAATTAAATCGGCTAGCTTTAGTAATAATTTCGCAAAAGAACAATTAATATCAGGGTTTTGATTGCAAAGCAAAGAAAAATGTGGGCGACAAAAAAAACTGACTTTCATTAAAATTCTTCAACAAATTTAAAAGGATTGTTTTTTTTAATAAAAGAAACAGAAATTTAGATTGACGTTTATACAATAATTTTATTTTAAAAAAAAAAGAAAAAAAAAATTAATTACAAAGTGCAGAAAAAAAAACCTTGGATTTAAGATCCTGGTCTAAAAATCACTGCGAAGTTTTAAAGTACAAAAGGACAATTCAAAATCCTATCACAAGGCAAAAGATAAAAAAAAAACGTTCAGGAAGATAAAACTCTTACTTCAATTTACTCCACGTGGTCTCAATCTTAAAATAACTAATTTTTAAAAATGGAAAATTCTAGTAAATTAAATAAATGAAAATAAAAGCAATTACAAAGCTTTTGTTCACCCAACCCGGGGTGATTAATAAATAAATGACAAAACAGAAAAATTAAAAACGAACAAAAAAATTAACTCTATAAACTTAAAATATCTTCCTGCACGTAAAAATAATAACAGATCTTATATCAAAAATTGGTACACAAAAATACAATACCAATTATTATTAATTGAGTTCCCTGATGGACTTAATTAAAATCAAATATGAAAATTCAATAATCACAAAATTACAAAATGTCTGCAGAGAAATACAATTTTTAATATTTACTTACTTTCGAGTCTTTCAAGGAACTCACTCACACGGTTAAACAAATCGTACATGTAACAAAAACTTGATGCGTGCGACACCACGCTATAAGATCTCTCCGCAACAGACGAACTCGCAAAAACAAAACAATATATACAATACTAGTGAAAAGAAAATGTACAACTGCATGAAATTTAAAATATACACAACTGAACAATAAATTAAATAAATTATACAATTCAAAACAATAACTCACTTCTATAAAAATAAAACAAATTTGAAATTTCTCGTAACATTGACAAAACTTTAAGAAATGAAAAACAACTGAATTTACAAAAACCCGGGTGCCAGACCACAGCAGTAAGTAAACAAAAAAATTTTAATAACTTAATTAGATATATAATTCTGTATCTCATATTCAGTGTGATGGCAATAGGCCGAAACCGGTAGGCACAGCGAATTTTTAAAATAAATATTGATTGGACAGAACATTTAATTATTATTACCAATTCCAAAACCAATCAAAAACTTTCATTCACTATAATCAATAAATTGTTTATATGAGTGTATTTTTATCTATTTATTTATTTATTGTCAATGTATGTAATAATTCAAACTGAAAACTTACTTATTTCGTATTTATTTCAACTAATGCTTGTAACCATGGAGTTTAGAGCATATATATGTCTTTCGATGAATGTTCGACGAGGGCATTTTAATTCTGCCGTATCGTTGGAAACGATTTCTTTGGTAGTTGCCGGAGTACCTTCGTCCTGGAAATATTGAGTTTGTTGAAAACAAATGTGAGAGGACTTCTTTTTCGGTTTTGCCAGGGAGTTGTTGCTTTTCGTAGCAGTATCTAGAAATTATTTTATTTATCACTTTAAAGTTCATAAAAGTTATTGAATTTACTTACTAGGATGAGAGTATTACGTGTTTTGTGCTAAGATGATGGGTATCCAGTTATTTCGAGATTTGGGGTGGCCTTTCGTCTAATCCTGGGGTTTTGAGGAACAACATTCGAGGCAGTTTTGCTGTGAGACCTTCGGAACACTATTTGGGAGCTGAAATGGTTATTTTTGAGCATGAAATTTATATCTGGATTATACTAGAACAGTTTCCGTACCTCAAGTAAGCGATTTTATCATCTTTTGAACGTATAATCGGCATATAACGTACAAGAGATTTTGAGATTATAACATGCTTATAAGTGTTTGAATTATAACTTGTAAATCTAGTGAATTTTGTTATGTGAGATTGAACTTGATTTTGTGGGTATGTATATGAGTTTTTAGTTTGAATTAGGATTATAGAAATCTTATGCTTGTGTATCTAATATAGTAAAGAGCCTATACTTACCCTGAGGGAATCTTTAGAGGATTCATTTCTTTGTTATTTAATTTGAGAAGATTTTTAATAAATAAATTTCATTTTATACGTTGTTTATTTTATTCAACGAATACAAGAACATCACTAATTAATAACTATGCAGCCACATTAAACATACTTAAATGTTATATGCTATTTTAATTCTTTAATCAGTAGTTGGAACAGAATATCCTCCCGCATCCCGGCTATTACTGAATATAATATACCATATACACTATACGTCAGGTGTGTACCTGAAACCAAGAGGTGGGGGCAGATTTACTGTTCATTCCCATCTAACATTTGAGATCTGGCTCATCTGAGAAGTATTGAGAGCATAATAGATGACTCTGGGTGGTGTTTAGTCAAATTAAAACAGTTGTTTATTTAATAAAAGTTTAATTGAAAAATTTAAAAGATTTATCTACAAGTTTCGTAGCAATATGTTTCTATTAATTTTTTTTGAGAAGGTGCGTCGTCTGTCTCTGTTTTACCCTGTACGCATAAATAGTATTTCCCAAGGACCACTCCTATGGATATTTTATCTCGCAATATTTGCTTGTAGAACGTAATTTTAAGTACGTAAATACATATCTGCATAACGAATGACGATTTTTTAATTTAAAATAACAATATTTATTAAATATATGAATTACTAACTAAATTAGAGATTTGAAGCACAACTACGGTAACTTTTCTAATAAAAACTTTTTATTTTGTAAGGGTTTAAAGCGTTTCTCTCGAGTTCATCGTTGCTTGACGTTTCATTATCACCCATGGGCATAAAGAAACTAAAGAAAGACTATAAAAGGACATTTGTGACAAAGAAATTCATGTATGATTATCAATTTATGATATATCCGTGCATAAAATAATTCATGACCTAATTCATAATTAAGGTTAAATTATATAAAAAATTTGTCAGCAAGGATACTATACAAGGCTCTTGTTTATAATCACAATTTTTATATTTCTTGAATGTGAGTCACACAAGGCTGCAAATAGTGTTTCTACGAATGCTGTTCATAAGACTTCCTTATTATCTACTGATGTACTTATCGCAATCCCAGAGCTTTATTCCCATAAATAGTGGCATGACTTCAATATCGTTCTCCTTTCTCCCTTCTTACTCCTTTTTATTAAAAAACTGTAAACGGATTAACAATACGATCAATTAGTATTCGTCCTATAAAATTCAGAATGAATGAAAATAAAGAAACGTATTTACAGCGCTAATAGCGGTTGCTAAAGAAATACTATAGGTATTTCGTATAGACGACAGTTCTAAAGTTCTGATTCAGATGAGCACGTATTAGAAAACAATTTTTACAAAAAGCCATTGAGAAAGAATTTAAATCACGTTGTAGAATAACAAAAACAACATTTGAATTATTATTAAGAAAAGGAAACCTTAGGTGACAGCTATGCTAGGGATTTGGGACACATTCTTATGTAACAAATAAACAAGGAATTTATGTAACTGCTATTTTAAAACCGAATGCGCAACTAAGGGATATTGTAACTGAACTTGGAACTTTCACTCGTAAGGACTGTATTTTTATATTAGGAACCAATAATAATATTTGCAATAAAGGTCCTAATATAACTCATATGAATACAACCCTTAAATAGTCATTTACGTATCAAGGCTGGAGAGTGACGTTTTATCGAAGGTGTTTGAAAATTGCCAGCCGAGGCGAACAATCAAACGAGTTCGATAAAGGCTCTTTCTAGCCGTGTTGCGTACAATATTTTTTCGGCCTTAGAGAATCACGAAAAGGAACATGCACTTGAAGAAATCAAAGAGATGATCACAAAAATGATGGAATTTATGGAGGTTAAGCCATCAAGCAGACAATGCTGGAATTATGGAAAGATGAGGCACCTACGGTGTTGCTGTCCCGATCCACCAAGCTCAAGCGGAAGGAAAACTAAAATGGGCCGACGGGAAGGGGCAATCATCAACCTATGTGGCTGGTACCCCAATAACACTAGTGATTGTTGCCTCAGTGAAATGTAGGACTAGCAGCCTCGTTCTGTAGGGAAACGTGAATGAAAAATCTAGAGAATTACTACTAGATACTGGGGCAACGATGGAAATTCTTCGACCGAAGGCAGCGTGTAGGAAGAATCAAATATATCCAACCAGATGGACGTTACGTACAGCAACTGGGCACTCTGTCAACAACCCTACTACTACGCGCGGGTGCTCCATCGTGCATGAACCACGATTGTAGGCGTGTCGCTAATGGTATATCGTCCAAATATTCAGACAATTCATTTTGAAGAAACAGTAAATAAGATTCCGCATTTAACTGTGTCGGGAGTACATGTGGTCCAAGTAGTTGATCGCCTACTAGCCCTGCCCAAACATTGACACATATCCTAACTTGAGAGGACCCTTGGTTAATATCATGAGGGTTTTCATACACCCAGTGATGAATGTTGCGATAATTTAAGATACCATCATTGAAAAATGTACATTCGTCCGTAAATAGGATTACTGACGCAATATCCGACTGACGAACTTCTCGGCATTTCAACCACTCACAGAAGGCAATTCAGCGGGGATAATCTAAGTCCGTTAATCGTTGGACGCGTTGAATATGATACGGTTGAAGTAAATTCCGTTTTAAAATTTGATGCACTGTAGCTTGGCACACATTTACTTCCCGCGCGAGGGTTGTTGTACTTACGCCGGGATCCGCTTCCACGATATTTCAAATTTCCCCTTCGGCTTGTAGCACTCTGCATGATCTGTGAGGCCCACGACCTTCAAAACGTGGAATGACTGATCCTGTCTCTCACAGTCGATACACGGCTCTTACAAATGTTTCAGGCGATTCACCGGTATGCTAAATGAGTTAGAGCCGGACGCGTATAAAGAAAAATCATTTTCTCGGTACTACGTGCACTTAGAACAGCATTTTTTTTGTATTTAGACATTGCCCATGTATGTATATCTTTCACCTCTTTTGTATTTCGTACTATGCAATAATGACCCTGTAGATACTTCTTAAAGCCGTGTTATAATATGAGAGATATGCCGTGAATAACGGTGGAGGCTTCGTTTTCAGGGCTAGAACATAGTGGTAGGGTTTTATAGATATCAGACTGAAGTATTCTGATAGTTTTCCATTAACCATCAGTTATCACTTTTAATGACAATAATCAATTTATAATTACGCAATAAATAAAACCAACAGCCATGGTAATGCTGAACTCATAAAAGATACTGAAAAGAAGCACTTTATCACATTGTTTTCAATTGCAACATTACAAATACTGTAGAATAAATAATTATAAGAATATGAATAATTCTTATTTGCTCATAAACTTTTTGTTTTGTTTTTTAGATGCTGGGGTTATGGTACGTCATTAAAAAAACTAGCACCTCCAGTTCGTGTGTCACCTATAATATCACCAGTACTGAAGAGCCCGACACTTACCAAATCGAACAAACCAGCCACACGATCATACCTGGCAAACACGCCTACCACTACACGGGAGAGCTGACTGTACCTGATACTGCTGTACCTGCTCGAATGAAGGTCAAATTCCCATTGAGTAAGTTCTTAGTAGGGACTTTTATACTTTTATTTAAGGCGAATTTGGTCGAACTTTTGAGGCACCGCGCATATGTTGGATGCGACGCGGGTACGAGTACGGACCGACTTTTGTGTTGCGCCCGATTCCAGAGCGGCTTAAAATCGCAGCTCGAATAACTAAAAACAATGAAATTAAATTCAAATTCATGTATATTTTTCAAGATATTTAAGGTACAGCATTGTTTACAGAATTTGACACAAAATGTGGCGCTATTTTATTTACATATTCGTCTCCATAATTTGTTAAACGAATTACACACACTATAAGAAGAATTTGTGATAAATAATGCGACACTATGCACAAAAGACAACCAGAGATACATAGACGAAAAGGATTCTTTAAATCAAATTGTCGTTATTTAAAAGAACTACTTTTTTCAGTCAATACATATTTCTTTGAACAGGTAATAATACTACTTCAATGAAATAAATACGTATTAACTAAAAGAAATATGTATTAACTAACAGAAATGGTTCTTTTAAATAAAGGAAAAGAAATATTTCTTTGATTTAAAGAATTCTTTTTATCTGTGTAACTGTGTATGTCTTACCGAGTATGTCTTGAATCACAACTCAAATCGATTTTGCATCATCTAAAATATTGTCAATATAAAGTATCCCAAAAGTAGGTAAACGTATAACTAGATTGTTATTATACCTGGAATACTATATTATACAGGCTTTTCCACGGTAGCCGTTCGTTAGAAGTTTCCGAGGTTAGAAAAAACCTGGAACTCTTGGAGTCCGGGGCTATTCAAGATTCTCTTTCATTTTAAAATATTTTCAGGGTCTTACCCCTTCCGGTTATACCGGAAGTCGCCATAAACTTTCTTATTTTAAACGGAACACCCTGTATATTATTTCATTTTTAAATTCCTGAGAAAATTTTATGATGAGTTCTAATAGGTTTCCCTATTCCTATTTTCAACTGCTACTTAGATATCTTGATTTTTTTGAAAATTTTGAAAGATGTAGCGTTATTTGCAACACAGTATCTTTTGCCCATTTTCTACTGGTAATAAACACTTCTAGGGTAGATGGAAGCACAAGAATGACACTTTCGAAATCCACATTGACAATTGATTTGTCGCATACAAGGTGTCCAAAACTGCATGACCAATTATAAAATCTTCAAAGTTGAAAAAGTTCTTTTTTTCAAATGGAACACCCCGTATATTATTGGATGATCAGATGCAGAATCTAATTCTGCATCGATTCGCTATGACTTTTCCTGTGTTGCAAATAACGCTACATCTTTCAAAATTTTCAAACAAATCAAGATATCTAAGTAGCAGTTGAAAATAGGTATAGGGAAACCTATTAGAACTCATCATAACATTTTCTCAGGAATTTAAAAATGAAATAATATACAGGGTATTCCATTTAAAATAAGAAAGTTTATGGCGACTTCCGGTATAACCGGAAGTGGTAAGACCCTGAAAATATTTTAAAATGAAAGAGAATCTTGAATAGCCCCGGATTCAAAAAATTCAGAGTTCCAGGTTTTTTCTAACCTCGGAAACTTCTAACGAACGGCTACCGTGGAAAACCCTGTATATTATGCCAGTTTGAATTTTGTACCAAAAATATAATAACGTTTTTGTATACTGTAAATAAAACAGCAGATGTACACAAATATAGTGAATCTAATTCATCAAACGATTTATTTGGCTTATATGTTTGGAATGAATGAACGATTCTTTAGTTTACTTAGTTTCTATCTTTTAAAAACGTGTTGTGATTTGTATTTATGTTTCTTTTGTTACATGCTATTTTAGAATATATAATTTTATATTAAAATTTATTGTAGAATTTTTTATTTTCTAATGTGAATTTAATTCGTTGATGGTATTTTTTTTAATGTATTGATCTTTATTATAAGGTATTGCAAAAATACAGCCGTCAATCAAGTTTGTTTAGTATGTCTTGTTGTAATTTTTCCAAAACTAGATTTGATACAACAGCAGAAATGGGTGATCTGCCGCTTAAGCAAACTCGATATAAACATTCCACTTTTTAAGAGATAATTAACAACTGTATTTTATATCTATATATACCTATATCTATATATACCTCATAACAAAGATTAATAACGGGTGTTTTTTTAAGTCCAATAGAACTTTAAATTGTAAAAAATAATACAAAAAATTAAATTTTAGTCAAAACAATTTTTTTAATCGAAAGATCAATACATGGCATTAACATTTGAAAATGATTTCGGGCATATGGCCACCACGGCTGTTCTTGACGGAGAGCATTCTGGACGTCCAATTTTGGGCCACTTTTTCGAGCGTTGCTCGCCCTATGCCACTAATAACACGAACAATGTTGGCCTCCAAGGCGTCAATTGTTGCTGGTTTATCACCCCACAGCAAATAATCGAGAGGTGTTACATCGCACTATCTTCGAGGCCAATTGACAGGTCCATTTCAATTTTGTTTTCAATAAATCGATGGTTGTGGTCACCGTATGGCACGCAGCGTCATCCTGTTGAAACCACATCTCGCCCGGATCAATGTCACCCATATTTTCAAACAAAAGATCATTGATCATGGTGCGGTAACGATCTCCATTGACCGTAACGCGAGCTCCGGCTTCATTTTAGAAGAAATAAGGTCCAATGATGCCACCGTTTGGTGCGGTTTACAGCACCAAACGGTGCATTTTTCTGGATGTAATGAAGTCTGTAGGGTCTGTTGTGGATTGATTTCACTCCATATGCGGCAATTTTGTTTATTAACAAACCCCTTAAGCAAAAAATGAGCCTCGTCGCTGAACACAATTTTGCGATAAAACATCGGATCAGTTTCCAACTGGTCTAGAGCCCAATCGGCATCCCGAACGACGCATGTGATGGTCTCGCGGCTTTAATTCCTGCACCAGCTGGATCTTAAACGGGTGTAAGCCAAGATCTTTGCGCAAAATTGTCCACGTAGTGGACGGACAGAGCCCCATTTCCTGCGACCGACGACAAATCGATAAATTTTGATCTTCTTCCACACTTTCGTTCACAGCGGCGAGATTCTCTTCAGTACGCACATTCCTTCGACGTATTCGTGTTATTGCATCATTTAGTGAGTATGTGGTATGAAATCCACCACAGTTCGACGGATGGCTGGCTCAGATGGACGCTAATGTGCGCCATAAAAATCACGAAGTCGTCTATAAGTTGCGCGAATTGATGACTGATTTTCAAAGTAAATCTGAATAATTTGATAGCGTTGTTCAAGTGTCAATCTACTCATTATGATTTGCCAGAGTATAGGTACTGTTCATAAATGTCAAAAAGTGAGCGCAGTATGACAGCTACTATTTGTTCGTCGTTGGGAATTTTTAATTCAGCCATATCGTTGGAAACGCATTTTCTATTTGGGGTTGCCCGGGTGAGTTTGCCTTGGAAATTGATAGTTTGTTGAAAACAAATGGAGAATGGTCTTCTTTTTCCATCGACTGAGAGTATAATATCTTTCGAAACATTTTATCTAAAAATTTGATTATTTATTAATTTGAAATTCTAAAGAATAGTTTAATCTACTTACTTTAGATGGTATTACATCGTGTTTGGTGTGAAGATGATATGTATCCAGTGATTTGGTGGTTTAGAATCGTCCCTGATTTAATCCTGGAGTTTTGAAGAGCAACATTCGAGGCGAGTTTTGGCTGTTGGTTTCCTGTTGGGGTTTTGCACACTTGATGAGAGCTGAAATGATTTCTATAATACGGAACTTATATTGGAGGAGTTGTTTGTACCTGTAGTAAGCGATATTATCTTTCTTTTGAACTTTTAATTTCGAAATCATATTATACACTTTATTTAAGAAAAGTTAAATATTACAAATCATCCTAAAAACCCAGTGCTCCACCTAAAAGGTACTACACTGGGTTACCTGTTCTAAGTATTCAATTATTTCCATAACATTTCAAATTTCCCTATTCTAACTAATTATTTCACCTAATTATTTAACAAATAAAATAAATTTATTAAATTTCCAAAAAAGTACTTTTAAAATAGCTGGCTATCAGACGTTATTATGAAATTTGCGCCCGTGGAGCGACTTATATTGTTAACTCTCAGCATTCGCCTAGGAATCATATTATACAGTGAAATTGTAGTAATTTGTATGTTGGAGGTTGGTCATGATTCTTTGGGTGTTTGTATACGTATTTCTTGTCAGTATATTTTATGTTCATGCGTTGGCGCATTGACTTATGAAAGTTCGTGTGGTGAGAAATTTGAATTTTACTTATGTTTGTAAAACGACAGATATAAGTTCTTAGTCTGAATTAAGATAATATAAATCTTTATTATAGTGATTTTTTATATAGTAAATGAACCTACTTACTTGAGAATATCTGTAGAAGGCTTATTTCTTTGTCACATTTTTTTGTGGTATTACACTAACCCGAATAAATTCTATACCATTTGTAAAACCGTTTTTTATTCAATATAACGTATAGAAAAACATAAATTAATGGTAACTAAACAATCACATTAAAGATTTATTAATATTAAATAGTATCTATAGTGAGATCTATAATGAGCTTTGCTCACAGCGATATAGTTCCACCACGCCCCAAGAGTTACTGAATAATTTCTTCCTATTCGTTAATAGTGGAGCGAAACTGATTGAGTGGGGAAAGAATCTACAGCTATTGTCACCTGCAAATTGAGGTCTGGTTTATTTCTGAATTTGTAAAGAGTATCACAAATGACTCTGGATGGTATTCAGTAGAATTAAAGTTATTTAATTTATAAAAAATATAATTTAAAAGTTATCATATTGTCTACAAGTTTCGTAGCAATATATATATTTATTTATTTGGACAAGGAGTCTTTGCCGTTGGGTAAATGAGTAAATGGATGATTTCTTGGGTAGCGGCATTAACTAGAAAAATTACTCTAAAAAATAAAGAAACAATAGAGTAATTTTTCTAGTTAATGCCGCTACCCAAGAAATCATCCATTTATATTTATTTATATAAAAACAACGAAATCGTGAGCTGAGAAATTACAGTTAGCGACAGCTTTGTTTGAAATTAAGTGTTTAACGTCATTAACAAATAATAAAGCAATCAATAAAGCAGTGGTAGAAGGGACTCCAGTAGGCTCGTCGACCATTTGCTTAAAACCAATAGAAAAAAAGTTTAATAAATATACTGTGCGACTATCAAACAGCACCTCTTAAACAATCAATATTAAAATCTCCGCAGCATGTCATAATAATATGTCATAATATTTGTGATAATATTCTTAAGTTGGTCAAGATGTTAAAAGTGTGCTAAAACTGAGTATTTTATAATTTTAAAATGACAATTTATTACTTATTTTCTTTAGTTATTACAAGCTTCTTCACAGTATCTGTTGTATATCCTCTCTGTTCTCTGATTAATTTCAAGTTTTTCACAGAACCAAATGTCCTAACAACAACAACCAAAATTCAATATTTTTTTTTTCAGTATTACTTACTTTACATGTTGGCTGAACTGATTGTGAGTTGAATTATTTCAGATTTCGGTTCTGCATCGTATACCGTCTTCATGACCGATTACACAGACTACGCGGCCATTTTCACCTGTCAGAAATTGGCCGTCACCAACAGGCAATCCGTGTCCATATTATCCAGGAAAAAGTATCTGGACAGCGCGTACTTAGACAAGGTGCAGAACAAACTGAGGACGTTCAACATCAACCCGTACGACCTGTCCATAATCTCGCAGAAGGATTGCGACGCTGAAGTGGACGGTTACAATTTGAACATTGACGGGGACACTTTCTCCACCAAAAGTATAGCCGGCGTAGTTCGAAAAGCGGGTGAAAAATTAGGGGATGGTATCGAATATGTCGCCAGTGGGGCTAAAAGTCTATACAAACAGCACTCAGATGGTGATGGCAACAAGGAAAGTGGAGATAACTACAGAACTAGGTTCCCTACGACCAACACCAATCCAGATGCTGAGTGGATACCGTAGAAGATACCTAAGAAATGTTCTAATTCAAATGATAAATGTACCTATCTATAAGTAATATCTTATATTATAAAGTGACTGACTAAAGTGCATTGCATGTTAGACAGTGTATTTACAGTGATGTATAAGGCAGGGTTACAAATAAAAAGTATACTAACATACGAAGGAAATTTCCTTTCTTAAGTGTATGACTAGTTCGTGGTTTGTTCTGGTCGATTTTATTAAATTAAGCAAACAATTGGCAAAAAGCTTTTTTTAAAGTAGTGCTTTTGGGGCGATAGATCCTTTTTTCGGGGTTTATCGTCGCTTTTTTGCAAAAAGGGGCTCTATCTGAAAATTGACTGTAATTTTTTAAATATTTGCATAAAGAAAAACCAAAAATACAACAAGAAGTCGTAATATAATAAAAATATATTATACAATAAAGTTTAGCGATATGTGATATTATAAAGAACTTAACCAACGAGAATAAACGATCGATAAAGGGAGGCATTTTGTTGTTATCATGTTTGGCTTATTTTCAAAAGGTGTAATAAATGGATATACACGTGGTTGCAGGAATGTGCTGGAATGTATTGCTTTCTTAAATTTAGCTTCTGTGTGCCCTGAATGGGAATAATCCCAAAATAAAGTTTGTAATGTACTGTTCTAAGCGAAAATCCATTTCAGTGTTCAGTTTTAAGTTTATTTTGAATTAATCATTAATTCTTTTTATTTTGATTGATTTTCCCATGGGCGATAGCGTTGCTACCGCATGTTATTTTATTTAGCATCGCGACCATGTGGGCGGAACTGCAGAGAATCCCCAGATACCTTCCAGTCCGTTCTGGCTGATGTGTCGGCAAAGCTTCTGATACACGTCGAGCTTGTTATCTCCGGTCTGATTGTGGCGTTGGCAAAGATCACTGGCGTATCACACATATTTTCCCCGTCTGCTCTGACTGTTGTGTCGGCAAAGCTTCTGATACACGTCGAGCTTCTTATTGGCGGTCTGATTGTAGCGCTGGCAAATCTCACTGGCGTTACAGGCATTTTACCGATTTTTCACCGCTCTGACCGTTGCGTCGGCACAGCTTCTGATGCTCCCAAGGTTTTATTTACAGTTATTACCGTACCGTAGAGTTAGCGCCGTCACCGATATCTCATCGTCGTAGCCAGTGAAAACCATCCCCGTACTTTTCGACCGACCCCCGTATATATATTGTCGCTTTATGTTATTAACCGAAACATAGCTATTGGATTTCAAAAGAGTTACCATAGCCCCACGAAAGTTTTAATGTTCACCATTATAGATATTTAAGTAAGCTTACGATTGTACATGCATTTGTTTACTTACCTTTTTTTGCTGTATATATTCCATGTCTTTTACACCTGTATACAAACAAACGTTTGATTTATAATACACTTTCACTATTTCGTTGCGTAATAAGTCTAGAACCCTGAACCCCGCGCTTAGACTCATTGCAACCACTTTGGGGTTAAAACTTTATTGTAACGGCATGATTAAGACGTATCACTATTTAAACCGTCACGAGGTTGTAATTGACCGTTTAACAACTGACGATCAGCGCCCCTGAACGAACTTGGAGCGAACCTCCTTTGTAGATTTACGAGGAGCAACGTATAAGTAATAAGCATTTTAAAAGTAAGTAGGTAATTGAAAACCTATAAGCAAGGCATTAAAGAGTAAGCCGTAAATACTATCAGCACCGAGCCAGAACCGGAAAGAAACCGTCGTTACAAGTTTCCACATCGGAGGAGCTGTCAACATAACCACTTATTGGATGCTGCAGTCATTAGGTATGTTTGTCTACTGTACGATGCACAATGGGGCCAAATCTCAAAAAAGCAGGCAAAAGTCGAAAAATCAACGTTTTATATTAGATTTTTAAGGTGATTAGTTGGTTAGTTAGATCGTCTAAAAGTCAAATTCCAACATAGAGAAACCACGATGTGTTACACTTGCGATAGTATATTAGTTCGGAAGTGACCTTGGCTCTAATGTTTAGTTAATCCACATGTTAATCTAACTATAAAATGGTAACAAAAATGTTTGTGTTAAAGCAAGTATGGGTAACCTTTGACATGTTGTGGGCCACACAAGTTTAAAAGTATATTTTAGAGTAGTGTTTTAAAGTAGTGTTCATAACTATAGCGATAGATATCAGTTATGACATAATACGACAATGTTATTATAATGCAATTTATTAAAATAAGAAAATGAAATGAAAAAAATAGGTACAACATTATAATTAAATCGTAAAATTTGGAATTATTACAAACTACGAAAGTTAATAGCGACAACGAAATCAATGAGACACTTGAGCTTGAATTGGGGAAACTAATCCATCGATGTTTGGATGAATTCCACTGATACGAAGACGTAAAGAATTTTCCAAATTATCGTCAGTCAGCCTTGTACGATGTTTTGATTTATTAACTTTCATCATTGAAAAGAACTGTTTGTATTTATAAGTACTGCCAAACGCACAAATCAATCTTCTTGCAAATTTTCTAAGCTCCGGAAAATGGTCTTCTTCGAGGTATTTTTTGTAGAAATCGCACAACTCCACGTCTTCAAATTTTTAGAAGTGATTTTTCTTGAAGCTCGGTCAACTCCATTTGCAAGTGCATTGGAGCATTTTGTACATTACTTTTTGTTGGAGTAGCAAATAAATTGAATCTGTCTTCCATGTTTTTAAAATCGCTAAATCTGTTCGAAAATTGCTCCGACAGTAACTTGAGTTCTTCAGCATAAGCAGTATCATTTACTTAACTGTCCTTGTTTTTGAGGTTTCAAATTTAAATCATTCAAATGGCCCGTAAGGTCGACCAGAAATGCTAAGTCACATATCCATTTTGGGTCACTCAATTCAGATAGTGGTTTATCTTTTATTTGCATAAAATCTGCTATCTCATTTCTAAGCTCGTACAACCCTTTCAGCATTTTCCCTTTGCTTAGCTATCTGACTTCGCAATAATATGTTACGTCGTCATATTCGGCTAATATTTCATCCAAAAACGCCTTGAACTGACGATGGTTAAGCCCTCGGGATCGAATAAAATTGATGGTTTTTACTACCACATTCATAACATTCTGGAGTCGAATGAACTTAGAACACAAGTTCTGTTGGTGGATAATGCAATGAAGGAGGAAGTTACTTTTTCATACAAAATTCCGATGAAACCTTTACGTAAGCCGACCATAGAAGGTGCATCATCGGTGCATACACCAACTAATTTTGGGCATGGTAAGCCAAAACTTGTACCTTTTCAACTTCATTAATGTCCTCCATTAAATGTCCTCTCGTGTAGTGGTTCCTTTTAGCGGCTGTAAAGCAAGCAATTCCTCAGTAGCAGTGAACTCTTTATCAACACCTCGAATAAATATAGCCAGTTGAGCTGTGTCAGACAAATCGGTGCTCTCGTCTAATGCTATGGAAAATGATTCAAAACCAGCCATCCGGTCAGTCAAAGTTGTTTTTATATCATTAGCCATCATTTCTATACGTCGGGCAACTGTTCGTCTGGACAAACTAATTTTTTCAAATTCATTTTTCTCTTCAGGACACAAAACACTGCAACTTCTAACATACACTCCTTGATAAATTCTCCTTCGGCAAATGGTTTTAATGACTTTGCCAGTTTTGAACTAACTATAAAACTAGCTTTCACAACATTATGAAGTTGTGTTCTTTGTTTATGAAACATTTGCTGCTGTTTTTGCAAATTTGCGGTAAGCTTCTGGATTTTGTCTTTTCTTATTTGTCCTGTGAGTGAGTGCAGCATAGGATGCTTAGTTGAGTAATGCTTCTTTATATTGAATTCTTTTCATTTCTCTTGAAACTGGCGACACTCTGCACCTACTTTCGGTTATTTCCACCAGACATCATTTTCGTTTACTTTTCGTTCGATAAACTTAACTTAATAATAAAATATAATTAGTAAGCAATCAAGATGCACACAAAGTCACAAAGCAAATTGACGGCACTAGCAGTTCGCTAGGATATCGCTTGTCGAAGTTATCACCTCGGTAATTCAAATAGAACTGAAGTAAAGTTCGGGCCATCCACCCGCTTATATAGGCAAAATGAAGGAATGATCTAGAATCGTCTAGTGTAGAACATTTGAGAAGCAATAATCCTTTGTTGTGCCACCAGCGAGGCGGCAAACATCAAAGGGTTAGATGTTTGCCTCCTTCCTCATTTGGAGTGAGTATGAGTAAGTAGTGTAATTTTTTTTTTTAATTGGCTTTTTCAAAATGTCTCGCGGGCCGGATCAAATCTTACAGCGGGCCGGTTGTTGCCCACATATGTGTTAAAGTAACAAAACTTGCTGTTTTGACTGTATTTAACCTCGCAATATTGTTAACGTGACCAAAATTTGTTTCATTTAACCCCTGTTGTTTTCTGAGTGTACAAACTCAAACAAAATACCAGCATTTCTCATAAAGACAAGTTAATTTTTCTAAAGTCGAGCTCCAGGTTCACCTTATAGGTTACTTTTTGAGATATAAGGGAAGATAGCGTCTTAAGCAGAGATTAATTGTGAAAAAGAAAACCCAATTTTAGTCTTAGTAGGATCCCTCCTACAGTTACTCCAGTCAAATTAAACATCTGACCTTATAAAAGTTGTTTTAATTTGTACATATTGCTGTGGAAAAAGGGGATGAAAAACTATGCGTGAGTGCGTTGACCCCTTCGTCCATGTCAGCTGTTTCAAGAAGATTTTTAAAAGACACTAAAATTTTCGTAAAAGTTAAGTTAGTATTAAGTTACTTTGAAACATGTTGAAAAATTCTTATTAATATCATTTTTGTTTTTTCTTTTGCGTGCGCTTCTCTTGGGCCGGCGATTGCTCGGTTGCGGGAGAGAGAAGGTAGTGTACAATTAGACTCTGCGAAGGTAAGATCATTTTCCTGAGCGCTGTAAATGTATGTCGTTTGAAGACATTTTGTTTCCGCGTGTCATTTGTTTTTTACAAATCTAACCTTAGTAGAGGCATCTTACACTCAATTCAGTTAATTTTCTTTGTATAATATTTGGAATTCCAAATAGTTTGTTATAGCTGATTTAATTTTACTTTTTGAGAGTTTTTTTTTTATTTGATATTTAATTAATTTTTGATTCATTCTTTGTCCTTTTCAATTAGATTTGATTGTAGTTCACTGTTTTGAAGGTATTTTTACCTTGCTTTGTAATTGCTGACTACATTTGAGCAGTTTTAAGTATTTAAAGGTAAAGACGTTCATCTGAGAACGCCATTTTGCGATTTACACGTGGTGTATAAAATTTTATATTTCTAAATTTTCTTAATCTTGTTATTTTCACGTTAAATATAGGGAGTTTTCTTTTAAGCCTGGATTTTAATTAATCTAAGGTTTTAAATTTCTTCCTATTTGTTTTTTTTATTTATTAAAGTTCTATTTAATTTCAAAATTCAAATTTTGTTGTTTTAATTTGTTTCCCCACATCGTGGTAAAAATTTTACACCCACTTTCAGTTTCTTAAGGTTTACCTTCAGAAGGTGACCACTGGGATTTTGAATCCCATGCTCTTCAAGCAATTTTTACTCTATTTTAGAGTTGGCGCTCAACTTAATAATTAATTTCAGACATTTGGTCACAAGCATTAATTTAATTTATATAATTCACATTTTCATAATTATCACAGCATAATTATTTGGCTTTGCCAACGTGGGGCTCACGATTCATTGTTGTTTTGATTCATTTTTGGCCACGATTTACTTTGTAATTTTCCCTGCACGAGGTTTCGTGAATTTTTCAACTGTTTCGGGGAAACTAATACCTGTTGTGTTTAAAAAAATTTTTGAAAATCGTCGAAATGTCCGGAGAGAACCAAGCACAGGACAAATTGTTCGTCCCAGAAGGAACCTGGAGGGAGCAATCCAGGTACAGGAGCGAGGAATCTGTGGCAACCGTGCTAGACAAGACGTATTCGGAGGATTCATTTCCTGAGGAAAAGGAGAGCAAACGGATGGAGCTTCCACAAGCACCTTTGACGGATGTGAGGGAGTCCCACATCGAGACGTTGGAACGGGGTGAGACGGAAAACTCTGAGGAAAGTATAGGAATGAAAGATGTGATGATGATGTTTAATGAGATTATGAATGTAACAAAAGGGATACAGAGACAGATTGATGAGATAAGGAGTGATTTTAGATCAGAAATCATAAGAGTAGATGAAAACGTTAAGAAAGTAGAGAATAAAGTATTAGATAATACAATAAGATCAACAGCGAATGAAATATCAATTAAACATTGTCAGAAAGAGATAAAAGGAATGAAAAATAAATGGGATGAGAGAGAATATGTGGTTGAAGAAGGAGTCAGAAAAATAGAATGCGAAGTGAAGGAAAAGATTGCTGAGAGTGTGGAAAGAGCAGAAGAACAAATAAACAGAAAAATTTCATCAATTCAAGAAATTCCCAATGTCAATCAGTTTGGCAACAGTATTTTGTCAATGCCTGTTCAAATGGAACAGTTACCGAAATTTTTTGGTTCGGTAACGCCCAATCCAATGGCGTTTCTAAGAAATTTGAACGAATTTTTAGAATCCGTACCGGGAGAAAGAAACAAGCTGCGGATCGCCCGCAACGCCATGAAGGATGAAGCGAGATCCTGGTTTGACTTCGTCGCAGATACGATCAATTCCTGGGACCACTTCCAAGATGTATTTCAACGACAATACTGGAGTCAAGCGATTCAACAAAGGGTGAGAACAAATTTATTCTTAGGTTCTTATAATAAGTGCGGATTAGATAGTAGAGAATCTTATGTCATAAAGAAGATCAATATTCTCAAATTTTTAACACCACCCGTTTTGGAATCTGATTTGATCACGCAATTATCCAGGCATTTTGAGCCTGAGGTCACTCAAGCCATTGCGATGCAAAATATAACCTCTGTTAGTCAATTGTTGGAACTAATGAAGAGATTAGATCAAGCGGAACAATGCAAGGTAAATCCTAGCAATTCGCGAAGTCCTGAAGGCCATGTCAACCACAATCAGGCAACTGGCAGTTCGAGTAATGATGGTTTCAACCGTCAACAGTATTCGCGAGCTAATGTAAATCCGAGACCAGCTCCCTATTTCAACAGGAGACAGTCTTTCACTCCTAGAAATGGTGGACGTCAGAGTCCAAATTCAAACAATCAGAATGTGCCTCAGGTATCCACAACGCACCAAAATGACCGTCACGATGTCCAGACAAGGTCAAACGTCAATCAAGTGGCTTCCCCACAAAATCAGAATTCAAATAAGTCAGCTGACAAAGTTTTGCCTAGAGATTCTGTGCAGTGGAATTCAAATCGCTACGTTAATCAAATTCAAACAAATCAGATATCAAACAGCACTGGCGCAATTCACAAAGACACTAGGTCTAATTTAAATGAGCAAAAGGTTCAAACAAAGCCGAAAGAACTACTCGATGAAGCTCGTGGGCAGGATTTTTAGAAAATCCAACCAAAAAGAAAGAATTGTACACCATTTTACAAAATGATTTAAGATCGATCAATTCAGATTTGCCACATGTAAATGCAATGTTTGGAAAGAATGTTTTAAGATGTTTAGTAGATACGGGAAGTGAGGTTTCAATTTTAGACGAAGAGAAAGTAAAAATGCTAGAGAAAGAAAAAGTAGGGAAATTCATTCCAACTCGAAAAATTACAATTATTACTGCTACAAAAAAGATAATTGCTGCCATCAACAGAGTTTTTGTCGTAGAAGTCAAATTACAAAATTCAACTTTTCTGGGAGAGTTTATTTCATTAAAAGGTTTAAAAAGAGATGGAATTATTGGGATTGATTTGTTAGACAAGATGAGAGCGGTGGTAGATGTTGATAAGAGACTAATTCAGATAGGAAAGGAGAGAGTTAATTGGTGTGATGAGACTCCTAATGAGGAGAAAATTGTTAATTGTTTAAGAAAAGAGAAAGAAAATGTGAATTTAGAGTTATTGAAAAGTGATTGTTTGGAAAACGATATACAGGGTAGTGAATTAGTTGATGAGGTTAAAGAAGAAGAAGTTGTTGATGAAGTAGTAGAGTTAGAAGCAAACAATTCCCAGATTGAATTCCCAGATGATTTAAATGAATTTAAGATTGATTGTGATGAAAAGTTTGAATTTAAAGTCAAAGAAATTTTAAAGCAGTACATATCCTTAGTAGACAAATTCCCAAGTTTAGCAGTTGGTTATGAACATTCTTTAGAAGTAGATGAATCGAAACCTTTCAAAATCAAGAACTATCCAATTCCCAAAAACATGCAAGAAAAAGTCAGAGTTGAGGTATCCCAAATGCTTCAAGATGGGATAATTGAACGTGGAAGAACAAGGTACGTCAATCCTTTAGTCGTCGTCCAAAAGAAGAATGGAGACATCCGTTTGTGTCTTGATGCCCGACGTCTGAATGAACGCACACGACCGCAGTTCGAAACTCCAGTCACGGTTGAAACATTGTTGGCAAGGTGTACAAATGCGAATTATTTTACAAAGCTAGATTTAAAGAGCTCTTTTTGGTTGGTACCGTTGAACAAAGAATCTAGAAAGTTTTGTGGATTTATGGTTGATGGAAATGTGTATCAGTTTAAGGTTGTACCTTATGGTTTAAGTAGTTCGGCTGCCGCGTTGATACGGGCAATGCAACAGATTTTAGAACCATACAATTCGTTTGTAGCTCATTACATCGATGATATTTTAATTTTTAGTCAGAGTTTAGATGAACATTTAGTGCATTTGCGCAAAGTTATTGAAGTTTTAGCTAGAAATGGTTTAAAAGTGAATTTAGGAAAATGTGAGTTTGTAAAGCATGAAGTAAAGTTTTTAGGATATGATTTAACAGAGAATTATGTCAGAGTAGATGAATCTAGGCTAGACGTCATCAAAAAGTACCCTAGACCTAGCAACATAAAGTTATTAAGAGGTTTTCTTGGTGTAGTCAACTACTACAAAAGGTTTGTTCCAAGATTAGCACACATCAGTGCACCCTTATTTGAATTGTTGAGAAAGAATGAAAAATTTAAATGGACAAATGAAAGATTAGAAGCATTTGAAAATGTAAAGTCTGAATTTCACAAATCATTATGTTTATTATTGCCAGATTTTAGTAAAGAATTTTTGTTACGTGTCGATGCCAGTGACACAGCCATCAGTGGTGTCTTGATTCAAATTGGCAGGAATGGAGAAGAACCAATTTGTTTTGTCTCCAGAATTTTGAAAAATTATGAGTTAAAATACACTGTGTCAGAAAAAGAAATGCTAGCTGTAGTCCATGCAGTAAGCAAGTTAAGATTTTATTTACTAGGCAAGAAATTCATAATTGAGTCAGATCATGCTGCATTAACATCTTTAATGTCAACTCGGTTCTCAAACAACCGAATTTATCGATGGTCTTTATTATTATCAGAATATGTTTTTGAGATAAGACACATAAGAGGAGATTTGAATGTAACAGCTGATGCTTTGTCTCGTATGCACAATCTGAAAAGCCATTTCAACCATGTTGAGGTAAACACATACAACATGTATGAAGCCGAGGGGTTGTTTGACTTTGTCAGGATCAACGAGGTGCAACAAGATGATTGTTTCGATCGAATACGAGAGGCATTAGTCCACCAGGATGAGTACAAGGATTTTGTCATCAGAGATGGTATTCTAATGAAAAGGATACGAGACCAGTTCAATGTCGTACTCACCGAGTCATTCGCACGTCAAGCAATGCAGGAGCTACATCAATCTCTTGGACACATTGGAGGTCACAAACTTTGGCTCACCTTCCGAGAAGCTTTCTTCGCAACAAGAGACAAGACCATTGCCAAATCCATCGTCCGCACATGTCTTCAATGTCAACTGGGAAAATCAAAGAACCGCACCTGCCAGAATGTCATCAAGAGCATCGTTGTTGAGAACAAACTCGACCTCGTCGCCGTCGACTTTCTTGGAAATCTCATACCTGGACATTTTGGCTACCGCAACATTTTCGTCATGGTAGATGTTTTCACCAAATACGTAAGACTCTTTCCCACCAGATATTACAACACTGATACAGCAATCCGTTGTATTGACAATTTTATACGAAATCAAGGGAAAATGCGCCGCATTCTTGCTGACAATGCCACTTATTTTAACACGCATCGTTTTGTTGACGCCATGAATGAGCGTGATATTAATGTTTCTTTCTGTTCTATACGTCATCCTTGTGGGAATCCTTGCGAGAGATACATCCAGGAAATCGTCAAGTTTCTCAGGATGCAAACCCATCAACGCCATCCTGATTGGGTCCGCCACGTCCAAAACATCGAAAATTGGATAAACAACACTCCCAACACCACCACGGAGGAGTGCCCATACACTTTAATGTATGGAAGGTTGCCTAGTCGCCCGTGGAACCTTCTCGAGGAGGATGTATACGTGGAGGCACGTACAGAGGAAGCCAGAAGGAAGCTTCAACTCAGGGGACAACGTTATGTCCGCCAAGAAAATGCCAAGATCACCAAGCGTACCCGGTTCAATGTCGGCGACCAAGTCCTGGTGCGTCGATATCGTTTGGGAAGACGTGACCAGCAAACCTGCCAAAAGCTGGAACTTCCGTTTGTTGGACCGTACAGAGTGGCCCGTGTGTTTGATGGGGTCACCTACGAACTGCACACTTTGGACGGTACCCAGAACAAAGGTCGGTACCACATCTCTGCCCTCCAGAACTTTCACCACGACCCCGGGTAGCTCGCCGCCCGGAAGTGACGTTTTCACCCCTGTGTGCGGAGACAGGATTTTTTTTTTTTTTTTTATTTTTCGTTGTCCGGACTGTCAATTTTTGTTTTTTCTTTTGTGTGCGTGCGATTTCAAAAGCAAAACAATGACACTTTTCAAGTGCAATTTTTTTCTTTTATAATCGGGAGATGTGCTGTGGAAAAAGGGGATGAAAAACTATGCGTGAGTGCGTTGACCCCTTCGTCCATGTCAGCTGTTTCAAGAAGATTTTTAAAAGACACTAAAATTTTCGTAAAAGTTAAGTTAGTATTAAGTTACTTTGAAACATGTTGAAAAATTCTTATTAATATCATTTTTGTTTTTTCTTTTGCGTGCGCTTCTCTTGGGCCGGCGATTGCTCGGTTGCGGGAGAGAGAAGGTAGTGTACAATTAGACTCTGCGAAGGTAAGATCATTTTCCTGAGCGCTGTAAATGTATGTCGTTTGAAGACATTTTGTTTCCGCGTGTCATTTGTTTTTTACAAATCTAACCTTAGTAGAGGCATCTTACACTCAATTCAGTTAATTTTCTTTGTATAATATTTGGAATTCCAAATAGTTTGTTATAGCTGATTTAATTTTACTTTTTGAGAGTTTTTTTTTTATTTGATATTTAATTAATTTTTGATTCATTCTTTGTCCTTTTCAATTAGATTTGATTGTAGTTCACTGTTTTGAAGGTATTTTTACCTTGCTTTGTAATTGCTGACTACATTTGAGCAGTTTTAAGTATTTAAAGGTAAAGACGTTCATCTGAGAACGCCATTTTGCGATTTACACGTGGTGTATAAAATTTTATATTTCTAAATTTTCTTAATCTTGTTATTTTCACGTTAAATATAGGGAGTTTTCTTTTAAGCCTGGATTTTAATTAATCTAAGGTTTTAAATTTCTTCCTATTTGTTTTTTTTATTTATTAAAGTTCTATTTAATTTCAAAATTCAAATTTTGTTGTTTTAATTTGTTTCCCCACATCGTGGTAAAAATTTTACACCCACTTTCAGTTTCTTAAGGTTTACCTTCAGAAGGTGACCACTGGGATTTTGAATCCCATGCTCTTCAAGCAATTTTTACTCTATTTTAGAGTTGGCGCTCAACTTAATAATTAATTTCAGACATTTGGTCACAAGCATTAATTTAATTTATATAATTCACATTTTCATAATTATCACAGCAATATGTTGCTGGGACCTAAACTAATACTAAAGATCCATGTTTGCAGCTTTGAAAAACCTGTACAAACTGCGTAGCACCAAAGTAGCCCTTAAAATTTTGCTTTTTTCACTTTTTGCTTAATATCCCAAAAAATGTGAACCTTTCTGAAAGTACATTAAATTGTCTTAAATTTTGTAATTTGGCGGACTCCGTGCGTTTAATATTCTGCGAGATTCATATGTTCAATGTTTAGTTTTCGTTTTATCTTTGTGTTCATTATTTCAAAAAATATTTGCCTGGCAGCAAAAAATGTCTTTTAAAGTACATTAAATTGCCTAAAATTTAGTGCTTTACTAGACTTCGTATGTTCAATGATATCCGAAATACATTTCGCGAATGAGTGGCAGTTAGGCGAGCGCTTCATGGACACGACTTAACGAAATGTGTCACGCACGAGGTATGCACAATATTTTTTGTACGGATAATACATTGTTTAATAATAATACTATTAAATGCCGTTTATTACGTTTAATTCTGCCTACTTTTGTACTGTCAAATATGTTTTATGTTACGTTTGACAGTTTAGTCACTTTACCATGACTTTACCTTGCTAAATATTACCAGAAATTTTGTCAATGCATTTGAATACGTCAGTGGTACCAATTTTACGTCACGCACTAGTGCCTGAAATGCTACTTCACATACGCTTTTGGATGCGTTAGGTGAACCATTATGCAATATGAGTATTAATATTTAAGGAAATTGATTTGGCGGGAAAAAAAACAATAAAAATTTAAAATGGTTTTAATCACACTTTTAATAAGGAAACTGTCAAATTTAAATTGTTACAATGATTATAACCTGCACTCAAATAGTTATTTGTATCACTAGGCCAGAAACTATAGTTTTGCGAGTGTGAGTACGGTTTGTGGGGCCGAGGCGAACCCGAGGTCTCACAAGTGCGAAGACTCGCAAAAGAGTTTCACACACTATTTTTTGAGCCGACAAACTTTAATTTGGTTGTAAATAATAAAAGAAATTAACGCTAGGGAGTTAACAGTACAGGTTGGCAATACATATTACGTATGAATTTTGAATTGGAAATCAGGGTTAAAATACCTTAGTGTTTTGACGTTTTAATTTTCTTGGTAGTTTTGATACATATTCATCAATAATAAGGACAATGGTGACCCCAGCTCATATTACAGAGGTTGTGTGTGAAGTTATTAACCATTTATTACCTGTTAAATCTTTCGAAAATAGAATTGGAATGAATATGAATTAATTAAGAGATTGTGTAACGAGAATTCTGTCATCTGTCATCGAATCTAATAATTAATGGCAGAAATGTCAGTTATTCCAATATAGTGTTGCCAACCAATAGTGGTCTTTTTGACGGCTTAGGCCAGAGAATGGTAAGTTTCCGGCCGATTTATAGTAATGCAAAATCAGTGTTTCTGGACGGAGGCGCAAAATAGTTATTTGTATCACTAGTCCAGAAACTATAGTTTTACGAGTATGAGCACGGTTTGTGTGGCCGAGGCGCACAAGTGCGAATACTCGCAAAAGAGTTTCTGGCCGCGTGTTACACACTATTTTTTGCGCCGACAAATCTTAATTTTGTTGACAATAATAAAAAGAATTAATGCTAGGGAGTTAACGGTACAGGTTGGCAATACATGTTACGTATGAATTTTGAATTTGAAATCAGGGTTAAGTTACCTTAGTATTTTGACGTTTTAATTTTCTTGGTAGTTTTGACACATATTCATCAATAATAAGGGCAATGGAGACTTCAGCTCACACTACAGAGGTTGCGAAACAAGTTATTAACAATTCATTACCTGTAAAATATTCCGAAAATTGATTTGGAAAGAATATGAATTAATTAAGAGATTGTGTAACGAGAATTCTGTCATCTGTCATTGTCTGTCATCGAATCTACAATTAATTACAGAAATGTCGGTAACTCGAATATATATCTTGCCAACCTTTACTGATCTTTTTTACGGCCTAGGCCGGAGAATGGTAAGTTTCCGGCCGATTTATAGTAATGCAAAATCAGTGTTTCTGGACGGAGGCGCAAAAAAGAAATTGTGTAAATTGCCAAGCTGAAATGTTACATGTGAAAACTACAACATTATGATGTATAAGTACTTTTTGTATGCAAAACTAGTTACTTACTGAATGTATATTTACATTTTAACGCAATTTTATATTAGAAAATTGCAACATTCTGATATATAAGTAGTTTTTGTATGTAAAACTAATTACAAGATATGTTATAATTTTCGAATGTAGAATTCCCTTAAAATGTAAGCATAGATTTTGCAACTAACTAGTTTTATCCACAAAAAGTGCTTACACAACATAATGTTGTGATTTTTTAAATGCAAAATTTTGTTAAAATGTAACATACATCTAGTAGCCAAGTAATTAGTTTTACGTTCTAAAACTAGGTACTTGTACATCACATTATCAACGTGAACTTACATTTTGTGTGTTTATTATGATGATTTGTACGATTCTTCATGGCATCAAGTAACCAACGATTAGCATGGTAAATTTATACAAAAATTTTGATCAGTGAATTTGAAAGCGTCTATCCAATCATCCCAGCTTAGTATTTGTTGTTTCTGAAACACAAATAGGTATATATTGATTGTATTCCCTGAAAAGAAAAGTTTCTATTTTATAGAGTAGACAAAGTTTTTGTAATATTTCTTACACTTGTAATATGCTCACAATTAGGTAGGTATGAAATAAAATTTGGATGAAAATGCAATTCATATTGACGTAAATTCTTGAAATAAATTTTCCAAATAGCACACAGTATCATAATTCACTATATGGAAAAAAAATATTACAGGAACTTTGTCTAGTATGTAAAACAGAAACTGTTCGTTTTAGCGAACCCAACCAATATACAGGCTATCTCACGAGGAACTGCACCGATCGATATATGAAAGAGTATACATTGGAAAATCCTGAAAATTTTGCAGTATACTAAAGCTGACGTGCGCTATTGAGTTAAAATATTTCTAATAATCTGACGCATACGGTTATACCGGAAGTGACTGACAACTTTGTCATTTTACATTTTTATTACAGTTTTTAATTCCTCGTTCAATTTTAAAGTAAGTTTGATAAAACAACTATGTTGTTATTTTCAACCATTTTTGAAATATTTGCATTTTTTAAAATTTTTAACAGATGAACGATTGCATCTGTAACTCTAAAAATATTTAACTTGGAAAATTGAAAATTTGCAAAACTGTTGACCGTATAGGGCAGCGTTCGAAACCGAATGAATTTTTCGAAACCATTATTCAGCCTGTCCGAAAATTACGGTGAATTTTTGCTTTGACCGATCCGAAGTTTTTAAAATTCTGTATTATTCGTTTAACTGTGTTTGGTGACGGCTTCTGCTTTTGAGGATACCGAGCGGCAAAGGTATCACATGTTCTTGATATCACTTTATTGCGTTCTCCATAAATAATAAACAAATTTAAATAACCTTCGTACGCAGGCCCGCCGCTAGCCGGCTGGACGCCCGCGTTGTACCGGGTGATTCAGTAAGGGTGGCGACCGGCTGTATCTCGGAAACTGCTATGCCTAGAGCTTCGGGACAAAAAAATACATAACCAATGTGGCCACCAGAAATATCCGAAAATTATTTTAATGTTCGAAATTTTACCGCTAGGGGGCGTATCTGCTATGTTCAATCATAAAATCAGTATTATCTCAGAAAATTGCAGATTGAGCTATAGTTTTGAATTGACCGTTCGAAAGCTGAGTTGATGCCCCATTATTTTGTTTAATGACTTTTTTTAATATCTGCCATAATAAGGAGCGGGGAAGCCAATCAATTGTTCAATATGTAAATTTTAATATCTCCTGAACTATTCAACCAATCTGAAAATTTTTGGGCCCGTTCGATTGAGCATTTTGTGGGTTTTTTCTAGAAAAATTGTCGTTCTAGCATTTAGTTTGAAATAGGTAAACTACAGGGTGTTTTCTGTACTGATAACATATTTTGGTGAATTTCAAGAAAAAATTAAATGTAAACGTGCTATATAATTACCAGTGTCGCAAGCTAAATTAAATTGTTGAAATTTCTGTGAAAACCGCATCTTAATATCTCTATCCGTTCTCGATTTATCGCCAAAAGAATGAAATTTGTAACAAAAATCAACTGCGGCCATGAAAGTAAGCGACGCGAGGGATGGTTTCCATGGAAACTACGAAACTATCAGATTGTTGATTGCTTATATCAGCTAAAAATAGCCAAAACTGAATGGAATAAATTATTAACGAGAATAATAACAGCAAACAGAAAATTTTGACCATGCAGCATGCGCTATTGGTCAGAAAGCAATCCTTACTGGTTACGCGAAGTTCAATTTCAAAATCGTTGGCGTGTTAATGTTTGGTGTGAATTTTTGGGGGAAAATTATTGGTCCTTACTTTTTTGAACACCGTTTAAATGGTGTGGCTATTTTTTGGAAAATGTATTGCCTTTATTGTTCGAAGATAGTTCCCTGGAGACAAGAATGTGTATGTGGATTCAGCAGGATGGTTGCCCGGCGCATTATGCGCGAAGTGTCAAGGAATTTTTAAGTAATCGATTCCCAAATGAATGGATAGACTGGGGTAGCATTTTCTCTTGGTCGCCGATGTCCCTCGATCTCACAGTAATTGATTTTTATTCATGGAGTAGACTTAAAGATATAGTATATAAAAACCGCCAAACAACACCTGATAATATGAAACAAAGAATTCGAGAAGCCGTCAGAAATATTTTCATTGCCGAGGTAGAAGCGAGTGTATTATCCACAAGTAACAGACTCAATTTGTGGGTGGCCAGTGACGGTAGACATTCCGAACATTTATAATTAAAATTTTTGGTTAGATATTTTATTTTTGCTGTTATTATTCTCGTTAATAATTTATTCCATTCAGTTTTGACTATTTTTAGCGGATATAAGCAATCAACAATCTGATAGTTTCGTAGTTTCCATGGAAACCATCCCTCGCGTCGCCTACTTTCATGGCCGCAGTTGATTTTTGTTACAAATTTCATTCTTTTGGCGATAAATCGAGAACGGATAGAGATATTAAGATGCGGTTTTCGCTGAAATTTCAACAATTTAATTTAGCTTGCGACACTGGTAATTATATAGCACGGTTACATTTAATTTTTTCTTGAAATTCACTAAAATATGTTATCACTACAGAAAACACCCTGTAGTTTACCTATTTCAAACTAAATGCTAGAACGACAACTTTTCTAGAAAAAACCCATGAAATGCTCAATCGAACGAGCCCAAAAATTTTCAGATTGGTTGAATGGTTCAGGAGATATTAAAATTTACATATTGAACAATTGATTGGCTTCCCCGCTCCTTATTATGGCAGATATGAAAAAAAGTTATTAAACAAAATAATGGGCCATCAACTCAACTTTCGAACGGTCCGTTCAAAACTATAGCTCAACCTGCAATTTTCTAAGATAATACTGATTTTATGATTGAACATAGCAGATACGCCCCCTAGCGGTAAAATTTCGAACATTAAAATAATTTTCGGATATTTCTGGTGGCCACATTGGTTATGTATTTTTTTGTCCCGAAGCTCTAGGCATAGCAGTTTCCGAGATACAGCCGGTCGCCACCCTTACTGAATCACCCGGTACAAAATGACTTTAATAATAACTGAAATGTTTGTGGATATTTAGGCTTTATTATTTTCAAGTAAAAGTCAATAATAAAGCCTAAATATTCAAAATCATTGGAGTTATTATTTAAGAAAGAGGCTACGACAACACAACTATAATTAAAAGGACTTTTAAATTTGTTACATATGGCCATATAAAAATGTAAAGAAATACTTTTCAGAATCAAACAATTTATTGTATTTAGGTACTATGTTTACACATTGGGCGAAATAAGTGTTTTCTAACGATTTTTACTGTTTCAAGTATTTATGCATTGATGTAACTACGAAATGGGGAAACTAACGCAGCACGCGTTATTAAAATAAATAGTTTAAACTAGCATTGGTCAGAATCGAGTACTTTTAAGAATCGAATATTTGAGAATCGAATACCGAGACCGAATATCGAAATTCAAATACCGCGACCGAATACCGGGCCTGAATACCGAGACCGAATACTGGAATCCAAATACCGAGAACGCAAATCGACAGAACACCAGTACAAATATAAAAATATTTGATGATTTAATGAATTATAAAAATATCCCAAAATAAGTTAGAAATTATTTCAATAGACTTGAGGTGTAACATATATTTTGTATTTTTGACAACTAAAAGTTCTCGAGTACTTCACACGAAGTACTCTACTTCAGCGAATACTTTCAATTCTTACTGCTCGAAAACTCCCTTCACTAGTTTAAATTCGCTATTAATAATACAAAGAAATACGGCTCAAAAAGTTACAACAGTTAGAATTGATCAAATTATGTCATTTCGGTTCTAAACTACAAAAAACATATATAAATTTTAAGACAGCATTGTTCTAGAAAATAAAAAACTGTATAGGTATAGAAAAATTTTAAACTTTTCAAATTTATTTTTATTTAAATAAAATTATGTATAACTCTTCTCTTCAAATTTATGTGACATTTTTGAGAATTGTATAGAAATGTAAGATAAACGTTAATTATTTAACGGATATTATAAATTAGGCAATTAATATTAAAAAAAAACAAATATTAGAAATTTGTTTCTTCAGAATTTGTCTACACCCGACATACCTTTAATTTGCAGCTTTTAGAAAATATCATTCAAAATTTACATTGAGAGTTCCTATTACCTTTGTTTTTGAGTATATGTATAAATACATACATAAATAACAAAGGCGGCATTATGTCAGTCGCACGTTCTGCCTTGAACGCCTAATAACTAACGTCTTGAGTTTATTTGTATACGATGCGTTTTCTTACGATATCTGTATATTCATCAATAACAAGAAATTCTTTATTAAACTTGATGTGGACGCATTAAAATCCCTTACACAGACGCTTTAAGAATGACTACATAAGAGAGATTTTTTAATTGTACGCTTGTGATAAATGTAATAACATTTATAATGCTATACTGATTAGCCCTGTATTTGCCGCCCCCCTGAGCATGCCGCCCGCGTGCGATGCACGCCTTGCACGCCCGCTTGCGGCGGCCCTGTTCGTACGTATAATTTAAATGTGGCGGCATTATTTATAATTGAAAACTAAATGGCATTTTATCAATACTGGATTGTTTCTCGAATGGTCATGACCAACTTAGATATACAAAGCAGGATGACCTTTTAAAAAGCTACATTCATACACACTAAAAAAATTTAGTAAATTTACCAGGATTCCTGCTAAAAATTCCAATAACATTTGGGGGAAAATCACCAAACAATGGGTAATTTTACGTTTTTTTTAACAAAATTACCTATACTTTTGGAAATTTCCCACATATCGACCAGTATGTTTCAATTGTAGGTAAAAGTGCTACGTAAAAACGTAATATTACTAAAATGTTTATGCTTTCCCAGGGATTATTATTAAATTACTTCGTGATTTTATCCACAGTTAGGAAATTTACGTAGGAAACCAAATACATACTTACAATGCGCGCATGCTCAATTTTATGGGTTCAATTTGTAGATAGATAGCACATAGCACGCACGGAAGTGGCAGTGATCGTTTTTTTTTGTTTTATCTATAGGCATATTTAGGTAAGTGACTAATTTAAAATAAATCTGGTAGTTAAATAATACATTCTTACTACTGAGGGTGACTTGCAGCTGCATTTTCATAATTTACAAACGTTGAAACATATAGGTTTGTGCATATACAAACACACAATACACCTAATTGTGTTCCAAAAAATACATTAATATGCCGTAATGTTAAAGTAAATGGTTATAGATATTGTTCATTGCAGTCATATTTCGCTACTCTGAAGTAGAGGTTATGAAAGTATTATTCAACTTGTCTATTTATACTTACAATATTATCTTATACCTATCTAAGCATTTGTTTTTATGGTTAACAAAGCGTTTAGAGATAACAACTAAACAAGCATATAACTATTATACGCTTAGTAACATTAATGATTTCTTCTACCAAATTTCGAATGCACAATATATATAATACAGTTAGCCTTCTTCATACTTTATTTTTTATATTCTCTTCAAATAGAGAATTTAAAACCTATATTTTACACACATTACATATTGCATACTAAAATACTAATTGATCTCTAGACATATCAGTTGTTTGTTGGAGTTCCTCCAACGCTACATCATGAAGACGCATCCAGATGCCGACACCAAAAGCAGCCTTTTTTCACACTCGAAAAAGAAAGTTATAAGTTTAATGAAACAGTTGAGTACAATCTAAATGTATTATTGTTATAATTATTATTATTATAAGCATTGTTTTTTTATCTTTGCTAAATTACCTGTAATATATATTTATAATAATAGTATTTTTTTTTTTTTTTTTTTTTTTAGAGGAGGAATCTTCACAAGACGCCGGCACACCCGCGTGCGCCGGTGTGTGGGGTTCTGGTTCGGGTGTGCAAGACCAGCCTACCCACTAAACCTCCCCTTCTTCGCCACGCTAGCTGGGCCCGGAACCATCTTAATAGATATTCATCAGGCACAACTCGACCGTCAATTCTCCCGAAAAAAAGAAATAGGGATCTCAGCTCTGTCGGTTTTGTCTCGCTCGTTCATCTAGCTCTTTCCCAGCCATAATCTCCCTTATCATTTCGTGCATAAGTCGCCAGTTTTTCTCCGATGTGAGCATTTCTGATACGATGTTGTCTTTGGTGATCTCTATGCCTAGACGCGAGCTGGTCTTACTTCTACTCTCGTTCCATTTAGTACACTCGAACATCGTATGTTGTACGGTGTCTTGTATCCCGCAGTATATACAGGCATTCGATTCATCCTTCCCAAACCTTTTGGCATATTCTCTATATACCCCGTGCCCAGTTAGAAACTGCGTCATGTGGTAGCTGAGTCTACGGTGTTTGCAGGCTTGCCACACTGAAATATCAGGTATGAGTCTTTTCGTCCACTGCGCTTTTGTATTGTTGTCGTTCCAACGTTGCTGCCATTGCTGCGCAGCAATTTGATCTGCATTTCCACGGGCATCTAGACCGCCGTTTTGGTGGGCATATGTTCTTGCCTTTGCCATTAAATCAATTGGAACCGTTGCTGTTATCACTTGCAGCGCCTCTAAGGACACAGTTTGAAAAGCCGATGAAAGTCTCAGAAGTATCCTTCTCTGCTGTTTCTCAAACATGTGTCGGTACACCTTCTTGTTAAGGACGTCATGCCAGATCGGTGCCCCATACAATAAAATGGAATGGGTGACTCCACTGAGCAGCTCCCGCTTCCTGCTGCTTGGCCCTCCTATGTTGGGCATTATGCGTGCAAGTTTGGTGGTCTTTTCTTCTGCCCTCTTACATGCGTATTTGGCATGTTCTCCAAAGTATAGTCTGCGGTCCAGCACTATGCCCAGGTACTTGAGGCTGTTCTTCGGTAGTACACGGACTCCATTGTTGTCGAAACATACATGTTCCCTCCTTCTCTTGCCTTTGAGTATTATAGACTCGGTCTTTTCTGGGGCTAGGTTTAGGTTGTTCTCCCTCATCCACGAATTTATTTTTTGAAGATCCCTGTTTGCTTTTGCTATCAGGTTGTATTCATCCTCCGCAGCCACCAGTAAAGCGATATCATCTGCGTACCCTATGATCTTTGAGGACGCACTTAAATCAATTCTGAAAACGTCGTCAAAAAGTATGTTCCATAATATGGGGCCCAAAATGGATCCCTGGGGCACGCCCGTCGTTACGCGTATTCTCTCTCCTACAGCAATTTGTAGCTGTCTATCTTTGAGGTATTCCGCTATAATACTCCTTAAATACTTAGATATTTCCATCCTACAGAGTTTATTCATAATGAGGTTCCAGTCGGCAGTGTTAAACGCATTTCGTACATCGAGGGTGAACAGGACGCACCATTTATAGTTACAGTTATGGACGGTCTTCTTAACTACTTCAATTGCATGGATTGTGGACCTTCCTTTTCTAAACCCGTACTGTCTGTCAGATAGTCCACCTTTGGCGTCTATTTCGTCTGCGAGCCTTGTCCTAACCAGAGCTTCATACAACTTACTAATGGTATTGAGTAGGCATAGCGGTCTATAAGTCACGTTCTGCGGATTTTCGCATCTTTTTGGGAGTAGGATCACTTTAGCTATCTTCCACTCTCGCGGGAAAGCTTGTACTTTTAGTAAACCGTTTAGTACTTCCAGGAGCCATTCTGGTTTTATCATTGCCACCATTTTTATCGCTTCCGGTAGGATTCCATCAATGCCGGGGGCTTTTCCGTTTTTCATATTTGCGGTCGCTTGCTTTAACTCCTCCTCAGTGAAAGGAGTAACCTCTTCGTTTTCCACGCGCGGATGGACTATGTTCTGTTTTTCATGGAATAGGCTCTCTATGGTTCTTTTCTTTATTTCAAGTGGGATAGCATAGGGTATGTTTCTTGTTATATCTTTTACTGCGATCTTATATCCACTTCCCCAGATGTCATCATTCAGTTTCTCGCATAGGTTCCTCCAATGCTCATTCCTCGATCTTCGTATTAGCCTACTCAGCTCTTTTCTTTGTAGTTTGTATTGTACCCGGGCATTTGACTTTTCGCTTTCTGGAATATGTTTATTTTTCGCCAAACGGGTCATGGTTCTTCTGGCAGCGGTGCATTCTTCGCGCTTTTTCTTGATGTCGTCATTCCACCAGTACGGGACAGTTGATTTACCACTATGTTTTCTCCGTATGCTGCATCTGTAGGCTTCATTCATTATCTCCATAAGGACTTTATGGGAGGATCTTTCTGTGACTGACATTCCAGATAGTCTTATTTCGATGATTGAGGAAAAGACATTCCAGTCATTTTCGATGCCCCGCTTCTCTTGGTTTTGTGTTGGTGTTGTTTTGCCTTTTATTTCAAAATAGATGTAACCATGGTCTGATAAATTTTCCATCGTTAACACTTGCCAATCCTTTAGCTTTTTGGCTACTTTCTGGGTCGAACACGTCACGTCAATATATGATTTATAATAATAGTATTGCATTGTCTATGTTAATCCTATTCCTTGGTTGAAATCAGATACTTACTCGATTTTACTCGTGGAAAGGTATGTAGTATTGGAATTTGCAAATAGGAAAGTAAGTGTTGGATTTACAAATATTTTCACATTTAAGACAAACAGAATTTGTAATATACGAAGTGTAACAATAACGGAAAACTTGTGAAAGAAATTCTATATGTTATAAAGAAATGATCTTGGCAAACTATTTTCATAGGTATGGATTTTCCTACTTCAGTAGTATCGGCAAAATACCTACACGTAGTAAACTTCATCGGTAAATTAAAAATTTTAGGGATATTCCTATACAAAATTCCTTTATGTATGTTTAGGAATTTTCCTAAATACATAGTAAAGCTCCATATGAAGTTTCCATGCTAAACGATTTTTACTAGGGACCTTTTTTTATCGTAAGAAATTTACCGAGTAAATTTCATTTTATTTAGTATTTTTCATACACTAGTAGTAAATTTCCTTGGTGAATTTTTACTTTGTTTCATCAAACTTACTTTAAAATTGAACGGGGAATTAAAAAATGTAATAATATATTTGGCTGTTTCATTTAACAGTTGACAGTCACTTCCGGTATAACCGAATGCGTCAGATAATTTTCAAAATATTTTAGTTCGATAGCGCACGTGGGCTTTAGTATACTGCGAAATTTTCAGAATTATCATATATCGATCGATGCAGTTCCTCGTGAGACAACCTATACACGGTGACCAGAAAAGGGCGGATAATCGCCAGGTAGAACGATTCTTTGTTCAATTCTGAGACGATAAAATTTATCTATGTAAAATCATTGTGGTGAAATTTAGAAATGGAATTATCTCAAATGCATTCATGTAACTAATCGATTAATACCAATGGTTTACATTTTTAACATATCTTCATTGGCGTTTTCGAAATTAAAGCACATATGGCAACGTGGTACTGTAAGGCTGCTTGTTTAAAAGTAATAAGTAGTTGTCAATTTTTGACGTTTCTCATGTGACATTTGGCTGTTGAAATAAGATAAACATTTTGTGCTGTTCTTAATACTGAACAATGTTTACCTTTGGAGAATACGCCGACATGTACATGGTAGTCGGATTTTGCAATGGAAATGCAAACTTGGCAAAAGAGGAATATTAAATACGGTATCCACAACGGCGACATCCATCCACCAACACGTAGATTGGATCAGCGACTTAGAGAAACTGGCACCTTTATACCGAAT
The DNA here is from genome assembly GCA_949128085.1 of Cetonia aurata. Lineage (NCBI taxonomy): Eukaryota > Metazoa > Arthropoda > Insecta > Coleoptera > Scarabaeidae > Cetonia > Cetonia aurata. The sequence goes on along the minus strand of OX421889.1, from coordinate 22,009,851 downwards.
TATCGTAACAGCGGTAGACCTAGAGAGCGTCGAACAATTCAATTAAAAGAGCAAATATTGGATGCTGTTTACGAAGATCCGACGTCCAGCACAAGACAAATAGCTCGGGAACTGAATATTCCTAGCAAAACAACAGTGCACTCAGCACTATCTCAAAATCTTTTGCGTCCGTTTCATGCAAGGAAAGTGCAGCCTTTGTATGTAAACGATAATGTGCACAGAAGAATGTTTTGTAACAATGTTTTACAAAAGATTCAAGAAGAGCCGAACTTTTTATTGCATTTTCTGGAGCGACGAATGCTTGTTTACGAGAGATGGCGTCTTTAATAGCCATAATTTTCATTTTTGGGCGGACGAAAATCCCAAGGCAGTAAGGGAAATTGGACATCAGAGAAGATTTTCGGTAAATGTTTGGCTGGGGATTTTAAATCTGCGAGTTGTTGGACCAATATTTCTTCCAAATCGTCTAAATGGAATTCAGTACGTTAACGTTTTAGAAGAAGTACTGGATAATATTCCATTGAATTTGAGACCCAAGATGTTGTACATGCATGACGGGGCACCCGCTCACAATGCCAGAATTTCGAGGGATTGGTTAAACGAACACTTTCCGAATCGGTGGATAGGGCGTAACGGTCCAATAGCATTGCCAGCAAGATCTCCCGATATTAATCCTCTGAACTTTTTCGTTTGGGGGTTTTTAAAGGAAAAGGTCTATGCAACGCCTCCAGCTAACGAAGAGGATGTAATTAATAAAATTACGGCGGCAGTTCGATTAATCACCCCCGACATGTTGGAGCGCGTTTTGAATTCGCTTCCTCGAAGATTGGAATTATGTCTGGAAACTGATGGCTACCAATTTGAACAGTTGTTATAATTTTTTCATATTATCTTTAAATTTAAATAAAATTTCTATCCATGTTAACATAAAATTCTTGCTAATTTGCGTATTTACTTAGTACTTGTCTGATTAGGTGTTGCCAAATTTACAATTCTTTTAAGCTGCTCGTGTGACTTAAGAAAACACTGTACTACTTTTCTCAATTAAGATTGTCAACTCAGAATTAAACAAAGATTTGGCCTGCGTGGTGTTTGTCCGCATTTTTCTGGCCACCGTGTATAGTTGATCAATAACTATTATTAATTTCATGTTTGATGAGTCATGGTGTATCGTGCTTATCTTATTCAGTCTTTACAAAAACCTATTTATTATTTACTTGTCTAATGTAGCTTCCTTCGATAATCTACATCTTTTAGATAAGAAACAATCTAATGAAAGAATAAATAAATATCTGCTTGACAGACCTTATCCAAACAAAAAATGTTTGTCTTAAGACTTTTTCTCTATCTTTTACTGTTAGCAAGTTGCAAAATGCAACATTTTCCATTTCCAAAAATTTGTTTCACCCACCCACAGTATTTAAAAAAAAAAAAAAAAAAATTATGATCTCATAGTTCCACAATTTTTTGAATTTCCGGGTTCGAAATCTTCCTGTGTGAGTCCGACGAAGTGTCATATTGTAGAGAATTTAATGTACTTTAAGAAACCTCTTTTGCTGTAAGATTCACATTTTTTGAGATATTAAGCAATATTTGAAAAACGCAAAATTTTAGGGGTTAGTTTGGTGTTAGGTAGCTCGCACAGGTTTTTCAAAGCTGCAAACTTGGATTTTTAATATTGGCATAGGTCCTAACAACATATAAAAAAATTATAACTGCATTACCAAGGTCTAGCCCTTTTTTTTTGTCTAATAGCTATAAAAAAATTAGCTCTACCCCTTCCGTAACTCATTTTATTTGTAATTAATCCGATACATTGTAAACATTGAGATGCGTGTTGCTTGCAGATTAAACGGTATAACAGGTATTCACCGCGTATGATTGTTTATTTACATAAATTATGCAAGTAGCGTGGAGTATCAATGAATCAGTCATTATTGCGAATCTGAGAAAAATAACGTGACAGCAAGTTCACACCCATTATCAAAATTCGGTTATTGCTATTGGAGGCGATCGTAGTGCAGGACCACCATCAGAAAATATGTATATTTAATTAAAATTAGAAGACGCTCATCAGTACCGCTAATTTCAATTTTCTTGACGCCGGCGCGTAGGAACATCGAAACGTCACAGACCTACGTCCCGACAGTGACAGTAGGTGTTCGAGCGAGTCGACCGACCGATCGTCGCTCCGTGTTTGGCTTCCGTTCGTCGTGCACACTTTTAATAATACTGGTGTGAGTAGTGGCTATGCGGCGGTTTACGTTAGACGTTACGATTTTCGATTTTCCGCGTGCCGTTTGGTGATGTTCGCGTAAACCACGGACGTTCGCAACTGGATCCGGTGGGCAGCGAAAAACGTGCGGAAATGTCGAGGGATTCGCCGTCCGGCAAGCGGCCATCGGCTAGACAACTGGTGAGTACCGTTTCTTTGACGTCTCCCCGTCAATATTTACGTAAATATACCGCGACTCGGTCGCCATGATGTGGATTATGAAGATCACGTAAACGTTTTCCAGCACCATTAACCGTGCTGGCGGTGTACCGATTGCTTTTCTCGGTCGGATTGAGAATCTCGGCGTGTCCCGGTGACAATGTGAACCGCTGTCAAACCCAAACACATGATATACACAATTGTTTTTTACGCTCAAACTTTCTTGCATACTCTTTGCGTAACTAACCTGCTTGAAGTTTTGTTGTCATAGCGTAAGTTTGACAGGTCCATGTGCAGTTGACTGCGGAGCTGAGTTGCGCTTATTCCCTGTAAATAAATAAGTATCCTGAAAAATATTCATTTAAATAGAAACTTGGATATACTTAGATGCCGAAATTTATTGTATCACATTATTGTTTATAATATTTCAGTACTTATTTAAAAATGTGACCTTTAGGTAATAGGTATAGGCACCTTAAACAAAAATCACTATTTTTATTTATTACGGGGTGCCTATTCACATTGATGAACATTGTAACAACAAAAATTGTATGAAAATTAGCATTTATATTATGCAATTCCTCCATGCAATTTATTACAGGGAGAAACTTGCATGCTTTACAGTTAGAGCATGATCTATTCTATAGAAAAGTTGTATGCAACATTTTAGTAAATTCAGTGCTGACAACTGTGTTACAAACATCATCCTTAAATAAAGAGCCTACCATATTTTTAATTTTTACGTTATGTATATTGACGTTACACACAAAAACTGTTCAATGAAAACTACAATGTGAAACGTCTGCGATATGTTAAATCAAAGTTGCATTGCGAGAAATTGCAGAAATGAGGTCTCACTTTACTTTATCACTTAGAAGTTATTAGGTAAAAGTTATACAGAAGATAGTACATTATTATAAATAAACTATACAGGGTGTAAATTAAAAAACCGGACAACTTTCGAACATAGAAAGATCATTAAAAAATTATACAGTTACATCCTAGCGAGAAAGTTCCAACCCTTCAGGAAACCGAGATATGAATTTTTTGCCTTAAATATTGTTCTACTACCACTGACATTACAGCCGGTCCAGGTTTATGTATTAAATATTAGTGCAGTAAATATATGTTGTCTATCTCTTACGTCTGGTGTTGAATTAAAATTTGACAAAAAAATTACACTCCCGGAGCTGTTATCTGGTCGTAAATTAAGCTGGAAAGACAGTCTCTCTTTTTTTTTGAGTTGGAGTGCCGCCTTATTTTCTTCAGCAACTGATTAACAATTGATTTGTATTATTATTTTACAAAGCAAATATTGCAAGGTGGAAAGTTTCACACACGCCGCAAACCGCACAGAACTGTTAACCGTAGGGTAGCATTCGAAACCGAATGAATTTTTCGAAAAGATTATACAGCGTGTCCGAAAATTACGGTTAAACGTTCGAATTGAAAATGTACCAAACTCATTTTTTTTTTAAATACAACTACCTATTTTTCTCTTTCTCATCAAACTACCCTTATACAGTATTAGTCATAAGTATATAGGGCGTGGAAAATATGCACCAAAAAAAGTACAAAATATGCATGCAAATATGCACTAAAAAGTATTAAAATATGCTCTTAAATATGCGTTTATGTTCCGAAATATGCAGTTATGGAATGATATTTAGAAAGAGTTAATTAGTGATAACAGTTAATTAACACTTTTTTTCACTTTGAAACCATGTTGGCGCAGTGTGTTTAATGTTATTAAAGCAAACAAAATTTTTTTTCAATAAAATTATTTATTATTGTATTTACAATAGTGATAAAGGCATATTTATTGTACATAAGTATAATAATAATACTCGTATAACAATTGCAACAAAAAACATATAAATTACAGTTCATTAATTGAATGGTAACAATAACTAACCAAATATCTCTCCAAATTATCCATGGTAAAACTCTGCCGTTTGTCACTTAATATTAATTTATAACTAGAAAATGACCGCTCAACTTCGCACGAAGTTATTGGTGCATACTTAAATTTGCTCGTTATATTGGGATCAAAACTAACACTTTCTTCAAAACTTCCCTGCAAAACATTATTAATTTGCATTAGTTTATTAAACCCTGGGTTTTTTGCGAGTACCGCATTAAATTTTTCACAAATTTCATTATTTTTACCTACACTATTTTCAAGAAAACTTTTTACACTATTTACAATAGAAATACTTTCGTGTAATGAAAGACTTCTACCTTCTAATTTTGTAATAGCAGTTGCTATACACAAAAAATTACTTTTAATAAAACACAACTGCTGATTAATTAATGGGTTTTCAAACAAACTAATACATTTTCTAACTGCTGCCGAGCTATCGGCATCAAAATCGCAAATAACGCTTTTAATTTTTGCGTAATTTTCCGCAAGAAAATTTACCGCGTTTAACCACGTTCCCCATCGAGTAACGATTGATTCCGGGGGCAGTGGTAAGCTTGGCAATTTTTCTTTATATACCTGAACTCTAAGCGGAGCTTTCACAAAAACTTTTTTAACATTACTTACAAAACTATTAACTAAAGGAAATTGCAATTTCACAGTTTCTGCCACTCTGTTTAATCCATGGGCCAAACACGTACAATGAATTAAATTAGGGAAAAAAATTTTCAAATGTTCTGCTGCTTTCACCATGTAGGGAGCGGCATCAGTTACCATTAATAAAACATTTTCTGCTATTAATTTTTCCGGTAAAAAGAAACTAGTTAGTGTATCATTAATGAACCTTGTGATGGTTAAATTATTCGTTTTTTCCAACATTTTTACAGAAATCAGATGTCCTTGTGCTTGAATGTCGTCGTTTAAAGCACCGATGACAAAGTTGGCGATATACCTTCCCTTAACATCGGTTGTTTCATCGACAGAAAACCATAAGTATTTATTTTTCACTTCGTTCTTAATTGCTTCTTTCACGTCCTGTACGTTAAGGTCCACGTATTTTTTTCTCAAAGTAGATGAAGAAGGCACATTAACATTTTCTTTGGAACTGTGGTGTTTTTTTAAAAAATCTTGAAATACTTTCTTGTCCAAATTATGAAGAGGAATATTGCACGCAATAAAAAGATTACATAAATCTCTATTATAAACATCTTGTTCACTGTTTGGATTTTGTTGGGTTAACTGTTTTTGTATCATATGATTTGGCTCACGTTTTTTGGACTGATGGCTTTCAGTTCCCAAGTGCTGATCTACTTGGAATTTCTTGTCAGATTTAATCTGTAAAAATTCCATAAATTAGTTCATATTTTGAAACAACTTCATTACATACTAAATTAAATGAAAATAAAAATAGTGTGAAATCTTTTTAAAATACAAAAGACGAAATTTAGAAAAACTCTAAGAATGTTCTTATAAATCAAAGTATGTGAAAAATGTAGATATGTCTAATGAATGAGTACTTAGTACTTAGCATGTTATAATATATTTTTGAAAGTGAAATGTAAATGCAGTTTTTATATGTAAATATAGATACTTACTCGTTTGTTGCAAAGTTCGCAAAAAATATAGTTGTCGTCAATGATCTTCAGGTCTCTTTTGTTTTTAACCCACTTTGAAAGTTTTAATGAAAATGTATTTACATAAAAAATGTACATACAGTATTAGTCATAAGTATGGAATAGGCAATTTATCTCCGTAAATATTAACTTTATGACAAAATGTCATTAATAGAAGTTTTTTTACTAACTATTATTTATCTCATAGCCTGCTAGTTGTTTTTTTTATGTCAACGCATTTCCATGGAAACGTAATTTTTTTTTGTTTTTTAAATGGCAACCTAGCAATTTTTTTGCTGATTTTTGTTCCTCTTTTTTTCCTTGAAATGATCCGGTATTTTTTTTGTGTAGTTTGATAACAAAATTTTAGAGAAAATGGCCATTATTTTATTCATCAAATAATCTTTAACTTAAATTAAATGTTCAAACTGCAGACCCTCTGCAGCTTGACAGTAACCTAATCTGTGAATTTTGCAGCCATTTAGGTGGTATTTGTGCGATTTCATGCCTTATTCTGGCTTCCAGATCTTCCAAATTTTGGGGTCTTTCTTTGTAAATTGTAGTTTTTAAATGAATGTTTGAAATGAATTTGAATGCTTTTTAATGTAAATACGATAGAGATAAAATCATTAGCTACCAAGACGCCTTCAAATTTCATGCATTTACATCTGGTTGGTTAATTTTTATTTATTAGAAAATAACTGACATTTACTCAATTGTAACAGTGCTGCTGTATTATACATCAATTTTGAGAAATTACATAAACATACATGATATTGAAACGGTTGTGTTGTTTTAATGTAAATTTCAAAGAAAATGCTTTTATAAGTAGAAATAAGAATTTTATTATTATAAATTATATAATGCAGCAGCAGCAAAGAGTAACTAAAAATAATCCATGAATGCACAAGCGAACACCTGCAAAATTACAGCGGCCCATTTATGTACTTTCCCTAGCACGCACATCTGCTTTTAACCGTTTATGATGGGCGGTCGACGTTTGCTTACAGGGGTCTCGTTTAAAAAGCTCTTCACTGTACTGACTTGTACCAGAGCGTTCACACACGTGCCGACATGAATCCGCGGCTATCGAATTTATTGTACAACAACAAAAACATATCGACAAAAATAATTGTGACAACAAATAATTGGTGTTTAGATTTTTCTACGAAATATGGATGTACGAGACAAAATCCTATTTATTGAATTTAAATTATTATACCGAGTGCGCCATTAGTGTGTCGGCGGAATTTAGCACGAGAAGTACTAAAGATACGAAAATGAGATTTTCTGTATGTATATACATAGTATACCAATGGGCATTTTGTAAAATTATTTACAAATATACAGGGTGTTACAAATTCTCTGAGCTACTTTCAAACTTTTTATTTTAAATGGATTGCTATATTCTTGTAGTAATTATTTCGATAGCCACCTAAAACACCTTTGCAATGATGGGGGGAGGGGGCTAACACTTTATATGTTTTAAGGTGGTGTAACGTAAAAATATATACAGGGTGTTAAATATGTCAAAGATTTGGTAAAATTCCTGTACGGTTTCGGGGCAATTATATTATCCCGAAACCGTACCGGTATTTTACTTGTGCGAGTAAAATTACTTTGATGTGAAAAATCACCAAGCAAATTTACTACTAGTGTATGAAAATTACTAAGTAAAATGACATTTACCCAGTAAATACCCAGTAATATAATTGCCCCGAAACCGTACAGGAATTTTACCAAATCTTCGTTAGAGTGTACGTGTACACTGAGAGAAATAGATAGTACTCTTTAACATAAATATAGTATACTTTAATATATTTTATAGCTCCTATAGGGACAATCATATTTTATATTACCGGTGACAATATCTGTATAGTAAATATCTGTGAATACTTTTTATTAACTCGTATGGTAAAGTGTACTATATTTGTATTATTAATTTGAGCATACATGTTAGTAAATGTGAAAAAAATGTCTAGTAGCGCTGACTATATTTCATAATAACTGTTAACAATGAAAACTATAATAAATATAGTTTAATAATTTTTAATTATAATTAATTAATATAATTTGATTAGCCGGTGACAGCCGGGCGAATTGCCGTCGTATCGGGGAGGATTGCGGGAATCAGACCGGCCCGTGTGCTGTAGAGTACTAGCCTCGTAATTCTCGTCTGTGGGCGATTGTCCACAGTACTTTTTACACGACGTTAACCATGTATAAGCATCATATAGATATTACGCAGCCACATTTACCGATCACAATTTACATTGAGTACGAATTTCAAAGATTATGAAACAAGCGTAGCGCCATCTTTACGACAAAAGCTGTAGTATCACATATTTAGGTAGCTAAACCAATTATGAGTATTATGATATTCCTACTATATAGATATAAAACTATACAGCATTCATTTCATTCCATCTCATTATTAATGCCGTTTTCAATAATCAAAGTAAGGTGACTGTTGCAAGCACCTAACCTAACCTAAATAAACACAACACAGTAAATTTGCTACACCTGTTATTATAACTGTCTTCACTACATGATATGCAATTTATTATATTCACTTGTTGTAAAATATTGTAAAACATTTCACTATATTTTGTAGAAGATTGTCACACAATATTTTTAAACAATTTCATTGCTTTTTTTGTAACCGTGATATAGGAAAATGCAACGCCGTTGTTCTAAAATTTTGCACAATAGTAGGAATTCTTACTACAATATCCGTCAAACAGTGAAGTGTAAATATTACAACATGGATTTTTCTCTGTGCAGACACAAACATGCACCGACACGAATACGTACACCTGTATCACACGTACATAACACGTGTGAGTGGCAATACAGCTTATTGGCCGATTTCTTCGGTAAAGATCGACAATGAATAGAGCAAGGGGTGGGAAGAGCGTTACGAACATTTATGTTAGAAATTGAATATGCATCGAATACCTGGTAACATCCAGATTTTACCTCTTACTATAAGCATGGTAACATCTGGTTATTTTACTCTTAATACCCCACATATTGTCGTTTTGACAATAATTAAGTTACTAATTAACATAAAGAGATTTACTATCTAATTTCTACAATCCATTTTTCTCAGTATAGGTATTTTATTATTATAAATATATATTACAGGTAATTTAATAAATATAAAAAACAATGCTTATAATAATAATAACAATAATACACTTAGATGGTACTCAACTGTTTCATTAAACTTATAACTTTCTTTTTCGAGTGTGAAAAAAGGCTGCTTTTGGTGTCGGCATCAGGATGCGTCTTCATGATGTAGCGTTGGAGGAACTCCAACAAACAACTGATCTTTCATTATTGATATACTTACAAGATCGTAAGCATTGATGAAAAATGAATGCCTAGATTCATGTGTGTAAAATATAGGTTTTAAGTTACCTATTTGAAGAGAATATAAAAAATAAAGTATGAAGAAGGCTAACTGTATTATATATGTACCTATATTGTACATTCGAAATTTGGTAGAAGAAATCATTAATGTTACTAAGCGTATAATAGTTATGTGCGTGTTTAGTTGTTATAACTAAACGCTTTCTTAACCATAAAAACAAATGCATAGATAGGTGTAAGATAATATTCCAAGTATAAATAGGGAAGTTGAATAATACATTCATAACCTCTACTTCAGCGTAGCAATATTACTGCAATAAACAATATCTATAACCATTTACTTTAACATTACGGTAATACACAAACTACAAATATATTTTATATACCCTGTCGAGGCATATTAATGTGTTCTTTTGGAACACAATTAGGTGTATTGTGTGTTTGCATATGCAGAAACCTATATGTTTCAACGTTTGTAAATTATGAAAATGCAGCTGTCGGTCACCCACAGTAGTAAGAATGTATTGTTTAACTACTAGATTTATTTTAAATTAGTAACTTACTTAAATATGCCTATAGATAAAACAAAAAGAACGACCACTGCCACTTTCGTGCGTGCTATATGCTATCTATCTACAAATTGAACCCATAAAATTGCAACATGCGCGCATTGTAAGTATGTATTTGGTTTCCTAAGTAAATTTCCTAACTGTGGATAAAATCACGAAGTAATTTAGTAAGAATCCCTGGGAAAGCATAAAAATTTTAGTAATATTACGTTTTTACGTAGCACTTTTACCTACAAATGAAAATTACTGGTCGATATGTGGGAAATTTCCAAAAGTGTAGGTAATTTTACTAAAAAACGGAAAATTACCCAGTTTTTGGTGATTTTCCCCCAAATGTTACTGGAATTTTTAGTAGGAATCCTCGTAAATTTACTAAAATTTTTTAGTGTGTACAACTGTAATGAAATTAGGCATAAAATGTGGCGTTCTCAAACTATAACTTTTTTAGTTTGAGAACGCCACATTTTATGCCTAATTTCATTACAGTTGTACACACTAAAAAATGTTAGTAAATTTACCAGGACACATGCCGAATTACCGGAATTTTAATAAGCCGCAAAGGACCGTTTAAGTACACATATGCACGTAACCTATGACCTATGCTATTATCACCATACTATGTGTATGTCTGACAAGAAGTAAGCAAGAAGTGCGAAACACAAAATGAAATGAGTCATATATTATTTGAAAGAGGAAATTAAGTGTATAAAAACTGTAAATGGTTTTGAGTGCATGGGCCTTAATTTTTGAGATATGAAGAATATTATCTAAAAACATTAATGCTTGTAGCTTAAGAACAAAGATATGTATACGATTGATTAGTGTATGTGTAGTCCGATTATAATCGGACTACAGCTAATTAGCTGAAGGCACGAATTACGAATTTTACCAGTAAGTGGAATAGGTTCGAGCCATTCTTAGGACATTATTTTCTATTATCATCGGTATTCATTTTTTTTTTTATTTTTATTCGTAATATATGGAATTACTAATAATCATTAATAACATACAATTTTCACACACAACCATGAAAAAAAACAATCATAACACAATGCAATAATTATTTATTAATAAAGAAAATAAAGAAAATGAGCTACGAAATCACACATGTAAACTTTTGTAGATATTTTCTATATTAATAGTTGATTTTCTAGGTCTTTTCTTGTAAATAATAGTAATGAAAATAATATGTATGAACGAAGCGCGTCTGCTAATAATGACTGTTGCTTATCAAATTTTATAATAAAAATATATGTAATTCCGGTTTCAACAAACCGAATACTAATCAGGTTATATATCCATTAACGTGCTATATAATAGTTTTTTAACATTGTTTAAAATTAAAAAAAAAAAAAACAGCACAGAAAAGTGGTTAAAACTTGTTAAATATCAATCGCATAGAAGTTGCTCGGTATTTATTTTCTAACCAACTCATATTTTTATTGCATTCTCAATGAGGTTTTATTTTTCTATGCTGTTCCATAGTTTTTTAGTGTCATAATATTTACAGCTATATATAATTACATTATATATATTTAACAAAGTTTTCGAAAGAAATCAATTTTGTAACTGTAAATTGTAGAATAGTGGTAAACATTATAATAAAGTATAAGAGAAAATGCATTGGAGTTGCTTCTTTGTTTGTATATGTTAAGAAATACTGATAGTGAAGCAAAAATCTTGCTTTATCACAAATAGGTACTAAAATAAGAATAGAATCGTCGGTTAGTATGATATGATACAAAAAGCCAAGAGGCTGCAGTGTTTCCGGAGAATTTCTATCAGACGGCTCTCATAAAAAAAATCCGCACCCGAGTTCATAATTTCCTCAGTGATGTAATTTCTTTTTCGAATAGATAAATAACATTCAACCCCTTCAACAACCGTGCTTTTAATAAATAACTTTACTAAATGTTCAAATAATTTGTTAGCGACTACTTTGGCTGTTTCATTCTTAACAAATTGCCTGGAGAAATCAATGTAAATTAAATCAAGTTTCTCCATTATATATACGAAAATATTTGAAATACTGATATATTTGTAATTACTGCAACAACTACAGTACTTTTACAATACATAATACTATCTGTTAAACCTTTTTTCATTTCAAAATACATATAAAAATACGTTTTCTTTTTCTATATCATAAATTAATAAATACATACTTAAAGTCAAAAAAAAATTGCCATCCCTTGGGGTTTGAATCCGCATTCATTTCGCTAATTACAGTGTTGATTTGTCGCTTTACCCATCGATCCATTTAGACATGACATATCGCGCATGTATTTTTGTACTTAAGTTACAGGAATTAATGTTTTTAGAAGATATCTTTATATCTCAAAAATTAAGGCCCATGCACTCAAACCCGTTTACAGTTTTTCTACTCTTAACTCCCTCTTTCAAATGATATACGACTCATTTAATTTTGTGTTTCGCAGTTCTTGCCTACTCCTTCTGAACATGTCATGCTTTGGCTTATATTGGTAGCAAGGAAATAAAATGTTTTAAACTGTTTACACGTAATTTTACGTCAGAAGTTATTACGATAAAGTTATTGCTAACATCGTTTGATTTAGTAAAGTGTTTTTATTAAAACTAGTGTAATTTGTTGTTTACGCGATATTTTACTATGCTTAAAAGAAAACAACACAAAAAAGAGCATAAAATAACATGGATGATACCAGGAAGGACGGATGGGAATCAAATTGATCATATCCTGATAACAAAGAAGCGAGGTAAGATGATACAAGATGTACGAGCATACCGAGGTACATGCATAAACACTGACCATCAGTTAGTTATAGAAGATGAAATTAAGAATAATAGAGAATATAAAAACTGGAAAATCTCAAAGAAAATGGAACATAGAAGATTTACAAAATGAAGAGATACGTAGAGAATATGAAACAAAACTGGAAACACAATTAAAAAAAAAGATAAACAACGATATAGAGATAGAATGGAATAACCTAAAAAATAGTATAGTTGAAACAACTGACAAAGTACTAGGAAGAAAACAAGTACAATACAGGAAGGGGTGGTTTGATAAGGAATGTGAGTTGTTGATGCAAAGAAAGAAAAATGAGAGATTAAAATGGTTACAAACAAACAATGAAAATGACTATGAAAAGTACAAAGAAATAAGGAGAGAAGCATAAAAAATAATGAGATGCAAAAAACAAAAATGGTGTCAAGAAATAATGGATGAAATAGAAAATGATAATAAAAACAATACGAAATTATATGAGCAAATTAGGAAACAAATCCGGAAGAACGCGAACATATCCAACGTTAGTAAAGAAAAATGGCAAAAATATATGAGAGAAATAACAGTAATACGAGAGAGCGAAGACAAGAATCAGGAGTATGAAGACGAGAACTTGAAAAGGGAAGAAGAAATAAAGGAGCCTACAGAGGATGAGTGTAATGAGGCAATTCAACATTTAAAGCAAAGAAAAGCAGCAGGACCAGATAACATCTATGGTGAACTTATAAAATACGTAGGAAAGGAAGTTAAGCAAAGAATCTATGAGCTAATAAAACTAATATGGAGGAACGAAACAATGCCTGAGGAATGGAAATCCGGAATTATAATACCGATACCAAAGAAAAGCGATACAACGGTTTGTGAAAATTACAGAAGAATAACGCTATTAAATGTAACCTACAAAGTGCTAACCACATTGATTCTGAAGAGACTGAGGATATTTACAGAAAAAGGCATAGGAGAATACCAGAATGGATTTAGACAAGGCAGATCGACAGTAGATGCTATACATTTAATAAAACAAATAGTGGAGAAATGTACCGAACAAGGAATTGAGGTGGAGATAGTATTTATAGATTTTAAGCAGGCATTTGATACGCTAAAAAGAGAAAGTATTATTAGAGATGCAAAAAACCTAGGCATACCGGAAAAAATCTTAAAGTTAATAGAGATGACAATGACAGATTCGAAAGCAGCAATACGTATGTTTGAGGGAATGACGGAGGAAGTATGTATTAATACACGAGTGCGACAAGGCGACGGGTTGTCAGCGACACTATTTAATATAGCATTGGAAGGAGTAATGCGTGAGTGTGAAATAGAGGGAACCATAATAGAGAAGTCGATACAAGTGGTAGCATATGCGGATGATATTGCTGTGATAGCTCGGGACAGAAGAAGTCTAGAAGAAACAATAGTGCGAATTACTCAAGAGGCACGAAAGAGAGGATTAGAGGTTAATCAAGAAAAATCCAAATATATGAACGTATGCAAGAGTGAAAAAAGAAACAGCAGAAGAAGTATAAAAATTGGAAGTTATGATATGGAGGAAATAGACAGTTTCAAGTATTTAGGAATTCTAATAAATAATAAGAACAATAGGAAGGAGGAAATAGACCAAAGGATACAATCGGGATACAAGGCATACTATAGATACAAAATGTTAATGAACAACAAGTCGCTCAGCAACAAAACGAAATTAAGAATATATAAAACTACAATAAGGCCGGTCGTAATGTATGCAGCAGAAAATATATGTATGTCGAGCAAAGATGAAGAAAACTTAAAAATTTTCGAAATAAGGATAATAAGGAAAATATTTGGAGGAAAGAGAATAGACCAAGAACACTACAGAAGATTGACAAACCAAGAGATTGATGAAATACTAGAGAAACAACATATAGTAAAAATAATAAAATCAAAAAGAATAAGATGGTATGGGCATATAAATCGCATGTGTGACAACGCAATAGTTAAAAGAATAACGAAATGGAAACCCCAATCAAGAAGAAGAGGACGACCAAAGCTAAAATGGGAAGGACAGGTAATCAACGACATAAGAAGTATGAAAATTACAAGATGGAGAGAGAAAATGCAGGACAGGCGAGAGTGGAGGAGAGTGGTAGAAGAAGCAACAAGTTATGAGGAGTGGTAAAGGAAGAATACGTGAAGTGGAAGTGGAATGGAGTGACGATCCATACTGACATTAGTCAATAGGACCCCGCGGGGTGGCTACAATCCCGACAGGGATGTACAGCCATATATATATTAAAGAATAGTTATTTTTGCCCCTCCGTCCAGAAACACTGATTTTGCATTACTATAAATCGGCCGGAAACTTACCATTCTCCGGCTTAAGCCGTAAAAAAGATCACTAAAGGTTGACAACATATGTATTCGAGTTACCGACATTTCTGTAATTAATTGTAGATTCGATGCATCGATGACAGACAATGACAGATGACAGAATTTTCGTTACACAATCTCTTAATTAATTCATATTCTTTCCAAATCAATTTTCGGATTATTTTACAGGTAATGAATTGTTAATAACTTGTTGCGCAACCTCTGTAGTGTGAGCTGAAGTCTCCATTGCCCTTATTATTGATGAATATGTGTCAAAACTACCAAGAAAATTAAAACGTCAAAATACTAAGGTAACTTAACCCTGATTTCAAATTCAAAATTCACACGTAAAATGTATTGCCAACCGGTACCGTTAACTCCCTAGCGTTAATTCTTTTTATTATTTTCAACAAAATTAAGACACGCGGCCAGAAACTCTTTTCCGAGTATTCGCACTTGTGGGGCCTCGGCTTCGCCTCGGCCACACAAACCGTGCTCATACTCGTAAAACTATAGTTTCTGGCCTAGTGATACAAATAACTATTTTGCGCCTCCGGTCAGAAACACTGCTTTTGCATTACTTTAAATCGGCCGGAAACATAGCATTCTCCGCCCTAGGCCGGCAAAAGATCACTAAAAGTTGGCAACACTATATTCAAATTACTGACATTTCTGTGATTAATTGTAGATTCGATGACAGATGACAGAATTTTCGTTACACAATCTCTTAAATAATTCAAATTCTTTCCAATTAAATTTTGACAAGATTTTACAAGTAATAAATTGTTAATAACTTGTTGCACAACCTGTGTAATATGAGCTGGGGTCTTCATTGCCCTTATTATTGATGAATGTACTAAAACTAAACAAGAAAATTAAAACGTCAAAATACTAAGGTATCTTAATCCTGGTTTCAAACTCAAATGTCAGACGTAACATGTATTGCCAACCCTGTTAACGCCCTAACGTAAATTTTTTTATTATTATTATCAATAAAATTAAGATTTGTCGACGCAAAAAATAGTGTGTAACACACGGCCAGAAACTTTTTTGCGAGTATTCGCACTGCATACTATTTTTTGCGTCGACAAATCTTAATTTTATTGAAAATAATAATAAAAAAATTGACACTAGGGCGTTAACAGTACAGGTTGGCAATATATATTACGTATGACATTTGAGTTTGACACCCGGATTTACCTTAGTATTTTGTCGTTTTAATTTTCTTGGTTAGTTTTTGTACATATTGATATTCATCAATAATAAGGGCAATGGAGACCCCAGCTCATATTACACAGCTTGCGCAACAAGTTATTAACAATTTATTACTTAAAATCTTCCAAAAATTGAATTGGAAAGAATTTGAATTATTTAAGAGATTGTGTAACGAAAATTCTGTCATCTGTCATCGGATCTACAATTAATCACAGAAATGTCAGTAATTTGATTATAGTGTTGCCAACTTTTAGTGATCTTTTGCCGGCCTAGGCCGGAGAATGGTAAGTTTCCGGCCGATTTAAAGTAATGCGAAATCAGTGTTTCTGGACGGAGGCGCAAAATAGTTATTTGTATCACTAGGCCAGAAACTATAGTTTTGCGAGTGTGAGTACGGTTTGTGGAGCCGAGGCGAAGCCGAGGTCCCACAAGTGCGAATACTCGCAAAAGAGTTTCTGGCCGTGTGTTACACACTATTTTTTGAGCCGACAAATCTTAATTTTGTTGTAAATAATAAAAGAAATTAACGCTAGGGAGTTAACAGTACAGGTTGGCAATACTTATTACGTATGAATTTTGAATTGGAAATCAGGATTAAGATACCTTAGTGTTTTGACGTTTTAATTTTCTTGGTAGTTTTGATACATATTCATCAATAATAAGGACAATGGAGACCCCAGCTCATATTACAGAAGTTGTGTGTGAAGTTATTAACCATTTTTTACCTGTAAAATCTTCCGAAAATAGAAATGGAATGAATATGAATTAATTAAGAGATTGTGTAACGAGAATTCTGTCATCTGTCATCGAATCTATAATCAATAATTAATGGCAGAAATGTCAGTAATTCCAATATAGTGTTGCCAACCAATAGCGGTCTTTTTGCCGGCCTAGGCCGGAGAATGCTAAGTTTCCGGCCGATTTATAGTAATGCAAAATCAGTGTTTCTGGACGGAGGCGCAAAAAAGCTAATGTTACAAGCTCGTGTAAACGTAGTCATATATTCATCCCTCTTCGATTTCGGAATTTTTTAGGATATATCAGCAATATAGCTTCTGTTTTAAAATATCCCCTGTCATTTGTGACGTTTATTTTTTTTACATCAATGGCAATGCGTACATTTATATCTACTTAATTTTACAGTAACCTCAGTCTCAGTGATAATATGAATCTTGTTACGTTCGCCACGATCCTTCTGGTTCCCAAACTGACTATCCAAGACGACATGCTGAAGGTGCTGCACCTCGCCTCGTTCCACTCTTCATTCGCACCAGAAAAGCGCGGTACTGCCGGAATCGCGCGTATCATAAATTTTGTTAATCGTCAGAAGGATGCATATCCATCGACTATCTTCATCGATACGATGGATTGGTTCACGGGGACTATCTGGTTCAGTGTGCACAGGGCTAATATTTGCACGGCATTCTATAATATATTGCCTGCAGACGTCGTAGCTTTGGGACATGAAGAGCTTAATTTCGGCAAAACGGACCGGGAAAGAACACAGAACTTTACCGACTTTATAGTATCGATAAAGGATAAAACGATACTCTGTGCCAACTGTGACATTCGGGAATCTTCCCCCCTGCATGATATCATCAAGAAATCGGTTGTACTGGATGTGAAGAGCTCACCACTGACGGTGGGTGTTACCGCTTTCATCCGATCATCGCTGGTCTGGCCGTTTAGTGACGGCACGATGACTTTCACGGACGAGTTAGAAGCGATTCAGAAAGAAGTGAATCAGATGCTCCAAGACGGTGTTAAAACAATCATAGTCGTAGCGCACGCGCAATCATCGTACATCAAGAGCTTTACAAAAAAGCTCAAAGATGTTGATCTGGTAATAGGAGGTCATACACATCAACTATTGTACAATGGCAAGCCGCCAAGTGGCGACATAGCTGCTGGCGAATATCCGCTGGTAGTGACGGGTAAAGACGGTACTGCCATACCGATTGTTTATTGTGGATGTTACGGAGCCTACGTCGGTGAATTGAACCTTTATTTTGACGAAAATGGCAAAGCGACGGAGTGGAGTGGAAATCCGGTGTATATGGGCAGCGATCTAGAGGAAGATAAAGCAGCGGTAACACTGCTTGAGCAGTTTAGGCCCGCAGTAGATGCAGAAAAGAGACATGTCTTAGGCAGGAGCAGAGTATATTTGAACCACTCTTGCTACTGGCAAGAGTGCAATTTTGGCAGTTTTGTGGCCGACGCGTTGGTAGATTACGCGGCAACTCAGTATGAAAGTTCCAGCCGATACTGGACAGATAAGTCCATCGCACTCGTACGTGGCAAGTATTTTTCGTCCGGCATCGCGCCCGAAAGTGAAGATAATTATACGATCACGGTTGCTGATCTAATGTCCGCGGTGGTTACATACGAGAATCTATTTGCGATTACAGTAAACGGCAGTGTGCTTAGGCAAGCGATGGAGTACGCGGTGAGCGATGACGATGACGAAACGACACCGCGATTTTTACAAGTGTCAGGTTTGCACGTCGTTTACGATATGGAAAAGGATGTAAATAAAAGGGTAATAAAATTGAAGGCACGGTGCGCGGCATGCGAGATTCCGGCATACGAAGACGTGGAAGACACAAAAGAATACAAGCTGATAATGGTGTATGTGCTTACAAATGGCTACGCAAATTTCTCTATGTTAAAAGCAGTCTCTGATACCCGAGAGAATCTCGGTATTAACGATATTGCAGTACTTAAGCGATACATTACAGCTCAGCAAATAATACAGCCTGGAAAGGACGAAAGAATTATAGTGCTGGGGAGAAAGGACCTAAAATTGAGAGCCTTAGATACTAGTGGAGTAATAAAATACCGCACGCATTATTTATCGTATGCATTCTGTATGTTTTCTTTCGCGATATTTGTCGAACGATAATACGCATATTAGATAAAAATCATAATAAAAAATATCTCAGCATAGTCCAGTTTTATAATAGTCGACAAGAATGGGAAATCTGGAAACTGGGAATAGTGGATTGGACGCATCATGCCTTATAAAAATGTTGCTCGTTTCAGACATACAGGTCACAATTCAAGTTAATAATTTTATTTCTAAATTTCCCAATAATTCAGCAATTTTTATAGAATCAACGTGAAAATTGGTGTTACTACGTTTTTCAGCATGATGAATAGGAATTTGTCATCACTTTTACCGTTGCCCACAGGGGGTGCTAGTTACACCCTGCTGAATGGGTAAATCGAAGCTTATCTTTTTTGTGTATGCAGAATCACATAAACCGAATAGAAAATTTGAAAAAGCAACCTTTTTTACATGAAAATATACAAACTTGTTTAATTTTGATATCTTGATCCGTCTTCTCGAGATATTTGCATTCGAAAGTTTCAGTGTATTTCGTGCTACTACAGTAATTTTTAATTCTTAAAATATAAAGTTGACTTATTCATTTGACAGCTATCATTATTTGAGCTTGTTAAGCTTGTGTCAAAAAGTGCTAAGCAAGTAGCCTTATCTTTTTCTGCCTTATTTGTGCAAGAATAAGTGGTAATAAAAAGTACCACGGCGTAATAGCTTTTCAAATAGTGAAATGCGAGATATGATTTGTGTTTTTGCTCAAACAGCCCGGAGATATTTCCAATTATATCCAAACCGAAGACAACCAAATCACAAACTTTATAGAAATCTTTATAATCGCCTGGGAGAAGCTGGGTGGTTTCGTCCTAAGCGTCTAAGTTCTAGTTCGTGATACCGAAAATCAAGGCGTAAGTACCCGACGTTTAAGTGCGGCGACAGGAATAAGTCAAACGCATAGATAATAAATATACAGTGTGGCAACCGTTCATAGCACGATGCATGTATTAGTAACTACTGGTCGACTGTAAATGGGCGTGCCACCTTGAATTGCCACGCCTACTTAGCGGCACCCGGATGGCATTTACAAACGATAGCGGACGTATTATAAGTTACACGTATAAATGTATTGGGGCATATAGGCAAATCAAAGTCTTTTAGAGTTCTATGTTATAGCATGAGTGAGTAATAACATTACATGTGGTAGAAAATACTATTCCTGAAAAATAAAAAGCACTGTTAGAGGTAGTGTGTTCCCGATATAAGTAAATATTTTTAGTTGTTTGAAGCATCAGATAATCACTGATAACATGTCAGTGAAGTAATTCATCACAGCCTCATAAACAACATAAAAAATCAAAAATAAATAATCAAAACTCCTAAACTTTAAAATAAAAACTAAAATAATATTGTTCAACAAGTATAAAATCTAAAAACGCAACTATAATAAAATAATGAAAAATAAAATATTTAATTCTTAAAACAGAACTGTATTCAACATTGCAATAAACCTGCAATTAGCTAAAAGAGAATATTATTCTTAAACAATAATAAAATTTGAAGTAAACTAATTTATTAAGTGTTCAAATAAACCTCCCTCTTGATAAGAACAGTAACCCAACCGATCATAAAAATTCCGACGAACATTTGTTAACATATCTGCTGTGACAGTATTACTGATTTTAATAATTCTCGCGCGCAGTTCCTCTAGGTTTGATGGCCGTTGATCACCGTATCCGTATATTATATTATGTAAAAAGGGCCATAAAAAGAAATCGATTGGAGCTAGATCAGGGGACCGCGCTGGCCATTTAATAGGGCCCGAGTTACCGATCCATCTGTGTTCAAAAACCGCGTTTATAAAGTTTGTTACAATGCGTGTATTGTGTGCTGGGCAACCATCTTGCTGAAACCAAACTTCATTTATATTAAATCGCTCCCGTATTGCCGGAATAATATTATTTTCAAGTAACTGTAGGTATCTATTTCCGTTTAAATTACCGTCAATGAAAAAAGGCCCAATTATATGATTTCCAATGATACCTGCCCATACATATAGCTTCTGTGGATACTGCGTTCGCGTTGATATATTTAAATGTAGATTTTTACGCGACCAGTAACGACAAACTGGGCGGTTATGATGCCCGTGTAGGTAAAATGTTTTTTCATCTGTGAACAATACGTTGTTAAAAAAAAAATTGGTTATCGTGATATTTATTTATCATTCTTTCGCAAAATTCCATTCGGCGATAATAATCATCGGGAAGAAGTACTTGTGAACTTGTAAATTTGTATGAACGATATTTATTAGTACGTAAAATCTTATGAACCGTTGTTTTAGAGATACCTAATTCGCGAGCAATTTGTCGAGATGACAGTGGGATTTACTTCAACTAAAGCACATACTCGAATTTCTATATCGCTTACATTCTTATCCGGAACAACTTTATTTTTATTATTTACTAAAGAAAATGTAGTTTCAAATCGATTAACGGTCCTACGAATGGTGCTTGCATTGGGAATTTGACTTTCGGGGAAATTAGCTGCAAATAAATCCCGAGTTACTTCCGCGGAATTACCACCGTAAAAGTGTTTAATCATGAAGAGTTTTTGCTCCGGCGTATAGTACTCCATTTTTAAAATAACCGTTATCTACCTACCAACAACGCGTTTTATTAAATAGTACGAGCGAGTAGTTCTCCCGACGAAATATAAAATGCATCTGACACGCACGTGTGCGAGCGACGGCTCTGCGCCTGTGCGGCGACAGCGTAGAAATGTGGATTTCTTGGCAAATACGAGTGCATCATAGCAATATGCTAATGTAATCCAGTCGAATATTCCGTATACTTCTTTACCGTTCTAATGCACGGATACCTCTGTTTATCTCGCTTACACTACAGGATCGCTATAATGCGGACGCAGGCGGACAATTGGTATATACGTATAATAGATGGGTACCTCGCATGTAATTTCACGCGGCACGAACACAGTTTCAAACCTTTTAAAACTGGTGGCGCGTAGCGTTAGTCAGCAAGAACTATTTCCAATACGCGGGAGATTTGATATTATTTACAATTAAGAAATTTATTGTTTAATTTTTTTTTGCACTTAAATGAATGGGCATAGAAAATAAAATAAAAATTAGAACGAAATCGTTTATTGTGCGCACATAAATACATAACTATACAGTACAAATATTTGCAATACATAAATATATAAATAACCACAAATTAAAATAAATCGCTTACTTAATACTACTTAACTAAATATATAAGTAATAATAAGGAATAATTATCATAATAATAAATAGTAATCATTGTAATTCAATTAAATTAAGATCATGTCATGAAATTTGTAAATCACCTGTCACATTTTGTATTGTATACATTCCGTGATTGACAAGGGATCAAATTTGATACGGATTTGCTCATGTTTTCTAACGCTTCATGCGGCTTGGTCATCATAAAATCCTCTATGCGGAGAACCTTGTCTTCTAGTTTTTTACAAATTTTTTTCAGGCACGCTTCGAGTTTTTTGAAAGATCTTGCTGCTTTATATAAGCTGATAGCTTTTGGTGCAAACTCCGTCTTTCTTCGCACCTGTTTTATTTGTAATTATTATCAACAATTCTCACCGCTTCATCGTAAATTGGGAATCTCCTTCGAACACTTTTTGTAGCAAAACATCCTTACGCGCAGCAATTCTTTAAGCCACCCATTATTGCAAATACGGATATTCACAATTATTACAGGCTTTTCACTCACAAATCACAAAGAGATAAAAATAATTTCAATCAATTGAAAACGCACAAATTTCAAAATGACGGATGTGTATAAAATTTTCAAAAAATGTTCTTTTGTTGTCGTTGACGACGCGTCATCATACTTCAATCTTAGTGGTCAAACAATCGATACTAGCGCCGAACCGTTAGTCAGCAAGTACTAAACCGTGCCTACAAGATACAATACAAGGTAAACAGCCGTGGTCAAACGTCTATGAATAGAATCTTACGAAAAGAGAAACTCTATCCTTCTCACTGTATAATATAGTTTTCTATAGTTAGTTAATCACCTAAGAATATTAGGTTAGTCATCTGTTAGTTGTAACCAGGCAGTTGTAATGACAATAAATAAACAGTGTTTAATTTTAGCTCCGAAGACGACATAATAATACATGGTGTATCAGGTGTAAATCTGTAAACAAACATGGAAAACTTATTCAGACCTCCAGAGCCCCTTGTTCTTGACGGCAATATTGCCGAAAATTGGCGTTGGTTTGAGCAAAAGTTTAACGTGTTTATAACGGCAACTGGATTTGATAAAGCCGAGGAAGGGAAAATAAGATAGCGGTTTTACTAAATGTAATTGGCGATGAAGCACTGGAGGAGCGATTATAAATTTTAAAAATAAAAAATATTCGAAGGTCACTGTTTGTCGTTTTTAGTTGAAAACGATTGCAAAGTAGGAAAATGACAATAATTATTCTTTTCAAGTTGAGAAATAAACAATTTTATTTTAAGCTGGAAACTTTTGATTTCTGTAAATAGCTTGTAGTGTTATATTTAATTTGTTGAGGTAATTTGTAATGTCCACAAGAAAAGCTAACTCGCTTATCCATTTAAAATTCGATAATTCTGGTATATTATTTCCTTTTTCTGTCAAAAACATTTCAATCTCGTCTAGCAACTCGAAAAATCTTTTTAAAACTTTCCCACGGCTGAGCCATTCGGAAAAATAAATGATATCTTCATATTCTGCGTCAATTTCATTTAAGAAATTCCGGAATGTTCGATGGTTCATACCGTTTTTGCGAATATAATTGATGAACTTTATAACAATATTCATAACATTTTTCAAATTTACAACTTTTGCGCAAAGTGCATGTTGATGAATAATACAATGAAGTTGTAGAGGAGGCTGTGTAATATTTAATTCTTTCGATTTTTTATTAATCATGCCTACCAAACCAGTATTGTGACCCGTCATGTTCTTTGCACCGTCACTTGTCACATTTTTTATTTTTCCCACTTGAGATCGTACATATTGAAAACATCTAATAGTTGCAAAAATATATCTTCACCTCTTGTATTCCCATGGAGGCTTTTTAATGCAGCTAGTTCTTCTGTTACACAAAATTGTTTATCAATTCCACGGATAAAAATCAACAATTGGGCGGTGCTAGTTATATCGTTGCTTTCATCAAGTGCTAGTGAAAAATACTCAAATTATGAAGAATTTTCTTTTAATTTATTAAACATATTAGTTGATATATTTTCAATACGTCGAACTACTGTACGTGCAGACAAACTAATATCTTCAAATTTTTTAATTTTTTCCTGACAAATTTCGTTAACAGCAGCCAAAATACATTTTTTAATGAACTCTCCATTCGTAAATGGTTTGTTATATTCAGCAATTAATTTCGAAATATGTGGCCAATGCTGAACTTTGTTCCTTACATTTTTTAAAAACGTTTTGTTGTACTTCTAATGATTTTTGTAAAGACTCAGTTTTATTTTGTCTGAATTGAGATTCAAATTCATCATATTCACTTTTGTATTTCGTGTCGTAGTGGCGACGCAAATTAATTGTATTATTAATAAAGAAATAATCAAAAGTCCACTTTTCATTAAATTCGCGGTTTTTCTTTTCTTGGTATTTTATTCATCTTTCCTACGATAAAATATGAATTATTTTACCAATAAATCAAAAATAACATGCATGTCTCATTACCTATTGTAGTGAAACGTCATGCGGTTGTCAATATGAACGTGTTTATGTGCAATTTGCACATATGAACATACAGTAGCAAACTGGCGAAATGAAAGAATGCTACACTTGCTAAGCGAGCCGTCGTATTCGCTGGGGAGTGGGGATTAAACTTGCGCAGTAAAATAGGTTTCCCCACTATGCTTCTGTTGGCGCGCATTTTTGTCGCCGGCCACATTTCGGCATGCTCACGCTCTAAGTTTGTTGATTCTTTCTAAAATTATATTGGTGCTTTGGCGGGCCGCGAAAAAGTGGCAAAGGGCCGCATGCGAGCCGCAGGTTGCCGACCCCTGTTTTAGAGTCTACTATTCCGTTTCCAGATTTCCCATTCTTAAGGACTCACACCGTATATACCGGATCATTGAAAAACTCGATTAGCGAATACGGTTCCTTATTACTGAGATCCACGGATGCGGACATAAATACGGATCTTGTATTTAATGAGTGCGCAGAAGCAAATGTATAATGCACATTATTTGAGAAAGCGACATGTTTTAGATATACAAAGATATACCAACCAAATATCGGCTCCTTTATTCTAAATTTGTTTTAGAAATTACATTTGTAAAAGTTTCAACAAAAACCATTGTTGTCACTTTGAGTATGGAAGTTTATAGTCGATGGTCTTGGTAAAACAGTTTTACTATCGACTGTAAGGTCTAAGAAAGACAACGATGGTTTTATCGGAACGTTTACAAATGTAATTCCTAAGAAAAAATTAGAATAAAAAAGGCGATATTGCTAAGAATCCTTCTGGGTTTTATTTGAAATACAACTTATAAAATTGGCACATAATAAATTGTATTTCAACCCAACATTCGTGATATGATGATATGAATATCAAACCAATACCTATATGCATTATAAACGATTATTCAACGTTTATTATACAAGATATGTATAAATTGTCGCAAAAACTACACGCAGCGATATTCTTCGTTAGGTTCTGAATAAAAATCTTAATGTCAAAATATCGTTTCATGCTTTGTTTGTTTCCACGAGGTTCTTGATGTTCAGACTTTTAGTGCATAGCTAAGTCTTCTCTTCGTTAGTACCCAACAGTTAGCTTCGATCTTAAATATCCCCAGTAATAAGACTATTCAGTTGGTTCTACTAAAAAACCTTCTTGGTCGCTGTCATGTTTGAAAAATTCAGCCGATCTATGAAAACAACATTTTCCGGTTTAATGTTTGCACCACAATCTTAAATAGGATTAAAAAAAGTGGCGACTTTTTAAAATATATTCTTTGGAGTGATGAGAGTATGTTTACCAGAGATGATGTATTTAATCCCATAATTTTCACCATTGGGCAGAAGATAATCCGCATGCCCTTCGAGGAACCAAAGGAGGTTTTCCGTAAACGTTTGGCTGGGCATAATAAAGTATCTACCAAATGTCTCTTGATGCCGATGTGTATCTCAATATATTGGAACAAGTTATTGACGAGATGCCATTGAACATACGCCATAACATTATTTATATGCATGATGGAGCTCCTTGGCACTATGCTCGTAATGTAAAAGAATAGTTGGATGAACACTTCCCACACAGATGGATTGGTCGCGATGGCCCTGTCTCATGGTCAGCGAGATCTCCCGATCTCCATGTTTTAGATTTTGTTTTTGTTTTGGGGTTTCATTAAACACAAGGTTTATGTAACGCCTCTTCAGGATGTTCACCAAGTCAGATCCAGAATTAACGCGTCAGTATTGGAAATTACACCGGAAAGACTCGAACAAGTAGTACAGGCGATATCTCGATTGCAACCATACTTGCACAGATAGTTTTCAATTCGAACAATTACGTAAATAATAGTGTCACACTGTCCCAAACAAAGAACTAATGATAAAATACACTGCCACTAAACATTTTTCAATATATATTATTTTGTCGATAAATAATTTGAAGAACAAATCATATCTGGCCTAATGTATAGAATTTAAAATGTCAGATTTGCCCATCTGATACTACTAATAACGAGTAAAATGTCAATGCAATTACAATAGTGTGCGATATTATTGACATTTTTCATGATGAAAGCATTTATATCAATGAATCAACACGGTTTCATGTCTGGAAGATCAACCACAACAAATTTAATTGGAGTGACACAGTTTATTAGTGAGACTCTGGATAATCGTCAACAAGTCGATGTTATTTATACTGATTTTGCAAAAGCTTTCGATACCATTAACCATACCTTGTTGGTTGCGAAGTTATCAAACTATGGTTTTACGCCTCAAGTTACGGATTTTATAGAATCGTATTTATGTAGTCGTACTTGCTACGGTTCTTATAACGGCTTTAGTTCTGCTTCGTTTGTTGCCACTGCAGGTGTACCGCAAGGATCCCATCTGGGTCCCCATTAAATTTCATGGAAGGTATTAATTACAAGCGAATATAATCATCAGGGCCCAGGATAGATGCGTATTACTATCGCTCACATAACACAGCGAGTAGAGCGTAGTACAACCGCCCAACTTAAAGTATTCACTAGAGATGAAACGGATATCCGGTTAGTATCCGGTATCCGGCCTATCCGGCTTAGTTTTACTATCCGGCCGGATACCGGACAGTAACTCAATATTCGACAAAAACCGTTTTTTCTTTATTGGGCTGAAAATTTTTATCAAATCAGCTAATAAACAGATTGGTAAAAGAAAATCCTGAAATAAAGAAGACGATATATAATCTTAGAAAAAGCGTTTATTATGTATATTGTCATGAAGTTAGTACTCAAAATTAACTAATGGCCAAAAGGTGTTGTGAGCTTCGCTAGTGACAGTTGAAGTTGATACTGCCTTGTCATGTCTGGTTCTTTTAGCAGGCGTTGCAGGTGCACTGTTGGAAGATTCATGGCAAGCCATTTCTATACATTCCAACAGGATTTTCTGTTGGGCTCTTTCAGCTTCAACAGCCCCAAAATAGCTTGTCTTAAACCTTGGGTCTAGGAATGTTGCAATTAGGTAGTTTGGATCTTGACCTAAGAGGCTGAAACGACTTTCTAATTCAGCGCTCAACGAGGCTCTCATGTGTGATACGTCAGGCGTTCTTTCTGCTGTTTTTTCTTTGTCTAAATATTTTTTTAATGTAGCAACATGTGGTATTACCTCGGATATGCAGGAGAGACCAGAACTCGTAATTTTTGTTACTTCCTCAAAAGGCTTTAACAGCTTTAAGCATTGCTCCGTCAAGCACCATTACTGAGGCGTTATATTAGTAAGTATATCGTGATTAGCCACATAAAGAGAAATAGCCCGTTTTTGTTCCAACAAGCGCGTTGCCATATAGAAGGTAGAATTCCACCTAGTGTTAATGTCTTGAGTTGATGCGTCAGTAAATTTAGTTCCTTTTGAATCAACAACAATTTTTCCTGAGCTAAGCCCGAATGATTAAAGTGAGTTATCAGATGTCTACCAGTGGCGATCATATCTAGTACTTCAAGGTAAAGCTTGTTCTAGAAGTCTTGAAAATCCGATTCTTTCCACGACAGATAACAGTTCATTATCCAATTCAATCATCTTAGTTATTAAATAATGATACCGTTTGGCCTTTGCATCGTTCACATCTAAAAGCAATTTCCTTTCAAACGATTCTGACAAACATAATTGTTTTTCTTTCGATGACGAAGACGTACTTTTGCCAGGAACAGCATCAACAACAGGGCGAGAAGGAGATTCAGCGGCTTTATCTTGAAACTTCTCTGAATGTTTCCAGATACTTGTTTTCACTATCCAATATTAAAAATTCTGTTAAACTGATTCGTATCTACCTCTACTTTTATCAGGAAGTAAACATTCTTCCAAAGGTTGAGCAGTTTTTCTCAATTCTGGCGGAATACAATAAAAAATCTTTTTTGTACTCATATTGCATAATAGTTCGCTTCCTTTTACGCACTAGCGTAAAGTCAAATTGATACATACCAAAGGGGTGCGATTCATGTGTTAGGGAATGGGGAACTATTAGGTCGCTCCCTCACAGGTATCTTGTGGTACTAACAGAGCTCTATTTCAGTCTTTCTATGTGGTTATTTCTTTCTTTTTGTTGTTGCTATGTAAAATAACCCTCGTTACTTATAAACGGTCCATTTGACGCGATTTTTAAATATTTAGGCTTCGTTTTGTGATCGCTTATTGAAATTCGCGATATTTTCGTATAATAAGTTTGTTTGTACGTTTCATTTTATCACACAATGTCGAAATGGAAAATACTTTATTAGGAACTCACTTCCAACTTAAAAATACCAGGCAATACGTGTAGTAATAAAACAGTTTGTTGCCAAACATTTAGTATTGTTTGTTTGGGTATTTAGCGGAACTTTCAAGAAAGAAACCGTTTTCTACGCATTGCAACTTACAACACGCGAAGAAGCAGGCTTACAATACTTGAGAAGGAGAGATTTTGTTGAAACCTTCGTAGATTTTGGAAAAGAACAGCAATTGTAATTGGCAGATCACTTATTAGTGTTTTTCGTAGAAGCTAACTACAGAAACTGGAAGCAACCACTGTTTTTTACTTTTCGTGAATGTGCAACACCTTTAAATCCATGTTGTATCCATTCCAGTGGCTACAGTGTGCGACCAAGATCGCACCAAGCGCCTGGTTTGCTTATTAACAGAGCGAGGAGCCCTTACAGAAATCGAAATAGTGAATATAGAGGATTCGATTTTGAAGTTGATCACCAAGAAATTATTCCTTTAATTATCAACATCTAATGAATCTTTTAACGGTACACTGGCCGAAATATTGACCATTAAACACATAACTTTAGGAGTCCTGCCCTATCATGCTGCCGTGGAGAATTTTATCTAACTCACTCGCAGCCATGGTATAAGGAATATAAACTCAACATGCAGTTTATTTTTAACACCCTTTGAAACAATTGCATTGTACAATTTCATGTCCAGAGCACGGGACAAAGTTAGTGGTTCAATTGTGCAGTTGAATTATACAATAGTTTCAAGCGAAGCAGTGGAAACATATTGAGGTGTCCTGTGATGGGTGGAGACTGTGGCTTGAAAACTATAACAAAAATCCAAAAGAAAAAGTGAAAAAATCCCTTACCACAACAATTAAAGATACAAATCTAAATACGTATTTCGGCAAGTAATAACCCTAGTGTTATTCCACTAGTGATTTCGTGGAGAGCATATCTTCCAAGGTTACCTTAGCCGAAAACACTACGTTTAACACTGCTCTTCACTTGTTTTTCTACTGAAAATGGCAACTTAGTTGCCGAAATACGTATTTAGATTTGTATCTTTAATTGTTGTGGTAAGGGATTTTTTCACTTTTTCTTTTGAATTTTTGTTATATCGAGGTGAACAAACCACACTGATGCATTCAGTGCTAGTCAGCGTGGTCTTGTCACTTTTTCGTGCAGCATTGGAGAATTAACTATCTGGTCCGTGCTTTGTTCATGTCATATAAATCAATTTGTTGACATTGTGAAATGACTGACAAATTCTAGACAACTTTGCTGATTTCGTTAAGGGTGGCAAAATAAACAGGTGCAATGAGAAATTTGTTCAACCACTTTTTCTTACCAATGATCATATGATTACATCTTCAGGAAATATTTTAGCTTCATATGCAAGAATATATATGTGCGTTTATTTTGCAAAACATTTCCTTTCAATTATTAAACAATGTGAAATTAGTTATAATAATTTAACCACAAATGCAGCAGCACCTGAACATTGATGCCTAACTCAAATAATACAATCAATGTACCAATAGTCATAACTTATTAGTTTACTGCCTACTGAACGATTTATTACCTAAGTTAAAAAAAGTTATTAGAAAATGTTGTTTTTACTTTGTTTTTTGCGAAAAACATCAGAACGTTCATACTTTTTTTATTATGTTAATAACATTCACATAGCACACCTATATGTTTACTTTGTGATTGTATTTTTGTTTTGCTATTTACGGATATGTAATTGATCGGTTTACACAAACTAGTTAGTATTCTGAATTTGTAATTTATTGTATTTTGTTTTACTCTTTACGTATCGTCATATTCCTGCAAGTAGTAACTAATTACAATTATTTAATTCTTCGAAGATTATTGAATTTCAATCTATTTTTATATTAAGCTAGAGTGAACAATGTTTGTCCAGTGTTTGTAGAGTGACTGTTTGCATGAATATAACCGTATTTATGTGCATCAGAAGTATACTGTACAAAGTCCATTTTATTATTTCTACAAATGAGCTAATTGAAGTTTGTGTGGCATTTTAACATAAGTACAACGAACTAGATCATTTTTGTTATCTTAATTTCTTTTATTGTAGTCCCAGTATTACATACTTTCAAAAACATATTAGTTGCCATAAAGCAAAAACATCAAAATTGTTAAAAATGGACTTCAGACACTATGATTCCTAGGTTTCTGTGTTGGAATGCCGAAGCCTGCTTTCAGAGTGAGATGTTCGTAGTTTTCCTTACTCCTTTTCAAATGACGAGCGACGTACACCCTAAGTCATATTCTGCATATACAGTTCATTTCTATTATTTTTGTTTTACTATTTACCTAATTTATGCTTCATTTCTTATATTTGCTTCTAAAAATGTTAAATTTAAAATGAATTTGTGTCCTTTAAGTTTTTATTTTACAACAAATAAACAGTGTCCCCGGATGAACTGAACAACAGGGAAAAAAAATTATTTGTACCTAACGAAAAAATGTCATTCTTAATAAAATATCTGGTTGTCTCTCAAATTTAGTTTCATGTTTTTGATTAAATCAGATTATCCTGTTATCCTCCATGACAACCTAATAAGTAAATCAAGTTACGTGTTATTAAAATTTGAAAGAACAGGTAGCGTACACTCACGGACACCCAAAATGTCCGGTCTAATGCGTACTCTAAATGCAGCGAGCTGTTCGGGTGCGTTCGGAAGTTTACCAGCACCCGCGCCTTCCCCTTGCCTTGCTACTATTCCGTTCTTTTGTGAATGACCCATATTTATGTATTATATTTGCTTCGTAGTGGTTTAGAAAGATATGCGGGTGTTAACACAATTTATACTTTTTCCTTGTTTTAATAACTAGTCATGGGTAGAAGGTTAGGCCACAGTGATTCAAAAGTTCAAACGCGAAAAGTGATTGTGAGTTTGGTAAATACGGATATGTCAGTTAGAAATAGCTAATGTTTATTTATTCGTTTAAAACTTGGTTAATTGTTGTTTACTTCTGCGGTGGTATAATTCTTATATTGTTTATGAAATCCCAATAAATTGTTTAAGTAGTATTACATTTAAGCAATATGATTAGGGGTTGCAATACCGACCTGCTTTACCAAAACCAATAATATTAAACTAATATGAATACCGGTATTTTGGTATATTCTGTATTTAAAATATTAAGACAAAATGTTATACGCTTCTTCTTATCGGCTTTTTATTGTAATAACAAGTTTTTGTCGGCATTACCGCCAACTCCAGGTATCTGATTGTGACTAATGAAATTTTTTGTATATTGAATAGAGGTTTCGTAATCTGTATCGCCTTTATTTTGCACAAATGTGGAAAGACATACAGTTTTTGTTCTGACGTCTACCGTCGGCAACCTTTGTCCAGTATATTATTATTATTGTATTAATATTAAATCTGTTAACATTCTTGATATTAAGAAGTAAAACATAGGTCTGTAGTTTCGGTCAAAGTCCGGAGTAGCATCTAAATGTGTTTGTTTTTTTCTTAATTTCAGCGTTATAGGATGAAATAACAACTGTTGATTTTTAATGAAATGTGGACTGTATATTGTTTGTTTTATGCCTTTATTAATACTCTCTACAGAACGCGTCTTGTTAGCGTCATCTTTTTTATGCACACTACATACCAACTGTCAAAACTTAATGTCTAAGGTTTTCACTTATCT
The DNA here is from genome assembly GCA_949128085.1 of Cetonia aurata. Classification (NCBI taxonomy): domain Eukaryota; kingdom Metazoa; phylum Arthropoda; class Insecta; order Coleoptera; family Scarabaeidae; genus Cetonia; species Cetonia aurata. The sequence continues at coordinate 21,977,118 of OX421889.1, read as the reverse complement.
GCGCATGCGCGTTTTATTAATAGTAATCTTAACATACTCCCCGCCTTTGCAGGGACTGCAAATAATTTAGTATAATAGTAACAAATGAAATTAACTGATTTTGAATTTTAATTACATTATTCACTATTGTCTGTGTCAACGGGTAACGGACAGACTTTGTAAGTTGCACGTTTTGTAACACCATTATTTGTCTTGATGGACAATACTCTACATATGTTATCACTTCCTGCGTGTGTAGCGATGATACGACCTAGTTTCCACTGCAGTGGTAATGTGCCAGGATCTTTCAAAAGCACCAGGCTTCCTATGGAGATGTCCTTCTGCTTGGTTTTCCATTTTGTCCGTTGCTGTAGTTCCGCGATATAATGTGTGGACCAATCCTTCCAGAAACGCTGTGTTATTCCCTGTAGTAATTGAAGTGTGTTGAGTCGATTCATTGGCTGTGTGGCAACATCTGGATCTGGTATACTTGTTGCCTTACGTCCAATTAAGAAATGGGATGGTGTTATTGGGTCAAAGTCATTGGGAGATGAAGAAAGAGGATATAAGGGTCTGGAATTTAATATTGATTCAATTTGACATAAAACTGTTAGAAAATTTTCAAATATGATTAATGTGCCCCTTATAACCCTTTTTATGTGATATTTCACTGATTTAACCCCCGCTTCCCACAATCCACCTTGATGTGGACTGTATGAAGGAATAAACTGCCAAGTAATGTTTTCAAGTGAAGCAGCAGCTGTCAACGATTGGGAATTTTGCAATAAAAACTTGCCAAGATCACGTAACTCTGACTTAGCACCAACAAATGTTTTTCCATTGTCTGAATAAATGTGACTAGGCATTCCTCGTCGTGCAACAAATCTACGCAAGGTAGCTATGAATGATTGAGTTGTTAAGTCACTAACTGGTTCCAAATGAATAGCCTTTGTCGTGAAACAAATAAAAAGACAAAGATAGCATTTTATTGTTTTTCCACCTCTCCCAGGTCTGGTTTTAATTTGGAATGGACCCGCGTAATCCACACCAGTCGTGAAAAATGGATATACTGGTTCTAATCTATGTTTAGGCAAATTTCCCATTTTTTGATTTGTGCTTGTAGGATTAGCCTTGAAGCACGTTATACACTTGTGGACTACTGTTTTTGTTAAGTTTCTACCACCAATCGGCCAATATTTTTCGCGAATGGACGCTAATACCTGCTGTGGACCAGCATGAAGTAATCGTTTATGTTCATATTCTACAAGTAATGTTGATAAAGTGTGTTTACCTGATAAAAGAAGTGGGTGTTTCTTGTTGAAATGAAATTTTGAATTTTTTAGCCTACCACCTACTCTAATTAAACCTTCTTGATCTAAAAATTGTGATAACTTGACAAGGTTTCCTTTTAGTATATCATTACCCTTTGTTAATGTATTTAACTCAGTTGGAAATGAATCCAATTGGGATAATTGAACCAATCTTTTCATAGCACCATCAAGTTCTAAGATTGTTAATGCACTAGTTTTTCTTTTCTCAGATGTTCTACAGTTATTAATGAAGCGCAAACACCAAGCCGTAATTCTGTTTAATTTATTAAATGAGCTAGTAAAACTAAAGGGAAAAACTTCATTCTTAGTGATTACATTTGAAATTATAGATGTTATCTTGATATCTGGCAAATTTTCAAAATTTTCCTTAAGTTGCTGAATAGGCCACTTTTCTTTTGACAATGTTAACCAAAGAGGCCCATCCCACCAAATTGATTCGTTTAATCTGTCAGCATTGATTCCCCGTGATACTAGATCAGCGGGATTGTCCCTTGTATTTATATAAAGCCATTCTCCCACATCAGACAATTCTTGTATTTCTGAAACACGGTTTGCGACGAAAATATTTAAATTTGCAGATGACATACGTATCCAATTTAATGCAATTGTAGAGTCGCACCAATAGTAAATATTATTTATTGTAATATTTAACGATGTTTTTACCTTTACTACCATCCTAGCTGCCAATAATGCCCCACACAGTTCCAACCTAGGAATTGTCAACCTTTTCACCGGAGCAACCCTTGATTTTGCAAATTAAGCGTAAATATACACAGGTGCCGTATGCCCTTTCTGATGCGTCCGAAAAGGCATGCAACTCCAATACAATAAAATTCGAAATTGCTACAAATCTTGGTATTCGTACATTAGTAACATGATTTAAAGACATTTTAAATTGATTCCAGTTAGTGTATAAATCATCTGGTAGTGAATCGTCCCATCCAATTTTTCTTAACCATAATTCTTGTAACATGACCTTTGCCTTAATGATAACTGGACCTAATAACCCTAAAGGATCAAAAATCTTTGATACTGAAGATAACATTTCCCGTTTTGTTTTATCTGGTGTAACCTTAATATCGCTAATATCATATTTTAGTACGTCTGTATTTGAATCCCACACGAGTCCTAACGTCTTTTTGTTGTTTTCATTTAAGTATAAAATTGTGACATTCTCTGCAGTTTTTAAATTTGCATTAATTTCTTTACTATTTGTCATCCATTGTCTTAATATGAAACCCGAATTTTCTAACACTAATTTTAAATTATTACACAAATTAATTGCTTCATCAATTGTATCAGTACCCGTTAGTAAATCGTCGACGTAGAAATCATTTAAAATTACATTCGATGCAGATGGAAACTTATGTGCATTTTTATACGCCACCTGATGCAAAGCCCTAATCGCTAAATAGGGAGCTGACGTTGTGCCGTACGTAACAGTATTGAGAGTGTAATGTGACAGAGGTTCTTCGGGATTTTGCCTCCATATTATGCGTTGATAATTTCTTTGATTAGGATTGACTAGTACTTGGCGATACATTTTTTCTACATCAGCTGAAATGATATATTTGTGGCATCTAAATCTTATTAAGATATTAAACAAGTCCTGTTGTATTACAGGTCCGTTATACTGAACATCATTCAAAGATAGGCCGTTAGTAGATTTTGCTGAACCGTCAAATACGACACGCAATTTAGTTGTTGTACTCCCTTGTTTCAAAACGCCATGGTGTGGTAAATAATATGAATTTGCTAATTGTTCGAGAGGATCTAATATCTTAGTCATATGCCCTAGTTGCTCGTATTCTTTCATAAAACTAACATATGAGTTTTTAAATTCTATATCGCGTGTAAATTTTCTTTCTAAATGGTCAAACCGTGACGTGGCCATTTGTAAAGTGTCACCAAAATGTATTTCTCGATCCTTGAACGGAATGGAAACAACAAATCTACCGTTATTTTCATAAATTGTGTTTAAGAAATGCTGCTCACATGCCTTTTCATCACTTGTAAGCGGTTTACCCTTGCTGTATTCTTCAATTTCCCAAAACTCCTTTAATTGCTCTTGTACGTCAATCGTTTTTACAAAATTACAAGTTACTACATTATTGTTTATGTTGCTATATGTAAAATTCCCGGCAAATACCCACCCTAATAATGTTTTTTGAAGTAATGGTTGTTGATTATTTACTTGAAACCTTTCATTGCAAATTAAGTTCCAAAATACGTTTGCCCCCAACAATATATCTATTTTATCAGATTTATAAAAATATTTATCTGCAAGTTTGATATTCTCAGGAATTTTAAAATGTGTTGAATCGTATGTCGTATGTGGTATATTTTCTGTGATTTTCTCTATAACATAACATGAGATTTTACATTTGTGAGGATATTGTAATGAGTGCACAGAAAGTTCAGTTTGTTGTGTTATTAATGATGCGTTTTGGTTAATACCCATAACCTTTGTGTTAATTTGCTTCGTAATCAAACCTAGCCTTTTACAGAATTCATTTGAGATAAAACTGCTTTCTGATCCTGAATCTAATAATGCTCTCCCAACCTGAAAGTTTCCGTAATTATCCTGTACCTTTACAATAGCGGTTGATAACATAACACAGTTTAAATCAGTAACCCCGCAGTTCGCTGATATATTGCTGGTAATATTATTTACTGTTTCGTCAACCTCTACCTTAGCAGGAACCGAATTTTCTCTTGTGTTTTCATAATGTAATAATGTATTATGTGTTTTATGACATTTTTTGCACTTGCTTGCATTACAATCTGTGCTATAATGATTTTTCTTTAAACAATTTATGCATAATTTCAATTCCTTGATTTTAGTAGTTCTGTCGTGCGCGTTTAATTTAAGAAAATCTGGACATGAATAAATAAAGTGTTTTGAATCATCACAAAATGTACATTTAATTTGTTTATTTCCTTTTGTTAAAACAAAACTGCTTGTAGATGATATATTATTTTTAGATGGCCTATTAATACACTGCGAGTACTTTTTGTTGTTTTGTTGCTCTAATGACTCAAATAGTTCGCACCTACCCTTCAAAAATAATTTAATATCATCTATTGTTGGAAGTTCCTCATTTAATCGTGATATCTCCCACTCCCTTTTGGTTTGATCGTCTAATTTAGATGATATCATATAAACTAATAAAGCATCCCAATGTTTAATTGGTTGTCCTAACGTCTCCAGCGCTAACAAATGTTTAGAATGATCGTCCAAAAGCCTACGTAATTCTGTAGCTGTGGCGTGTTTTACACTGCTAATATTGAAAAGAGATTTTATGTGATTATTTATTAACAACTTTTTATTTTCGTACCGATCACACAGTAACCTCCATGCTATTGGATAGTTATTGTTGCTGATTTCTAATGATCTTATTATTTGAGCTGCTGAACCATTCACACTAGATTTTAAATAATGTAATTTTTGCACCTCGTTTATTGATTGATTTTCATGAACAAGTGAAGTGAATATGTCTTTAAACTCGATCCATGCTTCATAGTTGCCATTAAATGTTGGTAATTGAATGGTTGGTAATTTTACATTATTTAATGATGTGTTTTCATTTGTTTCTGAATGACTCGAATGTGTGTGTGTGTTATCGTGCTTTTGTAAAATTTCTTTCGCGCAAACGATTGTCTGAATATAATCCTGCTCTGCCGTCTCTCTTTCAACATATTGCTGTTCAATTACGTTATCTTCGCACAATGCTTCTATTGACGACTGACGCTGCAAGAATTCCCCGTAATGTGTCTCATATTTAGATATCCTTTCACGTAATTCTAATAATTCCCTATTATTGAATGCTGCTTTTTCATTTACCGAATTTAGATACTTTTTAAATACAGTAAGACTATGTTTTATGCCACCACGTTTTCGCGTTAATGTTTTAATATTCGTTGGCATCGTAATTAAATGAAACAATATTACGTAAATTTGTGATTGATTCTGATGAGAAAAGATTGGAGGGATAGAAAGGAACTAGACGTAGCAACTCACCCCGTTGCAACAGCCTTGTTCTCGATGATGTGCCGATGTGTGAATTGATGTGTACGTGTGTACCCCAATTGCGTATGTGTTCTGGATCTGCTCTTTCCGTCCGACTCTGCCTTCCGATTGCACTTGATTCCGTATCCGGTTCGATGGACCAAAACTTATGTTGATTTTTAATGAAATGTGGACTGTATATTGTTTGTTTTATGCCTTTATTAATACTCTCTACAGAACGCGTCTTGTTAACGTCATCTTTTTTATGCACACTACATACCAACTGTCAAAACTTAATGTCTAAGGTTTTCACTTATCTGCGCATGCGCGTTTTATTAATAGTAATCTTAACAACAACAAAGAATAAAACTATCAATAAAATTGAAAAGGAGAGAACATAATTGATTTCTTTATTTAATTTCAACATTAACCAAAAAAAAATGTCTTTCTGACATACATAAAGCCATCCCAAGCGATCTTACGACGGGGATTTTTCATACAACCACATAGTTATATGTAAAACGTAAATAGTTGCTTGGTAGTAATATAATTACTGACATATGAGAAATTAGGTACGAAAGAAATCTTCGATCCCCTTTGTGCTTATTTCATATCAAATTCGTCGTCGTTCAAGGTTTCGATGTTTTGATTTTCGGTGGACGACTACCTGCAATATTACATAATCCATCTCGCCGGCGCGCGGGCATCGGCCTTGGGAATTTATTGTCGCTTCGTTACCGAAAATCGTGAAAAATCGAAATTTCGGAAAAGATTTACGCGTATACCCCTATAGGCCTAGCGGACCTATTATTTATTATTTTTATTATATTTTCATGTAAAATACACTTTATTTCATTATTAGTTTGACTTATTTTTATTCACCTTGAATTTCTTAAGAAATAAAATCCGTTAAAATCTGTAATACACCAACACGTTCCTTTTTGCCCTCTAATTAATATTTTGCAGAAAGTTTAAATATTTTTCTATGCCAAAATGCTTTACAACTGATTCAAGTTTAATTATAATTTCCGTAATAAAAAATAACCTTTGTAATTCTGCTGAACTATAATGAAAAGAACGTCCGAATGCTAAATAAGATAAAAGATAAGTGACGAAACGTTTATCATCCTTAAAAACATAATCATACATCACATTTTCACCAAGAGAATACGTAGTTCCCCTCAACACATCTACTTTCTTTCCGGGAGCCTACTAAAATTCGCATAAGCGAATAACCGGCTGCCGCGGCGTTGGGAAAGAGAGTGACGGGGTGGGTGTTTTGCTCCCGAGTATATCCGAACGGACCATTGCGCTTACACTGTGGCTTAGACCGGACATTTTGGGTGTCCGTGAGTGTACATGACAGAAAAGAGAAAGGATACACGATGAAGTAGATACTACAATACTGGCTTTAGATTCTGTAGAAACATGTCCAAAATTATCCTATTATTATTACTTATTAGGTTGTCATGAAAGATAACAGGATAATCTGATTTAATCAAAAACATGAAACTTTTGTGTTTTTGTAATTTTCTCAGCTGCTAAAAACAATTTTTAGATTTTTGTTTCAGAATTGGTGGTTTTCAGGCATGCAAACATTTTTTTATAAAGAGTGACATTTTTTCGTTAAGCTACAAATAATTTTTTTTCCCCTCTTGATCAGTCCATCCAGGGACAGACTGTATTATGTTTATATATTTACATATGTTATTGACCATAGAAACTAGTATTCTGTATATTTAATTTATTGTATTTTTGTAATATTAATACATATATTTAAGAAAATGTCAGTTTTTTATTTATAAAATTCTAAATATAAATGTAAAGCACCAATTCACATTATATCGGTATTCAAACTTCGCGCCATAATTTTAGTACCACAAGACGACTGTCAGGCGGCGTAAAACGCGGTCCTAGGTAGAGAAGATTAGTCCTAGGCATGGGGTAGTAACTTAAATGTGTTCAAACGTCCCAGCGGTGCAAGTTCCCGCAATACTCTATAGATGGGAGCGAAATACTATATCTTCAGTAATATTTATGAAATAACTACATATATTACTTGTTTTTTTCATCTTGTCATCTTGTTGTTGACGCACGTGTCAAATTTCTTTTCTATAATAATATCCTATAATATTAATATCCGCTGTTTTAGTTTTATTTTTTTAAAGTATTTCTTACGTTTGGAAGTGTTTTTTTGTATTTATAGAAAAGACTTTATTTTGAGATTTCGTTTTCTAAAGTAATATATTTGTAAGTATATTGCACTATATTATATGTAGCTATACATTTAATCCTGGAATAGTAACTATACGTCTTTTGGACGCATATTTACATGTAAAAGTATATATAAAATGTTGGTGTTTCATCGTTAAGAATAGCCAAGCAACTCTGATTTACGATATTTTCGCAAATATGATGCAGAATGATTCCAGAACTGCAATCGTATTTTCTTCTGCGCAAACGACACTTACTTAAAAAAAAAAAATACGCGGCATACAAAGTGCACAGATGCAAAATTTCATTTTTATCAACAAAAATCCATTAAAAAGGAGGTCTAAATTGTTGCAAGAATCTTCAAGAATAAAACATCTAAAAATAAAAAATTAAAAATTACCGCCTTTGTGAATAGTTCCCGCAAAACTCATTAGATGGCGCGAACGTTTCTATATACAAAAGATTCCGCTCTATACTAACCCTTCTCTATGGTCCTAGGTTAGCCGGGAGAATCACCATTCTTGTCAGGTTATTCTATGGATTACCCCATTCACTACCATGGTTAATGTCAAATTTTCCTAGACGCCGCGCAACTACGACTTTAGCATATTTATTATCTATGACTTTAGCGCTAAAGCGTTAGTCCGCTCGAACTAACGAAACTAAGGTTTTGCTATATAACATTAACAGAATACTGGCAAAAGAGTTTCTGGTCGTGTGTTACACACTATTTTTTGCGTCGACAAACCTTAATTTTATTGAAAATAATGCAAAAAGTATTGAGACTAGGGAGTTAACAGTACAGGTCGGCAATACATGTTACGTATGAATTTTGAATTTGAAATCGGGGTTAAGATACCTTAGTATTTTGACATTTCAACTTGCTTGGTAGTTTTGATACATATTCATCAATAATAAGGGCAATGGAGGTCTCAGCTCATTTTACATAGGTTGTGCAAAAAGTTATTAACAATTGCCTGTAAAATCTTTCAAAAATTGAATCGGGAAGAATATGAATTAACTACGAGATTGTGTAACAAAAATTCTGTCATCGAATCTACACTTATACACTGAAATGTCGGTAATTCGAATATAGTATTTCCAACCTTCAGTGATCTTTTGCCGGCCTATAGGGCGACCAAATAGATTTGAGACCCGGAAAATACGAGAACTAATTGTCAACCTCTTTACCCCACTCACCCGTGCACCAATTTTTTTCACGTTTGACAGTGAAGTACAGTCCCGTCCCGTTTGTTTACTGGTTTGTTGTTTGCGTTTCGCTATCTATCTATTATTTATCTCATTTTAATAATTTTTTTATATTAAATAACAGCTTTTGTGAAAGCCATCACGGTCAAGCAACAATAGTGCGGCGGTGAGAAATGTATAACCTTACTTTTTATGTGTGTGCTCAATATATAAATTTCAGCTATACCAAAAGGATGATGCTGGACAAAGGTGAATTATGGCTCATGCTGGGGGAAGTATGCGTTTCATTGAGGGAGGTTTACTGCTATTTAAATCCAAAACTGAAAGTGGCGATTACCATGACGAAATGAATTCTGAAAACTTTGCAAAATGGTTCACGACAGTTCTCATTTCAAAACTTACCAAGTAATTCAATTATTGTAATTGACAATGTATCTTATCATAGTGTCCAGCTTAATAAAGCACCAATAGCTTCATCGAAAAAGAGTGAAATTGTGTCGTAGCTGCATTCAAAAAGAGGTTTTAATACGTCAGTCATTCGAAGAAATTACTCCAGATTTATGGCAGGCCGAAGTGTGAACATGTCAAACGAATTGAAAAAGAATATAAAGGAGTAGAACGTGTTGTAGATTACTATTTTTTATTTAATAAAAAATCTCTTTATAACTGAACTTGTTTATTCTATACTAAAAAATACCTTCTATTGTTTTTTAATATTGTCTTACAAACTCCTGTTTACTATGCTGTCTGGCGCCATCTTTGAGACAAGTATAATTTTTAAAAAGTTATATACTCTTTAAATTTTCCGGGGGGTTTTCGTTCTCGTTTCGATCTTCTTCTGGTTTCCTCTTCCTTTCCTAGAGATTCCTTATTTGGTTCTGTAGAGTCTGACACGTTTCTTTCTATATCTACTCCAGTGTTTTCTTTTCTCTCCGTATCCCTTTTCTTCTTTCCTTGCGTTTTCCTCTGTTGTTTTGGTAGGTTTTGCCGTTTCGTGCTGATTTGGTTTTTTTACGTATAATGAATCTTCTTTCCCTGTTGCTTGTTGGGTGCTTACTTGAGGCTCTATTTCTTTAGAGTTGTCTGTTTTAATGTTGATAATATTTCTTCGATAGGTGTGCCCATTAACATTTATTACGTACGAATTTTCATTTAACTTTTCTTCGATTCGGCCCTTTTTCCATGTTTTATCTTGTTCCGGGTTTTCTGGTTTTCCTATTTTCAAATCTGGTAATTTACTTGTGTTTTTGTCATAGTTAAGTTTGGTACTTCTTTTTTTCTGTTCTATTCTTTCCCCTACATCTGTTCTTATTTTATGTTTGTAGTTTTGTATGGCTGCTGGAATACCTGTCCGAGTTTGTCTTGCAAAAATTCTCTGTGCTGGACTATATCCAATAGCGTTCGGAGTGTTTCTTAAATGCAAAAGGCTGTACCAAAGATCTTCTTTGCTATCATTACATTTTCTTACTAATTTCTTAGACATTTTTACAGCGGATTCTGCTTTGCCATTACCTTGTGGATGATGTGGAGAAGGCGTCACATGTCACATTTCTGGCAGAATTCTTTAAATTCATAAGAAATAAAATTTGTTGCATTATCTGTACATATCCTGGTCGGTATGCCATGTTTGCTGAAATTCCATTTACAACATTTGATAAGTGATTCTGGTCTCAAATCTTTTAAAATATCTAGTTCAAAATAATCTGAATAATGATCTACTGTTACCAAATTTTTTTTCGATTTTCCCTCGAAATCCGTTGTAAAAACATCCATCGAGATATATTGAAAAGGAAAAACGGGTATTTCGTGACTGTTCATTGGTACTTTTTGTTGATTGAATATTTTAAGCAAATACTGCATTCCTTAACTTTGTTTTTAATTTCAGTCGTCATGCCTGGCCGAAACAGGTTTGATTTTGCTAAGTTTAAGGTTACATCTGTGCCACTATGACTGATATGTACTTTTTCCACCATTGTTCTTCTTAATTTGTATGGTACTAATACTCGGTCTCCTCTATAAATTATGCCATCTTGAATTGAAAGTTCATGTCTATAGTGATTGTAAATGGTAACTGATTCTTATCTTCAGGCCATCCGGTGTTTATATATTTCATTAATGTTTGTAAATCGGGGTCTTTTTAATGCTTTGTTTATAATATAGACAAGAGATTAAGGAAAAAAAAAACAAAACAACGGAGCAAAAATGCCTATTACAAAAGAGAAGCTCGCAGCGCTGATAGAACAACAAGCTACAATGATCAAGTTATTGAATGAACAACTACAAAATACGAAAACGAATACGGTAAATATCCCATGGCCAGACCAGTAGATGTCGAAAGAGGAGATATTTCTCAAAATTTTGGAAACTTTGTTCTAAGTTGGAAGGATTATATGGTAGCTAGCAATATGGACAAATGGTCACCTACTGAAGAGGATAAGAAAATAAAAACATTTTTTACTGCGTTAGGTAACAATGGGCTTACTAAATATAATCGATTTCAGTTAACAACAGAAGAACAAAGAAGCATAGATAGAGTCATGTGAAGCTATACGAAAGAAACTAACTAGTAAGAAGAATGGCATTTACGATAGAGCGATGTTCAACAGCTGTAACCAAGAAAATGATTGTTTTGATGAGTATTTATTAAAACTACAAAAATTAATAGCGAAATGTGAATTTGGTAATTTGAGACAGATTTATTAAGAGACAGAATCGTACTTGGAATAAACAACAAAGATTTAAGAAAACGATTAATGGCAACATCGGACGTAACCTTAGAAAAAGCAATGGACATGTGCAGAATCCATGAGATTACAAATAAAAGATTATTGGACATAAAGGATACAGATGAAAGGGTAAATAAAATACATCTTAAGGAATCCAAAAACTCAAGGAGTTGTTTATTCTGTGGTGATAAACACGAGTTTATCAAGGGAAAATGTCCAGCGTACGGTAAAACATGCAATATTTGTAAGGGAAGGAGTCATTTTGCTAAAGTTTACAAAAAGAAACATAACAATAGAGAATATAAGAAGAAAAGTTCTGCTGATAGCAAATACAAATCCAGAGTGAAGAAAATAAATCAAGATGAGAATACAGAAGATTCTGAAGATGAAGAAAATATATATAAAATAGACAAGGTCATTGATAATAAACAATAGGTGGAGGATCATCAGATGTGAAATGGACACTGGAGCAACAGTTTGTGTAATTGGAAAAGATAACCTCAGAAAAAGCTTTGGTGAGAACATAATCATTAAAGAATCGAATCACAAGTTACAAGACTTTGGCGGATCAAAAATACCACTTATTGGAGAAACTTATTTAAGATGTAAAGTTAAAGAGAGAAAATTTGAGATTAAATTCGTTGTGGTCGATGTTGATCACGAACCTCTTTTATCTGCAAAATGTTGTAATGTTTTAGGTTTAATAAAGTTCTGTAACGTTATTCTATCAGAAAAAAATGTAGATTTTTACAAAAAAAAAAAAAGAAAATTTGATAGAGAGGTATACAACAGTTTTTAATGGATATGGAGAATTATCTGGTGAAGGCAATATAGAAATAGACAATACCATAAAACCAGTTATACAAACAGCAAGACGAATTCCAGTGGCACTCAGAAAACGATTAAAAGAAGAACTAAATAGATTACAAAAAGACAAAATTATAGAGAAAGAAGAGAATTATACAGAGTGGGTAAGTAATATTCTTATAGTAAGAAAAAAGGATAGTTTTAGGATTTGCTTAGACCCAATACCATTAAACAAAGCATTAAAAAGACCAAATATGCAGTTCACAAGCATAGAAGAAATCCTACCAGAACTAGGAAAGGCAAAGGTGTTTTCTACTGTAGACACAAAGAAAGGCTTTTGGCAAATAAAGCTAAATGAAGAAAGCAGTAAACTGACGACATTCTGGACGTCCTATGGCAGATACAGATGGAAAAGACTACCATTTGGAATAAAATCAGCACCAGAAATCTTTCAACTGAAAATGTAGAACCTACTACAAGGACTTAAGGGAATTGATATATTAGCTGATGACATTATAATCTATGGGTCTGGAGACACAGAATTAGATGTAATCAGAGAACACAATGAAAATTTAGAAAATTTGCTAAGAAGACTAAAAGAAAACAACTGTAGGCTAAACAAGGACAAATTGAAACTCTGTAAAAGTGAAGTAAAATTTTATGGACATTATTTAACCTCAAATGGACTAAAACCAGATGACAGTAAAGTACAAGCCATTCAAAATTACCCGCCACCAGAAGACAAGAAAAGCTTACTACGATTTTTAGGAATGATTAATTACCTAGGCAGATATATACAAAATTTAAGCTAAGTAACTAGCAAGTTAAGACTGTTGACACATAACAATGTGAGATGGAATTGGAATACAGAAACAGAAGAGGAATTTAATAACATAAAGAAGATTATTTCAAATATAGACACATTAAAATATTATAACAGAACGTAATAGACTTCATGAAGAAGTGAATGAATTTATCATACGGCTAAGTGAATCAGATAGTGAAATGGAATGGACGGACTCTGAAAGTAAACTTTAGCTTTTTGTATTTGACAGATTTATTATTTAAGTTTTTGATTTCGCACATATTGGTTAATACACAATACCTTTTATAATTATTTAATATCAAACGTCGTTATAAATATATCTTATTTATAATAAATACATAATTTATTCTATAGCCATAACCAATGCTGTAACGTAAACATATAATAAATATGATAAATTGCAATACACATTTCACTTCATTTTATTGGTTGATCTTCACATTATAGTAGGTACGTTTGCATATCAAGAAACAGTATAATCAAATATAATACTATAACAAAAATCCCAAAAGAAAGGTGAAAAAATCCCTTACCACAAAATTAGGCTAATTTTGTGGTAAGGGATTTTTTCACCTTTCTTTTGGGATTTTTGTTATAGTTTTCAAGCCACAGTCTCCACCCATCACAGGATAATACTATAAATTAATGTTGTTCGATCTGTTACGAACTCAAATTTTTAGGTTAGAGAAATTAAAATTTTGCGCGGAAAACCGTTCGATTCGACTGTGCTGCTTCAGGTTTCAATTCTACTTGGTGGTACTATAAGCCGAAAGATTGTATGTTTCCGGCCGATTTACAGTAATGCAAAATCAGTGTTTCTGGCGGGAGGCGCAAAAATAACTAATAAAACACCTAACCCTTCTCTATGTAAAACACTAAACTTCACCGATTTTATTTTGAAATATTCCATGTCAGTTGTGACGTTTACTTTATTTTATTTTTTTACATTAATAGTAAGGTGTGCATCCCTTAACACTTGATTTTAGACCGACTTCAATCTCAGTGATAATATGAATCTTGTTACGTTCGCCACGATCCTTCTGGTTACCAAAGTGACGATCCAAGACGACATGCTGAAGGTGCTGCACCTCGCGTCGTTCCACTCTTCATTCCCACCAGAGAGGCAGTCTAAGCTCCCGCGGCATGGTATCGCGCGCATCCAACATTTCGTTAAACACCAGAAGGCAACATATCCGTCGACAATCTTTATCGATACGCAGGATTGGTTTACGGGGTCTATCTACTACAGTGTCCACAGGGCTAACATTTGCACGGCATTCTATAATATATTGCCTGTAGACGTCATAGGTGTTGGACATGAAGAGACGAACGCCGACAGAACGGAAGAGGTAAGAGCACAGATATTCACCGACTTTATGCTATCTATAAAGGATAAAACCTTGCTCTGTGCGAACTGTGAGATCGAGGAATCTTCCCCTTTGCATGATGTCATCAAGAAATCGACGATACTAGAGGTGAAAGGCTTGGAACAGAAGGTGGGTGTTACTGCTTTCCTCCGTAAGGCGCTCGTCTGGAAGATGAGTAGTGTGATGACTATTTCAGATGAACTGAGAGCAGTCAACAAAGAAGTGGAGGAGATGACAAAAAACGATATTAAAATAATCATAGTTGTAGCGCACGCGCAAGCATCATTCACTAAGGACTTAGTGTCAAAGTTCAAAGATGTTGATCTGGTAATAGGAGGTCATACACATCAACTACTGTACAATGGTAGGCCCCCAAGTGGCGACCACGCTGATGGTGATTATCCGCTCGTAGTGACGGGTAAAGACGGTAATGCCATACCGATTGTTTCTTGTGGATGTTACGGAGCCTACGTCGGTGAATTGAACCTTTATTTTGACGAAAATGGCAAAGCGACGGAGTGGAGCGGAAATCCGGTGCACATGGGCAACGATCGAGAGGAAGACCAAGAAGCAGTAGCACTACTTGCGGAGTTTCGACCTGCAGTAGAGGCAGAAAGGGAAAAGATTTTAGGCAAGAGCAGAGTATTTTTGAACCGCTCTTGCTACTGGGAAGAGTGCAATTTTGGTAGTTTTGTGGCCGACTCGTACGTAGATTACGCAGCAACTCAATATGAAAGTTCCAGTCGATACTGGACAGATAAGGCAATCGCACTCGTACAGGGGGCATATTTTCGATCCGATATAATACCCATCGCAGAAGAGAACTATACGGTCACAGTTGCGGATGTAATGGCCGCGGTGGTTTCATACCAACATCTATATGCGATTACAATAAACGGCAGCGTGCTGAGGCAAACGATGGAGTACGCGGTGAGCGATGACGACGACGAAACGTCAGCACGATTTTTACAAGTGTCAGGTTTGCACGTCGTTTACAATATGGAAAAGGATGTAAATGAAAGGGTGATAAAATTGAAGGCGCGCTGCGCGGCATGCGAGATTCCGGAATACGCGGATGTGGAAGATAATAGACTCTATAAACTAATCACGGTGCTTGGGCTCATCAAGGGCTTCGAAGGTTTTGATATGTTAATGGACGCGCTTCCTACCAGAAAGGCTCTTGAAACTAGCGATGTTCATGCGATTAAAGATTATATTAAAAAGCTACAAGTAATACAGCCTGGAAAGGACGAAAGAATTATAGTGCTGGGGAGAAATGACCTAAAATTGAGAGCCTTAGATACTAGTGGAGTAATAAAATACCGCACGCATTATTTATCGTATGCATTCTGTATGTTTTCTTTCGCGATATATGTCGAACGATAATACACATCGTCAATCAATCAACCAAAAATAAATCATTTACTTTTACCGTTGTTTATCTGTATGCAGGCTGTTTATGGGGATTAAGGGGCATGTCGTTAGTCAGATATAATAACCGTGCCTTCTCACTTCAAAGAGGTCCTAAAAGTTGGGCAAGATCTTTTTGACTCATAAACTTTGCAAAAGCGTCCTAAAATTATTACAATTCATGAAATCGCATGATATTCATTGTCATGCGATTATTCACCGTTGTTGGTCGTTTGAAAGCTCCAAACTAACAAACTTAAAATAAAAAAAAAATACTTTCTGTAGTTAGGATAACTTGATTGCGTCAAAAGAACCAAGAAGATTTGGAGTTTTTTTTTTCTATAGATCAAAAACGAAAAATCGTCGTCCTTTTAGCTCGATACACTTATTCCAGCGATTTTCCAACTTCTTGATCCCGTCCGAAAAGTAATTTTCCGGAAGGTCTGCAAAATACTCCTCCGTGGCGTCGATGATTTCCTCGCGTGAGCTGAATTTTTTATTGATGAGCCATCTTTTGAGGTTTGGGAAGAGATAATAGTCAGAGGGAGCCAAATCGGGCGAATACGGTGGATGCGACAGCAATTGGAGCCGTAAGTCATTGATTTTAGCCGTGGTTGGGATGCTCTTGTGCGCCGGTGCATTGTCTTGCAAAAACAAAATTTTTTTCGCTTCATGTGAGGCCGTTTTGCAGCGATTTCGGCCTTCAATCGCTCCAATAATGCACAGTAATACTCGCTGTTGATGGTTTTTCCTTTTTCGAGGTAGTCCACGAAGAGTATGCCATGACAATCCCAGAAAACCGACGCCATAACCTTTCTGACCCATTGAGCCTCCCTCGGCCGGTTCGGAGCACTCGTGCCGGCTTCAGTCCATTGCCGGGCACTCATTCTGTTCTCTGGTGTGTAATAGTGGATCCAGGTTTCATCAACAGTTACCAATCGACGCCAAAAGTCCGCCCGATTCCGCATCAGCCATCAAGTCCAAACACTCTTTCGAAGTGCTCTCGCGTTCGTGTTTTTGGCCAGGAGTGAGCATGCGCGGCACCCAACGGCAGGATAACTTTTTCATATGCAGAATATTGCCCAAAATATGGCGTGTGCGCTCAGTACTAATCTTTGTGGTATCTGCTAGCTCGCGCACCTTCACTTTCCGTTCAGCCAACACCATTTCATGTATTTTTTTTGACATTGTCCTCTGTAACCGCATCGGAGAGCCTGCCGCTGCGGACTTGATCGGTAGTGGAGTTGCGGCCACCACGAAACTCTCGAAACCCATATTTGACGGTGTAATCTGACGGAGCATTAGCTCCATAATATTTATCCAATTTTTCTTTTGTTTCCTTCGCCGTTTTGCCTCTCAAAAAATAATGCTTTATGAGAGAACGAAAATCGTTTTTGTCCATACTCAACATGATGCCAAACACGTCAACAACAATCAGCTGTCAAAACAAAACTAAATACAGTATCGCACTGAAATTTGGCATGTCTGCCTAAATATGAACGGACTTCAAGGCACCATAACCTTTTTTGCAGTAGCAGCGCATTCTGGCGGTCAAGGAGGTTACTTTTCACCCCACCTAGTAATAGTACTCAGATATGCGCATGCTCAACGAAAGGTATAGCGTGACATGTATTTTTCATTTTCTGGATTTGGGCAGATATGAGTATAATTATATAAGTATCTCTTTTTACATGTTGGTTTCAATTTTGCGTGTAGGCAGGCATAGGGAATGCTTCTCCGGAATAAATAATAAAGTATAATAGATATGTGATGTTGCGTAATTGTTTCGGTGTTTCTACGGTACTCGGTACTCGTAACACGAGCACGAGCTCGGCCAGATGTTCATGGTGTTTGCTTTTTCGCAGACGACCACTGGTGTGGTGGTTTTTCATAACAATTTAAAAGTTATGTATTACTGTTTTATTTTATTTATATTTACATAGCTGTAAAAATACATGGGATAGGTATCCTGGAGTTACGTATTACCACAGATAAGTATACCAGATAGCTCACCGTGGCAGAATTGCCCGATTCTCGCGGGTTGCATAACTCAAAGGCTGCAATATTACGATTTTATGAAACATAGATAGCTGCGGGGAGCACGGTGTACGGTCGGAGACCGGACGTCGGAGTGTGGAAGGAGTACCGATTCGCTGGTTGTTTTTATTTAAGAAATATGCTTTTTTGCCGCACAGCTGTTATTTACCTAGAATAGCAAATGGAATAGAATTTATACCTCCTTTAATTTGAATTGCTTACGCTCTTATTTAGAATATAAATATTTTCTATAGACTGTCCAGATTGACGTGAGGGCCCGTAATGTATTTATTGAATTTATTCGTATGTGTCTCTTAAGAATATATTTTATGGTTGCTATAATATATTGGAAGGAATCAAAGTTTATAGCCAGTCGTTCATGTAAATAATACAAAAATTCGTGCAATTTCAGGCTTTATTTTCAATATATGTGACTTCACATTATCAATCATGTATGATGAGAACAATAACAACTACATTAAACATGACACTACATTAAAAAAAAAGATTATTTTTTATAGATAGATTTTTTTTTAAATGTAGTTTGTCATGTTTAATGTAATTGTTAATTGTTTTGTTCGTTTTATTAATTTTAAACACGGCACATTTTTCTTGACTTACATTTATTGCAGTAATTTTTTAATTTCCATTTTACTATTGCATCATTAAGATGTAAGTTATAATATTCATACATTTCTGATTTTCTATATTAAATAGTCGAAAAGTAACAAGATATTTGATAATGTCAAGTCACATATATTGAAAATAAAGCCTGAAATTTCACGAACTATTGTATTATTGTTATAATATATGAAGTTTTTTTTTTCTTGATAGTAACGGAGATAATGAATAGTGATAATTGTAACTTTTGGGATATATGGTTGCTTTTTCAAATTATTTTTATGTTATATAGGGTGTTCCAAATCAAATAAGAACTTTAAATAGCTATAACTTGATTAATTTAAATAGAGCACCATATTTTTGATTTTACCAGCAAATGTACTTTTTGATTACTATCGGTATTTATAGCTTCAAGTTTTCGCTTTTTTACATAATAATAAATCTGTAAAAACGTAAAAATGGTCGTTTTTTGCACCATTTGCCGTTTTTTAAACAAGAGGTCTACTGTATCAAGTTGCCTATAGCTTTTAGAAATGTCAGATAATTCTTTTTTTTTGTTCTAAATACATATTTTGCTTTTGTTTTATGTTATCGTTGATATGTTATTACCATTATTGTTGGTACAGCCAATTGGATATTCTTCATATTATTCTTATAATTGTAAATTATCTGACATTTCTCAGTACTAGATAGGTTAGAAATACCAAATGGCGCAAAAAACGATTATTTAGCATATTCAATGCGAAGACTTAAGACTTAGCTTAACCTATATACTCGTAAATACCATTTGATAGGTAATAAAAAAGTACATTTGTTGATAGATTAAAAACTATGGCGTTCTATTTCAATCAATCAAGTTATAGCCACTTACAATTCTTATTCGATTAGTTTTAATTTTTGCACACCCTGTATAAGATAGCAGGTTTATTATAATTGAGTTATACAACATGGTCTATTGTTACACTTTACCATAACCTTCGCTTACACTTCTTAAGTATTTAAAACATGAAAATTAGATTAGATTTTTCCCAAATTCAAATTATTTAAAAAACGTTAAGGTTTAATTATTATAAATCTTATTTAAACACAACTGTATAATATGAAAATAATTTGAAAGGTAACCATAATAATCACCGATACATCCCAAAAGTGAAAAACTTTTTGAACGTCACGCGTTTTGGCCCTAATATTCCGTGCCGTATAGCGGCATATTTTAATATTTGTGGTGCTAGGGTCATCTCGGCTACTACAAAAAAAAAATATAGTGTAAACTTGGAATTTTCGCTTCTAAATGATAGAATACAGGTTTTCCTTTAACGATATAAGCACAAATCAAAAACCTGTCTGTCTTATAACTTACGGCGGTAATCTTTGGAAATTCTATTTTTTTGTTACATTATTTGTCAAATTTAAACCTACACTGTATCTGTCTTTTAATAAACGAAATCCCTATAATCAATAATTACCCGCAAATTTAAAACAGCCTATATACCTATACATCATGACGTTCGGTAGGTCTCTCAAGAATGGCGTAAATTTAATAATTGAAATTGTTACAATTTTTTGCAACTAAAATCTGCAATTTTACTTTATTTTAATGATGATTTAATGTTTAATGATAATTTACAATATCAATATATGTATATGGACTGCAAGAGCAATATTGTCGTGAGCTTTTAGTGTTGTGTTAATGTTACAAAGATATCCTAACACGGTATTTACCCGCATGTTTTTATCCATTCAGCACGCACTAAGTTATTTTCCGGGAATTTAAATACCTTCAAATCTCTAAAATTCCTCCGAGACTTTCCGCAGCGTATATATGTATGCGCATTTATTGCCAGCACCGCGTATCGACATTTCAATGCTAGCGGTATGTATGTTCGCACATACGTGCCCACGCGACTGTCCGCTCGCAACTGAAGCACAGCGCTCCCATTGAACTCACGCAGGGTTCCCAACTATTTGATCGAGGGTTCCCATTTTAGCGAAAGCCGCGTCCAATTCTCCCGTAAGGTGAGCTATCTGGTATTACATACATACATACATCACTTAGGGATATGACAATGTCGACAAGACTAGTCGGCGTACTCCACGCGATTCTGAAGTGACATTCAGTACAATTTAGTTTTGGAATGCCGTTGCAAGTACATCGTTGATGCGCCTAAGCTTTCTTTATAACTTTGGCGGCTAATCTTATCCCTAATTTTTTTTTTCTAGTTTGGTTGTTTTTTTATACTTGAACGTATTTTAATTTGTTAGAGTTTATGTATACATAGACAAGAAAAGCAGGGTAAAATTAAGACATTTTTCAGCAACAATTAGATAAAAATGATTCTGACACACATGTTCTTCATATATAATTGTGATAGCAATTTACGATATAATTGAAACATAAATCTTCTCGTACCTGTGTAATATATTTCTAAATAATTATATCAAAAGTATTAATACCAAAGTAGCTTCTAGTAAAAGCGATTGAAAGCTACAAAAACTGAAGTCTCATTAGTTATTTTCATTTATTTATAAGTTAAATGATGAAAAGTTTTGATTATATA
Source organism: Cetonia aurata (assembly GCA_949128085.1). Lineage (NCBI taxonomy): Eukaryota > Metazoa > Arthropoda > Insecta > Coleoptera > Scarabaeidae > Cetonia > Cetonia aurata. The sequence continues at coordinate 21,956,024 of OX421889.1, read as the reverse complement.
GGTTAGTATTTTTCGTAGCCATAATAAATTACTGTTAATAAAACTTAAAAAATTTCTGGAGTAGTAAGTTTCTTAATGCTCCAACAATCTGAGTTCACTAAAAACCACGAAATAACACAAAATCATACCTTTGATTTACAATCTGTATAAAAAAAAAATCAATTGCCACATGTATGACGAAGCATCACTTGAGAACGGCTCGGCCGATTTGGCTAATTTTCTTTTGTGTGTTCGTGATTGTCAGAATAATGTTTCCATGAAGGAAAATTTTTGGAAAATCCACGGAAAAAGCCTGAAAATTTGGACGGTATTTTTATATGAAAAAACAAAAAATAAAAATTAAATTCTAAAAATTCTAAATAAGGATGTAACGTTTTGCAAGTGATGTCATATTCTAAGTATTAAAGTTATTCCTTGGCGGACCGACAAACTAATCGTACACATGTTTACTACTAAATCGAAAGTTTCGATACTTCACGAGGCAGCTGATTTATACAGGGTGTTTTGAAACATCGTTTAAAGATTTTAAGGGCATGTAGTACGATCGAAAATAAGGTTAAAAGTCATAATAAACATATGTTCACAAATCAACCGTTTACGAGATAACAGCGATTTTATCGCAAATGCAGAATAAGTTTGCTTTAGCGGTTTTTATTAAGATGTTATTGTATTTTAACATAAAATATATTGAGGTTGAGTAGGAGTACGGCTGTACAACGTTAAGATCACGATGGCAACAATTATTGGGTATCAACAGCCTGTCGAGACAGAGGGAGAAATAAAAGACTCTATTTCCAGTCGCTAAGCTTTCGCCATTTAATTAAGGCTTCTTCAGAGTGACATCTACAATCAAGGAACAATGGTGCTACTAAAAACATCATCTAAATGTAACTAATTTTAAGAAACTTACAGATTGAATCTGGTAGCTACATTGTTGGAAGAATTCCGAAGAAGTACTGATGCAACGCACAATCAACATGCCTTCCTCTTTTTCTTAATGAAATTTACATTTAAAAGTAACTAAGTTACGGTTGTAAAGACACTTATCTAAGTTTCAATGTACATCTTATAAAATTGAAAGTAAAGGAAATTTAAGTACAATTTTAATTTTTTGACATTTCACAACGGACCCGAACAATCAGTGGTCGAAAATTTAAAAACACTTAGAGTACACGAAACACGTACATATTAAAAATCTAGCTGCAACTAACACGGTTAGAAAACGCGGGAAGCGCGCCCTTCAGTAGGGGAAAGATTGGTAACATTGACAATATTAATTGATGCAAATAGAAAGAATAAAAGTAGAACTAAGTACACTATTGATAATATTAAATAGTACATTCTGAAACAGTAGGTGTATTATTGGTTGCATGATCTATAGTGTCCATATGTATTATATAGGAGTATATATTACTTAGGCTATTCATATCGCTGCGAAAATTAATAGAATGTTCATTTGACTTTATGTAGTACATTTCCAAAAACAGGCGTTTATAATAAGCAACCTCATCCGTCAGGACTGATGTGTTGTCTATGTTAAATTTATGGTTTTTTGTGGTGCAGTGCTCAACTAGGGCAGTCTTAGTAGGATTAGTAGATGCATTAGAGACATCTCTATTATGTTGTTTGAGACGAGTCTCAAGATATTGTGAAGTCCGACCAATATACACAGCCTCACAATCCGAACAAGGAATACTGTACACAACATTAGATCTTAACATTAATGGTGTTTTGTCTTTGCATTTCGTGAACATTCTGTTGTTGAACAAATTATAAAAGCCTAACGATATAGAAGACTGTTTGAACAAACCATCCAAGGAATGGCTGATTTCTGGGATATATGGAAATCTGTAATAACGAACATTATGGTCAATAGGTGTATGGTGCACTCGAGGTGCTTGTATGACATTATTATGGAGTAGACGATTGACCAGTCCCGGTGGATAACCATTATTGGTGAAGTAAGTATGTAATAGTTTCAAATTTTTAGAGTGGAATGATGGGTGTGATAACTTCATTACCCTATTTTTCAATGCAACCAAGGTATTAATCTTTTGGCTATAAGAGTGGTTTGAGTAGAAGTTGATATAACGTCCTGAAAACGTTGGTTTATTATACCAATCAGTAATAATAGATTGGTCTTCACAGCGGATAACTCTAGTATCCAGAAAAGGAACACACCTGTTGTTTTCACATTCTATAGTGAACTGTAGGGACGGGTGGAATTTATTGAAACAATCCAATGTATGTTGGTAGCTATCTTGAGGGACAGCGGTAATCAAATCATCTACATATTTGTAAATAAATGGTAAGTGAAAAGGAAGAGTTGGAATCACACTGTCAAGTAGTTTATCTAGAACAATGCAAGCTATGATGGGACTACATGGGCTACCCATAGGGGTGCCGAATTTTTGCTTATAGAATTTAGAAGAAAATGCAAAGGTTGATGAGTTGAATAGGAATTCAACTAAGTTAAGAAATTCCTCCTTCCGAATATCAGTATGCCCAGAGATCAGTTCCCAATTTTCAGCAACTGTCCGTATAACCAATTCACAAGGAATGTTGGTAAAAAGAGACACCACATCCAGAGAAATCAAGGTGTAGTTATCTGGTAGTGGAATGTCACAAACAGCATTTACAAATTCAAAAGAATCCAATATATTGTATGTGGTTCTATTATATAGAGCATTTTTCAAAATTGTTGCTATAAAGCTGGATAGTTTATATGTTGGACAACCAACAAAGGACACTATGGGACGAAGAGGACAACCTTGTTTATGTATTTTTGGTAGTCCGTAGAACTTTGGAGCAACACCGTTATGACTGATAAGTTGCCTGTAAGTCTCATTGGAAATGTACTCATTGTCTCTACAAGACTTCAGCAATTTATTACATTTGTTCTGTATTGATTTTGTAGGATCTGACGGCAATAATTGATATGTATCAGCGTCATTGAGCAGCAGTAATGCCCTCTCCATATATTGTGATTTAAGTAAAAGGACAGTTGTTTGGCCTTTGTCTGCATTCATTATCTGCAATGGATCTGCTTTATGGTTTTTAATATATTTTCTAGTATTATGATATTTATGGGTTATATATTTATCAATGGGTGAAAAACTATCATTATGCATGTTAGTAGCACCATTGTTCCTTGATTGTAGATGTCACTCTGAAGAAGCCTTAATTAAATGGCGAAAGCTTAGCGACTGGAAATAGAGTCTTTTATTTCTCCCTCTGTCTCGACAGGCTGTTGATACCCAATAATTGTTGCCATCGTGATCATAAAATATATTATAACTAAAGAAGATGTTCAAAATGACGTCCTTCCATTTCGACACAGGATCTACATCTGCTTTCAAAGGAAGCGCGCACTCTTTCAAAAAACAAGGGTTTTTCTCGTATTATCTGGCAACAGTGTTCTATTCGTTGGCGCAACTCTGGAAGATCGTTTACCGGTGTTGCGTACACTAAACTTTTCAAATAACCCCAGATACTAAAGTCCAACGGGTTTAGATCGGGAGACCTTGGAGGCCAAGCAATGGACCTGCTCGCCCTATCCATCTCCCAGGAAATTCATTCTTAAGATGTTCCCTAACAGCACGCGTAAAGTGCGGTGGAGCTCCATCTTGCATAAACCAGAGGTTCAGTCTTAGATTTATAGATAAATCTTCCAAAAATTCAGGTAAAGTATTTTCCAAGAACTCGAGGTATGCAGGACCTGTTAAGCGTTGTGGCAAAACAATCGGTCCTAACAACCGTTCCCCTATCATGCCTAACCAGATGTTCAGAGAGAAACGGTAGCACGGCTTCAACGGTAGCATGAGGATTCTCGTCACACCAAACGTGATTGTTGTGGAACTTAAATATTCCATTTTTAGTAAAACCAGCTTCATCAGTAAAAAGGATGTTATCAGCGAAATCTGGCCGATCAGCAGCTGTTCGCAAAAACCACTCACAGAAAGCCCTTCTCGCTTGATAATCCAGAGCAGTAAGGGCTTGTACCCGTTGGATATGGTAGGGGTATAGGAGTTGCTCATGAAGAGTTCTCCAAACAAGATTGCTGCTTACACCCACTTGAGTCGAAATTCTTCTAACACTAGTTTCGGGATTTTCATCAATAATATTCAAAATTCGATCTTCTATCTGTGGAGTACATGCTAATCTCTGCCGTCCAGTATCAGAAGACCGCTTCTCAAACGAACCAGTTTCTCTTAGTCGTTGAAACACCGTCTGAAACATCACATGCGAAGGCAGTTGGCGATCAGGAAACGTTTCAGCATAGAAGCGACGTGCTTGTAAAGAATTCCCATTAGCACGACCGTACATGAACACCATATCGCTCATTTCAGCATTAGAATACGCAACCATTGTAATTGCTACAAATTGCACAAAACGTCAAATTAAACTGTCATAAAACAATAGCTGATAAGCCACTGGGATATGTTATATCCATGTACTACTAGGAACACTCGCTGTTATCTTGTAAACGGTTGATTTGTGAACATATGTTTATTATGACTTTTAACCTTATTTTCGATCGTACTACATGCCCTTAAAATCTTTAAACGATGTTTCAAAACACCCTGTATAATTGTACAAACAAGTACCAATTTCCGAACTACCTCTTTCTCCATTTAATTTAGTCCAAACATAGCAAAAAGCAGAGTTGGGAGGGGCCATTTCATAAATTGTCAGATTGTAAGTGCATAATTTTTTACTATAATACAAGGGGCTGACATCACTACTGGGTATTTGCAAAACGCTTTGCAAATCACAAGTGCAACATACAAAATTATTTTCCCTCGAAGCTCTCTCTTTGTCTCTTGTTTTAGCTACGTAACAATCGGCAACGTGTAGTTAGTAAATATCTTCTCGTTCTTCTTTACTGTCTAAATCTTTGCAAGTTTTGTGTTGCATGCACACTTGGCACTGGTCCTTCTTTGGCGTGTAAAACGAGAGGTTGTAATTCAAACAGAAAATTCTGTATGTTATTAGAGACACCGGTTCTAAGCCATCTTTCTCACAAACTTCTTTGTAAAGTGAATGCATTTTAGCAAAGCTTAGTTAATGAGACTCCATTACCGGAAAACTCAGAATTTCCTGCAGTGATATTACCATGTGTAGATTTATTTGCAATCATTTCTAAAGTAAAGAATTGCACATATACCATGATTTTGTATAAATAAATAGTTTTAAAACTTACCTTCTTCTGATTCTACATCTGAAAGTTCCGATGTAGGAGTATAGTCCTTATCTTCTTTCATCGAGAATGCGTTCTTGCTCTGAATTTAGTTCCGACGAACTATCCGGGTCGTTATTCATACCCGATGGACCCGCTACTTCCAAATTGTGCTTTTTATTATCTGTTTCTTTGGAATCTCTATTAACCTCCACCAAATTAGAGTGTAAACGTTGAAGTTCAGCGTGTGCATTAATTTTAGTCTCATTATCTCCTATTGAAACAAAAATAAGCAATATTTTTTAAAAATCAAAAATTATAATTATAAACATACCACTACCTGTACTGTTGTTTCTATCGATAACCATGTTAAGTATTGTTATTCCACGGGACATCTTTCCCTCTATAATTTTTGCTAATTGAAGCGGTATATATATCGCAATACCTTAGCACACTCTACCTCTTACCAGTTAAACAGATTTTTGGTTGTTTCTAAATACCAACATAATACCCACTGTGCAATTCATTTAGCTCTACCAATATACCGTCAAAAGCCGAAATGTGGTAGTCGTCTTGTTTTAGTCTTAAGAACTGATACGGTCAGGCGTGCGTGGGGTGCGGACGCAGTGTGTGCTACACCTGATGTAACTTAGTAAAAAAAGAGCGGTACACACGAGTATGACGCTTGGAGTCGCTGTAATGATTAATAAAACAAAGAAAGATCCAAAACGTAACGATAACTTTATTGTAATAATAAAAAAAAAGAAAAAAAACTGGCCACGTGGTTGCTGATTTTTGAGGTTAAGATCAATGTAAAAGAAAGAAACACGTGGTTGCTGTATTCTGATATCAAAATTAAGACAAAAGAAGCACGTGGTAGCCGAATTTCTGAGATTAATTTAAATGTGACGCAATTAATCCGTTTCTATAAGTAAATATGTAAATGACTGCTAGTGCGAGAGCAAAGTACTGGCAATTACAAGTTAAAAGTATAAATAGCAACAGTAATGAAATACAATAAAAGAGAGCAATTGATACGTTTTAAATAGTAGTACTTAGCTGTAGCGTGAAGCTGAGTTCGACGCTTTTGTGTGTATGCTGCTGTTCCGTGGTTTTCGGTGTTTCGAGTTAAAAAGGATCGTTGCGACGGCGGAATTAACTGAAGAGAACAGAGTGTACTGAGCTCTAGCTTGAAACAATGGGGTTCCGGAAGCTGCGGGGAGCACGTGGCATCTGTGTTTTCGAGTCAAGACGAGTACGTCACACCGGCAATTAACTGAACGCGAACCGAAGAACAGAGAGACAGAGGGTGCGTTTTTCGTGCACAGCCCTTTTAACGGCTCGGTAAGTAGGTACAAAAAAAAGGGATGAACCAATAGCAACGTCCAGAGACGCACACAAAGGATCATAAAAGACGACGTGTCTAAGAGTTGGCGCGTAAATGAATGAATTTAAAATAAGCAAGTTTAAATTCCGTGGCGCGTAAGTTGCATACTCCCGCGCGAAAAGGAACCGCTAAGTGACGTAACGGTTTTTCTAAAGTCGTAATTGCAATTGCCAGATTAAAAGTGAAGAGAATAAATTTAAATTTTGCCTTCAAAATAGCGTTTATATCGCTGATGTTGTCTATGATTAAAAAAGCGAAATGAATTATTGAAATCAATGTCATTTTCGGTTCAATGCAAAGTGTAACAGAACATTTATGTTACTATCAAAACTAAACTGGCAAAATAAGATAAGTGCCACTTAACTTGTTTTGGCAGTTCAAGAATACGAAAATTAATGTTAAATCAGTTATGGTTTAGAACACTTCGATCACTTGTCTTGTTTTCACTGTTACCTTAACAGGCTTAACTTACAAGTCTGTTTTGAGTATACGCGCATCACCTCTTTCTGCTTACAATATCTTGTGATTGTTATCTTGTTTTGTCAGATCGTTCATCCAATTTTAGGAACAACTGCATTTAACTAAAATATCATAAAAATGCACCTATCTTGTTTTGGCAGTAACCCGACGATATATACAGATTTTTTTTTTTTTATGGGTAGAAACCTTTTATAGGCACTAGGTACCGGTTTTACCCTTCTCTAGTTGTGTGGGATTCCGAAGCTCTCTAGAGATCGTATACCCACTAAAACCCACTAAACCCAAATAGAGAAAAAGATATACTTATGGTCACTGAGGGATTCGTCTGGGAGGACTGTCCAGTCGATCAGCCTACCTGCGATGTTCCGCGTTGCTAGGGTCAGATCTATGACAGAACTCTGATCGCACCTGCAAAATGTTGGGAGGCTTTCTCTATTAAGGACCACCAGGTCGTTTTCCGCAATCCAGTCAGTAACATTCTGTCCACAAGCATCAGTGAAGGATTCACCCCATTGAGAGGATTTAGCGTTGAAGTCCCCCGTGATTATAGCTTTCCCTGGGTTTGATTTTAAACTCAACGTCACATTATCCAGAAATTCTTGAAGATCGACTAGTTCCTGGTTTGGTGAAGCATAGCAGCTGTAGATAGTGATAGTGTGTATATACAGACTGCAATCATTGTTATTAGATTAGCTTTTTATAGTTGTTTAAGAATATTTATTTTTATTTACAGTTGTTTTTTAGAATATTTTTGTTTTATATTCAAAATAACAAATAACAAAATAAAAGTGCTGAAATAAAAATAATAACAACGTTGTAATATGGAATTTATTTATTTATTTTGTTTGTTATTTATTGATTGGCATTTATTTTATTCACAGTTGTTCTTTAGATTGGGTTTTATTAATCGTCCAATTATGAATGCATTAAAATTAAATAATATTTTAAACAAAGGTGTTTCGCAATCTGGACAATATTCACATTATGACGATAACACGAAAACTATATGTTTCGTTCATTTATATGGATTTTACGACTCACAGCTGCAGTATTTCTGGCAAACAGGTAATTACTAACTGTATTCATTAATAAATTTGGGTCGTTTCAATATCGTACAAAATGCGGTATCCATCTCAACTAAATTTCCTTCATACCTGTTAGAAAAGATGTCAATAGCCGCAGGTAAAGAGAACCGGGAAGCTCCAATAGTTGGCCAGTCCAACTTTCAATCTAATACTAAACGACGGTAAGAGCTATTGAAAAAAGTAGGCGATTCAAGATATTATTTTCTGATAAGTAGTACATTCTACGTAGCGCGTATACTTTACATCATATTTTGTTATCGATCGCTCGAACATTTCTTTCACGGCATCTACCTCAATTTTCCCTGCAGATCCTTTGTGGTTTATAGCGGAATCCTTTTCATGATTTGTTAGCCATTCTTCATATTCTTCCTTATCATAAATTTTCTTTTCCCACGTTTCACACACTTTACAATAACTCGATTTCACAATCAAATCTATAATTTTGTTGGTATATTTTCCGACAAGTGTTGTAACGCCGAATAGTGAAGAGAATCCTCTTTTCTTTCAGGAACCGTCTCCGGAAACCGTTAAATGTTGGTCAGAGTTTTCGCTTTGTAGAGTTTTTCTTTTTCTTCTTTTATGGCAGACTTAGTAACTACATAATTCATAAACTGCTTGTGATGCGATGTACGCATTGTTTAAGCATGCATAATAAGTGTTACTGAACATTTCAGTCGTTAAGTCCATCAAATGCGATTTATTTCGTATGCATTTTTTTATAAGAGGACAATCACAGCTCACAGCAATTTTAAATCCCAATCCTCGAGAACTCGCTTCATTAAACTTCACATCTTTTTGAAAATTTTTACAAACAACTAACTCTGTTATTGTGGAAAACACAGCGGGAAATTGTAAAATACGATATCCATGCGAATGTTCGATTTTGATATCTTTGTCTGTAGTTTGGCGCAATTTTTGAGCCGATGTACTAGCGAAACTCGTTTCCTGCTCCACGCTGTAGCGATTACCTTGAAATTTTCTCTTTCTTTGCCTGGATGGATGTACTGTACTTCTTTTGTCACCTTTTTTTATCCATTTTCTTTGCTCTGATAGCGTTTACTCGACACGAAAATCTAAAACAATCTATTCTATGCTTCCGTATACATAACCTAACTTTCCCTTCGGTTATATCATAACGGAATGCCGGGTGCGAGAATGAGAACCGGTCTGAAAGGCCATCCCTTCTCCTTTATCTCCGAGCGCTCCGATTTCTACCTACCGCTTCAAAGCCTATAACTTTTCCAATTTTTCGAATCTGGCTAAATCCCTTTGGGATTTTGTTTTCAAGATGTTAAACTATAAGAAAATGCAAAAAAAAATTAGAACCCGTCACACTAGGAAGGCTCGGTGGTTCCTAGTGAGACGAGGGGCTGTTACAGCTACTCTAGCTCTTAATCCACTCTGTCGTAACCTATTCCGAATAGTTTGAGTACTCACACGAGTATTTCTGACTCTAGCCAAGTCGTTCTGCAATTGTCTCGCAGTTACATGTCTTCGACGTAATGCTTGTAGTAGTAAATAGCGGTCATCTTGGCGAGTAGAACATCTTGGACGACCTGGTACAGGTCTTCTACTGTAAATGCCTGTTTCCCTATATCTGGCTACGGCTCTAGAAACACTTGACTGATTGATGTTCATCAAATTAGCAACGTATGCTTGAGATCGTCCATCTTCGATTAAAGCAACTATAGCAGCCACTTGTTCTGAAGTTAAATTGCTCATTTTAGTTTTAAAAGCGTTGGTACAGAACTCTGACTTCGCACTTTAAAATTTGTCCGTATAGGAAGACTTTCAATAAACAACTGAACAAACCTTACACATATGCATTTTTCTAAATGTGTTCTTTTAAAAAAAAAAAAAGTAAAAACGCTAAGTTCCATTATTTTGTTAGTGTTTTTATAGTTCACATACACGAGGCAAACTTTTTGTGAACGTATAAAAATATCTTGGTTCATAAATGCCCTTTTTTAGTTTATGCGATACTTTTTTGGCGGAGTGTATATAATTTCATTAAAAAAAATTAAATATCCCACGCGATATTTTTTTGTTTATTGGAAATGCCATCCGTTTTTTTATTTTCAATAATATTCTTGTATCTACTTGACGCAAATATTTATAAGGGCATCCTTTTCGGCTTCAGTATAACGAATACTTTTAACAAAATCCATTTTCTCTCTTATGTCTGAATTACACAAAGCACAACTAGAAACTGAAGTAAATGTATACTCTGCATTGGAAATCTCAAAAACAGTTGTACCATGCATAATAATGAAGGGGCTCAATTAAAAACAGATGTTTTACTGGACTTTTAAAATCACACCTAACATCGCAAAAGGATTGACCGCATGCTTGGATAATACTTGTTTTTCTGCTCACTGGCAAAATATATTTATGCATAATCACGAAAATAGATTTCTATCCCTATGCAAAAGGTTCGAACTTATTTTGCAATTTAGACAATATGGGAATATACATTTATGTATAAGTACGAAAAATACATTCCTATGGGGTTAAATTGATTCCAATTTGGTTATATATATATATTATGTCACATGCTGTCACAGCAATAACTTAACATACACGACGTTCGTTAGATAAATATTATGAAGATAGTCGCTATGAAAGAATCTAAGAGTATTCACATAAACGATGGATTTTCTAGGGTTGGATTTTGACACCTCATAAACTAAGGTTGTTAGGTTACGGCGGTCGTTGCAACGGGAACGACTACCTGTTACAACCCAAGATTATTCGTCGGTGCAACCGGGTATAATAGATAGGCATTGGGGCGTGTCTTACTAATGTTTTTCGCCTGCCCCTTATTCGGTTATCTGGGTTGCATACTTTCAAATTGGGAAATACTTTTAGGGACTGAACAGCCTTAATAGACTATGCAACAAGAATATTTTTACGAATATGTATATTAGGAAAGTGAAAAATTCATTACATTTATAAAAAAACAAAGATTCTAATAATGAAAGTGAATTTGTAAATTCTAACAACAAAAGAATATTTAGTCAGCGTTTTAGGTTTTAATTCCCAAAAAATCATCTAAAGGTTGCTGCTTTGTTTTCATTTTACGCATAGTACAAAGATCTTTATAGCACTGAACATCTTTAGCAGCAGCATTTATAACATTTCTTCTTCGACTTTCATCGTTATCATGGTCAGTAAAAATCTCTATAGCTTTATCTATCAACGAAAACGCTTCTGCTAATTTTTTATTGCTAATTTCTGCATCATCGGCTGCAGCAGTGACATTTTCTAGCACGTCATTGGATAACACCCAATGACGTGCTAGAAAATGCTGTCTTCTTCATCTTGATTTAAGATTTCTTGAAAGTCGTTTACCTCGATCCCTTCAATATGTACTACGTCTTGCGCGAAGTGAAGTAAATCATTTACAATCTCTTCAGTCTCGACATCCTCGGTGGATTCTGGCCACAGTTTTCTCCATACCCCTTTTAAACAACTTGGTTTGACTTCCTTCCAAGACGCACCAATATTTTCGACTGCTTTTAAAATGTTAAACTGTTTCCATATTGTTTTGATGGATATTTCAGCATTAAGATGTTGAAAAAGTTGTTTGAATGTCCTACGTAGAGCCGTGGTGTTAGGCGGCAGAAAAACAAAATTAATATGTTTGCTGATTTCGTCTAGATCAGAAGGATGACTGGGCGCATAGTCCAATAGAATTAAAATTTTAAAATCTAGATTTTCTTTCAAACAATAGTTTTTAAGTTCGGGCACAGCAATATTGCTAGTGCTGTCATCCACCCTCCAATGAACTGGCAATGAATTTCTTTCTTGATTCTTCATTTCCCTTGGATTTTGACTAGTATTAATTAACAGAGGTTTTAGTCGGTGATCACCTGCTGCATTAGCCCCAAGAAGAAGCGTTAATCTCTGTTTATTTGTCTTAAAACTTTTCTCTTTGGCAGCCTTTTCCAGTAGAGACCAGTTTCATCTACGTTGAAAATTTGCGTAGTAGAGTGCAATAATGTTCTTGAGAACATCCTTAAAATCTTCGGCCGCTACTGTATACCTGGACGCTTCTCCCTTCAATGCTAAATTGTGGGGTTGAGCTCTTATTTTTTACAATTTGTTGTGCCATTTGTTGTGTTTGCATTTTTTGCAACTTCTATGATTTTTTTTCTGCATCACGATTACGTATAGATCTAATGGACGTGACGGGAATATTAAGAATTCTTGCAATATCTGCGGGTTTTTCTGCGGCCTCAAAAAGACTTAATATATCTAACTTTTTATCTAGAGTTATTAGGTTTTTTCTTTTCTTTGAGATTTTTTCACTAATTTTTTATCTATAAATAAGAGATACCCGTAAAAAAGTAGTAATCTATACTAACGCAAGATTACATAATTGTTCAATGTAATTCTGAACTTAAAATCTTTAATAAGATATTAATTTACGTTTTTATTAAAAATAAACAAGCACGAATAATATCCCAGATGACACAATATGTACATACCTTGGTCAATGCGTAGTAATACTTTCACACTTATTGAAAGACTACCGCTATTATACTGCAGTGGCACTATTATATACTCGTCGAAGATGTTACACATGCGCTGGACAGGATGGACACCTGGTTTTCACAAAACAACCTAAAACAAAATATTGATAAAACAAAAACTATATTGTTTACAAATAGAGGAATGGATACAATCAACTTACCGTACCAAAATCAAATATTAACATCCTCGGAAGAAGTTGGCTTTTTGGGGTTGTTGGTGGACAGTCGTCTAAACTGGAAGCCTCGTATCCAACAACTAATTAAGAAAATAAGTAGCTTCAGTTACGCTCTCAAAATCATAGCATCAACAGTGAGCCGGGAGGCGGCGATGTCAGCCTACCATGCCTACATCCAATCCCGTTTATCCTACGGAATAATCTTTTGGGGAAACAGTGTTGACGTGCAATCAGTGTTTATTTCGCAAAAAAGGTGTGTCCGCAGTGTCTTCGGTCTTGCCCCGCGGCACTCTTGCAGATCGGTTTTTGTTGAGGAACGAATACTTACCATTTTTGGACTTTATCTCCTCGAATGTGCAACATTTGTAAAGCGCCATTATAATCAGTACTTTGAGAAGTTTGAACTTGCACACGCGTACACGACCAGAGGAACTGTAAATGGATTCCTAGGTCAACCGCACACTAAACGGGCAAAAGTGCAAAAAAGTGTCGAATATCAACTTCTAAAACTTTATAATCACCTTCCCGACAAACTGAAGAGTCTGCCTTTAAATATTTTTAAAACGAAGCTTAAGAACTTTCTAGCTCAAAACGCTATTTATAGTATAGAGGAGTTTCTTAAGCTACGGATGGACTGCTTGTAATCACTGAACTGTGTATATGTTTGTATGTTGTTTATATGTTTATATTTACGTACTTTACATATGCAGATGTTGTGTCTATGTTTTCTTGTTTATTTTGACGCTGTTCATATATATTTTGTATTCTAAGAACAGAGAATATATATTATTATTATATTATATTATATTATGGCTATACGCAAGCATGCAGTATAGTCGGATGAATCCCCGATGTATTTCAGCTGTACCGACACATATTGAATCATAACAACGCAAACTAGATTTACAGTCCTATATTTTTGATTCAACGCAAATCGAGTAAACGCAGTTCGAGACCCTAGTGTACTTGCTTCTGGCAGGTACCTATAGATATTCTGAAAACTGTGTCTTATTTGTGTTTTTTATATCGTTTTCTATTAAGCCAAGTAAATAATCAACTTGTCCTTTACATAGTCTCAAGAAATTTCAATAGGACAAAGAATCCTCAGTTTTTAAATTTAGAATATCTTGCCCTTCATGCCGCCTATTTAACCAATTATTACACCATATTTACGGGAACGCCATTTCTTAATAATTCCTCTTTCCTTTTTTATTTTAAGCAAACTAGCAATCATAACAGTCAGAAATAATATCTGCCAACAGCAATACATTCTCTTGGTTAGCTATTTTGCGACAATATTAATCTGTTTTCCGTACTAAATATATATTTACAGCCTTATTCATAGTCGGATTTAGTAGCTACTAACATCCTACTAAGATCCTACTAAGAAAATCCACATTCATAGTGGTATTTAGTAGCGTACTAAGCTTAGTTGCCAACTAAATCCTTAGTAGCGATTGGGGTATGTTTAAGACGCTATTAAATGTAACCTAAAAATTGTATGCATGTTGTATGTAAATATATGTCACCGTAGTATTATCTACAAAATTTAATAATGTAGTTTCAATTTTAAGAAATGTTGCTTCATACATTGATAAGTTCAACAATTTAGCTCATTTCGTTCTTGTCTTACAACAAATTGTGAAGTAATATAATTCCATCCTTAATTATTTTTTGAAATTGCGACTATCAACTTAAATTTTAAAAAAAAATAGAATATAGAACAAATATTGGCTCTTTGGCAATTTTTTGTAAATTGAAAGGATATTGAATCATTTCATGGGACATAGAACACAATAATAATATTATTGTTCATCGAGGCTACCTTTTCTGTTGCAATAGTCAATGATTTAAACAAGAAAACTAAACAAAATATACAAATAATATTGGTTTTATTTAAATATTTTAAAAATATATAATAATAAAGAAAAACTGAAAAGTACCATGTTTGCTTTTGTCAACGAACACATTTGGAATGCTTTCCTTGTTTTGAAAGAATTGTCATCTTTGTGACTTTTAAAGTAATAGCAAATACGATGCTTGCCTACATTCAATGTTTTTGAAAAGAATTGCCAACAGGCCGGACGTACCTATAAGAGACTGAACCTTATAATATATATATATATATATATATATATATAAGTGTATGGATGATTTCTTGGGTAGCGGCATTAACTTAAACAATTATTCTATTGTTTCTTTATTTTTGTTGCCAATATTTCGCATCAATCTGATGCTTCATCAGGGCTCAAAAACGTGAAAACAGATGTGAAAAAATCTTCAACTTAAGAATCTACGTTTCTCACTCAAGGTGAATTTGTAACACTGTCGTTAATTTGTAAAATAAAATTTAAAATTTTTTAAACTTAAAATGTCGAAACGCTAAGATTACCGAGTAAATACACATTAAAAAAGTTGTCACATTACAAAAAACAGAGACGAACAAATTCCACATACGTACGGAACAAACAACAACAGTCAAGTTTGTTTGTTCCGTACGTATGTGGAATTTGTTCGTCTCTGTTTTTTGTAATGTGACAACTTTTTTAATGTGTATTTACTCGGTAATCTTAGCGTTTCGACATTTTAAGTTTAAAAAATTTTAAATTTTATTTTACAAATTAACGACAGTGTTACAAATTCACCTTGAGTGAGAAACGTAGATTCTTAAGTTGAAGATTTTTTCACATCTGTTTTCACGTTTTTGAGCCCTGATGAAGCATCAGATTGATGCGAAATATTGGCAACAAAAATAAAGAAACAATAGAATAATTGTTTAAGTTAATGCCGCTACCCAAGAAATCATCCATACACTCATTTACCCCAACGGCAAAGACTCCTTGTCCAAATATATATATATAATAATATAACGGTAGCAATGGATAAAACAGAATACATATATAAAACTGAAGAATTATTAAAAGACAACAACACCTACGCTAAATTACGTAATAACCCCACTGTGGTTACTCAAAATAAGATAAATAGTCTTTTAAAAGAATTACATCAGTTAAATAAAATCGACGACAATACATATAAAAAACTTACTATCTATAATTCTGTTTCACCGAAGTTATATTGCCTACCAAAAATTCACAAAATTGATGTTCCACTAAGACCTATAGTATCTTCGATTCAATCACCCACATATAACTTGTCTGCATTCTTGGCCAGCATTTTAACCGCATCATTTACTAGCACCAGTACTTATGATGTTTCAGATTCATTTCAGTTCAGTGAAACTTATCAGAATTTTCAATTACCTGACCATTTCGTTCTTGTGTCGTTTGATGTTGTGTCGTTATTTACAAATATACCTTGTGACCTGGTTCTGCACATTATAGACCTAAAGTGGCACACAATAAAAGATAACACCAATCTAGATAAAAATGAATTTTTACAGCTAATAGAATTAATATTTGACAATACTTATTTCTCATTTAATGAACAATTTTATAAACAGATATTTGGTCTACCCATGGGTAGTCCTCTTAGCCCGATTCTTGCCAACATAATTATGGATTACATCTTAGATAATATAAATAAAGTCTTAACGTTTCAATTTCCCTTCATTTCGAAGTTTGTCGATGACATAATTTGTGCCTTGCCTCATGATGAAGTTGACAATACATTACAGATATTGAATTCTTTCCATCCTAATATTCAGTTCACGGTTGAAAGGGAGACTGATAACAGTGTTCCGTTTTTAGATACGAAAGCTATTAGAACTCATGACAACAGAATAATGATTGACTGGTATACCAAACCATCAAATTCTGGTCGTTTTCTAAATTTTCACTCTAATCACCCTATTAAACAGAAAATTAATACTGTAATAGCCATGAAAAACAGAATATCTAAAATTGCTCACCCCACATTAAAACTTAAAAATTATAAAACTTTAATCACAATCTTTAAAAATAATGGCTATCCGGAGTCTCTATTGCGTAAAATATTTTTCAATACTTCTACTAATAAAAACCATATCAACCGTACCATGTCTAATGACAACCTTAACAACGAAACAGTTACACAGATTAAATATTTCAGATTCCCTTTCATACCTGAACTAACTACTAAAATATCTAAAATTTTCAATTACGACCTTAAACTTGCTTACTATAATCTGAAAACAGTAAACAGTTTCTTCACAAACACTAAAGATAAAACCAACAAAATGTTCCAATCTAATTTAATTTACAGTATCCCATGCAGGGACTGTGATCTTAAGTACATTGGTCAAACTAGTACGTGGCTACGTACTAGATTGGCTATACATTCCTCTGACATAAAAACAAAAAAGAATAGATGTGCCCTCACCCAACACATGACAGTCAATAAACACACTCCAGATTTCAACAATACCAAAATATTACAGTTTAATAGAGACAAGAGAGCAAGAGAATTTTTAGAGATGGTTCAAATTAAGAAATGTGAAAAAAACATGAACTTTAGGTCAGACACAGACAACCTTCACATCATTTATTCCTTCTTATTAACTTTAAACAAAAAATAACTTAAACAATCTTTCATTAAATTTAATAATCTAGTATACATTCATTCAACATTTTATTCACTTTTTCAAAATAACACATTTTATACTCTCTATCATAAATTCAATTTATTTTATGCAAGACTGTACACAGTCAACTATTTACCGGGCTTTACTTAAATTTATAACTTCACGCACTTGACTGTTGTTGTTTGTTCTGTACGTGTGTGGAGTTTGTTCGTCTCCGTTTTTTGTAATGTGACAACTTTTTTAATGTGTATTTTCTCGGTAATCTTAGCGTTTCGACATTTTAAATTTAAAAATTTTAAATTTTATTTTACAAATTAACGACAGTGTTACAAATTCACCTTAAGTGAGAAACGTAGATTCTTAAGTTGAAGATTTTTTCACATCTGTTTTCACGTTTGTAAGTAAGACATTTTACATACTTATTAATTTAATTTAATAATAAATATTGTAGTTGAGCCCTGATGAAGCATCAGATTGATGCGAAATATTGGCAACAAAAATAAAGAAACAATAGAATAATTGTTTAAGTTAATGCCGCTACCCAAGAAATCATCCATACACTCATTTACCCCAACGGCAAAGACTCCTTGTCCAAATACATTTTAGAAATGGGATATTTCCAAACTATCACCAACAACTACGGACCAGAAGCCACCACCACTTTCAAGAGATGGCTTTCAACATCTGAGAAGATCGCCAGACTTAAGAATCGACGGATATTTTTACTACGGTGCAGAAAACATGGAATAACGCCAAAACATGTCATTCAAGGATCAAAGAACATCAACAATCTTCTACAAACTAGGGACCACCAATTAATGAAGAGAGCAGAAAATTTAAACAAAAGGTTGGGGCAACGAGTATTAAATATGGAGATTTGTATTACGATGTCTGACTTAAGGTATTTAGAAAAATTAATAACTCAATTTCAATCACATGCTCTATCTCTTGTACCGATTCATGTTTATTCTGATTATGAGAAATTTGTTCAAGGTAAATATGAAAGATGTTTCAAAATAGTTAAAGACAAAAATTTAAAAAAGTTCAAAGAATTAATCAATAGCAATCAAACAAACAAATTTTTTCTCAACAATACGGGTTGGTTTATTGACCGTACAACAGTTGGTGTTCCTGAAAGAATTCAGAATTTGTTATCACTAGGTCCCAAGTTTGGTTTGACTGTTAATAAGAGTGAGGTCGATGTCGGCAGGCTTCTTGCTGAATGTGAACAGATTTTAACAAACGTACCTGCCACTGAGGTTGAGGTGTGTAGATCGAGGTTAACTAATATTTTAACCAACTACTATTTGCATAACTCAAATGATGGGTGTGATGTGTTGAGTGATGCTTGCATTGAATGCAAAATATTTCTTAAAAACAACCCCAATATTGTTATAATTAGAGCGGACAAAGGAGCAATAACGGTAGCAATGGATAAAACAGAATACATATATAAAACTGAAGAATTATTAAAAGACAACAACACCTACGCTAAATTACGTAATAACCCCACTGTGGTTACTCAAAATAAGATAAATAGTCTTTTAAAAGAATTACATCAGTTAAATAAAATCGACGACAATACATATAAAAAACTTACTATCTATAATTCTGTTTCACCGAAGTTATATTGCCTACCAAAAATTCACAAAATTGATGTTCCACTAAGACCTATAGTATCTTCGATTCAATCACCCACATATAACTTGTCTGCATTCTTGGCCAGCATTTTAACCGCATCATTTACTAGCACCAGTACTTATGATGTTTCAGATTCATTTCAGTTCAGTGAAACTTATCAGAATTTTCAATTACCTGACCATTTCGTTCTTGTGTCGTTTGATGTTGTGTCGTTATTTACAAATATACCTTGTGACCTGGTTCTGCACATTATAGACCTAAAGTGGCACACAATAAAAGATAACACCAATCTAGATAAAAATGAATTTTTACAGCTAATAGAATTAATATTTGACAATACTTATTTCTCATTTAATGAACAATTTTATAAACAGATATTTGGTCTACCCATGGGTAGTCCTCTTAGCCCGATTCTTGCCAACATAATTATGGATTACATCTTAGATAATATAAATAAAGTCTTAACGTTTCAATTTCCCTTCATTTCGAAGTTTGTCGATGACATAATTTGTGCCTTGCCTCATGATGAAGTTGACAATACATTACAGATATTGAATTCTTTCCATCCTAATATTCAGTTCACGGTTGAAAGGGAGACTGATAACAGTGTTCCGTTTTTAGATACGAAAGCTATTAGAACTCATGACAACAGAATAATGATTGACTGGTATACCAAACCATCAAATTCTGGTCGTTTTCTAAATTTTCACTCTAATCACCCTATTAAACAGAAAATTAATACTGTAATAGCCATGAAAAACAGAATATCTAAAATTGCTCACCCCACATTAAAACTTAAAAATTATAAAACTTTAATCACAATCTTTAAAAATAATGGCTATCCGGAGTCTCTATTGCGTAAAATATTTTTCAATACTTCTACTAATAAAAACCATATCAACCGTACCATGTCTAATGACAACCTTAACAACGAAACAGTTACACAGATTAAATATTTCAGATTCCCTTTCATACCTGAACTAACTACTAAAATATCTAAAATTTTCAATTACGACTTTAAACTTGCTTACTATAATCTGAAAACAGTAAACAGTTTCTTCACAAACACTAAAGATAAAACCAACAAAATGTTCCAATCTAATTTAATTTACAGTATCCCATGCAGGGACTGTGATCTTAAGTACATTGGTCAAACTAGTACGTGGCTACGTACTAGATTGGCTATACATTCCTCTGACATAAAAACAAAAAAGAATAGATGTGCCCTCACCCAACACATGACAGTCAATAAACACACTCCAGATTTCAACAATACCAAAATATTACAGTTTAATAGAGACAAGAGAGCAAGAGAATTTTTAGAGATGGTTCAAATTAAGAAATGTGAAAAAAACATGAACTTTAGGTCAGACACAGACAACCTTCACATCATTTATTCCTTCTTATTAACTTTAAACAAAAAATAACTTAAACAATCTTTCATTAAATTTAATAATCTAGTATACATTCATTCAACATTTTATTCACTTTTTCAAAATAACACATTTTATACTCTCTATCATAAATTCAATTTATTTTATGCAAGACTGTACACAGTCAACTATTTACCGGGCTTTACTTAAATTTATAACTTCACGCACTTGACTGTTGTTGTTTGTTCTGTACGTGTGTGGAGTTTGTTCGTCTCCGTTTTTTGTAATGTGACAACTTTTTTAATGTGTATTTTCTCGGTAATCTTAGCGTTTCGACATTTTAAATTTAAAAATTTTAAATTTTATTTTACAAATTAACGACAGTGTTACAAATTCACCGTAAGTGAGAAACGTAGATTCTTAAGTTGAAGATTTTTTCACATCTGTTTTCACGTTTGTAAGTAAGACATTTTACATACTTATTAATTTAATTTAATAATAAATATTGTAGTTGAGCCCTGATGAAGCATCAGATTGATGCGAAATATTGGCAACAAAAATAAAGAAACAATAGAATAATTGTTTAAGTTAATGCCGCTACCCAAGAAATCATCCATACACTCATTTACCCCAACGGCAAAGACTCCTTGTCCAAATATATATATATATATATATATATAATGTATTGTAGTTAATGCAATATAGGACATAACAACAACAAAAAACTAATTAAAGTATCTTCTAATATAGTTCTGCCTAAAAACATTTCCATTCTCAAGATCGTTAATATCCCCTTCGTTAAATTGGTTGTCTTCGTCAAAATCGTATTCTAAAATGACAATATTAAATACTTACTACCACAATAATATCGACATGAAATGTTACGTTCTATTTCTGGTTGGTTTTCTAAAATAACAGTATGCAAAATGGCAACAGCAACTATTGCTGCTTTTGTTGTATCAATATTTTTGTACCTGTGTCATCACCATATGCACCTTTAGCCAAGTACAGTCGCCAAAACTTGTGTTTCAGGTGAAATAGACAAACCACGATTGCTTACTGTCCTTAAATTATCACGAATTAAATTTATAAAAATATTCGCTACATTTTTGGACATTCGATATTTTGTTTTAGATGATTATTCATTATACATTTCCAAAGGATTATGCCTCTAAATACAACTTTGGATTACGAACGAGCCTGAGATGAATTTCTGCTTTGTAAGATTCAACTAATTCATCTTGAATATTAATTAACTCATCAGCCATTTACTTTGTACTTAAATATAAGAGATGTTTACAAATGCTTGTGAGATTCTGTCAAAATCTTACAAGACATTCATTGCGCATGAACTTGTTAATATTTTACCCTGTTGCCACACACTTTTCTCTACTACCATTCTATTACTTAGTAGCCACCATAAACGCGACTATGAATGGCAATGGTTAGTAGGATTCTAATATGATCTTAGTGGCTACTAGCTAGTAGCGTACTAAGACCCTATTAGGGACTCCACTATGAATAAGGCTGTTAGTTAGCTTCGAAATATTTCATATTAATTCTCGAATGTAAATTTTTGTATAACACTTGACGAAATTTTCTTTTAAATTTAAACTCAAATTTAATACTAAATTTCGTACTAAATTATGGATAATGCAAAACGGGCCTTAAGCAATACAATCGTCCTACACAGTATATTGCAGTGGATTGTAACGACTGAACACCCACCGACTGGGTAAGCGGGCTGGTAACAACACGTCAGTCTATCCTTTTTCTTTCAATTGAAAACTGTATATCTCTATCTTGTAGTTATGATCATAAAACTTTCTTCCGTTTTAACTATTGAAATAGGCGACATTGTTTTCTATTATGGATACGGAATAATAACATATGTTAAAAATCACTTGCGAGATCGTTAAAGCGTATCGTTTAAAAAATCTAACGATGATCGCTAAAATATTTACGATGTGATACGGAATAGGGCTGATTATAGGCCTGAGATTTCCTAGGTACAGGAGCTTTCTTGGAACATGGTGTCCTGTCCTTTCCATGCCATACATTTTTTTCGTAGTGGACCGAAGATTTGCTGTCAAATCTGTTCGTTCTTTATCGGCTTCACCATCAGAATTGGCCTCGATTTCGCTGTCACTGAATATCTCAAGGTCTTCAACCGAAATATATAACCTTTATGACACACGACACAATATAAGGTAATATGCCACTCTTCTCTTTGTGTGTCCAATTCGCAAAGTTAGAAGTCGCCGGGTCCCAGTTACTGGTTAAGTGTCATTTAGAGAATCTATCAAAAAATGAAGCAAAAATACCATATTGCCATATTTGAAAAAAAAAATACATGAGGTCATAACTTTTTCAAGGTAATTGCAAAAACCATACTACTGTTATTAAAAGATAGTTTTTTAAAACATTAATTGATGTGTATAATAATTTATCTCAAAAAATATTAATTACGTGTTTTTTTTTGGGTGTTTCCAGACTTTTCGGACGCAGTGTATTATCAAATTCCCTTCTGCCATATACCTATGTCGGGATCTTTAAAAACATAAAATAACAATATGAAAAAAAAAAACCGTTTTAAAATGATCCAACCCTGCATGTATGTAACCTATGTGGTCGCAAACTGCAGTACAGGCATTTTCAGCTGGCCGATGCGCGATTACAAGAGGACGTGCTCAATGGAGTGAGACACACCCGAAGAAATATGGAGACAACGCTATAAATCGCACGTGAGAACATAGCCACGTACAAAATGCGAAATTAAATTTTTATTGTAATATGTATCTGCGGTACTGTACGTTGTTCGTTCAGGGAGCTGGTGACGTAAGATGCCCGTGAGGGTGGGGCTTCCCCCAACAGACAGTGCATGGACTAAAAGTATTATTAATTTTTCGCTTACATTTACAGATTTTATTTTCAAGATATGTGTTATAGATCTATCAATGTCGTTAAGGTAAATACACATAATGTATAGGATAAGTAACGCATGTGGAAGCGTATCGTGCCGCTGGTATGTAACCGGCCTACTGTTTTCATATTCTTTATAATAATTCTCTCTTCCTTTCCCGCATATATTCTTCCGCTCCTTGCAATGTACGCCCTTAACACCTCATTATCCGCGATACCTAGTTTTTCCCGTTCCTGAAACGCTGGCAAGAACATTGTAAATTCCTCGATGCCACCGCCAAGCGCCTGTGTCATGACCACCTTGTACATCTTGGAATCTTCCACCGGTTCGTACTGTGGAATATTGCATTGTCCGCACCGCGCTCTCAATTTTATCACCCTCTCATTTAGACGTTTACTCAAATCGTAAGTAACGTGCAAACCTGACATCTGTAGAAATCGCATGCTGGTTTCGTCATCAACGTTGCTCACCGCGTGCTCCAGCGCGCTTCTCAGCACGCTCCCGTTTATGGTCAAGGCGATCAGATTTTGGTATGACGGTATCGCGGACAATATATGCGCAACCGTTACATTATTATCGTTTGCTTGCCCGGGATTGATGTCACTCGCCATGTATTTACTGCGTATCAATGAGATGGGCGCATCGGTCCAATAACGGTGGCGCATTGGGTATTTATCTGCCATGTAATCGACGTACGCGTCCGTTATAAAATTTCCAAGATTGCACTCCAGCCAGAAACATGTGCTATCCAGAGATACCATGCACTTGCCTAAAACAGCCTCCCTTTCTTTTCTTACTGCAGGGCGAAACTCCTCGAGCAGCTGTTTTGCCGCCTCATCTTCCCCTATATCGGGACCCATCCATACTGGGTTCCCGCTCCACCCTGTCACCTTACCTTCGTGGTCAATAGTCAAATCAAACACTCCGACAAAGTTTCCGTTAAATCCGCAATACACTACAGGGATATCTTTACCGTCTACACCCCGTAGTACTTCCGGATATTTCCCGACACTCTCCAATCCATCAGGCGGGATACCATTATACAGTAGGTTATGAGAATGCCCATTCACCAAGAGATGAATACCTTTGAGCTTCTTCACAAGGCTCGTAGTAAAGGTTGCCTGCGCGTGAACTATAAGTATAATTATTTTAGCATTTTCACTGGCCAAATTTTCTACTGCTTTCTCAATTGCAATCAACTCGTCGGTGACAGCTAACCCGTTTCTATCAAATTCCCAGACGAGATTCTTACGAACAACAGCGGTGATTCCCACCTTTCCGTTTATGCCTTTCACATCAAGTATCACCGATTTTTTTATATAATTATATATAGGGGAATTTCCCGGTAAGGCACAGTTCGCGCACAGTATCGTTTTATCCTTTATCGATAGTATATAATTCGTAAAGTTCTTCGTTCTCTCCTCTCTACTTCTGCCGATATTCGTTTCTTCATCACCCAAACCTATGGCATCCACTGGAAACATATTTAGGAAATGTGAGCAAATGTTAGCCCTATGCACGCTGTACCAGATGCTCCCGGTAAACCAATCCATGGTATCGATGAAGATTGTCGATTCGTGTTTCTCCTTTTGTTCATTAACGAAGTGCAACATGCGCGCGATTCCATACATAGATCTACTATTATTAAGCTTGTCCGGCGTTGATTCGAATTTCGCGTGGAACCCGGATGTGTGCAGCACTTTCAGGATCGTTTCTCCTTGTATGGTCAACTTGTTGAACAGGAGGATCACGACACATGTTAGAAGATTCATATTTACATTGACATTGAAGTTGGTGTGAATTCAAGTGAGGATATATAAAATGAAAATAAAACTACTAAATGTCACGGATGTCACAACTGACAAGTGATATTGCAAAGCAAAATTTAATGGATGAATGCCACAGATGAGAATGCAAAAAGGAAGAGGAAACAAGAAATGGAAAGTTTCACAAAATCAAAACGAACGACACCAACAAAAAGTGCAAGTGACACAAATGGGAATGAAGATAAGCTCGACAAAATTTCAAAAATGTTAGACAGACAGAGTAAAGCAATGTGGGAGATTAATACAGAAATAAGAGAATTAAGAAAAGATCAGAAGGAGTTTGGGGAAGAAATAGTGGTACTAAAGGCTGAAACTGAAAAACTGAACGAGGAAATTCGACACATACAGGAAGAGAATGCGGAAATCAAGGAAAATTTAATAAAAGTGCAAAACAGTGTAGAGGGAATAGAAAGGAAAGGGAAATAAACAACGTAATAATGCAAGAACTGGAGATTGACACGGTAAATAAGGATGCACTAAAGAAAGAGATTGAAAACTTTATGAAAGAAGCTCTAGGAGTATGTCCTACAATAAAAAAAAAACATGTTTAATAGAAATGAAGGACAGTGAGGAAAAGCAAAAGGTGCTGATGAACATTCATCAGCACGAACAAGGCCAAGCTAAAAAATTTGAAAGAAAAGAGAGTGTATATCAATAACGACCTAACACCTGAAGAACGAGCAATGCAGAGACAATTAGAGAAAGAGTGAAGACAGAGAGGTACAAAGGTACATTTTTCTTTCAACAATTTTATTTTAGTTCAGGGAACAACCACAATTTGTTGACAGGACGCATCTCATTTGTTTAATTCCTTTTTAACATTTTCAGCTTGTTAATTCAACAAATAAAAATGTTAACAAAAATGCTCATGCAATGCTCTATTTTTGTTTTCGGTAAATTCAACAAGCGTGATCGTAACAAGGCGATTTTTGTTAATTCAACGCATCTTCTTCTGTCAGTGCGGTGATCACGTGGAGAACAGCAACAAAGCAGGCATGTAGTAGCACAGGCAAAGAATGAGGAGAGCTGTCAAAAATGGCTAAAGATAAGAATGAATGGAAATACTTCGAGGATGCCGTATGCTCCGCCAGGGAGTAACAGGACTTAACATATGTATTTTCTATTCGTAGACAATTCACATAAATTGACAATAGGTACACTCGTGGCAACATAAATGTTTCCGACCTGAAACCGTAAATTCGTATGTTTTCAACCTTAACAGTGTAGCTGCCAGATGTTCGACCCCAAGCTTTTTTTTCCTATTAGAATTTATTAGTAGTAGATATGAAACGAGTAAAATGAATAGGAAAATAAACGAAGTTGTGTGTGTAAGTTTATAAACACCTTACAGTAAGAGAAACACATCTTTGTAAGAAACATGACATAATATTAAGTGGGATTTTCAAGTGAGCGAGTAGATCCAACTTCTAGATAATATGGGAGTATAACCGTACGAGTAAGCGAAACATAAAGAAGTGCCCTAGAACATTTTAAATAATGATTTGTGACGGTGCTTCGACCGTTGCTCATAGAACTTCGTTTTTATTACGGAATTCACTGTAGATCCAAAAGTAACTAAATAATATAAAAAATACACTAAAGAAGACGTTGATAACATTAGTTAATCTAGATACCTATTATTAAATATTTATATGAACATGATAAATGAATATACGGAATAAAAAATGAGAAATAATGTATACAAACACAATAGTAATATTATTGGTTATGCAAAAGTATTTTCTGATCAGTTTGATAGTTTGAAATTCACGCGCAAATATATTTCTGTGCGTATTTTTGTTTAGTTGGGAAACCACCCAAACTTCGCTACTCATATGCGTTCTAGCGATTAGAAGCCACGCTTACGGAGGTTGTTATCTCGGGCATTTGATAGTTCACTTAATACAAAACTTTTGTACCGTGATTTGCTCCACCCATTTTCTGTTTGTATACACCTTCTAGCCAACAAAGTTTAACAAATGTCTTACGTAAGAAGCTTCGCGCGCTCCGAAATAAATAAAATATTTTTTACGATAAAAAAACAAACATTGCAGTTCTTGAGTAGGATATCTTAACGTTCGTCTCAATAAACGCAATGTGTAATAAATAATGTGGCATTTTTAAAGGATCGGCTTCTTTGTAGATCAAACAGTTATAAATGTTATTTATTTATATTTTTACATGCATTTTATAGTGTGGATCAATACCTTACTATGTAGATTATCATCATTTTCCTATATTTTTTTTTGTTGTAAAATTTTTGGACAATATAGCATAGAATTGAAACTTGAAATAATTATTTTACAAAACATTTTGATATTTTATTCATGTTTTTTTTTTATTTTCTGTAACAGTATTATAAGATTTGTAATAACGATTTTTCTTTTCTTATTATTATTTGTTGTATTTTTTTTTGCCCCTGCCATATATAGAGGGCATCACGCTATAAGGGCGTAAGAACATTTATATTTAGAACAATGTAAAATTAATTTAAATGCGATTTTTTTATAAAAGGTGTTTTTGATTTTAATTTTGTAAAACAAAAGCTTATATTACATTAAACATATACCGTAGTCAACAAAATTGAATTAGATGTAGGAAAGCGGAGTGTAGGAAAGACCGCGCCGCTATAAATAAAAAGAAACATGCGTACTTCAAGATCCACTAAAGTTAAATTTTGTCGACTACGGTATACACATTTACCAAAAGGCTGCAGTATTGAATAACTATAAATGTAAATTAATTATTTATACAGGAAAGGAGAGGGAGCAGAAAATAATAAGAAAGGAGCTAAAAGTTTGTTATTACAAATTTTAAAATATATATAATAAAAACAATAATAAAATATATCTATCGGTGCGGTTCCTCTTTTCGATTGACGGGCTTCGATATAAATACCGAGAGAGAATAAAAGCCGCCGCACAGAAAAACGTACTAAACGAATTCCGGCAGCTAACCCGCATCCAAAATATAAACACTCTTTTCTCTAACACCTTATCTTGATTTGTGGCATACTCTATTCACTAAACACCACTGGCACGTCGCGCTATCCAACCTCGACTAGGATAAACACATTCGTACACTGTAAAAAATCTGTAGAAAATGCGTGTTGGTTGGAAACATTTATCTGACCACGAGTGTACATATGTTTTTATCATTGAACTACATATTTTAATTATTTATTTCTTTGTGGACATCGAAAATCGATGAAGGCATAAAATAATGTCGAAACGTTTTTAAAATAAACAAACAAGTATATAATAAAGTCTAAATTTTCCACTAATATTGGACATACCAAGTTTTAATTACAGTTCATACAAGATGTTCGGGTCGAATTGTTCTGTGGTGATTGGAAGCACTAGCGTCTAGCCCCTGAACCGTTACAATTGCTCCCACCAATCACAGCATTTCGCAATTGATAGGTTCTATTACCTATAGGGCACGAAATGCAAAATTCACCGCAAAGCCAATATTGGCCAATATTTTTGCCAGTTGACTTTAATACGATTGATGTATTGTGTTAGTTATTTATGTCTTTATTTTCTTTCTGCGTCTTCGTTAATTAAAACATACAACAGCTACTAAGAAATTCCGGCTATTCCAAAACTCGTCTGTTCCCGGTAAGTTAGGGACACATTAAATATTAATATGTTAGGTTATATACAATTGTATATAAATAATGTTCACACCAGGGCATGATGCCTTTATTTTAAACGCACGTTACAGAAGTGGTACACAAGATGATAATGGGAGGAATTCTCTTCAAAGTTCAAGTTCACTGAGACTTTCCCCGATTTTGATATAGACTGCGATGCAGTGAAACACCACAGACACGTCATAATTCATCGATTTGAAGAAAGAAATTTTAACAGTGGTACAACAGTTACATCCAATTGATTTTGAAAGAAAAGCAACATTTTGACAATGGTGTAATTAACATTGACATAATAATAATGTTCTGGACTTGATGGTGGGATTGGTTCCATTTGTCTAGCTACATTAATTCACAGAACTTTAGAACTTGGGCTAGTGGAAATCCGACCCATATCAAATGAATATAACTACATTGTTCGTTATTAGGGCTTGTGGAATTAAAAATACAATTTCCAATAACGCAGTTTTATTAACACGATCTTACTACTAAGAACATCGACCAATAACTAACTAAAAACTAACACTGTTAGGTAAACCGTACGGGCAGGTATATTGGAGAGCGCGTGAGTCATAAGCTCGAACAAAGAAAATGCACTATCGTACGATGAGATCATCATCGATAGGGTTCTTACAAAGAAGTTGATTCGTTTTTTTTTGTGTTACTATTTCCAATATACATGAAAATGAATTACAAGTTTACTTTCTACAGGATAATGTTCGATCACATAGATGAGGAGATAGAAATACTCATGAAGTTCTAAGAGAATTTTTTTGACAATAGGCTGATAAGCGAAAATATTCACGCTCTCAAGATCTTACAATGTTGGATCTTTACTTGTTTGGCAATTTAAAAAATTAAGTGTTCAGAATTCGATTACATAACTTAGAGGAGTGGCAAGCAGCGATACGACAAGAAATTATTAACACCGCCATAGGAAAACTTCGCAATGCATTTGAAAATTTAAAACGAATAAATATACGTTTAGAGAACGATGGATAAACATTTCAACATTTATTGTAACTTTTGCAATATAATTATTTTTCTATGTCTTGCTTGTAATTATTATTAAAACCTAACCTTTTACTTTTGAGTAGTGCCACAGAATAGAGACTATAGAGAAATTTCACTTCAATGTTATTCCCTAGATCACGATTTTATTTTTTATCTATATTTTTATTTTGTTCATAGGACTTCGCGATTCTGCGCATAAACACGTTACAGAGAAATTATAATGTGTAAAGATACAAACAGGACGCCAGGATTTGCTTAAAAAAGATAGAACATTTGGATATTTTCTATTTTATGGTATTGCACTGAACCAAAAAGGTGCGTAAATACACGGTGGCCAGAAAAATGCGGACAAACACCACGCAGGCCAAATCTTTGTTTAATTCTGAGTTGACAATCTTAGTTGAGAAAAGTAGTACAGTGTTTTCTTAAGTCACACGAGCAGCTTAAAAGAATTGTAAATTTGGCAACACCTAATCAGACAAGTACTGTGGCAGTAATCGTTTTATTATTTACTATATATCAGGTAAATACGCAAATTAGCAAGAATTTTATGTTAATATGGATAAAAATTTTATTGAAATTTAAAGATAATATGAAAAAATTATAACAACTGTTCAAATTGGTAGCCATCAGTTTCCAGACATAATTCCAATCTTCGAGGAAGCGAATTCAAAACGCGCTCCAACATATCGGGGGTAATTAATCGAACTGCCGCCGTAATTTTATTAATTACATCCTCTTCGTTAGCTGGAGGCGTTGCATAGACCTTTTCCTTTAAAAACCCCCAAACGAAAAAGTCCAGAGGATTAATATCGGGAGATCTTGCTGGCCATGCTATTGGACCGTTACGCCCTATCCACCGATTCGGACAGTGTTCGTTTAACCAATCCCTCGAAATTCTGGCATTGTGAGCGGGTGCCCCGTCATGCATGTACATGTTGGGTCTCAAATTCAATGGAATATTATCCAGTACTTCTTCTAAAACGTTAACGTACTGAATTCCATTTAGACGATTTGGAAGAAATATTGGTCCAACAACTCGGAGATTTAAAATCCCCAGCCAAACATTTACCGAAAATCTTCACTGATGTCCAATTTCCCTTACTGCCTTGGGATTTTCGTCCGCCCAAAAATGAAAATTATGGCTATTAAAGACGCCATCTCTCGTAAACAAGCATTCGTCGCTCCAGAGAATATGCAATAAAAAGTTCGGCTCTTCTTGAATCCTTTGCAAAACATTGTTACAAAACATTCTTCTGTGCACATTATCGTTTACATACAAAGGCTGCACTTTCCTTGCATGAAACGGACGCAAAAGATTTTGAGATAGTGCTGAGTGCACTGTTGTTTTGCTAGGAATATTCAGTTCCCGAGCTATTTGTCTTGTGCTGGACGTCGGATCTTCGTAAACAGCATTCAATATTTGCTCTTCTAATTGAACTGTTCGACGCTCTCTAGGTCTACCGCTGTTACGATAATTCGGTATAAAGGTGCCAGTTTCTCTAAGTCGCTGATCCAATCTACGGAACGTGTTGGTGGATGGATGTCGCCGTTGTGGATACCGTATTTGATATTTCTCTTTTGCCAAGTTTGCATTTCCATTGCAAAATCCGAATACCATATACATGTCGGCGTATTCTCCAAAGGTAAACATTGTTCGGTATTAAGAACAGCACAAAATGTTTATCTTATTTCAACAGCCAAATGTCACATGAGAAACGTCAAAAATTGACAACTACTTATTACTTTTAAACAAGCAGCCTTACAGTACCACGTTGCCATATGTACAGGTGTCCCACCGAAGACTGGGTCTTGGATTACAGCTCTATTTGTCATTTTAGAAAGAAACCTTTTCTACAAGAATGTTATAGAATTCAATGCTGCATCACCTAAAAATATTTTTGACTATGCAGAGTGTCCCAGAAGTAGGCAAACGGATACTTACTTCTTTATTTTAAATGGAACACCCTATATATTATTTCATTTTTCAATTCTACGTAGAAAAATAATATGACTTCATATAAACTACTATATGTCTATCTTTAATAACAACGTTGTTATTTACTCCTTTGTCAAAAGTAGTCCCGATGCAAAGGATCGGTTAAGGCGGCGTGGTTTATATTTGCATTTGTTTTAGACATTCATATTTTAAATATCATACATACATACTTAGTCTGATTCAACATTGAAATTAAAATCGATGTAATTGTATACAGGTGTCCACTATAACCCTGAACATTTGCTTAACTTTAATCCAAGGTAACTTGATTTTTTTAAATAGCACCCTACATTTTTGCTTGTGTTAAATTAATCCTTGCCCAAAACCCTATCAATCCATACTAAACATTTATGATGCCACATGCACGACTTCATAGTTAATTAATGATTTTAAATAAATCCAATAATTTTTCCGTTAATTTGCAGGTAGAAATAAAAATATAAAAAAAATTTTCAATGTCTCTTAAATGATTGAAAATAAAATACACCTTCTTTTATTTTGGCTTCACTTAGTCGGAAATAGAGACTTTAAGTACAAAAAAGCCTCACTCTCATGGTCTTTTTTCTAGGCATTTTTGTTGGACCACAAATCCGAAAAATGTTTCTTGATGAAAATTTTACGAAATTGTTAAATGCAGTTGAAAGGAGAGCATGGATTAGTTTCATGTCGTTGTCGGAAAATTTTTTAGGTAATAAGAGAAGCGCTGACTACGTTCATGTTGTTAATGAGTTTCTGGAGGCTTACGAAGAAATGGGGTGCAGAATGTCTATAAAAATACATTTTCTGCATTCCCATTTAGATTTTTTTCCAGAAAATCTAGGCCAATTTAGTGACGAACAAGGCGAACGTTTCCATCAGGAGTTATTAACAATTGAAAAGAGATTTGAAGGAAAAAGTCAAATCAGGATGCTAGCTAATTACTGCTGGTCTCTAAAGCGAGAAACTGATGATTTGTATTTTAAACGTAATAGATTAAGTAAAAATTTTTAAAAAAATTTCATGTATAAATTGGTGATACAAATATAAAATTCGTTAAGTTTTATTAGATTAAAGTTATTTTATTAAATCATGCTAATCTAATCGCAACAGGTTTCCACTCTTTTGTTCACAAAAAGTACTATAACTTCCTCATTTCTCAACCGATTTCAACAAATGACGTCTCATTTTACTCAGAAAAATACTGTCTTTAATATATTTGTTGTCTTTAAACTAAATTCGGAAAAAATTCTCGTAGAAATTTTAAAAGTTAAAAAAAAATAAAAAATTTTCCATATAATTGAAGAAATCTATGCATATTTGTGCTAATATTGTATGAGAAGTACCTATATATATTTAAAAATAACAATTATTTTGCTTTCCAAAACCGTTTGAATTTCAAAAATCGGTTAATAAATAAAAAAGTTATAAATGTTTAAAAGTAGCAGCCTCAAAAAATTTTCTTTGGCCCATAACTCGGGAATTTGGAGGTATATTGAAACTTTTAAACCCGAATTCGTAACATGCTCACCAACACCTTTAACGCACACTAGGTCATTTCAGAAGTGCTTTTTGAGTGGAGCACAGTGTTATTATATTAAAGAACCCCGTTCGTCAGTAATAAATAAATGCGTTG
Organism: Cetonia aurata; assembly: GCA_949128085.1. Classification (NCBI taxonomy): domain Eukaryota; kingdom Metazoa; phylum Arthropoda; class Insecta; order Coleoptera; family Scarabaeidae; genus Cetonia; species Cetonia aurata. The sequence goes on along the minus strand of OX421889.1, from coordinate 21,922,620 downwards.
TGGACTATATACACTACCGATCATAAGTTTGATCGCATCTAATATATTGCGTTAAACGTAGTAGGTTGTAGGTACTATTTAAAAAAATTGCCTAAATATTTTTAAATAGTATACTACGTCTAATGCAATTTATTAGATGCGATGAAACTTATGATTGGTAGTTGAAAAAGAAGTTGATCCTTTTTTTTAATAAAGTAGACAACAGCTAAATAGATCAGAGGCCAATGTATATATTATTATAATTTTAATAGTTTATTTTATATACTGCATGTGATGTTCTAATTTTTTCAATTTCTGATGAATTTTGTGTAGATTTGGTTTTTATTATATTGTTAAAGAAACAAACATCTTAAAACGTTAATTACTAAACACTTCTAAAACAAATGAAATTCTAATTTTCTTAAATTTTAGTATTTTACGTTTCTTTCAGGTAAAAAGTAAAAGTGCTTGGATACTCTCGACACCTTTTTTGCGATAAATGTCAATGCATTAGTGAAACCTCCGAATTAGAGATAAACTGTCAAAATCGACTTTGCACGCCGGTTAACAAAAAAGCAAAAACCCTTGCCCCAAATGAAATTATCGACATCCGCGACTTATTTTATCCTGTAGCGCAGCTTTAAGTACAATGTGTATCAAAAAGAACTTCATCTAGTTGCCTATGAATGTAGCCTATAAATTATGGTTTGCCGCTTTCTCGAAATGCGGATATAGATTCAATGGGATAAAGGTTATCCAAGTGTCACTGTCAAAATTTATCATCGAGCGATATGGTAATGAACGGAAAACTAGTACAATTAGATTATTAATTTATTTAATAAGATAATCAAACAACTACACGGAGAAAAATGACATTGCAAATCCAACAAAAAAAGTATTGTCCTTACATTGCAATCGGTTCAAAAATAAATTGGTATTGCAGTAAAGTTTTGTAAGTATATTCCAAAACTTTTGTTTTGTTCCACCAACTACACTTTTGTTGGTGTTAAAATATTTTACGGTACAAATAATCGCTTTGGCGATAACATTATAGTTGTAGTTATTTCAGATCTAAAATACAGAACAACGTGTGCGATGAAGTGAAGTAGATGTAAACACAATTTTTCAAACCAGTACAGTCAAGAAATATTTACATTACACACAATTGTAGTTGACGCAACAGGGCGCCTACGTTGTCGATATTACAACTTGTGATGCGGGAGTACCGGCATGGACAGTAGTATCACGTGATTCTAACCGCGTGTTTCATTGGTCTTACATAGCCTTGAAGAAACAGACTAGTCTGCTAGTTACCAGGCGGAGTAGACCACGCCATATATTTTCGGTTGTGACGTTGTGTTAGCTTATTAGTTTTGTGTAAAAGAACGACAGTGTATTAAAATTGAAGAAAACTGGCTCACTTCTGACGTCTACTGACTCTTAGATATGGATAATTTTGTTACAGAGAAGCTAGCTGAATGGAATATTATGCGTTCGAAGTACAGATTGCTAATGATGAGTACATTAAACCTTTCGATAAATTACCTAGTGTTTTCCCCTGTTTAAAAGTTGCAAAACGATCTAGAATATACGTTGCCTTGAGACATTTGTAAAATACGACTTAGATACATTTGAAATTTTAATCTTCATTTTTAGTGTTTCCCAGTTTTAGAATTTATCTTGTTTATTTTTTTTTGTTAATTATTAATAAAAAAATGTGTTATCCTATACTGATATTTTACTTAAACCCTCCACAGCTTACATTTAAGACAGCACCGAATTTGTGTGTGAATCTACTAAAATATTGTTCGCTTTGAACAGAAATTGCGATTACAAAAATCAAAATCAAGTGACACTATAAACGTAGAAAATGATGACGGAAAATCAATTGTTTGTTAAATATCCACAACTTGCTGTTGAAGTTTCAAATTGCTTTGGTAGTGATAAACAATTTTTAATACTGTATTAAACACAATTTTGTTGAAAACACCATATTTTTGTGATTCGTTAAACAACAAGCAACTGGTTGATTGTAACATGTTTTGGGAATATATCCTTCCAAATTTTGTGGCAGTTCTAACAAAGTTTTTCGACAACAAGTTTTAGGTTGTATTGAATAATGGTTGTTGTTGTCATATATTTACCCACAAATTGTTGTTCAATGTGCGTCAATTGGTGCCACCTTAACAATACATTTTTCTCCGTGTAAGGTAAATAACTTTGTAACAATTTTAATTAATTATAATTTATAACAAATGTTCAAAGTGGTCACCATTCTGTTGAATGCATAATGCAATACGACGTTTCATGTTGTTAAAAATATTCTGCAATACATTTGGTGTGATTTCATTACATTTAATTGCAATTGTATTCATCAGGTCATTTAAGTTATTAATTCTGGTTTTATATACTTCATTTTTTAGCATTCCGAAAATAGAAAAATCTAACGGAGTAAGGTCTGATGATCTTGCTAGCCAAACACCTCTGCTTATAATTCGATGAGGGAAGTAATGTTCTGAAAACTCTAAATTTTCGCGAGTTTATGTGCAGTAGCCCCATCTTGCTGGAAGTAACCCCCATTGAGTTCGTCCTGTTGCAATTGATTTAAAAATGGTGTTAATAACTGCTCTCGGTATCGTTGGCCATTAATGGTATTGTGAAAAAATATTGGTCCGACTATTCTACGACGAGATACAGCTAACCATACTCCAACTTTAACAGGATGTAAAGGAACTTCGATGCGATTGTTTGGATTGTTTACAGACCATGTTCTGTAATTTTGTTTATTTACATACCCGCTTAAATGAAACCATGCTTCGTCAGTAAAAAGACTGAGATCAAGAATTTCGTCGTTATTTAAATTTTCTTGAAAGAAGTTGCAATAATTAACTCTAGTAACGTGATCTCTAGGTAAGATCTGTTGAACAACCGATACTTTGTATGCATGCATATGCAAACGACGATTTAAAATTCTATGAACGGTACTAGAAGATACGTTTGTTTGAGCTGATAAACGACGAACTGAGGTCTGTGGGTTTTCTTCAACAAGGTTTTCTACGTTTTCAACAATATTTTGCTGTGTACGTAATCTACCAGAACTTTTGCCTTTCAATACAGATCCCCTACAGATTCTCCACGACTAGACGAATGTGATGATGTAAAGGGATATTATCCACAACTCTATTAGGAAACTGCAAGTAAAACTGTCGCTTACATTCTCCGTAAGAATATTGCCATTCCCCATTAAGAAATTGTGCACTTCGCAAAAATGCTTCAATAATAAAAATATTTTCTTGCAATGTGTACATTATTGTATTGTTTAAGAAAAAAACTTACTTGTCAGGAAAAAATTATATTGCTGTCACACAATGACAAATGTCAAAACGACACTAGATAAATAGCTTTTATATAAATAAAAGGTAAGTGGCTTATAATAATTTGGAAGTATTAGTTACTCAGCACCTACTGAGATGAAGATCTTTTTGAAACACATTGTATATGATCAAGGCTTGGACAGATAAAAAATGGCGCGAAATTTAAAATGGGACTTCTCAATAGAGAACCCTGTACAACGCATCTATTAATATTACATGGATATCCAAAATGCTAGATGTCGCTAAACGAATGATTAGTCGGTATAGAAGAATTATGTTTCTGTTGACATTCTTTCGTGGTTATGTATTGTATATATATTGACATTTACGCAAATGCCATTTATAACAATTATATGGAAATGTATGTAAATATTCTTATATTTATAGATGCCTATGCAATCTTAGCATTTTTAAAAATGAAAGCCTAGAATTATGGACTATTGGACGTCGGTCCTCCTTCTTGTAGTGTTCGCGGTAGAAACACAAGACACGCTAGGCCAGGACTCAAAAAATTTGATAGTACTACATACATCGAATTTCCGTTCAAACTTTCTGGCAGAAAAAACAGGTAAAAACGAAAGCCGTTATGGTATCGCGCGCATGATTACTTACACCAGAGAGCAACTGAATTCGAATAAAGACGCGACCATTTACATCGACGCAATGGACTGGGCGGAAGGTAGCATATTGTTCAGTATCTTCAAAATGGAAATATTGACCGCTTTCGTGCATATGCTCCCGGTGGATGTCTTGACCCTGGGCGAGACTGAGATGCGCCAGGGATACAACAAGCCTGAACGTTTGACCAATTTTGTGGGTTACATAATGGGGATCTGCAATAAAAGCATAGTCTCTTCCAATATTGTCATTCCGGACGAGAATGAGATCAGCAAATGCGTCCGCAACCATACTATAATCGAAAGGGGAGGATTGAGAATTGGCGTGGTGAGTTTGTTGGAGCGGAAATTGGTGCCGAAGTCATTCGGAGGTATACAGGTCAAGTCGGGAGCGATCGTGGTAGATATCATAGCTAAATACCTACTTCGCAAAGTAGATATCATCATAATGGTGGGGCACATAACTAGGAAGGTCCTTCAAAGAATGGGTATACCGTATGCCGTCAAACTACTTATAGGAGGACACGGGGACGTCTTGTTCTACAACGGCAATCCACCGTCTGGAGATCTTGTTTCCGGCAAATATCCGGAGATCAAGTTGCCCGGCATCCCGTTGGTTTACGCCGGCTCGTACGGTAAATACGTTGGCAGGATAAACATTGAAATTTACAGTAACGGCACAATTGGCAATTGTGCCGGCAATCCGGTCCACATGGATGAAACGATAATCGAGGACGAAGGTGCGCTCAATATGGTAAAGAATTTTCAGGAAAGGATCGACAAGCGATTATTGAAACCGTTGGGTAAATCTCGGGTGGTGTTAGATACGAATTGCTTGAAGGAGGAATGCAGTTTTGGTAACGTCATCGTGGACTCGTTCGTCGAATATAAGGCGAACCTGTACCACGGGAAATATTGGACCGACACGCCGATAGCGTTCCTTAACTCCGGCGCCATAAAATCCAACATTTATGCGATGGTGTTGGAAAACAGAACAGTCACGGAGGCCCACTTATTGGGGGCGATGCCGTACAATAACCAACTGGTGACCCTAGAACTAAACGGTACCGTCTTAAGAAGCATCATGGAACACAGCGTGTACGACATGACAGAAGAAGGCCAGGAGCATTTCCTGCAAGTGTCCGGTCTGAGAGTCGTCTACGATCTGTCGAGAAAGGTAACGAAAATAGAGAGTTTGAGGGTGCGATGTGGGAAGTGCACCGTTCCTGAATACCTAGGCGTAAATGAGGACGATGCCAATATTTACACTGTGGTAACAACGGATTATATAGCAAACGGAGGGGATGGATTCACTATGATTAAAAACCAGCATCTGGATCTTCGTTTCGAAAGAATTGCCGCAAGAGACGCGGTCATGAATTACATCAAATATTATAAGGTTATTCAAACGGGCACTGACGAACGCATAGTAATAAAAAAGAAGAAGATTGAAGAAGGGAGGTCAGTCACTGGGATAGCCGTCTCACATCGTTCCAATATTAATTTCTACTACTACTCATGTACAGCCTACATTTTACTAAACATTAAATTAAAATAACTGGTAACCACTAGTGTTAAAACTTACTCGTTCGTCAATGCCTAGCTGATAGCGCACAGTGGGGAAAAATGTGGATCTAGCTGGACAAAAGTAAGTAAGAATATCGAGGTGCTTGTAATCACAGTTATCAACGAGATGGTAGAGGAGGGGGTATGTTAATCATCAACAAGAAAGGAAACGAGATGTTTCCTTGTGTTGTAACCAAAACGTTTCTGTACAAGTGGAGTCAATGACAGGCATAACTAAAGAGAAATAATATCCAAACAGATCTGGCAACAACTCGTAGGTAATAATATTTTTCGAAAACAATTGTGCTAAATTTGCCGTTTCTATTTTATTTACCCGATATTAAAAATACTTTATACAGTGTGTAAGCTAATGCAGTTTCCAATAGGAAAAACTTTTTTTAAAATCAATTTTAGGAAAAAAAAAAGTATAATGTTTTTCCGCTTGATCTAAAACTAACAAAAGTGCTGTTAAAGTTCAAAATAAATTTGCCATTTTTCGGTTTAATATTTACATTTTCTTTGCAAAAAAATTCAAAGTTCCAGAAATTTGGTTTTATAACAATTTCCCTAAGAACAGCTAAAATAATCATAATGGATGAAATTGTGACGTTTATCTGTTCTACAAATAAATAATCCAATAACAAATCATCTTAAAACGCTAACAAATCATTCAACATATTGGCATCCGTTTTCTACACACTTTTCCGCTCTATTACGAAATTCTTTGTACCATTCACTTCACGAACAGCTTCTCGAATTCGCTGTTTTAAGTTAAAGAACAAATTCTTTATAAACTTTCCGTTTTAAATTACCCCAAAAGAAAAGAATCCATTGGAGTTAAATCAGGCGCTCTTGCAGGCCAACATATTGGTCCATATCGCCGAATCGGCGAACGTTCACAGCATGGAATAACCTGACTAGGATGGTGACTCTCCCGGCTAACCTGGGACCGCGTTTTACGCCGCCTGACAGGTATCTTGTGTTACTAAAATTATAGCGCGCAGTTTGAATACCCATATAATTTGAATTGGTGCTTTAAATTTATATTTAGAATTTTATAAATAAAAAACTGCCATTTTTTAAAATATCTTTATTAATACAATAAATACGCAATACTAGTTCCTATGGATTGGTCAATAACATACATATGTAATTATATAAACATAATATATTTGTTGTAAAATAAAAACTTAAAGGAAACAATATCATTTTAAATTTAACATCTTCAGAGGTAAATATAAGAAATGAAACAATAAATTACGTAAATAGTAAAACAAAGAATAATATAAATGAATTGTGCAAAGTGCAATTTTTCCTACAGTGTGAAATCATCATATAAATGCTTTTCTGCTTTAACTGTAATTTTTAATATGAGGAAATTTTCTATATTTAAAATTTTTTTTTTTAAATTACAGTTAAACAGAAAAGCATTTATTGAATGATTTCACACTGTAAGAAAAATTGCACTTTGCATATATGCCGTACTGCCGGCTTCCCATAAGATCTGTATTTGAGACATTTCAAATCGCATTCGAACCAGTGCCTCGTTAGCTCAATTGGTATTGCCCCGTGAAACAATAATGGATTATTTTGTTTTATTATTTGTTAATAACAAAAGGAAAACCTCAAAATTTCATCAAAGGTTAAACACAAAATTGTCTTGATGAATACAGGCACTACATAGATAATATACATAGGTATAAGATATTAGCAGACATTCAATCTTTTATATTAAAATTAAGAAAAAGCAAATACGATACCGTCTTTGAATTTATTCTTGACCGTTTATCTGTCACTATTTGTCCACTTTTTGAAAAAATACGCTCGCATGGTACGGATGTAGCGGGTATAGATAATCTCTTTCTCATTAACTCAAATAATGTTGGAGTCGAAGTCTGACTCCGACACTGACTCCGACTCCGACTCTGACTCCGACTCCTTGACTATACTAGTATACAAGAGTCGTACTGATACGGATTCGTATGAACCGAAATGATTCGTATCAGCCGATACGAATCATTTCGGTTCATACGAATCCGTATAAATAGTAAAGATTCGTACCGTACGAATCATATATGGGAATCGAATATACTGATGAATCATACGAATCCGACCCACCTCTAGTAGGCAGGCATAGGGAATGCTTGTTCTATATACGTTAGTATACAATATATCATTTCTCTTGAATAAATAATAAAGTATAATAGATATGTGATGTTGCGTAATTGTTTCGGTGTTTCTACGGTACTAGGTACTCGTAACACGAGCACGAGCTTGGCCAGATTTGCTTTTTCGCAGACGGTCGATGGTGTGGTGGTAGACGTTTTTTATAACAATTTAAAAGTTATGTATTAGTGTTTTATTTTATTTATATTTACATAGCTGTAAAAATACATCGGATGGGTATCCTGGAGTTACGTATTACATACCTACATACATCATTTAGGGATATGACAACGTCGACTAGTCTAATCGGCGTACTCCATGCGATTCTGAAGTGACATTTAGTACAATTCAGTATTGGAATGCCGTTGCAAGTATATCGTTGATGCGCCTAAGCTTTTTTTATAACTTTGGCGGCTAATCTCATGCCTAATTTTTTTTCTAATTTGGTTTTTTTTTATAATACTTGAACGTATTTTATTTTGTCTAGAGTTTATATCATGGACAAGAAAAGCAGGGTAAAATTAAGACATTTTTCAGCAACAATTAGATAAAAATGATTCTGACACACATGTTCTTCATATATAATTGTGATAGCAATTTACGATATAATTGAAACATAAATCTTCTCATACGTGTGTAATATATTTCTAAATAATTATATCAAAAGTATTAACACCAAAGTAGCTTCTAGTAAAAGTGAAAGAAAGCCACAAAAGCTTAAGTCTCATTAGTTATTTTCATTTATTTATAAGTTAAATGATGAAAAGTTTTAATTATATAGTTTAGTATTCTTCGTAGCCATAATAAATTATTGTTAATAAAAATTCCAAAACTTGTGGAGTTGTAGGTTTCTTAATGCTCCAACAATCTGAGTTCACTAAAAAACAACGAAATGACACAAAATCATGCGTTTGATTTACAATCTGTATAAATAAAAATCAATTGCTAATTTTTTTATTGTTTGTGTTCGTATTGTCAGAACAATGTTTCTATGAAAGTAAATTTTTGGAAAAGCCTGAAATTTGGACGGTATGAAGAAAAAAAATAATAAAAATTAAAATGAAAAATTAAGAAAAAATAAAATATTAAGAAATTTCCTTTTCAACGAGAAAAAGACATGAGAAATTAATGGATTGAAACTCTATCAATTCTAAATAGGGATGTAACGTTTTCAAAGTGATGTTTCATATTAATTGTAAGTATTAAGGTTATTCCTTGGCGGACCGACAAAATAATCGTACACATCTTTACCGCTAAGCCGCTTAGCGTACCGACAAAGTGTGGCACATTTCGCCGCTAAACTAAATAAAACTAACATCACACATTTTGCCTTCTCTTTCACTCTACGTCGCTTCCTTGTTTATATACTGAGGAAACAGATTGTATGCAACTTGTTATTCACGTTGGTTTGAAATCTTACTAATTTAAAATAAAAATAGGGTGGCGTCCCCTGGGCGGCCATTTAGCAAATTTCTGAGGTATATCGCGTCGTTAAATTAGTAAGATTTCAAACCAACGGGAATAAGAAGTTGCATACATTCTGTTTCCTCAATATATAAACAAGGAAGCGACGTAGACCGAAAGAGAAGGCAAAATGTGTGATGTTAGTTTTATTTAGTTTAGCGGCGAACAAATGTCACTTTGTCGGCTCGCTAAGCGGCTTGGCGGTAAACATTTCAAAGAATGCCGGCAAGGAATAACTTTAATACTTAGAATTAATATGAAACATCACGTTGAAAACGTTACATCCCTATTTAGAATTGATATGGGAATTTAGAATAGTTTCAATCCATTAATTTCTCATGTCTTTTTTTTCTCGTTGAAAAGGGTATGTAATTTCTTAATATTTTATTTTTTCTGAATTTTTGGTTTTAATTTTAATTTTTTTTTTCGTATAAAAATATCGTCCAAATTTCGGGGTTTTCCAAAAATTTTCTTTCATAGAAACATTGTTCTGACAATATGAACACAAAAAAAAAAATCTCAAGTGATGCTTGGTCATACATGTGGCAATTGATTTTCATTTATACAGATTGTAAATCAAACGCATGATTTTGTGTCATTTCGATGTTTTTTGGTGAACTCAGATTGTTGGAGCATTAAGAAACCTACAACTCCACAAATTTTTGAATTTTTATTAACAATAATTTATTATTTTTATTTTTTCCTTTTTTTGGGTATTCCGGTTTTTTCTTACTAATTATATACTGTTTTTACGTTTCGGAATTTTGTTTTATTCCTTTTTCAAAATTTTATTTTATTTTAATCCTGAAATGTTAATTTTTGTTCTTCTTTTCCCAATCTTCTAATGTTGTTGCTGTACTCTTTACAAATTTTTGCGGTTTCTCGGTTGAAATTATTTTCCATATATTTGTAGGATATCCTTTGTTCTTGATTTGCCATCTTTCACCCAGGCAGGTTTATAAATTTCTTCAATATTATTTAACCGGTTTTGATTATTCTTTTTATTTTTTCCTTTTTTTGGGTATTCCGGTTTTTTCTTACTAATTATATACTGTTTTTACGTTTCGGAATTTTGTTTTATTCCTTTTTCAAAATTTTATTTTAATCCTGAAATGTTAATTTTTGTTCTTTGATTGGGAAAAGAAGAACAAAAATTAACATTTCAGGATTAAAATAAAATTTTGAAAAAGGAATAAAACAAAATTCCGAAACGTAAAAACAGTAGGTATATAATTAGTAAGAAAAAACCGGAATACCCAAAAAAAGGAAAAAATAAAAAGAATAATCAAAACCGGTTAAATAATATTGAAGAAATTTATAAACCTGCCTGGGTGAAAGATGGCAAATCAAGAACAAAGGATATCCTACAAATATATGGAAAATAATTTCAACCGAGAAACCGCAAAAATTTGTAAAGAGTACAGCAACAACATTAGAAGATTGGGAAAAGAAGAACAAAAATTAACAATTCAGGATTAAAATAAAATTTTGAAAAAGGAATAAAACAAAATTCCGAAACGTAAAAACAGTATATAATTAGTAAGAAAAAACCGGAATACCCAAAAAAAGGAAAAAATAAAAAGAATAATCAAAACCGGTTAAATAATATTGAAGAAATTAATAATTTATTATGGCTACGAAGAATATATATAAACTATATAATTAAAACTTTTCATCATTTAACTTATAAATAAATGAAAATAACTAATGAGACTTAAGTTTTTGTGGCTTTCTTTCGCTTTTACTAGAAGCTACTTTGGTAAATACTTTTGATATAATTATTTAGAAATATATTACACACGTATAAGAAGATTTATGTTAAAGCCTCTTTTACACGGTCCGATTTATTGCCCAATAACTTGACCTTCGATTTTATTGTAACGTGTAAAACAGCAAATATAATGTACGATTACTTGAGCAATTTATTGTCAAAAAATCGTACAATAAATTGAACTGAATAGAACATGTTCTATTTTTGCCACGATTTTCCGACGATTTTTCCCTAACTTGGTGTTTTAATACCAACGCAGTAAAAGAAAAGTATAAATTTATTGTTTTTAAACTAAAGTGTACGTGTTTTAACAGCACTTATCTACCACAACTGAACCTGCCTATGTATATATTCAACCTAACCCCGTTTAACCCGCCAACCAGGTTTCTATGGACTAGCATAGCGGACAAGACGAAAATGCAAAATAGCCAATCTATTTTTATAAGTAGGTAAGGTTTAAGTAGTAAAAACTACGTTCTTACGTTCAAATTATTATATATTGATGACTAGTTTCGGCTATGATGCCATCTTCAGATCAAACGTCGATAGGTTAATTTGTCATTATTAAATAAAATAAAACACTGAACATTAGATTAAATTTGTCAAACAAGTTAAAAAAGTTAGAAATCGAACAAACACCAACTCAATGTAACAAGATGGCATCATAGCCGAAACTAGTCATCAATATATAATAATTTGAACGTAAGAACGTAGTTTTTACTACTTAAACCTTACCTACCATATACGTTCATTCGGATATACATTACATCATATTTTTATAAGTATGAAAATTTCCTAATTCTCAAGTTCAATTATTAAGGAAATTAACCGAGTAAGCACGATTGTTTAAAAATTGTGCAATTTATTGTATTCATGTAAAACAGCATAGTTTTACCAATTTCTTGGTAAAGAAATTGTTCAATTAATTGGCCAATAAATCGGACCGTCTAAAACAGGCTTAAATTGCTATCACAATTATATGTGAAGAACATGTGTGTCAGAATCATTTTTATCTAATTGTTGTTGAAAAATGTCTTAATTTTACCCTGCTTTTCTTGTTCATGACATAAACTCTAGACAAAATAAAATACGTTCAAGTATTATAAAAAAAAACAACCAAACTAGAAAAAAAAATTAGGCATAAGATTAGCCGCCAAAGTTATACAGAAAGCTTAGGGGCATCATAGATGTACTTGCAACGGCATTCCAATATTGAATTGTACTGAATGTCACTTCAGAATCGCATGGAGTACGCCGACTAGTCTAGTCGACGTTGTCATATCCCTAAATGATGTAAGTAGGTATGTAATACGGTAATACGTAACTCCAGCAACCTATCCGATTTAGTTTTACAGCTATGTAAATATAAATAAAATAAAACACTAATACATAATTTTTAAATTGTTACAAAAAACGTCTACCACCACACCATCGACCGTCTGCGAAAAGCAAATCTGACCGAGCCAGTGCTCGTGTTACAAGTACCGAGTACCGTAGAAACACCAAAACAATTACGCAACATCACATATCTATTATACTTTATTATTTATTCCAGAGAAATGATATATTGTACACTAACGTATATAGAACAAGCATTCCCTATGCCTGCCTACACGCAAAATTGAAACCAACATGTAAAAAGAGATACCTATATAATTATACCACAGATAAGTATACCAGATAGCTCACCGTGGCAGAATTGCCCGATTCTCGCGGGTTGCATAACTCAAAGGCTGCAATATTACGATTTTATGAAACATAGATAGCTGCGGGGAGCACGGTGTACGGTCGGAGACCGGACGTCGGAGTGTGGAAGGAGTACCGATTCGCTGGTTGTTTTTATTTAAGAAATATGCTTTTTTGCCGCACAGCTGTTATTTACCTAGAATAGCAAATGGAATATAATTTATACCTCCTTTAATTTGAATTGCTTACGCTCTTATTTAGAATATAAATATTTTCTATAGACTGTCCAGATTGACTTGAGTGCGCGTAATGTATTTATTGAATTTATTCGTATGTGTCTCTTAAGAATATATTTTATGGTTGCTATAATATATTGGAAGGAATCAAAGTTTATAGCCAGTCGTTCATGTAAATAATACAAAAATTCGTGCAATTTCAGGCTTTATTTTCAATATATGTGACTTCACATTATCAATCATGTATGATGAGAACAATAACAACTACATTAAACATGACACTACATTAAAAAAAAAGATTATTTTTTATAGATAGATTTTTTTTTAAATGTAGTTTGTCATGTTTAATGTAATTGTTAATTGTTTTGTTCGTTTTATTAATTTTAAACACGGCACATTTTTCTTGACTTACATTTATTGCAGTAATTTTTTAATTTCCATTTTACTATTGCATCATTAAGATGTAAGTTATAATATTCATACATTTCTGATTTTCTATATTAAATAGTCGAAAAGTAACAAGATATTTGATAATGTCAAGTCACATATATTGAAAATAAAGCCTGAAATTTCACGAACTATTGTATTATTGTTATAATATATGAAGTTTTTTTTTTCTTGATAGTAACGGAGATAATGAATAGTGATAATTGTAACTTTTGGGATATATGGTTGCTTTTTCAAATTATTTTTATGTTATATAGGGTGTTCCAAATCAAATAAGAACTTTAAATAGCTATAACTTGATTAATTTAAATAGAGCACCATATTTTTGATTTTACCAGCAAATGTACTTTTTGATTACTATCGGTATTTATAGCTTCAAGTTTTCACTTTTTTACATAATAATAAATCTGTAAAAACGTAAAAATGGTCGTTTTTTGCACCATTTGCCGTTTTTTAAACAAGAGGTCTACTGTATCAAGTTGCCTATAGCTTTTAGAAATGTCAGATAATTCTTTTTTTTTGTTCTAAATACATATTTTGCTTTTGTTTTATGTTATCGTTGATATGTTATTACCATTATTGTTGGTACAGCCAATTGGATATTCTTCATATTATTCTTATAATTGTAAATTATCTGACATTTCTCAGTACTAGATAGGTTAGAAATACCAAATGGCGCAAAAAACGATTATTTAGCATATTCAATGCGAAGACTTAAGACTTAGCTTAACCTATATACTCGTAAATACCATTTGATAAATAATAAAAAAGTACATTTGTTGATAGATTAAAAACTATGGCGTTCTATTTCAATCAATCAAGTTATAGCCACTTACAATTCTTATTCGATTAGTTTTAATTTTTGCACACCCTGTATAAGATAGCAGGTTTATTATAATTGAGTTATACAACATGGTCTATTGTTACACTTTACCATAACCTTCGCTTACACTTCTTAAGTATTTGAAACATGAAAATTAGATTAGATTTTTCCCAAATAAAAATTATTTAAAAAACGTTAAGGTTTAATTATTATAAATCTTATTTAAACACAACTGTATAATATGAAAATAATTTGAAAGGTAACCATAATAATCACCGATACATCCCAAAAGTGAAAAACTTTTTGAACGTCACGTGTTTTGGCCCTAATATTCCGTGCCGTATAGCGGCATATTTTAATATTTGTGGTGCTAGGGTCATCTCGGCTACTACAAAAAAAAAAATATAGTCTAAACTTGGAATTTTCGCTTCTAAATGATAGAATACAGGTTTTCCTTTAACGATATAAGCACAAATCAAAAACCTGTCTGTCTTATGACTTACGGCGGTAATCTTTGGAAATTCTATTTTTTTGTTATAATATTTGTCAAATTTAAACCTACACTGTATCTGTCTTTTAATAAACGAAATCCCTAAAATCAATAATTACCCGCAAATTTAAAACAGCCTATATACCTATACATCATGACGTTCGGTAGGTCTCTCAAGAATGGCGTAAATTTAATAATTGAAATTGTTACAATTTTTTGCAACTAAAATCTGCAATTTTACTTTATTTTAATGATGATTTAATGTTTAATGATAATTTACAATATCAATATATGTATATGGACTGCAAGAGCAATATTGTCGTGAGCTTTTAGTGTTGTATTAATGTTACAAAGATATCCTAACACGGTATTTACCCGCATGTTTTTATCCATTCAGCACGCACTAAGTTATTTTCCGGGAATTTAAATACCTTCAAATCTCTAAAATTCCTCCGAGACTTTCCGCAGCGTATATATGTATGCGCATTTATTGCCAGCACCGCGTATCGACATTTCAATGCTAGCGGTATGTATGTTCGCACATACGTGCCCACGCGACTGTCCGCTCGCAACTCGCAACTGAAGCACAGCGCTCCCATTGAACTCACGCAGGGTTCCCAACTATTTGATCGAGGGTTCCCATTTTAGCGAAAGCCGCGTCCAATTCTCCCGTAAGGTGAGCTATCTGGTATACTTATCTGTGATTATACTCATATCTATCCAAATCCAGAAAATGTAAAATACATGTCACGTTATACCTTTAGTTGATCATGCGCATGTATGAGTACTATTATATGTAGGTAGTTTTCTCTGTTCCACCCGTTGATCTAGGAATTGATGTTGGCCTCAAAAATATCAAAATATGCTTATTCTATATACATATATCATTTCTCATAATTATTCCTATTAAATTACGTATTGTAATATACAGGGTGTCTCTGAAATAAGAGTACAAAATATTAAAAATTGGAAACCCAAATTATACTGTATAAGTATCCAAAAATTCGTACGCCAATTGCAATATCGAATATACAATTAAAAACTCATTGAAACGTCACGAATGTGCCGCCCATGGATCCACTATCTGTGTTTATACTATATCTTAAGGTCATTTGTAAATACAGCTGTGATATACAGATAATCATTGTATGCAGCTGATACGAGTCAACGACTCCAATATTATTACGAAATTTAAAGCAAATTTCAAAGAAGATATTGAAAGTAAAATGTGGAATCTATTAATGAATAACTCTATTCACTTGTGCGTAATCTGATCAATGACAGCTGTCTGAAATAAACATCATTGTTAAAAGTTGATATTTGATGTGACGAAGGTAATGTGCGTAATTATTTCTTTTCCATCATTTTCAGTAAGTTCCTGCACACGTTGAATGTGATACGGATGTAACAAGTTTCTTCGAAAAATGCGGTGTGCCGTACTGCGTGACACCCCCACTTGCCCTGCAGCATCACGTGTACTTACACCTGCATTTCTGTTCACAATATCCAGCAATTCTTCTTCGGCTCGTAAAATTCGACGTGGTCTTTCACGTCCGCGACCTTCGTAATTTGGTAGCAATCGACCAGTTTCTCTTAATCTAAACACGGTATCCTTTATACACGTGTAAGACGGGGTTCTACGATTGGGGTATCGCTGCCGGTAGATACGTAGAGTTCTTCGACAATTTCCTCCTGCTTCGCCGTAGACATAAATCATATCGAACAACTCGCGTGTGGTAAAAGCCATATCCAATGTGTTCATGCGTAAGGATCCAGACAGACTGAGACTCAGAGCGTAGTTATACGTCGCGTGTTGCCTGCCCTACCTTCGTTGGTTAGAAGTGTAGTGTCTCAAATACCAGTGGCGTGACGGATATTTAATAAATATCTTTGCCATTTTTTTCCTCACGTATGCGTGGGAATTTTGGAAAAATTAATTTAAATAAAAGGTGTAATAAAATTAGGGCTTCCCATTTTTAATACGTTGTACTCTTATTTCAGGGACACCCTGTATAAGTGTAGTATGTTTTTAATAAAAAAAATAATTGTTAAAATAGAATTTACCCTCCTGCTATCTACATTAACTTCGCTGAACTGCGATAGTGTGTCACTTAGCTAATTTGGCATCTAATTTATGCAACCATTTCAACGTTTCTGAGTTAAAAATGTCAGAAAAATACACCTTCTTTCTACATGCAGAACATAATTAGAACGCATTTTCATTCCTTCAAACTTAGCGCAAGACATTCTTCAGTCCTTTCGCTATGTTTCGCGCTACAATTTGCCATCAACTAATATTCCGTACTGCTTTTCTGCATGTAGTTTGTTACGCATGTTCTCCATGTATTGCTATAGCGACAAAACACGGTATACCGCGTCCTTAACCATAAAAACAAATGCATAGATAGGTGTAAGATAATATTTTTAAGTATAAATAGACAAGTTGAATAATACTTTCATAACCCCTACTTTAGAGCAGCGAAATATGACTGCAATAAAGAATATTTATAAGCATTTACTTTAACATTACGGTAATACACAAACTACAAATATATTTTATATACCCCGTCGAGGCGTACTAATCTTTTTTTTTTAATTTTTTAAAGTGAAATGCAGTTACGCACATTATGGCCTAATAATTAAAACATCACCTATCTATGTTGAACTAATGTATAGTTTTGGACAAATTTGCAAATTATTTTATTGAAGAAAGAGATTATAACAAGCGGATCTATCTGTCGTACCGCAACTCGGAGAAAGACTCTGACCGATAGCGCAATATGTTTAGATACCGTTTACTGTAATATAATAAGTGTACTTAATCGTAAATACGTATTTATTTACGATTGCTTTTATGAATTTCATGTTTAAGTTTGATTGTTTTTATTTGGTATCTCTGGGTAATTTTAGAGTAGAAAAGTGACATATTACAGATTTTTTTAATTTACTTTTTACCACCAGTTTTTCTGCGTTACGTCTTTTCTTGCTTGAACAATGTACAATGGATCTCTACACTGTAATCTTGATATGTTGCTAATATCCAGTTTTATCCACGTAATACCTTATTATGGGAACGGTATAATCGTAGAGTCGTACGAATGAAATCCAATAACACAAATTTTGCTCCACATCGCTTCCTTGTTTATATAACGACAAAACTGATTGTATGCAACTTCTTATTCACGTTGGTTTGAAACCTTACTGACTTAAAATGAAAATAGTGTGGCGTCCCCTGGGCGGCCGTTTAGCAAATTTCTGAGATATATCGCGTCCTTAACAATCCTTGCTCAGTTTTATTTTATAACTTCGTTCCTGTTAAGAAGTAAAACTAATTGTCTTTGTATTAAGCCAAGTGTCAAACTTCTAAGTTTTTTTTTAATTTGAAATCGATTTCAGTATTTAAAAGAATATTTTAGAAATTGTTGGTTTTTGCAACGTTGGTGGTAAATGGGCAATTAGAGCTTTGGATTTATCGATATCTCCTCGTATGCACTGGAATCGTGTTACGTCACGCCCTGTATAGCGCAGCGCGCAGGCGTTCGCTTTGTCCGCACTGTGCGTGTGCCTCGTTCTCGAGCCGAGCGGTTCACACGTCGCGTCGGGTCGGGTCAGTTGCGTGTAGGACAAAATGGCGTTCAGATTGAAGAGGTACCCGTCATCGGATCTCGTGAACGACGACACTTACGTATCGAGAATGGTACGTATCAAAACGAAAAACAGTGTCATGCGTCCGAAACAGTGCGCAAGCGAATGAAATACCACGCGATTTTGCTTGCTATTTTTTGTTAATTTAATCTGATAATCCTTCCATTTGTGTGATCCTAAATGCAGTCGGTACACGATTTGTTTTCGTTCCGTCGTGACGGTGCGACCGGTTAGCTTGCTTATCATTTTATACGGTTCGTGTCCGCTACCCTTCTGCTGGTTCACGTTTTCGATGCCCGGCCTCTGTCGGGAAGTAACAAGTTTTGTTGGTTCCTCCCGTCTATCGATCCAGCCGACCGTGCATTCAACGTTCAACGAACGATTCGGCCGTTTGGTTCTCCGTCCTCAGTTTACGTGGGGCGACGATTGGAAATGCTAACGATGTGATATATTCGGGTGGTAGTGCGAATTATCTGCGTAAAATTATATCGATTTGCTAGCACGGTGAAGTGTCTCGGTTTGTGTGTGCATCTGTGTGGCTTGGTGTGAGATTTGTTGTGCGTGAGGGAGCGCCATGTACAAGTCGGACGTAAGTGATGCCTCCTACTTTTTGTATCCACTGGAAATTCTCACCCGTTACGATGCATCGTTCACAACGGTTCTGTTAACATTTTATTTACGTACATAACTAATTTTTAATGAAATCTAACTATGAAACGAGAATTTCAACAGCATCGTACGGAATAATTTTACATCTTAGGGTTAATTTATTACTATTTTCTTTAAAAGAAATATGGCTTGCCCTAGTTATTTTTTTTTTAACAAAAATCCAGAGACAAATAATATGACGAATGCGAATGCGCTATTTTAAGCGCCATCTCAACCGAAGTAGGTACCTAACCATTATGCTGTTTATAAGAAAAAAATACCATCTCTTCAGCTGGTTCGTTAGAGTTTTTCGAACTTCTAGTACGGATTTCATTTTGAAATTTACGAAGTAGTCACACAGCTAACCATGATCTATTTACGTGGAGTGAGCTGCAAGAAATTAAATGAAATAATCATGACTCATCAACTAGGGAATTATGAAATTGGTCCGAAATCTTGTTTATTTTATATTCACCACAATTTCTTTAAATTTTTCTTACTGATTTTCTAACTAATTTTTATTTAATAAAATAAACTTATAATTATTAGGTATGTTATTAAACATTTCCAGGACTATATGAGTTCCCTTAGTTTTTGTTACTTTCTGTCTTGCTTGGTTCCGAATGTTTCACATTTATTTTTCAACTTTAAATAGAAAAGTTGCACATTTCTAGATTTCATTACTACATTCACTATGATATAGAATCTACAGTGCGTCAAAAAAGTAGTGCAATCGCTTATATATAGCTCATTAAATACGAAATGCATGGAAAAATATCCTAATAGAGCATGTTTGGTAATTTATTTTGTATTCATTGATAGAATAGCAGTTAGTCGTCTTACCTTCAATCAACATTTTTTTTTAATGGCAATTATTTTTTTTTTCTTTATATTCTGAAAGAGGATTGTCTTCTATGCGGCAATGAATTCTTTTAATATCATTTATTCGCCAAATTTACAAAGAGAATAAATTTTAAAATAAATGGTAGAATGGTGAAAATAAATTAAATCCTAACAAATTATTAGAAAAAGAGAATAATTTTTGTGATTTATTTTTATATACGTGTGTGAACGAAAACAAATAATGGATTTAATGCAACAGTTCACAGTAAAAAATTACAAAGTAACAAATAAAAAACAATGAAAAAACAAAATAAAAAGCCAAAACAACAGGCATAGTTTACAAAATGAAATTTTTTTCATGTATTTGATATGAGGCGACCTTTCTTATGGATTTTCTCCCGCTGAATTCGAAAATCAATGTTAATTTTAATTTTTTTTAATTTAATGTCCCATTTGTTCGTTCTTTGTACCAAATGAAAGACAGTCAAGTAATGAACAAAGACATACACTTATAGTCTGTCCATATTTCTAACGATTTGCCTTTTTAAATAGCACTCGATCTTCACAAAAGAAATGTTTACCAACCGTTATAATCCCTTGCGAGCACGGGTGGTTAACAGGGACGTATTCACTAAGATTATAATACTAAAAGTGTATTATAAAGAGATTAATGTTCGACTAAATAATATATTTATTTATATACACATAAACATACATACATTGTTGGGAAATAATTAAATTTTTTTCTTGATCCATAGTACAGGAAACATCATTATAATATTACAATTACAACAACAATAACATACATGTTAAACAATACAATCAAAGAAACTATGATCATTACTAAATTGCTATAGTAAATTGTACCTTATCAACTCAGAAGTACTCGTCATTATGTATATATAGCCAATTAGATTAAATTGTAAACGGTAGATTATATTAAACGAAACATAATTACTTCTCTACTTTAAAAAAATCCTATTTCTCTTAATACGGCCCATTACCTCATTTGCATTATTTGGCGGCACCAGGTAGTGGATAGTCCCAGGTAATACTCTTAATCCCTCTAAAGGCAAATCGTTCAGACTATAATAGGATCTTTAATTCGTTAAGCTTTTCGAAAGATATCGATGAAAATATTCAAGATTTCCAAAAATTTAATTTTTACACTGATTCTGTAGCTACGCAAAAATAGAAACCGATGAAAATGTTCGGTTTCTCTGCGTGTACAGCTCCCGACTAAAGTAATGTCGTCTAAAGCACTGTGATTGTCAAAACTCTCACCATTTGGACAGACGCGGTAAAAGGTTTATTGGGGTAGAGAGTTGTAAAACGCTTCACAAAATTATGCAAATCATGTGGAAAAATTGAAATTTTTTAATATCAAAAGGAAACGTTGTATATATGCGGTTAGAAGACGCTTTAAATTGAAAAACCTGTTTCACAGTTTGTGCCCAATTATATAGCTCTTACATCTGGATATTAATTTCATATTTACGTTTAACAATAATTAAGTGATTGTAGATGACAATGTGAGTTACATTACTTACTTACTTTCCATGATAAACTATACCAAAATAAATTAAGTTGTTCCATTAATTTTACTATAACTAACAAACATTAACTATTGTAATGGCTTATTAATATTACCTATCCTTACCTCCAGGTAACTAACGCGTACAATTGGTGCTCGTAAGGAAACAATCTTTGACCTGGTTATACTATTTATTTAAGTAAATATGCTTACTTCAAAACAACAATAACATAAATAAATATGTAACAAAATAATATACATTCTAATACATAAATAAAATGACAATTCTAACCAACGATTGAAAAAATAAATATATATAAGCTCTCAAAGGCTAATAAAAGAGAAATGTAAATTCTAGCAAATATGAAAGAAAATAATATACATTCTAATACATAAATTATAAAATTTTTAATTCTGCACATTAGTAGACCCTGGTGAAGCTATTATTATACAGTAGAAGCCGCTTAATAGAATCACATCGGGACTTGTCAAAAGTGATAACAATAACTGACCGATAACAATATCCGATATATTGTCCCAAAGTAATAATTAACCTACCATACTAAAATAACAGTATGATATTTATTTAAACTAAAAAATAACAACAAAAATAAAATACATACACTGCCGGTCATTGAAGTTAGGACAACTAGTAAATTACTGCTAAATAAATAAAAACGACAAGAATTCGAAAAAAAAATATATTCGTAGAAACAAAAATATAAACAAATAACAAGAAGAAAACAAAATAAATTAAAACATTCTCATTAAAATATTGGTCTATAACTACACTTTCTTCTCGTCGAAGAAGCCTCCTTTTGCTTTCAATACGGCCCGGACCACCTGTGGCATGCGCTCTGTTATTTTTGTCAAAGCTTCCTGGGAAATATTGTTCCATTCGGCTTGGAGGAGCCGCCCGAAGTTGGGCAGACTTTTCTTACTCGCCTGTCCAGCTCATCCCATAGTGATTCGATGGGATTCAAATCCGGACTCTGCGGAGGCCAGGGCGTGATCTCCAAAATATTGGCTTCTGCTTGAGACGATAGATAATTTTTGCAGATCCGTGCCGTGTGTTTGAGGTCATTATCATGCGCAAACACGAAATTCCCCCCAATCAACCGCAATCCTGATGTTACAGCATTTTCCTCCAGTATGTCTATAATTTTCTTTCCGCATAATGCCGTCAATTTTTACGAGATCTCCGGTCCCCGCACTACTGAAACAACCCCAAACCATAATTGAACCACCACCGTGTTTTACTGTGGGAACCACACAATCGCGCAACATTTTTTCGTTCTTCGTGCGTCTTACCAAAATCCTGCGCTTCTGTCCAAAGACTTCAAACTTTGATTCGTCAGTCCAAAGAACCTTTCTGAAATTTCCTGCGGTCTAATTTCTATGGGTTTCGGCCCACTGTATTCGCGTTTGGCGGTTTCCACGACGAAGCAACGGTTTTCTTACCGCAACGCGGCCGAATAAACCGGCTTCCCTTAAGTACTTTAAGTACATAGGGTTTTCTTTTGGCGAGAGTTTCTCAAAAACGCGTGCACCATATTAATTCAAAAAAACTTAATCGCTTCCCCATACGTCAATGAAGCAATTAACCAAATTTGGTAGTATTTCGTTATCGCATAGCGGAGAAACTCTCGATAAAAGATGTAGTCCGGCGCCCCCTTAACTGTTGTTACAGATATCAATTGTTCGCGTCGCCTATTCATCTCCGCTGCGATTTCGGACGCTGTCAATCGCCGATTTCTCTTACTCAACATCTGAAGGCGTCGATCTTCCATAAGGGTTGTTTTTCGTGACGAACCTGGGCGATTCCGGTCTTCGAGTGTAATGGACTGTAGATTTTGTAACTCCTAATTTTTCGGCTACCACACGCACAGAATATCCTTCCTCGTATAATGTGATAATAGCCGATTTCTTTTCTATGCTTGTCGGCTTTCCTTTCGGCATTTTTTAAATACTATTTTCACAAACACCGCAATTGAACAGCCGCATCGTATTTTTTTTTTTTTTTTTATAACTGGTTTACTAGTAGAATCATTCACGACGAGTACGATATTAAATATTTCTTGCTATAGTGGGAGATCTTTGGGAAACACCCAGGTAGAATTTTACGACCTTGTCGGGGTCTCTTTGAATATCGTTTGTAATTGTTTTATTATCTGCTATTCGGTTAAATTAAATTTTCTCTTCATTAGGCTTATTCTAATGATGATTTCCGTCTTAAATACTTTACAGTTATGCTTTTGTTGTAGAAAATTTTACAATAATGTTAAAAGTATTAAATATTGAAAATTTTTTTTTTTGAAATTGTGCTAACTCCTAACTTAAATGACCGGCAGTGTACATACAACAAACTATTTTTTAATAAATTCATCCATTGTCGATTGTCATTGCCACGATATAAGTACATTAACAAAGGTTTCATACTTATAACGCACAGCAAAATCAGTGCTTAGGGCTTACACACCACGTCACAGTAATTCTAGTACTTGTCTCATTTCTAGGTTTGTTGCAATTTGTGAAGTATCCAATGCAATATCGTGTTCGTCAGTAGCATCAGCTTCTTCTTGCAAACTCATTACGGATTTACAAATATCCTCAGAAGTTGGTGGTTCAGCAACACTAACATTAGTATCAATGGCAATTCAGTTTTCAAAATCTTCTTGGCCGATGTTGGTCGGACATTAATTTTCAGGTGCTAATTCAGGTTCGCTTTCTATGAATTTCCCATGTTTAAAGCAATTTATTATAGATAGTGCTTGGCAATATCCGACATCGATAAAATATGCAAAGCATCAAGAAGACTTATTTTTTTCGCGATTTCACAATCTGGGAATTATTCATAGTTTCCAATATCCCGGCACGCATTTCTCTTCGATAATATGCCTTCATTGTCCTAATGATGCCCTGGTCATATGGTTGAATAATCGATGTTGTATAGGGGCGTAAAAAGACTACCTTTATATAGGTAATTTAGAGAAACATCAATCGAATGCGCGGGACAATTATCTATTAGTAAGAGAACGATCTAGTCTGCTATCCCAACTTTACCAGCCATTGATTAAACTTAGTTTTAAGTCTCTTCGCTTCCCAGAATAAAATTTTTTTTTTTATTATAAAAATGGAATATCTTATTCTCACGAGTATCTAAACACAACTGTCCCAAATAAAAAGTAAAATGCTTCGTCTACCGTTAATGAATCATCCACACGTGTTAATATAAAAATAAGCCAAACAACGTTCTAAAAGAAATCTTTATGCATATACATAGAGGAATTTAGACTTTTTACAAAAGAACCATGTTCACAACATACCATAACCTAAATTTTAATTATAATAACAGATTCTTTTTCCGTTAGTTACTATATAAACAATCGGGACTTCGTATAATTGATATTAGCCGATTGATAATATTATCCGTGATCATGTTAACTGGCTTCTACTATGCAAAATATTTCTCAAATTGATTGTATATTAGTTATTCTATGTATTTAGGAAGATTCGATATAATAATTATCCCATAATTATTAATTAATCAAGAAAATTTCATACTATTCAGAAAATTTACGATTTCTGTGGTGATAAAATCGTTATATAACTGATTAAATTTTGTAATACATGCGTAACAAAGCCACAAATAGTTCTTAAGCCTATTGAACTTCTGATATACATTTTCTTTTGAATTTTATATCCTGCAACAACTTAAGGACAGATTAAATATAATTGACTGAACTTTTCTTCTGTAAGCTTCTACCTGCGAAAGTCTGAATCTTCATTTCTACTCTTGTTAGAGTTTACCTCATTGTGTGTTTAGATTCTTATTTAAATATTAGGAATTACATACCTAACTACAAATTGTAATTGCTGCTTACCACTATTTCACGAATATAGATTAGCCACATAAAATAAGTGTGTTTCAAAGCCAGGATGTATATTTAAATAAAAATAATATAACCATATCAAAAATGTTTTCATTTTCGTACAAAAACAAATTTTACCATTGCGTTACTTTTACTTTACTCTGCTGGTA
Organism: Cetonia aurata; assembly: GCA_949128085.1. Classification (NCBI taxonomy): domain Eukaryota; kingdom Metazoa; phylum Arthropoda; class Insecta; order Coleoptera; family Scarabaeidae; genus Cetonia; species Cetonia aurata. The sequence goes on along the minus strand of OX421889.1, from coordinate 21,897,289 downwards.
GTGATAAAACATTATTTAAATCATCCGTGAGTTTATGAAGTATTACTCCATTGTTCCGTGCTTCCTATTAGAATAACTATAAACAAGTTAATTACTCAAAATTAATGTAAATATTGAACTTTATAAGCGTATCAACTTAATTTCTTTCGACATTTTATTATGTAAAGTACCGAAGTGATTAATGCTACTTAACTTGTCATCTATACTTTTACTTAATTTTTCTTAAACGTTAATATTGAAAGTTGCCAATCGCCTCCAAGCTGTGAAAAAGATATTTTCAAAACATTTAAATCGCAAAATACATTGTACACCTTTTCATTGGATACTAAGTAATTTCAATTCTCCTACTTGTTGAAACCAATGCCAGCCGAACGCACACCTGTCCAAATGGTGAGTAGTTTTGATAAACACTGCGCTTTAGGCGACGGCATTACTTTAGTCGGGAGGTGTACATATTTATCACTATACTTTGTTTTTTAATAAGAGGAACAAATGACTGCAACCTGCATCACATTAGGTACATTTAACTGACAACAATTTTGGCGGTAAATTTAAATGATCAATCGCAATGAAACGAAGTTACCACTTGTCATTTATAGTTTTATATTTACATAAACTGCATGGACGGTTCACAATTGCAAGAAATAAATGCCAATGTTTTCTATAACAGTCATCATAAATATTATTTTATAACTTACACTTTAATAAGCCCAAAATTTAATGATTATAAAATTTTTTTCATATTAATTTACACTCAAAATAAATGAATACTATTTTATTTACACTCAATACACAGAACATTAAATTAGTATAAATCATATTAAATCATTAATCAAAAATAACTTGCATAACATCATTACGGTATTATATTCTAAAATATTACATTTCTTCGATAGAATCGCTATCACTATCAGTGTTCATATCAAAATCACTGTCATTGCTATCACCATTTCCAAGCGAAATAATAAATGGCTCCATTACGTCATCTATTAAACCATCTAAATTACACATTTTGTCCTCCCTCTTTGATTAAATGTCCTTCACATTTTGTCCACACTTCAGAGGTTACATTTGCAATAGCAGTTGACAACAGTTTTTTCACTTCAGTTAATTTGAACGTTTTATTTTTTGAAGCTACTTCATTTTTTATTTGTGCCCAAACCAATTCAATTGGGTTCAGCTCACAATGATAGGGTGGTAACTTTAATATAATTTTGTTACTTTGTTTTGCCATTTCATCTACTGCATATACGTTGTAATTTTCCTTATGACGATTTATTATTTGTAATAATTCTAATCGCACCATAGAGGGATCAAACGGTATTCCTTTTTGAAGTAACCATTCCTGCATGTCTGCTTTCCGCGTTGAATTTGTTAGTATTTTTTCCTTTTTCCTGCTATGGTAAGACGTATTATCCATCACAATTACACTATTGTCAGGTAATTTTTTTAAAATGTTATCGAACCATATGCCTCACACACATTGGCATCCATTTCATCATGGTAGTTAGCTGTTCTTCCTTCAAACATCAGTAAACCATCATCAACAAAACCATTTTTGGATCCAATATGTAAAATAATTAAGCGTCTTCCTTTACGAATAGGATTCTTTAAACCGCTAGTTACACCATCTATAAATGCTTGTCTGCGTGTTGCAATATTAACATCTACCCAGACCTTTGCTTTCGTGTGCCCTTCATTAAGCCACGCTGCATCTAAATAATAAATCGGGCGTTGTTCAGCTCTATATTTCTTAATCGAAGATAAACATCTTCGTCTCCCCAAAATGATATCTTCATGTTCAAGCAACAGACTTTTACGGTTATGTTTTAGATTCCTATAAATACGTATGCTACATTCCATTAAACACTTTGTATAAGTTAATACCATAACTTACTTAAAATTAAGTATCTTCATTAATTTATATAAAGTTGAACGACTCATTTCAGGTATATTTCCACCTTCTTTTATCCTCTTTAAAATTTTACTTAACGTAGGAAGTTCTCCATCGTAAAAAAAGCTATGTACCGTTCTTATCATATGTTTAACTGTATCGTCAAATGTAGATAACAGCGATTTTCTTCCAGTCGGTTTTAGTGGCGGTGAAATTAATCCTTTGACTTTGTACTCCAGAATAACAGGTAAACACTTGTTCTCGAAATACCCACAGAAAAAAATTTGTTGTAAATTTTAAAACAATTGTAAAGTTTGGTGCAACAAATTATGTAACATATAGGGACGAGCACAACTTGTATTAAAATTTTCTACAAAATTGTTGACGAAACTTATTGCATTTTTTGCAACAAAATGTGCAATTTTGTCACACAATTTATGTTGACATAACCTTTACAATTAAAGTAGCATAAAGTGCGAGTCACTTGTTGCAAATAATGCGTTTGGCCCAGTGGTAATAATTGCAACAAACCGTCAAGAAATCTTTTACACGAATCTTGCCATTATTACAAACCGCTGTAGTGAATTATCAGTACAGATCAACTACACTATTGCAATAATTAATATAGTTGCGTATAATTTGATTAGTTGGTGACAGCGAGCGAATTGCGGAGATCAGACCGGCCCGTACTGCAGAGTACCAGTATGGGGAGCGCCTCGTAATTTTTGCCTCTGCGCGATTGTCAATCACAGTACCTTTTACATGATATTAACCATGTGTAAACATCATAGATATTACATAGCCACATTTACCGATCACAATTTACATTGAGTAAGAACTTCAAAGATTATGAAACAAGCGTAGCGCCATCTTTACGACAAAATCTGTAGTATCACATATTTATGTAGCTAAACTAATTATGAGTATTGTGATATTTCTACTATATAGTTATAAAACTATACAGCATTCATTTCATTTCATCTCATTATTAATGCGGTTTCCAGTTATTTATAATAATCAAAGTGAGGTGACTAGTGCTAGCACCTAACCAAATAAACACAACACATAGTAAATTTGCTACACCTGTTGTTATAACTTTCTTCACTACATTATATGCAATTTATTATATTCACTATTTGTAAAATATTGTAAAACATTTCACTATATTTTGTAGAAGATTGTCACACAATATTTTTTAACAATTTTATTGCTTTTTTTGTAACTACAATATAGGAAAATGCAGCGACTTTGTTGTAAAATTTTGCACAATAGTATGAATTCTTACTACAATTTCCGTCAAACAGCAAAGTGTAAATATTACAATATGGATTTTTTTCTGTGCCTATTATATTATTAATGTTAAATATAAATAGACAAATATTTATGCATGCTTATTTATATACGTATTGCTATGTACCAACAAAAATGTAAAATGAAATTTAAAAATGAAAAATTAAATTAGCTAGCTCAAATAATCAAAATTTTTACAATGCGCAAAAGAACAATTAAACTCAGGGTTACTATCTTGAAAAGTAAAATGTGGGTGAAAGAAATCTGACTTTCTTTTATACTAAAAAAAAATTTTAAAAGGTTTAATTAAAAATAAAAGAACAGTATTTTGAATGACATAAAAATTCAATAATTTACCTAACAAACTTTGCAGAAAAAAAAACCTTGGACAAAAAGGTCCTGGTCTAAATCAAAACTGCATTTGACTTTAAATTACAAAAGGACAATTCAAAATCCTTTAACAAAGCAACAGAAAACAAAAAGTTCAGGAAGATAATTTTTTTTTTTTTCAATTCAATCTACGTGGTCTCAATATTAAAACGACTAAATTAAACGTGGAAAATTCAAGTGATTTATATAAATGAAAAATAAAAGCAAGCGCAATGCTTTTATTCACCCAACCCGAGGTGATTAATAAATAATTACAAATCAGAAAAATTAACAACGAACAAAAAAATTAACTCTTTAAACTTAAAATATCTTCCTGCACGTAAAAATAATAACAGATCTTATATCTAAATTGTGTACACAAAAATACAATATCAATTATTATTGAATGAGTTCCGTGATGTACGAAATAAAATCAGAAACGTGAATTCAAAATTTGAAATAAAAAATCACAAAATGTCGGCAATGAAATACAATTTTATATATCTACTTAGTTTCGTATCGATCAAGGAACTGAACTCACAAGGTTAAACAAACGTATATGTATAAAAATCTCCGATGCGTGCGATGCAACGCACACAGATCTGTCCGCAAACGGACGAACTCGCAAAACAAAACAATATACCGGGTGTCCAGCCTAAGATGCAACGGTCCCTAGCCGATTTATTATTGTCTTTTTGAAAAAATATTTCAAATAAATGTTGCCTCGAATCATATTCTACGTATGCTAAAATTAGTTTCAGTAATGGCGGACTTCCGGTTGTACCGGAAGTAGATACTAACTTTCTTATTTTAAATGGAGCACCCTGTATATTATTGCACTTTTGGATTCCTTGTTAAATTTAAATAACAATATGTTAGGGATACATTGGGGCTAAGTTGTACCGTTTCCGAATTACATGACGTTTTTCGAAAAAAATGACATTTGCAGTGTCTTCGGTGTTTGGAAATACCTCAGGAAATACGAAAGTTAGAAAGATGCGGTTTTCGGTTTTCGCTTAACCATGAAACAGCACACGTCTTTTATTTAAAAATTGTTGCGTTTAAATTACAGCGTTATTAAATAGGGATCTGTAATTTTCGAACTCTAAAATCATGGATAACTTGATTTTTTTAAATTGAACGGTATAGCAATTTTTACATAAATGGATGTAAAATTTAATTTTCTTTCGATTTTATACGGGTATCATTGTGTCTATCTCCAACGGTTTTGGAGATATTCGCGATTTTTCAGCTTCTCACGATAGATACGTATTGCGAAGCGCCGCCGCTGGCCACCTTCCCCTCGCATTTCACCAGGCTTGGGACTGGCAGCAATAATACTGGCATGCTTAGAAAGTGGCCAACAGAACACAATAGGACCACTAGAAACAAGCAAACATAGCAAAGATAAAAGATAACATAACATTACTGGAATATCAATAAATCAGCACATTTTTCAAACTACATTACTCTATCCAATGTATGGCGTACGTACACTTCGACGGCTACACTTTAAACGCTAATGCTGTCATTGTACAGAGAATTTGTACAACACTATTATATTAAATGTTCAAAATGCTGTCCGTTTTGGGCACTACATAATCGAAATCTCTTTTGCAAACACTTTTGAGCATGTCTGAGTATTTTTGGTATGACTTCTTGAAACGCCCTTAAAATACGATGGCGCATATCATCAGGGGTTGTTGGTGGCGTCTCATAAAGCTTATTTTTAATGAAATCCCATGAGAAGAAATCGCATCTTGTAACTGATTTTCATCCGTAAGTACGGAGTTATTGCGGTTCCCTTGTGTATGTGCTACGGATCCAGTACTTACAAATCTACCCAGTAACGGCAGAAATGCCCTCCTATCTGGATGCTTTCTACATGGGTAATACTGTGCGTGAACTCTTGACGCTAACAAAGCGTTTCTGTAACATTCACCGAGAACGAAAACCATATCTACTAATTCTTCTTGAGTAAGCAACATCTTTAATTATCATGTTTCCAAACAGTACTCTAAATGTCAGTTCTGACACTCGGAACACTAATAACGGTTAGATACCTAGTTTGTTTTTCAAGCTTACGTTGACTTTAAAGATGCCGCTTTAGACATCTCAAGTATCTTTTAGACAATTTTGTTTGATTCAAATGGTCCTATTGTGTTCTGTTGGCCATTTTCTAAGCATGCCAGTACTATATTGCTGCCAGTCCCAAGCCTGGTGAAATGCGAAGGGAATGTGGCCGACGGCGGCGCTTCGCAATACGTATCTATCGTGAGAAACTGAAAAATCGCGAATATCTCCAAAACCGTTGGAGATAGACACAATGATACCCGTATAAAATCGAAAGAAAATTAAATTTTACATCCATTTATGTAAAACTTGCTATACCGTTCAATTTAAAAAAATCAAGTTATCCATGATTTTAGAGTTCGAAAATTACAGATCCCTATTTAATAACGCTGTAATTTAAACGCAACAATTTTTAAATAAAAGACGTGTACTGTTTCATGGTTAAGCGAAAACCGAAAACCGCATCTTTCTAACTTTCGTATTTCCTGAGGTATTTCCAAACACCGAAGACACTGCAAATGTCATTTTTTTCGAAAAACGTCATGTAATTCGGAAACGGTACAACTTAGCCCCAATGTATCTGTAACATATTGTTATTTAAATTTAACAAGGAATCCAAAAGGGCAATAATATACAGAGTGTTCCATTTAAAATAAGAAAGTTAGTATCTACTTCCGGTACAACCGGAAGTCCGCCATTACTGAAACTAATTTTAGCATACGTAGAATATGATTCGAGGCAACTTTTATTTGAAAATTTTTTTCAAAAAGGCAATAATAAATTGGCTAGGAACCGTTGCATCTTAGGTTGGACACCCTGTATATACAATACCAGTGAACGCAAAATGTACACCTGACTGAAATTAATATAAACAACTGAACAATAAAATAAACAAATTATACAATCCAAAACATTAACTCTCTTATATAAAAATAAAACAATTTGAAATTTCTCGCAACATTGACAAACGCATAACGGAATGAACAAAAAAAAACTGAATTTACAAAACCCCGGGGTGCCAGACCACAGCAGTATGTTACCTAAAGTGTGTGATATTTGGGCTTTAATTCGTGTTTCCTTTATTGTACGATCGCTACAAATAATTTCTTTGTACATATTTAAGATAGCTTGCTTTTCGTGTATAGATAAATGTCCACGTCCTAAGGTAGCACGCTTTCTTGGAGGCGATATTGAAAGTCCACTTGTACCAGACTGTGAATCCATTTTCGCAAGCAAATAGTTTTTAAAAAACTGTTTTTGTATCTCAACACTATTCAAACTGATACAAACACAAAGAACTAGTCGGTAAATACTTAACAAGAATATTTACTTGAATCACCTGTGCCTACAATATGGCGGCACTAAAATTTCCAAATATGGGCAGTGTAAACATGACTGGCAATTAGTCTATATTTTAGCGTGCCATTTTAAATTTTGTTCCTCTTATTAAAAAACGGAGTATAGCAACACTATATTTGCTCTGTTCTACCTAACGACGGATTATCAAGTTATCAATCGTAGAATATACAAGGAAAATAATTTATAATTAAATTATTTTATTTTTGCGAAGAACAAATACATGTATGTACTATCAGAAAATAATGTCTTGAATTACTCACTTTTTTCAATAGCTCTTATCGTTTCTTATTGGAAGTTGAATGAACTTCCCACTTCTCTTTACCTGCGGCTATTGGTATTTTTTCTAACAGTGATGAAGGAAATTTGGTTGAGATAGATATAGCTGTTTGTGCGATATTGAACCGACCGAATTATATTATGAATACGTTTAGTAATTACACAGGTCTGCAAATTGACATTTTTTATTTTTTTTTTTAAATTGTAATGAGTGAATTATATGTATTTCGGTATGCTGAATTCGAGAATGCCATCCATTTCGACCCATCACGTAATGATTTTCCGCAAAGTAAAAATTCACCTCTCAACATCTTTCATCACATTTTCAAAGTTGTTATCTGCTTACGAATGTCAGGCCCAACAAAAACTCCCTCCTTCAGCTTTGCTTCAGACAGACCAGGAAACTTGCTTGAAAGGTATTTAAATGTCTCGCCATGTTTTGGCAATGCCTTTACAAACTGCTTCATCATGCCAAGTTTGATGTGGAGCGGTGGTAGAAGGACCCTTTTAGGATCAACCAAAGATTCAAAGTGTACGTTTTTCTCTCCGACCTTCAATGTTCTTTTCGGCCAGACTTTCTGGTTCCAGTGTTTAGCTTTAGCACGACTATCCCATTCACAAAGAAAACAGGGAAATTTTGTGTAACCACCTTGCTGTCCAAGTATCATTGAAATTACTTTAAGATCCCCACAAACTGTCCACTCGAATTCGTTGTACTTTAACTTATCCAAGATCAATGCCAAGTTACCATAAGTTTCCTTCGAATGCACTGAGTGACCAACGGGTATTGATGCGTATTTATTCCCGTTGTGAAGTGAAACAGCTTTTATACTTCTTTTCGAGGAATCAATAAACAGTCTCCAATTCCCAGCTGCATGTTGAACTTTGAACATGGACCATATATAAACCATTAATATCGGAACAATAGACTAACTCGCCATCTTGAGAAAAATAAGGCTCAAAATGTTTTTGTCCATTTCTATACCAAGCAAAGGAAGTTCCGGTGTCAATAAATTCTTCTCTTGCAGTCTGGATCCTAGTAACTCAGCAGATTCTTTTGGGAGTCGCAAATCTCGGGTCAGGTCATTTAATTCGGCTTGAGAAAATTGTTGAGGTCCACTGGAGTCGCCTACTTGAAACTCGTCACTAGAACTTTCTTCTAATTCACTTTCTTCTGATGATGGTAAATCGTCGTAAAGGCTTTGGGGTGCTTGTGATGTAGAAATGCCAGGTCCGTGAGGGACTGGGCGGACTGCCGAATCCATGTTTGGGTAGCAAATTTCTTTTTTATTTTTGGCCCTTGCACATTGCACGAACAAAAGTATCATCGCTGTGGTTTCGAGGCTCTCTCCAGATCATGGGAACACCAAAACGAAAAGATTTAACTTTACCTTTTGACCACATCCTAAGTCCTTCAACACACCCTGAACAAACTCCATGCGGGGCCCAAGATTTGTCCTGGTCCCCTATCTTCACACCAAAATACGCAAAATACACTTTTTTAACAAAATCAGTAATATTTCTTTGTTGTTTTTTCATCACAAATTCACCACAAATATAGCAAAAACTGTCAGAAGAATTTACACAACCTCTTGGAGTCATTTTTGAAACACGTAACAAAAGTTTGAACAGAAATCAATAAATGAAAGGGCATGGAAGGGAGTGGGCACTTGGGAAATTCCGGCATTCTCTCATCATACTTACTATGGAAAGTCCCGATATATATGACTCAACGCTGACTAATTTTATTGTTATGAGTTACTAAATGTTTTGTTTCAGTCTATAAAACATAACATTATGTTATAATAAGTAGGAATTAATAAAAAAAAAATATTTCGGCAATAAACCCCGTTTTGCACTTTAAGATAGGCAATCCCACAGTATTTTGCGTTTTGCGGAAAAATCTTACGTGATGGAATTTTTTTGATAATTTTCCCGAATTCAGGAACCAAAAATACATGGGAATTATCCCTTATATCAAAGAAAAAAATTTAGTCGCAGACCTGTGTTATCTGTTCCAAAAACACAGCATAAATGAACGATACATTTAGTTTTCGTATTATTGCCATAATGTGAACATGGTTCAAATTGCGAAAAACCTTTGTTTAAAATATTATATAATTTCAATGCATCCATAAAAACTTTAAATTGTAAGTGATGGATTGCGTAAGACAACCTAATTTTCCCTAATACGGCCCATCACCTCATTTACATAATTTCTCAGGACGAGACCAGGTACTGGATAATACCCGATAATGATAAAAAAAAACAGATCGTTATATGGGTGGACAAACTATAATGAACTGTTGTCCAGTATATTACTCCTCGATTTCGCATTTATGCCTGTTAGTTCGAGATTCACTAGGTTTTATTGCTTTTCGATTCATTACTTTATTTTTAGATAGTACATATAGGTATTGTTAGTAATTTACAAATCACTTCCGTCAATTCAATAATTTAATAACATACACACTAAAAAAATATTACACATTTCCTACGGAAAATTCCTGTAACGTATAAGGTAAAATTACCAAAAATTGGGAAGTTTACTAGAAAACTTTAGGTATACAGTAGAACCCGGTTATAACGACATCATCGGGACCGACAGTTTTTTGACGTTATAATCGATTGACGCTATTCACGAGGTAGACGACTTTTGAAAAACTAATTTTACAAATTTTTACATGATTAATCCGATACCTAACATGCTTTATTACCTATTTTACATTATAGACTAAATATTATGGTAAATACATAAGTACAATATACATAACTTGTTTTTCTAATGAAAGAAATCTGTAATTTTCCGTTGCACAGTTTTCGCACGCCAAAACTGTTTTTCTATATCCATTTCTAATTCGCTCACTTTGTCAATAATTTGAGGTGACGTTTCTCGCTGCCTACAATAAGTTTTTAAATATAAGAAAAATCCCAAAAACGAGTGTTATTCCACTAGTGATTTGGTGAAGAGCATATCTTCCAAGGTTTACCTTAGCCGAAAACACTATGTTTAACACTGCTCTTCACTTGTTTCTACTGAAGATGGCAACCTAGTTGCCGAAATACGTATTTAGATTTGTTATCTAATTTTGTGGTAAGGGATTTTTCACCTTTCCTTTGGGATTTTTGTTATAGTTTTCAAGCCACAGTCTCCACCCATCACAGGAAGTTTTATGGCACTTAGGGCTTCTTCGTTTGTCGGTACGTGTTCTGCTTCGTCGCATGAATCTTCTTCCTCTTCGATTTCATTATCGTTTTTGTTATCCCGCTGTTTTTTGTCCTCCACGATATCAGAATCTGAACGCATTTCCGACGTAATAAGGCAACTGTCCACGGATGCAAAGTCGTCGAAACAAAACTGGTTTTCGTCACTCCGATTTTGCTGCCACTTTTTAATAAGTTCACATAACGGAACGTCATCTTCATCATCTTCAATTAAGTTGTCACGAACTGGATTATTCCTTAATCTTGAATGACTAAAGGAGTTTGCTATAGTCTCAGAGGTTATACTACGCCAAGCCTTCTCTAAAAAGTCCAAGGCGTCGAGAAGTGAAACTGCACATGGTTCGTTCTTGTCCATACCCGTAATAATTTTCTGCAGAAGAAATTTTCTATAAAAACATTTTAAGCTTCTTATTACGCCTTGGTTCATTGGTTGAAGGATGCTAGTGCAATTTGGGGGCAGAAACACCAAATTAATATTTTTTAAGTGGGCTAATGATGGATGTGCTGGGCAGTTATCGACTAAAAGCAAGATTTTTTACCTTTAACCGCAAGTTCTTTATCCCATTTTCGAATTTCATTTTCAAAGATTTCTGAAGTCATCCATGCTCTTTTGTTTGCGCAGTAATTTGTTGGGAGTGTTTTTATGTTTTTGAAGCAGCGTGGCTTTTTTGACTTTCCTATGACAAGAATTTTACATTTCTCCGTACCGGTCATATTAGCACACACAAATGCAGTTAACCGTTCTTTGGCTAGTTTACCGCCTACACATTTTTCGCCTTTAAACCTCAGAGTCTTATCTGGAAGAAGTTTATAAAAAAATTCCCATTTCGTCGCCATTGTAAATTTCATTGTCTTCATAATCTTGTCTTAATTTAGGCCACACTTCATTTAGCCACGTCTCTGCTTCTGTAATATTAACGCTTTTCGCTTCACCGCTCACTTTTCCGAACGTTATTGAATGTCTCCGTTTGAAACGCTCCAGCCACCCATAGCTGCACTTAAAATTTGTGTCTCCAAATAAACTTCCAAATTCTTCGGCCTTTTGCATAAGCAGTGGTCCATTAACGGGTAAATTTGCGCTTCTACATTGCTTAAACCACGTAATAAGCGCTTCGTCGATTTCAACCTTTTCGCACGATCGAATTTTTTTTGACTTTTCTTTCCCATTTCACAAAGGTATTCATGATTTTGTTCTTATTTTTCACAATTGTACAAATCGTAGAATTAACTAACCCAAATTCGCGACACAAGTCCGCTTTCTTCCTTCCACTTTCGACTGCTTTGATTATCGCGACTTTGTTGTCCACGCTTAAACTTTTTCGCTTTAAACCTGACATTTTCGATGTGGTAAATATTTGTCGTTATATCAGGGGTTATTGACGCTAAAACCGGGGTTTTTCCCTGTACGTTTGAATAGTAAAGTACGGGACCGCTTAAAATTTGACGCTAAAAAAGGAGTGTCGTTACAGCCGAAGCTGTTATAACCGGGTTCTACTGTATTTTCTAATAATTTTTGGTAAATTTACCTTATACGTTACAGGAATTTTCCGTAGAAAATGTGTCATATTTTTTAGTGTGTACATATTTGATGATTAAAATTGGCGCTAAATGAGCAATATTTATGTTTTTGGTTACTTAAATTTTTTGGCAACGCTTCCACCACACAATGGTGTTCTTGCATATGTCAATTACTTAACAAAGCTATTGTGTATGGTCGGACGGAGTCTTTCTGTACACCAACTTACCTGCTTTAGTAATCTTATAGCCCGTTTGTACACCAACCTTGAAGGGACGTCTTAATTATTGAACCTTTTTGTACACCAAAGTAAACACATAAATAGAAAATATTAGAATAAATAAGACATTTGAAATTTGCTAAAATATAAGTTTATTGGATAAAAATTGTGAGTCAAATAAATCTATTTTACAAGATACATTTGACTGTGTTAGATATTTACAATAATACATAAAAAAATTATGTCAAGTCAGGCCCGCCGCCAGCCGCCTGAACGCCCGCGTGCAAAGTAGACTGAGCCGCCCCCACCCCCTCCACTGGTTTCTTCAAATGAAGTTTCACATAAGGACTTTTAAATTTGTTACATATGGGCGTATAAAAAAGCAAAGAAGTACTTTTCAAAATCTAACAATTTATTATAATTATGCACTATGCCTCAATTAATCAAAAGCATCAGATTGTACGTGATATGTCGAAAAATGAAGGTTATTTAGTTTAAAGAAATTGGACAAAATCACTATACATAGGTGTAAAGATGCAAAACCGAAGATTTTTGGCTGCACTCCAAATTAAATACACAAATATATACAGGGAGAAACTTCACAATATTTTAACATTTTTATTATAATAATTTATGGTTATATACATGTAGTAACTCAAAGCTCTCGTTTAATGCGTGTAAACATATAAAAATGAGATTGTGCATAAGGAAATAAAGTCGTTGTCCATGCTTTCAAAGGACAAAGAAAATAATTCCTACACATTAGTTTTAAATAATAAAAAAACCAACATTAAGATTTGTTTAAAATCTTCTTTTCTTGACCAGTATAAGTATTTTATTTTGTTCTTGGTTCTTTTGGTCACTTAATAATAATATAGATAAAACTTTAGAAATACGACGTTTCGGTTTATTATTAAACCTTTCTCGAGTACATTTATAAACATATGTTAAAATTATGTTAAAATTGTAAATATACTTATTTGTTTGATAAATGATAAAATCATTGTTTGCTCTAATATGTAATTTTGAAAACTGCGTTTTATATAAAAATTGCGCTGTAAAATATTCTGGTTTGATTTTTTTTGTTTGGTAAATATGAAAAACGTTTTTAAATTTTATAAGTAGATTTCCAAAAAAAATATTGTGTTTACTTATAAAATTAAATTACATATATAGTTTGGTAAAATATTGTGTATCTGTTTTATGATTAACTGCACTTTTATGTTTATAAATTGGAATTGTGATGTTGTCAAAGTCAAAAGAATGATTTTGAGTTATTTCATGTTTCATTAGTGCTCTAAGATTTTCGCTATATTTATGTTCTTTCGTTTTCTAAATATTGCATAATTTCACCAATATGTACACCATTACAATTTTTAGTCAATCTTATATGCAACGTGTGACGTTTTATTTTTTCAATTTTTTATTATATAGATTTGGTTTAGAAATTTGTTATTATTTTGATTTGCGATTCTAAAATTATAACGCTTGAAAAATTGATTTATTTTTTCGGATAAATGTTTTACAAGGAATTTTTATGTATTTTGCAATTGCTTGATTATTTTTCGTGTTTCATGTTGATTTATTATGAAAAAGGAAAATTCTTTGTCTGAATATTTTGCATATAATATAATTTGCGTAATTATTTTATTTTAAAATATATTTTGCTTTATTAGTGGCATCGGATCGAAAAATTGGACTTTAGTTAGAAGTTTAGAAATAAACCAAAACGTCGTATTTCTAACGTTTTACCTATATAATGATTAAGTGACCAAAAGAATCAAGAACAAAATCTAAATATTAAAAGTTTGTTTCTTCAGAATTTGCCTTCAGACATACCTTTTGTAGCTCTTAGAAAACATCATTCAAAATTTACATTGAGAGTCTCTAATGAATATTATAGGAACACATAAGTATCAAAGTCGGTATTTTGTCAGTCGCACGATCTGCATTGAGTGCCTAATAACTATTATCGTCTTTATTTGTAGGCGTTGCGTTTTCTTACGATATCTGTATATTATCTATATAAACAACTCGAAATTTGTTTATTAAACTCGATGTGGACGCGTTAAAAGCTCTTAATAGACGTTTTAATAATGACTGTATAAGAGATTTATAAAAATTGTACACACGTGATAAGTGTAACAACATTCATATTGCTGTTAATGCTGTACTGATTATACCTAAATTTGCCGCCCCCCTGAGCATGCCGCCCGCGTGCGGTGCACGCCTTGCACGCCCGCTTGCGGCGGCCCTGAATGTCACTACGCATTAGTGCAAGAAGTGCTGCTTCACGCACGCTTTTGAGTGCTTAAAGTTGCCTATTACCCAATATGAGGTCAAAAAAGTTGTATTGCTGCATTCGTTGTGTGAATAAAACCACTGTATAAATAAAAGTTCTACTTTGACACGCATTACAAAATAAATCGGCGAACCTGACTGATTGCTCTCTCGATACCTACTGACCGGTCAACGTCGACGCAGCACCAAGGCGCAACCGCTATTCTAAACTTCAATAAACGGCGGCAGACAGCATGCCGCTTCGAGTGACGTGCGCCGTTTGCCGACGAAAATATTCGTAGAGATGGGTCGTATCTGTATGATTCACATCTTTGGTACAGTCATACGAAGTTAACTTTGGACGATTCACAATAAATTTACACTCAAGTGGCGTTGCTTACAAAAAAAATATTTCGCCTGTATGTACACTCTGTTCACTTATAATTGGCACGATCCTCGCTTACTATGAAACGTATAAACAACTTCCGCTCAAACAAATTCGACTTTAAGGCACCGAATATATTGTGAGTGTGTTATGTATGCATATTGTTTACATTGCCGGCTTATCTATCAATTCAGTTGAATTACCGTCAACTTCATTTTGCATAAAAAGAATTCTTTGATCTTTGGTTTCTACATTTATTCCATAAATATCTTAATAAATTGGTTACTGGAAATACTTATATTTCAGAAATATTAATAAGTCTTTCAATGAACTCCGAATAAAATAAAATATATTGAAGCGTAAGTCTTGGAATTTGTTTAACTTATCTATGAATATAGTTCCACTACTAAAGTACTGATTTTTTAATACTGGGTTAATTAATTTGCTAAACAGAATTTTATAGTGTTTCATATTATTTACTAAAAATGGTAATAATAATATCATTTATTAGTTTAAACATATTTATTAAAAAACATAAAACAACGTAAAAAAATCTACATTATTGTGATCAAACCATTTAGATTTTATTACAATATATATATATATAAATTTCTAATGAAATTAATTTTAATACCCGTGACATACCACTTTTCCACATGCCAATTATTTCACCTTTTTGTGTCGCATTACAATGTCGTCTTGGTTCCATAGTTTTTAATGAAAAATAAAAATGAAATTGCAAATGTATCTATTCTCACTACCTTCGCAATAGCAAATGTCTGAATAAATGCATTTACGCACTCCCAACATTTGGGTTTATAAACAATTTTAAAGAAGAATAGTATACAGTAAAAAAAATTATACATCAAAGGCTCTTTTTCAACGAAACCACAAGATATATTTAAAAACATAATATGTTCTCTCTTACACACACAGTCATGGCATTTATTGCATTAAGGTCGAATTTTGTTTGTACCACCCATTTAATACGGTTTATTTTATTGAAATATCGTGCCGATTATGAGTGAACCTATAGTACAAATGCGAAATGCCCACATTTATCAAAGGTATATATATAGATATGCGTTGGTCTTTGATATCGTACCGACTTACTTTGATAAACACAGTTCGAAAAAAAAATTTCAATTAAAGTAAATATAATATTATACAATACCTCTAGAAGGCTATGAATTTTTTTTTGTTTAAACTTAAGTGGGTAGTATAAGTTTAAAAACGCGTATTGTAAACGTTTGTGTGTGTGTCTACCAACATGATATTTTGAATAAATAATTTCATAGCTTGTTAGAGGGTAAATTTAATTGATCATATTGTATATAAACCGCATAATAGATGCTTATTTTCTTTACACATCGTTGCAGCTTTACCCAATGTGTTTTTTAATCTATAATTGATCTGTGACGATTACTTTCACATTGATTTTTTAATTCACTCCGAATTACTTCTTTGGCATTAATTAACACCTCCATCTTATTTTTTTTTTCTTTCATTTTGTTCTGCATTTACACAAATCCTTATATGGAACGTTGGCCAACAAATGTTTTATTTTCATACCTTGCCGTTTAAATTAACTAATCTTATCACTATTATTGTTGTTACTATTATAATTATTAACCTGTGTGAAGTTAGCAATAGATTTCAGCAATAGATTTTTTTTTTGTGAAATCCATTCCAAATGTGATACAATCACGTTATTTAAACAAAGTTAGTTCAAAAAGCGTTTGAAAAGGTTGAAAACACAATATTATTATAAAATGACAAACTTCCTAACAGTTCCTAATCGCCCCAATAAAATGCACGCGTCGTCGTATACTTTATTTATTTTAACATCGTTCGCCATGTTTTAGTTCAAATTTCTTTTCACAGACGTGCTAAGGGAGGTTCAGAGAATACATAAAAAAATATAAAAATGCAATATTTTTGTAACAATTTTTATAAATAATCAAAGTTGAGCGTACACAGGCTATGTGATCACAAAACGAATATTTTTAAGTACTCATAAAAAATTAAGTACCTGATAGCTGGTAGTTTTTGAAATAACTCTGATCAGTTCATTGGGCATTTGTTTCTTCAGATAAGATTTCGAATCTATTTGTAAATAGAGTTATTAATGAAGCCACAAAACGTAATTCACTGTATAATCAAACATTTGCTAAAGATTTTATACATCACTATATCCCATTTGTACCTTTGTAGGTCTCTCCACATGAAACTGAAAGGCAGAGTAACTCTTTAGTCGAAGGTTGGTTTGGTATACTAAAAAATAATATTCTTGGGGAAGTGTTATATCGAAAATGCTCTCGATTTATTAGAGAGGTTCGAAAATACACCCTAAGTGAATACGAAGAAAATAAATTTGCTATTAAAAGAAAACGCTGCGCAGTCGAAGGTAAACCTGAGTATCAAGTAGAGGAGGAAACATGGAGCAAAAGGTAAAAAAATGTGTATACGTATTTTAAGAAGCGAAAACAACAACTGCAAAAACTTACCTGTAAAGTCCCAAGCAAAATTAAAATGAACGAAATCAATAACGTCTATAAAAGTGTTCCCCAAGTAAAATCAGTGTGGCTCGATAACTTAAATATTTTGCAATGGTACTGACTTTGAACCAGTAATGGCTTCGAACATCCCTTAACACGTCTGTAAACAGAAATTTGAACAAAAACGTGGCGAACGATGCCAAAATAAATAAAGTATACGGCGGTGCGTACATTTTATCTGGACGGTCAACTTTGATTGTTTATAAAAATTGTTACAAAAATATTGTCATTTTTATATTTTTTCAATATGTTCTCTGAACATCCCTTAACACGTCAGTAAAAAGAAATTTGAACTAAAACGTGGCGAACGATGTCAAAATAAATAAAGTATACGGCGGCGCTTACATTTCATCTGGACGGTCAACTTTGATTGTTTATAAAAATTGTTACAAAAATATTGTCATTTTTATATTTTTTCAATATGTTCTCTGAACATCCCTTAACACGTCTGTAAAAAGAAATTGGAACTAAAACGTGGCGAACGATGCCAAAATAAATAAAGTATACGGCGGTGCGTACATTTTATCTGGACGGTCAACTTTGATTGTTTATAAAAATTGTTACAAAAATATTGTCATTTTTTTATTTTTTCAATATGTTCTCTGAACATCCCTTAACACGTCAGTAAAAAGAAATTTGAACTAAAACGTGGCGAACGATGTCAAAATAAATAAAGTATACGGCGGCGCTTACATTTCATCTGGACGGTCAACTTTGATTGTTTATAAAAATTGTTACAAAAATATTGTCATTTTTATATTTTTTCAATATGTTCTCTGAACATCCCTTAACACGTCTGTAAACAGAAATTTGAACAAAAACGTGGCGAACGATGCCAAAATAAATAAAGTATACGGCGGTGCGTACATTTTATCTGGACGGTCAACTTTGATTGTTTATAAAAATTGTTACAAAAATATTGTCATTTTTATATTTTTTCAATATGTTCTCTGAACATCCCTTAACACGTCAGTAAAAAGAAATTTGAACTAAAACGTGGCGAACGATGTCAAAATAAATAAAGTATACGGCGGCGCTTACATTTCATCTGGACGGTCAACTTTGATTGTTTATAAAAATTGTTACAAAAATATTGTCATTTTTATATTTTTTCAATATGTTCTCTGAACATCCCTTAACACGTCAGTAAAAAGAAATTTGAACTAAAACGTGGCGAACGATGTCAAAATAAATAAAGTATACGGCGGCGCTTACATTTCATCTGGACGGTCAACTTTGATTGTTTATAAAAATTGTTACAAAAATATTGTCATTTTTATATTTTTTCAATATGTTCTCTGAACATCCCTTAACACGTCTGTAAACAGAAATTTGAACAAAAACGTGGCGAACGATGCCAAAATAAATAAAGTATACGGCGGTGCGTACATTTTATCTGGACGGTCAACTTTGATTGTTTATAAAAATTGTTACAAAAATATTGTCATTTTTATATTTTTTCAATATGTTCTCTGAACATCCCTTAACACGTCTGTAAACAGAAATTTGAACAAAAACGTGGCGAACGATGCCAAAATAAATAAAGTATACGGCGGTGCGTACATTTTATCTGGACGGTCAACTTTGATTGTTTATAAAAATTGTTACAAAAATATTGTCATTTTTATATTTTTTCAATATGTTCTCTGAACATCCCTTAACACGTCAGTAAAAAGAAATTTGAACTAAAACGTGGCGAACGATGTCAAAATAAATAAAGTATACGGCGGCGCTTACATTTCATCTGGACGGTCAACTTTGATTGTTTATAAAAATTGTTACAAAAATATTGTCATTTTTATATTTTTTCAATATGTTCTCTGAACATCCCTTAACACGTCAGTAAAAAGAAATTTGAACTAAAACGTGGCGAACGATGTCAAAATAAATAAAGTATACGGCGGCGCTTACATTTCATCTGGACGGTCAACTTTGATTGTTTATAAAAATTGTTACAAAAATATTGTCATTTTTATATTTTTTCAATATGTTCTCTGAACATCCCTTAACACGTCTGTAAAAAGAAATTGGAACTAAAACGTGGCGAACGATGCCAAAATAAATAAAGTATACGGCGGTGCGTACATTTTATCTGGACGGTCAACTTTGATTGTTTATAAAAATTGTTACAAAAATATTGTCATTTTTTTATTTTTTCAATATGTTCTCTGAACATCCCTTAACACGTCAGTAAAAAGAAATTTGAACTAAAACGTGGCGAACGATGTCAAAATAAATAAAGTATACGGCGGCGCTTACATTTCATCTGGACGGTCAACTTTGATTGTTTATAAAAATTGTTACAAAAATATTGTCATTTTTATATTTTTTCAATATGTTCTCTGAACATCCCTTAACACGTCTGTAAAAAGAAATTGGAACTAAAACGTGGCGAACGATGCCAAAATAAATAAAGTATACGGCGGTGCGTACATTTTATCTGGACGGTCAACTTTGATTGTTTATAAAAATTGTTACAAAAATATTGTCATTTTTTTATTTTTTCAATATGTTCTCTGAACATCCCTTAACACGTCAGTAAAAAGAAATTTGAACTAAAACGTGGCGAACGATGTCAAAATAAATAAAGTATACGGCGGCGCTTACATTTCATCTGGACGGTCAACTTTGATTGTTTATAAAAATTGTTACAAAAATATTGTCATTTTTATATTTTTTCAATATGTTCTCTGAACATCCCTTAACACGTCTGTAAACAGAAATTTGAACAAAAACGTGGCGAACGATGCCAAAATAAATAAAGTATACGGCGGTGCGTACATTTTATCTGGACGGTCAACTTTGATTGTTTATAAAAATTGTTACAAAAATATTGTCATTTTTATATTTTTTCAATATGTTCTCTGAACATCCCTTAACACGTCAGTAAAAAGAAATTTGAACTAAAACGTGGCGAACGATGTCAAAATAAATAAAGTATACGGCGGCGCTTACATTTCATCTGGACGGTCAACTTTGATTGTTTATAAAAATTGTTACAAAAATATTGTCATTTTTATATTTTTTCAATATGTTCTCTGAACATCCCTTAACACGTCTGTAAACAGAAATTTGAACAAAAACGTGGCGAACGATGCCAAAATAAATAAAGTATACGGCGGTGCGTACATTTTATCTGGACGGTCAACTTTGATTGTTTATAAAAATTGTTACAAAAATATTGTCATTTTTATATTTTTTCAATATGTTCTCTGAACATCCCTTAACACGTCAGTAAAAAGAAATTTGAACTAAAACGTGGCGAACGATGTCAAAATAAATAAAGTATACGGCGGCGCTTACATTTCATCTGGACGGTCAACTTTGATTGTTTATAAAAATTGTTACAAAAATATTGTCATTTTTATATTTTTTCAATATGTTCTCTGAACATCCCTTAACACGTCTGTAAACAGAAATTTGAACAAAAACGTGGCGAACGATGCCAAAATAAATAAAGTATACGGCGGTGCGTACATTTTATCTGGACGGTCAACTTTGATTGTTTATAAAAATTGTTACAAAAATATTGTCATTTTTATATTTTTTCAATATGTTCTCTGAACATCCCTTAACACGTCAGTAAAAAGAAATTTGAACTAAAACGTGGCGAACGATGTCAAAATAAATAAAGTATACGGCGGCGCTTACATTTCATCTGGACGGTCAACTTTGATTGTTTATAAAAATTGTTACAAAAATATTGTCATTTTTATATTTTTTCAATATGTTCTCTGAACATCCCTTAACACGTCTGTAAACAGAAATTTGAACAAAAACGTGGCGAACGATGCCAAAATAAATAAAGTATACGGCGGTGCGTACATTTTATCTGGACGGTCAACTTTGATTGTTTATAAAAATTGTTACAAAAATATTGTCATTTTTATATTTTTTCAATATGTTCTCTGAACATCCCTTAACACGTCAGTAAAAAGAAATTTGAACTAAAACGTGGCGAACGATGTCAAAATAAATAAAGTATACGGCGGCGCTTACATTTCATCTGGACGGTCAACTTTGATTGTTTATAAAAATTGTTACAAAAATATTGTCATTTTTATATTTTTTCAATATGTTCTCTGAACATCCCTTAACACGTCTGTAAACAGAAATTTGAACAAAAACGTGGCGAACGATGCCAAAATAAATAAAGTATACGGCGGTGCGTACATTTTATCTGGACGGTCAACTTTGATTGTTTATAAAAATTGTTACAAAAATATTGTCATTTTTATATTTTTTCAATATGTTCTCTGAACATCCCTTAACACGTCAGTAAAAAGAAATTTGAACTAAAACGTGGCGAACGATGTCAAAATAAATAAAGTATACGGCGGCGCTTACATTTCATCTGGACGGTCAACTTTGATTGTTTATAAAAATTGTTACAAAAATATTGTCATTTTTATATTTTTTCAATATGTTCTCTGAACATCCCTTAACACGTCAGTAAAAAGAAATTTGAACTAAAACGTGGCGAACGATGTCAAAATAAATAAAGTATACGGCGGCGCTTACATTTCATCTGGACGGTCAACTTTGATTGTTTATAAAAATTGTTACAAAAATATTGTCATTTTTATATTTTTTCAATATGTTCTCTGAACATCCCTTAACACGTCTGTAAACAGAAATTTGAACAAAAACGTGGCGAACGATGCCAAAATAAATAAAGTATACGGCGGTGCGTACATTTTATCTGGACGGTCAACTTTGATTGTTTATAAAAATTGTTACAAAAATATTGTCATTTTTATATTTTTTCAATATGTTCTCTGAACATCCCTTAACACGTCAGTAAAAAGAAATTTGAACTAAAACGTGGCGAACGATGTCAAAATAAATAAAGTATACGGCGGCGCTTACATTTCATCTGGACGGTCAACTTTGATTGTTTATAAAAATTGTTACAAAAATATTGTCATTTTTATATTTTTTCAATATGTTCTCTGAACATCCCTTAACACGTCAGTAAAAAGAAATTTGAACTAAAACGTGGCGAACGATGTCAAAATAAATAAAGTATACGGCGGCGCTTACATTTCATCTGGACGGTCAACTTTGATTGTTTATAAAAATTGTTACAAAAATATTGTCATTTTTATATTTTTTCAATATGTTCTCTGAACATCCCTTAACACGTCAGTAAAAAGAAATTTGAACTAAAACGTGGCGAACGATGTCAAAATAAATAAAGTATACGGCGGCGCTTACATTTCATCTGGACGGTCAACTTTGATTGTTTATAAAAATTGTTACAAAAATATTGTCATTTTTATATTTTTTCAATATGTTCTCTGAACATCCCTTAACACGTCAGTAAAAAGAAATTTGAACTAAAACGTGGCGAACGATGTCAAAATAAATAAAGTATACGGCGGCGCTTACATTTCATCTGGACGGTCAACTTTGATTGTTTATAAAAATTGTTACAAAAATATTGTCATTTTTATATTTTTTCAATATGTTCTCTGAACATCCCTTAACACGTCTGTAAAAAGAAATTGGAACTAAAACGTGGCGAACGATGCCAAAATAAATAAAGTATACGGCGGTGCGTACATTTTATCTGGACGGTCAACTTTGATTGTTTATAAAAATTGTTACAAAAATATTGTCATTTTTTTATTTTTTCAATATGTTCTCTGAACATCCCTTAACACGTCAGTAAAAAGAAATTTGAACTAAAACGTGGCGAACGATGTCAAAATAAATAAAGTATACGGCGGCGCTTACATTTCATCTGGACGGTCAACTTTGATTGTTTATAAAAATTGTTACAAAAATATTGTCATTTTTATATTTTTTCAATATGTTCTCTGAACATCCCTTAACACGTCTGTAAACAGAAATTTGAACAAAAACGTGGCGAACGATGCCAAAATAAATAAAGTATACGGCGGTGCGTACATTTTATCTGGACGGTCAACTTTGATTGTTTATAAAAATTGTTACAAAAATATTGTCATTTTTATATTTTTTCAATATGTTCTCTGAACATCCCTTAACACGTCAGTAAAAAGAAATTTGAACTAAAACGTGGCGAACGATGTCAAAATAAATAAAGTATACGGCGGCGCTTACATTTCATCTGGACGGTCAACTTTGATTGTTTATAAAAATTGTTACAAAAATATTGTCATTTTTATATTTTTTCAATATGTTCTCTGAACATCCCTTAACACGTCTGTAAAAAGAAATTTGAACTAAAACGTGGCGAACGATGTCAAAATAAATAAAGTATATGGCGACGCGTGCATTTTATTGGGGCGATTAGGAACTGTTAGGAAGTTAGTTATTTTATAATAATATTGTGTTTTCAACCTTTTCAAACCCTCTTTGAACAAACTTTGTTTATATAACGTGATTGTATCACATTTGGAATGGATGTCAGCAAAGAAAAATCTATTGCTGAAATCTATTGCTAACTTCACACCGGTTAATTATTATTGTTACCATTTTATTATCGTTATTTACACCTATTTTGGTGTAGCATTAATTTAAGTTTTATATGTCTGTTTGGAAAATAAGTATCTGTTTGCGAATGGTACACCAATGTTTGTTATCTCTATAATCAATAAACAATATTAATTTTTGTTATCTCAATTGCTATTCAGATACCAACTTTAAATTAAATAAGAAGGAAGTTATTTAATAAACTTCATGAATTTTTTTTTTAATGTTTAATTGACGTGCGAAAATATTAGGTATAATAGAGCCATTATCTGGCAATATTCTTTATAGTGCATTATAAACTTACTGTACTGTAAACTGGACTTGAACG
This sequence comes from Cetonia aurata, assembly GCA_949128085.1. Lineage (NCBI taxonomy): Eukaryota > Metazoa > Arthropoda > Insecta > Coleoptera > Scarabaeidae > Cetonia > Cetonia aurata. The sequence goes on along the minus strand of OX421889.1, from coordinate 21,873,057 downwards.
ATCTGTAAAGGAAATTACACCTACGAACTTTCGAACATTCATTCGTATACAGTAGCTAGTTTGTCGAGCAATACGTTTATTTGTATCAAACTAACAAATTTGTTAGTTTCAATAATCCTGCCACTTAATTTTATTCCTTCCTCTCTGAAAAACGCAACTATTACTATGGCCTATTGTTGGTTGGAATCATAATACCAGCAAAGGCAATGAAAAGGGTGAACTGAGTCGCCATGACAGTTTCAGTTTCTCCAATGCAGATTACATACTGTGTGTTACCAGTGGCGGAGATTAGGACCCGCATGGTCCGCGACTGCGGGGGGGCGCAGACGTCTTGGGGCGCATTATCAAGAGAATTTGTGACAAATATATGTAAAATTTGAAAACGAGAAGTGTTTTTTTAAAATAAGTACACATGTCTATTGGTAGATATACTACAATTCATATGCAAAAAATATGCCGAATGATTACCTATATGTTATATTATACTCATACACATAACAAACTTCCAATATAGTTTACATGGATCATCACTTTCGATGTGGATCCATTGAAAACGTAATGTATGTATAAGTATAGGTATGCGTGTCTCGCGTAAGTTTTTTAAGCAATTTTAAATCTTTTGTGCTACGTATGCTGATATAAATGTTTATTTAAAGAAATGGTAATTTATCGTTAGAGAGAGTCAAATAAATATTTTTGTAAAATAACCATAAAAATATGCTTTGTGTTCTAATTCTGTGATATCTAGATAAAAATAAACACTTGTGCTGTTTTCGCTACTGCACTTTGAAAGAATAATCGAGTTTGTGTGTGTTCGAATTGAGATTGTTGGTATACGTAATGTTAGGTGTTAAAAGATGGGAATCACTTAATGAAAGTGAAATTCCATCACGGAAACTTAAACGATTATGCCCAACGAGATGGGCTTCAAGAGATGAAGCTTTAACGGCGCTTCGCTTCAGATACAAAGATGTTATAAAGTCGCTAACAGAAATTATTTTAAAATCAACGCGTCATGAGGAAAAGGCGGAAGCGCTGGGACTCAAAAGCCAACTTGAAAATTTTAATTTCATTTGTTTAGTTGTAATATTTTCAAAAATATTGTCCTTAGTAGCTCCACTGGGTAAATACCTACAGGGTAGCTCTATTGATATAAAAGATGCTGGAACTTACCTCAACAATGTGTATGAGGAATTGACACGATTAATACATTCATTTGATGAAATTAAAGATGCAGGTGTAGAACTTGCAAATACGTGGGGCATAGAGCCTAATTTTGAAAAGAAGAGACTACGACGAACAAAAACCCACTTTGATGAATTAAGTCAAGATGAACGAATTGAAAACAATGAAAAGAGATTCAAAATAGAAGTTTATTTTAAAGTATTGGATATCTTAATTTCCAAAATTGGCGACCGATTTCATTCTTTTCAGAAAGTACTAAAAAAATTTGAGGTTTTGAATCCTAAAACATTAAATAGTGTTAATGATGACGAGCTTTACCGCTTATCAAAATGCTTAAGTGACGAATACAATTCAGACTTAATGGATTCGTTTTCGCAACAAATGGTTACTTTCCGGATGGCTATGAAGCACCAAATTAAAAACGTTGAAAGTATTAGACAACTGGCTAAAGTCATTCTTTGCGAACATTCTACGTTATCTGCCAGTTTTCCTGACGTGTGTACAGCTTATCTGCTATTCATGACTTTGCCTGTGACAACTGCCAGCGCTGAAAGGTCATTTTCAAAATTGAAGCTGATTAAAAGCTACCTCAGAAGTACAATGTCTCAAGGAAGACTGACAATGAGTGGACATTTTAAGTATCGAAAATGAAACAGCTCGAAAAATTAATTTTAATTCAATTATCGATACTTTTGCTACCTCAAAATCTCGCAGAAAGAAGTTCTAGATTATTTTGGGATTTTCGAAAAATGTTCTAGATTTTTTTTTATTTATTATGTAATAGATACTGTTGTATGTTATGCAAGATATGTTTTGAGTTATGTATTTTATTGGTTTGTATTGAATCTATATGTGTATGTATGTTTAATTTTGTAATTAAGTGAATTTAAGCCTAAAATCAAAAAAGTATTTACTTACAACAAATGCCTTTATAATATTAAAGACTTCTTAACAATGGAAATTTAGTATGTATTTATATAACATGGAACTATTTATTATTTATGTACCTAGTAAATAAAACAGTGAATAAAATAAATTAGTAAGGTTTCTAAACGATAACATGTGGCAGCAATAAAAGTTAAATTAGCGTTGCGGTATGGAAAAAGGGCGCAAAATTTCAAATTGTGGGGGGCGAAACCATAATAAGCTCCGCCACTGTGTGTTACCCAACAATAATCGCTATGGTATCTTAAGCTACATCCGCGTTCGCCTACTAGAAAGTCAAGAATTTAGACGTACACCCTCGAGAGGACACTAGTCAAACTCGCAACTCATGAGACGGCCGCAATGTAACCCGGTAAAATTCAGTTAATTGTGTTTAGGCATTTTTTCTTTGATATTTTTATATTAATTCATAGCAAACCGTTTCTGGAATCACTACATGCGCAGTTGTCTACACTCGTTTGACACGAGCTATGTAGCACGACTGACAATCCATGGATTGTTCGCATTAGATCTGTGACAGCATTACCGGTTTGCGGTAAATATTTAAAAGTATCTACATACATCACACCTATGGTCGTGTATCGTATGCGAATTAAACCTATGAAATTGTGTGTATTTAATTATTTAAAGATTAGAGAAAGAACAAAACGAAATACAAGTATTTTATGAGTGTGCTGTATTTATTTGATTTGCTTTTTTCATTTCTCACCTAGACACAAAACCCCGCCGCTGCTACTTGTAGTTTTTTTCTATAGATATTACAGTAATTTTGACATTCAATAGTATAACAATTTACAAATAAACAAACATGAATATACGTTACGTGTATGTTTTCACCAAAAGAAATCTATCAAAAATGTATAATTTTACAGTCGAAAAATATGACTTCTTTGATTTTATAATAATATTAAAATTCTCCTTTCTTAAGTCGAGGAAATACCGACAACAAAACATAAATATTTATTTGACTTTTATGACTAAGAAATCCTTTTTATGTGTGTACCGGTACAAAACCAGCAAGTACTGCTAAATGGCTTGAAATCGCTCTTAAATACCTATAAAAAAAAAATTTATGAAAAGAATCACATATTCACAACTGCACGTACTTAGCATTACAATTAAGAAAAATCAACTGATACTTTGCACTCAATAGAGTACGCCTACCTCAGTTCTCCGGTTCGTTTTAGCAGAAGTCCTTGTAAGTATCTATTAATTTCTATAATATATATTCTATAGCGGGTGTCCACACTTAAGTGTGCACTATTGATAAGTTTGTTATCTTTGGAGGTACAGAATCGGTCAAATGGACAAAGTAGTACTATTTTTTATGGCGGTCACAATTGTGAAAACAGAAAAACAATTGAGCGTCGCGTTCTCTAGATATTCGTCCAAAATTATTTTTGTTAATGGAACGCCCTGTATATTTTTTTTGCAATTTAAAAGAAAATTCCAAACTGAACAAAAGAGTCTTTGTACACTATTATAAAAAAATGTCAAATGAAGTAGTTACTGAGAAATCTTTATCTTTGCTTTGTTGGCATTCACACATTCATTAAAGCGTTTAATTTAATAAACAAATAAAAATAAATACAAAAATAGTCAAGAAAATTACTCAAATTAAATGTTCAAAGACACCTCCTTCCATTTCAATACATTTTATCAATCTTCTGTGAACATTACGAGTAGCTCCTAAAATTGTCCTACCGTCGATGTCGTCAATGATGTTGGAAATTCTTTCCTGAAGCTCATCCACTGTTGTATATCTATGTTTGTACACTTGATTTTTTACTGCTCCCCACAAGAAGAAATCTAACGCGCGAGCCACTGAATAGGACCATTTGTGCCAATCCATCTATTTCCAAATAATCTTTCTAATAACTCACTTGTGTCACGGTGATTATGTGCGGGCGCTCCATCTTGTTGAAAGTAAATAATCTGTCCGTCTACCAAATTTAATTCATCCAGAAAATTTTCTAAAATTTCTGTCAATAATGCCACATATCTTTCTCCTGTTAAAGAACCCCTATAGAAAAATGGTCCAACAATTCGGGATCCGATTATACCACACCAAACATTTAAACTAAATCGGTGTTGGGGATTACAAGGATAAACAGCAAATGGGTTTTCACGACTCCAGTAATGATTATTTCTTTTATTGAATATCCCGCGATTAGAAAAGTTAGATTTATCACTCCATAAAATGTGTCTAAAGAAATTGTGATTTTCTTCAATAGCATTGATAAACCATTGAGCAAACGTTAATCGTATTTGATAATCGCCCAAAAGTAGAGTTTGAACAGGCTGATATTTAAAGGGAACATATTTATATTTGTTCAGAATTTTATGGATCGTGCTACGAGAAATACCTGATTCTCTGGACAAATCCCTTACAGAATTATTTGGATGTACCTGAAAATATGCCAACACATTTATGTCTATCTCTGGTGATAATATAAAATCATTTTTTTTCCTCTTCTTTATAAAAATTGTTTCATTGCTTCTTCATCTTCGATAAAGTTTTAAAAAATAGCGACGGTCTGGTACATCACGGTCAGGAAATTGCTGAATGTAACGTTCTAGCGCTCTATCTGAATTTTTGTTAAACAGCAAGTACAACTCCAACATATCACACTTTTCCAAATGAGTAAATGCCATTTTTACGGTTGAAAAAATTGTAAAAACAGTACTTTTTCCGCACAGTAACTTTAACAACAACAAATATAAATAATTTGACAGCTACTAAACAATGTGACGCTTTAATTTTCCATGGGTATATCGATTTCATGCAAACAAAACAAAGATAAAGATTTCTCAATAACTATTTTATTTGATATTTTTTTATAATAGTGTACTAAGACTTTTTTGTTAAGTTTGGAATTTTCTTTTAAATTGCAAAAAAGTATACAGGGCGTTCCATTAAAAAAAAAATAATTTTGGACGAATATATAGAGAAAGCGACGTTCAATTGTTTTTCTGTTTTCACAATTGTGACCGCCATAAAAAATAGTACTACTTTGTCCATTTGACCGATTCTGTACCTCCAAAGATAACAAAGTTATCAATAGTGCACAGTTAAGTGTGGACACCCGGTATATTGACGCATTTCGTTGATCAGAGTCGGGTGCTATTAACGATGTTCGCTATTCCAGCTTCTGAAACTGATGTTAAATTGCCATCGTTATTTTCCGACAAATCATTTGCGGTACACATCTGAATCACTGAATTCTTTGCGTTTTCATACCTTCGTTGATTTTTAAAGCCTTTCTTTTTTAATCGAAGATTTAATATGGTAGCGTCGGCAAGCAACAAACTCTCCTCTAGGTTTTGAAAGCAATCTGCAGTTTTATTAGTCAGCGTGTGAAGAAAATTTATAATTACTTTCCTAATGTTGACAATGTCTGTGCGGGCGTTGTTTAAAACTATTAATTTCGATGCAGTTATTTTTTTTTTATTCTGTGCAAAAAATATATTATTATTATTATTATACCGGGTGTCCAGCCTAAGATGCAACGGTCCCTAGCCGATTTATTATTGTCTTTTCGAAAAAATGTTTCAAATAAATGTTGTCTGGAATCATATTCTACACATGTTAAAATTAGTTGCAGAAATGGCGGACTTCCGGTTGTACCGGAAGTAGATACTAACTTTATTATTTTAGAACACCCTGTATATTATTGCATTTTTGGATTCCTTGTTAAATTTAAAGAACAATACGTTAGGGATACATTGGGGCTAAGTTGTACCGTTTCCGAATTACATGACGTTTTTCGAAAAAAATGACATTGGCAGTGTCTTCGGTGTTTTTTCAAATATCTCGGACAATACGAAAGTTAGAAAGATGCGGTTTTCGGTTTTCGCTTAACCATGAAACAGCACACGTCTTTTATTTTAAAATTGTTGCGTTTAAATTACAGCGTTATTAAATAGGGATCTGTAATTTTCGAACTCTAAAATCATGGCTAACTTGATTTTTTTAAATTGAACGGTATAGCAATTTTTACATAAATGGACGTAAAATGTAATTTTCTTTCGATTTTATATGGGTATCATTGTGTCTATCTCCAACGGTTTTGGAGATATTCGCAATTTTTCAGTTTCTCACGATAGATACGTATTGCGAAGCGCCGCCGCCGGTCACCTTCTCGCATTTCACCAGGCTTGGGACTGGCAGCAATAATACTGGCATGCTTAGAAAGTTGTCAACAGAACAAAATAGGACCACTAGAAACAAGCAAACATAGCAAAGATAAAAGAAAACTTAACATTACTGGAATATCAATAAGTCAGCACAACTACATTACTCTATCCAATGTATGGCGTACGTACACTTCGAGCGTCTTGCTCGCAACAGGCTACACTTTAAACGCTAGTGTTGTCATTGTACAGAGAATTTGTACAACACTATTATATTAAATGTTCAAAATGCTGTCCGTTTTCGGCACTACATAATCGAAATCGCTCTTGCAAACACTTTTGAGCATTTCTGAGTATTTTTGGTGTGACTTCTTGAAACGCTCTTAAACTACGATGGCGCATATCATCAGGGTTTGTTGGTGGCGTCTCATAAACCTTATTTTTAATGAGACCCCATGAGAAGAAATCGCAGCTTGCAACTGATTTTCATCCGTAAGTACGTAGTTATTGAGGTTCCGTTTCGTACGTGCTACGGATCCAGTACTTACAAAACTACCCAGTAGCGACTGAAATGTCCTCCTATCCGGATGCTTTCTACATGGGTATAATACTTTGTGTAAACTCTTGACGCTAACAAAGCGTTTCTGTAACATTCACCGAGAACGAAAACCATATCTACTAATTCTTCTCGAGTAAGCGACATCTTTAATTATTATGTTAGTACTGTTTGTACTCTGAATGTCAGTTCTGACATTTGGAACACTAATAACGGCAAGATACCTAGTGCGTTTTCAAGCTTGCGTTGACTTTAAAGATGCCGCTTTAAACATCTCAAGTATCTTTTAGACCATTTTGTTTGTTTCTAGTGGTCCTATTGTGTTCTGTTGGCCACTTTCTAAGCATCCCAGTATTATTGCTGCCAGTTCCAAGCCTGGTGAAATGCGAGGGGAAGGTGGCCGGCGGCGGCGCTTCGCAATACGTATCTATCGTGAGAAAAATTGCGAATATCTCCAAAACCGTTGGAGATAGACACAATGATACTCATATAAAATCGAAAGAAAATTAAATTTTACATCCATTTATGTAAAAATTGCTACACCGTTCAATTTAAGAAAATCAAGTTATCCATGATTTTAGATTTCGAAAATTACAGATCCCTATTTAATAACGCTGTAATTTAAACGCAACAATTTTAAAATAAAAGACGTGTGCTGTTTCATAGTTGAGCGAAAACCGAAAACCGCATCTTTCTAACTTTCGTATTTCCCGAGATATTTCCAAACACCGAAGACACTGCAAATGTCATATTTCTCGAAAAACGTCATGTAATTCGAAAACGGTACAACTTAGCCCCAATGTATCCCTAACGTATTGTTATTTAAATTTAACAAGGAATCCAAAAGTGCAATAATATACAGGGTGTTCCATTTAAAATAATAAAGTTTGTATCTACTTCCGGTACAACCGGAAGTCCGCCATTACTGAAACTAATTTTAGCATATGTAGAAGGAATGTGATTCGAGGCAACATTTATTTGAAATTTTTTTTCAAAAAGGTAGTAATAAATTGGCTAGGACCCGTTGCATCTTAGGTTGGACACCCGGTATATACAGGGTGTGTATAAATTGTCGCAAAAGCTACACGTAGCGACACAGTTTGTTCGAATTTGACACAAAATTCTTATGGTAAAATGTCGTATCATGCTTTATGCGTCCTCGTGGACCACATGAAACTAACATCCATTTGGCAACACTGTAGTTTCATACTACCGTAATAATAGATAGAACACTTGTCAAAATTGACAAACGGGAATTACAAACGACAAATTGGATTACACAATAGATACATAGGGCAAAGCAATAAAAAAACACTTTATTAAAACAAAGTTAGTAGTTTTAATTTTTCGAACGCATCTCTTGTAACAAATTAGCATCACTATTACCTACGCATCTGTTCAAATTGATGTCCGTCCGTTTGTAAACACAGTTGCAATCTACGAGGTATTGTCTGTATTACTCGTTCTAGCCTTTCCGGTGTAATTTCTAATACTGCCGCGTTAATTCTTCCTCTAACTTCGTCAGCGTCCTGTGGAAGTGTAGCGTAAACTTTGTCCTTAATGAAACCCCAAACAAAAAAGTCTAAAGGATTAAGGTCGGGAGATCTTGCAGGCCATAAGATAGAGGACCACCGCGACCAATCCACCTGTTAAGGAAATGTTCATCTAACCACTCTCTCACATTACGAGCAAAATGTGCAGGAGCCCCATCATGCATGTAAAACATGTTACGGCGTATGTTCAATGGCATCTCGTCAATAACTTGTTCCAATACATTTAAGTACCCGTTGGCATTAAGACGATTTGGCAGATAGATTGGTCCAACGACTTGGTGATTTATTATGCCCAGCCAAACATTAACTGAAAACTTTCTTTGGTGACCGTATTCCCGAATAGCATGAGGATTTTCATCTGCCCAATGGTGAAAATTATGGATATTGAGTACACCATCTCTGGTAAACATAGACTCGTCGGTCCAAAGAACACTTCTTAAAAAATTACCATCTTCATGAATTCTATTTAAGATACTATGACAAAAGTTTAAACGATGTACGTTATCGTTTTCATAGAGCGGCTGTACCTTAGTTATATGGTAAGGATAAAGAAGGTTTTCACGTAGAACCGAATGAAAGGTCTTATTACTGGGGATATTGAATGTGGACGCCAACTGTCGAGTACTGACGGAGGGATCTTCGTGTACTGAGTCTAGAATTTCCTCTTCCAGTTGTAATGTGCGCCGTTGTCTAGGTCGACCTGTGTTGGGATTCCTTTTATAAAACGAACCAGTTTCACGTAGACGTTGGTCCAGTCGTCGAAATACGTTTCCAGTAGGATGTCTCCGGTTTGGAAAACTTACGCGATATTCCTGCTCTGCCATGTTAGCATTTCCATTACAAAAACCATACATCATATACATATCGGCATATTCATTAAATGTAAAATCCATCGTAAAAGAACAAAACAAAAAAAACAACAACGATAAAACACAGAACCAGAAAAACTAATCAAGAGAATATGAGAAAACACGAAATAGAGCAGAGCTTGCACAAAACTAAATACTCGAGAAAAATTAATTCGGATAAATGTCAAAATTTGACACTAATGATTTTGAATTGAAACCAAATCAGAAAACATACACATTGTCTTACAACGTTGCCAATTGTGTTTTTCAAGAGAGGATGCTAATGAAGAAATATTGAAAATAGACTCTACCATCAAAAAGAAACTGTTTTCGATAAATTAGGAATAAGAAGTTGTCTAAACTCAAAATTGCAGCTGTCTGTACCGACAAATATCGAACACAAGCGCTTATTAAGAGACTAAAAAACCGAACTTCGTGAACCTCGTGAAGACGTATGAAGCATGGTACAATATTTTACCATTGAGATTTTCGATTTAGAAACGAACGAAGAATATCGCTGCGTATAGCTTTTACGACAATTTTTACACACGTTATATACATATGTATACATTACACGATTGAAATACCCACTCTTAATCAAATAACGTAATCTAATTGTCAAATCCAAATGACGATTAGTGTGGCGGTAGTTTTACATTTTAAAATTTAAATTATAAAAAACACCAACCGCGAGAACATGCGATACGGAGCACATTGAGTCATATTATGAATGCAAAGAGATTTTCTTCAGAGCGATTCTCTATCCTATATATGCACCCTTATTTGCAATAATCCGACAGAATTATTACTGTTTCTTTAGTTTTGGTGTAAAATATCAAGAACAAATTGAAAGTTATATCTTAAAACCTCTATAAATGTAGATCACACAATAACACTATCAAAAATCACACTTAAACCACAGAATAGGTAATATACAGAAGATTCAGTCAGACAAGGAATTCGTACCGTATCTCTATGCCGTTTTAATGAAATCGCAGTCGGTACAAATTTGTCGTTCGCGCAGGTAGAATTTCTTTGTGTCATTATATGTACGCTTACGGAACTTTTATACATTAATTAAAAATAGTACTTACAGACCTATCTGACCACTGTGCGGTAAGAACTAAAATTGAAACAGTAAAACGAAAAATAGAATATAAATATTTTGAAAAAATTGAGACAAATTATAAAAATATTAAACATCAAATAACAGAAATACGAGAAAGTGAAGTAGCTACTTTCGAACAGCTGTCAACAAAAATACAAAAAATAATACAAGATAATCAAAAGAATAAGGATATCAAAAGGCGAGAAGACTGTCCATGGATAAATGATTACATTATAAAACAAATAAAAGCAAGACATAAGTTATATAAAAGCCATATAAAATATCCAAACGACGAAAACCTAAAAAACACATACCATCAAGCTAAGAAGAACACGATGTATACAATAAAACATGCTAAGAAGGAATATTATGCTAAGAAATTTGAAAAACATAAGAACGATGCACAAAAAACATGGAATATAATAAACCAAGAGCTTAATAATGGGAAAGGAAGAAATAGAGAGATAGACGAGATTGAGAGAGAAGACAAAACAATAATATCGGATCCGAAGGAAATTGCTAATGAAATGAACAAATACTTCACAGAAATAGGAAAAAAATTAGCTGAAAAGCTCATAGCGAATAAAAAATCTCACCAAACAACGAGTATAATACAAAACATCAATGCAAACCTTACCTTCCGACGTGTTACAGAAGAAGAAACACAGAAAATTATAACAGAATTAAAAAATAACAAAGCGCCAGGATATGATAACATAACAGCAAAAATAGTAAAACAAAACGAAAGAAAATTAACACCAATCCTTACAAAATTGATCAACGACACTATAAAAATAGGAGAATATCCTAATATTTTAAAAAAAACAATTGTAACTCCAATATTTAAAAAAGGTGATAAACTAAAACCAGAGAACTACAGGCCGATATGTCTATTATCAACTCTAAATAAGATCCTTGAAAAAAGTTTACAAGTACAGATGAGCAAATACTTAGTAGATAATAATATAATACATCAAAGACAATACGCTTTCCAAAAAAAATCAGGAACGACATCAGCGGTAAATGATTTGATCAATGCAATAAAAACAAAAGTAGCGCAAGGAAATATAGTAACTGCACTCTTTATAGACATGAGAAAGGCATTTGATACAGTGTCAAAGATAAAACTTGTCGAAAAGCTGGAAAAAATTGGAATAGATCATATAGGGAAACAACTAATGAAAACTTATCTGTTTGAAAGATCACAAGCGATAAAAATAGGAAAAAACAAAAGTAAAGAATTATGCGCAAAATATGGGATACCTCAAGGGGGAAACTTACCGCCAGTTTTATATATCACCTACACAAATGACATTTTCAATTTAAAGATTACTGGTGAAATATACGCATACGCCGACGACATATGTATAATATACTCCAACAAACACGAAAATCACATACAAAACCAAATCAATGGCGATATAGAAAAATTGGAAGCATGGTTTAACGACAACTTATTAACAATAAATGAAGAGAAAACAGAATACATGGTCTTCACAAGAAAAAAAAATAAACCAACCTTTACCGTCAAAGTGAATGGACAAAAAATACAAAAAATTGAGCAAACTAAATATCTGGGAATAACAATACAATCTAATTTAAAATGGGATGCACACATAAATAATTTAATTAAGAAAAATACAACAGCTATAGCAGGACTAAACAAAATACGAAAAGTAATCCCGGAACACATGAAAAAACCAATATATAACAGTTTATTTACATCACATATGAACTACTTGATCAACGTATGGAGCGATACAACTAAAAGAAACCTAGACAAACTACAGAGACAGCAAAACAGAATACTAAAGCTGATACAGTCTATGGATAGAAGAACACCAACAACAGAAATATATAAAACAACAAATGAACTAAACATAAAGCAACTAATTAAACAACAAAACTTACTACTCATACATAAAATAGAGAACCAATTAATTAAAACTAACCAGAAATTAACGAGCAATACAGAAATACACACACATGAGACAAGAAGACACTCTCACCTACGAACCGAAAAGACCATATGCAACAGATACAAAACAACACCAACCACAGAATTCATAACAGAATACAATAAATTGCCAAAAGAAATAAAAAATTTAAACCACACAAGATACAAAAAAGCCATTAAAACAATAACTCAACATCAGCATACTTAAAAAATAAGCAGTGGAATCATCATGAACGCCCTCGATGCCAGTAGCTCGGGACGAGACAGGGGTCTCACCATCTCGTGACGAAGATAGAGGGCGAGAAAAATGCAGCACGCCGACGCGGCATATTATGTATATACATATTCTTATATGTATTGTTTTTATGTAGCGTTTTTTGAATAAATTGTTTGACTTAAAATACATAAACAGAGATATGGCAGACACAAAAACTACAAAGCACAACGAACTAAATATTCTGAAGCATTTATAAACAATTTTAATATACCGATTCGATACTCTAACAAATTTTTAATTGCATTATGTTCATTATTCGAAATAAATTTATTTATCTATAGGCCTATTGTTTTATTTACACGAGTAAAGTTTGCACACATTTGAGGTGATATTTCTTTATATTTCAGTGCTTTCTACTACTAACACATAAATTTTGCTATATCTCTAAACGACGAAGTTTGCAAAAAATATACTTTTACAGAGTGTAGTATGTATATTTAAAAATTGTATGATGGAGTATGGAAAATAATAAACGTTCAACTGTTCGTGTTGTTTTATTTAATTATCAAGGATATCATACGAGGAATAGTATTACTATTTACTTTCGTTGGTTTCAAAAAATTAAAACTAACACACCCACAAATTCTTCTGAACAAGAACTTTTGTTATATTTTTCAAAATTAGTAAGTAAATTGTAAGAATAAATTTTGAAATAATTCGAGGGAGTATGCATTGATGACAATATAACATGTCGACACGAATGAACAAGTTATTATACATATACATGAGGTTAAGCAGTTATTTACTAATTAATTGCTTTAAAAACATGTTTTCTATTCAAAAATCATTAGAAAACGTATTTGGCAAACGTATTTTTGAAAATTTTGCTTTGCATATTCATAATTTATCAAGTTAATCCGGCTCTGCTGACAAAATGGCCCAATGGGGTCCTGCACCAAGCTTGTGCGCAGAAACGTGGCGTCGTAGATAATTACCACAAAAAATAAAATGCTGACCATAGGGAAATGCATTGAGTGACACTTCTGTATATTACCTATTCTGAGCCTAAACTAAAATCGATATAGAACCGAAAATAACCGATATATACCTAAAATGAAACCGAAAAGAACCGATATAGAACCGTAACAGAAACTGATATTTGGTTAGAACCGTTACAATAATAACTGTTTTGGGATTATTTCGGTTCTCATAACTGTTTTAGCCAGAACTGTTATAGAAACAGTTATTTGTGGATCCTTTTTAACCCCTGCACGATGTCGCCACTAGTAGAGGTCATTTTTATAGCCATATATTTTGAAATGGAGGCGTGAGGGCTCTGTTTGTTTAGTTTCGAGTTAATCAGCTGATATCTTTCTCTCTTAACAGTGTGCTTGGCTAACAGATTTTCCAAACAAAAAAATTATAACAATATTTGCCAACTTCAGCTATTATCCTTTTATTATGTATCAGACCACTTAACGTTGTGGCCCGATATGTTACCTAATTTTATTTTCTTTAAATTAATTTTACTAAAACTTCTTTCAAGACACGCATTGCTATGAGGAAAAATAACAAAATAGACACAAATCCTGATATTTCTGGAAAAACTAACATACATACCATCCATTTCTTACTTTAGATACCGTTTTCCAAAAGTGCAATTTATTGTGCTTCACCTCGAAGCCTAAATCGTATTTTTTTAATAATCGAAATTCTTTTAAAAAACCGAAATGCTTTTATCAAGAGAATTAACATCGCTTATAAAATATTTACTTGTTTACTTAAAATATTTGAAAAAAAAAAATTAAATAAAAAATCACCAGATTTAAGGGTTTTATTAAAAGTGTTCAGCAAATCACCATATCTGACTCAAAATCACCAGATTTGGTAAAATTTCACCAGACCAGGCAACACAGTCTGCTACTACTCAAAACTACCTACAGCCTGTTAAAAAAAGGTTGTCGGATATTTAACCCAATTATAGTACTGGTGGAAATAAACAAAAAAGTCTTAGTCAACATGGGTCCGCAATTCAACTGTTTTTGACATATAAGCTTTGTTCGCGGTAAGGATTCAGAACTAATTCGGGACTATTCGCATGCGTAGTTGAAACATTGACGTTCGCGGATCATAAAATTCAGAATTTCTAGTTACAGTTCTGCGTTCGCCGATATGTAAAATTCAGTTCAAAATCGCTTCAGAATTGGTTCTACCGATTCTATGACCTTAGCAAGAACTGTAAGTGCGAGACATGCGCAGTTCTATGCATAACGACATTTGACGTTTAACGTACTGTGATTATTCTCAATTAATACATATGATCTATAAGGTTAATGCACGTTTTTGTACTTTTTAGTTTAAGCGTAAATAAAATATTTTAAGTATCCCATAATGTCAGATCATTTATCATCAAGTGAAGAAGATTTAGAGGAAATGCTAGATATAGTTGAAATTCCTAAAACCGAAAATAAATTTGAGGAAATCGTGCCCCAGTTTAGTGCAGAACAATATGTGGAACATTTTCGGTTAAGCACAGATGCTACGCAAGAATTGACACAACGCTTTGCTGACTCCCAATTTTATCACTGGCAAGAAGGAGATTCTGAAAAAGTAACGCCATTGAAGTGTATTACGGTTTTTTTATGGTTTGCGGCAAATGAAGCGACTTCATACAGGGATGTATCTGATCGTTTTAATATAAGTAAAAGTACTTTATTCAAGAGCATAAGAAAAGTAACCAATTTTTTAAGTAATTTATCGCCTGAAGTCATTACACTTTCACTTCTACAAATTATTTTAAATCAAAAATTAACAGACCCAGAAAACATAGGTTAGAAATGTGACAGGAGGCAGTTCAGAATTCTGGCTTGTTCCGAAATCATTCGCAGTACATTAAAGTCGTGAACCAGTTCCATAATCACGCATGCGCTCTACAACAATCCCAAATTGGTTCCGTATTAGTTCTGAATCGGTACTAATTGTGTTCCGCGAACAAAACTATTGTCGATTGCATATTTTAAAATAAAAAAAAACATTTTTCGGTTTTGAGAATAGTTCCCTTTGTCAAACAACTGATTGTGATTTAAAATTAGTTCTGTCAGACATCTGTCATCAGATTATTTATCATTTGCGTCAATTTTTTTTTCTCAAATTATGCATAAGTACACAAATGCAGAAATGGCCGATATGCATTTTATGTACGGCCGTGCGAATGGTAATGCCACTGAAGCACGGCGTATGTATGCCGAAGAATTTCCAAATCGGTTGTTACCGAGTGATAAGATTTTCTCAAGACTTCATATCCGGCTGTCCGAAACTGGTTCATTTAAAATTAATGGTGGTTCTGGTAGACCTAGATCAGTTTCTTCTCCCGCAGTAGAATTAGATATTTTGAGACGGGTAGAAGACAACCCAAATATTAGCACCCGAAGACTTGCCGCAGAACTGAACGTCAGTCATCCTCTCATTTGGAGAATTCTGCGGGAACAGCAGCCTCTAGCCCTACCACATTCAACGCGTGCAAGTTCTTGCTCCTCTCGATTATGATGCACGTAGGGTTTTTTGTCATTGGGTTTTACGAAAGCTGGCAGAAACTCCTAATTTTGCGACTCAGATTTTATTTAGTGACGAGGCTGGGTTTACAAGAGACGGAATATTCAATTTTCATAACAATCACGTCTGGGCAGATGAAAATCCCCATGCTGTTGTTGAACTGCATCACCAAAACCGTTTTTCGCTAAATGTTTGGCTTGCTATTTTTGGAGACTGTTTAATTGGTCCAGTATTTCTCCCTAATCGTTTAACGGGACAAGTATACTTGGATTTTTTAAGAAATGAATTACCCGTTTTGTTGGAAGACGCGCCACTTTTTAACAGATTAAATATGTGGTTTATGCACGATGGAGCTCCTGCGCATTTTTCCATCGTAGTTAGAAATTTCTTAAATCAAGATTACAACGAGAGATGGATAGGACGAGGTGGACCAACTGCATGGCCTCCTAGGTCCCCTGACCTGACACCTCTAGACTTCTATGTTTGGGGGCATCTAAAACAATTAGTGTACGCACGATCTGTAAACAATTTGGAAGAACTCAGGCAACGAATCGTAAATTGTTGCGAGGAAATTCGGAGGACTCCAGGAATTTTCGAAAGATTGCGTCGATCTTTCATAAGAAGGTGTGAAGCGTGCTTAGAAATGAACGGTGGACATGTAGAACAATTTCTTTAGTTTTACTTTAAATAAACATTTGTTTAATTTACATTGCGATCAGAATTTCTTTGAAAATTTTTATCCTACTAAAACAATATGCAATCGACTATATGTCAAAAACAGTTGAATTGCGGACCCATGTTGACTAAGACTTTTTTGTTTATTTCCACCAGTACTACAATTGCGTAAAATATCCGACAACCTTTTTTTAATACACTGTTTAAGCCCAAATTATTATCCTTGTCTATGGTTTTCCACTTGTTGAGATGGTCTTTGAATTGAACTGATTTTGTTTACATAACGCCATTATATTACATTTTGTGTCAATTTTATGGAAGCGAGATCTATTGCTGGAATCTATTGCTAACTTTACACCGGTTAAAACTTGTGCTTTTTAAACAATTTTGAATAGTTTACTAGGATTCTAAAAAAAAATTATATATGCCTTATAGTTCTTTATTATGCTTACGTTAACGAGCAGTTTAAATTATTGCTTTAATATAACATTTGGAGAATGCAACGACGTTTTCTTTAAGCTGTAATAATAATAATAATTTTTCTTTTCATAAAATTGACCTATCAGCGCGAACGGAAACAGAAGAAATTATATTCGGAAGACTGGGCCCTCAACGACGATGACATCGAGGGCAGAAGGACGTTCAGCATACAGCAGAAATTGGAGGATCCCGCTTTCGCCGCCCACAACATGGTCAAGGAGATGCACGGCACCGAATTGAACGTGGCCTATTTCCAGAGGAATGGCTTCAACACGCCTCTGTTGTTTAAAGAGAAAACGGGCTTGGGTAGGTTGTCCTCTATAGGCTGCTTCGAAAACGTGGCGACCGTGACGATCCCTTTGCGTTTTAGGTTTAAGGGTGCCGACGTCGAATTTTACGATAAACGACGTCAGAATGTGCGTCGGATCTAGAAGGGTGTTAGACGTCATGGACGTCAACACGCAAAAGAACAGCGAGATGACCATGAAGGAGTGGCAAAAGTACTACGAGGATCCAAATAAGGACAGGTTGCTGAACGTCATTTCTCTAGAATTCTCGCACACGAAACTAGAAAACTACGTCCAAAGTCCAACGATAGTAAGGTAAGTTCATTTAGCCCAAGTGTGTAACTACGTATCTGTTATTTCCTAACGGTAATGTTATTGTTAACATACAGGGTGTTCGTAAATATCGTGTACATAAGGAAGGGGGTAATTATTTGGTTTATTTTGTGCCTAAAATTTCATATAAACATAGGTCTGCAAACGCTTCGTTACCAATCTGCAGGGTGTTGAAATTTCAAGATTTTTTCACTTTTTACTGTATAGCTCCTACAGTTTTTCAGATATTTTGCTCAAATTTGGAAGGTAGGTTACGCTATAAGGCCTGCATCATTAGCCATGCCAAATGATGATGTAAATCTACGGGGTAATAATTTTTTCGGGGTCATGCCCTCTTTTCTCACCCTGAACTTTAATACGCAATAAATTTTCTGTCTTGTTTAGAAACTTTTTGATCTCTTGTATTTTTTTCTTATCTCTGACCGTTATCGAGAAAAAAAAATAGAAAACAATTTTCTGTAATTCGCCAGAGAAAATTCAATTTTTTAAAATGGTCTAGCAGGCTCTGGCTTTATTCAGATAATCGTAATTGCAATTGCCAGATTAAAAGTAAAGAGAATGAATTTAAATTCGCCTTCAAAATAACGTTTATATCGCTGATGTTGTCTATGATTAAAAGAAGCGAAATGAATTACTGAAATCAATGTCATTTTCGATTCTATGCAAAGTGTAACAGTATATATCGGTTATTTTCGGTTCTATATCGGTTTTAGGTTAGGTATGACTTGTTGTAGTGTGTTATTGTGTGATCTAGATTTATAGAGGTCTTAGGATATAACTTTCAATTTGTTCTTGATGTTTTCCCCAAAACTAAAGGAAACAGAAATAATTCTGTCGGATTATCGCAAATAAGGGCGCATACATAGGTTAGAGAATTGCTCTGAAGAAAATCTCTCTGCATTCAAAATATGACTCAGTGTGCTCCATGTTCTCGCCGAGAAACTTGTAAAAACGCTCCAATCGATTTTCCGTGGCGTTAGACTTGGTTGGGCGGGAGAATGTAAACAAGTGGCCCGTACGGGGTACCACCTTGCCGAGCGCTCGAATAGACCTATGTCCATCCTTTACCTGAATTTAATCAAGGAAGTTTTTATCCACCTTTTACATTTCAAGTAATCTTTTCTTTCAAGAATCATATTTATTTTTTCTCTCACAGTTCCCAATATCCTTCAAAAATGGCGGGTAAGCATATAAAAATTATCGCTAATGTTAGGAAGTGCATCGGTAGGACAACATGCCAGGAATAATTATATCCGCCGATATCTTCCACATCCCTCAAGATTTACGTGTTGTCATTTTTGAAGTCGATGAATAAACCCTCGAACTTACAAGAATCACATTTATTTTTTCTCCCACAACTCCCAATGTTCTTACAAAACGGCGGATAATGTTTATATAAAATTTACGCTAATGATAGGAAGTATACCAGGAAGGCGACATGGCAGTAATAATTATATTCGCCGATATCTTCAACATCCCTAAAAATTCACGTATTATTGTTTTTGAAACCGATAACCAAACTCTCAAACTTCTAAAAATCACATTTTTTTTTTTTTTTTTGGCACAACTTCCAATATCCGTCAAGAATGGCGGGTAGTATTTATATAAAAATTTCTGCTAATGTTAGGAAGTGTACCAGTAAGACGACATGGCAGTAAGAACTATATCCGTCAACATCGTCGACATCCCTCAAGATTTACGAGTTGTCATTTCTGAATTCAATTAACAAACCCTTAAACTTATAAAAATCGCATTTATTTTTTCTCCCACAACTCCCAATGTTCTTCAAAACTGGCGGGTAATATTTATATAAAAATGTCGGCTAACGTTAGGAAGTGCATCGGTAGGAAAAAGACCTCAAACTTATAAGAATTTCCTATAAGTTTGAAGATTTGTTTATGGGCTTCAGAAACTACAATATACAACATATACACTACGCCAAAAAAGTATCGCATAAACTAAAAAAGGGCATTTATGAACCAAGATATTTTTATACGTTCACAAAAGGTTTGCCTCGTGTATGTGAACTATAAAAACACTAACAAAATAATGGAACTTAGCGTTTTTACTTTATTTTTTTCCTAAAAGAACACATTTAGAAAAATGCGTATGTGTAAGGTTTGCTCAGTTGTTTATTGAAAGTCTTCCTATACGGACAAATTTTAAAGTGCGAAGTCAGAGTTCTGTACCAACGCTTTTAAAACTAAAATGAGCAATTTAACTTCAGAACAAGTGGCTGCTATAGTTGCTTTAATCGAAGATGGACGATCTCAAGCATACGTTGCTAATTTGATGAACATCAATCAGTCAAGTGTTTCTAGAGCCGTAGCCAGATATAGGGAAACAGGCATTTACAGTAGAAGACCTGTACCAGGTCGTCCAAGATGTTCTACTCGCCAAGATGACCGCTATTTACTACTACAAGCGTTACGTCGAAGACATGTAACTGCGAGACAATTGCAGAACGACTTTGCTAGAGTCAGAAATACTCGTGTGAGTACTCAAACTATTCGGAATAGGTTACGACAGAGTGGATTAAGAGCTAGAGTAGCTGTAACAGCCCCTCGTCTCACTAGGAACCACCGAGTGGCTCGCTTAAGGTTTGCCAGAGAACATGTAAATTGGAACATTAATGACTGGGCCAATATACTCTTCACAGATGAGTCAAGATTTGGTCTTTACACCTCAGATAGGCGTATCTCAGTGTACAGACGAGACGGTGAGCGCTATTCGCAGTGTAATATCAGACCTAGACCTAATTTCGCTGGTGGCTCTATTATGGTTTGGGGAGGCATCTGTTTAACAGGTCGTACAGAGTTAGTACCAGTAGACAGAGGTACACTGACTGCCCACAGGTATATAACGGACATTTTAGAAGAACATGTAGTACCATATGCGCCAATTATAGGAAACGAATTCATGTTAATGCACGATAATGCACGACCGCATGTTGCAATAATCGTCCAGGAATACCTTAACGATGTTGGTATTCCAGTTTTAGATTGGCCTGCGGTAAGTCCGGACATGAACCCTATCGAGCACGTGTGGGACCTCTTTCACAGACGGATACGAACCCAAAATGTTGCCCCAGCGGACCTGCATGGACTAGCAAATGCTCTCCGTGACGAGTGGGAGAATTTGGATCAGGCTTATATACGGAGGTTAATCGAATCTCTGCCAAACCGTATGCGAGCGGTCATAAGAGCCAGAGGTGGCAATACTCAGTATTAAAAGCTACTGTTATGTCATTTTTCTTTCCAAAATTATAATTTCTTGTTTTAATAAAAATCTCAAGTATGAGTTCTTGTTTTTATTTGGCCTGTATTTTATTTAAACAATCATAGAAATTATATCTTAGAGCGCATTAAAGTATATTTACAACTTTATGCTACAAACAAAGATTATGCGATACTTTTATGATTCAAAACTAAATTATGCGATACTTTTTTGGCGGAGTGTACATAATTGTAACTGTTACAAAACAAAAATATCAAATTGTCCAAAATACCGATACAGAACCGATATTATCACCGTAATCGAAATCGATATTTTCATGAATTTCGGTTCTAAATAACTGTTATGGAAAATAACGGTTCTTCATAACTGTTTTGAGAACCGAAACCGTTATCATAACTGTTTTTTGGACCTCCGGCAAATATTCATTTTAGATTTTGATTCTTTGCTGACAATTTTATTGAAAATAAAGTTATGTAATCCTGCGTTTAATCTTAAAAAAAAACTATTTTTTGCATGTTTAAAATTGGCACTGGACATGTTATTTCGAAAACAAATAATATAGAGTGGAGGGGAAAATAGTCACAAGAACAGACGGCAAGCGCCAACACTCGAATGTGGTAGAATATGTGAATGCAATGTAGTTTTTTGTCATATTCTTGCAGGCAGTTAGACTGGGTGGATTGCGTGTGGCCTAGACACTTGAAAGAGAGCCAAACGGAAGCGACGAACCTCTTAGAAGACATGAAGTATCCAAAAGTTCAAAAGTATTGCCTTATGTCGGTGAAAGGATGTTATACGGATTTTCACGTGGATTTTGGTGGAACCTCCGTGTGGTATCACATACTTAAAGGTTAGTTTATCTCTATGCATCAACAATTTCAAATGCATAGAAAAGATTTTCTTTTCACCAAATAATAAGAAAAGATTCAGTTATTAAGATATAGAATTGCGATTTTCTTAACACCGCGGTGCCCTACTTTTCTATGAATCAAACAGAATATTTCTACACGCCGTAGGTTCTGAGATTCAGAGAAAAAGTAAAAATGAAATGTCATCCAGTTTTTTACGAAAAAAAAAAAAAAGAAAGTATTTGGTTTCTTTTTTATTCTAACAAGGAGTAGGCAAGAACTGCGAAACACAAAATTAAATGAGTCGTATATCATTTGAAAGAGGGAGTTAAGAGTAGAAAAACTGTAAACGGGTTTGAGTGCATGGGCCTTAATTTTTAAGATATGAAGAAATTTATTTAAAAACATTAACGCTTGTAGCTTAAGAAGAATTATATGTATACGACTGGGTAGTGTATGTGTAGCTCAATTAGTTGCGGGCACGAATTACGAATTTTATCAGGAAGTGGAATAGGGTCGAGCCCATCTTAGGGACATTATTTTTCTATTATCAGTATTCACTTTTTTTTATTTTTATTCGTAATAAATGTGATTAGTAATAATCACTAATAACATATACAACTTTCACACACAACATTGAAAAAAAAACAATTATAATACAATGCAATAATTATTTATTAATAAATAAAAGAAAGAAAATGAGGTACGAAATCGTCGCACACGCGAACTTTTGTAGATATTTTGTATGTTAATAGTTCCTTGGTTTTCTAGCTCTTTTTTTAAGTAATAGTAATGAAAATAATATGTATGCGCGAAACGCGTCTGCTAATAATGACTGTTGCTTATCAAATCGAATACTAATCAGGTTATAAATCCATTAAGTGCTATATGCTTTCTTTCTTAAGTTACAAGCATTAATAGTTTTTTAACATCTAAAAAATCTAAAATTAAAAAAAAACAGTACAGAAAAGTGCTTAAAACTTGTTAAAGATTAATCGCATAGAAGTTGCTCGGTATTTATTTTCTAACCAACTCATTTTTTTTATTGCATTCCCAGAGGCGTTACTTTTCTATGCTGTTCCATATTTTTTTTTAGTGTCATAATATTTATAGCTACATATAATTACATTATATATTCTTTACAAATTTTCGAAGGAAATCAATTTTGTAACTGTAAATTGTAGAATAGTAGTAATGAGTTACATTATAATAAAGTACCTATAAGTGAAAATGCATTAGAGTTACTTCTTTGTTTCTATATGTTAAGAAATAGTGATGATTGGGAAGCAAAACTCTTGCTTTATCACAAATAGGTACTAGAATAAGAATAGAATTGTCGGTTAGTATGATATGATACAAAAAGCCAAGAGGCTGCAATGTTTATGGAATTCATAATTTCATCAGTGATGCGATTTCTTTTGCGGATAGATATCGCACTACACGACGATTTGAAATTTTATATTCTTTCATAAATCTGACACCCACCTGGAAGATGCAACAAATCGAAAAATGCAATTATTTTCTGTATCCTCATAAAATTCGGCAGCGGCAGCCATAATCCACATCTGCAATTGCCATCTTGTAACAAGCTGATTTGTACTGCGTGTTTCAACAAATTGATTATAAACATTCTTTTTAATCCGAAATACTTTGTCACTATAAGTACCACCTGCCAAAGCATCTCAAAAGTTCACGTGTGCGACGATTTCGTACCTCATTTTCTTTCTTTTATTTATTAATAAATAATTATTCCATTGTATTATAATTGTTTTTTTTTTTCAATGTTGTGTGTGAAAGTTGTTTATGTTATTAGTGATTATTAGTAATCACATATATTACGAATAAAAATAAAAAAAAATGAATACTGATAATAGAAAAATAATGTCCCTAAGAAGGGCTCGCACCTATTCCACTTCCTGGTAAAATTCGTAATTCGTGCCCTCAACTAATTGGGCCGAGGGGCTGACCACTCAGAAAAATAGCGTACAACTAATGCTAATTCCGTCTAATTCTATCAAAATTCCATCACTTGGAATTGAATTCCGGGTAATTCCCACTAATTCCCAGTAATACCCAGTAATTCCCAGTAATTCCCAATAATTCTCAGTAATTCCTAGCGATTTGACCTTTTTTTATTTAAAAAAATTATTATTTCAAACAAGAAAATTGTACTATGCACTTTTTCTTGATATATGCGTGCATACTTCGGGCTCCATCATATTTTCCATTACCTATTGCACAATTTTATTTGATTATGCAAATTTTACGGTACTGATTAGTAGTAATTTTAATGCCAATAACGCCTCAAAATAAAGTTACTTAACTAACATAATAATGATATAATTTCAAGTCCGATTTGATTTTTAAACTCATGATTTACCTACTTCCAACTCTTGTTGGAAGTAGGTAATTTATAAGACAACGGTTGTCTTCAACCGTTGTCTTATAAATTGCCCAGCGTCAAACAATTCACTTTCTTGTTGTAGAACACATTTTAAGAAAAATATTTTCTTGAAATAATATCACCTGTTTTGATTCAATATGTTTTTTGTATTAAAACAAAACGGATTTTCAAGAAAAATATTTTCTTAAAATAATATCAGGTTCTGTTTTAATTCATAATTTGCTGTTTGGAAACAAAACGGATTTTTTAAAATAATAATATTACTTGTTTGAAGAAATCATTTCTACGAGTGTATGAGTAGTATTGTTTTTATTCTCTACAACCGTTTTCAATTTCGACAAAAAATTATATATACTCCGAGAATTATTATGTAGTCAGTAATAAAATCAAGGGTCGTTTGCCTTCGCATTTTTTCGTTTTGAGGCCGACTTTTTTTTCTTAGCAACTTTCTTTGTTGTGTTTCAATTCAATTTTTAAATTACACCTTAAAATAATACGTTGTTTGTCTTACGTGCTTATCTAGAATAAATGAGGTGTTGTATTGATAGTTCCAGTTGAGTTGTATCCTCATCTTTTTAATAGAAAAACCTAGAATTTGTTTTAGTTCATCTTCATATTTTTAACAATTTATGTATATGTTTTACGATAGACAAACTTTTGGTAGCAATTCGTTTTGAAAGTTATTAAATTTGTTTGTTGATCCTTATTTTATAGTACCAGTAAATATTGTACGTGTATATAACAATATATGTTGGTAACGGATTTGTTTTCATTTTCCTTATTTATTTGATAAATAAAATTAATAATATTAATATATTCAAATACAGTAGTTTCAAAAAAGAAAAGAATTTCGAATTTTTGTAACCGTTTTTTAAAAATGTGCATTGCGCCCAATGATCCTGATCATGCTAAATGCGCTGCTGTCTGCTCAGGTATTATTATTTTTAATTAAATAATTATTTATTTGCAAACCAAATGTCGTAAAGACTTCCGACACGAGGGTGATACAATATACACTTCGCCAAAAAAGTATCGCATAAACTAAAAAAGGGCATTTATGAACCAAGATATTTTTATACGTTCACAAAAAGTTTGCCTCGTGTATGTGAACTATAAAAACACTAACAAAATAATGGAACTTAGCGTTTTTACTTTTTTTTTTTTTCTAAAAGAACACATTTAGAAAAATGCATATGTGTAAGGTTTGTTCAGTTGTTTATTGAAAGTCTTCCTATACGGACAAATTTTAAAGTGCGAAGTCAGAGTTCTGTACCAACGCTTTTAAAACTAAAATGAGCAATTTAACTTCAGAACAAGTGGCTGCTATAGTTGCTTTAATCGAAGATGGACGATCTCAAGCATACGTTGCTAATTTGATGAACATCAATCAGTCAAGTGTTTCTAGAGCCGTAGCCAGATATAGGGAAATAGGCATTTACAGTAGAAGACCTGTACCAGGTCGTCCAAGATGTTCTACTCGCCAAGATGACCGCTATTTACTACTACAAGCATTACGTCGAAGACATGTAACTGCGAGACAATTGCAGAACGACTTGGCTAGAGTCAGAAATACTCGTGTGAGTACTCAAACTATTCGGAATAGGTTACGACAGAGTAGATTAAGAGCTAGAGTAGCTGTAACAGCCCCTCGTCTCACTAGGAACCACCGAGTGGCTCGCTTAAGGTTTGCCAGAGAACATGTAAATTGGAACATTAATGACTGGGCCAATATACTCTTCACAGATGAGTCAAGATTTGGTCTTTACACCTCAGATAGGCGTATCTCAGTGTACAGACGAGACGGTGAGCGCTATTCGCAGTGTAATATCAGACCTAGACCTAATTTCGCTGGTGGCTCTATTATGGTTTGGGGAGGCATCTGTTTAACAGGTCGTACAGAGTTAGTACCAGTAGACAGAGGTACACTGACTGCCCACAGGTATATAACGGACATTTTAGAAGAACATGTAGTACCATATGCGCCAATTATAGGAAACGAATTCATGTTAATGCACGATAATGCACGAGCGCATGTTGCAATAATCGTCCAGGAATACCTTAACGATGTTGGTATTCCAGTTTTAGATTGGCCTGCGGTAAGTCCGGACATGAACCCTATCGAGCACGTGTGGGACCTCCTTCACAGACGAATACGAACCCAAAATGTTGCCCCAGCGGACCTGCATGGACTAGCAAATGCTCTCCGTGACGAGTGGGAGAATTTGGATCAGGCTTATATACGGAGGTTAATCGAATCTCTGCCAAACCGTATGCGAGCGGTCATAAGAGCCAGAGGTGGCAATACTCAGTATTAAAAGCTACTGTTATGACATTTTTCTTTCCAAAATTATAATTTCTTGTTTTAATAAAAATCTCAAGTATGAGTTCTTGTTTTTATTTGGCCTGTATTTTATTTAAACAATCATAGAAATTATATCTTAGAGCGCATTAAAGTATATTTACAACTTTATGCTACAAACAAAGATTATGCGATACTTTTATGATTCAAAACTAAATTATGCGATACTTTTTTGGCGGAGTGTATTTTGTAGCTAACAAATTATAAATAAAATACAACTGAATGTTACAATCTTATTACGTTACAATTTATGTAAAATATATTCGGTATTTAGTGCTAGTAAAGGATAAGTCGTCGATAAAGACAGTTATGTAGATCTTTGGGTAAGCCTGATTTATATATAAGCACATACTTATATACAAGCTCAGTTATCGTAGCTCGTTTTGGGTTTATTAGTTTTGTTTCTTTGATTTTAGCAGCTTTTTTTTTATTGTTTTTTATTTTTAATTTTAAAATAAATTTTAATATGTTCATAATTATGAATATATAATATATATGTTTACATACATGACTACCTCGTGTTGTCAGCCGATTCTCTTGTTAATTCCAAAATCATACATATTTTCCTATCTAATTCCATTAATTTCAATTAATTCTTGGGAAATTCTACTAATTCCTTAGATAATTTACGTAATTCCATTGAATTCGTACTAATTCCCTTAAAAACAGTGTAATTCCAAGAGCAGTGTACAACTAATTCCACAAGCGGCCAGCCCCTCGAATTGGGCTACACATACGCTAATCAGTCGTTGTTCGGGACTACTAATTTGTAGACCGATGCGCCGGGGAGAGAACACAGAGAAGAGGCTGAATTGTTTTAAGACGTTTATTTTCAAATAATAAATTCAGTATTTACAATATATACATAACATAACATATAATTCTCTCTCATAAAAATAAAAAGTATTTTCAGTATTCCGTTTGACGTATATTGCTATACGTATGTTAGTATTTGCTAGTTTACCACCTTTATAATATGACAAAGTTTGTATATATATGTGTATATGTGTTGGACCTGGTATCCGACGTTGGCTGAGTGCAACCGTTGATATATACGCACGAAGCGCCGAACGGTCACCGAATACCTTTCCAACTTCTCTTCTTGCTCAGCCCCCTATATAAGCGACGATGACCGGGATTGCAGTTCGTGAGTCACAGCCCGCAGTATGCGAGCTCGTTGCTTGTCGATTCACGGCCGGCGGCTCGGCTCTAGGCATCGGCGGTTTTCGGCGCAAGCGCGGCGGCTACTTCGTTGCCTTGTGCATTGCGCGCTGTCGAATGGAGAAGTGATGGCAACGGCTTTCGGGCTCCGACGATTCCTCGGACTGCGGAGCGCTGTCGGATGGCATCGGTAGTAGCCTTCGGAACACATTTGAACGCGTACCACAATTGCGAGGCGGCAAACGGGCGACGGTACACTTTTCCGGCCGTAAGCACTTGGCGCGGCACGCTCGCGTAAGAATGTTCTTAACAGTCGTATACATATAATTCTTCTTAAGCTACACGCGTTAATGTTTTTAAATAAAATTCGTCATATCTCAAAAATTAAGGCCCATGCACTCAAACCCGTTTACAGTTTTTATACATTTAATTTCGTGTTTCGCAGTTCTTGCCTACTCCTTGTAAGTGTAATAGTTTTCGAGTTATGGACCATACTTATGATTGTTATAATGGAACGTATATTATTTTTATTTCGATTAAGCATAATTTCCTCACCCCCTCCCTCCAAAATTCTGCTATCATCACTGAAAGAGACATTAATGGTATTTTTCTTCTTGATTCCACAGGCTGTAAAGTATTCTGGTTAATACCACCGACAGAACATAATCTGGGCCTGTACGAAAGGTGGGTCCTTTCCGGTAAACAATCGGACATATTCTTCGGAGATTCAGTGGAAAGGTGTGCCAGAATAACATTAACGGAAGGCAATACATTTTTTATACCTACAGGTTGGATACATGCCGTTTACACTCCCATAGATTCTCTGGTGTTCGGGGGCAATTTTTTACACTCCTTCGGTATAGATAAACAATTGAAAATCGCCCAAGTGGAAGACACGACGAAGGTAGCAAGTTAAACAGTTCCTACAACTGTTAACATCGGGTGTAACTATTTGTTTCCATTTAGGTGCCTCAGAAATTCCGTTATCCGTTCTTCACCGAGATGTTGTGGTACGTCCTTGAGAGGTACGTTTATTGCGTCTTGGGGAGATCACATCTGACGACGGGGACAGAAATTCTGATACCGCCGGATAGGCCGCATATTCACCTCACACACGCCGAACTTCACGGGTTGAAGGTAAGTTTATAGTATATTCCTTAAGCGTTAAGTGTTTAATTAAACTTTATTTATTTATTTGGCAAAATCTATACAGGCTGGTCGATTTTTCATTGTGCACTTATTATTTCTGTGAATATGTGCATTTAAAAAATTTAAAAACAAATCTGTTTCAATATTTTGTGCTTTTTTCAATCGGGTGCGATAGATCCTATACAAGCAGACCAATTAATACAACGGCTCCTTTATATCTTCTCAAATTACTTTAGCTATAATGCAGTAATGAGTTATATAATATAGATTTATATTGTTATACACAGGATGTTTATTGAACAAACGGCAAAATTGTAGGGGTTATTTTAACAATATATTGTCCTTTGATGTTTTTTCACCGTCAAACGTCAAGTTATCGTGGAGCCAAGAGGTTAAATACCTACTAGTCTACTTCGATAAAAGTCTGGTCTGGGGAAAGCAACGTGTAACGAGCTCAGAACTCGCTTTCCTGCTGCCCGCAACTCTCCGTTTCCCATGTTAGGTTGGAGGAACCCCCTTCACTTAGCCAACAAGTTGTTGATTTACAAATCAATACTAAGGCCAGTCCTGGTTTATGACGTTTTTCGGTAATTCGAAACGGCATAGGTACCCAGGTTCCCCACCCTAGCTGAGAAGCCGCTTTATTTCGAAGATACAAGGCGAAAAAATTTTCAGCGAAACCAATTTTGATATTTTGAACGGTATTAGTGGAACCAAACTAAAACTATGGCGTAATTTTTAAAAATGTGTTATTTAGATTTCTAGGAACAGCCAGCTGCATGTGCAGATATCAAAAAGGACATCAATAGATTTCATTTGAATTGGTACGCCTCGTGATTGACCATACGTCACGACAATATGTCATTCAAGCGTAAATAATAAATATTCAAAGTTAAACTTTTGATAGTGAAGTCGTCTGTCATTAATCGCTATACGAATACCAAGATGACTGAGATGCATTTCATGTATGGACTTGCTGATTGTAATTCATTGCAAGCTATACTCTATTCACGATAAGAACATAGTAGTGGGCGCTGATGTCGGCGTACGTATCACATAGGAGCAATATTGAAAGAGCGGCAAATTCAAAATTGTTATATTTAGAACTACATTGAAGGTGAATTAAATTATTTGTTGCATGAATGTCCATATAAAGCCGTGTTAATTTAGTTTACAATTAAAATAATCTTACAATTAATATTAATTTTAATTTGTTGTGCATAAATTCGATATAAGAGTTAATTTTGTTGCAAGTTTTATTAATTTCAGAATTTAAAGACAATTTAAAATTAAAAGCCCATGTCAATAATAATAATCTTTTTATTTGCTATATTGATCAACATGTTGAACATATAAATTTGTAACAATGATAATAATAACAAACAATTGATAAAAATTGAAAAAAAGTAACGAGCTCAATACAGTTCTGTGTTGCAGACCATGACGTATAGGCAATGAAGACGAGCATTGAGAATCCACCAGTACTTCTGAATGTTCAGTTATTCACTTGTAAAGTCTAAATCTGAATCAGGCAACGAATCTGATGATGAACCAGTATTTGCTGTTATAATTAGTTCCTCCACCATATCTTCCACAATATTATCAAGTTCATACATTACATTTTCTTCTGAAATAGCATGTTTAACGCATTTTTCCCAGAGTTCAGCATTTACAAGATCTAATCCCTCAAGCAGCAATGTTTTGACATCGGGCAACTTGAATGTTTTGTTATTAGCAGCTACATGATGTTTTACTTGAGCCCAAACAAGTTCAATTGGATTTAGATTGCAGTGATATGGCGGCAATCTTAATATTGTGCGACCGCTTTGAATTACCATTTCATCTATAACGTAACTCACTGGATTTTCGGTAACATATTTTTTTGTTATATCGAGAAGTTGCACTTTTAATAGCGTATTGTCTGTTACAATTCCTTTCGATGTAAGCCATTCAATTATTGTGGCTTTCTTCCATGAAGGATTAGGTGTTTTATCCTTTTTGACTGAATGATAAGGAGCATTGTCCATTACAATTACACATCCAGGTTCGAGGCTTGGTAATATATTCTGCATCCACTCAGTAAAAACTTGGCTGTTCATATCTTCGTGATAGTCGCCAGTCTTTTTTGATTCAAAGAGTAGCAGTCCATCGTCAACAAAACCAGTTTCACTTCCAATGTGAAGCACAATCAAACGTTTTCCTTTTCCAGAGGGGTTCTGTAAGCCAAGTGACAATCCATCTACAAATGCTTGTCGGGCAGTAGCTACTGTTGTATCTTTCCATACTTTTGATTTTGTGTGTCCGGCATTCACCCACGTCTCATCCAAGTAATATATTTTCTTCCCCATTGCGCGAAATTTTCTGATGGAATTTAAATAATTACGTCTCCACAAAACAATATCCGGGCGTTCAATCAAAATACAATTTCGGCTTCGTTTCTCCCATTTAAACCCCAATTTACGTAAAATTTTCCACAATGTTGTACGATGAATTATAGGTAAAGTATCATCTGTTTGGATAACCTACAAATTTTTTTATTTAATTTCCAAATAACAGTAATAAATGTAAATATATGTACGGTTAAAATTTTTGAGCAAGTAGGTAATTCATTCTTAAGATAGAAAGAATGCACATGTCTTCTAATAGAATTTTCTTGAGCTTCATCTAGTTTATTGAAAATTGTGTCACGGTTTCGCTTTTTGCTAGGAGATTGTAGAATTCCTGTAGTTTCCTTTTCTTTTACAATGGCCCACATTGTTGCCTCTCCAATGCCAACCAATTTTGAAGCCAATTTTATAGAAGCTGACTTGGAATTATCACGGTGGCATTTAACAAATGCATTATACGCCATAACTCTCTGGTCACTTCGAATATGCTTCGCAGGAGGGTTTTTCGAAGAGCCAGCTTCCTCTCTTATATTCATATTAGCACTGTAATATGTCACAATAAATTCATGAAAATCAACGTTATTGATAAAATGTGTACCTGTTAATTGATACTGCAACTGTAAAGCTCTAAAAAGAACTATTTTTAAAAAGATTTAAAATAATAATAAACATACAAATCAAACACGAACTAGGAACCAAAATGACATAAATAAAAGTGACATTTCATTTTAGCCAACATAAAATTCATATATGAGAACAAGCGCGGGAATGTCAAATTTAACCATTGTAAACTTGCCTCGAATTTCGACCAATCACAAGCCGGAAAATATTGCCCTATCTTTTACAACGCTATAGACTTAACGTGAACAGAGTATAGATGGTTGTACATGGAACGATTTCCTAACCTTAATGTTCCTGAAAGAAAAACCTTTGAAAGTATTCATTAACGTCTTCATGATACAGGCACATTGAAGCGAAGTGAAGGATCATAAGCCACAATAAGAAAGGTGGAAATGGAAGAGACTCTGTTGAACTTGATAGAGAAAGATCCAGGTACTTCTACTCGAAAAATTGCAAATGCTGTGAATGTAGGTAATGGAACTGTTTGGACAATTGTTAGGGAATATTTGTTGTAGCCGTATCACATACAACGCGTTCGGGCACTTCTTCCTGCTGACTTTTCTGCACGTATTGTATTTTGTCAATGGCGTTTGCGCACATTGGTTCAAACTAAGATTGTTTAGTGCGGTGACAAATTCATCAGCTTAGGAACATGTATATCCATATTTAAAGCGCACAAATTAAATATATCTATCCCTTTGCTTCCAATATAATGTAAGAAAATCGCAACTTTGTGTTTATCTTCTTCTTTTTCTAAACCTTCAGGTCCAACTGGGCTGTGTACTATCTTGTAGTCTTAGTTCTCACGAATCCGTCTTGCTCTTCTTTCTTAGCCAGGATGTTCTTTTATCATATCGTGTATTATGTTCCAGTTCTATTCTGTTTTCAACATCTCGGAGACCACGTTGTTCTCAGTAATTTCTATATCAAGCTTGGTGTTCACTGCTCTTCTTATATCAGACCATCTCGGACATTCAAACATTGTGTCTTACGGTATCGTGGAGGCCACAGTAGATACAATCGCTTATTTTATCGTTTTCGCACCTTACAGCATATTCTCTGTAGACTCCATGTCCGGATAGGAGCTGCGTAACATTAATTCAGTGTAAAATTAGAAATTAACTTAGATGTTAAATTAAGTTCCCATATGCTGTTATATTGTGATAAGCTCTTTCCTATTACATATAGTTCGTCATATAACAGATACAATTTCTTTTAATACTATCGATTTTTTTTGTCATATGACTTTGTTTAACTGGTACTAAACTGCTAAAATCTATTTTCTTTTAGAACAAAGTTTTATGTAGGTAAATATTCATATTTCTGTTATCGTAAATGTCATCCTTTTTCCTTTTTTCTCAGTTTTAACAATATTTCGAGCAGTTTTCGAAGCAAATATTGCTTGATGATAAAGAATAAATAAATTAGAGCGATGTTTCTTGTGATTTGTGTTCACTGTCCTACATCAAATTGAATTTCGATAATCACTAACCATCAAAATGGATGCCCAATATTAGAATAGCCGCGCATACTTGAAAAGCATTCTCCCCTCTCTGTTTGTATGGATTATACACAAGGGTGATTAGACCTGTGATAACATACGAAGCAGTAGTATGGTTGCTAAAGGTGTGGCAGGCGGGGTGGCCAAAACGATAACTAGAATACAGAGGCTGGCTTGACTGTATGCCACGGGTGCGATGAGATCTATCCTTA
The DNA here is from genome assembly GCA_949128085.1 of Cetonia aurata. Taxonomy (NCBI): domain Eukaryota; kingdom Metazoa; phylum Arthropoda; class Insecta; order Coleoptera; family Scarabaeidae; genus Cetonia; species Cetonia aurata. The sequence goes on along the minus strand of OX421889.1, from coordinate 21,839,348 downwards.
CTGCCGCAATGGAAGTAATTCTAAACCTGCCACCACTGTATATTTATATACAAGGAACTGCTAGGTCTACAGTATACAAACTTACGCACAGTCAAGCACTGATAAGTAAATTGCACGGTGCCGACTATCAAGAACTACTACACGAACTTAAGGAGGCATTGCTCATGGGGTATTGCGTAAGCGCCCTAAACGAGGTGGGCACTCAAAAGAAACTAACATTAGCATGGGCTCCCATCCACACGGGCGTGAAGGGAGATGAGGCGACGGCGATCCGGCCAGACGAGATTTGTCAATGTCAATGGTTGGAACTGGTCCTTTCTTCGTCACCACCGAAGCGAAAATTAACTGGCGGGACCGCCAGTTTTGCACATCCGGAATTAATTCTTTTGTCCATTGGGCCTTGGTATTATTTTCCTCCCAGCGTTACGGCCACGCATTCATCCCATGTTGTTTCGCTTCCTCCGGGGCGTCTAATCCACCGTTCCTATGTGAAAATGTTCTAATCCATGCCATCAGATCGATTGGCATTGTTGCCTTTATCACTTGCAAGGCTTCCAAGGACACACTTTGGACCGCCGATGCTACTCTCATTAGTATTGTTTTCTGTTGCTTTTTGAACATCGTCAGGTACACCTTCTTTTCAAAACCTCGTACCAAATTGGAGCGCAATATAAGAGGATGGAGTGCTTAACTCCCGAAGGTAAGGCTCGTTTGCCGCTGTTAGGACCTCCCATATTGGGCATAATTCGTTTCAGCCGAGTGGTCCTTTCCTCTGCTTTCCTGCATGCGTATTTGGCGTGCCCTCCAAAATACAGCCACCTCTGATATTGAAATACACGTGCTCCCTACTTCTTTTTCCCTCGAACACTATGGCTTCAGTTTTTTCAGGGGCAAGATCTAATTTTTTTTTCTTTATCCATTCATTGATCCTGTCGAGGTCCCTATTTCCATGAAACATTAGATTATGTTCGTCGTCGGCAGATATTAATAGAGCGATGCGATCTGCGGATTCTATTGTTTTGGAATGGACGCATAGCTCGCAGTTAAACACGTCATCAAAGAGCACGTTCCATAACACGGGGCCAAGTACTGAGCCTTAAGGCACCCTGGTCGATTTTAATCTGCCTGGCTTTGAAGTACTCGGCAATAATGTTGGTTAAGTATTTCGAGATTCCTTTCCTACGTAGCTTATCCATGATTGTGTTCCAGTCTGCGGAGTTGGAGGCATTGCGTACGTCTAAGGTGATTATGGCACACCATCTTTTCTTACAGTTATGAACTGTACTTCTTACTTTACCCAGAGCGTGAATGATAGATATTCCTTTTCAGAACCTAAATTGGCTATCTGAGAAGTCTCCTTTAAGCTCAATGTCTTCATTTAGTCTTGCCCTGATTAGTGCTTCGTAAAGCTTGCTTATAGTGTTAAGCAAGTACAACGGTCCATATGATGATCTTTCCATGTTTTCGCTTTTTGTTTATTATCGACTGACACCTTGGCTAAACTGATTGAAATATTTATTTGGACCGATAAATGAATGCCTGCCATTTACTTTTTAAAGATTATTTCATGGAAATGTTGCCCGCGGCTACGCCGTAGGTGGTCCATCCGTGAACTCCAATTTTGGCATCCTTTTTCCAGCATTTCGGTCGGTATCTCACCAATGGCAGCTGTAATGTTGTCTTCCAGGGCTGGAATTGTGACTGGCTTGTCCCTGTACGCGAGAGACTTCACGTATCCCCACAAAAAATAATCTAGTGGGGTCAAATCTTCTTGTCTTGATCTTGGCGGCCAGTGGACTGCTCCAAAACGTGAGATTAATTGCTCACCAAACTCGCCTCTCAATGGGTACATGGTATCGCGTGCCGTGTGGCATGTGGCACCGTATTGTTGAAACCACATGTCAACCAAGCCCAATTCTTCCATTTTGGGCAAAAACAAGTCGGTAATCATCGCACGGTACCTTCCTCCATTGACTGTAACGTTGCGATTTTTATCGTTCTTGAAGAAGTACGGTCCAATGATGCCGCCGGCCCACAAACCGCAGCAAACAGTGCATCTTTCAGGGTGCATTGGTAGCTCTGGAACTGCCTCTGGCTGCTCTTCACACCAAATTCGGCAATTCTGTTTGTTGACGTAGCCATTGAGCCAAAAATGAGCTTCGTCATCCAACTTTCCTAAGGCCCATTCACCAAACATACGACGGTATGGTACGCCATCTGGCTTCAGTTCTTGCAGCAGCCGTATTTTGTATGGTTTCATACCGAGGTCATTACGTAAAATCTGGTCGAATAACACAAGCCCAATTGTTGACTACGGCGACGAATTAAGATATCGCGATCTTCATTGACACTGGCCGATACAGCAGCAATATTTTCCTCGGTACGCACTCTTCGCATACGGGTTGGTGGATTAATGTCCAATAAGGTGGAACTGGTGCGAAATTTGGTCACAACAGCTTGAATAGCCTGTTCGATGGGTCGATTACGACGACCATAAAATGGACGTACTTTACGAAACACAGCACGAATTTTGATAATAAAATTCAATGATTTGCAAGCGTTGTTCGTTAGTTAGTCTATTCATGGTGAAATGGTAAACCCCTTACTGAGCATTTTTGGCATTGACACATGTCACGAATCTTTTTTTTTTACACTAAAAAAAGTTTACACTGAAAAACCAAATAGCAAAAAAATCACCCGCTATATTCTAATGTTGTCATGCGCATGTGGCTACACTCATACTAATATACAGGGTGTAGAAAAAGTCTGGAACAAAATTAATATTTCTGTTAACTTCGGGTTGATGGAAAAACCCTGAAACAGGTCGATTTTGTTTTTATCCCGTGCACACTATAACATCGTGAATTTGTTTCTGTCGTTATCTGGTTGCGCGCGGGCGTGACGTCATCAGTTTTTTCAAATGGTAACCCGCCACATTTATTGCCCCTTGTCGTTAGGTATTCCACTGTGCATGCAACGGTATAAAAGGTTTGGTACCTTATATAACAATTTTTGGGAGAAAAAAGCTTTCGAATTTCAAAAAAATAAAATTTTATTTATAATGAAAAACTAATCAAAAATGATTTTAGAAAATCAGATTATTATTATAATCCGAGGTTTATCTTGGATTGTCGTCAAACAAGACACCAAGAAAATGTCAACGGAAGTGTTCAAATTGTCCACCATTAGCCATTTGACACTGGCCGAGACGGTCGTACACGTTTTCTACGACACGTTATTTGACAGTTCATTACTTGGTGTTTGAACTTTTCCATTCACAATACTTGCTCCATTGGTAGTGTTGAACGTGCATTGCGAAAATGGCGAATTTGAGCGAAAAAGAGCGGATTCAAATTCTCATTATTGTCGGTTGTGATGATAAAATACGTAGCCATGAAGAAGCCTGTCAGTTTATCAATGCAGAAAATCCAAACCGCGCACCGATTTCGCGGTCAACGGTGAGCAAAATTGTCGCAAAATTTGCTGAAACTGGTAGTGTAAAAGACAGGGCTCGTCAAGGTCGACCAAGAATTGAGGAAGATAGAAGGCTCAATATTCTCTTGGAAGTTCAGGACAACCCTCACACTTCAACAAGGAACATTGCCAGGGATCATGCAGTCGATTTTACCACAGTAGCCAAATTGCTGAAGAAGGACAAACTTCATCCGTACAAAGTCAATCGGGTTCAGGAACTGAATGAAGATGACTTCGACCGCCGACTCGAGTTCTGTGAACAAATCATGCTACGGTGCGATGAGAATCCCGGATTTGTCGACAATGTGGTTTTTAGTGACGAACCAACTTTTACCTTGAACGGTGAAGTGAATCGCCACAATTGTAGGTACTGGTCGGGCGAAAATCCTCGATGGGTTCGAGAGGAGCACACCCAACACCGGCAAAAAGTTAATGTATGGGCGGGAATAGTGGGAGATCGCATTGTGGGGCCTTTCTTTCTGGACAGAAATTTAAACGCTGAAACATACTTACATTTCCTAAGATTTACGCTAGTGCCAACACTGGTAGAATTATTTCCGGATGAAAACACCCCCGACAAGCCTCACCCCAGAATATGGTTTCAACAAGATGGAGCACCTCCACATTTTGGCTGGCATGTTCGGAGTTACCTCGACGAAATTTTCCCCGGGAGATGGATCGGACGAAGGGGAACAATTGAATGGCCTGCCCGTTCGCCAGATCTCACACCACTTGATTTTTTTCTATGGGGTCATGTGAAATCAAAGGTGTACACCAATAAGCCAAATAACTTGGATGATCTGAAACATCGTATCCGCGAGGAAATGCGAAATATTGGTGCAGAGACAATACAACGTGTCGTAGAAAACGTGTACGCCCGTCTCGGCCAGTGTCAAAAGGCTAATGGTGGAAAATTTGAACACTTCCGTTGACATTTTTTTGGTATCTTGTTTGACGACAATCCAAGATAAACCTCGGATTATAATAATAATCTGATTTTTTAAAATCATTTTTGATTAGTTTTTCATTAGAAATAAAATTTTATTTTTTTGAAATTCGAAAGCATTTTTCTCCCAAAAATTGTTATGTAAGGTACCAAACCTTTTATACCATTGCATGCACAGTGGAATACCTAACGACAAGGGGCAATAAATGTGGCGGGTTACCATTTGAAAAACCTGATGACGTCACGCCCGCGCGCAACCAGATGACGACAGAAACAAATTCACGATGTTATAGTGTGCACGGGATAAAAACAAAATCGACCTGTTTCAGGGTTTTTCCATCAACCCGAAGTTAACAGAAATATTAATTTTGTTCCAGACTTTATCTACACCCTGTATTATATGACAGGTGTTTTCGGAAGAGTTCGGCGATCAATGAAAAGAAGATTTCAACAATTCTTGTAAATTACGAAGATTACAAGCTTTTTTAGTTTTTGGTAATAAAATGTTGTTTTCGTCAAAAAAAAGCTTTCGCCCTGTATCTCCGAAATAACGCGACTTCTCGAAAATGATTAAAGTATAATATATTAGAATAATCCAGAGAATAACAATTTTTGCTTTATGCTTAATAAACACGCTGTATAGCCGGGCATAATATTTACTCAATAATGTTACCGTAAGTGAGTAGAAAACTTACGAATAATTTTCATATAATTTAATAGTCGTAGATAAACTTTTTCAGTTTCATTATTAATTTATTCCAATAAAATATATTTTCTCTCCTACAGGAAATAATACTTTTCCTTCATATGCTTCCGCCAAACAAAAAGAACGTTCCCGATCTATTAAAGGACCCCGTGGCTTTGATACGGGATGTTCGGACATTGATAGGCACACATAGGCAAGATATTAGGGAATTAGCAATTACAGGGCGACCGATACTCGCAGGTTAGTAGCGGCAAGCAGATTCCGCTTCTGAATCCTTTCCATCGTAAAATATTTCATTTCATTTCCAGTACCAGAGGATTTAGAGCATAAGAATAAAATAGGTTACATTCGGGGACCATACAATAAATCGCACGTAGGCTTCAAAGGACCAAAAAGTACCGGAATCAAGAGCCAAAAGCTGAATTCTGGAAGTGATAAAGGAGGACCTAGGCGGAGAAGAACGAGGTATAAAACATTCTCACCGTACACTGGACTACATTAAGTCTTAGGACAGCGCATGACGCTAAACCTTCCTCGTAAACTATTGCCATCTCTTGCTATCACAAGACGATATGAGAGTGTGATGTTCTAAAACTTATTGAGTCGATTGTACGTTTAATGCATGTCCGAAAAGTCTGGAAGCTTCCAAATCTAAACTTAGTTAATAGTGTTTTTTTTTTTTTTTTTGTAGACCAAATCACAAAACACAATTTTTCATAAAAGATATCTTTTAGTGACATACGTGCGTTTTTACAAAACTGATAGCGTTTTCGACTTATTGCACTTTACGCGTGGAGTATATCTATCTCCCTTACTAATATTATGTATTAAAATAAGATGGAAATACAATCAGTGGATAAAAGTGCAGTAAGTCGAAAACGCTGAGTTTTTTTTTTTTTTTCAAATAGAAATATAACGTTTCTGCTTCTTACTTAAAGAAGCTCTGTATGAGAAAGTTGGGAAAAATCGGGTACAGATGCATCCAACCACATATTTGAAAATGTTATTGTGGTTTACAATTTTATTATTTAGTATCGAATACTTTTGTCCGCTGGTAATCGTTACTTCGTATCCCGGCGACTAATGAATACTAAGCAACTGTCATTTTATTTACATCTCTATAGAAGATGGTTTTCAAGAAAATCTTCAATTCAAAATGTATGCGAAAGATACAAAACAACTGCGTCAACATTGTTACATAGACAAGTCGCATATTCCCCGCCGTACATAAAAGTGCTACTTTACGCCCACTAAAGCGGACGCAAAAATACTACTTCACGCCTGGTCGGGCATAAAATAAATAAACAAATTTTAATCTCATAACTAAACAAACATATGATCTATTTCATACATCCCTCTGTTGTAAAGTTTTGCAGGCTCTTCAATTTTTTTTATCACATCTTGGTTCTACCACAGTACGTCAGGAACATGTGGCCATTTCCGTTTGCTTATCCCACTTTTGCTCATCACCTTTACTCTTATTTGTTAGTCAGTTACATTTAATACTTGACCCGAGTAATAATTTCATATATGACAATAACATTTTCATTTTTATGCACTTTTTTCCAATTCCACCTGAGGAGGTATACAGACTTTTCTCTTACTTTGCTTGTTTTTTTTTTCTCTTAGCCGTTTGCGCTCTGCCTGTTCAGCGGCTTTTTATGCCTTTTCCTCTTCTTTCTTCTTATGGAACCTTTGCCATTACGAAGAATTTGTCACAGAAGGAAAGGGTCTAGCCGAATAAGCATGGTGAACTGGCCCCCAGAACGGATTTTTTAAAAAAGTGATGCATAGGCACTGACAAGTCATAAGAAGGTAATATAGGGGTATTTTACGCCCCGACTCCCCAGTGACCTCGAAATAATCAGAAAAATGAGCCCCAAACAGGCCTATCTTTAACTTTTTCTTCCTAGAAAACTATTCTCTTTAGAAAAACGGCGCTGCCGCCATCTGTTAGATATTGAACCGTAGTGCATTATATATTTTTTTGAAAAAATTTCATTCATAAAATCAAAAAAAAAATATTTTGAAATATTTAAAATTATGCATTTTATGGTTCCTTCAGAGTGACAATCACCAAAAAAATACAAAATATTACTAATTATATATACTATAACTCCTATAAGTTTGATTAAAAAATAATGGGTGCAACATATTAAAAAAAAAAAATTCGAGTTATGACCATCTCTATGCTTATTATACCTATCTGCTGTTGTTAATCTTTTGTGCCTATAATATCATGAATCAAGTGATAATCATAAACAAAATATTAATAGTTTGCGTTCCGAGTAGAGATAAAAATATTTTTTTATTCGAGGTAGCAGTTCGTGGCCCGAAGCGGAGCTGTGGACCACAAGCCACCGAGAATAAAAAAGAACTTACCTTACAAGGATGCGCATTAATTTTTTTTTTTGCTACCACAAACACAACACTCACAAGGCAACTTACCATGGCAGGTCACCTATCGCAGCAGATAACTTTCCACACATGGTGTCACAGTCGCTATGTCGGTTATACTGACGTTTACATATGTTGTCTATTACAAATGTGTCAGTTGTTTTTTTATTTTTATTAAATATTAATGTATAATTATTGAGTATTGTTTGTGGTAGCAAAAAAAAATTAATGCGCATCCTTGTAGGGTAAGTTCTTTTTTATTCTCGGTGGCTTGTGGTCCACAGTTCCCCGCTTCGGGCCACGAACTGCCACCTCGAATAAAAAAATATATTTATCTCTACTCGGAACGCAAACAACTATTAATATTTTTTTTATGATTATCACTTGACTCATGATATTATAGGCACAAAAGATTAATAACAGTAGATAGGTATAATAAGCATAGAGATGGTCATAACTCGAATGTTGCACCCATTATTTTTTCAATCAAACTTATAGAAGTTATAGTATATATAATTAGTAATATTTTGTATTTTTTGGGTGATTGTCACTCTGAAGGAACCATAAAATGCATAATTTTAAATATTTCAAACTAATTTTTTTTTGGATTTTATGAATGAAATTTTTTCAAAAAAATATAATGTACTACGGTTCAATATCTAACAGATGGCGGCAGTGCCGTTTTTCTAAAGAGAATAGTTTTCTAGGAAAAAAAAGTTAAAGATAGGCCTGTTTGGGGCACATTTTTCTGATTATTTCAAGGTCAGTGGGGAGTCAGGGCGTAAAATACCCCTATATTACCATCTTATGACTTGTTAGTGCCCATGCATAACTTTTTTCAAAAATCCGTTCTGGGGGCCAGTTCACTATGCTTATTTGGCTAGACTCTTTGTCTTTAATATTTCTCTTTTTGTTTTTCTTTTCCGGCGTTTTTTGGCCAAAAAATGTGTTACAAACAGATTTTTCTTTTTTCTTTTTTTTTCTGATGGTATCACTATTTTGATTCTTGTTGTTATTAGATTCGTTGACACACAAAATATCCGATCACTCCGCATACATCAATTTTAAATTAATTCAGGACAATTGTTTCGGAAATTCGTGGATTTCCATTTTCAACCGAAGACCGAATGCACTAAGAAACGCTAAAATATCTAAAGATGCTTAGTTATCTCCACCCTAAATTTATATTTACAAGTGCTTTACTGCCTACTACTTTGCCCTGCTAGAATTCTGTGAATTCCGAACTCATACAAAATGTAACTAGGAAAGAAATGTGTTTTTACCCTAATAAATCCATCAGCACCGAATGGTGTGTGTTTAAATGTTTACGATTTAATAAATTAATATTTTTAGATTCTCTTTTGACATTCATGCTTTCAAAAGCAAATAATTCTCTCGGGGATGTTACTTTTTTTTTAGTAGTTCAAGGCTTCCAATGTTGATATTATGGACGCGTCAACTCTACCCTACCGATAATGTGCAATGTGTTCTCTAAATCTAGTTCCTATTGCTCTTCTCGTTTGTCCTGCATAAACTTTATTCCAGCCATCACACCCAATTTTATAAATGCCTGACCTTGCGTTGACGCTCAGTTTATCCTTCGCAGTGCCTAACAAATTTTGTAATGTATTTTGTTACTTCTGGTACATTTACATTATCTATTTCGACAGGTGTAAGAAATGCGAAGCTTGTCAGAGGAGCGACTGCGGCGAATGCAGCTTCTGTTTGGATATGGTGAAATTCGGAGGGCCTGGCAGGGCGAAGCAGACGTGCAACATGCGCCAGTGCCTGCAACCTATGCTTCCGGTGACAGCTGCGTGCGTTCACTGCGGATTAGACGGTTGGGGACAGACGCCGGTGGTGCCGCTGCAGAAGGGACCACAACGTTGCGAGAGCGCCAGCACATTAATGGAATGTTCTGTAAGTAAACGGCAGAGTACTCGCGATTACAGAAGATAGATAAAATAATTCCCTAAAATCATGTACGAAAATGTACGATGAATGACCCACAGTTGTATAACTATAGTAAAATCACTTAAGGATTGAATGAGACGCCAAACTTTCGCAAGTTTGCTTTGCGCTCTATAGACTTTCTGAGGTAACAAAAACTTATTATTATGCTTGTTTCGGATCTCGCTTGGTGTACGGCCTTTTATTTCGGAGAGCAACTTTTTTTTTTTACTTTCGTCCGCAGGTTTACCCCGTAAGGCAACTCGGCCAGAAGACGTATAGTGTCCCCATGATGTTTTAGCCCTAGGTACGCAAGTTGGTCGAGAGTAAGTTAGACTTACTGGGTTCGTCTAACCGAGCGACCCCTAGACAACTCCGTTTCTCCCTGTCCGTAGTCGGCCAGGAGGCGCACAGGAGTTTCTTTTGCTCTCGGACAGTTTCTGCAAGTGTGTAGTGGCCAGTTAGTCCTTGCGGAGTATTTCCTCGCCTGGATGAGTCCCAAGGGTTTTGCAATGTCTAGCGCCAGCAAGTCTATTCCAATAGGAGCGGTGACTAGCAGCGAGTTGAGATCTGACACAAGCTTTGATACCGCCATAAGTACTCCCACACCACGGTTCTGGACCTGTAAATGGTCGTTCACTGGCGCCTCTAGCTAGTTTGTCAGCAATTTTATTGCCTCTGATCCCAGAGTGACTAGGCACCCATTTCAACGTAATGCTGTGATGTTTCCCCAATCCTTCGAGTTTCCTATGGCACCCCTGTACCACTTCGGAAGCGACTTAGCTTGAGAGCTTGCAGTGCTCTGAGGGCAGCTTGGCCGTCTGAAAAAATTTCGACCGATCCATTCTCTTGCGGGCAGTTTAACATGCCCTCTGCGTAGGTCTAGATGGCTATTACTTCAGCCTGGAAAATGTAGGGGGCTCCACCTCCGATGGCTTTGCCATTCGGCTCTCCATCTCCAGATTTCAATGCCTGTGCCATTCGGCGTCTTCGAGGCATGCACAAACCAGCGATGGGAACCTCGCCTCGGTTTGCGGATTTAAGCTTTTGCAATCTCTTTATTAGAAATATCTACAAGGTATTTCCTAGTGAAGCTGAAGACGAGCGGAATCTTGTCCGCCCTTGTGGACAGTGGTACTGTTCGTTCAATGTAGTTGAAGATGCTGGTATGATCTCCGGTTCTGTCAGAGAAATCTTTACACCCGCTACTTTTTACTCTGTATGCTCTTGGGGAGCAGCTTTGTCGAGCATTAGAGCATTTAAACTACAAAAGGAAGCCATACGAACTATTATGGGGGTACCTAAACATTGCTCTTGCAGAAATCTTTTCAAACAACTAGACATTTTGCCGTTCCCTTGTTTGTTTATATTCAATTCGCTAGTCCTGATAAAGAACTTAAATTCTGAGATACCGCGTAACAGAGACTTTCATGAACATTTTACAAGGGGAGCTGACAATTTCTGTATTCCAGTTCACAGGCTGAGCTTGTTTGAATGTAACCCGGTGTACGTCGGTATTAAGCTATATAATAGTCTTATTCCTGCTATAAGAAGTATATCGAATGTTAGAAATTTTAACTTAGATAATTGTTTCTGCGCGATAGAGGAATATTTTTCGCATTGAATGCGTATTTTTGAATATCCTGTTACTCTATCATTATTAATCGATTTCTCTTTCTTTCGTATGTACTTATGTAATTCTTAAACTCGTTATGACTTGTCCCATACCTATAGTTCTACTTTGTACTAATTTTGGTCTATTGGATAAATATATTGTTATTGTTCTTTATTGTTCTCTCTAAGAGGTATACAATTATTATACACGGCCTTTAAGGCAAGTAATATAATAAATAACATATATATAATCCTTCATCTTCTACCATTATGGTGTAGAGGTATTACTGCGACAAGCTTTTCCACAATCTTCGGTCCTGGGCGATCCTGCTTGCTTGGTTCCACTCTAAATTTATCCTCAACAATATATCTGCGACCTGGTCATCCCATGTCCGCATCGGTCTTCCTCTCGGTCTCTTATGGTCCACCCCCGCCGTCCATATCTGCTTCACCTTTCTGTCACTATTCATACGAGCCATATGTCCGAACCACCTTAATTGTCCCTGTTCCACTCTTTCATTTACCGGCACTACTTTAAACCAATTACGCACACTATCGTTTCTGATTCTGTCTTTTCTTGTCACTCCCGCTACAGCCCTCAGATAACGCATCTCACTTGCCTGTATTTTACTTTTTAATCTTTTATTTAAAGTCCATGTTTCGCTCCCGTACGTTAGTATTGGTATATATACACTATTAAAGATCTTTATTTTAGTTTCCTTTGTGACTTCTTTCTTCCTTATAAACGACTTATTTAATGCATAGAAACAGTTGTTTGCACAGTTTACTCTATTAATAATTTCATGTTCTAATGATCCCTTTTCGTTAACAATAGACCCCAGATATTTAAAGTTGCCGCTTTGTTTAATGTTTATATTATCAATTTTTATGTTTATAGACTCGGGTATTCTTGCGATAGCCATTACTTCTGTTTTTCCAATATTAATTTGCATTTCATGTTCTTTAAGTTGTTGTTTCCATATATTTAGTTTATTTTGTAATTCTTCTGGTGAGTTAGCCAATAATACCAAATCATCCGCATATAATAATTCGTTTATATACACTTGCTGTAAATTTTTTACACCCACTCGTATTCTTTTAGTCTCCTGTCGGCATTTCTTTGCGATTTCGTCCATTAGTGTGATAAATAACAGTGGACTCAACACTCCACCCTGTCTAACTCCTTTAGTTGTAACAAACTCTCTGGTCGTTTTGTTATTGGTTCTTACAATATTTCTTGTGCAATTATATATACTTTTAACTGCTTTCAATCTATAATAAATAACAGTTAAATCCTATTCACGCTAATCAGACATTATCCCATCCTCTCAGTGTCCCCAAGCACCCGCGTACAGTTCTACATGTGCTCAACAGCACGGTCTTTTGGATCTGTACATAAAGCCCCTCTTGCAGATGCAACATATTCAGGCTCTCTTATAATTTCTTCGGAATCTCCCCAGTGGCTCCAACAATTATGGGAACTATAATTACGCTCTGCTGATGCCACATTGTCTTTATTTCATTCGCGAGAGGTAAGTATTTGGTTATCTTTTCTGCGTGTTTTTTTTTGCTAGATTTTGCGCCACAGCTATAATATATGTTTTGTTCTCTATCTTATCAACAATAATAATGTCTGGGATGTTGGCTTCTACGGCTATATCTGTCGGAACTTGCCGATCCCAAAGAATCTTCAACCTGTATGGTTCAATAGTTTATCGCAGCGAGTACTTGTAGTATAACGATTCCTCAACCTCTACGCCATATTTTTAACATATTTTTAGGTGTAAGATTTTAGCTACATTATTATGCCTCCCCATATAATCCTTCGGTGCCAGGCTTGTGCATCCTCCCACTATATGGTCGATAGTTTCTTCTTTATTACCACACATCCTGCATCTATCATCTAGCACACTCCGGTCTCTTATTATATGCTTCCGGTACGATTTTGTGGCAATCGCAAAGACACAACCTTCTGTTTGCGCGTCCCTCTAATTAGCCAGGTGAATGTAGCCTGCCTATACACTTGCGAATCTTCCAGGATCGTGGGGTATCTTCCATGCAGCGCCTTTTGTTTCCATCGCCTTATCACTGCTTCCATGTTGTTGACATCCACTGGATATTCATATGCCTCACCTTCCGTTAGTATAAGCGGCGTAATTTTGTTGTCACTCTGTACCATCGCTGCGTGCAGTCTGCTGGCTTCGCGGTTACGTAGGAAGTACATTCTCAGATTTGCTACTTGTCGTGTATGCTGGTCAATTGCGCTAGGCACTCCTCTTCCACCTTCAGCTCTTCGAAGGTGAAACCTCTCTATCGCGCTCTTTGGGTGGTGCGTTCGATATTTCTTGAACGCCTTTCTAGATATATCTAGATTTTGCAACTCAGTAGTAGTCCATGTAAGAATACCGTAACTGTACGTAAGTTGCGGCATGGCATAAGTAGTTATACTATTATAAAGGGTTCTCCAATAAGAGGTGTTATTTTGAATAGCCCGCTATTTCGGTAGATGTCACTTTTGAAGCTGTCATTTTTTGACATTTGACAAGTAGAAACTACGCCATTAATAAAAATAGAACGATACACGCTTCAACAACGCATTGAAATTATTAAAATTCACTATACAAATGGTGAAAATTTGGCAGAGACGGTTCGTAAAACTCGAACATTTTTGGGTCGTCGTGAAGCACCTTGTCGGACCGCAATACAGAAATTGGTGGAAAAATTCGAGCTGTCGGGACAACTTAGTGATGTGAAGAATAAAACCCGTGCACGTCGCTCAAGAACAGCCGAGAATATTGCTGCTGTAGCCGAAAGTGTTGAAGAAAACCCAGGTTTGTCCATTCCTCGTCGTTCTTTGGAATTACGCATTCCACAAACGTCATTACACCGTATTTTGCAAAAAGATTTGGGTCTTGTCTTAAGGCTTATAAAGTTCAGTTAACACAAGAACTCAAGCCGGCCGATCATCAACAACGCCGTGTCTTTGCTGATTGGATCGTTGAAATGCATGAAAATGATCCGGAATTCCGTCGAAAAATCATCTTTAGTGATGGGGCCCATTTCCATCTCGGTGGCTTCGTCAACAAGCAAAATTGTCGCATCTGGGGCTCGGAAAACCCAAGAGTTATTGTTGAAAAACCTCTCTATCCTCAACGTGTGACTGTTTGGTGCGGTTTATGGTCCGGCGGAGTCATTGGACCTTACTTTTTCGAAAATGAGGCTGGAGCAACAGTTACGGTGACTGGATTGCGCTATCGAGAGATGATTAATGATTTTTTATGGCCGGAATTGGATGGTATTGATCTGGACAACGTTTACTTTCAACAAGACGGCGCTACCTGCCACACAAGCAACGAAACCATTGATCTTTTACGGGAAAAGTTTCCGGACCGTGTTATCTCTCGAAGAGGTGATCACAATTGGCCACCGAGATCTTGTGATTTAACACCTTGCGACTTCTTCCTTTGGGGCCACGTGAAAGAGAAGGTCTACGCCAACAGCCCAGCGTCGATTCAAGACCTCAAAGATGGAATTCGTGAGGCTATCGAGAACATAGGGCAGCCACTTTGCGATTTGGTTATGGAAAATTTCATGAAGAGGATATGGTCCTGTAGGCGTGGTCGTGGTGGTCATTTGTCTGATGTTATTTTCCACTATTAACGGCATACGTTCCTCTTTATAATGAAATAAACATCCGAACATTTATATTAAAAAACGGCATTTTTCTTTGAATATCAAAATAACACCTCTTATTGGAAAACCCTTTATTATTCATATCAATGAAAATCATTACTACATTGAGTGTGTAGCCAGTTCTTAGACTATGTATTTTATGAATGTGAAACGCAGAATAATTATTTATTGAATCAATCGGACATATTGCAGGTTTGCTACGAGATTGCCCATCCGGCCTGCGTCCAACGCCTCTGTCCTCAATTCACCGGCTTCATCAACGAGGACATGCCCAACTCGTGGGAGTGTCCGATGTGCTGCAAACTGGGCAAGAACACCGATTACCGTCCGCGCCACTTTCGTGCCAGGCAGAAGTCGTCCGACATGCGCAGGATGTCTATCAGTTCGGACGCCTCGAGCGCGTTCGAGGTCAAGCACCAGCCGGACCACCTGACCGACTCCGGAGGCGAAAACGACAACAAGGAGATTAAAGAGCTGCTGCCGGTCAAGAAGCGGCGGAGCAGCGAATGCGAGATGGAAACCGCCAAGGTGCAGATTACGGAGCCGCCCCGGAAACAAGCGTTAAGGGTCCAACTGGCGCACCAATTGGCGAGTAACTCCAGTAAAGTGCTTAAGAAGCCCATGTACGTGGTGCGGCCCGCGCCGATCATCATGAATAACGTACCCAGCGGCAATCCCGCTTTGGAAAAACGGTGTATACTTAGTGTTTTCAAGTATCTGAAACCGAAGGATTTATTCGTGTGTTCGTTAGTGTGTAAGACCTGGGCCCAATACAGCATAGATCCGAATCTGTGGAAGAGGATGGACTTCACGCAGAAACACATCTCTTCCGAGCATCTCAAAGGTATAGTGCGACGGCAACCTGAAGTGCTGATCTTAGACTGGTGTCACATCAATAAATACCAATTGCCGTGGTTGATACAGCGCTTAACGAACTTACGCGAACTATCATTAGTGAGTGTGAACGCTAAATCGGTGATAGCGCTGAGGAGTTGTTACTGTGCGCACCTGCAGACTTTAGACGTGAGTTACGTGTCGAACTTCAACGACGCGGCCTTGCGCGAGATCCTTTGTCCGAATAACGACTCCAGACGCGGTCTGACGGACGAGAAGATCCGCTTTAGGAATTTGCACACGCTCAGATTGGCCGGCACCGATATCACGGACATCGCCATGCGCTACGTCACCCAATACCTACCCAACCTCACCCACCTGTGCCTAAGTTCGTGTCCCAGGATCACCGACGCGGGTATAGCGCAACTGTGCACCAAGCCGGCCAGCACCGTGGCCAATTTAGTCACCTTGGACTTGAGCCAGACGAAGCTGGTGACGGAGCTCAGTCTGGAGCACCTCTCCAAATGCGAACACTTGACGCGCCTGGACCTTAGACATTCTCCGCAGGTTTCTACGCAGGCGCTCATCAAGTTCGCCGCTAAAAGTGAACATAACCTCCAAGTGCGTGATATCAAATTGGTCGATAAGAGACAGGTGAAGAGTTAATGAAAGTGGATCGATGTATCTTCTATCGTGTCTGTCATTGTTCTTCCTATGGTTTTATTTTTATTAGTATTCTGTTTCCGTTTATTTCCTGGAAAAATAGTTTTTTTCGGTTTCGTTTTTTCCAGTGGCGTATTAAGTGTAATGTAAAATAAAATGTTGAACTGTCAATTTAACTGAAAATATGAATAAAGATGCCGATGATGAATTAATCAAATACAGTTAATAGACATTGAAACTAAATCGTATTACCAATATTTTAACTGATGAAATCTTGTAGTACAATATAAAAACAAATGCATTTACAAAGTTAGTATAAAGTTGTTTTATAAAGGGATTTCTTCCAAAACCCATAACCGGATAAATACAGTCAAAATGCCCTTGTAAATAATTTCTTAAAGTAATTTTAGTTTATCTTATGATAGGCAAGTTCCCTCCCGATGTGAGCGATTTTTTTTTTTTTAACTCAGAAGATATAATATTAGCATTTCTTTATGTTCAGTTTTAAAAAGAAAAAATCGCATTGCGGAATATTAGAAGACACCCTTTCAGATTGTCGCTACTGGTTTTAAATACCAGAGGGGGTTGAAGATGGAAGGTAATTTTTTTTTTAATCTGATTGATTAGTCTTCTTTGGACAACACTGGGTGCTGAAGGTGTATTAAATAATAAAATTATTGTTTAACTCCGTAGAGGTGGGGTAGGGATGATTTTTTTTATTTATTAAATATATGTTTTCTATGACATCTCGAGGATAGGAAGCATTTAAAAATGAGTAAAATTAATTTAATGATAAGAATCGTCCTCTTCTCCTCTTTCTTCGGGGTTAAAAAATAATTTTATTGTTTAAAACATTTTTCCTTGAAGTGTTATAAAAAAACATAAATTTAATAAATAAAAAAAAAGCATCATGAACGGGAGGGGCTTCGAGGGTAAAAAATAATAATTTTCTTATTTAAAACATTTTTAATGCTTGCTTTCCCGGAGCTGAAGTAAAAAAAAGAATCGCCTCCCTCCGCTTTAAAAATACACCTTTAATCCCCAGCCTCGTGTTGTAGAAATAAATAAAATAATATAAAAACAAAAACATCTCTTCCTCCGGAAGGGTACCGGAAGGTTTTCTCTTAAAAAAAAAAAAAACTGATTGGGGTGGATTTTGCCAGTAAAAATCAAATAGGCAGTACTGAGGGATCAATCGACATAAAATTTATCCTTTTAGCTACTATTTATTCTAATAGTTGGGGTTTGTAACATCTGTTTACATTAGAAATTTATATTAACGTAAAATAAATAATAATAATAAAATTGTAGGATTATAATTTAACAGCTTATTATATAACTTTTTCTTTGAAGTTTTAAATATTTTTAATGCCTTAAAAGGGTAAATTTGAGCAATTTACAAATAAATTTGATTGATCCCGATTCGCCCTAGTTGAGGTACAAAATATAATTGATTATTAGAGTTACAATATATCGCAAAATTGATCAATTTACATCTCTTCTCTCCAAATTTATAGAAATATTTGTGCCACTTCACGTAATTAATTTATAATTCTTTATTTTTATATATAAATTTAAAATTTATAGCTTGTAAAATGAAACTATATAGTATTGAATAAATTTTGAAATTATTTGAGGACACCAAAGACATGACATTATATGGAGAAAAGCTGTTATTTTTAAGAGCCGACGTGAAACTTTCAAGACATTTCTAGAAATAAGAAATTCAACGGTCCAATAATTATTGTGGTGCACTTATATTATTCCTAATTGCACAAAATTAAGTCTAATTCAACACCATTTAGTAGCATAATCAAATAAAATTATTCAATCACAGTTACTTACTTTAGAATACATTAAACCTCAACCAACCGTTAATTAACCAACAATGTCAAACGCTGACTGACAGCCATGACCAGCGCTGCCAGGTCTTCTCAAATGACAGCGGTAGGCGAAGTTATGAGGTAGTGGTATCTGTATCTGAAATTTTAACAGTAGAACCAAAAGTTGAAACGTTACTGGGAAAGCAGCCAAACTGATCAAATTAAAACAATTCCTTCATATATTAATCATTTCAACTTTTGGTCCTAAATAGTACAGCCAGTAATACCACTTCTCTTTAAATGGTAGGTTTCATATTTATGATGAAAACTTTACAGGAAGGCGCATTAGTGTGGGGAAGCTCAATATATCCGATATAATAAAATTTTCAATGAACCAACAACATACATTACAAATAACGTGAAGCTGGGGCACGAAAACAAGTCAAACAAAGAAAAGAAAATTAATACATATTAAACATTGTAGGTACTATTATAATACTCTTCTAAATTGTATGGTTCTACATCACATAGCCATTTATATAGTTTTTGTTTCATGACTTCATAACTAACAACAGAAGTTATTTCCAAACTTATTAAATAATTTTAAACACGAGTAGTAAACTCCCCTTTGATAAGATGTGAGTTTATGGCGTGGAAGTAGAAACTTTTGTCCATGCCTGGTAGGGTAGAGCCCTGTTTTTAAACTACTTTCAAAATAGTGCCGATGCTTCCACGTAAATTTTATGCACTCATAAACATAAAGAGTTGTGTGCTCGTTAACAAATTTTCTCTTTTGAAAATTCCCCTACAACTATCTCTAATTTTCATTTTGTATATTATGCGGATTGCTTGTTTTTGTGCATGCAAAATAAGTTTTAAGTTTCTGGCATGTCCGCCCCAGAAAATAAGGCTGTAAAAATTAGAAAAATAGAACAATTGAGATAATTCACAGGTCGTATTTTTTGAGAGAACTCTTAATCCATAGTTTATCCTACCAAGTTTTTTACTCAACTCAACCACATGCTGTAAGAATAACATATTTCTAAATTATTCTCAGTACGCCATTTTTGTACTTGTTGCATCATAATATCACCACATGAAAGAATATCCACGAAAGTATTCCCTTTAATAAGTAGCGTTGTGTCGTCTGCGTAATTTATCGTTAGGCAATTATTATTTATATCTAAATCATTAATGAATATAATGAATAACAAAGGACCTAAAATACTTCCTTGTGGGATGCCCATTAATATACACAATTCGTTAGATCTTAAAATTTCACCGGAGATTGCGTCTCTTATGCATACTAACTGCTTTCGATTTGCCAAATATGACTATATCCATGTCAAAGCCCTATCACGAATTCCATAGCAATATAATTTTTTTATCAAGATCGAATGATCTATAGAGTCAAACGCCTCGGATAAATCTAAAAGTATTCCAAATGCGATTCTGATTTGCAAAGAAGTTATAGATAGGTATATAAACAATTTTTTCTAAAATTTTTGGAAACGAGGACAATAAAGATATCGGTTTGAAATTTTCAACTAAATTAGGATCTCCCTTTTTTAAACAGTGGTTTTACCATAGCATATTTTAATTTCTCAGGAAATACTCCCTTTTCGAAAGAATCATTGATAATATGGCAAAGCGGTTCTATAGAAGTAAGAAAAGGTGTATGTAGTTTTAAGCTTCATAGTCT
Organism: Cetonia aurata; assembly: GCA_949128085.1. Lineage (NCBI taxonomy): Eukaryota > Metazoa > Arthropoda > Insecta > Coleoptera > Scarabaeidae > Cetonia > Cetonia aurata. The sequence continues at coordinate 21,819,546 of OX421889.1, read as the reverse complement.
AAAATTAGTTACACATATAGTGTTTCATAACGCCGTGCTAGGCGTAACTTATATTTTTTTAAATGGAATGCTATACTTTTTTGCGTATTTGAAATCTGCTTACTTTTGCGACCCTCCTCATATGGGGTTTGCCACATCTCTTCCGAGTGTTTAAAACGTTATGACCAGTTTTGCATTTAAATTAAGGTATTAAGGTTAGTAAGAAAAAAAGTATGCAACCTTTTTTGCGCCTATTACTTGGTTTGGGTAGGTCTTCTATTTTTGCTGGTGCTAGAATTTAACAAAAAGAAAAATTTCTTGTATACAAGGTGAGTCAAAACTCGGATCCTTAATTTTCTCATTAAACTTAAATGGGATTATGCTGATTCGATAGATATTTGTCGGCTCTTTAATTTTTGTTAATCATTCTCTATACCCAACTCTTTCATTTTAGTAGATATTTCAAATTAAAAATGAAAATTGTTTTTGTTTTGAAATTTTATTAATTAACAAGTTACACGCTGTGCATTATCGTTAAAGGAAAAAGAAAAAGTATTAAACAAAATTTTCAAAATGTCAACCCATAACGTCAATACAGCTGTTTCGCGAGAATTTCGCACAACATAAGAGTTTGAATTTTTGAATTAAAGGAAATTAAAAATCGAAAAGTCGAAAAAGGTAGTCCCTGCCCCTACTTGTGCCGTCGGTTAAGTGTTAACATTTCTGCATCGATACTTTGAAAGGCTTCTCTTATTCTTTCCATCATCTCTTCTCGTGTTGTTACCAGTACTTGATACACACGATCTTTTATGTGGCCCCACAAGAAAACTGGTCCTCCTCTTCCAATCCACCTGTTGGAAAACGTTGTATCGGTGGTTATGGATTAATGCAGTGTTATGTACTGGAGACCCATCGTATATGTCCTTTGACGTATGTTCAGAGGTATATTTTCCAAATATAATGGTAAAATATTCTGAAGAAAGTCCAAATAAACTTGACCATTTACTCGTCCACCAAAGAAATGTGTTCCAATAACGACATTTCCAACAATGCCACCCCAAACATTCAAAGACCACCTAATTTGGATATGGACTTGTGTGATATGGGATTTTCGGTAGAATAGTAACGAAAGTTGTGTTTATTCACACTTTCATTTTTATGAAATGTTGTTTCATCTCCAAAAAAAGAGACATTCAACGAAATCTACCCGATCATGGATTTGTTGTTAAACTCATTCGCAAACTCTACGGGGAAAATCTTCGTCCAGCAACTCTTGGAGTAACTGAATGTGGTATGGACGGTGTTTGTGCTCTTTTACTATTCTTTGAACGAACCTTCGGCTAATATTTTGTTGCTGCGATATTTCACGTTGACTACTATGTGGATTTTCTATAACGTTGCATTAAATTCATTTTTCTCCTTAGTGCAAATTTTTTCCCTTTCACGTTTTCGTACTTTCCTAAACCAGTAAACCTAACTTTTCTGTTTTTTTTTTTTGCTTTCATCTCGCTTCATAAACTCTTTGCAAGAACGCAATTTTTTTGAAGATTCTCTCAATACCCAAATTATATCTGTTAACTTCTCAACTGAATAGTTAATTTTCGGAATGTATTTGAATTGAATCTAGCGTTGCACCAGTGACTGCACGGAAATACAAAAACAGAAGGTTTAGTTGACGTTTTCGTGACGGCTGGCCAACGCTACACATGTTATGTCAGAATTCAGAGATTCGCGCAGAACGCGTCATCAGCTGTCACCAGATATTGGTCGACTTGTACCTGCTACTGCTACCTGATACAATTTATTAAAGTTTAAATATAGCAATGTCATAATTTAACCACAATTTATGCGGTAATAACTCAATTTTTCATTTTTAATTTGAAATATCTACTAAAGCCAACGAGTTAGGTACAGGGAACGGCTAACAAAAATGAAGAAGCTGATAAATATCTGTCGAAAGATAAAGAATATAGTGTTCCATTTAAGTTTAATGAGAAAATTAAGAATCCGGGTTTAGACTCACCTTGTATACAAGAAATTTTTTAAATTCTCGCACCAGCGAAAATAGAAGACGTCCCAAACCAAGCAATGGTGCGGAAAAAGTCCTATAATTTTTTTCCAAGCGGACCTAATCCTAAAAAAAAGATCATAACTTTTTAAAAACTCCGAAGAGATGTGGTAAACTCTATATGAGAAGAAAAAAGCAAAAATAAGCAGGTTTCAAATACGCAAAAAAGTATAGCAATCCATTGAAAAAAATATAAGTTAGGTCTAGCACGGCGTTATGAAACACTCTGTATATGTGTAACGAATTTTAGACTATGAAGTTTAAAAATACCTACACTTTTTCTTAATCACTTTTATAATATCCGATATATTGAGCTTCTCCACACTAATGTGCCTGTATATAATTATAATAAAATCAAACTCCTTATTCTGAAGTTGTTTTTGTTACTTTTTTATATGCTCGGAATGTGTCCGAGCGTTCTTCCCATTTTAAATAAATTTGGCGGGGCTGATAGACGCGCCAGTATGGCAAAGATGGTAACTAAAGGTAAAGTACGGAAATAACTGCGAGCATAACTGACACGCATTTCGAACTTATTTCTGACAGACCACACAGCGGAGTGCTAAATTGAAAATTAACTGCGAACACAACGTTATAATGCTTCAAGATTTTTTAAATTAATATATGTTATTAAAGGATAAATGAAGATTATTTAATCAAAAAATGGTGGAAGCTTTACAATAAGCATTTTTTTGGCGAGTAACCGGTTGTTCAACGGTACCCAGGTTTCAGCGACACGTATAGCTGTGACCGAGTTACAAATATGACGTCATTGTAGGTAACCGTTAAATAAATTTTAATAACAACACAACGGCGGTATCAGATTGGTACCTACCTGAAATATACCACGTGATCTGTCATCACACGTCATTACGGTAACCGCTGGTTGGTTCAACGGTTACTCGCCAAAAAATGCTTAATATGTGTACAACAGCTTCTTTAAAAAAACGAATATTATATAAACGGCGTAAAATTTTTAATTTTTAGTTAGCATGAATCTTAATATATGCGACAAAATTTAAGAGCTGATTTCTGAGGTTCTTTTGATCATTAAAGTTCATATGAGTATATGTCCAAAACGGTTTGGTTTAAAAGTTATTGAATGTTTAATAATAAATTATGAACTATGACTAACACGATATAATATCACAGTTGCTTCTTCAAAATCAATTGTGTTGAGAGGGAATTGTTTGTCATTTCAATATTTGACAGTAGTTGTCAGAGTATTCATTCAGTTTATTGTCAGTTTCTGTTTTCTAAAATGAATTACACGAATGCTGAGTTGGGTGATATGCATTTTGTTTACGGTCTTGCCAATGGAAATTCGCGTGCTGTTAGACGTCTTTATGAAGAACGTTACCCGAACCGTATCATACCGAATCATTCAATATTTGCCCGTCTTCACTAACGTCTTAGTGAAATGGGAAGTTTTAAAAAACAGACGACTGATAACGGGCACCCATTTACAGTGAGAACTCCACAAGTTGTAGAAATGGTACTAAATGAAATTTAGGAACAAGCACCAGAAAAATTGCGTTTGTTTAAACATTAGTCAGGCCACAGTTTGGAGAATATTGAAAGATCAACTGTTGTATCCATATCACACTCAACGGGTGCAAGCACTTTTGCTAGCAGATTTTCCGCAAAGAGTGGCTTTTTGTCAATGGGTTCAACACAAAATCGCACAAATTCCTGACTATTTGGCTCATTATTAATTTTCATAATAATCACATATGGGCCGAAGAAAATCCGCACGAAATAGTGAATGCCCGTTATCAACATCAATTCTCTGTCAATGTGTGGGCCGGAATTGTTGGAGATCACTTGATAGATGCACATTTTTTACCGATGCGGTTAAATGGCGAGGTATACCGCAATTTTCTTGAAGAGGAGCTACCACTACTGCTGCAAGAAGTTCCCTTAGAATTAAGATTACAAATGTATTTTATGCATGACGGTGCTCCAGCGCATTTTAGTTTAGTTGCTCGCGAGTTTTTGAACAATACGTATCCAAATCGGTGAATAGGACGGGGAGGTCCACAACCGTGGCCTCCTCGGTCTCCAGACTTAAATAGTTTGGACTTTTTTCTCTGGGGTCACCTTATATCTTTAGTTTATACGACTCCCATTGAAAATGTCGATGAACTGAGATATCGTATTATCGCTTTTCAAACAATTCGAAATATGCCTGGTATTTCCGAACGGACTCGCCAGTCCAATACAACGGAGGATAGAAGCTTGTATTACAGTTGGGGGCGGTCATTTTCAACAGTTACTATAAGTTAATTTTGTTTTACTAATTTGTTCATTTTTAATAAAAACATTAATTATGTCAACTTACTATTAAACATTGTATAACTTTAGAAATAAGCAGTTTGGGACATATGTTCTTATGAACTTTTATGATCAAAATAACCTCAGTAATCAGCTCCTAAAGTTTGTCGCATATATTGTGATTCACCCTGTATAAAAAATATTTAAAATCTAAAGTAGTTTTCAAAAAAGATTAGAAAAATTTTATAATTTAATTTACTAATATATACTTTTGTTTATTTTGACTGGTTACATACACATTTTGTGTCGCTTAACCAGATAAATTATTCTTAATTATTCTTAAATGAATTTTTTTTGTCGATTTGTATTTCTATGGCATCTATTGTAACTTATAGAGAAGAAAAACTTAGAAATTTTCCACAAGGGCATTTTTTACTATTTTTTTTAAACTAATCCGTATTTGGCTGCTCTTCGGTTCTCGGGTTCTCTGCCGTGTAGAAAGTTTAAATTACTTGACGTTTCGATCATCTTGTCGTGATCTTCAGAAGTGAAGTCTTCAAGAACTTCACTTCTGAAGAAGATCACGACAAGATGATCGAAACGTCAAGTAATTTAAACTTTCTACACGGCAGAGAACCCGAGAACCGAAGAGCAGCCAGCAACGACGACCGTGAAAGCCTAAAGACTACTTTAATCCGTATTTGTTTGTATTTTACCTAATTAATTCTGTTTCACTGTACTTATTCGGTTACACCGCTTGGCATGAACATATGGTTAAAATAAAGATGAATCTTTTAAAATATATTTGCATATTTACTTTGGCACAATTCCATTTAACAGAGTTTAGTTTCGGCGTCTATCACTGTATATTCATGCCAAAGTTAAAAAAAATTCTGTTGGAAACGACAGAAATAATAAACCGTACCAAAACTTTATATTAACCTTGTATATTCTGATTTTGCAGACGAGGTATATGCAATAATAAACGGTCGACGAAAGAATATTGAAAATCAGTGCATTAGTGAATGATAAATCAAACCATATGTGGAAAATCAAAAAAGATTTTGGTGCATTCGCTTTTTGAAATTCATAATGCGCATTGAAAGGCACCGAAATCGTTATTCCAATCATTTATAAATGTTATAGTAAATAGTTATGATACAATTTGTTTTTTCTTATTGATATTTTAAATTTCTAAGTATTATGTATTTATGAATATTTTATTTTGGAGAAGATGAAATAACATCCACTTGCAATGTCTAAACAAATTTTATATTCGTTTTCTATCTTTACAGGGTGTTGCAGGATTGACACTCATTACGGTAATAATTAAACATAATGAAATGAAAAGCCCAATTTCGTTTTAAAGTAATGAATTGTTGATGAGATAAAGGTCGATTTTTAATTAGGTTTACATATTGAATCAATTTCTGTCAACATCCTTGTTTTGTAAACAAAAAAAAAACAAATTGAATGACCTCAAATCCAAAACCGAATCAACTAATGCAACAATTACGAACAAAATTTTGCAGATAATCGCAGAGATGTCACTTGGCCACAAAATATTTGAAACAGTGAATATAAATTGTTGAATTTAGGATTCAACAGGAAGAAATTAAAACTCAACAAAAATGATTTTGTTCATATATTCTTTCTAACAAGAAAAGCAGAGGAGGCAAAATATTTGAAATTTTAATAAGGCCTTTAGTGTGATATCGTAAACAATAAGTTTAATAAAAGTTAGTTTAAATGTATTTTCTTCTTCATTACTTTTTACAACAAAAAAAAACCGTTTCATTAATATAAAAATCAATCATGGAACACACTGTATACATTTTATTTTCCCTCAATTTATAGAGGAAATTATTGCGAAATGGAATGGATATGTATGTGAAATAATGCATAATTTTATTAATTATAAATATATACATACAGACACGATGTTTGAAATCATTCTTCCACAGCAAGAGTTTCGCTATCTTTCGCGTTGGGATCATAAATTTTAATAAAGAACCTTCACCTACATTTTCATTTTCCGAAAAACAGTTGTTATAATCGCAAATGAAATTCTTTTTGTTTTTCTACGTTAATAAATTCTAACGATTATTAATTTAAAAAGAATTTGTATTCAGCTTTTTCTGAGATATCTACAATTTCGATATTTACATTTCCTTTGTTAATGTACCGTAGTTTACAAATCACGGGAGTTAATGATACAATTTTCAGTGATGAGTCGTGTCTTTTTGAGCTTTTTCGTTGATAAACAAATTATGTTCGATATAATTAATGAACTGTATCCTAGAGTAAAAATTGAACGAAATATTAATGCAGATTTTAATGTTCTTTTCATTCAGGAAAGTTTTTAATGTCAGTTTTTAATTTGTTGTATAAATATAATCCTTTAGACTTGTTACATGTTCCTAAAATATCAAAATGAATTATTTTGAGAAAATTGTAGTTAACTGTTTTCTATTGTATGTACTGTTTGTTAATTCGCGTTAAGTAGATTTTAGATTTACCATATGACAGATTAAATTATTTCAGCTTCATGCCTAAACTAAAATTTTTAAATAAAATATGCAATTTTGAAGATCTCGTTCGGACTCATTGAATGCAATTTTTATGTTACCGTATACAGAGTGAGCACTTAAAACTAAGCTGTAGGTACCTAAATATGAAGTAATACCCTCCTATTTCAAAAAGAAACTACATTTATCACCCTCTATGCATTCAAAATTTGCTGTATTTAATATGTTTAAAGTATTCGTAATTGATACAATTAACAAAACAAGCGTGAATTAGTTGTTGCTAAAATTTATTGAAATTTACGGGGAAAATTAACGCATTTTCGGGGGCATTTTTGTTGCAATATTGCGCTTGGATTTAACTGCTTGACAGGCGAATAACAACACATTACAAATTTCAAAAACATACAGTATATGTATAAGGCGCTCGTACTGCATATGATTAAAGTGTGACAATTTCATGAGCTTTAAATGGGTAATTCTTACTACTTTAACACCCTCACTTAGTAAAATATTACATTCGAACAAAAACAATTTAATTTTTAATAGTATCAATAAGATCCATTTCTTTGGTCAAAACAAGTGTTTAGTTTTCTGTACAGTTTTGATTAGTAACTCATGTGATCGTTTGAAATATGCTTCAAAACCAATTTAAGATGATTGACTTTTTCACGTATATAATGATGACGTACATCAATATGTTTTGATCTAGCTCTGAACCGATCGGATTTTGTTAGTGCAATTGCACTCTGGGTATAGCAACCAATGTCTATTGTTCCAGTTTTCAATTTGTCATCGAAACTTTTGCCAAATTGTTTTAGCCACTCGCTTCTTGTACAGCTCATGACAGTACCATGAATTCGGCCTACGAACTCTACAATGCAACCGTCGGTTTGCGTTTGCTATTCCAAGATATATTCTGAGAATTCATGCAGCTGTTGATTGCCCATCTTCGGATAAACAAGTCTGAAATGAATTGTTACTTTTAAATGTCTGATGATTCTCTTCAATGCTGAATTCCAAAATCTGCAAAAACTCAAATATACGTACGATCTTCCTCATTCTGCTGACACATACTCAACAGTTTCGGAGTACACTCAGTCATCTCAAATCACATCAAAATTTCACTGATATACAATGATTGATCCAAAAATATTTTTATTTTCAAGTTTAGTTATACGTAAACCTAGACAACTGCTTGCCGCATCCATGTTCTTCAATGTAAATACCCTATACAACGACCTTTTTGCCATCTCTTCTGAGAATTCTTCCAGAAATTCAATATAGTATCAACATATATTGCAAGAATTACATCAAGGTCATCAGTAAAGTACACACGGTTCGACAGGTGATTTACGTAATCCAAACGATTTTAGTGTACGGGGTGGTCCAAATTGTTTCAAAACTGCAGTTTTTCGAGTTTTTGAGAATGCCCAATAACTCGCTTGTCTTTAACGATACGAAAAAACCATTTTAACATTTTTAATGCAATTTTACCAGTAGGAGTATCATTAGTCTATTCTTTTTATTAGTTATATCAATTACGAATACTGAATACACAAAATAAGTTGTTATAAATGCAAAATGCATAAAGGCTGATCCAGACAACAGCCATTGTTTTTAATTTTGAGCTAGATAGGCACATATGTTTGGCGCAAAGCTCAAAAACGGCCAGTGGTCGATTTTTTTGCTCAATCTTAGGTTTGGACATTTGAAAGCGACCGAAGTCCGAAATTAAATTCAGTTTCGAGATTTGGCTATCCTCAATCTGTTAAACCTCGCATTATGCAACTACCAAATTGCCAAACCGTGAAAATCATTTTTAGTAAATCTCCACCATTATAGTAGTCTAAAAAAAAGTAAGTTGGAATCATTTGTTGGTTAAATTTACAGTATATGTAGTTTATTGAAAATTCTAACATCACAAAAACATGAAATAGTAAAGTCAACTATTGGGATGTTTTTATTCTGTTCGGATTAACTTTAGATGAAATATAATTTCATTTTGAGAGACTTGGCTACATGGATTAAACAAACAATTTATGAAATATAAAACAGTTTATATTTACGAAGGAACAATACAAAAATAATTATGTGGCGGATAAGAAAACATTTGAATAGCAAATACACCTCAAAGTGTAAACACAAAACACAAAAAAAAATGTTAGTGTCAAAATAACGAACGAGAGTTCATCGTGGGTAAATTTCTAATTACAGAAACCTCAAGGATTTAGCTCCATGCTAGAAAGTCACCGCATATAAGTGTTTCGAACTGTAGCAGGAGAACCGAACACTATGCTCACCTCTTGCTGTGTCCCGTTTTACTTACCATCTTCCAAGTTACTTCCACCTTGCTCCTTGGCAACACCGCACTGACGATGAGCAGGTAGTATGTGTCTGCGGTTACTTTCTGGTATTGGCGCTAAATACTAATGAAACAAATACAAAATGTTTGAAATAAATAGCAGAGATAATTATTTCAAACATCTCCCATCTGTTTTAGTTGCATTGTACTGCTTTCTTCAATCTAATGTTTTCGCGGTTCTTTCTAGAGTCACATCTAATAAACCTAGCTCTGACCGAGAGTCTTCTAGTTCTTCGTTTGGAACATCATAATTTCCATGAGGTTATAATCAGCTACTTGGAATTCGTTTCTCGCGTCAAATTTGTCAAGGACTCCTAATGTTGCTAGCTGATAGAGGTCACTTTCATCTTTCCGTTCCATAACAGCGGCCATCATGTTTTTTGGTGTAACACGCCCCCATTTTTGCCCAATACCCTGGCCCAGCAGTGTTGCCAACTCAATTTCAATTTTTTTCCACAACGATAGGGGCTTAAATCCGCTAAATTTGGTATTAAAGTAGCAACTAAAGTGTGTTTATTACGCGAGTGTAGATTTCTATTTTAAATATTTCTTGTAATCCTGTAAACCATTGATAAACCCCTTAAAGAGCCGCTATCCGCTAAATTTTTTCCACTGTAATGGTTCAAACTCTGTTAAATTTCTGGGAATTTCCGCTAAGTTGGCAACTCTCTGTCCCACTCACATAATAATAATGATAATAATTTATTGACACCATAAGACATGAGAATACATGCATAGGTTTCGTCATATAACATATAAAATGTACACATTAAACAAAAAATAAATATACCTATATATATTCGTCAAGGGCATAAGATACCCCCTGACATAAATATTCTTTAACAGAAACTTTTTGATATTTTCGCATTCCTTGATTGAAACAGGGCATTAAACAATTTCAAACCTATACACTCAGGTGACAAAGGAATGCGAAAATCCCCGTTCAATCTCGTATAATAATGATGAACATCATTGTTCCTGACAAATTTGTCCACATTTTTAAAAACATAAACCCGCATTTCAAAAAAGTATAAACTGGTGTGTGTTAATACTTTATATTTCTTAAATATGTCCCTACCCGAATGCGTTGTACTCACTCCAGCTATTATTCTCAAAAATCTCTCAGTAATGGTGAGTTATCTCAGAAACACAATCCGTAACGCAGCCTAGACTCGAGCAAAGCACAATAAATCAATAAAGCTATTCACAATGACTTTCCAATTTAAATTCCGATTTAATAGTAATCCTAAAAAATTATTCTCATCCACCTGACATCATTGCCCACCAGAAGATCCAGCGACAGAGCAACCCTCTGATAATTATGAAAAATCACAAATTTCGTTTTGCCTTTATTAAGTAGTAAATTATGATTGCACAAACCACGTTTCTAATTGATACAATAAATGATTACCTACATTTTCTATCTAGCGCATCTCGATCTTTATCACATAAAAAGATAGAAATGTTATCAGCGTTAAAAGCTAAAATTGGCGCCCGCATCAACTACAATATTTTCTACATCATTTATATATATCAAAAAGAGAATCGACGAAGTACCGACTTCTGCGGTACCCCTAGTCCATTTTCTAAACGTTTTGCGTCAAATATTTTATTACACTGTCTTAATTTAAAATATTATATATTATTATCTCTTTTACACTTAACCATTCATTAGTCGCGCATAGGCCCAGCGGACCTATGCCTGTGCGTTTCTTATATGTCGCAAGCAGACGCGCCTAATGGAGGGTTAAAGGAGGATACCCACTGACAAGCTGGTCCCCTAACACCAGATTCATATAACTTTATGCGCCCGCCAAATTACATCTATTTCGAAATGACCCTTATTTCAAGCTTTGGTCGTTTTCTGATTGCACATTCTTGGGTTTGGCCGATTGAGGATGGTCAAAACCCAAAACTAAATTAAACTTCGGTCGTTTTCAAACATACAAACCTAGATTTTGTTCGAGCTTTGCGCCCAACATATACATTTCATATATAGTATTCTGAATAACTTTTCCTAATAACATCCCCGGAAAAATAAGGGTAGCTACTTTACTCTAAAGCCTTATTTTTCATTCCAAAATATTCACTGTGTATACGGTAAATTAATTACGTTAAATGGTGCCCATACTTTGCATTATAACAATTTTATGAAAGTAGTTGTTGTGCAATAAATGTTTTCCGCTAATCACTGTAATTAATATGAAGCAATTTTTATATTAAAAATTTTTTCTCGTGTAGGATTTGAACCCGACACCTTCCGGTTACCGGATGGACGCTCTGCCAATTGAGCTAAAGAAGGTATTTGGATCTCACACAATTTCCAACACAATTCCACATTTTCCTCACAAAAAAAAATGTAAGGGAGCCTTGTTAGCTCAACTGACAGAGCGTCTGTCCGGTAAACGGAAGGTGTCGGGGTCAAAACCTACACGAGGTAAAATTTTTAATATAAAAATTACCTCATATTAATTACAGTGATTAGCAGAAAAGCATTTATTTAATGATTTCACACTGTAAAAAATTGAATATGTTGTGCTTGCTGTTTGGGTGTTAATAATAATAAAATGGCAGTTAATAAAGTATCAATTTTCCATTTTGCCAAAACCAGTATCTTTTAGGATAATTTATTGAACAAAGTTAGAAATTTACATCTACTTTTTAATTCTAAGTTATTGCAACCTCAAACTTTTGGAATTACTATAAACAAATGCTTTGTAAGTACATTAAATGTGTTCATTCCATTTCATCAATGTAAATTACATTTTTCTTATCTTTATGTGATCTCATTTCTTAGTGGTAATATCCATTATGGCACCAATGTATTAATATACATAAATGAACCTTTTTTATATATAAAGTATTAATTATATTTACATACATATATATGTAAATTATTATGATTATTAATTTTGCGCACATTGAAACTAATCTTAGAGATGGATTTGTACGTATAACTGTACTTCTTCCTTTCCATCATTTTACTTTTGCAATAACCTATAGTTTTTATTGTTAGCTATAAATATATGCAGTTCCAATCCCTTGCATTAAATCTAATTATCTAATTTTTCTTGCTCTGTAACATGTATTTATGTGTAATAGTAAATGTATTGAATGATATTTACAATTAGCATTTTCAAATGGCAGATGTAAATGTTTGTTTGTATAAGTCATATATGAACTGCTATACGTTAGGAAATAATCACAAACGATATATTAAATGATACTTTTAAAGGAAATCTACCAAAGAAACAATTTCTTCGAGTAATGATTAAATGTGATGTTTCATTTCATATATACATATTATATATAAATTATTACAATAAATATCTGTATAAAAGTATAAATACGTAAACAAATTAATATTAAATAAATAGACTTGTAAATAATTCTGTTTTATATGCATATAAATATATATATATTATATAGATATAATAAATAAGACGAAGATCAACTTTGCGTGCTATAGTATTATTACTATTATTCGTAGTTGTAATACCATGAAGAATATATATCAAGATGCTAGTTTATATACTTTTTTTACAAACCGTTTAAAATATATACATGGTAGAAATAAATCCTTTTGTTGACTTTAAAAATAATTTACGTTCTTTCCAAAATCGCAAGGAGTTATTGTGCAATTACTTTAAAATGTCGTCCTTTACAATTAATTTTAAAATCGAAAGTAAATTATTCTGTAGGATAGAAGAATTATTATGTCTTTGCTACATTAATGGTAAATATAACGAATATTATTTTTGTCAAAATAGTAATGAGTTTAATAAAAATATGACTTAATAAAATTTGTGTGGCTTCTTTTTAAATTTTATCCTGCGTTGTGGCGATTGGCCCCGGCTTGACTACAACTCTATTTTGCATTTTAAATAAGAATACCTTAAAGAATTTAATACTGCATAATCTGAAGGTAGGCCTGACCATACAGATTGTCCCAAAAGTAATAGGTAAAGTTTACCTATCTATGTATGTGATTGTGTTAGATATTTTTTCTAACTGGATGTTGTAATAAAGCTAAAATAAAAGACGATGCAGTGCTGATATGGCTATTACAGCATACTGTGCTGTAATGAGATATTAACGTGGTGGGGGGGGGGGGGGGGGAGGGGGGACTCTTGCCGGAACGTAATATAGGCGATTAATGTGCAAATTAGAAAAAATACTGTAAAAAACGTGTGCGACAATGACATGTAATGCTCGTACTTTGAATCTCTCGCTGGTACGCGGCTCGAGATTCAAACTTGTACTCGCACAGTATAATACACTATATTGCAGTGGCCATATGCATGGGTCGCAGATATCCTCGAGCCACTGTACTCAAAGCATTGTCATTTTAAGAAAATAAATTCAAGAACTGCTCTTACCCACTAACCACCAGGCGCGGCTTGTGCTATATGGCTCATAGGCTAAAGCCCTTCAACTCTGGAAAATAATAAATAAAACTGCTACAAATGAAACTAAAGAATTGCATAAATTGCATTGGTAGTTACAGCTAAACGTTAAATGTACGAAAAAGGATAATAAAATTTATAGACTAATTGTGTATAATAGATGCTCCAAATGTTGTCCATTAGTTTCCAAGCAAATATGCACTCTTCGCTTTAAATTTACATAATGTTGAACATCATGATATAAATCCAAAAATTTTCAAAAAATCGAAAAATCTCCAAAACGGCTGCACTTATATAGGTATAGGCAATACATACTAGTAAGAGTTCCTCATCTAGAATAACTTTAGATTTCAAAAGTGCAAAAAAAACCACCATTCCATTTGGAATAAGAAACTTGATGTCAATTTCCAGTGTTTCCGTAAGTGCCGCCATCTTGAATATATTTTCAAGGCATAGATTTTATTACACTATGTACGTATGCAACTTTACAGCAATTAATTATTACTAGGACGCCCAATCTTTCTAATGGACGGTCTCAATCAATCACCTGTATATACATATGTCGAATAAAAGCTTATAAGAGAACTACTTTTTTGGAACATCCATATTCCATATCTGGCCATAGAAATAAAATTCTTCGTAGAGACTGAGAAAATGCGTATCGTGAAAACTGTTACTGTTGAGGAGATGATAAGTTCCTTAAAGTTTTAATGGTATTTTATGTTCGCATTTTTGTTCTGTCGTACATTAATTATTACATATGTGCGAAATTAAATCAACATTAACAATTTTTAATGATTTTTTCTCGTCTCCCCAAAAGTAATGGTTTTCAAGATACGCGCTTTCTTGTGTCAACGATTAATATGTATCTCCTTTTAAAATATAAATTGGATTTAATTCTGGCACACTTTTTTCAGTACCGGTCCAACAACAATAGGCGCTGTATAAGACCAGTAAATTATACGAGAGTTGCCATTCTAACAAAGTGTTCTGTGATTCCAGTGGCGGAGTCAGTGCGCCAAGTGTTTTGCATTCCACTGGCGAACTGGCAACGAAAAAAGGCGCACTGACTGCTAAAAAGTTATCTTTTTAGCATGCATTCAAAAAACACCCTCAGTACAACCAGTGAAATTCACTATGACGCCATCAATTTTTTCACCCTGACAAAGATCTAATAAATACGACCGGTACCTATAGTTAAAACTTTTACGTTCTGTGTTTACTTGGTCTTATATATTCGCTGATTGAATCTTTAGCTATTAGATAGCTGTCGGCAAAGAATTTAATGAAGGCGAATATAGCAACAGATAATTGCCACACCCTGTATAGTTGACTATACTATAGGAAGTAGATTAAGGGAGTTCTATCCCTTTATAGTTTTTAAAATCAGTATTTATTGTGAAAATCCTATTGCTTATAACTGAACCTTTAAATTTAATATCTATATATACTATATATATTAAATTTAAGTCGTTCTCCTTCATTAAATAAAAATATAGTAAATTAGGAAATGTTATGTTGGCTACGTAGTTTGAAAACATAACCTTTACCTCAATAAAACTAAAACTTTGAAAAAATGTTAAGATTAAGATCACTTACACATCTAATAACAAATCAAAGCGTGTCTGACGTGAGACCTTTATGTAGCAGTATTTCTAATTGTAATACAGTACAACCCATACTTACCAATAGAAATCCAAGAAATTTGGAGAAACTTAGGATAGCATACAAACCCGATGGTTACCACTTAGAAAAACAAGGACGAAGTTTCTGGCATAAGTATATATTTTACTATTACTACCTCTTTGAAAACCCAAATTTACTAGTGTATATCTTTATTAGACTAGAATTAACTGTTAGTGGAAGGTACGTCTCGGCAAATATAAAACATTTTGAAAATGGAAAAGTAATTAAAGCTAGCACTAATGAATGGGCTCTGCGAAAGCAACTTTACAGACCTACAGATTACTCTGCATATATAAATTTAGCACGGGTAACCAAAAAATAATCTACTCTTATAAATTATATTTTTTCCTCTATTTTAAAGGTCTTGGCGCAAAGGTGCTTGCAGATGGGAATAATTGAAGTAAGATGTGACATAGAACCTCCAAAAACAGATGGTAAAATAGCAATGTTTCTTAAAACATTAGAAGAAAATGGTATAACATTATCAGAACCACCACAATTTAAAGCACCAAGGCCATGGCACTTGACTAGGGAAGAAAAGCCTTGGGAAATTTCAAATTAATCCCGTTCGTTGTTTTTAAGTTTTTTATTCAAGCGATTTAACTACTGTATATAAATTATTATCATTATAATATCTGTGTTTCTTTATTAACTAGCATACTTGTCTTTTATATCCTTGTATAGTTTCTGCAAAAAAAAAAAGTTTGGGTTGCAGATATTTCAAGTAAGTATGAAAATTATGTAATACCCCTTTATTGACAGTGTCAAAGTAATATTCCGCTCCCAAGTCGAACGTTCTCTCGAAGAAAAACACCGATAGAACTGATGCTAAAACTAGAGTTGATGTCCTCTTGAAGACTGAATTGTAAATAGTTGTCGCAATACCGGCCATTTTCGCAATTTACTTATATTGAAACGATTTTCTTGATGCTGGTGATTTGACAGTCGAATCTAGAGTACGTTTATTTGGTTTATAGTAACTTTAATTTACATTGGCAACCATGTTTGAGTTACCAACATTAAAATACCATTAAATGTCATTCCGTTATTTGTCAGAAAGGTCGTATATCGTCTTTACCCTAATCGATTATTGTAAGTGTAGTGCGATATTCTAAATACGTTTAGATAAAAAAACGAATTGTTTCGCAGTTCGCGATATCGGGGGCATCGGATTCGGGAATAGTGCGACGACATGAGCGAACTTCACTCACCACTTGGCGGTTGAGCGCCAGTAAATCGAGTAAATAAAAGGAAACTCGGGTTCGCCTGTCACTGTGCGGGATAATTTTGCGTGTTGTTTTGTGAATATAGTTTGTGTGCGGGTAAAATGTGAAAAACGCCGATTGTACGCTCGAAAATGGGTGCAAAGGATTCTAAACGTTCCTGCTTGAGCTGCGAGGATGCCGTCAAGCGAAGTAAGTGACATTCGTTGAGGCCGAGACAGAAACCACCTAACCTTTTTTTTTGACGAACAATTACTGTATAAATTCGATTGAGTTGCGTTTTTTAAGCGTACAATGACTGCGTCAGTTTAATCATGTGATGATCGCTTATTTCACAAAATTTAGGTCGTAGTTTTGTTGTTATTAGCAGGTGATTGATCTAAAACCCGAATAGCGAACTTTGCGCCTTTAAATTTATATACGCCTGTCGCTACTCGCTACAGATCGTTAGGTATATACCCCGTACAATTCCATTACAGGAAGTTTTTTTTGGTGATAAGACGACTCCCGCAATTCGTACGGATCATTCAGCGGGTCTGTTACTGTTAGAAATGCAAATCGGGATATGCTAAATTACATTTTAATTGTCGTTGTCGTATTTAGTGGGTATAATCTACTTTTAACGTCTGCTGTTGCATAAATAGTTGTAATGGAAAAATGCATATTACTTAACTCGTGTTTACTGTTATCTCTGCTGTAATTCATTAAAAAAAAAACGATTGCTGAAGTATGTATGCAGCAAGTTAACCTTGAACGATTTTAAATGCCCGAAGGTATGAGAATGTTGCAGGAAAAATGCAAGACCTAACTACTATTTACTACTATAATTCACAGTCGTGCCTAATGCCAACGGATGTATTTGTGGTTTTTATTTGCGTACTATGTAATCTAATCAAATAAACGCACCTTAGATATACATATTGCTATTGATTACTATTGTTAATTGATTACATAGGTTTGTATTTATATTTAAGTTAGCTACTTTCCCACTAATATTTGGGTGTATATAATTGCAACCATAAAGATAGTGAACCCTTTTACCACAGTTACTTTTTTTGAAAAGACAAACAAATGTCATGGAAGAAACTTCAAAATTACTTTTAAGAAGATTGTCCGTGAAAATAAACAAATCTCTATGACAGTCTCATGCTGTTGACTCCGGAAGTTTTTTCTATTTTTGTTTGGCAAATTAGCTACATATTTTAATCTTGCAATATACGCTTGAAGAAAACAAAAAAAATACATTGAATTAAAATTTTAATTTATTAATTTTGAGCTTTAAATTGTCTGCTGAATTAATTAGATGGTCGATTAGATAAAAAGATGCGTCATTCGGTAGATTCATTGTTTACATGCATCATAAAATAATTTTGCAGTGTGGAAAAATGAAACAGATATTAGGTTTTTATAGCATCTATGTACCCAGTAGCAGCGGTAGAACGTTTCATTAGTTTGTTTGTATTCTTTGTTTATACAGTGCGACCCATTTGAAATGGAACCGCTCTTATAGGATCGATAACGCGTAGTAGGTCCAAAAGTTTACTTACCTACAAAAGTTCTGCAGTTCATCTAAAATTTCAAGACATACCTACTATGATTATTTTTCGAGTTCAGAAATAGCAAAATGTTATTAGTGTCCTTTTTATTAAAAATCTGACTACGCCATTGAATTCAGAAGCTGGTGAAATGACTTTAACTAAACTTTCAATCAATGTTTATTAATAAATAAAGTTAAGAGAAAATCATTTTTCTAAGTTTATCATGCGTTATCATCATATTTCCTCTTCTTATAGCATCTACTGACCAAATTAGGTTAGAAAAAATAACTCGGAGTAACAGTAAAAACAACGTTAACTCATTAAACTATTGTAAACACTAATAAATATTAATTGAATGAAACGTAGCTAGCACAGTGTGTCGACATTTAAATAAATTCAATTGTAGCTTCTACCAACCCTCCATCTACTTCAATACATTTATCATATCTATCATTAAATATTCTTCTTACTTCTTTTTCACCTCGATTACTGTCTCTAGGACTACGAACGACTTCAATTTTTTTCCGTAAAAAATGTAATGATAATTGGACAGCCATTACCAACATTTTCGCCGGAGCATAAACAAATGTATATAGTTGCTTATTCAGAATGACTTTTTAACAATTATCCAGTCTCCAGTGTGTCATTAACTGTCAATGTCACAGACTACACGTCATAGCCTACTTTCAATAATATTTAAATCTGTATTTTTTGATTGAAATACTAATTCCTATAAAGAATTAAAACATTTTCTAAGATACTGCAATACAAAATTATTTTTAAAAAATGAGTATTTGCATATTTTTTTTTAATAAATTTTGGGGAGTAGATTTAAGAAGAGGATTTATCAAATAATGCGTGACAAACTTGAAAAAATGATACCTTTTCCATTGAAAAAGGTTTTTGATTGAAGTTTTAGTTGAAGCCATTTTAGGAGCTTCTGAATTCAATGGTGTAGTTAGATTCTTAATAAAAAGATCGCTAATAACATTTTGCTATTTTGCAGTTCGAAAAATAATCACGGTATGCTTTAAAATTTTATATGAATTTCTGAAATGTGTGGAAGTAGACTTTTGGATCCACTATGCATTAAAAAAAAAATTGGTTTCACTTTAACGCAAAATATAGATTTCTACAAGAGTGCGGGTCACAGGTTATTATGGATTGTATAGATTATTCGTGTATCACAGACACATATCTTTATAAATTGACAGTTGAGTTATCCCCACCATTAAATTTCACAATCCACTGGCCGCTGCGATTACGAAGGTGAAGGATGAAAAGTAACTGTCAGTGGGAGCAAATGATGTAATAAAACGCGATATTTTTTCTATTGACAATTAGTGGCAATTCGTTTTTTTTTTAAATAGTAAACTGTTTCCGTAGTCATTCGAAATGAGGTATATTTATAACGAACATAAAGAAAACAGCATTTAACAAAATAAGTGTATTAAAGGTTGTTTTAAATTTTCTCTGGCTATAAAAATACAGAAAAAATTTTGAAATTTCTGCTAATAAATTTTCAGAATAATACACACACTGCTGTTATGTTGGATACGGTAAAGAAAGCACGTGGTAGCATATAATATTGCTAGAATCCTCTTAAAAACTTCATCCATTCCTTTTTATATATGTAATTTAATCCAATTTATTTACCCTGAGTAGGTAAACTCACGTTACAATACTTGCAAATAAATGAATGTCAGTGTTTAGATTAACGTACTTATATTTTTACATCCCTATATTGTAATAAATAAATACAAACCGTATTTAAACCGCAACACGTAGCTTCTTTTTAACAAGAAAAATATTTAATTTTAAATCTCACATTTCCTTCGGCAGCTGAAGGTAATGTGAAACATTTATTTCATAATACAAGATGTAGGTATCCTGCTTCAGTGCTAGAAGCTGTATTTTGATATGAACGATCTGTTGTGAATGATAGTGAAGACTTCGTTTTCAACACTAAATTGTATGTCCTTTG
Organism: Cetonia aurata; assembly: GCA_949128085.1. Classification (NCBI taxonomy): domain Eukaryota; kingdom Metazoa; phylum Arthropoda; class Insecta; order Coleoptera; family Scarabaeidae; genus Cetonia; species Cetonia aurata. The sequence continues at coordinate 21,799,498 of OX421889.1, read as the reverse complement.
ATTTGATTTCAAACGCTGTTGGTGTGTACTTGGTATTTTTTTGTTATCGACTCAGCGGTTCAGGTCCAGTAAATACTGTTGCAAGAGTCTTCTCTTGTTAGCTTGTTTGCTAATTCGTTGCCTCTTAACCAAAGTGATTTTGTAGTGCTTAGCCAGGGTTCTTGGGTTTTCCAGACAGTCTCAAGCTAGTTTCGCGGTCATCTGATAGGATGTTAACGTGTTTAGCGCCGCTTTGACTATCCGATAGGATATGAATCAGCTGATTCTTTGGTTGTTTTTCTATTGCCCTTCGGGCACCTGTCTTTATTGCTAGTATTCCCTCTAACTCCATAATACTACTCCATATATTGAATGAGCAATTTGTGATTGACAAGGTCAAAAGCTTTGCTCAGATCCACAAAAATTCCAGCACACGCGTCGCCTTTATCAATGCTTTTATATAGTTCATTTAAAAATTCTGTTATTGCTGAACCTGTACTACGCCCCTTTCTAAAACCAAAGTGATGGTCATCAAATACAGTAGTACGCGGGGTTTGGTTCTGTGCTCATCCGCGGATACTGAAAACCGCTGATAGTAGCGAACGCTTTATTTTCTAATACAATATGAAATATGAAGCAAAGTTAAAACAATGAAACAAGAAAAAATAAGTTATAATATTTATTTAAAATAAATAAACAATAAATAAATAAATATTCTTGTGCTATGGCACAAATAGAATTTAAGTTTAATAAATATATAAGTTCATACATATGTACATATAGTACATATTTACATACACAACAAGAAAATATACAACAAGAAAAACTTTATCATCGTGAGCTACATATTCATTCATCTTCCTCCAAGTCCAAGTTAGCAGTCGATTGTTTACTTAGATCCGAAGCAAACGATGTTGATGGCTGTGCATTATCGATAGTTTTGTCGACTTTTTCAAAGAACATTGTTATTGGTAGTTGTCGTTTTTGTCTTTTCATTTCAATAAACAAATCATCCAAAGGTTTCAAGGCGTCTCTTATAGTGCGAGTAATTTTTATACTGCGTTCCATTATTGGATCATATTCTACTATCTGTTCTTTTAATTTTTGAGCAGTTCGAAATATCGCTGAAAATTTTTCAAGCGTCCATGCTGGCGGTTCTTGTCGACCCTCATCCTCATCATCACTCGCTTCTGGAGAAGATTTCACAAGGTCTACCAATTCCTCGTTGGTGAATACTTGATCCTCTTCGTTTATGTAATCACTGAGTTCCTCTTTGGTTATATCGTTAAATCTTTCTCCATCTATTTTCTGCGCTATGTTAAATATCATTGTTAGATGTGAATTAATATCATGTGTGTCTTCAGAACTAAGAACGATGTCATTCCACAGATTTTTCCAACATGCTATTATCGTTTCTGACTTTAATTCCTCCATCGCTCCTTTGATAAATAGAATTGCGTCAGCAATTGTAAATGACTTCCAGCATTCCATGAGCCCGATATCAGAGCATTCGTTAGCCATTGTATACAGCATTTCGAAAACCTGTCGAATATATATGGCTTTAAAGCATCTAATGACACCTTGATCATGGGGCTGAAGCAATGAGGTCGTGTTAGGTGGTAAGAAAACCACTTCAAAATTTTTATTTTCTGTGCCTAGTGATACAGGATGCCCAGGAGCATTGTCTAGTATCAGCAGCACTTTAAATGGTAATTCTTCAATAAAGCATTGATGAAACCATTGTGTAAATAGAACAGCCGTAACCCACGCCTTTCTTTTATCTTTGTATTTAAGAGCACGTGAATTCTGTGATCGGTAAACAAGTCCAGGTTTAATCATATGACCAGCTGCATTTGTACAAAATATCAAGGTAAGTCTATCCTTAATTGCTTTAAAGGCTGGTGCACTCTTTGCAGTCTTATGAATATAAGTCCGTTGAGGCATTTTTTTCCACATAAGACCAGTCTCATCGCAGTTAAAAACTTGCTTAGGATGATAATTCTTTTCTGCAATCATTTGTTTAAATTTTTCTGGAAACAGGGCAGCAGCTACATGATCAGCCGACGCAGATTCCCCTGTCATTTTTATATTTTTTAGATTAAACCGAGTTTTAAATCTATGGAGCCACCCCCTATTTGCTGTGAATGATTTTCCTTCCTCTTCAGTATAATCTTGAGTCTGCATATTTTCATATAAAACCAACGCATTTGGTTGTAGCACTTTGCCATCGATAGGAATATGTTTTCTTGTCATATCTTCCACCCATAAATTTAAGGCATTTTCTACCTTAAGTAACACTTTATTACGTATTGTGGTTGCAACTTTTGCAGTTTGGGGTGCACTAGAAAACCTAGCTCGAATCTTATCTTTGTTTTTTAACACTTCCCGTATAGAAGATTTGTTTTTATTGTATATTTGAGCAACTGGTGCAATAGATTTTTTTTCTATTTCAATCATATTAATGATTTTTATTTTTTCACTAATAGTGAGCATTTCACGTTTTCTTTTTGGTTTAGAAGCCATTTTAAAATGATTTTCATATTTACTTTATTTAAAAACTATTGCTAGCACTGTCTTGTCTGACAATTCGAATAGTACTAAACTCAAAGTTAACAGGAGCGTTTATATGTACAAGTAAAAGCGAGTGGCACCTTAAGCACGTTCCAACTTGTTTAACTTATCATAAGAGAGCGCCGAATTCAGGGGATGACTCATATATACGACGATATATCGACAAATGCTTTTATAACTTTTAATAAGGCTGGAATGTCTATTTGTTTCTGTATTTATAATAATAATAATAATAATTCCATTTATTGACAATAGCAATACAAGCCTATATATTACTATATGCATTGTCAAAAAGACTATATCACCCGACGGTGTTCTTCCTATAGCATTGGTCATGGGTGTGATCCTCAGTTAATGGGCCAGTCGTAGTTATTGATATAACGCATTTTCTGCTCATCATAGGTAAATCGCGGATGACTGAAACCGCGGATACGGAGTCAGCGGATAACGGGGTACTACTGTACCTGTACTGCAAATAGCTTTTCTAACACTTTAACAAATACACTTAAAAGGGAAATCGGTCTATAATTAATTCTTTTGTACTACCTTTTTTAAACAATGGTATAATTTTTGCCGTTTTTAACTGTGCTGGGAAAACTCCTTCCATAAACGACTTATTAATTATGATATGTAATGGCAAGATAATTTCATCGATAGGTTGTCTAAGAAGATTTGAACTTTTATTATCATAGCCTGCAGAAAATTTATTTTTAGGCTTACTTAACTGTTCATTAAGAATATATACAATCACATATCATTTTTTCTTGGTAAAAAAGGCTTTTACACTAGTTTCATGAAAACATACACAAATTGGTACACCTTGAAACTATTTTGCCAGCATTTCATAATTATCAACTTTTAATTTTATATAGCGTATCTCTTTGTCCATTCTATTTTATAGGATTTCACAACGGAATTACCAATATTTGAATTGCTTATATCGAAACGTGTGATTTACGAAATTCCTGTATATAGGTATTCTTTTATTATTTACTTTTTAATTGATCGCGCTTCTATTATGCACCGTGCACACGTAAAATGTGTCACAGAGAATACAATTAACCCATTTTTTTTCCGTATTACACAAGAACCTAAGTGGTTCGATAAAGGAATAGTCGTAAACAAAAGCGAATACGCGATAATTGTTGAAGTACGTACATATACGGCACGGAATCGCTTTGTATGTATATGTACTCTCTTCTATTTAAAGGTATTTTCCTATGATTACTTTCATTATCATTCGTCGTGTATGTTCAGTGTACCCTTGTTCTACTTGGGACGTCTATTTGTAGCTATTAGGAAATGTATTATTCATAATTACCGTACGCCAAGCCGTAATATGGATTCCAGGAACACGTAATTGATGCACCTAAACTAAAATGTCGTATAAACTGGGGTATTAACCTGTTGTTTTGTATTGAATATTTCGCACAGACGTAAGCATTCACAATAATAATTACTACCTAGTGACGATTTGCACATGTGATCATTCAATAAATTATTCTCTTCCCTAAATACATATTTGCTGATATACATCAAAGAGAAGTTGTCTTGGTGATAATATTGTTTGTACTAGTAAGTATCGTTAAACGAATTCGCATTCGGAAATAATGAATGAATTGCTAGCTCACATTCTAATCGGATAGAATCGAATCGGAATATACGAGTACATGAGATTAGCGGCATGTGCTGTTGAAATCGAAGTACATCATCCACGGAAGTTTGGCCAAAAGGAGAAAGTTTTGCCAACACCTACCTTAATCTAACAAGTTTTATTGCATTTAATTTATATATTCATCTAAAACACATCTGTGACTTAAATAAACAAAGTATCAGGTACACAAAAGCTAATTAAATATTTTATGACCCGCAACACAAAACCGCATTTGCACCGGATTATTTTAACCTGTTTATTAGAGACGTCTTATCGGCCTTATCGTTTGGGAATAAGCAGATGTAAAGATTTTATGGCATCTCTATATGGTCTCTCTCTTAGGGCCTCATCCGTACCTCGCTTACAAGGGAACACCGGCAACTGTCAAATTCCGATTTCTATGAAACTACATTCTGAAAGAGTACCCTGGTAGCAGCACTACGCGTTCGCCTAATTTAGGGGTAAAGTCCCCTCCAAAGTTTGTGCGATTTTTCAATTTTTGAGACTATCTCCGAAATCATAATCGATATTAAAAAACATTTTTAACATTATTTGCAGCAGATTACATGATCCCATGACGTAAACTATCTTTGGAAGAACCTAATAATGGGGGCGGAGTAGCCCATACCTCCCATTGTTTAAATAATTTTTTATTTGTTTTTCATTCTCAAAAAAAGCTTTTACGTAGAAAACGATGGTGTACAAGAAATGCAGAGTATTAATAATAATAATAATGATTATTATAATAAAATAACAATAAACATTCAACATCGAATAACAAAGAATTATATATCAGATGTATTTACTAAATAAGTTCAGGTATATTTCATATACTGGGAGAAAAGTTGCGATCTGTGAATTACCTTCTGGGCGACTGGAAATGGGAGGGACTTCAGCTGTAGGCGTACCTACGCACAAGGTCACACCACAAATTTGTTAACGTTCGGCGAATCATCGGATCACACTGGAAGTAAGATGAGCGAGATATTCTCTTTCTCCTTAGAGCTCACTCTAATATCGCTATTGATAGTATAAACAACAAATTAATAACCAATTATCTAAGTGAGCTATTGTAAACATGATTTACGAAGTTTGGAAAACTAATATTAAATCCAATATTACATTTGCATTAGTGAAAAGGGAAATAATAAGACAATACTCATTTGGCATCTAAAAAGCGCAAATGTTGGAGTTTATACGAACACAATTCCCCTTTGCTAATAAAAAATGGAACCTATTTCCGGATATAAAAATAAAAGTACTGATTCTGCCTCAATAAAGTGACCGGACGCTTAAAGAAAAAACTCATTCGTATAGGTAAACAATATACCATATACCACAATAAAGATAGTTGTTATGTCTCTGTATGTGATAAAACAACACATTTTGTTTAGTCATTTTTAAAACATTGTGGAGTAAAGTCGAAAATGGAAGGCAAACCTAAAGAAACTATACGCTTGAACTTCGGAAATTAATAGTTTAAAGAGGGTAAATCAATAATAAAAATTAGTGAAATAGTTAAAAGAAGTCGCTGAACCGTCTATAACATAATATAAAAAATTAAATATGACGGTAGATTAAAAAATAAAACAAGATGTGGGCGGCCGTCACTCCTGACTGAAAAAGATAAAAGAATAATCATAAGAAAAATTAAACAAAACCCTAAACTTAGTGCTCCAAAGATTGCAACTGATTTGGAAATAGGCACAGGAACTATAGTTAATCCTGAAACTGTAAGAAATGTATTACGTGATGCCAATAATCATGGCAGAAGTGCTCACAGAAAAAGTTAGGAAGAAAATTTAATGTTTTTGGTAGCGACGGGCGCGTTACGGTTTGGAGAAAAACAAACGAAGAAATGAAAATAGAAAATCTTGTTCCTACGGTCAAACACGGAGGTGGATCGTTGATGGTATGGGGCTGTATGTCAGCTGCTGGTGTTGGAGATCTAGTAATTATCGACGAGATTGTGAATCAGTTTGCCTCTTTGGATATTTTAAAAACTCATTTAAAGTCAAGCGCGGAGAAAATGGGAATTTTAGACACATTTTGGTTTTATCAAGACAACGACCCTAACCTAACACAAGAAAACTTACAAATGGAGACGAAATACTATATACTATAAAATAGTATAAATATAATTTTTACCGGTGTGAACTTGGCAAGCAACTTGATTAGCAGAGCTCGGTAGACCGTACGGGAACGCTCCCTTGCTAGCATAGCCGCCCGTTCATTCTTATATGCAGGGATTGCGAGTTTAATTAGTCGTTCGATGACCGCTTACGTCCCAACACGGCAGAAAGAGAGTCTGCGCTCCACCTAGAAAGCACCACTTACGCCCCAACTCGCCAGACCAGCCAACCCGCACCACTCCGCTAACTTCCGTCTACAGCTGTGACTGGTTTGGGATCGTTGGTGCACCCTGTATATATTTTTTGTTTTTAATATTTACCTCTCACTTGTAAAAAGACTCGACGCTTCGCGTCTCGCAGTCGTTTATGTGTGTAATTGGTTTGGGATCGTTGGTACATCCTGTATATTTATTTTTCTTAATTAAAAACTACACTGTATATATTTTAATAGTTAGACGTCGAAATTTTCCCTCTGCATATTCATTTTTCTTAATTAAAAAGTAACACACTATATATTTTAATAATTAGACGTCCAAATGACTCTGTTTATTCATTCTTTTTAATTAAAAATTACACACTATATATTTAAATAATTAAACGTGAAAATTGCCACCCTGTATCTAGCGGTACAGTGAAAGTGACATATGCAAGTTTGACAAAATTGTAAGAATATATAAATTTTATATAGTGGTAACCTTTATCTAACCACTACTGTATATATAAAATTGTATCCCGAATACAACTGACAAACACCAATTTGGTACATCTCTGTTATTTCTCAATATTTGAATGAATTATTTTTTTATTTTCTAACTCTATCTTTAAAAAACTCGAATCATATACAGAAAATACAAAAAGATTATTTTTTAAATGACTTTCACTTTTAAAAAGACTCGACGCTCCGCGTCTCGCGCTGGTGAACTCGACGCTACGCGTCTCGTTGAAATAGATATGTAATTTCTTAATTTTTGAATTGCTTGAATTGTCACGCTGTATATTTTTCTTAATTAAAAATTACATACACTGTATATATTTTAAAAATTAAACGTGGAAATTATCAAAAAATAAATTCGTATATGTAGTACTTTTAATGAGCAATATATCGCACGCATATATATAAAATTTTATCCCGAATACAACTCACAAACCCTCAATTTGGAATATCTCTGTTATTTCGTAATTTTTGAATTAATTTTGCTTCTTTTCGAAACTTACTTAAAAAAACTCGAATCATACGCAGAAAATACATCGAGATTGTAATAAAATAAAAAAAAAACTATTTAAAAAAAGCGCTAGCTTAGGATTCGTCGTTAGGCCCGTTACCGGTCTATAGCCGAAATACCAGAGCTTATACTAGTCGACCAGCATCCCCGATAAAATCTCTGACTCTGAGAGTCGCCTGATGCTATTTCTGACATTGGTCGAGCACCCGGGTGACTCTGAATGAGCGAATTTTACCGAAGAAAATGAGACATTTTGACGGTAGAAATTCTGAATCTGACAGTTCCCGTTGGGCATAGGCGTGAAATTTCCAGGGGTTCCGACACGCATCTTACGTGGCACCCCTTTTGGATGTCACTTAGTGTATTTAATAGATAATCGGGCCCGTTTAACCGGCCTATTAATTAGTCGTTCGATGACCAGTTACGCCCAATCTCGACAGAAAGCAGAAAGTCTGCTCTCCATCTGAAACGCACCGCTTACGCCCCAACACGGTAGACCGACTAAACCGCACCACTCTCCGCTAACCCCCGTCTACAGCTGTAACTGGTTTGGGATCGTCGGTACACCCTGTATATTCCTTTTTCTCAATTCTTGCCTCTTGTAAAAAGACTCCACGCTTCGCGTCTCGCAGTCGTTTATTTGCGTGATTGGTTTGGGATCGTCGGTACACCCTGTATATTCCTTTTTCTTAATTTGGACCGGCTAAACCGTAGCACTCTCCGGTTATTTTTTGTTATGAACATTGAAATGCTTATGATTATAAAAAAAATAATGATTATAGTAGTAATGATGTTTTTATAAATATGGAAAGCTGTCTTCCTTTAAAAAAAAATGTTTACGTAATCGCCTGTGTTACTTACTTGAAGAGTCGTGAATCAACGATCCATTTCTTTTTTTCCCCTTTTTGGTCTTTCGTTTCTATTGATTTTTTTTATTCTCCATATCGTTCGTGCATGTGTGACGGTATTCGATAATTTCAGTCTATTAAAAAGTAAAAAATTATATAATCGATTAACTATACTTAAATGTTGATAGGATACTATATATTTACATAACCACGTTCGAAAGCGTCATCTCCGCTATGATTTCTAAAAGTTATGTTGTTTTTTTTCTTTTTTTTTTTTGGGGGGAGGGGAAAAACCTTCAAAAGACATTGTGGCCATGTTCACAGAGTGCCGGATTTTTACCGACTAAAAAACCCTTCTCTAAATGTTATCACCTAGAGATTAAAAATAGAGAAAACCGAATTACCACCATATACGACTTTAACTATTATAAAATCTCGTTGTACAATGAATTGCTGTTCACCAACAGCTTACCATGATTCGTCGTGTCGCTGACATACACGAATACCTGGTCGAACCTCCTCGCACGCCAGAAGGCCCGTGCTGAAAGACGGGGTTCATCAGACAGATGCTTACGCCGTCGAATGTCTGCCCCTGGGCTTTGTAGGTGGTCAGGGCGTACGCTGGTCTCAGAGGAAACTGGCGTCTGCGAAGGACGAAAGGTAACGTGGGGTCGCCTTCCGACGTGAAGTCGACTCTGGGGCGAACACGCGTTCACCGGTGAGTCGTCCATCGCCTCCGATTCGTTCCGTGTCGATGTAGTGTTCGCAGAGAATTCGAATCAATGGTCGGGTGCCGTTGCAGAGACCGGCCCGGACGTTAAGATTCTTGAGGAGCATCACGACAATGCCCTCTCTCAACCGCAGTTAGTTGAGAGGGAATCCAGACGGATTGAGATTGTAGAGGTGCTCCGGCGTAAAGTTATCCGCTTCACTCTATAACTCGGCCACGATCGCCGCGCGGAATCTCCGGCGCCTCCAAAGTGCGGTTGCCGAGTTAATCGTGCCAAGACGTGAACTCGGTCTCCTCCGGCTCCACCCTCATGTTGATGTGCAGCTGCAACTCCTCGAAGAGGGTCCAGTGCGGACTGGACTTGACGCAAGCTTGCACGACGGTGGTCCTGTCACTCCGTATCACGATCGGCAAGCACTGTTTGAAATAGCCGCCCACCATGACGCATTTGCCGCCGAACGGTCTGTCGTCGGTGCAGAGGAAGCGAAGACTTTTCTCTAGCACGTCGAACGCGATTTGGCTCGTCATGCTCACCTCGTCGAAGATGAGTAGCTTGGCCTCCCTGATGGCGGTTGCCTCGTCCGACTGCGATCGGATCGCCGACGTGGCGTTCTCCACGATGCGAAGCGGCAATCTAAAAGTGCTGTGCAGGGTTTTATCTTGCTTGAGGAGCGCCGCCGCCAATCCTCTCCAGGCGACGGCCAGCACTCCGACGGTGCGAGCGTTCAAGCAGGTAATGATGATATTGTAGAGAACCGCACCCGCAGCACTGCTCAGAAAGAATAATCTCCTCTGCACCCTGTCGTCATCTACGACCGCCATAATCGCGTCGTAGACAGCACGCTGATTGCCTTGAGATGCTCTAGCATGTTCTCGCCTTGACGGCGCTCCGCGTCTACGTCGATTCGGTCTCGTCCTTCGTCCGTACTAGTACACACCTCTACATTGATGTGCGTCTTGTACTTAAGTAATAGGTATGGATTATACGGCACGACGAACTCGTTGTCCACGTGATGAACGTTGTGATTACGCTGTATCTCAATTATCCTGCCGTTCCTCCTTCGGCGAAGGTTGACGTGGCCGTTCATAATGGTGGTCTTGTTGCACCAGGACTTTGGGAACCGTTTCGTGCATCTGCCGTCCTCCATACAGATTCTACGTGAGTTGTAAGCCCCGCACGGTCCGTGGATCATATGAGCTCCTACCAGGTCGAACAACTGTCTATCGGTCTCGGGATAGGGTAGCTACCCGGTTACCAGCTCTGCGTTGATCGGTTTGTCCTCGTTCCTTAGTGTAATGAGGATATGGGCGTGAGGAAGGCCGCGCTTTTGAAATTCAATAACGCAAAGTAGGGCGATGGGTACGCCCATTACCTGGCGAAAGGTAAGGTCCTCCATCAATTGCCCCAGTTTCTTCTGGAAGACGTGACAGATCAGCATCAGATGGTTTGAGGATTCGTCGTTGAGAGGTATGTTCTCGACGATCTCCGGCCATCTCGAATTACATGTCATCGTTACGAACACCGACGGATATCCGACGACGTTAACGACGGCCATCGCGTCTTGGTAACGTTGCATCTGGCTTCTGGGAACCAGATTGTACGTCGACGGGAGGACGACGATCCTCTCGACTGCTGCGTTTCGGTCCGCCGCCGCGGTCCGTACGTAGTCGGTCAGGCCTTGACATTCCTCCGCGCGCATCTGGTCCTGATGCGTACGGATGTAGGACATTCGGTTGGCTTCCAGCTTTAAATACGCACACACGGTGTATTTCTGCGTCAGCTTACCGGCTAACCTGAGGACATTAAAGGCGTTCGCGCCTTCGCCGAGATAATGTGCCAAACGGTAAGCGTAATACTGTCGTATGCTGACTCGTCCTGCGACGACCCGAGCGATTGCGGGCGAACGCAAGGTCCGATCTTCAACGTAATTCGCTGGTGAGAAATAACAGCGGAAAGCTGAGTGACAACAACTCCCCCACATCCCAAGGTGGACTGAAGATAATAAGTCATCCGATTGCTTTGCCGTGTACCCAAAAACAAGTACAGGGGTGACTTTCATGTACCTGTGTACTGTAGTGTCATCTTACAATTGGGGCGTAACATATCTGTGGAGTAAATGCTATTTAATAGATGACGGTGACTGTATGAAATGTTAATAAAAGTGTTGAATTAATTTAAAAAAGTTTAATAAATTATAAAGAATTATCTACAAGTTTCGTAGCAATATATCCCTATGTAGTTTTGTATAAACAAAAGGTAACCGCATTTTATCTGTTGACGATAGGTCGCGAATATTCGAAAAAGAAAATGTCGGATGTAATTTTATTCAATAAAAAAAAAAACGATAATTACGTAAATATGCAATATAGTTAGTTTTTTGTCTGTAGTTATTTGACGCATCTACGTCGATTTGACGCTTCATAGGCGACAAAAAAGTAAAAAATAAACAATAAAAGATGTTAAAGTTTAGAGCTGATTGCAACTTATCGGGAACAGGGGCAGCAGTCCGGTCCGAAGATGTCTGCGCAGCCTTACGCTATCCATCCGCCCATCGTCCTTTACGCGAAGTCAATTTCGTCTTTCTTAGCTTCGGCATGATGTCTATCGCAAAGTATGACTCCTATAATGAATTAGATTACATGCGCTGTGCGCAAAAACACATTCGTTAATACTTAAAAATGTGGAAGCTACCAACAGATGTCACTACAAGTATAAAACTACTAAAAAGAATACAAAATCTGAAACAGTATATACATATTTAGGGTTAGTACACGTGATACATTAATAATAGCAATACGAATTGTAGCCGTTCTGTTACTTTTAAAGAAGAGACAAATAAGAATACCTGCTACCTCGATGCATGCCTAAACGCATGCGTATTATGATCGAAACATTCCACAAAAGCGACGAATATCTCACACTTTATGTAATATAGCAAATTGGAATCGATTTGTTTTTTTACAAATAATATAATTTGACTAAAATACAGATTATACAGAAATACAGGTTGTGAAATATAAATTAAATTTATAACAGGCTCCCACACCCACACAGAAGCAGTGTATATGCTGATCAGCTGATCGTATGTACAGCCGCGACACAATGAAAGTAACCGACTTGAATCAAAAATTCGGCAAATATACTATTATCGTTAGTATAGATAAAAACCCGGCTGAAGATCGAAATTCTTCTACGCGAAGCAGTCAGCTTACGTCGTAGCTTTTGGTTTGTATTAGCTATAGGAAAAGCATTCGCCGAATTTTTTCTTCAGGTCGGTAACTTACATTGCGTCGCAGCTGTATCTAGGGCTGCATTTGATTGAAGATAACTGTATAACATTCAGTTTATATGGTCTAGATTGACAGTGGTAAACAATTCAGTTCTATGATGTATTTTTAATGGAAATTGTAATTATAAGATTTCCAAACGCTGTTAACATTTCGTATATGCGTTTAACAGATAAATACAATAAGCAGTTATCAAGAATGAAGTGTTTGTGAGTTTTTGCAAGTAAAAGATATCTAACCTCCGTTATTTTTTGTTATAAACTAATATTTACACTTTTGCAAAAGCAAAGCTCAGAAAATGTAATCGGGCATACAGAGACCTGGCATCTGTATAATATGGTTTGCAGTTTATTGCTGTTGTTGAATAATCATCTGTGAATATTTAAATGCAAATAAGGATTGAGGAGTAGGTTCTGTCGTGTAGATCCTGTCAATGGAAAAACCTATTAAATAGTCTTGTGTTTATAATAAATGTGCAATTTATTACAATCTACAATTTATAATAAAAGTATTTAGTGAAATTAGTGGATGTGCTTTTTATATTTCAATGGGCTTTCGCATCTAACACGCGCAGTATCAAATCGAATTTATTTTTCAAAATGTTTTCGTAATTTTTATATTTGAAGTTCAGAATGTAATCCTAAGCATTTAGTGAGCGGAATAAGTTGAAATTTATAACTGGTAAGTGCGAAATTATAAAATATACTCAGTCATTTAGAAAAAACTTGATTTATTAACTGACAATAACAAATAAGACTTAATATGACATCGGAAATTAAAATCGTATGTTACGTTTGAAGTAAAAGTTTAATTTTTCCATATAAAGGGACACAGTTTCCTTGTCGTTGTGGGTTGTAGCAACGAAACACAGTAAAAATTTAGTGAAATAGATGGGACACGTCTAAATTTCCATCCGCCGTGGAAAGAAATCGCTGAAGGATGATGTTATAATTGATCTTGGTGCTGTTTCTAATAGTTAGTGCTAGTAAATGATGGCTGGGGTATTATTCTTTGTAAATTGTTCGTTTTTTGAACGACATCCTCCCCCATAAGCGGCTGTTCAGCTTAGTAGTGTAGATCTGACGTTCTGACAAATCGATTTAGGATTTATATCAGAACTGATCTAAAATAGGGGTTAATTTTAAAAATTGACGTACTAATAGCTATATATAGGTGTACTTACGGCTTTTGAAGTTTCAAAATAATCGAACTTCTATTGCGATAAATCTCTTCAAGCGTTTAACGCATTTAGGTTACGAATGACAGCTTGCCAGAAACGATGTTATATCTTCATAAATTATGTGTTTTCGGTAACCTGACAGATATTGGAAGCTTTCTGGGCCATTCTTAAAAAAAAAAATAGACCGATTTTAACCATTACAATGATCGTCAAGAGATGAGCGGTACCGTTTGACATGCCGCCATGTTACGTACGAATACCGCGGAATTTGACACAAAGCCACGCCGTTAAAATCCGCGAAAATTCTGCCATTTTTGCTACTTTTTTCAGTAGATTATGGTAAATGAAAGTCGCCCGAAGGTATTTCTGACATTGGTCGAGCAGTCACGTGACTTTAAATGACTCAATTTTTTAGAAGGAAATGAAACATTTTGACGATCGCATTGCCAAATCGCCGGCCATCTGCCCCGCATTGGCGTAAAATTTCGATCCAATTCTTATCAATTTTTCTCGTTCCAACGCCAAAGATTTAATGTTTTTTTCGATAGCCTATTCAGTGGAGACGTTTCGGCCTCCTCACGCCCTATTTTGAATGACGTCTATTCAGTGGTATTTTCCCACGACGTCACAACACTACTCTTCTATTCGAAGTTTTTCGAGAGACGTCCACGCTACTAATAGCGTACTTCTTTTGGGTGCACTTTAGTATTAGGAACTAGTAAGCTCCGGACCGTTCACCCAGCCAATTAAATACTCGTTTGATGACGGATTACGTCCCAAAACAGCGGACCGGCTAAACCGCACCACCCTCCACTAACCCTTGTACACACCTGTGGTTTGGGATCGTCGGTCCTGCCTCTCACCTGTAAAAAGACTCGACGCTTCGCGTCTCGCAGTCGTTGATTTGATAACGGATTACGACCCACCTCAGAAGACCCGCTAAACCCCTCCCACTTGTAAAAAAACTCGCAGTCGTTGGTTTGATCCCCATTACGACCCAGTTCAGCAGACCCCCTATACCGCACCACTCTCCGCTAACTCCCGTCTACACCTGTGATTGGTTTGGGATCGTCGGCACACCCTGTCTATTAATTTTTCTTAATTAGAAATTACACATACTGTATCATCATTATTTTCCGCTGTAACACTAAAACAAACGAAGAAAACACAAAATTCTTATCTCCTTTAGATATCCGTCAACTATCGATAATTTACATACTTGGTAACTGACGTCTTCGGAATAATGGTTATTACATTAATTATATGTTAATGTTTTACCATTTTTTCGACCACCTTTGTGCTTATTTCACACCAAATTCGTCGTGTTCAAGGTTTCGATGTTTTGATGTTCGGTGCACGACTACCTGCTGACATAACAAAACATATCGGCTAGAGGCATCCACGCTGCTAATAGCGTACTACTTTTGGAAGCCTTTTAGTATTGTTAATTCATTCAATATTCTTCACTTCTAGCAGATGATGCAACACTTGTGCCTGGTGTATTAAATGCCATTATCGCCGTCCATAAGGGCAACTGTTTGCATATTCTTAATAAATTATTGCCAAAATCAGGAGAATAATATGGATTTGGTCTCTCTCCGAATGTCATATATTTTTACTGTTTGTTTGTATTTCCCAGAGAAAATCATTAATAAGACTGCTATGGCTAGTCGCAAAAATCGGCGAAACTTCCTATTTGGCATAAATTTAAATGTCTGTATTTCCGGTATAAACGGCTACAAAGGATGCTCTTTCGAATGGCGTTAGCCGTTTTGCGATATCGCAAAAATTAGCAAAAATTTTTAAGTAAAGGTAATATACATCATTGTATCTTATTATAAATTAAAACAAGAAAGCCCGCGTTTCACCTGGAACGCATTCTATTGAAAATGTTCGTGCGCCTACCCCGCGATCCACCTTGGAACGCACCCTATTGAAAAAGTTGGTACGCTTAGCCCGCGATCCACCTTAGCCCGCACTCTCTATAGAAGGTTGAAAACCCTTTGAGTAGCTACTCGCTCTTTTATTGCGTATAATACATACGGAAATTTAGAATAGAGTTGCAATTTATTTATGTATCATCTGTATTTTTTTTATTTTTGTTTTCAATTTCAATTTTTTAATTTTCAATTTTTTTAAACGTGTCTTTCTTTGGAAAACTCTACGCTTTTGTTTTTTTTTTAATTTTCTTTTTGTTCCAACGCGTTTTACTTCAAAAAAGAGTCTCGCTGTCGTTACACTCGCTGCGCTTTGTAATTTCTTAATTTTTTAATTTTTCTTAATTTTTCGTGTTTTTTTTTTTATCAACTCTTCTCACTTATAAAAAGACGGGACGCTGCGCGTTTCGCTTTCGTTATACTAGACGCTACGTGCTCGTTGAATGAAATTGTAATTTTTTAATTTTGCTGGCTTTTTTTAAAGCAGTTTGTTTGTCCCGCTGTCGTTCGTCGCGCTAAAACATTTGTAATTTCTTAATTTTTGAATTTTTCTTAATTTTTCGTTTTTTTTAATTTTCTTTTTTTTTCAAACACCTCTCACTTGTAAAAAGCGTCGTTATCGTCGCTGTCGTTATACTCGACGCTACGCGTCTCGTTGAATGAAATTGTATTTTTTAATTTTGCTCTTTTTTTTTAAAGCAGTTTGGCTTTGGAAAACTCCTCGTTGGAAATATATTTAATTTTCTAATCTTTCTTAATTTTTTAATTTTTTTTTTAAATGCCTGTCACTTTAAAAAAAGACTCCTTCGTCATAGAATATCTTTCACGAAATCACTCCATTTATCACCATATTTATCGAAATGTTTTGTTACAGTGTCAGATGCCGAGTACAAAAGAGTGTGTGAAGCATTTAAGCGTTTGTCTGGTGGTGGGAACCTGCTGAACAAACAGACGTTCATACAGAATGTCCTAGGCGATGGAGTGCCGTCGAATATCGCCGAGGCCCTATACACCGCGTGCGGTGGCGGACCAAGGGGCATAGGACTCAGGGACCTCATCTGCGGATTAGTGTTGTTGACGAAGGGCACTTCGGAGGAAAAAATAAAGTAAGTTACAAATTGCATAGTTAGAATTTGTTTTTGTCGTACTGTTTCGGTAATGCTTTTTCGAGGCGTTCTATCGATGCCTTTAGGCCAAGTATTCCGACTTTCTCGCCGCTATTTTTCTCTACTAGCATTCGTCGAATTATCGCTTCAGTTCGGTAACTCTTATCGTATATCGCGACTGAACGTACTAAACTTACCATCAACTACATTAAATCTTACGACACCACTCGATGTAAACGTGAAACTGCCTGAACCTACTGCCGTCTCTCTGATATCGTCTTGTGATAGCAAGAGATAGCAATTGTTTTAAAGAAGGACATCCATGAACAGAGCCATGTCGAGAAGGGCCGGGGTGATGCCTGTGCAGAAAAAAAAGTCCAACTGAAGAGGGAGTGAAAACTTACACCTTAACTTCGGACGAAGTCGAACAGCGCGCTGCCGAACGCGTTCCTTGTCCTTTAACCCCAGAGGGGGTGGAGACACACCCTGCAGGTGTACCTCAAATGGTAGATCTCTTTTTGCGACTTGGAGATCTTCACAAGACTAGGGGCATGGAAGCTTTGCCCCTAGTGCGTCTCATCCGGGTCACGTTTTGAGGCGAAAAACCCTGAGATTCGACATTCTGGACTATATAATAATAGGTGTTTATTGGCACCAGAGAGTTTACAAACAGTTCTTTTACAGAGCATAACAAAACTATGCTAAGTACACACATACATACATACACACACACAAGTAACTCCTAATGACATGTGCAAGCCATACACAGGAGACAAAGTCTCAATTGTTCACTCCCCGACGCCAAACGGTTCGAATAAGTCGCTGATTTATTCGAAGCAACTGGTCTACCTCTCAAACCTTCCCGAAAAAAGAAAAGAAAAAAAAAACGCTATCAGAACCAGAACTAACCACAGTACCAATCAATTATACAGTAATAACAAATATGAGGGTATCTATATGCATGCCAGAATTAATTATAACCATATGATTCACAATAATATTGAGGTAGCCGACAGGCGAAGGACATCGGATGCAACGAACGCAGATCAGGAGGAGTACCATTATACAATCGCGCGATATTGTAAGAGAATGACCTTTTGAATATCTCCAGGTGGTGCCGGGGCGGTGTAAGCCGTCCCCTAAATCTAATGTTGACTGCATGGACATCCGCTCTGAAAGTAATCTTTCGATAGAGATAGCTGGGTTTTTTGTAAACAATAATTCTAAAATAAAGTTCCAAGAAAATCAGCCCTGCGAGACATGTTTAACCACTTAGCTAATTTAAAAGTATGCGAAATATGGTCATAGCGACGAAGGCCATATATAAAACGCAGGCACGCGTTCTGCACTCTCTGTACCCTTAATCTATCAGAACTGTCAAGACAAGGAAAATATACATTAATACAAAAGTTAAAATGCGACTACACCAGTGTCTCACACAACAACATATCATCCAGGGAAAACTTTACGGGAATGCCCCTTATCACCACATTCAGCAGCTTCTCGGAAGGAAGCTGGAAGGTGTGGTAGGGCAAGGATCACCCTTCCAGGAGTTTGATGGTTCATCGGAAATCGTCCACAGTAGACGGGAGGAAGCGGATCCCTTCCTTGGTATTTTGGGCCTCAAGAAAATTAATTCGTTTCTCTCGGCCGTCAGGGTTGTCAACCTGTTCCACGTTGATTATCCCTTAGGATAATCGGCGGTGGCTTCTCAGTAGCGACGGCCGGGGTAGCGGCGTCACCAGAGACGGCAGCTGGCACGTGAGGCGCTCTGGCTGCGGGTGCCTTGAATCTGCGGGCGGGAGAGGAAGGGGACGTCTGACTGGCTGCGGGCGAGGCCGCTTTACTGCCAGATGTCTTTGGGATAGCACCCGAGGAAACAGCATCGATGTTTCTAGCCGATTGAGTGCCCGAGTTCGGCCTCGATGCGGCTGGAACCTTGGAACCATCGTATAATAAGACACGTATGGCCAAATCGGGGAACAAAAATGAATCTTGGTACGCACACGCAATGACGTCACAATCCTTTTCATAAATCTTCATCGCCCATCCTTGTTCTTCATCGCCCATCCTTGTTTTTAATGTAGGGCTATTGCGCTGTCGTGACGTAATTGCGTGATGTTTACTAGGCATGCGCTGCGCATTGCCATACGTGTCTTATTATACGATGCTTGGCACGTTTCGCTGGCTTCGGCACAGTCAGCGTAAATTGTTCCGCCCTCGGGGCTCTTTTAGCGGGCGGTGCTACAGGGATCTTTGAAGATCCCTTGTCAGCAGCCCGCTGCGCTTTGGCTGGAGCCTTGCGCCTTTTGGTTAATAAGAAGTATTTGCATCAGCGGTAGTGGTCAATTAGGTCGTATCTGTAAATGAAACAGGTGCAACGCCATCTACCCGTGAAGGTCAGAAATAGTAAAGCTATCAAGCATTAGTGGAGTATAGGCACAGCCATCGACCACCAGAGCGCACCATGCACATTAAATGTGTAAAATAATTAACTACTACCACATGCGGCAATCATATTGTTTAGCATTTTGACCAGATTAATAGAGATAACTACAAGAATATGAAAACAAGCAATCTTAAGTAATAGTTATTTACGTATAAAAGCTGGAAAGTGATGTTTTATCGAACGAGTTTGGAGATTACGAGCCGAGCCGAGCAATCAAAGGAATTCGATAAATACACTTTTCAGTCGTGGTATTGTTTGCGACTACCACACTAAAATCAGTGTACTTGCATTTGTAGTCTTCATAATTCAGAATACTCATATTTGAATGAGAGATTGTTTGACACCTATTTTGACAACCGAGCTAACTTCAGAGTCTTTACAGACGAGTACGGTAAAGTAACGGGAGTGACTCGTTGGTACCGTCCATGGACGGTAAAGTAACGCAGGTGACGCGTCGACAGTTCAATTCATAGCAATTCATATACAGTAAAATCTGTATTGACGCTCACCTGACTAAAGCAACCTCCTGAGGTAACGAACAGCTTCGGAGTTTCCAGAACCGACTACAAGGAAATTCCCATATACGAATAACCGTTATTGACGGCCATCCTTATAAAACGACCTCGGCCAAACAAAACCACATTTTTACGGCCTATCTTCATAGAAATTTACCTGCCGATAGCGGCTGGACCATTTATGATGTAAATTTATCGATGGAATTGCCCAATATTATTTCGTATTTGTGCGAACTGTAGTTGTAGTAGTGGCATTAACTAATTAATTTCAATATAACTTAAAAAATAGTAATTTCGTATGCGCAGTTTCACCAATTTACTTCTTCATCGCATAATTCGGACAGAAAAAGATAAATTGTTTTATAACCGATGTGTATTTGACGCTTCCATCTCGAAATTAGCGATGGCAATTCGTTACGTTACTGGAACCCCGTTATTGTTGCGGCTGATTAAATAATAAGGCTAAATTTGTTAATTTATTGTACAGTTGTGTGTTAATAGCGACTTCCCAGTAAGTATGTAACATAATGTTGGCTGTGTGTACAGAGTCTGCCGAATCAACGAAGCAACTTAATTTGGAAGTTTTATTTGCATAAATTACATTTGATAAAGGCAATAACCGAGTGAGAGCACTCCAAAATATGTACCTATATAGGTAATCGATGATTAGATATCTCATGTTTTATATAGTTTATCTAAATCTAAAGTCGAACAATACAATTAATCAGATATTTCAAGGTGTCGCTATTTACAAGTTCAAAAAAATTTAATTAATACTAGGATAGATGTGAATACTCGTATCAACCTTCTTCTTTGTGTAACGGTTTTAATTCCCTTCTTAATTAATCAAAACTTTTATTTTTTTAGAACGGATAGTATTGCTGCACTATTCGAATAAAATGAAACAAATTCGAATCAATTTTTATAAATGACTCGAGTTCTTTTTCCTTAACGAATTTAAAACGCTCGTTGAGACGTGAGGAGGCAAATGTAAATGAAGTAGAGCAGGTAAAATAGAATGGGAATGGACGTCAAAATACGAAAAGGAGAACAACAAAAAATTTCACGTAGAATAATCGAAAAATATTAGTAAAATAGTAAGAAAGTGGATCGTTACAGGCCTGACTTTACCGCTGAGGAGTTGACTGATAAATAAAGGACGACGATTTGTTTAATCCAACAAATTAGCCTAAACGGTATCCGAGTACAGTTTTTTCGGAGCAAAAGTAGAAAGTTTATGTATAGAGGGTAAGGGAAAAACACAGACACATGGAACAATGAAAGAAAAAACCAAAATGAAGAATATAGGAAACATTAAAGAGTTCAAAATTTTTAATCACAACATACAAGGCATTTCGTGTAAAATAGATCTATACGATTAGCTTTACAAGAAAAAGAAATTGTTTTTGCATGTTTCACGGAACATTTTCTAATTGGGGAAAAATTAAAGGCAATAAAGATGGAGCCGTATAATATCATTAGCTGTCACACCAGAACAAATCGTATACATGGGAGAGCAATGATAATGGTAAAGGATACTATCAGTGCACAGGAGAGAGAAGATATCGTAGCTTTATCCTTAGACAAAGTGATAGAAATTGCAGCCGTGGAGATAAAGAAGAGCAAATCTCTGGTCATTGAAATATGCAGACCACCCTCTAGAAATTTTGAGCAAAATGGATGAACTGCTGCTGCTACTGAATGAGAGATATACTTACCACAATATATTTATTGAAGGATACTCTCTATACAGACACTAAAGCGACACGAGAAATGATCAACTTGCGAAATTGCTTAAATTTCCATAAATGTTTTGAAGAATCATCAAGAATTACACTAACAACTAGCACGCTCATAGACAATATCTCTACGAATGTCAACTTAGTGATGTACTTAACCGAAACAGTAAATCTTCATCTCTGGGATCATATGGCTCAAATCTTATCCTGTAGCAACATTCGGCAGACAAGTCCCGTAAAAAGCAGGTGATTAGAAATATCAACGAACACAATATCTGCAAATTTAGTATAAAACTAAAAACAGAACTACGTTGACCGCCATCAACTTACGACGCTGTAAGGTCATATAGTGTCACCCTTGGAGGTGCTTCAAAGGGAGCAAATACACGAAGCAGGATCTTTTGTCTTCTATCCAATAACACCTGAGGAAATACAGAAAATAATACAGCAGCTAAAAACGAAGCACAGGTTAGATGTTTACAATGTGTCAGTATACCTCCTGCAGAAAATTAAGTTCATTATAAGTGTCCCACTTGCAGACATTTTCTACAGAAGTGTAGCAGAAGGAGTATTTTCAAGCCAACTGAAAGTGGCGAAAGTAATTCCAGTACATAAACAGGGGAACAATAGCGTTTGTGAAAACTAGAGACCGATCAGCGATTTGCGATGAAGAATACGAGCATCGCAAGGGACGCTCGGTGACGACAAGTATTTCGGAAGTCAACAACTTCATCCAGGCTGCCTTTGAAAATAACGTTTACGCTGAAATAAATCTGCTCGATCTCAGTAAGGCCTTTGATTCCGTTGATCGATTCTCCCGATCCAATGGTTTTTCATAAGTGTTATTTAGAATTTCTCGAACACTTCTGATTAAGTGAGCATGACAGCAATAAGTTCTGCTGAATACTCAAATTAATGTCAACAAGTTTGATAAAATATTTTGAAAAAAATTTAAATAATCGATTTAGCATTTGTGTAGGTCCAAGGAGATTATTGCCAAGAACATCTGTACAGACATTTATGCTAAAATTTTTCTGATGTTTCTTCCCTTTTATGATATGAGGATTATCACCGACATAAGAGTAATAATGTCCATGCATATTAAAAATCCTGTTTCAAAATGGCTGCGTCACAAAACAAACTATGTGAAAAAATTATTGGTTTTGAACTTTTTTGTTTTGTTTAGCAACCAATTAGAAAATTCAAAACCGGCGACAAAATCGGCATCATGTCTCGCCTGAACTTACTACTTACTACTAGGTTTTCTCTATGCAAAAGACTATGAAAGGTCGCACAATTTCCAACAAAATATTCTCCCCCCCCCCCCCCCCCCCCCCTAACCTAAAGTCTAGAGGCAGTCATCGAGTGCAGTGCGGTTATGATAACTCGCTTAAAAATAATCATTATAAATATTTATAGACCCCATTGGGGGATATTGATGAATATTTTAATAGGCTGGAAGCCATCCTCCTTGAAACCTATAGAAGTAAACACAAAATGCTAGTTAGTGGAAATTTCAATATCGATCTAGCAGTTGATTCGAAAAATGCTAACAGACTTAAAGATAGTTTCAAATCATACAATTTACATCAATCTATAAACACTCCTACAAGAATTACGGACACTAATTGGTCGATACTTGACAACATCTTTCTAAATATAAAGCAGTATGACTCAGAAGTGATAACATCTGCCTTATCTGACCACACCGCTCAAAGAGTAAGCTTTTCTGTTACGAGTCTTTACACCAGCAAGAGCTCTGGAAAAAATGGCAAAGAGACTTTTTTCGAAAAGCTCTTTGGAAACTATAAAAAATGAATTGGGTAATGAGACTTGGAATGAGGTCTTGAACACACAGATAATGTAAACGCGAGCTTTTCGAACTTTAAAGAAGAATTATTGAAAGAACACTATTAAAAAGATAATACATTTCGATAACTCATTGAAAAAAAAAATGGCTTACGGAACACATAAAAATGTTAACAGGCATAAAACGACAGTTGTACGAAGCACTAACGAAAGGCAGAATACCCCAGAAGGTTTATAAACGATTTTGTGAACACCTAAGCCAAGAAATCAGTGAATCAAAAAAAAGAACGTATTCTGAGCATATCCTGAACTCAAAAAATGCGATTAGGGGGACCTGGGAAGTTATACAAAGCCTGCAAGGAAAAAGAACTAGAAACAATTTTGATCCTTCCATATTTACAGAAAAAAATTCCAGTACAAAAGAAGTACTTGATAAAATGAACTATTTCTTTTATCAAGTACCCTTTTATCGTTTTTTCTTTTACCAGCAGATTATCAGGAAGTAATAAACACAATTAAAGATTTAAAAAACACTAACGCAACAGGCTATGATGAGATCTCAACATCTGTGTTAAAGTTCTGTGCAGATTTCATTGCAGTGCCTTTACCACATTTAATAAATAACTCCTTCCAGTCTGGTGTATTCTCAAATTTATTAAAACACACGCTCATAAAGCCGATCTACAAGAGGCGATAAGAAATATATGAAAAAGGTCTCACAGGGGTATCACAAGGGACATCAATAGGCCCGATTACGTTCCTGTTATACGTAAACGACCTGCCAGCAGTGACCAAAAGTCTGACAGTGATGTTCGCTGATGACACATCCTCGGTTGTTAGCTGTGAAAAACAGTCTGGTTTAGTCAATACCTTGGAGAAAAATTTATGTTTATATGAAGAATGGTTCCTAAAAAATTATTTAAAACTTAATATCACCAAAACAAAATTAATATACTTTAACACGGAAACAATAAGTATACAACACAAAAAAGAAACACTTACTTGTGTACTCCAGACTAAAATATGGCGTTATATTCTGGGGCAACTCAGTGCACGCGACTAGGATATTTATTTTACAAAAAGCTTGCGTAAGGTCTTTATTTAATATCAACCATAGAGATACGTGTGTAAATGCTTTTAAAAACAATAATATACTGACTCTCCCCTTTTGGAGTGTGCTTTGTTCACAAAACAAAACTACAACGAGTTTTTCCAAAAGAAATTGGACAGAGACTGGGTAGAGACACTAGAGGTGCATATAAGAAACAACTAGTCCCGCCGCACATAGGGGTATTGCACTCAGGTAAAAAAAATCGGTTGCGAGACAAACCAGATAGTGGGGCGACCACCTCCCCCACACTGGCCTCATTTCACCCATCCCCACTCACAGGTGATACGGTGATTTGATAACACGAAACTCAGGCATTGTTCGCAGTGGTTGTAGCTTCTCGATATTTGTGTTATATTCTGTTGTGAAAAAAAGATTTTAGTTATGGATTTTGATGCCGGTAAGTGACTTTCTTTTATAATCTAAATATTACAATTTCCCATACATATTTAGTTGTTTTTTGTATTATCCAAAAGACATAAATTTTTCGCGAAAACAATAGTTTTGGAAGCCATTTTGTTTTAGTGCCAGGCATTGCCCGGCTATGATTCTTACATATTTGAAAAGTATAATAGTTCTACTTTTTAAAAATACATTAACTGCTTCCAACTATTTCCTACTCTTCCATATAGAGCGATTTAAAATTTTTAATAAGCAAATGTGAAAATATGATTTTCGATAATTTTTTTTTTATTATTTCAGGACCTTCTAGAAGTTGTATGATAACTCGAAAGAAACTATTTGACCTAATGAGATTACAAGGTCATCTCGATTTTAACGGTCAATTGGATTATATCCAGATTACTTGATTATCGTTATAAGGTTTATATGAAACCTTATAACGAAGAACAAGTTACGGAAATAAAGCGTAATTTTTCAAGATTAAGGCCGGAAATGAAACAACGTTGGGTAACAGCAAAATACAGAGGGGATTTATTTGTGAAAACCAATGAAAAGTAGTACCCATAGTAGCAACAAGACCCGGTAGACCAACGAAATCTTTCGAGGACGTTAGTGAGCGAAGCAAAAGACGCAAGACTGAGAAGATACGTACGTCCGCGGCCCCTAAGGAAATTATCTATGCTGCTCAAATGGAATTGAGAGCTCAAAAAAACAGATGTGCATCAAACATACTGAAAGACATTTCGGAAAATAAAGGTCGGACAAAGGAGTACAGGAAGTCAATTGAGTGTGACAAGGCATGTGCCAAGCAAGTTAGTCCAGAAGAAGCACTAGCAATGTTCGTAGATGCGGATTTGTCAAGGACGCAATATGAGACAATCAGACAAACAACAGAAAATCTTCCTTGCTACTCAGTTTTGCAACGATATAAAAAACAATGTTATCCACCCAATGAATCTATTAACATAACCGAAACCTGTGCCGAAGTGAATTTACAACGTGTCGTGGACCACACAGTCGAGAGATTACTTTTACATTTAGAAGAAGTTATGAAAAGCCTTAAGGATGATGGACGTGCTCTCCAAATGATTTGTAAATGGGGATGTGATGGCTCACAGCAGGCTCAATTTAAACAAAAGTTTGAAAACGATAGCGGTAGCGACTCCCACATTTTTCAAAGTTCCTTTGTGCCTCTGCGTATAGTATATGGAAAGGAAAATAAAATATTGTGGCAGAACTCCATCATCACCTCGATACTGTAGACCTATCCGTATACGATTTGTAAAGGAGACGGTTGACATAACGAAGGAGGAAATTAGTTACATAGAAAGCGCTGCAAGTAATCTGGAACCTACATCAGTAACAATTGGTGAAAGAACGTTTATTGTTGAATCGAAGATGATGTTAACAATGATAGACGCAAAAGTGTGCAATGCGGCAACATGCACAAAGTCTACTATGAGGTGTTACATATGTGGAACTACATCAAAAAATTTCAACGACTTGAATAAAACCACTGAGATTAATGTAGATTCATTAAAATTCGGTTTGTCTATTTTACACGCCAGGATTCGGCTATTTGAAAGCTTACTACATATTGCCTACAAACTTGACGTGCAAGATTTGCCTGCTAAATTTGAAGCGGATAAACTTTTAATACAAAGAAATAAAGAGAGAATTCAAGAAGAATTTAAAAGCAGGCTAGGTCTCCGTGTAGATTTCCCTAAAGCTGGATTCGGGAACACTAATGACGGAAATACAAGTCGAAGATTTTTTTAAGATGCTGAGTTGGCAGCTGAAATAACAGGTCTTGATGTTACGTTCATAAAAAAGATCAAAGTGATTCTTGAATGTATTTCAAGCGGCTACAAAATAGATGTACAAAAATTTGAGAAATTTACCAAAGAGACCGCTGAACTTTATGTTGCACTATATGGTAGACATAATATGACGCCTACTATGCATAAAATTTTAATACAACGTGATCAACTCAAGACGCCCTCAGCTGATCGAAAAATTTAGGTTGGGAACACTGAGAAATTGGTAACACGACTCCTTGCTTCATACACTTCTGTCATTTTGACGTTATAGGTTACGTTGGAATATTTTCAATATATTATTACAAGTATATAAATCATCAAATTAAGTTATAACCTTTATTATTGTGTAAAAAATTGCACCTAATAAGATAATAAAGTCATAAAATCTAAACAAAACAGATAATGTATTGAGGATTGAACAATACAGAACACATTAGCATGAAGTGAACAATTTTAATATTTACAACCGCTGTTCAATATGCCCACTATCCTGTTCTAAGCATAAATTGATTCTTCGTTTCATGCTGTTAAAAACATTTTGTAAAGTGTCGGGGGAAATATTGTTTACTTCTTGCGTAATAGAATTTTCTAAATCTTCTACGGTATGTAAAACATTAGCAAACACCTTATTTTTCAAGTGGCCAAAAAGGAAAAAATGCAATGGAGTTAAATCTGGTGCATGGGGGCTGGCCAGCGGTCTCTACTAATAAGTGGACCTCCATAAAATTTGTGTAAATAGTTCAAATTAGCTTGCGCTGTGTGAGGACTTGCACCGTCCTGTTGAAAATAACCATATTGCAATTCTTCATCATTCAATTGATTAATAAAATTTCAGTTTGTACAGATAATCTCCTTACAGAAGTATTAGGACGAATTTCCATTGTATTTCGTATATCAACAAGCACATTTTCTGTAACGATTCTTGGTTCGCGTTTGCGTTTAACAACATCTTCACCTTCAACAGCACTCCGAAAGTGGGAAACCCCAATATAGGTATCCTGTTCAACAGTAAACAGCATTGTTTTTCTTGCTTGAAACACATTTACGATAAATATGAAATTAAGATTTTTAATTGTAACTAAAATAAAATTCTTTATGCTTACCAGCATACAACAAAAATTAGAGCTGGAGCTGTATTAAAAAATACAATTTCAGAAAAATAGCAAAATTATTGAAGAATTAAAATGTATACAACAAAATACGCAGAAATAACACAAATGACTGTATGTCATCTGTATGTAAACAATAACAAGAAGCGACAAGGTAGCCAATAATAGAATAGTAAAATACCCTAGTCAGCTGTAAAATTTTGTCACTAAAGGGCGTCTTGAGTTGATCACTCCGTACATAGTTCCATAATAATCACGAATGCCCTTTTACCTATCGGACAATTGTCCGAAGAAGCGGCTGAAGCCAGGAATAAACATTTTCGTTTATATAGGCAAAATTTCGCACGAAAATTTAATAGAGTAGACTGTAATACCGATATTTTACATAGGTTGTTGTTGACATCAGATCCTCTACTTACATCAAGGCGAATACTAATCAAGAAGAAACGAAATTGTTTTATGAAAGAAACATTAGAAATGTTAATATGTGAAGAAAGTTAAGATTGTTTTTTAATAAAAAACAATCTTAACTTTCTTCACATTTCGTTTCTTCTTGATTAGTATTCGCCTTGATGTAAGTAGAGGATTAGTAGGAATTATCAAATAAATTTTACTTATAAGATGTATGTTTTCCTTTCGCCCTTTGCTTTCGCCTTTGCGCTTAGCTACATTGCTGGATATTAGAAGTTAAGGTACCTTTACAGACAAGTTTTAATGAATCACCGATTAATTACTAAACCATTAAGAACAATAAATAATTTTGTCCGGCTAGATTAGTTAAATACCCCTATGTGCGCCGTTCAAGCATCTAAGTAAAGTGCAAAAAAACACAATACACCAATGCTTAAAAATATATAATCATTTGCCTGATGCTGGAAAATGACTCCTGCAAAAACAATTTAAAAAATGAATCGTGAACTTTTTAACACGAAGGGCACTCTATAATGTAGAGGACTTTTTCAAAGACACAATTAATTAATAGCATACTGATATGTATTTTTTATTATTTAAATTTGACTAATCCCATTTTAATGGGTACACTTTATGTGATTGTATTTTATGTATTATATCTTGACGCTTTCTACACAATTTTGTACTACAGCAAGAAATAAAACATCAAAACATATCTCGGGGTACCGCAGGTGTCAGGTAGTATTCCTTCATTTTATCAATGACATTATGAATTTATTAGCTTTTCTTTGTAATTGTACGCAAAAGACACTAGGGCTGTGGTTTATGGAGCTGACCCTGCGCAAGTGCATGACCGTGCTAACGGCCTTTTGAGTGAGCTCTGTGAATGATTCAACTTCAATGGACTTCATATTAATACTTCAAAGACGTTTTTCGTGTGTTTTTATACTCCCCAGTCCATAGCTAATTGCAATGTAGAAATTAATTTGAACGGTGCGTTTGAACTGGTCAATCTTCTGGGCGCAGGGGTACAGTTAGACGATTCGCTCAGTTGGTTTTCTCATTGTCGGAAGCTTATAGGGAACTTAAACCTCTCCCTGGTTAGTGGGTTGGGCTATCCACCAGGCGCGTTCCCAGATGATGGATAGGGAAACAGCCATTCCGGTCGGGTTATCCACGACGGGATGGTTAGTGGCGGTTATACGTTGTCCCTCTCTGTCTAAAACCGGAGCAGGGTTGACTAAAGCCGCTGCCGCGAACCACACCCCTCCTCGCCCAGCTGTCGTGTCGTGGCTAAGGGCTTGCACAGAGGTAAACCGTGCCGGTTGTGACCTAGGGTGCAACCGCTATACCATGTGTCTTCCGTTGTCTGTGGACATCTCTCGCGGACGGGTTGCACGGGGGGGTCAAAAAGCTCTCCGGATGAGTGGTGGCAGCTCGCTGGTCTGTAACATTGTCATCCTCGTGTTTGTGCCGTGCGAGGCGACCCGTGATGGCGGATGAGAGGATCCTGGGAGTTGGGCTGCCTCCGGGATGGAGTTAGTGTCCTGGAGGTCGGCGACACACTGCTTTGGCCTGGATTTCATCTAGACGGGCGGTCAGGGACTAACCCACCCCTGATCAATCGGCTGTGTTGTCGGGTCAGACCGCCGACAGGGTGAGTTTTCTGGGTTGTGGCTGGTGTGCCGAAACCCCGCGGTACGAACACGGATGGCACGGGCGTTGGCCGCTGCTGCGGGCCCTTCCTGGAGGGGTATATCGGACTGGTAGCCCTGGCATTCTTTGAACGCCCCCGAACCACTGTTAGAAATAAGAAATCCCATTATTTTACATACTATTGTTACTTAATTTGTTAAAAATACATAATAAGCTGAAATATGTCTTTACTTTATGATAACCTTGTATATGTTAGCTTTACACTGAATGTTTGCGTAATTAAAATACAAATAACACAAATTTACCATGAACACGGTTTATTACATTCAAATACAAGCTTTTTTGCTTAAAGACTAGCTAGCCTCTTAAATAAGAATTGCAACGTACACAAAATATTGGCGCCCGACGCTCCGAGCTTTGTTTATGCATTGAATCATTATCAACAGCAGATATGGCTTTTAGAACAGCTTAAATCTAACACCGCCTTCCTGACATTGGGGCGTCCTCGCACCTGCTGCACCGGCCATGACCTACAAGGTTGTTGATCTGTAAACAAATTCACCGCACTACCAGTCCAATTTATAGTCGGAAGACTGATAGAGAAATATTCAGATTTTCTGTCTATTGTTCTGATAAAGCCTTAGCACTTATCTTTTGAAATTCTAAACCCAAACATTAGTTTAGGGATCTACAAGCTTACATTTTAATTTTGTGGAACTAACCCTAACCATTAGTTATGGGATCTAATTGCCTACATTTATTTTTGAGGAGCCAAGCCTAAACATAAAGTTTAAGGATCTAAGCCTAAGCGTAAAGCTTAGAGATCTAAAGCAAAGCCTAAACGTAAAGTTTAGTGACCTAAACACTTAAAAAAATAATTTTTTTCTGGGTGTCATATGTTGACATGTTCTCTTTTTGTTTTCATAGAATCAAGGATATTATTATTATACATACTAGTAATTTATATGTTTGTTTCTTTTTTCTAAGATTCCACGAAGTAACTGCCACCAAAACCAATCTAATTTATTTATAGGTTCTTATGGACCTTGTACTCCAACGATTCAGGCACCCACATAATCAAGAACGATTTCCAGAAGGCCCTACAACTGGAGGGCACATTGCCAGACGAGCAGGGCAAACCCAGTCAGATCTGGGATAGAAGTTTGCGTTGCCTGTTCGGGGAGGGCCAGGACAAGGTGACATTCGAACATTTCAGGGGCAGGTTACTGTACGACAACAGAGCAACTGTACTCTCTAAATGGTTCGTAATCTCAAACTTTTATTATCAATATTTCGTGATATAAATTAAATTAATATAGAAATAATTGTGTGTATAATTTACTGAATTGAATTCTACACTGAATTTTATATCTAGTTTATCTAACATAATATTCATGTCGCTCTTTTTACAAAAAATTTGAGTGGTGTAGTAGTTCACGAACTTTTACATTGCTTGTAGGTGGTATAAACGATTTTTTTTTGTTTTAGATTTGTAAATAATGACCACTAAATGGGGTATCTGTTTCCATATGACATTATTGAAAACGTAAATAAAACACAAAAACGTTAAGGAGTAAAAATATATTGAAATAGTCCACAACAATATTGTTTCGCCACACAGTGGCTTCATCAGGTGGATGAAATTAACTAAACAGAATATAAGATTACACACTATTTATACTTTTAAACCTAGGAGTGGGGAATAATTAAAATCCTTTTGTTCATTGAGCGCTAAACCTAACTTACTATATCTATTAATTTCTAAACATTCAAATAAGTGTAGTTTCTTACTTTTCTTATGAACATGTAAAATATCAAAATTATTATTAAAATTATGATTAAGTTCTAAACAATGATTAGCAAAAGTAGAATCTGTCTTCTTATCTCTGTAACTTTTAGTATGTTCGGAGATACGCCTAATGAAAGATCTACCTGTCTGTCCTATGTACACCTTACCACACTCACAAGTCAATCTATAGACCCCAGAGTTAAACTTTCTATCTGTTTTGTCCTTGTTATTCTTTAAATACGAGCTAATGTTATTATTAGTTTTATATGAAACATAGCTATTATTATTACGTTTGATAAAATTACCGATTACCTCTGATGTTTTTCCAAAATAAGTAATAGAAGTATAGTTAACTGGTTCTTTGTTAAAAATTTTAGGGTATATTAAAGCAAGCGTATGAGACTTTTGTTTATTCGCTAAAATGTTATTAATAAAATCCACTGAGTAACCATTATTTAAAGCTATTTTGTAAATTCTGTTAAGTTCTAATTCAAAGTTTGTTTTATTGAAATATTTATTACTAGGACAGAGCGGATAAAACGAAGGATCTGGTAGTGTCGAATTTGTAGTATCTCATTTTTTCACTGAAAATTTTTATTGATTTGTGTTTTTATTCAAAATCTCTAGTACACATCTCAATGGCATAGATTTCTGTCTGAAAAATCGTTGTGTGTTGCCCAAAGTTGTAGTATTTTCTAACTCTTGGATAGAAAGAACTGTTTTCGAACCGTCCGTGAACCAGCAGGTCTGCGTCGGGGTTTATTTGTTGCATCACCATTCCTCTCTGTTTGGAAAGGAAGCAGAGAAGCTTGCGTCGATCATTGGTCGAGTACATGTTATATCCGATAGCATTCCTAACATACTGTCGGTAGTGACCGATTCTAGCAGCTTGTTAGCCACACAGATATGAGTATGTGGCGATTGGTTCATAATAGGCGGAATGTAGTTCATCTGGTCTCCTTGCAATTTTTTGTATGGATGTAAGTTTTGCTCTGGCTTGTTGCGCTTCCTGCCACCATACTATCGCTCTATAGGTTGTGGTACTACCATCACATAAAGCCCGCAAGCCCGTGGATTTGCCTGGTTGATACACATATAGGTGTGTGTGAAGGGGCCCATCTGGAAGAATTACTTCTTTGATACGACCCTCTAACACCTTTTCTAATATTTTCAGAAGAGATGACATCGGGCTAATTGGACGAAACGAACTGGGAGAGGATTCCCCCCTTACATACAGCCTCAGAATTGAATTCTAAGCAACTTTTTCAAATAACTTTTTTGGATATCATCTAACATCACTTTTTGCCAATTCATATTGCTTTTTTTTTAATTTTCCGCCATACCACGTGACAGGTGTCGAAATAAATTTCAGGGTTCTTAGACATGCTGAATCTATCTCCCAAAAAAAAAATTACTATATGTTAATAATAAAAAGGATTCCCATATGTTGCAACATTTATACCGGTCACTGTATAATACACGCAATGTTTCTTCAATCATCTCCCCCCTCTTTTTCTTTCATGTAGCTTTTGCTGTCTTAAGAGGTCACTACCATTTCTTGCCGAAAACTGAATGTTTTATATCCCTCCTGCCTGTTCTATCCAATAAACAAAAATTTTCTTAGTGATGTAATTCAGTTTTAGTGGGCTCTAATAATAGTGTTGTTAATATCATCAAAACATTGTCAGTTTCAGTTGTTTTCTGTGGATGTCGGTGTTTTTTTTTTTTTTATTCTATTTCTATAAACTAGTTTTGTATTTGTAGCATGTGATTTTTTAAGACATATATTTAGTCGTTAACTTTTTTTCTCTCTCCAAAGTTAGGATTTCAATATTTTTCTCTTTTTTTGTTTATTTTGCCGAATGCGGTGGATATTTTAAAAAATCACAGGCGCAAATCCTCTTCTATTATTGCTCTACAATATACAAGAAGAATAGTGTTGATGTCATTAATCGTTTTTAAGAAAAAACGTTTCCTAGTATGAAAAATGCCATTCAGGATAGCCAGTTGATGTGAAGGCGTTGATATTTCTTCGCTTTTTTACGCTTGTTCTTACATTACAAATTGAATAACAATAATATTATTAGTTTGGAACACTTGTTTGTACTTTCTATTGTTAGGGGTTCACTATTTTTCCCTTGGTCGTCTGTTATTTTTTAAAATTACATGTATACAGGGTTTTCCACGGTAGCCGTTCGTTAGGAGTTTCCGAGGTTAGAAAAAAACCTGGAAAGGTATAGGGAAAGTCATAGCGAATCGATGCAGAATTAAATTCTGCATCTGATCATCCAATAATATACAGGGTGTTCCATTTGAAAAAAAGAACTTTTTCAACTTTGAAGATTTTGTAATTGGTCATGCAGCTTTGGACAGCCCTGTATGCGACAAATCAATTGTCAATGTGGATTTCGAAAGTGTCATTCTTGTGCTTCCATCTACCCTAGAAGTGTTTATTACCAGTCGAAAATGGGCAAAAGATACTGTGTTGCAAATAACGCTACATCTTTCAAAATTTTCAAAAAAATCAAGATATCTAAGTAGCAGTTGAAAATAGGTATAGGGAAACCTATTAGAACTCATCATAAAATTTTCTCAGGAATTTAAAAATGAAATAATATACAGCGTGTTCCATTTAAAATAAGAAAGTTTATGGCGACTTCCGGTATAACAGGAAGTGGTAAGACCCTGAAAATATTTTAAAATGAAAGAGAATCTTGAATAGCCCCGGATTCCAAAAATTCAGAGTTTCAGGTTTCTTCTAACCTCGGAAACTTCTAACGAACGACTACCGTGGAAAACCCTGTATATCATTTAAGGTACTTCTGGTGCTTCATATTTTATGAAACCATCCTCACTAGGCACAGGAAAGGATAAATTATGTTTTACAATTGAAAAAAAAATGTTTTTTAACCGAAAAACAGTTAAATCAAGTAAATTTTTAATGTTTTCTTTATAAAGTTTCAATTTTGTGCCATATTTTTCGTCTTATAATGATTTCACACTGTGAAGAAGTGCACATAATTGCATAATTGCCGTACTGCCGCCCTTTTAAGACCTGTATTTGATATGATTCAAATTGTACGAACCTATCGACCTCGCTAGCTCAATTGGCAGAGCGCTCGTCCGGTGAACGAGAAGTGTCAAGTTCAAATCCTGTACACGAGATAAAATTTTTCATATAAAGTTGCCTCTTAATTTAAATTACATTGATAGCAGAAAATCATTATTTCCTATAATAGGGAGAGTTGTTTTATTTATCGTTGGATCCACCGGTTATACTGCATCTCTGTTTTTGTACATTAGTTAGATAGTGATAAAATATAATCGGTGGATCCATCGGTGAATTAAGCAACTCGCCCATACTTACTAACCCCTATGATTGACAAAGGCAATTCGTGTAAATTATATTATTTTTAAATTGCAATCATTCAAGCAATTCAGTTTGAAATTGATTGAAAACTGGATATGTGCACCAATCACAAATTAGCAATACTCTCCAACTGCTTGTTTGAACAAAGCTAATAATAAGGCATGAAGTCAAGCGTTTTCTCACGCGTTCTCCCCACCTGTCGTATTAAACCTTTGATCTGGAGAAAATTGCTTTAAAAAATTGTTTCGGGATAGAATGTATACACAGTATCTTCTTGCAGGCTTCTAACATCTCCTTGCGTGACTTTAAGTTCGGAGTTGGAGGCGCCCACCTTTTACCAGACCCTAGCCGGTGTTACCCACCTGGTGGAACAAGATATCTGCGAACTGGAGAAGTGCTTCTGGTCGCTGCAAGGCGGTGCCCCATCTGGACAATTAGACTTGGCATGCGTTACCGCGTTGGTGTGTCCGCCGATTCCTGCTACGGCTTGCCAAGGGTAATTAAGCGAAAAAAGATGTACGTCTGGGCCACTTAGGTGTGATGTTTCAGGTTATTCTTGGCCCTAGACGTAAACAGAGACGGTCACGTCGACTTCAAGGAATTGTGTTGTGGAGTCTCGGCTGCCTGTCGCGGACCAACTGTCGAAAGAATGAAATGTGAGTTATATGCACTGGATAGATAAAGTATTGCAAACATTTATTTAAAATTGGGATAGTTATTTATCGGAAAAACGATCGAGTCGAGAACGTCAATTTGTAGTTGCGCACTCTTTAAAATAAAAGGTTGGCATGTCCCAGGATAAAGGATTTTTTCCATTTCCATTTATTTAGCCGCCCATACTTCGAAAACATTTAAGTTTAGGTGTAGGTTATGCCAAGTAATCATCAACTTTTATGAGTAGAATCGACTATATAAATCAGATTGTTATTTTATGCACTCGTTTTTGGTCTGCAGTATAAAGTTGATTTTTTTAAATGTAAATCGTAGTAGGCAATGACATAGTTAGACAGTGTTTTTTTCCTCTTTTCAAAAATATATAGTTTATGGGGTCGATTTCCACCAGTCATCTAATGAAACATAAAAGAACTAACTATTTACATTTTTAATTATAAAACAATCATCTAGTAACCTATGACAGGGAAAAGACTGTAGAAACAGTCGATTTCTTCTGTCAAAGTCAAACGTCAACTGTGCGTGTTAAGCACGTTGACATGCTGACTGACGAATGATATTTGAAAATTTTGAAAAGTATGATATGTTGGAGTGCTATATTGAATCAAATAAAAATGACGCTTATGCTGCTGATTTGTATTTTAATCGCTACCTGGAGAGAAGGCAAGCCGATGGTAGAATATGTAGTAGACTGCAGGAAAACTGAATTAATTATGGATCCTTCGACAAACCACGACCAAAAAAGTATTATAAAAAAGGAAAAGAAGATGTTGCTATTAACGTTTTAGGAGCTGTTGTGGAAAATCCAAAAGTGTCAAGCCGTCAAATAGACCATGAAGTTAGTGTCTCTTGGGTTCGTTCACTTAGAATTCTAAAAAGAAATAAATATACACCATATAATATAATCCGTTTGGAATTTTATTGGTGGTATTTAGAAAACAACAGCAAGATGAATTTTTCTTTAGGAAAATTATATGGATCGACGAAGTCCACATTAGTAGTGCGGGCATTTTTAACATCAGGTTGTCAACAATCAAATTGAGCAAGGGAGATACGGTTTTAATGTATGCTGTGCTATTATGGACAATCGTATCATCGCATATCATATATAATAATAATAATAATAGAATATTTATTGGCAATAAACAATCTACAATAAGAAATAAATAAAAAGATCAAAATAATAAGGAAAATTGCCAACAGGATCATCTTCAGTAAACCTCGAAAAGGTTTCCTGTTATTAATGATGATGCAGACACAAAAGAACAAAGGAATAATACATAGCATTAGATGACTACGTAATAATAAGTTTTACTATTAATATAAAATTATTAAGAGATGATTACTGAGGGATGCATTAAACTAAATCAATAAATACGTAAAATTTGAACGTTAACGTAACTTTGTTGATTAGCAAACACGTGCAATTGAATATTTTATGGTATAACCGAAATTATAAAATGAATTATGTAAATAATATGATATTTATTGGGAATAAACAATGTACAATAAAGGATTAATAAAAAGATCAGAATAATAAGGAGAATTGCCAACAGGATTATCATCAGTAAACCTCGAAGAGGTATCCTGTTATTAATGATGATCCAGACACAAAAGAACGAAGGTCAGTGTTAAAGTGCACATGTAACCAATATACAACAATTTATATGCATTAAATTATTGAAAATTATTGAAAACAACCCGTCTGAACACACTAAAAGGTAATTGCTCGACTCCAAGGGTGAGTGAGTTAAACAAAACGAACTGTTCTTAAACAGCTGCGTACGATGTCTACGGACATTGATATTGTGCACGTCTGTACGGTATTTTATCTTGTTTAATAAATAAGCAGGGACACTAGTATTTAAGATTTTATGGACAAAGCAGACAAAATGAAACTGTATGAATATACCGGGAAAATTTAAACGCTGAACGGTATCTGCAAATCTTGCAAGAAAATATTGAAGAACTCATCAACAAAGAAGGGCTCTATTTTATCAACACGACGGCGCACCAGCACACAATGCTCGAATTATAACACATTTTTTAAATAATAATTTTAGGAACAAATTGGCGCCAAGATCGCCCGACTTGACGCCCCTTGATTTCTTTCTGTGGGAGTACGTAAAGGATCGTTTATAGGAAATACCGCACAATAATGTTCAGGAACTAATTCATAATTTTGGAGAATGTCTAAATGCTGATTTTAACATTCATACTTATAATGCAATTGCAAGTGTAAGGAGAAGATGTCAGTTGTGTTTGGACAATAATGGGGTGCAGTTTGAACATTTGATGTAATAAATTTCTAGTTGTGTTGCATTATAACTTATATATAGGCAATTTTATTTAGTATATATTCGTAATAAAAATAGTAATGAAATAGGTTTCATTTATTTCAGAAATACACGCTTGTGTTTGTCATAGGCTACTAGATGATGGTTTTTTAATTAAAAATGTAAGTAGTTCTTTTATGTTTCATTAGATAACTGGTAGAAATCGACTCCATAAACTATATATTTTTGAAAAGAGAAAAAAAAACACTGTCTAACTACGATTTACATTTTAAAAGAATCAACTTTATGCTGCAGACCAAAAACGGCTGCATAAAATAACAATCTGGTTTAGCTAGTCGATTCTGCTCATAAAAGTGCCTTAAAAATGTTAAAACGGTTTTTTCGTATCGTTAAAGACAAGCGAGTTATTGGGTATTCTCGAAAACTCAAAAACTCAATTTTTGGCTATAATTCAAAAACAAAAAATATAACTATACTCCATTCCAAATAAGAATGGAGCAGATGGCGCTGCAGTCTGAGCATATATCACACAGGAACAATTTTGCGATGAGCCAAAACCCCGGTAAATTCAAAATTTATTTTTCTAAATTCATTGTATTCTAATTGAATATGTTTGTGTAAACTAATAAAACACATAAAGCGCATATACAAATTAAGAAATGGTTAGTGAAGAGGTACATTGCTTTGATTATCGAGCAATTTCAATAAGTAAATGAGGTAATTTGGTATCAAACAAAAGCTGAGTAAATCGGAGAAGTGTCCTCCTTGTTCAAATTTACTATTTAATGCTTTATTAATGTTTAGATTCTTTTCGAATAGTATTTTATTATTTTAGGCTTACTGTTATTGTAATGAAAATAAAAAAACAATGGGTATTTATTTACTTAATCAGTTTACAAAAAGTTATGAACGCCATTTACTTCATCAAAATTTCTTGTAAGATATCATTATTGTTTTTATGGTGATTTGGGATTGTATTCTACATGCAATCTAACTCATACTTGTTTAACACTACCGTAACTTTATTGGAACACTAATACATAAAGTATACAAGAATATCAATGTACAAAACGTGCGTTATTTTATAAATCCTTACAAATACTGACATTATATAGAACATGTAGATGATGATTATTACATCGAGTTACAAAAAGAAAACATAATAAGCAGCTACATACTTACAATACATAAATACAATTTTGAAACTAATGCAGTAGATGTATAATATTTACATTTACCATTACATGCCATTAACAGGTAGTGAAAATTAGTCACGTTGTATTTTTTATAAGAACACCTTAAATTAACAACTACAAATATTAAACTCATTCAAAACCAATATCCGAATCTGTATCGAATTCTGATTGCACTCTTTTGTGCTTCGTCCAATTTATCATATTTTGTATGACATAACCGTTTCTTTGGTGGGGAATGTACATTTCCAGTTGACTCCATATCTCTGATGATTTCAAACAGTGTATTTTTGCTAATCCCAACTTCCTTCGCTGCTTGGTGAACAGCAGCTGTTTTAGAGAGATTATTTTTATGTTTAAGGTAGACGTTATAAGCCATCAGCCTTTGCCCACTCTTTACATGCCTACCCCTAGGGTTTTTTGAAGGTCCTGCGACAGCAGCCTCGTCCATAATTATATATTCACGTATTTACCGACGTTTATCAAAAACATAAGATGTATAAACAAGAAAATTTGAGTGAAACAGTTCAAATCATACCTTCAATAAATGAATATTACAATTCAGGAGCTCTGAAAAGAACTATTAGTTTGTATATATGAAGAATTAAGAAGACAACAATCGCAATAGAAAATAAACAACACCCAGATAACATAACCTTTCTGACATATACGCAATTTTGACAAATGCCATACGTTTATTTCCGTATGTAAACGTGCCGTAGATTTTAGCCAATGACAGGCGTTTAATTTTAGACCCTATCTTAAACAACGCTCCTTTCTTATTTGGAATATGGTATAAGTTTAGTTTTCGTCATTGAGAATATCTCGAAAAAAGGAGTGGCCAAGTCTCCAACTCTGTTGAGGTTGGAGACTTGGCCACTCCTTTTTTCCTACAGCGTGATCAACTCAAGACGCCCTCAGCTGATCGAAAAATTTAGGTTAGGAACATTGAGGAATTGTTAACACGACTCCTTGCTTCATACACTACTGTCACTTTGACGTTATAGGCATGTTATAGGTTACGTTGGAATATCTTCAATATATTATTACAAGCATATAAATCATCAAATTAAGCTATAACCTTTATTATTGTGTAAAAAATTGCACCTAATCAGATAATAAAGTCATAAACTCTAAACAAAACAGATAATGTATTGAGGGTTCAACAATACGGAACACATTAGCATGGAGTGAACAATTTTAATATTTACAACCGCTATTCAATATGCCCACCATCCTGTTCTAAGCATAAATTGATTCTTCGTTTCACGCTGTTAAAACCATTTTGTAAAGTGTCGGGGGAAATATTGTTTACTTCTAGCGTAATAGAATTTTCTAAACCTTCCGGTATGTAAAACATTAGCAAACAACTTATTTTTCAAGTGGGCAAAAAGAAAAAATCCAATGGAGTTAGATCTGGTGAATGGGGGCTGGCCAGCGGTCTCTACTAATAAGTCGACCTCCATAAAATTCGTGTAAATACACTCCGCCAAAAAAGTATCGCATAAACTAAAAAAGGGCATTTATGAACCAAGATATTTTTATACGTTCACAAAAAGTTTTCCTCGTGTATGTGAACTATAAAAACACTAACAAAATAATGGAACTTAGCGTTTTTACTTTTTTTTTTTGTAAAAGAACACATTTAGAAAAATGCATATGTGTAAGGTTTGTTCATTTGTTTATTGAAAGTCTTCCTATACGGACAAATTTTAAAGTGCGAAGTCAGAGTTCTCTACCAACGCTTTTAAAACTAAAATGAGCAATTTAACTTCAGAACAAGTGGCTGCTATAGTTGCTTTAATCGAAGATGGACGATCTCAAGCATACGTTGCTAATTTGATGAACATCAATCAGTCAAGTGTTTCTAGAGCCGTAGCCAGATATAGGGAAACAGGCATTTACAGTAGAAGACCTGTACCAGGTCGTCCAAGATGTTCTACTCGCCAAGATGACCGCTATTTACTACTACAAGCATTACGTCGAAGACATGTAACTGCGAGACAATTGCAGAACGACTTGGCTAGAGTCAGAAATACTCGTGTGAGTACTCAAACTATTCGGAATAGGTTACGACAGAGTGGATTAAGAGCTAGAGTAGCTGTAACAGCCCCTCGTCTCACTAGGAACCACCGAGTGGCTCGCTTAAGGTTTGCCAGAGAACATGTAAATTGGAACATTAATGACTGGGCCAATATACTCTTCACAGATGAGTCAAGATTTGGTCTTTACACCTCAGATAGGCGTATCTCAGTGTACAGACGAGACGGTGAGCGCTATTCACAGTGTAATATCAGACCTAGACCTAATTTCGCTGGTGGCTCTATTATGGTTTGGGGAGGCATCTGTTTAACAGGTCGTACAGAGTTAGTACCAGTAGACAGAGGTACACTGACTGCCCACAGGTATATAACGGACATTTTAGAAGAACATGTAGTACCATATGCGCCAATTATAGAAAACGAATTCATGTTAATGCACGATAATGCGCGACCGCATGTTGCAATAAACGTCCAGGAATACCTTAACGATGTTGGTATTCCAGTTTTAGATTGGCCTGCGGTAAGTCCGGACATGAACCCTATCGAGCACGTGTGGGACCTCCTTCACAGACGGATACGAACCCAAAATGTTGCCCCAGCGGACCTGCATGGACTAGCAAATGCTCTCCGTGACGAGTGGGAGAATTTGGATCAGGCTTATATACGGAGGTTAATCGAATCTCTGCCAAACCGTATGCGAGCGGTCATAAGAGCCAGAGGTGGCAATACTCAGTATTAAAAGCTACTGTTATAACATTTTTCTTTCCAAAATTATAATTTCTTGTTTTAATAAAAATCTCAAGTATGAGTTCTTGTTTTTATTTGGCCTATATTTTATTTACACAATCATAGAAATTATATCTTAGAGCGCATTAAAGTATATTTACAACTTTATGCTACAAACAAAGATTATGCGATACTTTTATGATTCAAAACTAAATTATGCGATACTTTTTTGGCGGAGTGTAGTTCAAATTAGCTTGCGCTGTGTGAGGAGCTGCACCGTCCTGTTGAAAATAACCATATTGCAATTCTTCATCCTCCAATTGATTAATAAAATTTCAGTTTGCACAGATAATCTCCTTACATAAGTATTAGGACGAATTTCCATTGTATTTCGTATATCAACAAGCACATTTTCTGTAACGATTCTGGGTTCACGTTTGCGTTTAACAATATCTTTACCTTCAACAGCTCTACGAAAGTGGGAAACGCCAATATAGGTTTCCTGTTCAACAGTAAACAGCATTGGTTTTTCTTGCTTGAAACACATTTACGATAAATATGAAATTAAGATTTTTAATTGTAATTAAAATAAAATTCTTTATGCTTACCAGCATACAACAAAAATTAGAGCTGAAGCTGTATACATACAATTTCAGAAAAATTGCAAAATTATTGAAGAGTTAAAAATATACAACAAAAAACGCAGAAATAACACAAATGATGGCATGTAAACAATAACAAGAAGCGACAGGGTAGCCAATAATAGAATAGTAAAATACCCTAGTCAGCTGTAAAATTTTGTCACTAAAGGGCGTTTTGAGTTGATCACTTCGTATCTCTTACGGTTACTGAGATGTCCTATTTTGATAAGCAATTTGGACCACCCGTACATACTGTCCCACCGAACTGTATAAATATAAAAGAAAACAATTTTGTGTATATGTTAATATCTTTTAGGAGAGAAATTTTTGCATCTACAAAATTAATTTTTGTCAGCTTTGACGTTTAATTATTATCTTGAAATAATTATCTTGGCCTACTAAAAGTAGGTACAATAATTTCTAATAAGCATGGCCGAATGACATTAAATTTCCTTCTTTTTTTCAAAACACTTGTCATTAGGTTTATATTTTAGATGTCTTACTGACGCATATTTACTAATTCGTAACTTTTTTCAATTGTATAGCGTTTATATACCAAGTCAACTTGAAAATTAATGGAAAATGCATTTCGGCTCTGGACTACCCATCTCATTTTTTCGTATATCCGCTGCTAAGTATATTTACCCGTTATATACATCCAATTTGGTCCAACCTGTAGATCTAAGGGTTCCTCTTACCACCTACAATAAAGTTAGAATCAAAACCGGGGTTAACATCCAGTGCCCTCTTGTAAGGCATCTCATCCGCCACATTTATATCTCAAATAAAAATAAAATTCGGCTAAATTTCAAAGTATATTCTTTTCAAGAATATTTTAATAATGTACCTATTGGACTCAAACGATAGTGATATACTGATCATGGCAAAAATATGATCCATTATGTCGTAGAAATGTAACATGCACATAAAAAACAGTAAGTTTCCCGATATATTTTCCTTCATATATTCGGGTGAACGACTTTTCGTCGGAGTGATCTTTTTTAGTACTATTATTCTCTCTTCGTTTCCAGTCTGTACCGTCTTATAGAATTCCAAGTATTGCTGAAGGACGTTTACATCCGAGCTGCCGTGTAATTCTTTCGATCGCGCACCACCAAACGTATAACCATCGCCACCGTCGACGAGGAACTTGGTCGTCACTACTTTATAAATCTCGCTATCTTTTACGTCTGCGTACCGCGGAGTCTTGCACTTGGCGCATCGAACCTTTAAAGAAACTACTCTCTCTTCAGGTGTTTTATTGAGATCGTAGACGACGTGCACGCCAGCTACCTGTAGGAATCCCGGCGATTCTTTCTCTAATAAATGGCCGGAATGTTTGAATACTTGTTTAAGACTACTACCGTTCAGCCTCACAGTAAATAAGGCGTTGTTATAAGGAAGACTTGCCATCAGCTCCGCCGTGACGATGGTTTTAGTTTCAACTGCAATTGGGCTCTTCATACTTCCGGAATTTATGAAGGCAATAGGAGCATCTGTCCAATACTGACCCTTTAAACCGGCCCATAGGTTGGCTCTATAGTCTACGAACGCATCCATCAGCAAATTTCCGAGATTGCACTCTCTGTTTACGCAGTGCCCCTGCAAATATACTCTTGACCTGCCCAACACTTGTGTTGTATAATGCTTAACTGCCGGTCTGAAATTTTCTAGCATTTCTAAAGCAGTCGGATCTTCTGTTATTTTTGAATCCATAATCCTTGCATTTCCGACATGTTTTATCACTTCACCATTTTCATTAAAAGTCAAAGCAATATTTCCAACGTAATATCCATTTTCTCCGGCATATACAACCAGCACTTTTTCACCATTTGCGTTTTTCATTTCCTGCGGGTATGGGCCTATGCTTGTCCCTGATGGAGGATTTCCGTTGTACAGTAGCGCCCGCGAATGCCCTCCAATGAGCAAATCGACGTGTTTGAGTCTCTTTACCACCTCCGCATTAAAGTTGTAGTCACCGTGGCCTATCACAATGATTTTGTCCACACCCTGTTCTGTGAGGCTCTCGATTTCTCGATTAACAGCTTTAGATTCGTTCGTAAAGCGCATTCTACTAAAGAATTGCCACGGCACCAGCTCTCTTTCGATGTAAGCTGTA
This sequence comes from Cetonia aurata, assembly GCA_949128085.1. Taxonomy (NCBI): domain Eukaryota; kingdom Metazoa; phylum Arthropoda; class Insecta; order Coleoptera; family Scarabaeidae; genus Cetonia; species Cetonia aurata. Next base: position 21,754,983 of record OX421889.1, on the reverse strand, counting down.
ACCCCAACTTTAGTATCTGCAACCTCAATAACCTTAGATTTGTTAATGCACGCGCTGCCCTCAAAGTCAGATAAAATGTGACAATTGGCGCACAATATGCTCTTCTCGCAGATGGAGTTTACGTATTTCCAAAAATTTTTCTCCATAGTATGTGCGTCACCGTCGTACATCTCGCCGTCACCCAATCCCAACGCATCTACCGGCAGGATCTTCATGAATTCGGTGCAGACGCGCATTTTGTGCACGCTGTACCAAACCGATCCTCCAAACCAATCCATAGTATCAAAATAGAGCGTTGATTCATCTTTCAACTTTTGATTATTCACGTACTCGATGATGCGCGCTATGCCCCCTCTAGGTTTGCTATTTTTGACTTTCGCTTCGAAATAGGAACGAAGGAGATTGGTGTGTAATATCTTCAATGTTGTATCACACTGTGATAATTTGAATGTCAAAAAGAGGACCGTCGCAACTAATATAAAACCACTCATTATAGTTTTAAATGTCGGTAATAATAAATACGTTAAAATTGTTTGCACCTGACAATTATTGACATATTGACTGTCGATAATGAAATGTTGCAAAATGTGACTGTAATCGTGTCATCTAATTTCGGTGTAGGAATTTTGAAGATAATAATGATAATAATAATAATAAACTTTATTTCCTATAATATCTAAGTATAATCCTAATCCTGCCACTAATGAAATACGTCTGAAAAAAAAAAACAAAATCAAAATGACTACAATTAAAAATTAAGATAATTGTTCACAACATAACATTTATATCTTTTTTCTTATTTCAATGAATTTTACAGATTATTTGAATACAATTGCAATTTTACTGAAGTTCGCTATCCTTAAATTTAACCGTGTTTGAGATACTCACGATTTTGTCGAAATTTTGACATCTGCATCTCCTTCTACAGTATTCTGTATTTTATAAACCACTAGAGATAATGGGTTCATTTTGTTACGGCATAAAAAATGGTCGTGCATACCAAATACTGTCACAGACAACATTACATTTTATACAGAGTGTTCATAAATCAATGGTCAACTCGAAACCTTCTGTGAAAGATAAATTTACTAATGTGAGTGAAAAGATTCTTTAAGAGAAAGAAATATTACTTTGCCACTATTTAAAAGAATGATTTTCTTCAGTGCATATAAACGAATATCTACTTCAAATTTATTAAACAAAATGTAGCATATGTTAAAATTCGTATTAAAGGATATCTGTCTGCGCCACTGTCACACAACGACATATGTATAACCATAGATAATAAATATATATACGTATAATAGATGTGTACCTCCCATGTAATTTCACGCGGCACGAGCAAAGTTTCAAACCTTTTAAGACTGGTGGCGCGTAGCGTTAGTCAGCAAGAATTATTTCCAATACGCGGGAGATTTGATATTATTTACAATTAAGAAATTTATTGTTTAAATTTTTTTTACACTTAAATGAATGGGCATAGAAAATAAAATAAAAATTAGAATGAAATCGTTTATTGTGCGCACATAAATACATAACTATACAGTACAAATATTTGCAAAACATAAATAACCACAAATTAAAATAAATCGCTTACTTAATACTACTTAACTAAATATATAAGTAATAATAAGGAATAATTATCATAATAATAAATAGTAATCATTGTAATTTAATTAAATTAAGATCATGTGATGAAATTTGCAAATCACCTGTCACATTTTGTATGGTGTACATTCCGTAATTGACAAGGGATCAAATTTGATACGGATTTGCTTTGTTTTCTAACGCTTCATACGGCTTGGTCTTCATAAAATCCTCTATGCGGAGAACCTTGTCTTCTAGTCTTTTACAAAATTTTTTCAGGCACGCTTCTCGTTTTTGGAAAGATCTTGCTACTTTATATAAGCTGATAGCTTCTGGTGCAAACTCCGTCTTTCTTTGCACCTGTTTTATTTGTAATTATTATCAACAATTCTCACCGCTTCATCGTAAATTGGGAATCTCCTTCGAACACTTTTTGTACCAAAACATTCTTACGAGCAGCAATTTTTTAAGCCACCCATTATTGCAAATACGGATATTCACAATTATTACAGCCTTTTCACTCACAAATCACAAAGAGATAAAAACAATTTCTAACGATTGAAAACGCACAAATTTCAAAATGACGGAGGTGTATAAAATTTTCAAACAATTTTTTTTTGTTGTCGTTGACGACGCGTCATCATACTTCAATCTTATTGGTAAAAAAATCGATACTAGCGCCGAAGCGTTAGTCAGCAAGTACTAAACCGTGCCTACAAGATACAATACAAGGTAAACAGGCGTGTGTATAACACTACTCGACATGTATAACGCGCCGACTCAATATGAATCGTCGCTTATAGTGCCTACCGCTATCCTCCTTTTGCTCATAACTTATCGTAATTTACAAGGAAATATGGCATTTAATTTTTTGGCCAAATATGGTTCACGTAGTTTTTTTTTATTAAATTTAAGTTTACTATGTGAATGTGTTTATAACTACTTTTAAATGCTCCGACATTTCTATTATATCGGCTGGTTCCCTTTTATCGTGGCCCCGCAAAAATTTGGAAGCAGTTCGTTTTATGAAAAGAAGTTTCAAGTAGAAATACAAAAGGACACCTACCTAATGGTTACACAGTCGTATCCCTAGGAAAGCACGTTAAGGTCATACGAAGGCCAAGCTTTTTTTTTATATGGAAGCTGGTATTTCTTTAACAAATTCTGAAAAAGGGTCTAATACTGACAAGGAGTAGGCAAGAACTGCGAAACACACAATTAAATGAGTCATATATTATTTGAAAGAGGAAATTAAGTGTATAAAAACTGTAAATGGGTTTGAGTGCATGGACCTTAATTTTTGAGATATGAAGAATTTTATTTAAAAACATTAGCGCTTGTAGCTTAAGAAGAATTATATGTATACGACTGATTAGTGTTTGTGTAGCCCAATTAGTTGAGGGCACGAATTACGAATTTTATCAGAAAGTGGAATAGGTTCGAGCCCTTCTTAGGGACATTATTTTTCTATTATCAGTATTAATTTTTTTTTATTTTTATTCGTAATATATGTGATTACTAATAATCATTAATAACATATACAACTTTCACGCACAACATTGAAAAAAAAACAATTATAATACAATGGAATAATTATTTATTAATAAATAAAAGAAAGAAAATGAGGTACGAAATCGTCGCACACGTGAACTTCGCAGATGCTTTGGCAGATGGTACTTATAGTGACAAAGTATTTCGGATTAAAAAGAATGTTTATAATCAATTTGTTGAAACACGCAGTACAAATTAGCTTGTTACAAGATGGCAATTGCAGATGTGGGTTATGGCTGCCGTTGCCGAATTTTATGACGATACAGAAAATAATTGCATTTTTTCGATTTGTTGCATCTTCCAGGTGGGTGTCAGATTTATGAAAGAATATAAAATTTCAAATCGTCGTGTAGTGCGATATCTATCCGAAAAAGAAATCGCATCACTGATGAAATTATGAATTCCATAAACATTGCAGCCTCTTGGCTTTTTGTATCATATCATACTAACCAACAATTCTATTCTTATTTTAGTACCTATTTGTGATAAAGTAAGAGTTTTGCTTCACAATCATCAGTATTTCTTAACATATAGAAACAAAGAAGTAACTCTAATGCATTTTCTCTTATAGGTTCTTTATTATAATGTAACTCATTACTACTATTCTACAATTTACAGTTACAAAATTGATTTCCTTCGAAAATTTGTAAAGAATATATAATGTAATTATATGTAGCTATAAATACTACGACATTAAAAAAGATATGGAACAGCATAGAAAAGTAAAACCTCTGGAAATGCAATAAAAAAAATGAGTTTGTTAGAAAATAAATACCGAGCAACTTCTATGCGATTAATCTTTAACAAGTTTTAAGCACTTTTCTGTGCTGTTTTTTTTTTTTTTAGCAACAGTCATTATTAGCAGACGCGTTTCGTGCATACATATTATTTTCATTACTATTATTTACAAAAAAGAGCTAGAAAACCAAGTATGTTAATAGTTACATACAAAATATCTACAAAAGTTCGCGTGTGCGACGATTTCGTACCTCATTTTCTTTCTTTTATTTATTAATAAATAATTATTGCATTGTATTATAATTGTTTTTTTTTCCATTGTTGTGTGTGAAAGTTGTATATGTTATTAGTGATTATTAGTAATCACATATATTACGAATAAAAATAAAAAAAAATGAATACTGATAATAGAAAAATAATGTCCCTAAGAAGGGCTCGAACCTATTCCACTTCCTGGTAAAATTCGTAATTCGTGCCCTCAACTAATTGGGCTACACAAACACTAATCAGTCGTATACATATAATTCTTCTTAAACTACAAGCGTTAATGTTTTTATATAAAATTCTTCATATCTCAAAAATTAAGGCCCATGCACTCAAACCCGTTTACAGTTTTTCTACTCGTAACTCCCTCTTTCGAATGATATACGACTCATTTAATTTTGTGTTTCGTAGTTCTTGCCTACTCCTTGTGAGTAGAAAAGTACTAAAACTGATATGGCCCAAAGTTAATTAATTAATTAAAGGAGATATTCAAGGAAAACTTAAAAAAGTCAAAAAATGTCAAAGATAATTGTTAAGTTTTCCAACCCCCATTATCACATCCCAAATTTATTAAAACACACGCTCATAAAGCCGATCTACAAGAGTGGCGATAAGAAAGATATGAAAAATTACCGACCTATCGTCTTAGTGTCGAATATATCAAAAATTTTCGAAAAGCTAGTACAGAACAGAATAACACACTTTATAAATTTACAAAATTTTGAATACTTACCAAAACGGTTATGTAAAAGAAAGGTCAACCAACCGTGCATTATATCAGCTTATGGAGGATATCGTTGCTGGTCGAAATGATAAGCAACATACTGCATGTGTCCTTATGAATTTGAGTAAGGCGTTCGATTGCGTGCATCACGAGATATTCTTTCATAAATTGGAGGTGATGGGGTTCCGTGGCGTACCGCTGGATTAGTTGCGATGCTTCTTCTCAAATAGAACCCAGTGTACTATTGCGAACGGGGAATCTGGCAAAGAAGTGAGATCTGGCGGGATGACAGTGCCTAGAGGGGTACCACAAGGGATAATTTTAGGTCCGATTATGTTCCAGTTATACGTAAACGACCTGCCAGCAGTGACCAAAAGTCTGACAGTGATGTTCGCTGATGACACATCCTCGGTTGTTTGTTGTGAAAAACAGTCTGGTTTAATCAATACCTTGGAGAAAAATTTACGTTTATATGAAGAATGGTTCCTAAAAAATAATTTAAAACTTAATATCACCAACACAAAATTAATATACTTTAACACGGGAACAATAAGTATACAACACAAAAAAGAAACACTTACCTCATCAAACGAAGTGCCGTTCTTGGGCTGGATCCTGGATGCAGATCTATCTAGTGCGTGTTATGGACTAAGAACATAACTTAACTGCATATTACGGGAATGTGTACTGGCATTATATTCTGGGGCAACTCAGTGCACGCGACTAGGATATTTATTTTACAAAAAGCTTGCGTAAGGTCTTTATTTAATATCAATCATGGAGATACGTGTGTAAATGCTTTTAAAAACAATAATATACTGACTCTCCCCGCCTTATACGTTTTGGAGTGTGCTTTGTTCACAAAACAAATACAACGAGTTTTTCCAAAAGCACGAAATTGGATATGGTAGAGACACTAGAGGTGCATGTAAAAAACAACTAGTTCCGCCATTCACGCATCTAAGTAAAGTGCAAAAAAAACACAATACACCAATGCTTAAAAATATATAATCATTTGCCTGATGATGTAAAATCACTCCCGCAAAAACAATTTAAAAAATGAATCGTGAACTTTTTAACACGAAGGGCACTCTATAATGTAGAGGACTTTTTCAAAGAGACAATTAATTAATAGCATACTGTTATGTATTTTTTATTTTTTAAATTTGACTAATCTCATTTTAATGTAACAAAAATCCCAAAAGGAAGGTGAAAAAATCCCTTACCACAAAATTAGATAACAAATCTAAATACGTATTTCGGCAACTAAGTTGCCAATGGCAACTTATAGTTTTCAGTATTATAGTTTTCAAGCCACAGTCTCCACCCATCACAGGATATCATTTTAATGGGTACACTTTATGTGATTGTATTTTATGTATTATATCTTGACGCTTTCTACACAATTTTGTACTACAGAAAGAGAAATAAAACGTCAAACATGACAAATATTTCAAGTGCTTAAGAGGAAATAATTACTTCTTTAACTTTTTAATTAAATGTACTGCTGTGATTTACCCTCTAATTAATGTAGAGAATCCAACTCAACATATTAAAGAAAAAACTCAAAGACTTTTAAATAACGAAATAGGCAAAAACAAAAACTTAGCTAGCTCAGTGGAAATGATTTTTTAAAATTGAACACAAGACTCTCGACCCCAGAGAACGGAATTTTTTTTTTAACCCACCGACGACGTCTCAAACAAAATAAATTTTTATTTTATCAACAGGTTAATTTACAATCATTCGATGGTGCAGAAAGAAAACCTTGAACTTAAGGTTGTGCACTAAAATAAAAACTGCACAGGACTCTAATTTTAAAATAGGACAATGTTAATTCTTATGCAAAGCAAAAAATTTGTTTGTTCAAGAAGATTTTTCCGTTAAACTTACGCAAAACCTTTAAATTGCCATCCTCGTGGTATAACAATTTAAAGTACCTTTTTGCGTAAACAAATTCCAGAATTAAAAAAAAAAATTAAAGTGCTAATAATAATTCTTCTATTCACCCTACCGTAATAGAAAACAAAAATGATCCTGCCAAAAGAATAAACCGAAAAATTAACTATAAAAAAAAATCAACGTTCAAATTAACTAAAATAAATCTTCCTAAACAAATATAATAATCGATCTTAACTCTAAACAATGCACACTTTAATACAATATGAATTACAAAAATAAAGATTGATTATTAGAGCTGAGGACGTTTGCGGTAAGCCAGGGACGTAGTAAGTGCACCAGCGTATAAACACGCTGCAGCGAAACACTTTAGTTAGGCGTGAACTGCCAACGTGATCGTATGTTGTATTGAGCTCTATTTAATAAGTATGACGGACGTGCCCAAGCCAAGGAAGCGCCCTTTGCATAACGAAGTGAAGAAATTTATACGAGACTTTCCCGATTTGTATTATAATGGAGCAAATGTGGTTTGTAAATTATGCGATAAACAGTTACTTTGCTGGGACAAATACGACTGTAAAAGACATGTACAAAGTGTACAACACAAAGATAAAAAACATAATGTGCTGTCTAATACGCAATTCATTTTCGATTTATTGACAATGCTACTCGTCTGCGATGTGCCAGTTCACCTGCTAGATAAATTATATGAATGATAAATGAATTGCGTATTAGACAGCACATTATGTTTTTCATCTTTGTGTTGTACACTTTGTACATGTCTTTTACAGTCGTATTTGTCCCAGCAAAGTAACTGTTTATCGCATAATTTACAAACCACATTTGCTCCATTATAATACAAATCGGGAAAGTCTCGGATAAATTTCTTCACTTCGTTATGCAAAGGGCGCTTCCTTGGCTTGGGCACGTCCGTCATACTTATTAAATAGAGCTCAATACAACATATGATCACGTTGGCAGTTCACGCCTAACTAAAGTGTTTCGCTGCAGCGTGTTTATACGCTGGTGCACTTACTACGTCCCTGGCTTACCGCAAAAGTCCTCAGCTCTATTGATTATATTTTAAAAGAAAAATTTTACAACACGAAAATTAAAACAACAAAATGGCCAAAATTATTTATAAGAAAAATACTTACGTCTATAGTCCATCAGAGAACTCCCTTTTACAAATCCTACAAACTGTTTTCAGTGAAAAATCCCATATCTCAAATAAAAATAAAATTCGACTAAATTTCAAACTTTAATCTTGTCAAGAATATATTTAATAATGTAGCTATTGGACTTAAACGATACTGATATACGAATCATGGCAAAAACATAATCCATTATGTCGCAGTACTGTAACATGCACATAACAATTAGTAAGTTTCGCGATATATTTTCCTTCATATATTCGGATGAACGACTTTTCGTCGGAGTGATCTTTTTTAGTATTATTATTCTCTCTTGGTTTCCAGTCTGTACCGTCTTATAGAATTCGAAATATTTCTTTAGGACGTCTACGTCCGAGCTGCCGTGTATTTCTTTCGATCGCGCACCATCAAACGTATAACCATCGCCACCGTCGACAATGAACTTGGTCGTCACCACTTTATAAATCTCGTTATCTTTTACGTCTTCGTACAGCGGGATCTTGCACTTGGCGCATCGGACCTTTAAAGACACTACTCTCTCTTCAGGTGTTTTATTGAGATCGTAGACGACGTGCACGCCAGCTACCTGTAGGAATCCCGGCGATCCTTGCTCTAATAATTGACCCGAATGTTCGAATACTTGCTTAAGGATACTACCGTTCAGCGTTATAGTGAATAAGGCGTCGTTATAAGGAAGACTTGCCATGAGTTCTGCCATGACCACGGTTTTATTTTCAACTGCAATTGGGCTCTTCATACATCCCGAATTCACGAATGCAATAGCGGCATCTGTCCAATACCGACCCTTCGAACCGGTCATTTGGTTAGCTCTATAGTGGATGAACGCATCCATCAGCAAATTTCCGAGATTGCACTCTCTGTTTACGCAGTACCCCTGCAAATATACTCTTGACCTGCCCACCACTTGTGTTGTATAATTCTCAACTGCCGGTCTGAATTTTTCTAGTATTTTTAAAGCAGTGGGATCTTCTTTTATTTTTGAACCCATATACTTTGCATTTCCGCCATATTTTATCACTTCACCATTTGCATTAAAAGTCAAAGCAATTTTTCCAACGTAGAATCCATTTTCTCCGGCATATACAACCAGCACTTTTTCACCATTTGCGTCTTTCATTTCCTGCGGGTATGGGCCTTTGCTTGTCCCTGATGGAGGATTTCCGTTGTACAGTAGCGTCCGCGAATGCCCTCCAATGAGCAAATCGACGTGTTTGAGTCTCTTTAGCACGTACGCATTAAAGTTGTAGTCACCGTGGCCTATCACAATGATTTTGTCAACACCCTGTTCTGTGAGGCTCTCGATTTCTCGATTAACAGCTTCAGATTCGTTTGTAAAGCGCATTCTCCTAAAGAATTGCCACGGCACCAGGTGTCGATCGATGTAAGCGGTGACCCCAACTTTAGTATGTGCAACCTCAATAACCTTAGATTTGTTAATGCATGCGCTGCCCTCAAAGTCAGATAAAATGTGACAATTGGCGCACAATATAGTCTTATCGCAGATGGAGTTTAAGTATTTCCAAAAATTGTTCTCCATAGTATGTGCGTTACCGTCGTACATCTCGCCGTCACCCAATCCTAGCGCATCTACCCGCAGGATGTTCATGAATTCGGTGCAGATGGTCATTTTGTGCACGCTGTACCAGACGGATCCCCCAAACCAATCCATAGTATCAAAATAGAGCGTTTCTTTATATTGCGCTTTTTGTTTATTCACGTACTCGATGATGCGCGCTATGCCCCCTCTGGGTTTACCTTTGACCTTCCCTTCGAAATAGGAACGAAAGAGATTGGTGTGTAATATCCTCAATGTTGTATCGCACTGTGATAATTTGAAGGTCAAAAAGAGGACCGCCGCAAATAATATAAAACCACTCATTGTCGTCTTAAATATCGGTGATAATAAATACGTTAAAATTGTTTGCACCTGACAATTATTGACATATTGACTGTCGATAATGAAATGTTGCAAATGTGACTGTGTAATCATCAATTCATCTAATCTCGGAATAGGGATTTGGAAGTTCTGAATAATAATAATAATACAGTTTATTTAATACAATATCTAAGTATGATATTAATGAAATACGTCTGAAAAAAAACAAGCAGAAAAACGTTTGTTTTCAAAACGGCTTAGACGGTATTCGTAACATCTTTAATATGTAATTACAAATTTGAAACAAATTAGCATAGAATCATCAATTGAATGCAGCTGTGTAGAATTGGTTGATTATAAGTTGCTACTTGTAAATGTATACAGGCCGCCAAATGGCGATATAATGGAGTTTTTCGTAAAACCAGATGAGATACTAACCTACATAATTGACGCAAAACCAAGACATAAAATACTCTTAAAGGGGGACTTTAATATACACTTTCATAAAGTAAACGACAGCAACACAAAAAGAACGAATGATCTGTTGAAGACATTTAATCTGCATTTAACCATTAATGAACCAACAAGAATTGTGGGCAACACTGAGTCTATCATTGATAATATAATAACCAACATGGAAGATTATTCAAGTGGAGTTGTATTTACTGCCTTATCTGACCACTTGGCGCAGGAGATTTCATTGCCACTAAATGTTACAAAGCAGAAAGAATGTTAGAAAACAAGGAAAAAGATCTTATACAACGAAGACATACATAGCTTCAAATAATGGCTGAGAATTTGTAACTGGAATTCGACACTGGATGTAAATGATCCAAACGCTGCTGTAGAGACATTTATTGACGCAATAAAGCATAAATGCAACTATTTGTACCGATACAAAACACTAACAACTGGAACAACCAAAAAGAAATGGATTACCCCAGATATTAAAAATAAAACCGTAATAAAAAGGCAGATGTACGAAGACACGCTTAAAGGAATAATAAGTGTAAGCGATTACAAAATTTATTGTAGAAAACTGAGCACGGAAATTGTTGAAGCAAAAAAACAAGCTAATTCTGAATACATCGACAACTCTAATAACAAGACCAAAGCATTATGGCAAATTGTAAAATCAATTAATGGCACTGAATGCTTTAAACAAACAAACCTCGACGACATAACTGTGATCTGTGAACTAGAGCGGGGCAAATTAACGTCTATAATCAAGCAGCTAATAGCAATGTGCAACTATCAGACCAGTGCTGGAATCTGCAATGCTCCGTATAATCCTAATACACTCATACTGCATCCAACGACTGATGCAGAAATATACGTCACCATCCATGAATTAAAGGACACGCATGCTGTTGGGCATGTTGATATTCCAGTAAAGCTGATAAAAGAATGCGCCAAGGAATTTTCAGTCATATTAGCAAAACTATTTAACAAATGTATGGAAGTTAGCGTTTTCCCTGAAGATCTTAAACCAGCTCTGATCCACCTTGTTCACAAAAAGGAGATAAAAGTACAGTAGAGGACTACAGACCGCTGTCTATCGTAACACACTTCTCCAAAGTTTTTGAAAAAATACTATTCAAACGAATATATCGCTTTCTGGACAAATACAACATTGTTAGTAAATATCAGCAGGTTACGTAACTGGTAGACACCACAGCAATATATCAAGTCCTATCAGAGATAATAGAGCGTATAAACAACAACCAGTGAACGTTAGGAATTTTCATGGACTTGACAAAAGCATTTGATTGTGTTGACCATGATATCCTGTGCGCGAAACTTGAAGCTATGGGCATAAGAGGTGTTGGACTCAAATTGATAGTTTCGTATCTGCAAAATAGAAAACATAGACTGGTAAACAATACTAATGGCGAAGTCTCGAAATGGGTATCGACAATAAGAGGGGTACCACAAGGCTCAGTGTTGGGACCTCTTTTGTTTTTGATCTATGTGAATGAGCTACCTACACAAACCAAATGCAGACGATTCTACGGTTGTAATGAGGACTCGACTGGAGACAAAATTAGGTTTGTTCATGACAGGGAAATCAAAGACATTCTAATGAATTTAGGGCAAAAAAAGAAATAGTAAATATAACGGACAAATAAAAATTAATTCTGGGTAAATAAATTTAAAAAATAGAAAACTAAATTAAGCCTTAATAATAAGATGGCATAAACGTTACTTTTTTAAAAATCATTGAATCTTCAAACAAAAGGTTCAAATATGCCTCCATCCTTGACTAAACAATATCCTAATGTGTTGTAGAAATTCATTCTAACATTCTCCAACATTTCTGGGCTAATATTGTTTGACGTTTGAACAATTTTATTGCGCAACTACTCTACATTAACTGGTCTAACGTCTTCATTGCCATAAATTATTTCTTTTAAATAACCCCAGTAAAAGAAATCGAGGGGAGATAAATCTGGTGAACGTGGCGGCCATTTGATATTTTCAGAATGAGTTCCGATCCACCGGTTAGGAAACTCTTCACTTAAATAGTTTCGGACAGTCATTGCATTATGTGCAGGGCAACCATCTTGCTGAAAATAGATGTTTTGTATATTTATGTCGGGAAGTTGCTGTACAGTAGGTAGAATGTGGGTGTTCAGTAATTCTTTTGCGTTCAAATTGCCATTGATAAAAAAGGCCCAATAATATGGTTGTTCAACCAACCTGCCCAAACATTTACTTTTTGCTGTTGCTGACTAGATGAACTTAAATATCTGTAGATATAATGGAGGTTTTGATTGGTGGAATTGTGATAATAAAATAAATTTAAAGTTCTTTCCAATCAAATATTTATTTTTTTTTTTAAATTAATTGTATCGACCGGTTTCGGCTTGCGCCATCATCTGGACACACACAATATGTCTTGAAGGAAAAAAGGTGCTACGTCAGCTTGATATGAGGAGTTATACATTAATAATTGTGATATAACACAAAACATATAAACATCGATAATGCACGACAAATCACAACGACAATACGTTAAAAATTATTTAAGACATTATTATTATTAAGGAGTTTTCGGTAATCCATAATTTATGGAATATATCCTAATACGATATTAATTACAAGAAGAGAATATATTCGTGGTGGCTGCATATAAAACCGTGAACCCACACTTTTATTTTAAAAGTGTTACAACTCTTGAAAGTGCAACATGGTTCTGCAGTTTGTTACAAGCGAAAGGGGCAACCCAATGTTACTTTACAACGGCTTCCTTCACAAAAAGGAAAGAACAATCGAAAATAAAACTATTTGGAAGTGTGCCGATTATCATAAGAATCGCTGTCCAGGAAGAGTACATACAGTGCAAGAAGAAGTGGTGCGCAGTACATCCCATGCGCATGTTCCTGATGCCGCACAAGTCCATGCCAAGAGAACTATAGCAAATATGAAGGAAATGGCAAAGCAAGTAGAGTCTTCTACTCAGGCCATATTGGCTAACGTATCTGCTGAACTACCTTCTGCAGTTTCAGCCCAACTATCCTCCGTTAGTGTATTGAAACGGACAATTCAGCGTACGAGAAAAGTGTTAGAAAATGTACCAGCAGATCCTAGAAACCTAACGGAACTTCAACTTCCTGAAGAATACAAGAATATAGATGGTGAACTTTTTCTACAATTTGACAGTGGTCCCGGTGATGACAGAATTTTATTATTCTCAACCCAAAGAAGTTTGGATTTTATGAATAATTGTAATCGCTGGTACGCGGATGGGACGTTTTCTTCATCGCCGAAATTATTCTGCCAGTTATATACTATACATGGAGGACAGTATAGCAATGTCATACCAACCGTATTCGCTCTTCTACCGAATAAATCTCAGGCAACCTACGTCCGATTTCTTGAAGCATTAAACACAATTAAACCAAATCTTCGACCAGTGTCAATTATGGTAGATTTCGAGCGAGCTGCGATAAATGCTTTTATGCAACAGTTTCCGCAATCGACAATACGAGGATGTTTTTTCCACTTATCTCAGTGTGTATGGAGGCAAATTCAGCAAGCAGGATTGCAAGGCAGGTATAGTGAAGATCCTGAATTTGCATTACAACTGCGACTATTGTCAGCTTAAGCTTTCGTCCCACCAAATGATGTTAATGACGCTTATGAACAGCTTCTTGGCAGCGATTTTTACGTAGAAAATGAAAATTTGTTAGTACCTTTATTAAATTACTTCGAATATACCTGGATAGGGCGTCTCGATAGACGAGGGCACCGAAGATCACCGCTTTATCCAGTGCGTTTATGGAATGTGTACGATTTGGTGGCAGAAGATATTCCTCGTGCAAATAATGCAATCGAAGGATGGCACAACAGTTTTTCATCAATACTGAATGCCGCTCATCCATCTATATGGAAATTTATAAAGGCACTGAGAAAAGAAGAAAGTTTAAATAGGCTAAAAATAGAACAACTAATTGCTGGGCATGAGCAACCCCGGAAAAAAATATACCGAGACACTGCGGAGCGATTACAAAGAGTGGTTGCTGATTACGCCAATAGACCAATTGTGGTATATCTACGTGGAATCGCTTATAATTTTCAAATGCAATTATAATTTCTTTATGTATTTCTTTTGTATATATGTATATATTAGGGTGACCGGATCTCATATGGGGTGAAAAAAAATGTCGGAATCTGGTTCGTCTGAACCCCACAAAACGATTGCCCTTTCCAGATATTGAGATAGCCGAAATTTGAGCTCGATTAAACGACGTTAACCCGTGCCGCTCGTCGCTCAAAGTTTGAAAGAATCCTAATTTTTGGCAAAAATGCTGACATATGGCGCCATAACTCCAGAACGGTAAATAGTAGAAACACGCCTAATATCTCAAAAGAAAGCTTATGTTGTTCTTCAAAATTTATATTTTATGCATAATTGTTGTAATTTTAAGTCAAACCGAGTTACAGCAACCTTTAGCCCCAAAAACGTGACCTGATACCAGTAGGAGCATACTTCGTATATTTTGTTATTAAATGATAAATTTTGCTTTCTTTTGCATATTTTTGAGTTTAAATCAGAAATATGTATAATAAAACAACAAGTAACACTAAACCGAGGCTTTAGCCCCAAAAACGTGACTTGATACCAGTAGGAGCCAGTTTGGGAATATTCTAAGAATTTTACGGGTTTTTACATAATCTGTCTCGGTATTAACATTTTTTTATTATTTTAAAAGACATTTAGAAACATTTTATTGAAACTAAAGTTTGTAATATATTTTGTTTAATTTTTCAAGTTAACTGTTATCTACCTAATAAATTCTGAAATGGCATCCACATCAGGTGTACAAAGCCGGACCAAGGATAAAATATTTCTTGTGGGCTATCCCATTCACCAGATCACCGGTTGTAAACTACCCTCAAATCGTCAAGTTTTGTGTGCTTTATTTTATAAGTTACGAACTGTAAAATTAACTGTAAGAGAATCAGCAAAACTTACCACACGAGAAGTGTTAATTTTTTGGGAGAAAGCTCGAATCCCGACAAACATGAGCAAAATGCAATTACTAAGCTGGAAAAACTTCACGCCGAGTGGAGAACTCTTCAAAGAGACCGGAAGAAAACATCGGAAACGGTCAAGAACAAAATTAAACAGTTTATTGAAAAGTTGGATTATCTCTTTGATATTGCTCAACAAGATGCCTTGGCTCTGATAAAATTGGAAGAAGATAAGGAGTTTCTCATGAAACAGAGGCAAAAGGGCCGCCCAGGTTCCATGACTGGAGTGGATCTCAGGTTGTCTCGAGCTGAAGATATCAAGATGCAAAAGGAACTTGCAAAAATGAACCGACAAATCCATAAAGAGAGTGACAACGATATTGCAGAAATAGCCCTGACCAAATTTTCGAACCATTTGTGGTATTTGAATGCAAAGTTGGTGGGATTATCGTTTTTTGATCCCACCATTACAGACGATGAAAAGTTGTTAATGGCAAATAAATTGCTCAGTAGCACATATGATTCATCAGAGCACGCTAGGGTTGTCAATCCAAAAGTTAGGAGAGAAAAGTTAAAAGAGGTAGTTAATGGGGGATTGGTAAATTTAGTAACCAAAGAAACGTTTATATTCTTTGACCAATTTAATATAAAAACAGATTTTCTAAGCCAACATCCCAAAAACCTGGCATCAAAATAATGACTTTCAAGAAGGATTAAAAATTGTAAAAACATTAAAAGTAGTTAATGATATGGCTGAGCGTGGTGTTAAATTAATAACCGACTTTAACAACCTTCTGACTAAAGATGAAGAACAAAAACAATATGTCCTGCAAGTTGTTAGCAAATGCCGAGCATTATATCCTGACGTTTCAAAAACTAGTTTAACAAAACCTCTAGAGTAGATGTATCTTTTTTGTGCCTATTTTGTATGTATTATATACCTGATTTTTATATTTTAAAATAAAAAATGCCGTGAAACTTACCAGTATTACTTGTTGTTTTATTACATTTCTGATTTAAACTCAAAAATATGCAAAAAAGCAAAATTTATCATTTAATAACAAAATATACGAAGTATGCTCCTACTTGTATCAGGTCACGTTTTTGGGGCTAAAGGTTGTTGTAACTCGGTTTTACTTATAATTACCACAATTATGTATAAAATATAAATTTTGAAGAACAACATAAGCTTTTTTTTGAGATATTAGGCGTGTTTCTACTATTTACCGTTCTGGAGTTATGGCGCCATATGTCAGCATTTTTGCCAAAAATTAGGATTTTTTCAAACTTTGAGCGACGAGCGGCACGGGTTAACGTCGTTTAATCGAGCTCAAATTTCGGCTATCTCAATATCTGGAAAGGACAATCGTTTTGTGGGGTTCAGACGAACGAAATTCCGACATCGATTTTTTGCGGTCACCCTAGTATATATGTTCATTAAACAATTTGTTAATTTTATGTAACATACAATATTAATTAAAATATGACAAAAAATAAAAGAAAATTTAAGTAAATTTGAAATATATTATTACAAATTAAATGTTGTCAATATATCACATTTTCATGCCACATTAATACACAGTTTTTATGTATTTTTTTTGTATATATGTGCATATTTGCTTCTACAATCTTTTTTTTAATAATCTGTACCATTAAAACTAATAGTTTATTTAATTTCCGTCCATTGAATTCTGGCCGCGTCGAATTTTCATCACGTCGAATTTTCGCCGCGTCCAATTTGTGCGCGTCGAGTTTGCCGCGCCCAATTGACGTGCGTCTAATTCTCTGCGTCGAATTGACGTAGGTCCAAGTGATTGACAGTTCGAAATTTCATGCCTGCCTTATTTAATCTTAAATTGAATTAATAATATCAAAAACTTTTGTCAACATGTTACACATGGTTGAAATCAGACGAAGAGACTCTTTCTAACGGTACCAAAAACCAATATGGCGCCCATAAGAAACAAGAAAGTTGATGATGACCAGAAAAGAACGAAACGTCGTATAAAAATTTCAAGTACACCATTACATAGAACATAAAAAGTGGCCTTGAGAACGTGTCTTTAGTTTTTCTCTGCAAGGCCAAATGAAAGCGCTAGAGGCAAAATAAGAAAATAATATTTTTCCGTTTTTTAAAAGAATCTCAAACATCATTTGTTCTCAGTCTACGTTCTTTTCGCAATCATAATAACCACAAAATTTAGCAACTTTTCCAAATTTAAACCTATCGTCTATCTTCAATAATAAGCGAGATCTCAATGGTGAAGATCGAAAATGAATCAGCCGAAGAGAAATCTCCTTTCATCATCCCTCCCCTATCCGATTACAAACAACGGCATGTATACACATACATAAACTACTCCAAAAGGAAAAAGTTTTGATATCGGCTCCGTATGGTACGACATTAATTTTGCAATTCACTATACATCCAATTTGGTCAAATTCGAAGGGTTCTCCTTACCTCTTTGACAAAGTTAGAATCGACACCGACATTAACATCCTGTTCCCCCTTGTAAGGCATTTCATCTGCCGCATTCATGTCTCAAATAAAAATAAAATTCGCCTAAATTTCAAACTTTATTCTTGTCAAGAATATATTTAATAATGTACCTATTGGACTTAAACGGCACTGATATACTGATCATGTCAAACATATAATCTATTACGTCGTGGAAATGTATCATGCACATGAAAAATAGTAAGTTTCCCGATATATTTTCCTTCATATATTCGGATGAACGACTTTTCGTCCGAATGGTCTTTTTTAGTACTATTCTCTCTTCGTTTCCAGTCTGTACCGTCTTATAGAATTCCAAGTATTGCTTAAGGACGTCTACGTCCGAGCTGCCGTATAATTCTTTCGATCGCGCACCACTAAACCAATAACCATCTCCGCCGTCGACGAGGAACTTGGTCGTCACCACTTTATAAATCTCGCCATCTTTTACGTCTTCGTATCGCGGAGTCTTGCACTTGGCGCATCGAACCTTTAAAGAAACTACTCTCTCTTCAGGTGTTTTATTGAGATCGTAGACGACGTGCACGCCAGCTACCTGTAGGAATCCCGACGATTCTTTCTCTAATAAATGGCCGGAATGTTCGAATACTTGCTTAAGGATACTACCGTTCAGCGGCATAATAATTAAGGCGTTGATGTAAGGAAGACTTGCCATCAGTTCCGCCATGACGATGGTTTTAGATTCAACTGCAATTGGGCTCTTCATACATCCGGAATTTACGAAGGCAATAGCGGCATCTGTCCAATACTGACCCTTTGAACCGGCCCATTGGTTGGCTCTGTAGTGGACGAACGCATCCATCAGCAAATTTCCGAGATTGCACTCTCTGTTTACGCAGTTCCCCTGCAAATATACTCGCGACCTGCCCACCACTTGTGTTGTATAATTCTTAACTGCCGGTCTGAATTTTTCTAGTAGTTTTAAAGCAGTGGGATCTTCTTTTATTTTTGAACCCATATACCTTGCATTTCCGCCGTATTTTATCACTTTACCATTTTCATCAAAAGTCAAAACAATATTTCCAACGTACAGTCCATTTTCTCCGGCATATACAACCAGCACTTTTTCACCGTCTGCGTCTTTCATTTCCTGCGGGTATGGGCCTTTGCTTGCCCCTGATGGAGGATTTCCGTTGTACAGTAGCGTCGGCGAATGCCCTCCAATGAGCAAATCCACGTGTTTGAGTCTCTTTACCACCTGCGCATTAAACTTGTAGTCACCGTGGCCTATAACAATGATTTTGTCAACACCCTGTTCTGTGAGCCTCTCGATTTCCTGATTAACAGCGACAGATTCGTTTGTAAAGCGCATGTTGGCAAAAAATTGCGAAGGCGCCAGCTGTCTTTCGATGTAAGCGGTAACCCCAACTTTAATATTTGCAACCTCAATAACCGTAGATTTGTTAAGGCACACCCCGCTCGGCTCGTAAGGTGAAACGTCGCAATTGGCGCACAATATGGTCTTCTCGCAGATGGAGTTTATGTATTTCCAGAAATGTATCTCCATAGTATATGCGCTACCGTCGTACATCTCGCCGTCACCCAATCCCAACGCATCTACCGGCAAGATCTTCATGAATTCGGTGCAGATACGCATTTTGTGCACGCTGTACCAGACTGTTCCCGCAAACCAATCCATGGTATCAAAATAGAGCGTTGCTTTATTCAACGATTTTTGTTTATTCACGTAGCTGATGATGCGTCCTATGCCCCCTCGGGGTGTACCTTTGACCTTCCCTTCGAAATAGGAACGAAAGAGATTGGTGTGTAATATCCTCAATGTTGTATCACACTGTGATAATTTGAAGGTCAAAAAGAAGACCGCTGCAACTAATATAAAACCACTCATTGTCGTTTTAAATATCGGTAATAATAAATACGTTAAAATTGTTTGCACCTGACAATTATTGACATATTGACTGTCGATAATGAAATGTTGCAAATATGACTGTAATCATCAATTCATCTAATCTCTAATTTGGAAGTTCTGAATAATAATAATAAATTTTATTTCACATAATATCTACGTACAATAATAACGTTAGTAAGATATGCCTGAAAAAAAAAAACAATTAAAATGGCATGTTTTTTTCTTGGTGTTTAAGTCATTTAATATACTTTATACGTTCGATTATATGTATTTTAACCTTCACCATCAAGTACATATAAAAAATTGTAATATAATGTAAATATAAAATGACAATATTAAATTGTAAATAAATTTTTTTGTTTTATAAATGATAAAATCATGGCAAAATATTGCGTATCTGTTTTATCGTTAACTGTATTTTTATGTTTATAAATTTTGATTATTTCAAGTATATTAGGTGCTTTTAAATTTTGTTCTTTATTTGTTTGAATTGTTATGTTCTCAAAATCAAACGAACGATTTTGAGTTATTTCGTGTTTCTTTAGTACTGTAAGATTTTTGTTATATTTATGCCCTTTCATTCAGTTTTCTAAATATTGCATGGTTTCACCAATACAATTTTTGCAGTCAATTTTATATACAACAAATTAAAAAAAAAATAAAACATCACACTTTTATTTTTTTTTAATTTTCGATTTTAATTTGTATAGATTTGATTTTGTAATTTGTTATTATTTTGATTTGCGATTTTTAAATTATATAGCTTGAAAATTTGATTTATTTTTTCGGATAAATGTTTTACAGAAAGGATTTTTATATATTTTGTGTTTATTTGATCATTTTTCGTATTTCTTGTACTATAATATAGGAAAATTCTTTGTTTGAAAATTTTATTTTATTGATGATTTTAAAATTATTAGTTTTGATTAAATATGTTTGTCCTTGTCGAACAAAAAGGTACCAAACCCGTTGAATTGTTGAACTGCCGAAGCAGGGCGCTACTGAAATTCGTAAAAATATACAGAATGTTTCGTTTAAAATAAAAAGTTGATATCGTTTCCGGCTAAACAGGAAGTCTGATTCGGATATATAAATATACTCATCGAATCCCCGATTTGTATCCAATTAATTGTTGAAAGTCTTATTAATATCTAAGTAGCCATAACAAAGATATTCGAATGGATCCATACATTTGCCTAACCCTGTATATGTTGCTCAGAATTGGCGACAGATGGGAGCCCATCGCCATCAAACTCCAAACTCTTGTCGGTAGAATTTGTCCCCTGTCAGGAAGTTTGTTGTTTCTACGCATATTGTTAGTAGTTCCACGATACTGTTGACACTCAGTGGTTCTTGTTTGTACGGTATCCTCTTTGGAGAGTTTTTGTCTGATTATTGTTGGTACACAAAAAAGGGCTATTGAGCTCCCATTACACCCCCTAAAAAAACGAGACAATAAAAACAGATGGGTGTCAAATATTTTTCGACTTTCTACATTCCTACCAATTTTTAATCTAAATCGGAGATATTATACTTGGGCACCTTTCTTTGTAAGAGTGGTTAGTCTGGAACTGAATATGTCAAGAGAGAACATTCAGCGATATCTTAAGGCGGAATCCCACGACCCGTGGCTTGGCGAATCACGATCAAGACTCGCCGATTCACGCGCTATGGGCTCGGCATTTATGGCTCCCCTTGAAAAGGTTTGTGCTTTCCCGCTGCTTGTCGGTAAAGCCAAAGGAAGGCGCGCATTCCCGGGCTCGGCTCGTGTAAGTTCGACGCGATCCAATGATAATCGGCGAGTGTGATGCTATTCACGTGCATTTCAGTAGCGTCTTGTAGTTGTGAAGATGAAATGAATGAAATCCGCAAAATCCAAATCATAAAAATATAAACTTTGTGCATGATGCTTGGAAACGCATAGAAGGAAAATTAAGTATAAAACTTTCCGTTTCGGAACTAAAACAGAAAAAGGATGCCCAAATGGCTAATAAGCGATACTGTCCTCCATCGTCTTTTATTTTTTTTTATTATTATTTTCAAATAACTATCTAATAGCATGATATGATAAGCGTGTCTGCCGTTTGTTCATGTTAATTTATTTTAACTCAACTAAGTTGAATCCATATTGCAAACCCACACACGTCTTGGGAACATCCATCTATTTGCCGAGCCCTATCACGAGCCAAACTTGGGCAAGTTTCCCCAAGCCACGAGTAATGTTCGCCAAGCCACGCGCCGTGGGATTCCGCCTTTAAGAAGAACAAAAAGAAGCGATATAAGCAAAAATTCCTACAAACTCTAGAACATGCTGTCAGAAGCGAGGATCGTTAATAGAGGGATACCTCAGGGATCCATCCTGGGGCCGATCCTGTTTATAATATATATAAATGATTTGCCATCCAACATTTGCTCCTTAAAAACGTTAATGTATGCAGATGATACGTCCCGCACCGCGAAGGAGGTCATGGGTGAAGCTGCGGAGTGGTTTGCAGCTAACAAACTGAAAGTAAACGTAGATAAATACCAGGCGCTACGGTTTCCATACGCCATTCGCATTAGAAGAATCGTAGGAAGGGAGGCTGCGCGACAAGCGTATTTCGGAGTCTTTCACTCTGGACTAGAGCGACCTACGGCATCCTTATCTGGGGTGGCTCAGCTGCAGCAAAAACAATATTTCTGCAACAAAAACAAGCAGTGAGGGCGATAATGGGTTACAGTTCAAGAGCGAGTTGCAGGGAATTATTTAAAAGCCTCAATATACTTACACTACCATCTTGCTATATACTAACCTGCCTCCTGTATATCCATGGGTCACACAACCTGCCCACGTCGACGTGCATCACCACGACACCAGAAATAAAAACGATTACACCATTCCTTTCCACCGTTTACAAAGAGCTAAGACGAGTACGAATTATACTGCCTTAAAACTATATAATCAGCTACGGGGGCACATGAGAAATATGGATATGGCGTGCTTCAGAAGAGCAGTGGTAAAGTTTTTGCTCTCCGTCCCTACATACAGTTTGGAGGAATACTACCTGAGGGGCGCCATGGGCCTTGCTGCGACTTCGGAGAAGAGATAGCCACCGGCTACTACTCGACCCGTTTTTCGTGTGTGCAGTGTCAAGTTCTTTCTGT
Organism: Cetonia aurata; assembly: GCA_949128085.1. Lineage (NCBI taxonomy): Eukaryota > Metazoa > Arthropoda > Insecta > Coleoptera > Scarabaeidae > Cetonia > Cetonia aurata. The sequence continues at coordinate 21,732,159 of OX421889.1, read as the reverse complement.
TTTGTCTTGTTGAGTGTTTCTTTTTTGGTGTCTTACTTACTTTTTAATATGTACATGCACCGTCTTTTCCTAACGAAGGTTTTCTCAAACCTAATTGTTAAGTGTTTATTTTATTTTTAAGTGTTTTGTGTTTTTATTACTTTGACAACACTTTGACGAATCATATACTGTACACTTTGTCTTTGTACACTTTTTTGAAATACAATTCTATTCTATTCTATTCTATTCATGGTGATAGCGAAAAACGCCTGGTATTTTATTTATGAATTCAAGGTGAATACCTTAATGACAGACATTTTTTAAATGTTTTATTTTGCGATGCAGCTGCTTTCACAACAAATGGGGTTGTATCATCACGAAATATGCGGCGTTGGGCCACCGTGGATAATCCGAAATGGATGATTATCTGCAAAAGGCGGTACTAAAAAAAAAGTGAACGTTTGGTGCGAAATATTGAACCAAAGAAGAATATGCCTCTTCTTTTTTGACGGAAATATATCAATGCAATTTTTAAGAACAGATTTCTCGAATGCAATAGATGTACATAGGTACTTCCTATTACAGAAAGAGTAAATTACATTTTCAATTAGACGGTTGTTCTGCCAGCATTGTGAACCATGGTTAAATGAATTTTTTTTACAAGGTTGGATAGGTCGATGTAGCGAATTGAATCTAAATTGTATAATCTAATTACACTAAATTTCTTTTTATGGAGCGTTCTAGCTCAAAAAGTTTATAAAACACGTGCAAGGAACCGAGCAAAACTTTGGGCAAGAATACGACAGACTTGTGCGGAACTTACACCTGTAGAAATGTTTTGATACACATTCAAAAACGGCATGGTAAATGTATTGATGTAAATGAGGAGAATTGGTGGAAGCTACAAATTTTTATTTATTTAGGTGTCGACAATTATTTCAGTAAACTATGCTATCTACGTTTCATTTAATTGATATGTATTAGTCTTTGCAATAGTTCAATGAATAAATGTTATCTGTTACTCCGTAGTATCTAATAATATAATTAGTTAATTTTTACTTTCTTTTTATAAATTGTAACCTGATTTGGTCAGTAGATACACTTGGAAAAACCAATTTTCTCATAACTTTTTTGTGTAATAAACATATTTGATTGAAATTTTGGATAGGATCATTTTAAGAGCTTCTGAATTAAATGGTGTCGTTTTATAAAAGGAATCCCAACGCAGGTCGACCTAGACAACGGCGTACATTACAACTGGAAGAGGAAATTCTAGATTCAGTACACGAAGATCCCTCCGTTAGTAGTTGACAGTTGGCGTCCACATTCAATATCCCCAGTAATAAGATCTTTCATTCGGTTCTACGTGAAAACCTTCTTTATCCTTACCATATAACTAAGGTACAGCCGCTCTATGAAAACGATAACGTACATCGTTTAAACTTTTGTCATAGTATCTTAAATAGAATTCATGAAGATGGTAATTTTTTAAGAAGTGTTCTTTGGACCGACGAGTCTACGTTTACCAGAGATGGTGTACTCAATATCCATAATTTTCACCATTGGGCAGATGAAAATCCTCATGCTATTTGGGAATACGGTCACCAAAGAAAGTTTTCAGTTAATGTTTGGCTGGACATAATAAATCACCAAGTCGTTGGACCAACTGCCAAATCGTCTTAATGCCAACGGGTACTTAAATGTATTGGCACAAGTTATTGACGAGATGCCATTGAACATACGCCGTAACATGTTTTACATGCATGATGGGGCTCCTGCACATTTTGCTCGTAATGTGAGAGAGTGGTTAGATGAACATTTCCTTAACAGGTGGATTGGTCGCGGTGGTCCTATCTTATGGCCTGCAAGATCTCCCAACCTTAATCCTTTAGACTTTTTTGTTTGGGGTTTCATTAAGGACAAAGTTTACGCTACACCTCCACAGGACGCTGACGAAGTTAGAGGAAGAATTAACGCGGCAGTATTAGAAATTACACCGGAAAGGCTAGAACGAGTAATACAGACAATACTTCGTAGATTGCAACTGTGTTTACAAACGGACGGACATCAATTTGAACAGATGCGTAGGTAATAGTGATGCTAATTTGTTACAAGAGATGCGTTCGAAAAATTAAAACTACTAACTTTGTTTTAATAAAGTTTTTTTTTATTGCTTTGCCCTATGTATATATTGTGTAATCCAATTTGTCGTTTGTAATTCCCGTTTGTCAATTTTGACAAGTGTTCTATCTATTATTACGGTAGTATGAAACTACAGTGTTGCCAAATGGATGTTAGTTTCATGTGGTCCACGAGGACGCATAAAGCATGATACCATAAGAATTTTGTGTCAAATTCGAACAAACTGTGTCGCTACGTGTAGCTTTTGCGACAATTTATACACAGCCTGTATATGTAATTTATAAATCTAGTTTGTATTTCGCGCCAATTTCATATACGTTGGTAACTTCTGACTCTGCTTTTAGTAACTTTCGCCGTACCACACGTAATAAACGTCAAAATCGCGTCGAAGATAACCTGGAAATAGCACTTTTCAAACACCGTTTTTAGTACTTTCTTTTCATTTTCCCACATAATAAATGCCCATTTTGAATTCGGAGAGAGTTGCTTTATCCGATAGCATATCTATAAATCGCCAAATCGTTCCCATTAATTACAAAGTCCTACCCCCTTACCTATCAATTTTCCCTCATCCGCTTCACATACTCGTATATAAACACAATAGTGCTTTTTAACCTTAGGTTGGTAATCTATTTATAGGCGATTTGTGGCTAGCCTCGCCATTGCGGTGCGAATGCATAATTATATGCGGATTTACGATTACGCTCATTGTCAACCAACTCAGGATGATGAACAGGCAAACATCTCCGTCACATTCGCATATTAAATAAAAATAAAACTCCAAATTTTCCTAATGTATACTTCTATCAATGCTATATTTAATAATATAAATTTCTGAACTTAAACGGTAGTGATGTACCACTCGTGGTAGAAACATGGTCAAATATATTATATAAATATAATATCCACGTAAAAAGTAGTAAGTTTCTTGATATATTTTCTTTCATATATTCGGATGAACGGCTTGTCGATGGTTTGATCTTTCTCCGTATCATTATTCTCTCCTCTTGTCCAATTTTTACATTCTGACAGAATTGTAAGTATTGCTTGAGAATGTCCACATCCGAACCGTAGTGTATTTTTTGTGGTTGCTCATCACCGAACGTATAACCGTCTCCACCGCCCACGAGGAACTCGATCGTCACCGCTTTATAAATCTTGTCATCCTTTACCTCTTCGTACAGCGGGACCTTGCATTTGGCGCATCGAGCCCTTAAAGAAACTACTTTCTCGTTAGGTGCTTTATTGAGATCGTAGACGACGTGCAGGCCTGCCACCTGTAGGAAACCCGGTAATCCTTCGCCTAATAAATAGCCGGAATGTTCGAATACTTGCTTGAGGATACTACCGTTCAGCGTGATAGTATATAAGGCGTTGCTATAAGGAAGGCTTGCCATCAGTTCAGCCATGACGACAGTGTTGTTTTCAACTGCAATTGACTGCTTCATGTTTCCCGAATTCACGAAGGCAATAGCGGCATCTGTCCAATACCGACCCTTCATACCGGCCCATTGGTTGGCTCTATGATAGATGAGCGCATCCGCCAGAAAATTTCCCAGATTGCACTCCCTCTCTGTGCAGCCTGCGTCCAAAAATACTTTCGACTTTCCTACGACTCGCGTTCTATATTTGTCCACTTCCGGTCTGAATGATTCTAACATTTTTAAAGCAGCCGGATCTTCTCGAATGTCTGCACCCATATAGTAGGTGTTCCCAATAGAATGCGTCACTCTACCAAGTTTATCCAAAGTCAGTACTATACTGCCAACATACAGTCCGTACTCTCCCGCATATCCAAGCAGCACATCGTTGCCGTTGGCATTTTTCAATGTTTGCGGATAGGGACCGTTACTTACCCCTTCAGGGGGATTTCCGTTGTAGAGGAGTTCTGGCGCATGTCCCCCAATTACCAAATCAACGTGCACGAGTTTCCTTACCAATTCCGCATTGAATCTAAAGCTACCGTGGCCTATCACGATGATTATGTTAATGCCTTGTCTTTTGAGCCGCTCAGTTTCTTGATTGACGGCTTCAGATTCGTCTGTAAACTTCATCTTCTTATACGATTGCGCCGGCACGAGCACTCTTTCGACGTAAGCGGTAACGCCTACTTTAACTCTGTGAAATTTAATAACCGTGGATTTGTGAATGCAACTGCCGCCATCGAAGTAAGGTGAGACGACGCAATTGGCGCACAGTATCGTCTTATCGCAGATGGAGTTTATGTATTTCCAAAAATTTTTCTCTATAGTTGTTGCGTTGCCTTCGTACATCTCGTCTTCGCCCAATCCCAACGCATCTACCTTCAGGATGCTCATGAATTCGGTGCAGATGCTCATTTTGTGTACGCTGTACCAGATGCTCCCCGTAAACCAATCCATAGTATCGAAATAGAGCGTTGCTTTATGTTGCGCTTTTTGTTTATTCACGTAACTGATGATGCGCCCTATGCCCCCTCTGGATTTGTTACCTTTGCCCCTCGCTTCGAAATTAGAGCAGAAACGATTGGTGTGCAATATCCTCAGTGTTGAATCAAATTGCGATAACTTGAAGGTTAAAAACAGGGCTGTCACAACTAATGTAAAACCAGTCATTACAGTTATAAATAAATAATGGTATAATAAATAATTTAACTAATACTGTCTATCAATAAAATGAAATGTCACAAAATGTGACTGGTGTCATAGATAATAAATAGGTTATACATAGTATATCAGCCAAATGGAATAAATTCGACAATAAATAAATGGGTGTGAGTTCGAAGAAACACTCGAACACGTAGATTGGTATTTTTAGTTGTGTAGTTTTCTCAACAGAAACCTTTCATACATGGTCTGTCATGTAACAGTGGCCAATACCAATTTTTTTTATTTTAAACGCTACACCCTATACAGGGTTAGTAAAAAGTCCCGGAACGGTCGAATAACTTTGTTATTTGAAAATTATGATTTCTGAAATTTGGTATGGGGGTATAGTTAATATAAATGCATTTTATGCAATACAGTTAATATTTTTTTCACTTCCGGTTTAATCGGCAATACGTCCAACTCTTTTTTTTAAATGGAACGGCCAGATTTTTTTAACACTTTTGAATGCAAAATAAAAAACTACGTTCAGGAAGTATTAAGATGTTTATTTTTATTCACAAGAAAGCAGTTAAAAAATTAAAAAAGTGTCCTAATACAGAAAAATCAAGGTACCTTTGAAAAAAGTTCTTGTTTAGTGTTTGCATTCTTTTTGCCGTCACATTTGACAATTTTAAAAGCGTTTTAACTTTTGCATCGCTATAAATTTACTTATTTTAAACATTGACACATTTGAAAATGGCAGAAAAACTTACTGAATCAGAATGAATTGAGATATTAATGATGCGTGGGTACGGTGATCGTCAACGTTCTTTTGAAGAGGTTCGTATTTTGTTTAATACTGTTTATCCGGATCGTCACATTAGTAAAAGTACGGTATGCCGAACAATTCGTCAGGTGAAGGATTTACCTAGAAGGGGACGTCCATTAACAGCAACAGATGAAGAAACTAGTTTGAATGTGTTACTTACAGTGGAAGAAAATCATCACGTGTCCACAACAGAATTAGGTCAAATTCATGAGATCTCTCAAAAATCTGCTCATACGATTCTTAAATCAGCAAGAATGAAAGCCTATAAAATATATCCCGTCCATGAGTTAACTGAAGACGATCCAGATCGTAGACTACAATTTTGCGAAACAATGACGGAATTGATCGAGCAGCAGCCTAATGTTTTAGATCACATCATTTTTTCAGATGAGGCAACGTTTTGTCTCAACGGCACTGTGAACAGACATAATTGTCGCTACTGGTCAATTGAAAATCCGCATTGGATTGAAAAAGTCCATACACAGCGTCCTCAAAAGATGAATGTCTGGGCTGGTCTTGTTGGAAACAACATCATAGGACCATTTTTTATAAGAGGAAATTTAACTGGCAACGTCTACTTAAATTTATTGCGAAATGAGGTTGTTCCAGCACTTGCGGCCCTCTTTCCAAATGCAAACATAGGTGATCACTCTAATGCACATTTTTGGTTTCAACAAGATGGAGCTCCCCCCCATTTTGCCCATAATGTCCGCGATTATTTAAATGAAATTTTTCCGGGACGTTGGATCGGCCGTAGAGGAGCAATCGAATGGCCAGCACGGTCGCCAGATCTCTCGCCATTAGATTTTTTCTTTTGGGGTCACATGAAATGTCAAGTGTACAAAAATCGTCCCCATAATCTTGAACAATTGGAAGAGAGAATAGTTCAAGAAGCCAATCGCATCACTCCAGAACAAATACAAAATTCAATAAGAAATTTTACTGACCGTTTACATTTTTGTCAAATTGTAAATGGAGAGCATTTTGAACAATTATTGTAATCCCAACCTGAATAGACAGGTATCTTGATTTTTCTGTATTAGGACACTTTTTTAATTTTTTAACTGTTTTCTTGTGAATAAAAATAAACATCTTAATACTTCCTGAACGTAGTTTTTTATTTTGCATTCAAAAGTGTTAAAAAAATCTGGGCGTTAAAAAATTTGACCTATTGCCGATTAAACCGGAGGTGAAAAAAATATTAACTGTATTGCATAAAATCCATTTATATTAACTATACCCCCATACCAAATTTCAGAAATCATAATTTTCAAATAACAAAGTTATTCGACCGTTCCGGGACTTTTTACTAACCCTGTATATTATTCAATTTTGGGATTCTTCAGAAAATTGTAGACATATATCAGTTTTTTTTTTTTTTTTTTTTTGGAAAAAATAACATTAAAGAAAAAAGATTATTTGATTACAGAAATTCGCTACAACACACTCAAAAACTAATAAGTAATCTGTTTATTTCTTGATATTGTAAAAAGACAAAAAAAACGATTAATGTCAATGTAGGAGATGTTCTAAATGCTCGCCGCGTACGTATTGGCAACATCCTAATCTTAAATAGAAATTGCTTCTAACGTTACTCAACATTTCAGGCGTCACCGATCTACTCGCAAGCGGTATTCGTTTTCTTAAGTCCGCTAAGTCGAGTGGTTTAGTTTTGTATACAATGCTTTTGACAAGCTCTTTTAGAAGAAGTCTAATGGCGTCAGATCAGGGCATCGTGCATCAATACATAAGAAGGCGAGGATCGATTGAATGGCCAAATCGATCCTCGCCTTCTTATGCATTGATTTGAAAATATTCGGTTGAGGTACTGCCGGACATTGATTTGGTAATGGGGCGGTGCTTCATCTTACTGAAACCTTATCATAGTCGCTGGAACTAGTAGGTTTGCTGGATCAGGATATAGTGTGTCAAAGTTTGCAGTTATTTTGGAGTAGCGCTAAATAAATATCGCCATTCAAATTGCTATAGCATCAACGGGTATTAATTCGGAAAGTAACAACTATGTCCTGGAAATTAAAGAAAAGTATAACGTGCTTAATATACTGGGATGGGATATTAGGTTTGTCTGGGTCCCGGGGCATAAGGGTATCCATGGAAACGAAAAGGCAGATTCTTTGGCAAAAAGTGGCACAGACGATGACCTGCCAATCTCTTCATATAGACTAACCCCTATCGAGTTACTGGACTCCTGTAAAAAGGAAATATATCAGGAGTGGGAAGCCGAATGGATCCGATTTACGCAGGAAAAAACAAAAATATATTTTAATATCATGCCAAAACCCTTGCTTCAACCATGGTTCCATGACATGATTCTCCCCAGATCGCATATTACCACCATATCTCGACTAAGATTCAATCATGCCTCAGTACCATCTCACTTATTTAAAATAAAATGCAGAGATTCTCCGAATTGTGAGTGCGGACAGGTACGGCGACATCTCCCACCTATTGTTTGCATGTGCCACTCTCAACTGCTAGATCTAGGCAATTGTACAACGAATTGCTGCAATTGACTCTCCAGTTTCCATCTCCTCGTTGCTGAGTAATCTGGATGTAACCAGAATCAACAGCATTATGAAATTTCTAAAAGATAATAAACTAAAATTGTAAAATTTAACGAATAATTCCCAACTCTAGTGACTGGCTGGAATGGTTTATCCAGATGCCAACAAGAAATAAGAAAGAAGAAGAAGAAGAAGAAATTGCCATCAATGAAAAAGAGACCCAAGAGACTGTCCAAACATTAACCTTTACATGGTACCGGGTATGTTCTTCTCTCATCCAGTGTGGATTTTTCCTCGACCATTAGCGCCAATTTTGACGATTAGTATGCCCGTGTAGTGTAAAGGTGGACTCATCGCAAAACAAAACATGTTCCAATTGGATCACATTGTTATCTAACATTGCCATCATTTCTTCGCAAAAATACGTTCTCCTATCAAAATCGTCTTCTATGAGCTCCTGAGGAAAATATCCAATTTGTTATCATCACTTATCGCATTAGAAGCTAGCTGCTTTACATGTCCAAGCTCGCGAAACTGCTTCCATTTGTGCCCGTTGTGTTATCTCCATAACCAATAACCAATCATCTGTGGAATTGTTATTTAGTGCATTGCTGTTAAATGAACCATTTTTTGATATGCAGTTAACGAAATTCAAACGAGTATAACACTGACAACTAAACTGTCAGGCTGGCAGACAACAATTTGCAAAGGCCAGTCGTTTTAAATAAAAGTAAACAATAGTTATTTTTGCGCCTCCGTCCAGGAACACAGATTTTGCATTACTTTAAATAGGCCAGAAACTTACTATTCTCCGGGCTAGGCCGGCAAAAAGACTACCAATGGTTGGCAACACTATATTCGAATTACTGACGTTTCTGTGATTAATTATACATTCGATGACAGATGACAGAATTCTCGTTACACAATCTCTTAATTAATTTATATTCATTCCAATTCTATTTTCGGAAGACTTTACAGGTAATAAATGGTTAATAACTTCACACACAATATTTATTTATTTATTATTATTGATGGATATGTATCAAAACTACCCAGAAAATTAAAACGTCAACACACTAAGGTATCTTAGCCCTGATTTCCAATTCAAAATTCATACGTAATATGTATTGCCAACCTTTACTGTTAACTCCCTAGCGTTAATTTCTTTTATTATTTACAACAAAATTAAGATTTGTCGGCTCAAAAAATAGTGTGTAACACACGGCCAGAAGCTCTTTTGCGAGTATTCGCACCGTACTCACACTCGCAAAGCTATAGTTTCTGGCCTAGTGATAGTTATTTGTATCACTAGGCCAGAAACTATAGTTTTGCGAGTGTGAGTACGGTTTGTGGGGCCGAGCTCCCACAAGTGCGAATACTCACTCGCAAAAGAGTTTCTGGCCGTGTGTTACACACTATTTTTTGAGCCGACAAATCTTAATTTTGTTGTAAATAATAAAAGAAATTAACGCTAGGGAGTTGACAGTACAGGTTGGCAATACATATTACGTATGAATTTTGAATATGAAAACAGGGTAAGATACCTTAGTGTTTTGACGTTCTAATTTTCTTGGTAGTTTCGATACATATTCATCAATAATAAGGACAATGGAGACCCCAGCTCATATTACAGAGGTTGTGTGTGAAGTTACTAACCATTTATTACCTGCAAAATCTTCCGAAAATAGAATTTACGTACATAATACAAATTTTATATATCTACTTACACGTGTTATCAGGGAACTGACCTTACACGGTTAATACAATCGTATAAGTATCTTTCTCCGACTGCGTGCGAAACAACGCACCAAGATCTGTCCGCAAACAGGCGAAGTCGCAAAAACAAAACAATCTATACAATACCAGTGAAAGCAAAATGTACAACAAAATGAAATTAATACAAACAACTGAACAATAAAATAAACAAATTAAACAATCCAAAACATTAACTCTCTTATGTATATTATGTATATATTATGTATATCTGTTAATATCTTAACTTCAAAATACATTAACTCTCTTATTTAAAAATAAAACAATTTGAAATTTCTCGCAACATTTACAAGCGCTTAACGGAATAAGCAAAGAAAAAGAAACTGAATTTACGCAAACCGGGTTGCCAGACCACAGCAATAGGTACGTAGATTGACAGAGGAAACCAATTTAAGTTATGGGACATGTCAAACCATTCTTAAACATGATTTGAACATATTTCTGTATAAAATACAGATGTATCCATAGTTACTGCCACCAGATTATCTGAAGAGGGTATCGTACTGTACCTGGTTTAATGATCACATGGATAACGACATCCTCGACTTAAAGTTTTTGCAGACGAATCTTATTTTAACCTCTCAATTCTCTCTCAACATTTCTAAGTGTTCTGATTTGAATCCTTTAGATTTAGACTATTTCTTATTCCCATTGATGCAGAATACTATGTTTAAAACTCCGGTCCACACATTAGAGCAATTACAAGAACGTATAGTTGAGAAGTGTCGCTCGGTGCCACCTGATCTTTTAACTCGAATTTTTAATAATATGTGCTAACGTGTTAAGCTGTGTATTCAAGAAGAGGGAACACATTTTCAACATCTTTTATAATTTTTTATACCTACCCGAATGTTATTAATTATTTTCTTTTGCTGATTAGTTGAAGTGTTTTTGGAAATTTGTATACTGTATTTTTTTTATAAATGTGTAAATAAGAATGACCATAACACTATATTTACACCTTTTGATTTGAAAATTTTCTTTTCGCCTAACTAATTTTACGAATTTCTATTTCCAGTTTGTTTTAAAATATTCGACATGGACAGGGACGGCTTCTTGAACCCGAAAGAGCTCCGACATATGGTCGACGTGCTCCTATACGTAGCAAATACGAACACGAACGAAAGCAATATAACGCGATTCAATTCGTTCGAGAGGCATTCGAGCAGTAGGAAGAATTCACGATCTAGCTACCAGGTTAAATTATTCGGCAACGATACGAAATCGGAAGCAGATTCCGACAAAGAGACCGTAACGAACGAACACGGTTACCGGAACAGTGTAAGTAACAGGGGTTACAACAGTGAATTTGTCTGCGAGCTCTACCTAAAGCAATTAGAGCAATTGAAGGAACACTTGAACCCCAACGAGTGTCTGTCGCAAGAAGATTTCCTGGTGTGGAACAGCTTATACGATGGAAATTCCTTAGTCGAGCCTTTCCTAGAGCTGCTATTCCAGGTTTGTCATGTCTCGTTGGGATTAAAACCTTTCTGTAGACATCATGAACATGAAATCGGTAATTTTCTTAACAGAAAATCTTATAACAGCATATAGTTGTTAGTATCGTTGTAACAGTGAATGTTATTTGCACTTGAGAAGGATTGTAAACTTTATAAATAAAAAACACTTACATTTCTTATGTAAAGGTCGGTAAGGATAGGTGGCGAAATCAATTATTCAATCAAGATTTTGCCATATTCAAAAATTTCAGCACTAATAAATAAAATGCGTACTTTAAATAAAACTATTGAAGATAAGTAGGGAATGTTAGAACAAATTTAATTCTGCATCAAACAATGTTAAAACATACCGGGTGTTCTATTTGAAAAAATTGTGTTTTACAACTTTGAAAATTCTTTGATCGCTAATTTTTAGACACCCTATACAGTGTGTCTCACATCTATTTTCCCACGCATTTACTCGGAAACTAATAGAGATAAAAAGTTGCATTAAAATCCACTGGAAATGATACGACATTGTACCGGGTGATTCAGTATGTGTGGCGACCGGCTGTATCTCGGAAACTGCTATGCCTAGAGCTTCCGGACAAAATAAATACATAACCAATGTGGCCACCAGAAATGGCCGAAAATTATTTTAATTTTCGAAATTTCACCGCTAGGGGGCGTACCTGCTATGTTCAATCATAAAATGAGTATTATCTCAGAAAGTTGCAGGTTTAGCTATAGTTTTGAATGGACCGTTCGAAAGCTGAATTGATGTCCCATTATTTTGATTAATGACTTTTTTTCGTATCTGCCATAATAAGGAGCGGGGAAGCCAATTCCATTGTTCAATATGTAAATTTTAATATCTCCTGAACCTTTCAACCAATTTGAAAATTTTTGGGCTCGTTCGACGGAGCATTTCACGGGTTTTTCTAGAAAAATTGTCGTTCTAGCATTTAGTTTGAAATCGGTAAACTAGAGGGGGTTTTCTGTAGTGATTACATATTTCGGCGAATAGAAAATTAAATGTAACCGTGCTATATAATTACCAGTGTCGCAAGCTAAATTAAATTGTTGAAATTTCAGTGAAAACCGCATCTTAATATCGCTATCCGTTCTCGATTTATCTCCAAAAGAATGAAATTTGTAACAAAAATTAACTGCGGCCTTGCAGGTAGGCGACGCGACGGATGGTTTCCATGGAAACTATGAAATTCTATCAGATTGTTTAATGCTTATATCGGCTAAATATAGTCAAAACTGGATGAAATAAATTATTAACGAGAATAATAACAGCAAAAAGAAAATATCCAACTAAAATTATAATTATAAATGTTCGAAATGTCTACCATCACTGGCCACACACAAATTGAGTCTGTTACTTGTGGATAATACACTCGCTTCTCGCTCTGTTTTAGAAAACGTGATAGAGCCGTATGCTGATGAATCGCTTACACTAACCTGGACTTTAATGCACGATAACAATCCGAAGCATACGGCAAAGACCGTAAAACAGTAGCTAGAGGAGAAACAGATTAGTGTATTAGAATGGCCTGCACAAAGCCACGATTCAAACCCCATAGAGAATCTATGGGGCGATTTTGAGGCTATTATAAAGTCTAAATCTCCAGTAACAGACGAATTATGGAGTACTATTGAAGGCGCCTGGTATCAAATTCCTGCAGAGAGATGTACGAAATTATATACATATTTATTATAAACTACATTCTATTTGCTACACTTTTGTGACATTAAATTAAATACATCACTGGTTAATATTTAGAAATTTGTCAATTTATCCGTATCAGTTCACCTGTACTATTTATATGGCCGCCCCTGTAGGTGTAGCTTCTAAATGTCCAAAATGTTTTTAAATGAAAGCACGTACCTCTTTCCTAAAAAGACACGTGCATCTAATAAAGTATAAAAACAGCTTAAAATACTTACGTATTACCAAATATATGCACGGAAGACAGCTTTAAAAAAAAACCTGATCCTTATAAAATATTTTTTTAAGGTGAAACAATTGAAAGAAATAAATTCTGTCCCTCTGTCACTACTACCAAGATAACCCACCAGGTGGCGTATCGCTTAATTTTAATTCCCAATTAAGGAGATGCTGTCACTGTATACTAGAGCTGTTATCCGGATCCGGATAATTTTGGATCCGGATAATTTACTATCCGGATATCCGGATCTAAGTGCTATCCGGATCCACTATCCGGATCTGCTATCCGAAACCTCGGATCCGGATTCGCTATCCGATACCTCAGATCTGGATCCGCTATCCGAAGCCTCAGATCCGGATCCGCTATCCGAAACCTCGGATCCGGATCCGCTATCCGATACCTCAGAGCCGGATCCGCTATCCCAAGCCTCAGATCTGGATCCGCTATCCGAAACCTCGGATCCGGATCCGCTATACAAATTATTATCGAACAACTGAATGGTAATTACTAATTACTTTAATAGTAATTAATTTAATGGTAATTACTTAATAGTAATTAATTTAATTGTAATTCCTACTTACCATTCAGTTGTGCGATAATAATTTGTATAGCGGATCCGGATCCGAGGTTTCGGATAGCGGATCCGGATCTGAGGCTTCGGATAGCGGATCCGGATCCGAGGTTTCGGATAGCGGATCCGGATCTGAGGCTTCGGATAGCGGATCCGGATCCGAGGTTTCGGATAGCAGATCCGGATCTGAGGTATCGGATAGCGGATCCGGATCCGAAGTTTCGGATAGCGGATCCGGATCCAAGGATTCGGATATCCGGATCTCAATTTTGTCGGATATCTGCAGCACTACTTTATACTAGAGCTGTTATCCGGATCCGGATAATTTACTATCCGGATCTGAGTGCTATCCGGATCCACTATCCGGATCCGCTATCCGATACCTCAGATCCGGATCCGCTATCCGAAGCCTCAGATCCGGATCCGCTATCCGAAACCTCGGATCCGGATCCGCTTCTTGAATTCGGCTATACTATTATTATTAATAATAATTTGTATGTTTTATGTATAGTTATCGGATCTAGATCCCAGCACCGAATAGTATATCCGAAGTTTCGGATAGCGGATCCGGATCCAAGGATTCGGATATCCGGATAGTTTTGGGTCCGGATATCCGGATCTCAATTTTGTCGGATATCTGCAGCACTACTTTATACCACTAAACATAAGACTTGGCAATATCGTCTAATTTGTCGCCATCCATGAAGTGCATACGTTCACTGCTGCAACGATACCCCTGTTGCCTAACTTAGTCGTACGATCGATTTGTAGTAATGGGTTGGCTTAGTCGAGAGAAACGTAGAGGCTACAGGGTGGGACAATTTTGGTATTTAATATCGTCGGAATGGTGGCAAACTTGGTTGAGTTACACCACCGCACCCAGAAACAACTACGATATGTGCAACTGCCGATGCGAACACCGTCTACCCGTCGAAGAAGGTATCGTCTGCGATGAGAGCTTCACGAGCAACGGAACAGACTTCACGTCCCACTCTAATGAAGTAACTTCAAACAGTACGGATTCTATGGGCGATCTGTTGAGTAAAGGGGATAGGTAAACACTGTAAACGTTGAATCATAGATGAATTGGTGGTTCACTCTTATAGAGGAGTTTTATACCATGTATTCACGTATATTAGATTGCAAACTAATATTTTCGGAGTCTACGAATAAGTTTAATATTTTTGGAATTGAATTCGATTGGTACCACTGCGTACAAACATATTCTAGCTAAAATTTAAGACTAGTACTGAAATCTTATGCAGGTGGCCTGGTGTATTCGGAAATAAACAGAATGTTTTTTTTTTTTATTTAAAAATCGTTTGAAATTACATTTAAAGAAAAAATACTAACATAAAAGAAAGTGTTCATTTTTTAAGCAGAATATTTAACTTTAAACCTTTGGATTTGTTTTTTTTTTTTGTTGCAAATCGTCTAATAAAAATTTTATTGTTAAATGAAGGAACTAACGTAATATTATATACCTTATCAGTTAAATATTTAATATACCAATTACTCTAAGTGTTTTATTTTTTAATAACCCATGGGGTCAGTTTCTCTTTAGTATTTCGTTTTTTTTTGCCAATGGCAGTGGAAATTAATGTCACAGTTTGTCGATTGGGAATGTATATTAAAGTTTTCATTTCAAATAAATGAATTGCTGTCATCACTAGAGCTGAGGACGTTTGCGGTAAGCCAGGATAGTATTCAGGTAAACGCACGAATATTGTGACCTTGTTTCGATCGGTGAAGCATGCGTGATTTTATTGCTTTACATGCATTCGCTATTTATATCACTTAGGTATGTCAGTTATGTGTACTGTATATAAATAACACACTTACCTTATTTACGATTATTATTGCATAGCGCCAAGTGGATAAGACTCGTAGTAAGTTTGTAGCATTAGATAGGTTTCCATATTTGTAGCGGTGAGCGATGTACGCCGTGATGAATAATTTTTTTTCATATTTTGAGAAAGACCGCTCGACATCTACGGATGTAACACACGCACAATTAAAATAATCTTTATAGATAGAAACCGAATCTACAATTGCACCATTACTAATTTGTTTTAATCTGGTAAAATCAGAATCTTTGTTTATCGCACTCTCGAACTTTGCTATTACATTCACATTTTTGTTGTCATTTACTGCGCATAGCTGCGCGTGTACATCGTCCAGTATTTGCAGTGACTCCGCTAACGATAATGCAGTATTTTGAAATTTCTCGATTGCGTTAAACAATCCTATATGATTATTATAAATAGTTTGTAAATCTGCATCAAGGGAAGGGATTTGAAAGAGTCTCTGGCTTTCCTTAATGGCTACAGCTTCGGCAGGATTGAATTGTAGAACCACAGATTTTATTTGTTGGAAATACTTGGCATAATAAAATGCCGCCTTTAACCAAGTTCCCCAACGTGTAAGGATTGGCTCTGGTGGTTGGGGAATACCAGGGCACCGACTGTGAAACTGCAGCGTGTTTATACGCTGGTGCACTTACTACGTCCCTGGCTTACCGCAAACGACCTCAGCTCTAGTCATCACTTAAAGTTTGCTATTTTTTCTTGAATGTTATTTTCAGATAATGAAAAAAAAAACAAATGTTATCCTAAGGTCGATAAAAACTGATTTTATTAAAAAAAAAAATGTTCAATTAATAATATTTTCGAAATGCCCACCTTCTTGTTGAATGCAGGCTTGTGCCCGTAAGCCAACAGATGAAGTACTTCTCCGTATTTCACGGTTGTTTTGTCGTTGTTGTTCGGCAGCCTGATGAAGACGATCCAATAACCCTTCTCGTGTGTTTGAAACTTGCGTGTACCCTAAATCTTTTATGTACCTCCATAAATAAAAATCCAGGGGATTGTAATCAGGGTGATCTACGTGGCCATGCAACAGCAATCCATCTTGGACAATTGACGTTAATCCAGTTTTGGACAACAATTCCGAAATGTGATGGTGGATCCATCCATCTGAAACCACATGTCTAGTCGAACATTCAGTGGGACATCCTCTAAAAGATCTGGCAGTTCGATAATAAGAACTTGGAGGTAATTGTCCGCATTTAACGTAGCGGGTTGAACGACAGGACCAATCAACAAGTCATCGATTAGGGCAGTCCAAACGTTAAGAGAATATTCTTGTTGAAATTGAGATGGGCGTATAGTATTGTGATTCGCTAATTCTCCCACCGCGCGGGTTTCTCAGATTTGTAACACCCCTTCTCGTGAACGTACATTCATCTGTCCAGAGGAATATTCTGCAGAAATTAAAATAGAGCTGTGACTGTTTTTACCAGGTAGAATAAACTAGACGAGCATTGTGGTTTGCCTCAAGCAAACCTTGCCCCTTGCGATAGTGATGTGGATGTAAGCTCTCACCTTTTAAAATTTACCAAACAGTCATTCGTGACACTCCAACTTGTCTAGCGATTAATTAATTATGAATACTTGTTCATTTAAATCGGCTGGTAAATTTACTTCTCGTTTGAAAAGATAATCATGCAGTCGGCATTCCCGAAATTGTCTGTGTATTTCCAGAAACGTTCTGTAAGGAGGAATGTGCCTATCGGGGAACCTATGTCGGTATTCAATAATTGCTTGACGTGCACTTCCGTTGCAAACCGTACACAAAATGCATGCCTACATTGATATTGATGTTGGTATTGAGGAAGATAGCATCCGCATGGGTCGATTGTCCACCGCCACTAGAGCCTATTGTAGAGCGGATGTTATCTTTCAAGTTCATCCAACAAGTTCAGGCCCTTAAGGTAGCTCAAAATCTTTTTGAATGAGGTCGTTTTCAGGTCTTCTAGGGAAAGGTCAACCTTCCCAAAGATGTCATACCTGATTCTCGTTGTGGCGGGGCAGTGGCAGAAGATATGGTCAACTGTCTCATCATCGTCCAAACACAGCCGGCATTCAGTCTCTTCAGAGAGTCCGATTCTGTGTAGGTGATTTCTGAGTTTGCAGTGACATCTAAAGACAGAAGCTATTACTTTGACATTTTTACGGTCAAGCTCTAGTAGTTCCTGCGTTCTGACATGATTAAACGTAATACACTTTTTCGCATGTACCATACCAGGACAATTGTTCCAATGCTGGAGCACTTTCTTCTGTGCCCATACATTGATTTGTTGTTTAGCTACCATAGGTGCTATGCCAATGGCAGGTTATGGTCACTGAAGATGCTCCGCGGCACTCTTTTTTGCAAGGGTGTCTGCTTCCTTATTGCCTTGAATGAGTGAGTGCCCAAGTACCCAGATTCGGGATCGGTTATTTGCCGGCTTCACTGTGTTTAGGGTGTTTTTACAGCTCCAGATCAGCCTCGAGTTGCATTTATGCGCCTCTAGTGTCTAGCGTCAATGTTTTTTCGTTACATCTCCATTCCTCTCTGTTTGGAAAGGAAGTAGTGAAGTA
This sequence comes from Cetonia aurata, assembly GCA_949128085.1. Classification (NCBI taxonomy): domain Eukaryota; kingdom Metazoa; phylum Arthropoda; class Insecta; order Coleoptera; family Scarabaeidae; genus Cetonia; species Cetonia aurata. The sequence continues at coordinate 21,713,955 of OX421889.1, read as the reverse complement.
TGTATTGATCATTGTCGTACACATCATGTCCGATGACATTCTCAGCATCCTGTCGGAAGTGACCAATTCCAGCAACTTGTTAGCCACACAGCCATGAGTAAGTGGCGATTGATTCGCAATATGCCATAGGCGGAATGTAGTTAATATGGCCTCCCTCTGCACAACAATGTGCAAAGGTGGTAGGTCCAGAAGAATTTCCAACGCAAATGACGGGGAAGACGACATTGCTCTCGTTGATTGCTATACTTGCAATCCTTTGTATGGATGCAAGTTTTGCTGTGGTTCAGGCTTGCAGCGCTTTCTGCCACCACGCTATCGCTCCATATTTTATAATTGGACGTACTACCATCACATAAAGCTAATAGATTCGCTTTGGGGATATCCCCCAAGATTTCCCACATATTCTTCGGCAAATCCATAAGGACAACCTTGCCTTATGAGTAATCTTTTCCACATGTGGATTTCAGGTTAGTGTCTTATCCAATAGGACACCTAGATATTTTACATTATCTGCAAATTCAAGTTTCACGCCTTGGATAGTGAGTGGAACTAGATGCTCCAATCTCCTCTTCCGGGTGAACGGTACTACCGTAGTTTTGTTCGGGTTGATGCTGAGGTTTTCCCAGCTGCACCAGCTGCAAATTGCGTTAATTACCTGTTGGAAGGCTGAGGAAATTTCCTTTTCTCCCGATCTTCTTAAAAGTATCACAACATCGTCCGCATAAGTTTGCACCTCGGCTCCAAGCGCTTCAATGATAGCCAGTAGATCGTTTACAAGTGATGACCACAGTAGTGGGGATAAACGCCCGCTCTGTGGACACCCCCTGCCCTGCCTGAACCTGACTATCTCTCCGCCTAGTGTCGTTATAGCAAGCCTATTCGTAAGCACAGCGGCAATTCAGCCTGCTATGATCGGTTGTGCGCCTCGAGCTAAAACCGCCTTGCATAGGGATGAACGAATTGCATAATTAAATGCTCCTTCTATGTCCACAAATGCTGCCATTGCTATTTCCTTGTATTCGAGCGAATCCGAAATCCGAGAGATTAGTGCAAGATCCGTTGATTTGCCTGCTTGATACGCATATTGGTGTATGTGAAGGGGTCTATCTGCAAGAATTACTTCTCTGATATGACCCTCTAACACCTTTTCTAATGTTTTCAGTAGAAATGACACCAGGCTAATTCGACGAAAGAAACTAGGAGAGAGGGTCCAGATTTTCCCATTTTAGATATATACCATTCTCACTTCCGTCCACTTTGTTGGTATATAGTTCCGAGCAAGACTAGCTCTGAAAAGTCTAACCAGGTAAGGAGCGAGTATCGTGCTTCCCTTTTGCAAGAGAGCCGGAAATATACCGTCCTCACCCGGCGTTTTGTCTGGTTTGAGCGATTTAATCGCCCAGCTAACCGCATTGAATGTTACTACTTTTCTCGCAATTTGCCAATAAGTCCGTTTAGGACGGTGGATACTGCAATGATCTGACATCTTGGAAAGTAGTTCTGTGCTAGAAGCTGTAACGTTGCCTTTCCCGAGTAATGTTTACCCCGGATCTCTTAAGAGTACCTTGTGGATCCTTGCGGTGTCAGGTGTATTTGACAATCTCTGACATAACTTCCTCCATGGCTCTCTTTGTCCGTATACTCTTGAGAAGAAAATCGGTAAGGCATTTTGAATAAAGAAAACGTTCTCACTCAATAATAAAGCTGTATGACACCTATGTCCACTGTGTATCAATACATAATTCTTAATTCAAAAATGCAATGTTAACAGTAATCTGGACACTTGTTTATAGTAGGATATTAATGGTTCCACAGCCGCAGCAATTTCTAGTGTTTCTGTTTGTAGATCTACAAAAAATTATTTGATGTACCAAGACTAGTGTTTATTTGCTTTAGGATTACATTTCACTATGCTACATTAACAATATAGGCGCCTGTTAACAAATACGACAAAACAAAGGTGAAATATGGGGAAGTACTTCATCTGTTGGCTTACGGGCACTAACCTGCATTCAAGAAGGAGGTGGTCATTTTGAAAATATTAATTGAACTTTTTTTTAAATAAAATCGGTTTTTATTGACTTTAGGATAACATTTTTTTCATTGTCTGACAATAACATTCATAGGCCTGTAACTTTGAGACAAATAAAAATGGATATAGAAGTTTTGCGTTTTTTATCACTTGAAATAAAGTCTACTTTACATTCTCAAAATTTGAACACAATACCGGACACTTTTCCAAAGAAGAACTTGCTTGTGGTTGTTTTCAGAATTTTTCAAAGAAAAAGAAATTTTAGTTCAACTTTAAGACACCCGTTAATTTTTTTATTACCTATCACTTTATTTTCATATCTACTTCAGTGTGGTAAATTTGGAAACTGTAAATCAAGTCATCTCAGTGCTAAAGCATTAAATATAATATAATAAAACGCAAGTATTAATTATTATTTTTTAATATATTTTAGTTTATAACTTTTTGTTTTACAATGATAAAAAAATTTACGAAACAAAGTTACAATAGCTGTCAGATTAATTAAATAAAGCACGTGCTGTTCACACGTGTTTAATAAAATACAGGAAGGCTGACGGTGCATAAACGGAGCTTTAAGAACCATTAAATTTGAAACTTATTTATTACCAGTGCCATAGTTTAAATTGCTTATAATATCCAAAAACAACCTGGAATTTAAATATTTCCGATATCTTTTTTCATTCTGTAATATAAAAGAATATTGTTGTTATTATTATTAAAAAAAGTTCAATTTTCCCCGAGGCAAGGTTTAAACATTTGGAAATATTTTTATGTATGTCACCAAAAGTATATGAAAGCGATAGATATACAGGCATTTATATATTCATTTTCGATCCTCACCATTGGGATCTCGCTTATTATTGACGATAGACGATAGGTTTAAATTTGGCAAAGTTGCTACATTTTGTGGTTATTATGATCCCGGAAAGAAAGTAGACTTAGAACAAATGACGTTTAAGATTTTTTAAAAAAAACGGAAAAATCTTATTTTCCCTCTAGCACTTTTATTTGGCCTTGCAGAGAAAAACTAAAGACACGTTCTCAAGGCCACTTTTAATGTTCTATGTAAAGGTGTACTTGAAATTTTTATACGACGTTTCGTTTTCTTCTGGTCATCGTCAATTTTCTTGTTTCTTATGGGCGCCATATTGGATTTTGACACCGTTAGAAAGAGTTTTTTTCTGATTTCAACCATGTGTAACATGTTGACAAAAGTTTATGATGTTATGCTTTAACTGGCGAAGAATTCAATTTAAGATTAAATAAGGTAACCATGAAATTTCGAACTGTCAATCACTTATCGGTGCATTAGTAATAGAAAAATGTCGTATACGAACGAAGAGAAACGAGATATGTTATGTATTTTTTATTCATCGAATCGAAATGCAACAACGTACACGATATTTACAATTGTATCCTGAATGACAACAACCATAATTTGGATAGAAATCAAAGGGATATTTTACAAATGGTAAATCGAATGTGCATTTTCACAAAGTTTATGTTAATTTTGTATCTTATTTGTAACAATAAAATTAATATAAAGAAAACAATAGTTACAGTAAATGTTCAAATATATCGCCATTTTCATTAATGCACAATTGCGCACGTTTTCGAGCTGTTTGAACTGCTCTTTGTATGGTTCTCCTAGGAATTGCATTGAATGCATTTTGGAGTCTAGGTCGAAGTTCTTCAATATTATTTGGAAGATCGCCTTTATAAACGTTATTTTTAACAGCTCCCCATAAAAAATAATCTATAGGACTTAGATTAGGAGATCTCGCCGGCCATTCAACAATTCCACCATTTCCAATCCAACGGTTTGGAAACTTTTGACTTAAGTAGTTCCGTACAATTGCCCCATTGTGAGCTGGTGCGCCGTCTTGTTGCCTCCACAACTATTGTAACTGGTTTAGTGTAATATTATTATCTAAGAAATTAGATACGTATGTGCGTAGAAGGTTGAGGTACCTATCTTTCCCCATTTAATGTCTCCATAAATTACTGGTCCTACAAGACGATTTCCCAAAATGCCCATTCAAACGTTTAATCCAAAACGATGTTGAGGTCTCCTCGCCCTATTTTGTCAAGGATTCTGCAACGCCCAATAGTGCTCTGTATTTCTATTAAACATTCCACAGTTAGTAGGTTTAGATTCATTTGACCAGATGATTTTATTTAAAAAATCTTTGTCGTCTTCTAACTTTCCCAGTAACTAATTACAGTATTCTAGTCGCCTTAAATTATCGGCAGGTAGTAAACTGTGGCTATAATGGACCTTGTACGGTTTAAGCTTATTTCGACGCAAAGTTCTCCATACTCGAGTCTGGGGCAAATTTAATTCAGACGCTACTTCTCTTGTTGATGTTGATGGATTATTATTGACCTAATAAACAATACAAAATTTACATTTGCAAAAACACACATTTAATTTGTAACGTGCCGTTACATGGGAAAATCTATTTCAGTTTGCAATAATAATTTTAGTTTGAATTAGTAATTAATTCCGTTTATTTTTGATCGATTTTCCCATGGGCGGTAGCGTTGCTACCGCATGTTATTTTATTTCAAGTTTTTATTCCGTAAATTTTGTTTACCGCGTGAATGTCGTCCCATGCCAACGGTGCGCGATTCACACAAGCCCGACTTCCACCATCGCGACCGCGTAGGGGGAACCGCAAGTATATTTAAGCCGCGCGCTTACCAGTCAAGAAGAGTCCGGTCCCCGAGTCCCTCCCAGTCCACTTCAATTGGCGAGTCGGCATAGTATCTGACACCCGTTGAAATCCGAAATCCCGGTCTGTCGTGACGTTGGCACAGCTTACTGACGAAACACAGACATTTTTTCCCGTCTAATTCAATTGGCGAGTCGGCATAGTATCTGACACCCGTTGAATTCCGAAATCCCGGTCTGTCGTGACGTTGGCACAGCTTGCTGACGAAACACAGACATTTTTTCCCGTCTAATTCAATTGGCGAGTCGGCATAGTATCTGACACCCGTTGAATTCCGAAATCCCGGTCTGTCGTAACGCTGGCAAAGCTTACTGGCGACGCAGACACTTCACCGTTTCGTTTTCCCACTCTGGCCGTTGAGTAGGCATTGTTCTGGCGCTCCCAGAGTGTTAAAATACCGTCATTCACCGTACCGCCGAACTTAGCACCGTTACCGTAAATTTATAACCGTGAATCCCGATAGCGTACTTTTGGCCGACCCTGTATATAGATTTCCGTATTAATTAAAACGTTGCTATCATTTACCGTGTTAAGATTACATACCGAAGCCCCGTAAATGTTATATTTTAAAAGTTTTCCACTGTACATATTTACATGCTTTTGATTGTACATGTTTGTTTGTATTTTACTTACGTTTTTTTTGCTGTATATATTCCTTGCCTGTTACACTTGATATTTAGAAATAAACGTTTGATTTTCGATGCACTTTTACCGTTTTGTTGCGTAGACCGAACCCTGAAGTTTTTCTCCGACTCGTTGCTGCCTCAGGGTTTACACACATTATTGTAACGACACTATTATTACGCAACACTGGTCAGACCGGCACGAGGTTGTAATTTACCGTTTGACAACTGGCATCAGCGCCACCATACGAAGTAAGGTGAACCTCCTTTTTCAATCTGCGAGAAGCGGCAAATAAGTCATAAGCACAAAGTAAGTAACCGAAAGCCCATAAGCAAGGCTTGAATGAGCAAAAGGTAATCAACAACCAACAAATAATCAACACCGAAGAAACAGTCGTTACAAATTAACCATTTGTAAAATATCCCTTTGATGTCTATCCAAATTCAGGTTACTGTAAACATTAAGCGGCTTGGTAAACGATATCAAGATATAGGAAAATAGTACGATATGGTTGTCATCGTTCAGGATACAATTGTAAATATCGTGTACTAGCTATTGTTGCATTTCGATTCGATGAATAAAAAATACATAACATATCTCGTTTCTCTTCGTTAGTATTCGACATTTTTCTATTAGTAATGCAACGATAAGTGATTGACAGTTCGAAATTTCATGGCTACCATAGTTAGTCTTAAATTGAATTCTTCGCCAGTTAAAGCATAACATCAAAAACTTTTGTCAACATCTTACACATGGTTGAAATCAGAAAAAAATACTCTTTCTAACGGTGCCAAAATCCAATATGCGCCCATAAGAAATAAGAAAGTTGATCACGACCAAAAAAAAAAAAAGAAACGTCGTATAAAAATTTCAAATGGTGTATTTGAAATTGACCAAAAATAATCCATCGAATGAACCATCAATTCATCTATGGGTGAACATAAAAAGTACATATCTATAACTGTAATAATTTCAGCTGTAGCATAGCTTCGAGTTCGGGCGTTTCGAGTAGTTCCGGTACGGGAATCAAGAGGGCGCAAGGCGGCATGCCCGGTCCGATCAACAACTCTAGTCTTACCGAAACGCCTCAGTGCAAGATCCCAACGTTAACCGGCGAAGGCGGCCGCCTGAAGAGGGATATTGTCTTGAGGGAATCGGAAAATTTCGAACTGGTTCCCGATTCCCTGTGGAAAGCTCTGGCGTTATGGTACGGGGGCCCCCTACCGCTTCCGAGGCAGGTCATTAAGCCTCCGAATTCGAATACGGTCGAGTTGGAACTGTATCCGGTAAATCTGAAAATTTTGAGGCACCAATCGCAGTCGCAGACTGGGACATCGGCGACTTGGAGTAGTGTTGTCGGAGGGTAATTTATCCATTATATTAACCAAGTTAAAATAAGAAAAATCTATTCAACCCTTACAATGTTTATTATATTTATTCTGTTTCGGCGTTGAGCCATCTTCAGCCAGAATCTATACAAAACATGAGTAACTAATTGAAAAATACAAAACAAATATAATAGGTACTTACAGTCAAGAATTAAAACTGCATTAAATTTATAAATAAGTATTAGAAAATACAAAAAATATAAGTGACATTAAAAAGTTCCACTGGTAAAATTTTAAAGCCAATACGAATATAATGGAGAGAACCAGGGCAAAAATGTGATTAATAGTTATTTACGAACCAAGTGCGTGAAATCATATTTCGCGAATGAGTGACCAGTTTAAAGCGCGAGCCGTAGGCGAGCGCTTTATGGACACGAATTCGCGAAATGTTTCACGCACGAAGTTTGTACATATTGTTAAATACGTTATTGTTTATGACACACTACTAATCTCTTGATATTAATTAAAAAAATTGACTTGACAGTATTGATTATTTGAAGTGACATTTAATTTAAAATTGTCAAATTCAAAAAATTTCATTCAAAATAAAAGCCTCACCAACAACATGAATTCTGATAATGAAATGCAATGTACACCGTCTGAAATTCGCGAAGCTGCCAATATTGCAGTGGATAATTTATTACCCATAAAATCAAAAAACGTATACAAAAACACTTATACTAAATTCGTCACTCAAGTTCCAGGAAGTACCAACTTTACTTTTACGCACTCGTGGTTAAAGTGACTTTTTACGCACGCAAATTGAATCGTGAAATGACAGGTTTTGATAAGCGAGTACAAAAATGTTTTTATGTGTCCTTTCTTTGTTGAACTTCTTTTTTAAATCTTTCGTTTTTTTTTGTACTTTGGCAGTGTAGGTCGGAAAAAAATATCTGTTTTGAATTTATTTGCTGATTGCGATGTTTTGTTACGGGTTTGTAACATTCTCAAGCCTTATCTAAAATTAATCAAACAACAGATGTTATTAATTAATAACAATTAGAATTTTTTTTATTTTACCTAAATGTTTTCTTCTCTGTGTGTGTTTTGTTTAACTTTTTTTTCATTAACTCAAATTATTGTTTTAAATCTATGAATTTGATATTTGTACACAAATATCATCGTCAAAATGAAAAACGTAGTACAATTTAAAAATGTAAGGACATCACACTCTTCGGACAAACAAACGTATACTGAATATCATTAAATGTCATTATTTCTAAGATCTGTATTTGAGACATTTCAAATTGTGTTAGACCAGACACCTCGTTAGCTCGCCCGCCCGGCAAGCGGTAGGTGCGTGGTTCAAATTCGACACAAGGTAAAATTTTTAATATAAAAATTGCCTCATATTAATTACAGCATTTATTTAATGATTTCACAGTAAGAAGTGCATTTGTTGCATATAGTAAATGTGTTTAGATTTAATCGTTTTCGGACAGGTTTTTTTTTTCATAAGAGTTTAAAATTTTTATCTATTACACAAACAAAAGAAAAACAACATTTTTACAAATTAAATAATGTTATTTGTAGTATACGTTTTACAGCGTTTACTGACGGTTTCTTTTTCTCTTGACGCCGTAGTGCAAAAGTGTCACGTGTTCTTGATATTACTTACATTCTCCATAGAGAATAAATAAATTTAAATAATCTTCATTTGTATAGAAGAGACGCGCTAACTTTTTCGTGTAAACAATATTGATAGCTTTAATGTAACTGTTTTTGCGTCATCTCGGCCATAGCTAAGTTGACATATTTTTTAAAATATAAGAAAATACTTTTCTTTCGAGTAACTCGAAAACATTTGCTGATAGGTACAGGGAACTTAATAAATCGCCCTTATTTTGAGCGTTATAATAAACAATAAGGAAGAAAAAATAGGAGATGCCATATGAATTGTTTTACTTTTCTACATTTTTCGAAACTAACCTTTTATCAATTTTTATGCACACCCTGTATAAGATATAGTAATTGTTATGCACAACCTTGATGCATTTACCTTCATTCTGCAAGTACCCGTAGTAAAATATGTTTATATGGTATATGAATGTAGTTTATGTAGTTTTTGGAAATGTCATCCTGCTTTGCTATATCTATAAAAACAATCAGCATTGTTGAAACTTAGTTTTCTTAGTTTTCAATTATAAACAATCTTCTAATAGGTATAATTTGAACGTGCCGGTTCAAATTATACCTATTAGAAGATTATTTAAATTTGTTTATTATTTATGGAGAATGCACTAAAGTGATATCAAGAACATGTGATACCTTTGCCCCTCGGTATCCTAAAAAGCAGAAGCCGTCACCAAACACTGTTAAACGAATAATACAGAATTTTAAAAACTTCGGATCGGTCAAAGCAAAAATTTAAAAGCATAAATCTAATGTTGATGATGCAAATATAGAAATCGTCACTTTATTGCATTCTCCACAAATAATAAACAAATTTAAATAATTTTCGTAAGTATAATTTAAACGTGCCGGCATTGTTTATAATTGAAAACTAAGTGATATTTCATCAATGCTTGATTGTTTCTCGAATGATCATGACCAGAGATAATATACCCAAGAGATAGTAAACTTAATACTAAAAAGTGGGTACACGTTTGGAATGTGGTGGGGGCATATTGGCAGGTTACGGTATCTCCTCATAGAGGCGCTGTGACCTCAAAGCGCGTAATTTGAATAGGTGTTGTAATGTATCAAGTCATATAACTGTTAACTATTACTGTTTGAAAGTTGAAAGTATTATTTATATCATTGTAAATATAAATGTGATGCAAAAATACAATATGCAATATAATCTACAATAATAAATACTCAATTTTCAAACAGCATTTTAGACATCACGATAATCCTAGGTATTATTAAGATATATATGTATATCAATAATTTAAAAAAATATTTTATTTTTTATTTTTAATATAATTCCATCTTTCTATATGTATCAAAAGAACATGCTCCATATTAAAACAATTGTAGCTTAAAACAACACTGGCAGTATATGATGGTGGTGATGATTTGACCATCTTACTTCTCTTGGTAAAAAAGAGAAATCATAATGATTTGTGTCCAACGATTCCATTTTTTTTTTTTTTCATTTGCTAATCTTCTAGCTACGGCGCAGCTGCTCTGAGTACAGCCGGTATCACAACAGCGACACCTGTGGTTTCACCTCGCAGACACTTGACGCACACAGCCGCTTTCAGTCGCCTGTCAAACATCAGACAAGTCATAGAATTCCTATCAGCCCGTCTGGGACTTAGGATAGAAGATATCCGACTATGGCACGTGAAAGACTCGCAAACACTGCAGCTGGAAGACGAGAACGCCACCTTGCAAGATCTGGGCATGCAAGACAACGAGCAGATCTTGCTGGAGGTTAGGAATAAAGACTTGACATGGCCGGAGGAATTGGGTGCTCTAGTTAGCGGTAACACCACGATCAATACGCTAATCAGTTCGGAAAGGCGGCCTACTATAACTTTACCACCAGGTTAGGCCGTTTTTTTTTTCACGAAACGAAGTGTTCCATGTAATTTTCTTTTCGCAGGTGCTACCGGTCTGCAGAACTTGGGTAATACCTGCTTCATGAATGCCGCTCTGCAAGCCGTTTCCAACACTAGGCCTCTCACTTTGTACTTCCAACGTGAACTCATCGAGTTGAACTGCACCAATCCATTAGGGACGAAAGGGCAGGTGGCGAAGAGGTATGCCGAGCTCTGCAGAGACCTGTGGGCTGGTTCTACGAGAAGCGTTGCTCCGTTAAGGCTACGTTTGTGCGTGACAAAGCATGCGCCCAACTTAGGCGGTGGTGGCCAACATGATTCTCAGGTATTGTGTGTCTTTGGTTTGGTTTTTTTTTTTCTTTTGTAACACGCAATATGATAAATGATTCTGTAGGTTGAGTGCACCCTACTTTGACATATGCGCGTGCTCATGTGAAAAAACTATCTGCCAAGAATGAAACAAAAGTCGTCATACACAGTCGTTGTTATCTTTGTTATATTAAAGCTACAAATTCCGCAATATTTGGAAAGATTCAAAAGCAAATAAATAGAGAGTTTAAGCATAATGTACACTAAAGTCAACGTTAAATTTAGCGTACGTTATTGAATAGCGTAAGTCAGTTAACAAAAAAGAGTTTCAGCAAACATTTAGCGCACGCTAAATACACCGAACAAAAGGGAAAGAATAAAATCGATAAGGAGGTAAATTTTATTTTTGATTCTACGTTTTACGTACGAGTGATGACGTCATCGCTCATTTTTTAAATGAGAACCGATGTATCTTATAGCGTTTTCGTCTTATTGCACGAAACATGCACTGGGACACACTGGGACGCACTGACTACAGTTTGTGCGTTCGACTTAAAATTTAAGTTTGCACTACTTTCGTGATGCATATTCGTCTTAACCATAAAAACGCACATAGTGCGCACCAAGTGCACTTTTGCAGGATCAGTGCAAATATGGCGACGAATCAGCTGCAAGTTGTCTCAAATATTATGGAAATACTTTCCTCAACTTCAACTTCGGAAGATGAAATAATGGTGTGTCTGAGGGAAAAAAGAAAGAAAACGAACACCATCATGAAAATGAAAAACTTTACTGAAGTAGTAAATAGATCTAATGATATTGATTAAGTTAAATAACAAACTACACATTTATTTTAACCTAATTAAAGTTTCGGAAGAATTTTAGGATGGCTAGAACTACAAGTAATGTGTTAATAGAAAAATATAGCCATTCAAAGTTATTGCTTGATATGTAACCACTACTTTTATTTATGATGGTTGGATATTGAACCATTTGTTTAATAATATGCTAACACACTCATTAAACGTTGGTAAAAGTAAGGTTAACTCAGTTCAAATCTTCAAATGCCTCTAAAATCATGTTCGACTTATAATTGCACTTCCATGCAACTCACATGCACTAGTCACGTGTAGTCACGCACTATCACAGTTTTCGTATACACTGAGTGCACAGCGAGTGCAAATAAGTCGAAAACGCTATTATTTGATTTTTTGATGGCCCATGTCCATTTATTTTTCGAATCGATGATACTTTTTTAACCCGTCGGAAGAGATGGGGCTAAGATAAATTTTCTTTTAAATCAGTAAATTATTCTGTGTACATCGCGTAGGGAGGAAGTATTAAAAATGTTTTAAATGACAAATTTATTTCTTGAACAACAGGGTGAAGCGACGTATGCTTTTTTTTGTAATTAAATTATGTGTTTTCACAACACTGGCAAAAGAGGGACAATTCGAAATCTTTTAAATTATATTTAATCCTCCCTCCCTGTTGTGTTGTTGTTGTGAAAAGAGATTAATTTAATCATTTAAGAAAAATTAATCTCCCACCCCCGCTCTCTTGGTAAAAAAAAACTATTTAAAAAATTTCTAATTGGCGCGCTTTCCTCAGTGCCGCAAAAAAAAAATTGCATGTCAAATCTTATTCGACCTTTTTTAGAGGCATTCAATGTTACCTGGCTCTCCATTTGTCGAAAAAGAGTCGTAGAAACAATTCAGATATAACCGCAAATGTATTTAAGGTAATGTTAATTATGTGTCAAAATTCAAAATGTCAAAATCTACACAAACGTTTCTATTGGTTACCGTAGTTTAGCCTGCGTCCGTTAAACTTTAGCGTACGTTAAATTACGCGCATGCACATTGACGTTAAATTTAGAATTCCGGTTTGCCGTAAAGTTTGCTTAAACTCTCTATTAAGAAAAACACACTGTATATCCCTGAAATGGTTGATAAATCAGTTACAGCCGATTTTAATAATAATATTAAAAAATAAAAATAAACCTTATTTTAGGACCTACCGGGATATTTGGCAACACTGCAACGGAGTTATTTGGCAATTTTTCTTAATTAAGTACTATGGTCTGTTTTTAAACTAAGGGCCTTTATTTCAATCTCCTAATAAGGGTATCTAACAACAATTCTCATGTTTATACTTTTGTCAGCAAGCGCACGTGTTTATTACCGCATATAGTATTACCACAGATAAGTAATACAAATAGCTCACCCAACGGGAGAATCGGCAGCGGCTTTCGCTAAAATGGGAATCCTGGATCAAATAGTTGGGAACCCTACGTGAGTTCATTCGGAGCGCTGCACTTCAGTCGCCAGTGGACAGTCGCGTATGCACGTACGAACATACATACCGCTAGCATTGAAATATCGACACGCGGTGCTCGCAATAAATGCGCATACATATTTACGCTGCGGAAAGTCCCGGAGAAATTTTAAAGATTTGAAGTTGTTTAAATTCCCGGAAAATAAAGTTGTAAAAATTTGTAACAATTTCAATTATTAAATTTACGCCATTCTTGAGGGACCGACCGAACGTCATGATGTATAGGTATATAGGCTGTTTTAAATTTGCGGGTAATTATTGATTATAGGGATTTCGTTTATTAAAAGAAAGAACAAAAGAACAAGAAATACAATGTAGGTTTAAATCTGACGTACGTAAATTTGACAAATAATGTAACAAAAAAAGAGGACTACATCATTTCCAAAGCTTACTACCATAAATCATAAGACAGACAGGTTTTTGTTTTGTGCTTATATCGTCTATAAATTTGAAATTGTTAAAACTAAAGTTTTAAAGAAAAACCTGTGTTCTATCATTTATAAGCGAAAATTCCACGGTAGCCTGTGAATTTCAAACACCTACAAATTATACGCTTTTGCTTTGTGGGGTGGATATATAATTATATTAAGTTAGGGAATTTTCTGCTTATACCTAAGTTTAGACTATATATTTTTTTGTAGTAGCCGAGATGACGCTAGCATCACAAATATTAAAATATGCCGCTATACGGCACGGAATATTATGGCCAAAACACGTTTAAAAAGTTTTTCACTTTTGGGATGTATCGGGGTTTATTATGGTTACTTTTTAAAATTATTTTCATATTATATAGAATGTCCAAAGGCTCTAAAAGTATCAAAGTTGTGTTTAAATAAGGTTTATAATAATTAAACCTTAACGTTTTTTAAATAAATTCAATTTTGGAAAAATCTAATCTAATTTTCATGTTTCAAATACTTAAGAAATGTAAGCGAAGCTTATGGTAAAGTGTAAAATAGACCATTATAATAAACCTGTTATCTTGTATAAAAATTAAAACTGATCGAATAAGAATTGTAAGTGGCTATAACTTGATTAAATCAAATAGAACGCCATAGATTTTAATCTACCAACAAATGTACTTTTTTATTACTTATCGAATGGTATTTATATAGGTTAAGCTTTAAGTCTTCGCATTTGAATATGCTAAATAATCGTTTTTTGCGCCATTTGGTGTTTCTAACCTATCTAGTTGCCTATATAGTACTGAGAAATGTCAGATAATTCACAATTATAAGAATAATAACGAAGAATATCCAATCGGCTGTAACAACAATAATGGTAATACCATATCAACGATAACATAAAACAAAAGCAAAATATGTATTTAGAACAAAAATAAATGAATTATCTGACATTTCTAAAAACTAAGCAACTGTATCTAGTAGACCTCTTATTTAAAAAACGTCAAATGGTGCAAAAACGACCATTTTTACGTTTTTACAGATTTATTATTCTGTAAGAACGTGAGAACTTAAAGCTTAAGCTATACATACCAACCGATAGGTAATTAAAAAGTACATTTGCTGGTAAATTCAAAAATATGGTGCTCTATTTAAATTAATCAAGTTATAGCCAGTTAAAGTTCTGATTTGATTAGTTTTCATGTTTGCACACCCTGTATAAGATGGCAAGTTTATTGTAATTGGGTTATAAGATATTGTCTATTGTTTCACTTTATTGTAAATTTCGCTTATACAACTTAAATACTTCTTAGGTATTTCAAACAGGATATTTAGATAAGATTTTAACAAAATTCAAATTATTTAAAAACCTTAAGGTTTAGTTATTAATAAACCTTATTAAAACAGATACTTATTTTGATTAGACAATCCAAAAATGCAATAATATACAAGCTATTCCATTTGAAAAACACGACTTTGATACTTTTAGGGCTTTTGGAATAGCCTGTATAACATAAAAGAAAATTGAAAGAGTAACCATACATCCCAAAAGCGAAATTTTTGAACGTCACATGTTTTGGCCGCAATATTCCGTGCCGTATAGCGTGAATGACCTTGTAAATATGATACATATTTTAAAAAAATTTGATGTTACTTGGGGATAATAAAAAATGATAATTTGACTTTAAATCGGATTTATAACATTTCCACTACATGCAGTACAATTATCACTATTCATTATCTACGGGTGTGAAGTTAGCAATAGATTTCAGCAATAGAAATCTTGACAACGAATAGCTACCTAAAACAAAACTGAATACCATATTCTATTAAAACGACATGATTTCTATAAGAACCACTAGTAATTAACCGTATGATTTTCGAAATTAATGAAATTTTTGGAAAGGGTTCCGCCACCTGAAAATACCCACATCGGTTCGGAAAACATCTATTGCTATACTGATGGTCACGAAAAATTCCAAATTTTTTTGCAAATTCCTAACGAGCACGAAGTAGGGAACACATAGGGCAGGTATAAATCGACTCCTACTACCCTAACATTTTTTACAAATGGTTGAACTGGAAATTCGACGCGCAACGGTGACACGCATTCAGAAAAATTTATTGCTAGGTGTGATGGTCACGAAAAATTCCAAATTTTTTTTCAAATTTCTAACGAGTACGAAGTAGGGAATACATAGGGCAGGTATAAATCGACTCCTACTACCCTAACACTTTTTACAAATGATTGAACTGGAAATTCGACGCGCAACGGTGACACGCATTCGGAAAAATCTATTGCTAGGTGTGATGGTCACGAAAAATTTCAAATTTTTTTTCAAATTTCTAACGAGTACGAAGTAGGGAATACATAGGGCAGGTATAAATCGACTCCTGCTACCCTAACATTTTTTACAAATGATTGAACTGGAAATTCGACGCGCAACGGTGACACGCATTCAGAAAAATCTATTGCTAGGTGTGATGGTCACGAAAAATTCCAAATTTTTTTTCAAATTTCTAACGAGTACGAAGTAGGGAACACATAGGGCAGGTATAAATCGACTCCTAGTACCCTAACATTTTTTACAAATGATTGAACTGGAAATTCGACGCGCAACAGTGACACGCATTCAGAAAAATCTATTGCTAGGTGTGATGGTCACGAAAAATTCCAATTTTTTTTTCAAATTTCTAACGAGTACGAAGTAGGGAATACATAGGGCAGGTATAAATCGACTCCTGCTACCCTAACATTTTTTACAAATGATTGCACTGGAAATTCGACGCGCAACAGTGACACGCATTCAGAAAAATCTATTGCTAGGTGTGATGGTCACGAAAAATTCCAATTTTTTTTTCAAATTTCTAACGAGTACGAAGTAGGGAATACATAGGGCAGGTATAAATCGACTCCTGCTACCCTAACATTTTTTACAAATGATTGCACTGGAAATTCGACGCGCAACAGTGACACGCATTCAGAAAAATCTATTGCTAGGTGTGATGGTCACGAAAAATTCCAATTTTTTTTTCAAATTTCTAACGAGTACGAAGTAGGGAATACATAGGGCAGGTATAAATCGACTCCTGCTACCCTAACATTTTTTACAAATGATTGCACTGGAAATTCGACGCGCAACAGTGACACGCATTCAGAAAAATCTATTGCTAGGTGTGATGGTCACGAAAAATTCCAATTTTTTTTTCAAATTTCTAACGAGTACGAAGTAGGGAATACATAGGGCAGGTATAAATCGACTCCTGCTACCCTAACATTTTTTACAAATGATTGCACTGGAAATTCGACGCGCAACAGTGACACGCATTCAGAAAAATCTATTGCTAGGTGTGATGGTCACGAAAAATTCCAATTTTTTTTTCAAATTTCTAACGAGTACGAAGTAGGGAATACATAGGGCAGGTATAAATCGACTCCTGCTACCCTAACATTTTTTACAAATGATTGCACTGGAAATTCGACGCGCAACGGTGACACGCATTCAGAAAAATCTATTGCTAGGGGTGATGGTCACGAAAAATTCCAAATTTTTTTTCAAATTTCTAACGAGTACGAAGTAGGGAATACATAGGGCAGGTATAAATCGACTCCTACTACCCTAACATTTTTTACAAATGATTGAACTGGAAATTCGACGCGCAACGGTGACACGCATTCAGAAAAATCTATTGCTAGGTGTGATGGTCACGAAAAATTCCAATTTTTTTTTCAAATTTCTAACGAGTACGAAGTAGGGAATACATAGGGCAGGTATAAATCGACTCCTGCTACCCTAACATTTTTTACAAATGATTGCACTGGAAATTCGACGCGCAACAGTGACACGCATTCAGAAAAATCTATTGCTAGGTGTGATGGTCACGAAAAATTCCAATTTTTTTTTCAAATTTCTAACGAGTACGAAGTAGGGAATACATAGGGCAGGTATAAATCGACTCCTGCTACCCTAACATTTTTTACAAATGATTGCACTGGAAATTCGACGCGCAACAGTGACACGCATTCAGAAAAATCTATTGCTAGGTGTGATGGTCACGAAAAATTCCAATTTTTTTTTCAAATTTCTAACGAGTACGAAGTAGGGAATACATAGGGCAGGTATAAATCGACTCCTGCTACCCTAACATTTTTTACAAATGATTGCACTGGAAATTCGACGCGCAACGGTGACACGCATTCAGAAAAATCTATTGCTAGGGGTGATGGTCACGAAAAATTCCAAATTTTTTTTCAAATTTCTAACGAGTACGAAGTAGGGAATACATAGGGCAGGTATAAATCGACTCCTACTACCCTAACATTTTTTACAAATGATTGAACTGGAAATTCGACGCGCAACGGTGACACGCATTCAGAAAAATCTATTGCTAGGGGTGATGGTCACGAAAACCAAATCTTTTTGCAAATCAACCTCGAAGATACCGACACAACTCTCAAGAAGACCACGTACAGTCAGAACATACAGGGAGAGTATAAATCGAAAATATATTTTGGAGGATTATTTATTAAGTATCTATCTAGCATAACACGAATTTTATTTTATCTCGTTTATTACTTAGGCATATTGATATTGTAATTATCCTGTTATTGGACCTTAATGGTCTGTTAGGTAATAAAGGTTATTATTATTATTATTATTAAGTATTAAAATTCAATTCTAGCTATAGCAATAGTGTCACCGTAATAGTAACATTTTGTAGACTGTGGATGTGCAAAAGAGAATTTGAAAATATTCATTCGTTTATGAGTGGTGTATTGCGATTACATAAAATCAATTGCAACGATTTATAGAAAATGTAAAAGTATAGCATTTTGTTTCAAGATGATGCCATTGAAGTTTCATTGTATAGATTTGATTAAACCATAGCAAGTTAGCATAACAAATTTTCAAAAGGTAATATATACTTTTTTATTTCTACTTTGTATTTTAGAACAGACAGGAGCGTTACGTTTGAAAAGTTTGTTTTTGAATTTTTTTGACAACAAATACAAGTTTTATAATTTAATCCCGCCTTAACCTTCCTTAAAATGCTACATTCAAAAACACACATCGTAGACCTTTTTTTAGATAATATTCTGTGTTACGCAAACCTCACAAGTATATTGTTCTGCAGATACAGAATTTGCGCAAATTGAATGATAATCTCTCTTGCAAGTACCACAGTTAATATCACCACCGCTATCACCACAGTAGATGCAATGTCGTTCAACACTTTCAGAATGTTTTAAGAGTGTGTGTTTCAAATAACATCTGTACTTGCTTGGATCGAAATTAAAGTCAAACGTATGGTTCTTTATTATAGTTTCCGCATAATACATTATAAAAACACCACAATTGTAAGAATCACGTTGTGTAGGAAAGTCTTGGTGGCGAAGGTTTATCTATTTGGAAACTTTGCCACACAGATTGCTTCTATGTAACAATTTTTTCAACGTTTCTAAATGTTTTATTCCACGTTGATTATTTTTGTTTCTCATATTGGGGTCGAAAAAATATACACTTCCACTTACTAAATCTACGCTTAATAGCATCCAATGCATATTTTGTATTATCGGAATCAACAATTTCGACTTTCTAAATTGTTTTAACAGGTATCACTTAAGAAAAGAACTCATGTGCCATTACAGGTTCAAATTCAGTCTCTTGACAATATATTTTTAGAGAAAAGTCGATAAGAAAATTATCTAGTCACATGTCCTTGTGAATGTTGCTATAAGGCTAAGGAAGCTATAACTGGAAAAATAAAGTTTTTCTCCATGAAAAATCGAAACTACATGATCTCTTGAGAGTTGTCTTGGGTAAGTTATATCTTCGAGGTCATGCTTATATGCAGTATTGCACACATGCCCGTATTGGGCACACTTCAAAAAGACTTAACTGAGGACTTTTGTAATTTTTTTAAACTTTGGCACTTAAAATACGTATGGACACATATGTGTCTTTTAGCCCATTTTTCTTCTTCAATTTCCATATCGGCTTTTCTCTTAGCTGCGCATCGTGTACGCTTAATAGAGTGCTTGTGTTCTTTATGCTCGTTTAGTATAAATTTTCTGGTCTCTCGTATAAATCTTGAACACTTTCTGTAGAGTTTTTTTGACAAAATATTATTTTTAAGAATTCCAAACCATCCCTCCACAAGAGCATTACTTCGTCTTTCAGTTTCATGCATAGCAGTCCAAAGAGGTAGGTAAGGTGTATAATGAACTAAAAAATGAGAGACAAAAGCTGGTGCGTAGTATATATTTGGTTTGGCGTTGTCGTTAGCATTTATGTTTGGTACATTATCTAATATGTTTCGGAAGTATATATAAAATTTATTATTATCAATTATTAGTTTCCTCTGAGAAGGTATTAGACACTTACTATTAATAACATCATCATCTAACCCTACGTGAGTATTCGGCTTCTTGCCTGTTGATTGGCCAATCAGGTTATTCCAGCTTTCGATCATATACGTGCTTTCGACATTGCTCGTTGTAATTATAAATAGAGCTGAGGACTTTTGCGGTAAGCCAGGGACGTAGTAAGTGCACCAGCGTATAAACACGCTGCAGCGAAACACTTTAGTTAAGCGTGAACTGCCAACGTGATCGTATGTTGTATTGAGCTCTATTTAATAAGTATGACGGACGTGCCCAAGCCAAGGAAGCGCCCTTTGCATAACGAAGTGAAGAAATTTATCCGAGACTTTCCCGATTTGTATTATAATGGAGCAAATGTGGTTTGTAAATTATGCGATAAACAGTTAGCCATTAAGGAAAGCCAGAGACTCTTTCAAATCCCTTCCCTTGATGCAGATTTACAAACTATTTATAATACCTAATCATATAGGATTGTTTAACGCAATCGAGAAATTTCAAAATACTGCATTATCGTTAGCGGAGTCACTGCAAATACTGAACGATGTACACGCGCAGCTATGCGCAGTAAATGACAACAAAAATGTGAATGTAATAGCAAAGTTCGAGAGTGCGATAAACAAAGATTCTGATTTTACCAGATTAAAACAAATTAGTAATGGTGCAATTGTAGATTCGGTTTCTATCTATAAAGATTATTTTAATTGTGCGTGTGTTACATCCGTAGATGTCGAGCGGTCTTTCTCAAAATATAAAAAAAATTATTCATCACGGCGTACATCGCTCACCGCTACAAATATGGAAACCTATCTAATGCTACAAACTTACTACGAGTCTTATCCACTTGGCGCTATGCAATAATAATCGTAAATAAGGTAAGTGTGTTATTTATATACAGTACACATAACTGACATACCTAAGTGATATAAATAGCGAATGCATGTAAAGCAATAAAATCACGCATGCTTCACCGATCGAAACAAGGTCATAATATTCGTGCGTTTACCTGAATACTATCCTGGCTTACCGCAAACGTCCTCAGCTCTAATTATAAATATATTTCTAATATATTCGCTTATTTCGTTAAAATTCTGCATATTAAAGAGACACATTACAATTTCTTTTAATGTTCTTTGAACAGTTTTATCTTTAAAATATCTATTTATATCACGACATATTAGCTTCACTAAATGAGCACAGCACAATTTCATTGTGATTAAGTGTTGTATTGGTAAAGTGTTGTCGTGCAGTTTTTCATACATTGTGTTTATGTAATCTGTATTGAAGAAAATTATGGGGCCAAAAATAACAGACGAAGGGGAGTACCGACAGCTGATGAACCACGAGATAGACAATGTTATGGAGAGAGAAGATATCGTCAGGAGTGATTCACCGTAGTCCACAGAATCTGAAGAGCTCCTCGTAAAGGAGCGGCTACCATTCGATTTAGAATGTATAAGCCATATATATATATATTATAATCTGTGAGGCGCATGTAATTCCATGACTCGCAACTGCATTTAAGAGGGCCATACTAAAGTCTGTGGTCACGGTATTAAAAGTAGGCCATAATAGTTGGTTTTTCATACAAAAATATTTGAAATGGTTTAGCCATGATGATACCGTGGCTATGTCGTGAGTAGAGGCGACCATTTCTAAGCAAGGCACAATTCGATTTTTAATTGTTTCCACAACACCAGCATAATACAACTCTTTTGGATTGGTAGCCGGCTGGTGTCCGCACCACCGACCCTGTCGCGTCTAAGTGGAGGTGTGGCTTAATATTGGTATCATTTGTGAAAAACTTGATAAAATCTAGTTGTTCCTGACTAAAAATAAGAACGTTTAAAGGAGTACCCACGCGATAAATGTAATGATGATTGTCTTTCTGCATTAATATCATATAATATACATCATCGACATGACGGTCATTAATGACGGATCTCTGGGATTTTATTTTTCTATACACGTCGTCGGATTTGACCTTATGTAAATTTTTATCTAATTGAATATTGGTTGATACAGTTTTAACGTCTTCTAAACGCGCGTTAAGTGCAGTGTTGTTTGTTAATATATTTCCTAGCATAGTACGTTCAACCCCCGTCACATGTCTAGTTAATTGCTCTTCATGACTATAGTCATGTGATGAACTGTATACGTCGACTTTAAACTTGTCCTCTCCTTCACATTTCAATATAAAAGTTTTGCAAGAGGGATGGGCACAGTAGGCATACGACTTAATCCAGTAATTGGGTTTTGGAACCTTTGGTGTAACAATAACTATCACACTGACAAAGTCAATGCTAGGTTTTTCCACTATCACCAAACAACAATGCACAATCTCTCGACGCGCGTTTCGCTAACCAAGTTAGCATCATCAGGAGATGAGTAATAGTGGACTATTAATCATCTCCTGATGATGCTAACTTGGTTAGCGAAACGCGCGTCGAGAGATTGTGCATTGTTGTTTGGTGATAGTGGAAAAACCTAGCATTGACTTTGTCAGTGTGATAGTTATACGACTTAATACCATTACTTAATACATTTTTAGATTTAATGGTCAAGAGACATGTATTATTTACAGACAACATTTTTTCTTTAAAGACAAAATTATAAAAGCCTGGTTTTAGATCTTTGTAGTTGCTAGTAGTAACAGATATCCTCTCCGATCTGGATATTTCGAAACTATCTTCAAACATATTGCAGGAAAACGTTAATTTTGCGTCACTTATGGATATTGGAAACACATTTCTAGATCCACGTGGAGGAATAATATCATTTTTTCCAGGTTTGTCATATATCGTTTGTATATGTGCGTCCACACTTGTGCTATCTGCATCAGAAACATCTAAGGTCCTATCTGTGACAGCTCTATAGCGAATCGGAACCTACAATCATCCAGAAACGCTAAATGGATATTTAGTCAATATAATATTAATAATTATTATGGACCGGCCCAGATGGGTTGAGCGGAGGCGGAGGTTCCAAAGAAATTTGAAATTTTTCGTGACCATCACACCAAGCAATAGATTTTTCTGAATGCCTGTCACCATTGCGCGTCGAATTTCCAGTTCAATAATTTGTAAAAAATGTTAGGGTAGTAGGAGTCGATTTATACCTGCCCTATGTGTTCCCTACTTCGTGCTCGTTTGAAATTTGAAAAAAAATTTGGAATTTTTCGTGACCATCACCCCTAGCAATAGATTTTTCTGAATGCCTGTCACCGTTGCGCGTCGAATTTCCAGTTCAATAATTTGTAAAAAATGTTAGGGTAGTAGGAGTCGATTTATACCTGCCCTATGTATTCCCTACTTCGTACTCGTTAGAAATTTGAAAAAAAATTGGAATTTTTCGTGACCATCACACCTAGCAATAGATTTTTCTGAATGCGTGTCACCGTTGCGCGTCGAATTTCCAGTTCAATCATTTGTAAAAAATGTTAGGGTAGTAGGAGTCGATTTATACCTGCCCTATGTATTCCCTACTTCGTACTCGTTAGAAATTTGAAAAAAAATTTGGAATTTTTCGTGACCATCACACCTAGCAATAGATTTTTCTGAATGCGTGTCACTGTTGCGCGTCGAATTTCCAGTTCAATCATTTGTAAAAAATGTTAGGGTAGTAGGAGTCGATTTATACCTGCCCTATGTATTCCCTACTTCGTACTCGTTAGCAATTTGAAAAAAAATTTGAAATTTTTCGTGACCATCACACCTAGCAATAGATTTTTCCGAATGCGTGTCACCGTTGCGCGTCGAATTTCCAGTTCAATCATTTGTAAAAAATGTTAGGGTAGTAGGAGTCGATTTATACCTGCCCTATGTATTCCCTACTTCGTACTCGTTAGAAATTTGAAAAAAAAATTGAAATTTTTCGTGACCATCACACCTAGCAATAGATTTTTCCGAATGCGTGTCACCGTTGCGCGTCGAATTTCCAGTTCAATCATTTGTAAAAAATGTTAGGGTAGTAGGAGTCGATTTATACCTGCCCTATGTATTCCCTACTTCGTACTCGTTAGAAATTTGAAAAAAAATTTGGAATTTTTCGTGACCATCACACCTAGCAATAGATTTTTCTGAATGCGTGTCACTGTTGCGCGTCGAATTTCCAGTTCAATCATTTGTAAAAAATGTTAGGGTAGTAGGAGTCGATTTATACCTGCCCTATGTATTCCCTACTTCGTACTCGTTAGAAATTTGAAAAAAAATTTGAAATTTTTCGTGACCATCACACCTAGCAATAGATTTTTCCGAATGCGTGTCAGCGTTGCGCGTCGAATTTCCAGTTCAATCATTTGTAAAAAATGTTAGGGTAGTAGGAGTCGATTTATACCTGCCCTATGTGTTCCCTACTTCGTACTCGTTAGAAATTTGAAAAAAAATTTGGAATTTTTCGTGACCATCACACCTAGCAATAGATTTTTCTGAATGCGTGTCACTGTTGCGCGTCGAATTTCCAGTTCAATAATTTGTAAAAAATGTTAGGGTAGTAGGAGTCGATTTATACCTGCCCTATGTGTTCCCTACTTCGTGCTCGTTTGAAATTTGAAAAAAAATTTGGAATTTTTCGTGACCATCACCCCTAGCAATAGATTTTTCTGAATGCCTGTCACCGTTGCGCGTCGAATTTCCAGTTCAATAATTTGTAAAAAATGTTAGGGTAGTAGGAGTCGATTTATACCTGCCCTATGTATTCCCTACTTCGTACTCGTTAGAAATTTGAAAAAAAATTTGGAATTTTTCGTGACCATCACACCTAGCAATAGATTTTTCTGAATGCGTGTCACCGTTGCGCGTCGAATTTCCAGTTCAATCATTTGTAAAAAATGTTAGGGTAGTAGGAGTCGATTTATACCTGCCCTATGTATTCCCTACTTCGTACTCGTTAGAAATTTGAAAAAAAAATTGAAATTTTTCGTGACCATCACACCTAGCAATAGATTTTTCCGAATGCGTGTCACCGTTGCGCGTCGAATTTCCAGTTCAATCATTTGTAAAAAATGTTAGGGTAGTAGGAGTCGATTTATACCTGCCCTATGTATTCCCTACTTCGTACTCGTTAGAAATTTGAAAAAAAATTTGGAATTTTTCGTGACCATCACACCTAGCAATAGATTTTTCTGAATGCGTGTCACTGTTGCGCGTCGAATTTCCAGTTCAATCATTTGTAAAAAATGTTAGGGTAGTAGGAGTCGATTTATACCTGCCCTATGTATTCCCTACTTCGTACTCGTTAGAAATTTGAAAAAAAATTTGAAATTTTTCGTGACCATCACACCTAGCAATAGATTTTTCCGAATGCGTGTCAGCGTTGCGCGTCGAATTTCCAGTTCAATCATTTGTAAAAAATGTTAGGGTAGTAGGAGTCGATTTATACCTGCCCTATGTGTTCCCTACTTCGTACTCGTTAGAAATTTGAAAAAAAATTTGGAATTTTTCGTGACCATCACACCTAGCAATAGATTTTTCTGAATGCGTGTCACCGTTGCGCGTCGAATTTCCAGTTCAATCATTTGTAAAAAATGTTAGGGTAGTAGGAGTCGATTTATACCTGCCCTATGTGTTCCCTACTTCGTGCTCGTTAGGAATTTGCAAAAAAATTTGGAATTTTTCGTGACCATCACACCTAGCAATAGATTTTTCTGAATGCGTGTCACTGTTGCGCGTCGAATTTCCAGTTCAATCATTTGTAAAAAATGTTAGGGTAGTAGGAGTCGATTTATACCTGCCCTATGTGTTCCCTACTTCGTGCTCGTTAGGAATTTGCAAAAAAATTTGGAATTTTTCGTGACCATCACACCTAGCAATAGATTTTTCTGAATGCGTGTCACTGTTGCGCGTCGAATTTCCAGTTCAATCATTTGTAAAAAATGTTAGGGTAGTAGGAGTCGATTTATACCTGCCCTATGTGTTCCCTACTTCGTGCTCGTTAGGAATTTGCAAAAAAATTTGGAATTTTTCGTGACCATCACACCTAGCAATAGATTTTTCTGAATGCGTGTCACCGTTGCGCGTCGAATTTCCAGTTCAATCATTTGTAAAAAATGTTAGGGTAGTAGGAGTCGATTTATACCTGCCCTATGTGTTCCCTACTTCGTGCTCGTTAGGAATTTGCAAAAAAATTTGGAATTTTTCGTGACCATCACACCTAGCAATAGATTTTTCTGAATGCGTGTCACTGTTGCGCGTCGAATTTCCAGTTCAATCATTTGTAAAAAATGTTAGGGTAGTAGGAGTCGATTTATACCTGCCCTATGTATTCCCTACTTCGTACTCGTTAGAAATTTGAAAAAAAATTTGGAATTTTTCGTGACCATCACACCTAGCAATAGATTTTTCTGAATGCGTGTCACTGTTGCGCGTCGAATTTCCAGTTCAATCATTTGTAAAAAATGTTAGGGTAGTAGGAGTCGATTTATACCTGCCCTATGTATTCCCTACTTCGTACTCGTTAGAAATTTGAAAAAAAATTTGAAATTTTTCGTGACCATCACACCTAGCAATAGATTTTTCCGAATGCGTGTCAGCGTTGCGCGTCGAATTTCCAGTTCAATCATTTGTAAAAAATGTTAGGGTAGTAGGAGTCGATTTATACCTGCCCTATGTGTTCCCTACTTCGTACTCGTTAGAAATTTGAAAAAAAATTTGGAATTTTTCGTGACCATCACACCTAGCAATAGATTTTTCTGAATGCGTGTCACCGTTGCGCGTCGAATTTCCAGTTCAATCATTTGTAAAAAATGTTAGGGTAGTAGGAGTCGATTTATACCTGCCCTATGTGTTCCCTACTTCGTGCTCGTTAGGAATTTGCAAAAAAATTTGGAATTTTTCGTGACCATCAGTATAGCAATAGATGTTTTCCGAACCGATGTGGGTATTTTCAGGTGGCGGAACCCTTTCCAAAAATTTCATTAATTTCGAAAATCATACGGTTAATTACTAGTGGTTCTTATAGAAATCATGTCGTTTTAATAGAATATGGTATTCAGTTTTGTTTTAGGTAGCTATTCGTTGTCAAGATTTCTATTGCTGAAATCTATTGCTAACTTCACACCCGTTCATTATCTTCGTTACTATCAAGAAAAAAAAACTTCATATATTATAACAATAATACAATAGTTCGTGGAATTTCAGGCTTTATTTTCAATATATGTGACTTCACATTATGAATTAAATTTCTTGTTACGTTTCGACTACTTAATATAGTCTTCTTCTGGCATGTATGATAAAAACAATTAACAATTACATTAAACATGATAAACTACTTTCAAAAAATCTATCCATAAAATCATCTTTTTTTAATGTAGTTTGTCATGTTTAATGTAATTGTTAATTGTTTTCATCATACATGTCTGAAGAAGATTATATTGAGTAGTCGAAACGTAACATTGATAATGTGAAGTCACATATATTGAAAATAAAGCCTGAAATTCCACGAATTTTTGTATTATTTACATAAACTTTGATTCCTTCCAATATATTATAACAACCATAAAATATATTCTTATGAGACACATACGAATAAATTCAATAAATACATTACGCGCACTCAAGTCAATCTGGACAGTCTATAGAAAATATTTATATTCTAAATAAGAACGTAAGTAATTCACATTCAAGGAGGTATAAATTCTATTCAATTTGCTATTCTAGGTAAATAACAGCCGTGCGGCAAAAAAGCATATTTCTTAAATAAAAACAACCAGCGAATCGGTACTCCTTCCACACTCCGACGTCCTGTCTCCGACCGTACACCGTGCTCCCCGCAGCTATCTATGTTTCATAAAATCGTAATATTGCAGCCTTTGATCTATGCAACCCGCGAGAAACGGCCAATTTTGCTACGGTGAGCTATCTGTTTACTTATCTGTGGTATTACGTAGATTCGTGAGGCAAATATACTGGAAGTACTTTTTACAACACGAAATACTTAGAATAAAAAATTTACTTGAAGTATATTTTAAGTACCTACTTTCTTTTCCGAACAAGTATAAGTATCCAGTAGATTTCAGGCAAACTAGTATGCAGGTACTGGTCTGCATTTTGAAACTACTGAGAGTAAATTATTTAAATTAAAAAAGTACTGAATATTATTCAACTCTAGTGCAGACATTGTTAAAAACAGATTTGCAAAGTTATTCGTTTGAAAACTTTGCGAATAATAAGTACAAATAAATGTATGCCTCCTTAGACCTCTTTATGTCTCACCTGAAACCTTCTTTCTACTTAGCTTACTTATTGTAAATATATTAATTTACTTTTCACCAAAATTCCAGGAGCTCCTAGCGTGGTTACTAGATTCATTACACGAAGATCTAAATAGGGTACCAAAGAAACAGTTCATCGAACTTCGAGATTCAGACGGCAGACCCGATGCCGTTGTAGCAGACGAAGCGTGGAACCAACACTTGGCCAGAGACCACTCGATCATTACGGATTTATTTTACGGTCAATTAAAAAGCAAGGTTCGACGCCGATTCAAGATTAATACCTCGTCCTAAATGTAAAAATGATCGAAATCGTTTTCAGGTTACCTGCCAGACCTGCGGACACGAGTCCGTCAAGTTCGACCCCTTCAACCTGCTGAGTTTGCCGTTACCGATGGAGAGCTATACTTTATGCGAAATATTAAGTATGTTTTAAACATTTGCATCTCTTGTGCGATTGCTATGTATATATTTTTTTTTGCTCGTTTCATAGTGATTCGTCTAAACGGCGAGGTGCCTACGAAATACGGCTTGAGGCTAAATTCTGAAGCGAAATACCTCGAACTGAAGCAACAGCTTCAAAGCTTGTGCAATATACCTCCGGAGCGGTTGTTATTGGCGGAGGTAGCATGTTCGCAAATCAAGCAGTTCCTCGGTGACGAGCAGAGAATAATGAGCGGCAGCGCCACTGAATTGTACGCTTATGAATTACCTAAGTGTAGTCGGGAAGATTCGACAAAGTTTGAAGAAGAAACCGGTGAGTAAATTCTTTTGGCGCCTTTGTTGATGAAATTATTCAAAGAAATGTGTATGTGTAGTGTGTTGCTTAAGCTAATAGACAAACTTGCACCACGTCGTCCTGACGTGGTTCTGGACAAAAAAGTTCATATACATTTTAGGTAAATTCTTTACTGTTCCTGAGATACGTAAAGTAACCTACGTATAGTTCAGTTCAGTTTTAAAGGAAATGTTGCTTTTCTGGAGATCGTAGGTACCCAACGGTTATCTCGAAAACCATATAGATCGCATTGGGTTAAATGGAGAGAGAGTTGCATCTTTATAAGTCTAATCCAGAAAGGCTTTCGTGCATTTAAAAAAATGCCTGGCTTACTAGATATTTGCAAAAAATATATATTCGCCAAAACCTTTTCAGTGCTGTAACTCTTTTATTTAGAAAGATAAAAGAAAAATGCTTCAACTGTTTATATCGCGTTTTCCATGGTTTTTGTTAAACATAATAATAGTGTACTGTGGTGGTATTTAAGAAATTAAATAGAATAGCCAACTATGGTTTCCATTTAAAAGAAAATACTTTGCTTCTAACTCAAAAATGCTAAGCAAAATTAAAGATTTAAGATGTCGTTGTTTAATAATAATAATAATAAACTAATTCTAAACATTGAAAAAACTAAATTAATTCTTTTTGGGAAAAACAGTTCGCAGCTAGAGTTAAAAATTCAAAATAATAATATTCACTTCGGTATTGGAGTTAAAATTGTTAGGGCTAATTATAGATAAAGACTTGAAATGGGATATTCATCTTAATTCAGTTATTTCTAAATTAAACAAGTCTTTATATGTTTTAAGAAAAATGGAATCAAATAATTGCGATATTAGTACATTAAAAACAATATATTTTGCATATTTTAACTCACACTTGACATATGGTCTATTATTTTGGGGGGTCAATTCACATACAAATTTAATACTTAAGATACAGAAAAAAGCTCTTCGTATTATTTACAATCTGCAAAGGAGAGATTCCTGCGGAGATTATTTCATTGAGCTGAGTGTCCCAACAGTTTATAATCTTTATGTACATGCAGCTGCCTGCTACGTTCGGAATAACAAAAATAAATTTCAGCTGAATTCGACAACATACTCCTACAACACGCGACGGTCAGATTTTGTTCGTTGTGATATTTCTAGGTCAAATAAATTCTACGCATCTTATATTCGACACAGTATTCGAATTTACAATGCTCTACCTGATGCTCTGAAACTCTCATACAAAGTTTAGTAAACAATTGAGATTATACTTAAAAACCAAGAATTACTACTCATTCGAAGAATATTTCACAGAGGAATGATGGATTTGGCTCTGGATGTTGATTTATGTAGGTATTCTATTCATAAATTTATTTAAATTATTTTATGTGTATTATTATTATTATTATTATTATTAATACTTTTATTATTATATAGTATATAATATATATAATTTTGTGGTAAGGGATTTTTTCACCTTTCTTTTGGGATTTTTGTTATAGTTTTCAAGCCACAGTCTCCACCCATCACAGGATATATACACTCCGCCAAAAAAGTATTGCATAATTTAGTTTTGAATCATAAAAGTATCGCATAATCTTTGTTTGTAGCATAAAGTTGTAAATATACTTTAATGCGCTCTAAGATATAATTTCTATGATTGTTTAAATAAAATACAGGCCAAATAAAAACAAGAACTCATACTTGAGATTTTTATTAAAACAAGAAATTATAATTTTGGAAAGAAAAATGTCATAAAAGTAGCTTTTAATACTGAGTATTGCCACCTCTGGCTCTTATGACCGCTCGCATACGGTTTGGCAGAGATTCGATTAACCTCCGTATATAAGCCTGATCCAAATTCTCCCACTCGTCACGGAGAGCATTTTCTAGTCCATGCAGGTCCGCTGGGGCCACATTTTGGGTTCGTATCCGTCTGTGAAGGAGGTCACACACGTGCTCGATAGGGTTCATGTCCGGACTTACCGCAGGCCAATCTAAAACTGGAATACCAACATCGTTAAGGTATTCCTGGACGATTATTGCAACATGCGGTCGTGCATTATCGTGCATTAACATGAATTCGTTTCCTATAATTGGCGCATATGGTACTACATGTTCTTCTAAAATTTCCGTTATATACCTGTGGGCAGTCAGTGTACCTCTGTCTACTGGTACTAACTCTGTACGACCTGTTAAACAGATGCCTCCCCAAACCATAATAGAGCCACCAGCGAAATTAGGTCTAGGTCTGATATTACACTGCGAATAGCGCTCACCGTCTCGTCTGTACACTGAGATACGCCTATCTGAGGTGTAAAGACCAAATCTTGACTCATCTGTGAAGAGTATATTGGCCCAGTCATTAATGTTCCAATTTACATGTTCTCTGGCAAACCTTAAGCGAGCCACTCGGTGGTTCCTAGTGAGACGAGGGGCTGTTACAGCTACTCTAGCTCTTAATCCACTCTGTCGTAACCTATTCCGAATAGTTTGAGTACTCACACGAGTATTTCTGACTCTAGCCAAGTCGTTCTGCAATTGTCTCGCAGTTACATGTCTTCGACGTAATGCTTGTAGTAGTAAATAGCGGTCATCTTGGCGAGTAGAACATGTTGGACGACCTGGTACAGGGGTTCTACTGTAAATGCCTGTTTCGCTATATCTGGCTACGGCTCTAGAAACACTTGACTGATTGATGTTCATCAAATTAGCAACGTATGCTTGAGATCGTCCATCTTCGATTAAAGCAACTATAGCAGCCACTTGTTCTGAAGTTAAATTGCTCATTTTAGTTTTAAAAGCGTTGGTACAGAACTCTGACTTCGCACTTTAAAATTTGCCCGTATAGGAAGACTTTCAATAAACAACTGAACAAACCTTACACATATGCATTTTTCTAAATGTGTTCTTTTAAAGAAAAAATAAGTAAAAACGCTAAGTTCCATTATTTTGTTAGTGTTTTTATAGTTCACATACACGAGGCAAACTTTTTGTGAACGTATAAAAATATCTTGGTTCATAAATGCCCTTTTTTAGTTTATGCAATACTTTTTTGGCGGAGTGTATATGTTATGCTACACCACAGGTAAAGCAATATATGTATCTATCTATCTATCTATCTATCTATCTATCTATCTATCTATCTATCTATCTATCTATCTATCTATCTATCTATCTATCTATCTATCTATCTATCTATCTATCTAATAATATGATTTTATTCAGCACGTTAGGGAACAAAAATAGAAAAAGAAATATAACAAATACACAATGAAATATCATAAGCTCCTGCTAAACTTTAAGGAGCAGTTCAGATAGGTAACATAACGCTACTAGGTTTTTAATCTGTATCCTTAAAATGTAAAAAAAATTATACAGAAGAATCAGTGCTACTATACAAACATAAATCCTAACACTAGAAACTACTCCAAACATTCTGCGATGTAAAAGAAGGTAAATTAAAGAGAAAAAAGATGCAACGAATAATAATAATAATGATAATAATAATAACAAAACAAAAGAGAAAGAGGCAAACAAAGCAATAAATTGTCTTTGATACATGTATCGCAAAAGCGCACGTAGGAATGGTCGCATATCTAATGTTTTGAGGTTGGTCGGCGTTGAATTGTACAAAGCAAATTGTGCACGTTAAAAGAAAAGGATCTTTCATAAAACGTAGTCCTGTGCGGCAGTGGCGTAATGAGACCTCTGCTCCTAATATTAACATTATGTACGTCTGTACGAAAGCGTATCTTTTCGAGTAGGTGTGTTTTCTCTAGAATTAATTTAGGATAAAGCTTGACATTAAATTCCCTAGAAACAATATTCAACATTTTTTTTTCTATCTTTCCAAATAAAAGAGTTACAACACTGAAAAGGTTTTGGTGAATGTTATTAATATTTTTTGCAAATGTCTAGTAAACCATGCATTCCCTTGAATGGGCAACAACCTAGCTGGATTAGGCTATTAAGGAAATCCATGGTCTACTAGATAACCATGGATTTCCTTAAATGAACAGTAGCATATCTGGATTAGGTAAGATGCAAATCTCCGTTTAATCCAATGCGTATCTCGTGCGGTTTTCAAAATCCCCATACAAATAGTGGAAAAAAGCACTCATGTGTTGTGATTCACCATTTCTTTTTTTCAAAATCTTCTATTCGTTTAAAATTATATATAATTATATTACACAGACTTTCTTTAATTTCCATTTAAGGAAAATTAAGGTATAAAAGTCTGATTAATTTACATGTATTATGTTTAATAATGAATTGATTTATAATACTTAAACGATAATAAAACAACTAGGTATGGAAATAATTATCTGAAATGTACATGTAAGGAAGGAAACAGATATGAGAAAAATTCAAAAAGAGAAACCTATTGATACCAATGTAAATTTTACAATCACAATCAGAACTTTCAGTTTCTTTAAGCGTATGAATGGTAAAGATGTCATAGACGAGGGAGAAATACCTTCTCTGAAACCGCTGAAACAGCTATTGCAATTTATTAAAGCTCTCAGACTGGATGGGGAGTTATAAGTGCTGGCAAACCCTAGCAGCTTATAGCTGATGTAAGGGGGCACAATAGGTCGCGGTGCAAAGTTACTCTAATTAGATCTAATCTTGTATATTGTAAATGACAGGAACAGTAAATAATACCGACGTTACCAACATTACCGTTGCTGGATTCATCAAATACTCTGACAAGAATCCCCACAATCCAACAAAAGGATAGACACATACAAACAGATATAAAATAAAAACGGATGCACGTAGTCCATAAGAGAAATACTTCTTTTAAAAGTTGAACTGAGCTATACATATAAAACCTATGGCAAAGTTCTGGCAGCTCTGGCAACAGAGTTCTGTCAAACAAAGACTTTAGCGTGTACGAGAGCCTTTAAACGCGTTGCTTACGTTTAAACGGCACACAGATCGGAAATATTTATGTTGCCGTAAGTGTCTTCGTCTGATATTTTTCGATGAGTAACTTCCGTCATAACTGGGGAGTATAATTTTAACATCGAATACAGTAACCAACAGCCACAGA
The DNA here is from genome assembly GCA_949128085.1 of Cetonia aurata. Taxonomy (NCBI): domain Eukaryota; kingdom Metazoa; phylum Arthropoda; class Insecta; order Coleoptera; family Scarabaeidae; genus Cetonia; species Cetonia aurata. The sequence continues at coordinate 21,680,199 of OX421889.1, read as the reverse complement.
GCAAACTAACCGACGAATAATAATACAGGCGATTACTGACAGCTTCAACTGGAACTAACACCGCTACTGTCAACATGTGAACAATGTAATAAGAATAGGTTCACGAATCCTGATGACCAAACTGGTTATGATTAACGCGGTACATGAAATAGTGCCGGTTCTGTGACCTGTTCAGGTGTTTCAGATAACCAGACTACGCCCCAGAAGATATTACGAGTAAATTACTCAACTAACTAATTACAAAGCCAATTAAATACAGCACTCGTCCATACTTTCTTCTGGGGCTATAACTAAACATTACGAAACGTGTTGGCAAATAGTTTCTTATATAAAACATAAATTAATAACAAATATCACCGCTGCTAATTTTGGTGAAGCAAATTTGTAATATAGCGAATTCCACTGGCCGCACTAGGGCGCACTCAAGCGCCCTGAGAGTATCTCCGTTCTACTTCAATCTTATATATTGACATAAGATGGAGATATTCTCAGTGCGGCCAGTGGAATTTGCTATTAGTGTTAATCTCTCTTTTATTTTCATGTTGGTAGACCTGGAACAGGCCCTAGTCCAAACGCCCTTGGCTTGCAGCCCTGAGGTAAGAAGCAGTTCGGCCCTATGCATGTCCGACATACTATGCTTTAAGGTACGCAGCTGTGCCAATCCAACCAATTACCATCACCATTTCCACGATATCACCAAACTATGTTACGCGACCCGATTTCGTTGACCTATAAGCATACTATGCATTTAAATTGTTGTGCAACTGTTCGCTGCATTATTTCGACAGTATTTAGTAGCGTATTTTTGTTTTAGTTTTTTTTTGTTGTTGTAAAATTAGTACTTATTTTGCATTAAGTATATACACAGCATGTGGCGAAGATACGATAGTTTTTACTCAAAACTGGACAAAAATTAAATTCACAGATGAAACAGCGACACAGAACAAATATAAATTCCCATAATTGTTGTCGAACGTCAGACATTTATAATTATTGGTGGTATTTTTTGTGTTTATTAAGATATCTGAAATGCAACACCGTTATATTTCTACGTATTTCGCAAAATAATCTTAAAGCAAATAAAAAATATATACCTATAGTGTAACTCTATTGAGCGGACACTTTTGTATAATTAGGAATTGTCTGCTATTTAGAAATCTCTTTTAATCCATTTGTTATCTTGTTTTTATTTTGTATTTTTAGCTAGATTTTATATTTATATACACTCCGCCAAAAAAGTATCGCATAAACTAAAAAAGGGCATTTATGAACCAAGATATTTTTATACGTTCACAAAAAATTTGCCTCGTGTATGTGAACTATAAAAACACTAACAAAATAATGGAACTTAGCGTTTTTACTTTTTTTTTTTTCTAAAATAACACATTTAGAAAAATGCATATGTGTAAGGTTTGTTCAGTTGTTTATTGAAAGTCTTCCTATACGGACAAAATTTAAAGTGCGAAGTCAGAGTTCTGTACCAACGCTTTTAAAACTAAAATGAGCAATTTAACTTCAGAACAAGTGGCTGCTATAGTTGCTTTGATCGAAGATAGATGATCTCAAGCATACGTTGCTAATTTGATGAACATCAATCAGTCAAGTGTTTCTAGAGCCGTAGCCAGATATAGGGAAACAGGCATTTACAGTAGAAGACCTGTACCAGGTCGTCCAAGATGTTCTACTCGCCAAGATGACCGCTATTTACTACTACAAGCATTACGTCGAAGACATGTAATTGCGAGACAATTGCAGAACGACTTGGCTAGAGTCAGAAATACTCGTGTGAGTACTCAAACTATTCGGAATAGGTTACGACAGAGTGGATTAAGAGCTAGAGTAGCTGTAACAGCCCCTCGTCTCACTAGGAACCACCGAGTGGCTCGCTTAAGGTTTGCCAGAGAACATGTAAATTGGAACATTAATGACTGGGCCAATATACTCTTCACAGATGAGTCAAGATTTGGTCTTTACACCTCAGATAGGCGTATCTCAGTGTACAGACGAGACGGTGAGCGCTATTCGCAGTGTAATATCAGACCTAGACCTAATTTCGCTGGTGGCTCTATTATGGTTTGGGGGGCATCTGTTTAACAGGTCGTACAGAGTTAGTACCAGTAGACAGAGGTACACTGACTGCCCACAGGTATATAACGGACATTTTAGAAGAACATGTAGTACCATATGCGCCAATTATAGGAAACGAATTCATGTTAATGCACGATAATGCACGACCGCATGTTGCAATAATCGTCCAGGAATACCTTAACGATGTTGGTATTCCAGTTTTAGATTGGCCTGCGGTAAGTCCGGACATGAACCCTATCGAGCACGTGTGGGAGCTCCTTCACAGACGGATACGAACCCAAAATGTTGCCCCAGCGGACCTGCATGGACTAGCAAATGCTCTCCGTGACGAGTGGGAGAATTTGGATCAGGCTTATATACGGAGGTTAATCGAATCTCTGCCAAACCGTATGCGAGCGGTCATAAGAGCCAGAGGTGGCAATACTCAGTATTAAAAGCTACTGTTATGACATTTTTCTTTCCAAAATTATAATTTCTTGTTTTAATAAAAATCTCAAGTATGAGTTCTTGTTTTTATTTGGCCTGTATTTTATTTAAACAATCATAGAAATTATATCTTAGAGCGCATTAAAGTATATTTACAACTTTATGCTACAAACAAAGATTATGCGATACTTTTATGATTCAAAACTAAATTATGCGATACTTTTTTGGCGGAGTGTAAAATAAATTTCCATGAGACCCCTTAACAGTTCTTTTTTAAATTCGCTAGAATAATCACAATTGTTAGAATAGAACCACTTCAAATGTAATTTTGTTTCCGATTTCGATTCTGAAGCATCGCTTAGCACATCACTTCCTTCATATCTTCTGACCGTGTTAGGATCAATTGGGGTAAATGTAAACAGGGATATAAACGTAAATAAAATAGTACATGAATTTAAAATTTTACTATTTTTTTTTGTGGTTTAAAATATATAAATATACAGGGTTATTCACGCTATATGGGCTATTATGGCCAAAATACGTAACCTTCAAGAAGTTTAACTTTTTGGATATATGGGAGTTACTTTTTTTTTTCATATTACACAGGATGTTTCAAATGCCCTAAAAGTAGCAAAGTTATATTTTTTATTATTTTTTTTTAATGGAACGGCTTGTATATTATTGTATTTTTGGATTGTCTGATTAAAATAAGGTTTATGATACCTCAACCTTAAGGTTTTTTAGATAATTTGAATGTTGTGAAAATCTAAAATCTACTTAAGAAGTGTTTAAGTTATGTAAGCGATGCTTGTATCAATAGACCATATTTTATAATTCAATTATAATAAACTTGCTATCTTATACAACGTGTAAATAAGAACTTTAAGCGGCTATAACTTGATTAATTTAAATGGAACGCCATATTACTTAATTTACCAGCTAATGTCGATTGGTATTTATAACATAAGCTTTAAGTCCTTACGTTTTTACAGAATATGCCAAATAAGTTTTTGCATCATTTGACATTTTTGTAAATAAAAGTTATAATATATGTAGTGTGTCTATTCTACGATATTTAGAAATGTCAGATTATTCGTTTAATTTTGTTCTAAATACATATTTTTTTTTAATGCAACCTCACGGCTACTCAACCTTAAGTTGAAATAGCTGTTCTTGGCGATTCCAATCATACTAAATACTTGGCATTCAAATTAAAAGTTATTTCTCTGTTGATTAAAAATGCTGAGTACATTGAAAAGGCTGAAGGAATATGCGTTAAAATTGTATCCTCCAAAAACCATTCACTTATTTTTCTATTTGGATCTTACTGGATGCGAAAAATACCACCAATATGTATGATATATTAGGCTTTATAATTCCAATAATAAAAGATACTCGGAATATTATTCGATAATAATCTGTTTCGAATAACCATTAATTATTAAAAAAGAAAATATATGTTATGTAGACTCATAAAGGTTTCGAATTGCCTATATTTAGAATTAATCTCATATCAAAGAATTGCCGATTAAAATAATACTTACTAAAAACAATTTACTGTAACGGTATTAAAAAAAAACATCCTTTCTCACTATACACATATTTATATAATTTTACTATAAAAGATGGTTTGGATAATATGTTTTAAATTGCTTTTAATTTACTAATTCATTTCTATTGATGTACATAATAGTCTTTTAACGAGTGTTTCTAAAAGATGACCAGCATCTATACTTTTTAAGGTATTTGCAATAAAAGGGACTGAGCTTTTTCGATGAAGAAAAATTTACGGTACGCGAAGCATTTCTCGGTTTCGAAAAATTAGAATCTATGCAAGATCAAAAAAGAAATACAATGAGGGGTATTAGAATAGCCGGTAAAGATGGTTTGTGTACAAAAGATAATAAGGGAAAAGTATACAAGAGCCCTGTTCTTTCATTGTGCGAGCCATAGGTTAAATCTAGTAGTGAATAAACTAAATCGCGTTACTGAGATTCGTAACACAGTGTCCACTATAAAGGACACCGTAAACTCTTTTCGAGAATCCGTTTTAAGGAGAAAATACGCTCCAAATATACCAGCTCTGTGCGATACAAGATGCTCTCAAAAATACCGAAGCATATCTATCTTCAAGCACAACTTTTTAGAAATCTTACATGGGCTAGAGAGGGTCACTGAGGAAGGAAACAGTGCTACGAGAAAGACAGCCTTTCAGCTACATTGTGCTGCTACGACACTCATATTTATTATGTCTACCTTCATTATATCTAAATATTCTGTTTACAAATGTTCTGCAGTCAAAGGGTTTAGATCTCCTTCAATGTACGAACCACATTAAGAAGAATCTTGTGTTAGAAAGAAAGAATGAGGTAGAATTAAAAGTCAACACCCTCTAACGAAATTGTAGTTTTAAATTTTATTCTTAAAAACTTTTCACATCACCCTTTGCGTTGATGACTGATTGCATAACTAACCGCTTCTTTGCGATTAATTTTCTTAGCGTGTCGCCTGGGATATTGTTCAATTCTTATTGCAACAGTATAATAGCTATTATTCACTAGGATGATTTCAACATTCGCCTAACGACTCGTGTTGGAATTTTCACCCCATTATTATACGTTTGTTATAGAATATACTACTCTACGTCATGCTTACTTCTAATTTTCTATTGCAAATACCTTAGAAGTTATAAAGACGAGTCACCTTCTAGGGACTACATTGCACATGTAAATACCATTGAACAATATCTAATATGCATAGATTTTATTTTGAGTAACGACTATTTATTACAAAAGCAAATATTTTGTATATGTATATATTATATTTTGTCTGTATTTAGTTAGTTTTATAGCTAGTAACTTGTTGTATCAATTTTAATATTTACTATTATTAACTCTGGATGTATTTGTTTTTTTTTTCTTTCACTTGAGTATTAGATGTGTGCAATATTTTTTTATTATTTTTATTTGTAAGATTATTCTTTCGGTTAAGGTATATTTACAATTTGCTATTTTTTCTATAACTGTTCCAATAACAATGTGGAGTTTCCTGTTGCAGAATCTCAGAGTCGGCAATTGCGAGAATGTGATCAATCAAGCTAGAACTTCAGCTGGTGCTAGCATGAAAAAGGCTTCCATACATTCCAACATATCTAATGTTTATACAGGTAAAGATGAGGTGAAAGCAGACAAGTTTTTTAACGATTATACCACTATTGATGTAGCGGAAGTTTGAAAATTTCCTCGTTAGGAAGTCACGAAGTATGACAGGATTTTAAATAGCTTAAAAGTGGAATAATGCTGTTAAATAGCGGTTCCCCGTATCTTGCAGCGATTTAAAATAGAGAAATTCCTTCATAGGCCTTCCGCGCTTTTTACATACATGCTATGTTATCCTCTTTTCATTATTTTGATCCGTACGCATAAAAATATTTGTTTTGGTAATCGCCATTCATTTAGATGGCCATTCCAATATTGTTGTTATACTTTTTGTCATTTTCCAATATTTATTATACCTGTGTTTTCGCGGATGAGCGTAACCTTCATAGTTTTTAGTTGTAAGGCTAAGGAATTCATATTGTGAAATGCAGCGCTTTATGAATTCTTACAAGTGGTCCACAAATGTGGAGAAAATGTTAAATGATATTTTGACAGACTACAGAGAAACTAGGAAGGTAGATCGTAATGTAGTTAAATTTGGATGAATGTCAAATTCAAATAAAAAAAATTGCGTTCAAGTTGGGTAAAATTATGCGAAAGTTTGTTATGTTTGTGCAATCCATTGAAAACAAATGTGGAAAATGTATATAATCAGGACCATCAGTAATACCCATTAATTGCGTATGTACAAAAATTTATTAAAAAATTTGCTGTAATTATTCAATGTTGTAAGCAGAAACAATATCTATCTAATGTATATTATTTTAAATATCCCGCCCAGAGTTTTGAATTGCACCCATAAAGATGATAGAGTGCTGGGGTGGGACTCTGTGTACTATAGAATTCTATTTATCGCTTCGTTTCTACATCATTTGTACTCTGTGTGGCAATAGTCGCTTTCTATATGCCGCCATATTGTCGCCTAAGATTCGATACGTCCATACACCTCGCTTTAAAGGATAGATAGATCGTTTAGAAAAGGATAGTAGTTTATCAGTTGATAGCTTACTTCACATACTTGTTTGATTTCACATTGATCCAGTGAAAGAGGTGTATAATCTTTGAGTTTTATATTTTTAAAATATAATAAAAATACACTTGTAAGTTCGTTATATTACAAGTATCACATGTTTTAATCTTACCTGCTATCTACTTCAGTGTATTGTATACAATACACTTTTAGTAGGAATACGGTAGGAATTAGTTTAAATTGTGGTGCAATTGAAATGTTAGTGTAGTTATATTTAAAGAATATAAAGTTAATAATTTCTACCTATCTAACATTGTAGTTATTAAACATAAACATGAGGGTCACAACAGCACACTGGACCTTGTTTTTAGATGAAGCTGAGAATAATCATCAGCTTATAACTAACCGCTTCAATGGGGCTCAAGGAAAAACAGAAGGAAACATGTTGTGGCAAAATCTCTGCAACAGATTGAATGCTTTGGGGTATGGTGAGAAATCTGTAAATGAATGGAGAAAAGTAGGTTCTGTAACAATAATGTAATGTATGAAAATCAATTATAGTTACCTACAAAATTTATATTCATGTAGCATGGAAAACAAAAATTCTCATGTATTTAATTATAAAAATTTATTATTAAAGTAAATATGCATTATTTGTAGTAACTATGATTATTATGATTTTCATAGGCAGTGACTGATTGGAAATCAAAAACTAAATGTAAAGCTGCCAAAGCTCGTATGGAGAATAAGACCGGTGGAGGTCCTTCAAATCACGTGCCTCTTACTCTGTTAATAAATATGCAAATATTTTTCGCAGTCTTAACCTTAACAGCTTTTCTCACTGACTGCCTGATGTCACCTGTCATCCACCTGTGTTGTCTTTTTCATAAAAATTAGTAAGAACCCCATGCAAATTATTCTGAACGGTTGGTGTTCACCCAATGAGGCGATTAAATTTCTATTCCTACATTCACTACAGTACTATAGGCACACAGAGTACCAAATCACCATATTGTCGACTTCAAATGTAGAATACTACTATAGAAAACGATAATAGAATTCTATTGTACACAGAGTCCCAGCCCTGATATTGAACTCAAAACTGCCATTAATCGAAATGGAACACAAACGTCATCAATGACGTCGATACTATGGCGGGTATTCAAATAAAGTTACGGATATCAATAAATTTTAATAGCATAATTACTAGCATATGTTAGATTTTACCCTATGTATTTTATATGGAATTGTTTTTTTTTTATTAAAGTTGTGGACAACTTAGAACTATCGACAGTTTCTGAACTTACGATGAACAGGTAACTTCATTCGTTCTCAGGTTTAATAAGAGAGAAAAGAAAAAAATCTTTCAACGCCATATAAAAATACGCAGGAAAACTCTAATACAAGTTTCATGAGATCTTCACGATTTGTCATAACAATCCAACATTGTGTTGTCTTTAGGAGTAAATAATATACTGCAGTAGTTGTTGTATAATTTATTGATGATTAATTAATATTAGCTCCAGTAATTGGGTTTTGGAACCTTTGGTGTAACAATAACTATCACACTGACAAAGTCAATGCTAGGTTTTTCCACTATCACCAAACAACAATGCACAATCTCTCGACGCGCGTTTCGCTAACCAAGTTAGCATCATCAGGAGATGATTAATAGTGGCTATTAATCATCTCCTGATGATGCTAACTTGGTTAGCGAAACGCGCGTCGAGAGATTGTGCATTGTTGTTTGGTGATAGTGGAAAAACCTAGCATTGACTTTGTCAGTGTGATAGTTAATATTAGCTCACTTAATTCCTTCCATATTGATTTTTCTGGTATTTTTTCTGTAAACTACTTCGCTAAATTATGAAATCTAATTTTGCTATAAGACGATATTATGTTTTTACTTAAAATTGAAACATGAGTTTCTTCCAGAGGTGATATATCTAACAAATGATGGGATAAACTAGAAAAAATGTTTTGGGGAACATGACTTAATAGTAAATAAACAAAAGTCGTTAGGAAGTTTTCTTCTTGTGGAATCTTGTTTCCTGTCAAGACCATTACTTTCCGAATTTGTTTTTCGGTGGACTGGCAACTATATCGTACCTCCTTTGATGGGCAGATTAATTTACCTAAGAAATTTAAAGATATATATATGTTATACATCATTTATTTACCTCTACCCTTTGTTTTCACGAATATCAAGTGATTCTAAATAAAAATATACTTTTTTTAGATTTTCTTTGTCCGAATTCAATATTGGAATTACTCCCTCTTTAATTCGCACAATCTGTACCGTTCTATCGAAATCCTTTTCGAGAAAATGTAGTGAACAAACATATGCACGCTTACTTTTGCAGGGATTTATGGTACCTGTAACAGTAATCCACACAACAATGTTTGGGCATTCTACAAAAAATTATTTCACTAAGAAACACTAAGTATTATTATAATTTCAGAATATTTTTAAGCTATTATTTATTATTCTGCAACTTACATATGAAAAGTTAGTTCTCCATCATCTTTGTAACTATTGCTTTTGTAGGATTTTACACGACACGATAGCATCACTTTTCTTTAGGAAAAACTACCTGGATTAATTGTTATATAAGCCCAATTATTAATGCTATAATATGCATACTTACACCACAGCCTTACACATAAAACAAAAATATCGGGTGAATAATATATAATATTCGAAACAGTCCGTGAAAGAATAAAGCAAGGAAAGTAAATAAAACAATCAAACTGCAAGATTAGGTAACATCAGTAACACTTGTCAACTTGCAAAAAACTTAACGTGACTTAACGTAAATACTTCCTAAAGAAAACAAACGTAAGCATGACGCTACATGAATCATGACGCATATAATGACGTCTGTGTCCAAGATGTCCTTTAGTTTTTTGATGGTGCGCCGTAGCAATGCGCATACGGTTCATTGGCAGTCTATCAGGTCTGTGATTGCACCTGAAATTTGAACCTCGTATTTGTTTAGCCTTTGAAATATAGAGGCGTTATGTGTTTGTTCTTAAAGTGAAAGTAATCTGCAAAATCTGTCAATAATCGATAACACAAATTTCTATCGCAAATTTTATATCAAGCGAGCTATCCTATCTAACATCTTGTTTGTATAATAATAATAAATTTTTCTAATTGGATGTTGCAATAAAGCTAAAACAGACGACAACGCAGTGTTGATATGAATATTACAGCATACTGTGATGTAATGAGATATTAACGTGGGTGGGGGGGAGGGGGAGGGGGAGGGGGAGGCTCTTGCCGTAGTATAGGCGATTCATGTACAAATTAGAAAAATACTCTAAAAAACGTGTGCCACAATGACTTGTAATGCTCGTACTTCAAACTTGTACTCGCGTTACATAAACGTCATTGTGACACTTGTGTTTTAAAATACTATTATCCAATAAACCCAAAGGTATAGGACGATTTACAAATACATCCATAAACAGGATAAATGCAGAAAAATAATAAACACAGTATGTTCGCTTTTCCGGAAATTATTACTTGTTCCATAATGAATCTATCTTCGTTGCTTGCAAGTTGCATTATATTTATATCATGGTCATTTTGGATCGCTCTGTATGATTTTTGTAAAGAAAGAGGCAAATAGTAATGTATAGTAAGAAAACAAAGTAGGTATATAGAATATTAAGTGGCGCCAAGGTGCCTATTCTACAACGCATAGGCGACATTTTTGAAGAGCATAATGTGAACACACACTATGCGAAATTTGTAACATCTCCGTGTGTCTATATAGGTCCACACACGCCTGTGTTACGATTTTACTCTACCACCTTGTATTAAGCATTACTATGTAGTCGGTGTAAAAGTTACTAAAAATGGGATGTCAAGATGTTAACACTCATAGGTGTAACAGTGGCACACACAGGCACTTGGTGAAGTTTACACATTGCAGTGTCACTTCAACACACATGCACCTGTAAATCACCACATTTATTGGGGTTGCTTCAATACACTTCACGGTGTTGTTTTTATACTTTATTGTACTTTCTAGTCCTTAATGAAATACTTACGTACTTTTTCTAGTGTCACTTATTTTGCACACATTATTCCTTTATGATATGCGTTTATTTTTCCTTAGGTATATTTTGGCCAGGGAAGCAAGCTACAGATGACAACATTTTTGATATACAATATTTGTATATATATATATATAACAAAACTGGCTAAACATTTGAAAAAGTGTATAAATTAGGAATAAATTAAACACACACATAACGTTTATCGCATAAATCGTTAGTGCTAATGTCTATAGAAATGGCGTCTATAGAATTGCTACTTGGGCATACAATACGTCTTTATTTTTAACATACCTATGTTATATGTATATGTTTTCACAACCTTCAACTATCTTACGTTAGAATCCGTAATGCTCCACGGAAACTTCGGTTACGCTAAACAGATAAAAGCAATATTTTACACCAATTAATATCTGTTAAAATAAACATCAAGGATCACAATATAAATGTGCTTTTAAGAGTATTATTTTGGAAATATGTACACGAATAGAACTGAATGTGACTACCATAATTGAATTTTGGCTTTATAAACACATTCCTGTTACGCTAATATCACGTGATACACGAGGGTATCAAATTTGACAAAATTATCTTTTTCAACAGTTATTTCGGTAGAATTGACACAATTTGTACAAAAATTGCAAACGGTGTCGAATTAAATTTCGTGGTGTCATTAACAGGATTTTCTAGTGTCAGATTTGACACATAAAATTTCTACACTTACACCAAATTGTGAATTACACAAAAAATTTTCATACTGCATGTTTCACTGCACAAAATACATTTCGAAATCTATTAGCCACTCCGAAACATAAACCGACCGTCGATGAAAAGTCAGGCATTTACAGAATTGGGTGCGTGGACTGCAATAAAGTTTATGTTGAACAAACACAATGAACAATTGGAACTAGATTTAAGGAACGTATCGCTACGGAGACTTGATTCATCCAGCGTAGCAGTATATTAATGATACGGGCCATAAAATGAACATTGAGAACCTTGAACTATTGAAAAATGTAACATCCTCGAAAGAATTAGACGCGTTTGAAACCATTTAAATGGAGAGATACTCTAAAAATTTATTGAATCGGGAACATGCTCCGTTGTACCATTCGGTGTTGATGAATTTATTAGGGTAAATACATTTTTTTCGCAGTTACGTTTTTCGATGAATTCTCAGAATTGTAGCAGGTCAAAAGTAGGCGCTAAAGGAAAAACACTTATATATCTAGATTTAGGGTAGGATAACGATGCATGTTTGGATATTTTATCGTTTCTTAATCCAGTCGATCTTTGAAAATGGAAATCCATGAATTTGCGAAACAATTGTTTCGCAACAATTATCCCGAATTTATGAAATTGGTGTAACGCATAGTGATTGGATATCTTGGGTGTCTATATTTTCCTTGATAAACCGTCAAAGAAAGATTAGCTCATTATTATGACAAACAAGAACGAACATCATATTTAACGAATACTATTTTCAGATAATCCTACAAAATCTCCCACCTACCTAGTAGCAGTGCACAGAAAATTCGTCACACAAGAAAGTTATTTCCTATCTGAACATAAAGCGATGCCCAGTTTATTCGGCGTTCCCCTACTGTTGGGATGCAACTCTAACAGCACGTGTCAGGGTTTGTACGAGATCGTCTGCAAGCAAGTCACTAGATTATTGAGTCCGCAGCCGCAGAGCGATCAAACGAACCACGCTCAAGACTGGTAAGCGCTGCCCGGCTCGTGCGATACCGTTTTAGAACAATACATTTTATGTAACAGTGACGACAGTTTGGGCTACGAATTTCCATTCTCGTTGAAGGCGGTCACGCAGAACGGCGAACGGTGCGCCCTGTGTCATTGGACGCAGTTCTGCAGGGGTCACAAGATACCCTGTTCCGACGAGTTCCTGTTCGATTTCTGCAGGGGCGGTCAGAATTTAATGTGCGTCGCTATCGACTGGGACCCTACCGCACTCCACTTACGGTATCAGAGCTCGCGAGAGAAGGTCAGTGGAGATTCGGAATTTGTTTTTAACTCTTGTTGCCATTCTGACGAATGTATTGTTGCAGCTCTTTATAGAACACGAATCGGTCGTTATTTGTAGGAAGCTGCACACGGAACCAATAGATCTAGATTACTGTTTACGAGCGTTCACGTCGGAGGAGAGGTTAGAAACCAAATACCATTGTTCGAAATGTAACGACAAGCAACCGGCTACGAAGAAATTGCAAATTTGGAGATTGCCGCCAATATTGGTAAGTTACTGTGAACACAATTTTTTTTTTTTGTTTGAGGAAAAATGCATTACGCACCTTCGTGTGGCCACCCGGTGCGTGGGACTCGTCCACGAAAAAGACTCCCTCTCAAGGTGCTCAAAGTGTCCTCCGCTCACTTCCTAACAATAATGAATTCGTTGAACAAAACTTTCTAGTGTATTTATATACATTGCGAGAAATACTGGAAATTTCTTCTGTAATTCTTCGATATTTTGTGGCCGACTTTTGTAGATAAGGTTTTTTTGTATGCCCCCACAGAAATAAGTCAAGCGGTGTCAGATTCGGACTTCTACCGGGAAAAGTTTTCTGGGAAGAGCTTATCTTGTCGAAACCATACTTGTTCTGCCGGGAAATTAGGATTGTTAATGTTCGGGAATAATAATGTAAGCTCTGGAACAAGTCTTGCAAAAGTAATAAATATCGTGCAAAGGTCAATTTTCCATGTATAAAATAGAGTCCTATGAATTTGTTCCATCCATTGTGGATTTTGGTCCGACCGATTACTTGCCCATTTAAACAAAAAGTTGATTCGTCACTACACAAAATTTAGTTGGCAAAGTTAACATTTCGATTTAATTTATCCATGTTTTCACCGAACTCGATTCTCCGATGAAAATCATCTTCACTCAGTTCTTGGAATAAGTGAATGGATGACATTTTTCCCCTGATGCTGGACTGTCGCAGAGCTCTCGCACAGAACTCTGTAAGGAATAAAGTTACGATTAATTGGACTAAAGGACATGACGGCAATCTGGGCAATGATTAGGCTGATAGGCTGGCCAGATAGCGGATCCGGGACAGTTCTGTACGGTCCCGGACTGTTTATAAGACCTACCGTATCTGCCTTGCGTGATCAGATCAAAATTATCACCCATGAGCAATTCATCAAAGCCTGGGATGATAATTGCGCGTGCCGTTTTGCCAAGGGCACTTTATCTTACCCTGATCGACAAACGGCATGAAACTATCTGAGGATGTCCAGGGAGAACCTCCGCTTAGTGATGGGAATTCTAACCGGACACTGTCAGTTAAAAGCGCACCTTTTTAGGCTGCGTTTAGAGACCAGTCGAATTTGTAGGGGCTGTCAATTAGAGGATGAGACGGACGTTCTCTGTGACTGTCCTGCCCTATCATCCATTAGGAAAACCATCCTTGGGGACGTTCGGCTTGACATCGCCAGCGTCAGGAAAGCTCCCCTGACGAATGTCCTAGCGTTTGTGAAGACAATAGGCTGGTTGCCAACCTAGGTGGGGCGGCGTAAACGGAGGAAACATAATGGGCCTAATGAGGCCTAAATGCAGTGGCAGTAGCTACCCACCAAGTAATCCAGAATCCAGACGTTTTTTCCCGTTTGATAATTTTTTGAACGGAATATCGACTCATGCTACGATTTAAAGCCCTCTGTTGTGTCGAATTTATTGGATTTTCAACCACATCTAACATGACATTTAAAGAATTCTTTTCAGTTGTAACGCTTACCGGTCTTCCACTTTTCGGTCGTTCTTTGACACCTCCTGTTTCGTAAAACTTCGTGTTCTATCACCACACCCGTATTATCATTAAAAATAGGCGTGGCTGATGGTCCAGTGACTTGCGCGCTTGGCTATCAGTCACGGGGTCCGGGGTTCGAATACCAGGGCCTGTTCTCAGAGTGAGGTTTTCGTGGTTTTCTACACTCCTTGGCAAATGCTGAGAGACAAACACCTTTAGTCGCTCCACGGGCGCAGACGTAATAATAACTCATGGTCGGCCGATGCCTCTGTAATTGGCGAAAGCTGTTGGGGGATGTGAGGGCATGGATTGTTATTATTATTATTAAAATTTCGATATGTTTACTTAAATGTGCAATTTTTACATTAAAATTAATCACAATGAATATTGTAGTTTCTGACAGGGGCTGTAAACATCACTTGCAGTCAAAAGATTGGCACTGTGTTGAGTTAGGATATTTCTAAGGTAACTTGATGGACAATAAATAAGTTTTTTTTTTTTTTTTTGTTGATAAATAGTAATCTACGAAACTCGATATGTCTCAAACTGTTAAGTTTTGATATGGTTTACGAAGGGAATCATAAATCGAATAATATACAGGCTGTTCCATTAAAAAAAACCAATTTCGTTCTGCCATGAAGTTTTCTATAACCTTATGTATGTTTATTATAATAGATTTGAAAAAACCTTAGAAATTTTTGCATTTAACATTTTTTCGCTAGCTATCCTATTTCAGGAAATAATTGACCGTTTGCATACATATCAGCGACACTGTATAATTTTTTTTTTTTTTTTGCGGGGAGGTGAAAATGCATTTACGCACATTGTGCTGGACTCCTTCAAAAATGAAGACTACCAACTAAAAACACCTCCCCACTCCCAGACACCAGCCCGGAACCGTTTAACACATAGCATCAGGCTGAGTCCTTTAACTTGGCTGTATATGGGCCACTCACCATTTGTTGTTTAATAAGGAGCCATAACATTCACAAATATTTAGGACAAAAAATTAAAATTTAGTAAATAAATAAATTATCCTCCTCCTCCTGTAGAACGATCCATCCAAGTCGGTTATTTTTGGCACGTAACCGTGCTCATCTAGCGGTGCTTTTGACCTTTTCCAGGGCGCTAAGGAACACCGCACACTTCCTTGTGCCAGGCACATGTTGTAATTTGTCCTGGGGTAGTCCTGCCTCATTGCAAACGTGGCACACGCCGGTACCCGTGCACTCCTTAGCTCTGTGTTCCGCACTCCCGCATTTAAAGCACAGCCGGCTTCTGTCGGTACCATTACATGAGGCGGCTAAGTGCCCGTACCCCAGGCATCTGAAGCACTTCTGCACCTCCACTCTCCTACGCACCCTGCTGCAAACCCACCCCACTTTGATGCGGTTTGCTTTCAGCAGTTCCCTCGCTAGCCAGTCATTGATTCGAATTACGGCCAGCTTCAGACCCCTGCTGTTTCTCTTGCTTAAGTGAGACCTTCACATTTGCGTCAGGTGTGCCCAAGTGCTTTAGTATAGCTTCCTGGACTTCTAACACAGTGGTGCAGTCCTCCAGATCGCGCATCTCTAATGTGGTCCTCGACTCCAGGCTCTTTACAGTCCCGAGTTCTCCGACAACTTCCTTGAGCTTGCCATCAAAGAGCGCTCTATTTTTGGAGTCTTTACCGAACTCTATACTATAATAATAATAATGCTAAATAATAATAATAGTACGTCATTTTGGGATTTCTCCGCATATTACGTGGGGGGTTAACGTCATGTCTACCTACCTGTTAGCAGACGTATGCATGGAGCGATCGGGGGACGGTATTCGCGAGCTGCAGCCCCACGACCCTTTCTTCTTTATCTGTCTCGCGCGAAACATCAAGGTACCAGGAGCGAAGAAAACCTTGAAACAAGGTTTTATAATAAAGAAGTACTTACCTACAACGCCTATGGTTATAAAAAATAATATAAAAATAAAATAATAATAATAGAAGTATATTTAACCCAACAGATGAAACCCAAACAGGTATATAAACAAAAAAGTACAAAATGATAAGACATAATGGTAACAATAATTAGCAAAATAACGAATAAAATATAATATTGTATCGGTATAAAGAAAATTGTAAAAAGCAACCCATGAAACACTTAACACTAGTTCATAAATACACTATATAGTAAAAATGTTCTCATAGATGTTATTCACATTCCTTGACGACTGGACGATTGGTGATATCATCATAATGTGGCCGTGGATCCAGGAAGCATATTTTTTTCAAAAAGATATGCGCAATCGATGTTGTTATATATTAAGTTAAAGACAAACAGTGTACTGGTTCTTTGTCTTCATGTATATAAGCCTGCAAAACCATTCCTCTCAAAAAGGTTATTGTGGCTTACGGTGCGCTCAGCATAAACTCCATCCGTTTCGATGAATACTTTAAGAATCTTCTATGGGCACGCTCAATGAAGATCATATTTCTGATACCATATCATATTCCAGTTTGCTAACAACATAAGAATAGTAAAAAGATTTAATAGTGTTGATGTTAGAGAAATCGCAATGTGTCAATATTAAAATGAATTCAAGGGCTCTGACGGCTAATTGGACTGTAGCTAAGACGTGTTTAACGAAAATCAGTTTAGAGTCAAACGTAATACTGAAGTCTTTAACAGTGTCGTTTTTTGTTCAGCATGATTCTATTGATATAATAGCAGGAATTTATGTGACTGCTTCTCTTGGTATAGCTTACGACGCAAGATTTTTCAATGTTTAACTTTAGCTTATTGTTCCTGCACCAGTTCTAAATGGTGTGCAAATTCGACTGTATATTGCCATTATCACCAATATCATCAATTCCACAGAACCTTACCACAGGATAGTCATCAACATAAGCGAGTACTGGGCAATCAGTTGAAGTAATTAAATCGTTAATAAACAAATTAAATAATAATGGACCGAGGCTGGACCTCTGTGGAACACCAGAACTTACCAAAACTATGGTTTTCTTATAGGATTCTATAGAATTCTTTCAGATCTATTGTGATCCCCTTTGTCATAAAAGGCGCGTGGGATTCTCCACGCTCAGTACTAGAAAGCCTATCCTCACCAGGCCATCCCAGTGACACAGCACATGAACTCGCATTTTCTCTTCCTTTTGGCAGAATTTGCTGATAGCGTCATCTGCCAGACCTATATTATACATATGGCTATTACGTCTACAAAGACCGGCCAATGGATCTACTATCGTTTTGA
The DNA here is from genome assembly GCA_949128085.1 of Cetonia aurata. Lineage (NCBI taxonomy): Eukaryota > Metazoa > Arthropoda > Insecta > Coleoptera > Scarabaeidae > Cetonia > Cetonia aurata. The sequence goes on along the minus strand of OX421889.1, from coordinate 21,662,479 downwards.
CAGTCTTCCTAGCTTTATTCAAGTCTTTAATAAATGCATGTATCTGTCTCCTTAAGAACTCTTTTGCCTGTCTTTGTCCTGGTAACTTTTCCTTGGACTTGTTATGTATCCATTCACTGATGGACTTTTTAATTTGCGATTTGGCAAAGCCGAAGGAAGGGCTAGCTACAATGAATAACCTTGACAAACCTTGTGCGGTTGGAAACCCAGGCCAATATTATTTTTTTTGTGTGTTCACTTCATTTAGAGCGCTTACGCAGTTCCAAATCAACCTAGGGTCAACTCAAGCGGAAATTGATCGCTTTAAGTGTTGCCTAACTGCCACAGAAAATAGCGATGCTGTTACCTAACTTGGTCCATCTTTCTACTTCTCTGACACAGTGATGAATTGCAACAACCTCAACCTGGAACAGAGCATCCAAACTATATTTAAAAATTCTGAGGTACATGTTTCGGCCACTTAGGGTCATCGTTATGACCCTGAGGATAGCCCTAAGAAGCCGAAACATGTATCTCAGAATTTTTAAATATAGTTTGGACTAGAACGACGAACTTATTTTAAATATACTTTGGACTAGAACGACAAACTTATTTTTATTTCATCATATTATATTACTGTAAAATCAACTTTGATTTCAGATTATACACCTAAAACGATTTGATTACGTCAACAATAAATGGGTAAAAACGCAAAAGGTGGTCAATTTTCCGTTCAAAAACTTCGATCCAACCGCATACCTCGCCTCCGTACCACAAGAGACCATCCTCAGGCACTGTCAACTCCTAGAGAAGAACAAGTCGGACTTGGACAGTTCCTGCGAGGCGAACACTCATTCCACGGACGTTACGGATAGAATAGTCGAGGAAAACGGAGATGCGAACGGTGTCGAGACGAAGGACGCCCAAGAAAAGTTACTGGACGCAGACGGCGATCATCCGAAGGTGAATCAGAGGATCAGGCCGTCCGGCAGACGAAGGGAGCGGTTAGAGTCGACGAGTTTAATTAAGACGCCTATAGTCGACGAAGATCTGCGAGATTTCCACGAGCATAAGTTGCAGAAAGGACAGGATCCGTTCGATTTGAAGTATCAGTTATACGCTGTAGTGGTAAGTACAGATATAGGATATTTTAGAGTCTTTAGTCGTCCTCGTTTAACATGTTCAAGGACACAATAGTGCAGGTATCGGGTACGTCCCTTGGAACGACCATTTTCGACGCGGCAAATCGTGCGTGTGGCTAAGGTTACAGCTACATCACAAAACGCAGCCACACTGACCTAAATATCCTCCGGAATAAAACATGTACTCACTAATTCAAGTTATACATTTCATTATTAGTAGAAGGGTAACAGTTTAAAAAAGGTATTTTCATATTATTTATTGCAGCACGGATCACCTTCGATAGCATCAGTTAAAATGAAATAATGCTTTCATGTTCCGTGTTCCTATAGGTATCCTTTCAGTTTTTAGTGGTTAATTTGTTTATTATTTTATCAGTAACTAAATTTTAACGGACTGCATGGCTAATTCGCTGCAGGTTAAACTAGATATATGAAGAAATACTACAAGAAAAATAAGTGTGTGTCAATACAGTAGTACCCCCATATCCACGGGGGTTTGGTTCTGTGCTCTTCCGCAGATACTGAAAACCGCGGATAGTAGCGAACGCTTTATTTCCGAATACAATATGAAATATGAAGCAAAGTTAAAACAATGAAACAAGAAAAAATAAGTTATATAATATTTATTTAAAATAAATAAACAATAAATAAATAAATATTCTTGTGCTGTGGCACAAATAGAATTTAAGTTTAATAAATATATAAGTTCATACATATGTACATATAGTACATATTTACATACACAACAAGAAAAACTTTATCATCCTGAGCTACATATTCATTCATCTTCCTCCAACTCCAAGTTAGCAGTCGGTTGTTTACTTAGATCCGAAGCAAACGATGTTGATTACTGTGCATTACCGATAGTTTTGTCGATTTTTTCAAAGAACATTGTTATTGGTAGTTGTCGTTCTTGTCTTTTCATTTCAATAAACAAATCCTCCAAAGGTTTCAAGGCGTCTGTTATAGTGCGAGTAATTTTTATACTGCGTTCTATTATTGGATCATATTCTACTATCTGTTCTTTTAATTTTTGAGCAGTTCGAAATATCGCTGAAAATTTTTCAAGCGTCCATGCTGGCGGTTCTTGTTGACCCTCATCCTCATCGTCACTCGCTTCTGGAGAAGATTTCACAAGGTCTACCAATTCCTCGTTGGTGAATACTTGATCCTCTTCGTTTATGTAATCACTGAGTTCCTCTTTAGTTATATCGTTAAATCCTTCTCCATCTATTTTCTACGCTATGTTAAATATCGTTGTTAGATGTGAATTAATATTAGTGCTGCAGATATCCGACAAAATTGAGATCCGGATATCCGGATCCAAAACTATCCGGATATCCGAATCCTTGGATCCGGATCCGCTATCCGAAACCTCGGATCCGGATCCGCTATCCGATACCTTAGATCCGGATCCGCTATCCGAAGCCTCAGATCCGGATCCGCTATCCGAAACCTCGGATCCGGATCCGCGGCTTGAATTCGGATATACTATTCGGTGCTGGGATCTAGATCCGATAACTATACATAAAACATACAAATTATTATTAATAATAATAGTATATCTGAATTCAAGAAGCGGATCCGGATCCGAGGTTTCGGATAGCGGACCCGGGTCTGAGGCTTCGGATAGCGGATCCGGATCTGAGGTATCGGATAGCGGATCCGGATCCGAGGTTTCGGATAGCAGATCCGGATAGTGGATCCGCATAGCACTGAGATCCGGATATCCGGATAGTAAATTATCCGGATCCAAAATTATCCGGATCCAAAATTATCCGGATCCGGATAACAGCTCTAATTAATATCATGTGTGTCTTCAGAACTAAGAACGATGTCATTCCACAGATTTTTCCAACATGCTATTATCGTTTCTGACTTTCATTCCTCCATCGCTCCTTTGATAAATAGAATTGCGTCAGCAATTGTAAATGACTTCCAGCATTCCATGAGCCCGATATCAGAGCATTCGTTAGCCATTGTATACAGCATTTCGAAAACCTGTCAAATATATATGGCTTTAAAGCATCTAATGACACCTTGATCAAGGGGCTGAAGCAATGAGGTCGTGTTAGGTGGTAAAAAAAAAAACCACTTCAACATTTTTATTTTCTGTGCCTAGTGACACAGGATGCCCAGGAGCATTGTATCAGTATCAGCTGCACTTTAAATGGTAATTCTTCCTTTTCCAAATATCTTTCCACTTCCGCAATAAAGCATTGATGAAACCATTGTGTAAATAGAACAGCCGTAACCCACGCCCTTCGATTTGATTGCCAAAACACAGGCAGGCAAGCTTTATCTTTGTATTTAAGAGCACGTGGATTCTGTGATCGGTAAACAAATCCAGGTTTAATCATATGACCAGCTGCATTTGTACAAAATATCAAGGTAAGTATATCCTTAATTGCTTTAAACCCTGCACTCTCTGCAGTCTTATGAATATAAGTTCGTTGAGGCATTTTTTTCCGCATAAGATCAGTCTCATCGCAGTTAAAAACTTGCTTAGGATGATAATTCTTTTTTGCAATAATTTATTTAAATTTTTCTGGAATCAGGGAGCTACATGATCAGCCGACGCAGATTCCCCTGTCATTTTTATATTTTTTAGATTAAATCGAGTTTTAAATCTATGCAGCCACCCCCTACTTGCTGTGAATGATTTTCCTTCCTCTTCAGTATAATCGTGGGTCTGCATATCTTCATATAAAACCAACGCCTTTTGTTGTAGCACTTTGATATCGATAGGAATTTGTTTTCTTGTCATATCTTCCACCCATAAATTTAAGGCATTTTCTACCTTAAGTAACACTTTATTACGTATTGTGGTTGCAACTTTTGCAGTTTGGGGTGCACTAGAAAAACTAGCTCGAATCTTATCTTTGTTTTTTAACACTTCCCCTACCGAAGATTCGTTTTTATTCTATATTTTAGAAACAGTTGCAATAGATTTTTTTTCTATTTCAATCATATTAATGATTTTTATTTTTTCACTAATAGTGAGCATTTCACGTTTTCGTTTTGGTTTAGAAGCCATTTTAAAATGATTTCCAAATTTACTTGCTTTATTTAAAAACTATTGCTAGCACTGTCTTGTCCGACAATTCGAATAGTACTAAACTCATAGTTAACAGGAGCGTTTATATGTACAAGTAAAAGCGAGTGGCACCTTAGGCACGTTCCAACTTGTTTAACTTATCATAAGAGAGCGCCGAATCCAGGGGATGACTCATATATACGACGATATATCGACAAATGCTCCTATAACTTTTAATAAGGCTCGAATGTCTTTATTTGTTTGTGTATTTATTGATATAACGCGTTTTCTGCTCATCATAGGTAAATCGCGGATGTCTGAAACCGCGGATACGCAGTCAGCGGAAAACGGGGTACTACTGTATTTATATTAACATTACAAACGTGTATCGAAATTATTGACGTATTATTTTACAAAGTTTAGTTATTTGTTAAAATCCGAAAAAAAAAAACAAGATAAAATCATCGTTACAAAACAAATTATGTGATTCATGGACAGAGTATTTAGCCTAAATTAACCTACATGACACAGTATAAAATTAATATACATGCATAACACACACAATATTGTTTTTACAGACAAACATCGCATAGAAAACACACTGCCCCTATTTATTAAAACAAAATAAGGTGTTCGTTTTCGTTGCGCTCACGAAAATTGTAACCCAATGAACTATTTTAGAGGTTACAATTTGTACTGTTCGCATTTTGTAGTCGCTACAGCTGATCATAGTTGCACGAACTTACACCTCCTTCAGACCAAATGATATGTATAGCATACAAACACACCTAATGATTGCAGTATCCATTAAGGGGTCTCTGAAAGCAGAAAAACTTAACAGTAAACTCTAAAAATTACAAAATTTAAATAAATTCTAATAATACATGATAAATACAGTTTCTTGAAAGATGTCCTCTGAACATCATCACCATCTGACATGAATTCGAAGATGAATTGCTACTATCTCGTTCTAAAGAATGTAAATTACCTGATTGGTTTCCAAAAGTAGGTGATAATGGAAATAATTCATTATTAACATTTGAAAAGGTTGCATCAGGGACAGCGTCACTATTAAGGTACATCTTTAAATAGTGATGATTGTAATCCTAACTACGGAAGACCCTAGACCATATTTCCTTCCAAATTTTCAGGGTTGGTGGATGTTTTGGCAAATTATGAAAACGAATTGATTCCTTTGAAATTTTCAATATCTATGTATCTGAGGCATATCTATAAATACTTAGCAAATACTTTAATCAAATCTAGTAACTTTATTTAAAAATCAAAATTTAATTTAAATCACAGAGGATGATATCTGAACACTATAGGCGGGCAAATTGCAACATTCTATGACTGCAACTGTGGAATGTTAACGGAAAAAGCTGCAAAATCGTTATCGGGAGAGCGTGGGAAATTATAATAATTCTATTGAAAACAGTCGGATATTTTTCTCAAATTCCTACTACACAAGGTATCTAGTGTTTATAGTATCTATGAAATGCTTGAGGTTAACCGTATTTTGAACAGTAGTTTTGGCAGCAATACTTGCCAACATTCATTCAATAAGCTGAAGTTGTATTTCTTGCCTATCACTAATAGTTGGTGACCATGACTCGAAGAGAGCCTTCATTGCGGCTGTGTTCGTTTGTTACCAATAATGCGTATTACCTTTTCATATCCGTGACGCCAACGATCGGATAACTGTAATGAAGTTAATAAACAAATAACATGTAACGTCCAATGAAATTGGATAACAATAATGATCAAATTAAATCAATGTCCAATAAATATTTACTCTAATAGTAATAAACGAATATCATCCTTAATAGTTATTTACGAACCAAGTGCGTGAAATCATATTTCGCGAATGAGTGACCAGTTTAAAGCGCGAGCCGTAGGCGAGCGCTTTATGGACCCGAATTCGCGAAATGTTTCACGCACGAAGTTTGTACAATATTTTTTGTACGAGAACTATAATAATAATACATATTGTTAAATACGTTATTGTTTATGACACACTACTAATCTCTTGATATTAATTAAAAAAATTGAGTTGGCAGTATTGATTATTTGAAGTGACATTTAATTTAAAATTGTCAAATTCAAAAAATTTCATACAAAATAAAAGCCTCACCAACAACACGAATTCTGATAATGAAATGCAATGTACACCGCCTGAAATTCGTGAAGCTGCCAATATTGCAGTGGATAATTTATTACCCATAAAATCAAAAAACGTATACAAAAACACTTATACTAAATTCGTACCTTGGGCTAGATCTAAAAATATACAAAAATACTCCGAAAATTGTTTATTAGTTTATTTTCAAAATTTACAATCAAATAAATCATTATGGTCCACTTATTCTATGTTAAAATCATGCTTAATAATATATGATAATACGGATATATCTAAATATGCAAAACTCATAGGGTATTTAATACAGATAACGAAGCAACATCAGCCTAAAAAATCAGCAGTATTAACCGAAGAACAAATTACTAAATTTATTGCTGAAGCACCAAATTCTTTGTTCCTACTAATGAAGGTAAAGTCATTTCCGTATATTTAAATTCCATACAACACTATATGTATCTATAGGCTGTATTAATATTGGGTATTTCTGGAGCGTGTCGACGTGAAGAACTTTGCAAAATGTCATTGCGAGACATAGAATTTAAATCGAATTTAATTATCGTAACAATTCCAGAAACTAAAACAGGTAACAGCCGTACATTTGCAATCATTAAGCCCGAATGGATTGCATTAATTCGGCAATATGCAAATTTAAGACCAGACAGCCAGCAGCGATTCTTTTTAACATATTGCAATGGCAAGTGTGTTTGTTCACCTGTTGGTCTTAACACAATTGGCAAAATTCCAATGCGAATAGCTGAGTATCTTCAGCTTGATAGCGCAAGTAACTTCACGGGTCACTGTTTCCGAAGGAGTTCAGCGACATTGTTGGCAAACCAAGGAGGTGACTTGCTTTCAATTAAAAGGCATGGTGGATGGAAATCATCTACGGTTGCAGAAGGATATATCGAAAATTCTCTGCATAGTAGAATTCAATTGGCTAAAACAATGACCCCATTAGAGATATCGACTCCGCCTAATCCCTGGGCTATCGATCTCTGGTTGTCAAAATTGCTCAATCAAAATTTTTAATAATTGTTCCGTTTCAATTTCTGAAAAGAATGAATAATGGTAATTTATATAATATTTGTTGCTGTTCTGACATTCAATCACACACCTTCCAAATATAATAATTTCTATTTCATTTGCTTTTATTTTCATAGAAAAACAGCGAACTGGGTAGCATATAATCAAGATTAGTGATTTATGATTTTAATATGTCACTAAATTAATAAAGTTCCAGGAAGTACCAACTTTACTTTTACGCACTCGTGTTTAAAGTGACTTTTTACGCACGCAAATTGAATCGTGAAATGACAGGTTTTGATAAGCGAGTACAAAAAATTAATTCTGTGATGAATATCAAAACATTAAAATCCTTGGTGATCCTAGTTTCCTTAGCATATGAATTATTTTGTTTTTCGTTTACATATCGCTGGCTTGGGATTATATTGTTTTATGTTAAAACGCAACAGTTAAATCAAAAAATGGCTCCATCATTTCGGGGTATTAGTAATCATGTCTAACTAAACCTAATCTGAAATTAGCATGTATTTTCTCAGTTTGTTACCGGCCCGGAAGCCAAAAAAACAAAATACAGAAAGCGCAGAGGCACTGTGTTTTTAAAAAGTGCAAAAATTATAAAATATAACCTTATACAGTCCCTGGCCACAATATTAGGGCCACCTTGAAAATTCTGATAGTTTATATCATCAACTTTCGTCAACAGTATGCCGCAATGCATTAAGGATACGATCAAGCAAATGGTGGAATAACAAAATATTAATATATTGCGTGTACACATCATTTGCTTATACTTTGCAATAAATTTATGTGTTTAAATTATCAATTCGTTCCAATATTTCTATAAAATCGTTGTATTAGTAAGTGGCTCTAATATTGTGGCCAGGGACTGTAATTCCACCCAGCGATATATAGTTGGAAATAGTATTAGTGCATCTACCTTCTACTGTACAATTGGTGCTAATATGAATTATGCAATTCGTTTCTGTATTACAGAGTCATTCCGGAATGCTAAACGGGGGACATTACATCTCATACGCTTGCAACCCCAACGGACATTGGTACTGCTATAACGACAGCTCCTGCCGGGAGGTGCTGACAGAAGACATCGCTCTGGCTACGAATCAGTCGTCGTCACAAGAGAGCAATAACAATGACAGCCGACAGACTAACAATTATTACCACATCAACGTAAATCGTTCCGTGAATTCTCCCGCTCAAACGCCCCTAATGAGACGGAAACATCCGCGATCCGATAGCTCCTCGACCTTATCCCAAGTATCTTCGGACACCGGTAGTTCGACGGTTTGTAACACAAGCGACGCATCCACGTCGAACGTCGCCAATTGTAAGCTACGTAACAGCAATGCCTCGCTTAACAACGCCGCAAACGATTTAAGTAGCGCCGCCAACGACGGCACGGATACGTCGACGGACGCCTCGGAGTCGCACAACCTGGTGGGCGGCGGTTCGAACAGGGCCTCGCCCATGCCGACGCAGAAACACTCGCGGAAATTATCGGTCGGTAAAGCGGGGATCTACGACTCCGACACGTCTCTAGATACCATAAAATGCGTCTACAGCGACGTTAAAACTCCCAAAATCGATACTAGTTCCGCTTATATGCTCTTCTACGAAAGATCTGGACTTGATTACAGGCCTTACCTACCGGATGTGGTGGCTAACGGTCAAGTTATACAGGACGTCGAGATGGACGAAAGCGAATCAGAATTGAGGAAGCAATATTGTGTTTTACAGTAATTAAATCCGATATTTTTCTTGAGCAGATATACCGGGTATTTGTGCGAAGTAATCCAATAGAAATTTTAGATTCTTAGTGAACGGGAATAATGATAATCATAAGCATATTGTTGATCTTTTTCAAATAAAAATGCCCAAAATCGATGAACTTGATATTTATGGTCCTATACGTTATTTTTTTTTTCTTTTTTTTTTTTATATTTGGTTATACACATTTCCATTTATAATTACGCATAATAAGTTATGTACTTAATTCTATTTAATTTATAATGTTTAAAAAGCCTAATGAATACGTTTCGATATATTTTCTTTTACGGTGAAATCCGTGTTTATTTTAATAAATCTTTTTTTGTGTCATTCTTGGTTAATAGTTACTAAAAAGAACATAAATAAAAAAAGAGTAAATTTATTTTCCCAAATTTATACTAAAAATAAATGCCCTGGCCATCTATGGCTAATATTTTACGAGTACTTCTGTAGGGATGAAAACTGAGCTTAACATTTGACGACCTCTCCTTGTAAGATATTTTATTCTATTTATTAATCAAGCCTAACGAAACGTTTGCACCTTGGACCACTTTTATGTTTTATTTTTTCATCACATCTCAAAGGATATACGTTTATATAAAAATTGTCTTTTCAATGTAAGATTAAATAAAATCCCAAGTTTTAAAAAAAAATTTCAGAGAATCCTGTTTCAAGGTTCATGACTAGGGCTGTGAATTGAGTCCACATCGAACACTCGACGTTCGAAATTTTATAGCTCGCAGTGTCCCTTCATACAGTCTCTCGTGCCCCCCACTCCACCATTGGTGAGGACGCGAGAGACTTTATCAAGGGACACTCCGAGCAATAAACTTTCCAGTACCAAATGTTCGATGTGGGCTCAATTCACATTGCTGTTCATCACACTACTGTCGAATATCACATCTTGTACCTTGAAACTATATTGAATAGGTAACATTTACAAAATTGGAAACAGTTTTTAATATCCAAGAGTTGTCATTTACTCTCATTATAAAAAGGAATAATTTTGCAATGTATTTAGAATAAGTGCAGTTTATCTCAAACACAAACCCAGTCTTTTTAATATTAAGCGTAATAACGTTAATTTTGTTTGTTTTATTATTTTTTTTTTTGTATTTTTGGTCGTTGATATATAAAAACTGCTAGATTACTATCATAATTTTTTTTTATTTAGACGTTTAATTTTTTTTTACGGTTCAAAACCTTTTCAATCATGAATATGTTTCTTATACATTATGTTTGTAGGCGTTAAAATATTTAAAAAAAAATTTTAATTGTAAAATACATATTTACACCATTTACAAATACACGAACAAATAACTAATTGCATGTACATGCACTTGTTTATATAATACTATAGTCAAACAACGATTTGTAGGTACAACGCCATGGTTGACAGATGGCGCACGGTATAAAGTGTGCTCATTCACAAAATAAATATATTATTGGTGGGAATAAAGTTATAGTAAACAGTAATACATTTTAATCCATAATTGCATTTGGGGACTTCCAATATTTTAGAATTACTGATTCATAAAAATAAATTCCATTCCAAAAATTGTAGTACTTAATTTACTCACCAGGTACAGCACCCGGTTGAACAACTATAATATATAAACAAGTGTTTAATATATACACGGTGGCCAGAAAAATGCGGACAAACACCACGCAGGCCAAATCTTTGTTTAATTCTGAGTTGACACTCTTAATTGAGAAAAGTAGTACAGTGTTTTCTTAAATCATCCCCCCCCCCCCCCCCTCCAAGAATATTTAGTTCCCGAGCTATTTGTCTTGTGCTGGACGTCGGATCTTCGTAAACAGCATCCAATATTTGCTCTTCTAATTGAACTGTTCGACGCTCTCTAGGTCTACCGCTGTTACGATAATTCGGTATAAAGGTGCCAGTTTCTCTAAGTCGCTGATCCAATCTACGGAACGTGTCGGTGGATGGATGTCGCCGTTGTGGATACCGTATTTCATATTCCTCTTTTGCCAAGTTCGCATTTCCATTGCAAAGTCCGAATACCATATATGTACATGTCGGCGTATTCTCCAAAGGTAAACATTGTTCAGTATTAAGAACAGCACAAAATGTTTATCTTATTTCAACAGCCAAATGTCACATGAGAAACGTCAAAAATTGACAACTACTTATTACTTTTAAACAAGCAGCCTTACAGTACCACGTTGCCATATGTACTTTAATTTCAAAAACGCCAATGAAGAAATGTTAAAAATGTAAACCATTGGTATTAATCGATTAGTTACATAGATACATTTGAGATAATTCCATTTCTAAATTTCACCACAATGATTTTACATAGATAAATTTGACGAATTTTGCTCAATTTTAGCCGTACATCTTAAGGTTTGATGGTCTCGTATGCCTTAAGGAAGGACCGTTAACTTTTTTGGATTAAGATTATCGCCTCAGAATTGAACAAAGAATCGTTCTACCTGGCGATTATCCGCTCTTTTCTGGCCACCGTGTATATGAACGACCGCAAATACCCACAAAAAAAAAATAAAAACAAAATTCCAGTCTTTTTGATACATCTCTTATATGGATTTGGTAGCTTTAACACTACATCTGACTGCTCTACATAAAATATATCACTTTCACACAAGAATTTATTTCAATCATTCATTCGCTTCAAGATATTTAATCCTTAAATCAATGCTATATATTTCCTTAATACAATGTTCTGTAGGTCCTTTAAAAAAAAAAATTAAACTAAGGCATTTAGCCTCAAGTCTTTTTTGACCTTCTAAATCCGTCATCTGATTTTGAATATCCATCAAAATATTAACTCAAATATACCAGTTGAGGGCTAAAAAGTAAGGACTTGCTTTATTCAATTAAATAATTACTTGCAGTATTTATTTATAGTTATTTTCGGGATGACGAATAAATTATCAATAATTTATTTAAAATAAAATTGTCTTCTAAATTATGCAAAAATGTGCATATTGAAAAATTATTAGAAAATATTCTTAAAAAGTGTGTTACTTCCTTATTTTTTTTATTTGTCTTTTAGTGAGTATGCATTTCTTATCTATTTAAAGAAAATATCTTTTTTTTCTAATATTTGCAAATAATAACTGGGATGGATACCTTTGATGAAAACATATTGAAACAATTAGCTTATGACTGTCAAATTCTATTTACCATGAATCATGAAACCAAGTTGAATTATTTCAACAAAACGAGTTCTGTATACTCCAGGAAGTTTTGTTTATAAATACAGGCTAATGAAAATTGATGCGATGCCAAGAAGAAAAGAACAAAGTTGTACCATCTTAAAAATTTAAACCATTAATTGTGCTTGGAAGAAACAGAAAAAGATCGAATTTATGCCGTTATAGATGTTTTCTTCTTAGATCGCAACTTATTTCATCTGCCAAACTTTGTGAATATTCACTGATATATCCAACCCACAATATAGTTTCTGACATTTTTTATGGAAGTGATATTTGAAATTAATTATATTAAATAATTGTTTTTTCTATTCGGGTAGGTAAGAAAAAGGAACACATTAATTTTAAGATGGTATTTCTTAAGTGGTAGGTGATTTTCTTTTTTATTCTGGTCAGAAACTCTATTGTAGTGTTCAACATTTTTATATATCACTTTGAGTTCACCAGAAACTGATTTGTTCCACATGAAGGATGTACACTATATTAATAAGCTTAACACAACATATTATATTATTAATATTAGAGACAAATATGGAGATGTGTCACTCGTAATGACAAGAACAAGAAATATCGGTGGGATTAAGAATACATAATTGATTATTTGCCAGTATTTTTGTATATTTTGTACATTTAGCTTTTTACATTTGTATAATATTGTATGTAAATTTTCTCCATTTTAGTGTAATTATAATTATCTATATTAGACGAGATGTTAATTATTTATATTATTGCTACAGTATAGTACTAATGCATAATCAATTAATTTACCATATAAGAGGGTCATCGAGATAAGAAACCGGAAAGATCTTCACACCAAATTCTCATTTATTTTTTCGTTTTAGTAGTTTCTAAAAGCGAACGGATGTAAGGTTTTTTATTCGATTTGTCTTCGCAATTGCCACAAAACGTGTATTACATTTTAAGTGTTTTTTAGTTAAACAACTTCCATGGTTTTAATAATTGATTCACTGTTAATTCAACCACTATTCTTCCAATTAAGATTAATATGTATACAGTGACCACGAGAAACTTCTGCCTCAACTGAGGAAAACATAATTTTATTTAATTTTAAAATTCATGGGAATAATTTGTATTTTTATATAGATCGGCACTTCAGTGGTATACTCTACGATTTTTTGTACCTTTTTCAATCGTTAAAAACAAAAATGATTTGCTCAAGTTAATTTTTACAGTTTTTAAGAACATCTATTTGAAGTATTTGTTTAAACAAACTAGCAACTAACTATAGGAAAAACGAAAGCATATAATCGTGCTCTGAAGTATTAAAAAAATTGTCCTGTTAATCCTAAACTTAAATATTCTTTCAAGAAATATAGCATGTTTTTCTTTTTGAAAATATCATAAGCAAAAGTTGATTAGTTTTTATTTTCCTTTTTTTTTTAATTTTCTTATTAACATCTGTGTGCATGTCGATTTTTATAGGATTAGATAAATCAAACAACATTTTAATTACGTTTCGGTATTATATTGTGTCCTTTTTCAAATTTATGTTTTCTACAAAGCAGTTTAATTGTATTTTGATTAATTAATTTACGTATTTTTATTTTATGTTAAGTTTATAAAATTATTAGTAAAGTTACTGTATAATTTCCATAATTATGTAGCCTAAATCGCTGCTACTTCGCCATTATCTTAATCCAGTAATTGGGTTTTGGAACCTTTGGTGTAACAATAACTATCACACTGACAAAGTCAATGCTAGGTTTTTCCACTATCACTAAACAACAATGCACAATCTCTCGACGCGCGTTTCGCTAACCAAGTTAGCATCATCAGGAGATGATTAATAGTAAAGTAAAATTATTAAAACTACGATAATATATACAACAACGTTCCTGTACAGGCGCATTTTTAACGGGGAGGGGATGCCCGCCAACCCTCCGTTAAAAATTCGTCGGTTCCAAGGGTTACTCTAATTACCGATGTCGTAAAAGTATACGATCTTGAGAAAGGTCGGTAGAATGACTATATAAGGAAACATCTGTGCAAACAAGTGTTATACTAGGCACTTACCCGTCTAGTAATTTATACAATACACTTTCTGGAATTGGCCCATTGTCGGCATTCATATTGACTTTGCGTTTGGCGATTTCTACACTTTCATACGCATCTAATTTATAACTCTTGTTTACATTCTTTAGTAATTTCAAATTTTCTAGGCTAATTCTATGATTATTGTTGAAAGCGTGGTGGGCAACGCTTGATTTTTCTAAACGTCCGTACGGAACGTTGCCCACCACGCTTTCAACAATAATCATAGAATTAGCCTAGAAAATTTGAAATTACTAAAGAATGTAAACAAGAGTTATAAATTAGATGCGTATGAAAGTGTAGAAATCGCCAAACGCAAAGTCAATATGAATGCCGACAATGGGCCAATTCCAGAAAGTGTATTGTATAAATTACTAGACGGGTAAGTGCCTAGTATAACACTTGTTTGCACAGATGTTTCCTTATATAGTCATTCTACCGACCTTTCTCAAGATCGTATACTTTTACGACATCGGTAATTAGAGTAACCCTTGGAACCGACGAATTTTTAACGGAGGGTTGGCGGGCATCCCCTCCCCGTTAAAAATGCGCCTGTACAGGAACGTTGTTGTATATATTATCGTAGTTTTAATTAATCATCTCCTGATGATGCTAACTTGGTTAGCGAAACGCGCGTCGAGAGATTGTGCATTGTTGTTTGGTGATAGTGGAAAAACCTAGCATTGACTTTGTCAGTGTGATAGTCATTATCTTAATATTTAAGGGATGTACAATTGTATAACATAATTTTAGTGAAATAATATTAGATTTTATATTAGAAAAACAGAGCAACAGAAAAAAAGAATTGAGTCTCCCACATCAAATAAGGTCGATTTTACCGTAAATGAATCAGTAAAAATAAATATGTAAACAGAAACGTCCAGAATAGCATATGCAAATTTTTAAACTGTAATTATTTATTGTTTACTGTATAGTATATGATTAGTAAGTATATGATTTGCATAGATGTCAAGTACGACATGTCCAGATGAACGAATTTTGAGAAAAACGCGCCAAACTATTCCGATGCAAAATTTTTTAAAATACGCTGAATTTTTTTACACTACTTGTAAACGCGTTTAGGATAGCTCGTGCGAAATTAGAAAAATGCATAATCTGTAGTTTGTGAAAAACACCGAAAACAATTTTGGACATGTCGCTTTTTGCTCTCAAGTAGGCAGGCTCTTTAATGCACTAGTTTAAAGAAAACATCTTCAATTATAAAAGGAATTTATTATATGCAGTTTAATTATAACGATAAACAAAACAGTTGCTAATTCTACAGACAACCAAAATTCATATAACAAGTTAAATACTTCAAAAATTCACATTTGCGTCAGCTTCTTCACCATCCCCTTGGCTTGTTCCTGCTTGTGCAGCATCAAAAATGTAGCTATTACTGCTATTCTTTTCAAACAATGTAAAATAACACAGTGATTCCTCTTTATTTCATTCGGAACCATAATGAGAAATTAATAGATTTCTTATGCTTCTTATTTTATCTGGTTTTAATAGTACTCCGACTCGCAGTTCTTTAAGCGTATTAACTGAATGTTTTTACCTTCCTTACAAATCCCTTTAGGTACCCTAATGCATCTGGGTTTGTATAGCAAAAATTATTTCCCATTGTTTTATATGACTTGGAGCAGTACATAGCAGCCAGTTGTTTAGCATTTCTATAAGTATGGTGTTTTTATTTTGGCTACCAACTCCATCACAGAATAAGCGAATGGTTTTAATCTTGGTGTTAATTTTATAATTCTTCAGGAGGTAATAAACTGCGGATGCAATTTCGTTGGAGCTTTTCGGTCTGTCAGCTTCAGTCCACGCGAAACTATAAACATTTTTAGGCCTTAGTTTTGTTTTTGAACTTCCTACTACTGCTGTAAAATTATAAAAGTTTACAATCAAAGGAAATCACAAATACTTCAGGATTCTCTTCTCTCTAATTTATGGATTTTGTTATCCATTATCAACTTTTGTTTAAAAGAGTTTTCAGTAACAGTTTTAATTTTTTCTTTGAATTGAAGGCGTATGTTCAATGTCAGTTTGTGGGCTACCGAAAACTATATTATAATTCTTGCAGAAATATTTTCGGAAAAAGCTCTCCTTTACCTTCAAATGGCTATCAACATCATTATTATACATCTTCCGTAATTTTACGATATTTAAGTTGCAAGGCATACCCATAGTAAAGTAACCCCACAATGTAGACAGCCGTCGGCACAAAAACATACTCCAACATGTTGTTTAAGCATATTATGAATCCTAAATTGATATCCGAAAAATCGAACGTTCTCTGATTGTTTCAATGAATGTCTGCTATAGCAATTTTTTTTAGAAAAAATAGATTAATTACAAAACGGCCGAATCAAATTGCAAAAGGTAAAGATATTTATAAAGCTTAAAAATAGGTAAATACAAATATGTGAAAATATTAAATTAAAAATAATAAAGTAGATGGCGACTTCCATTATAACCGGAAGTGATAGAAATCTAAAAATATATAATTTTAATTGAAGAGAGCACAATCGATTATATATAATTCTGAATTTTCAAATTTATATTTTAACCAGAACCCCCTATAAACTTCTAATGAACAGTCTCCTGTATATAGATGAAAAAATAATTAAAATGCTTGTTTATATGTGAATAAAGCTTGGACAAAAACTAAATTTGTGACAAAATTAATATATTAACTGACTAAAAACAGTTTCTACACTTTCTTTCCCTTTAAATTAAAAATCGCAGAGTATACTTGAAGCGCTAATTTGGTTTTTATATACAAGTACCAGTTGTTTCTTCAAAACAAAAATATGATCAATTCTTTGCAGACAATTATTATATTTGAATTTTATTTTGCTACAAAGTGCAGATATTATTTTTTTCGCAACTCGTATTTTCATCACTTAAAGCAAAGAATTCGTGCCTCAAAACTTATATAAACGTTAGAATATGTATGTATGTGTCATCCTCATCGATCCAACCCAAGCAATACTTATTAAATAATTATATCCTAGATACGGATGATAAGTAGATAATATTTCGTTTCGTCACAAGATCAATATTAATACCATTATATCGACAGGCACCTTTAAAATATATGTAATATCTTTTTTGCCTGATTTTTTTATAGCACTTAGTTTTGTAGTGTATTACCAAAGATAAAGTTGTAGTAACATTTTCAAACGACAGAATATGATCTTTTTATCTCCTCAATCTTTTTTTTTTTTGTTATAAATATGTGAATAGTTGTTATCTACCTTTTCCTCCCTTTTTTTAAGTATAAAGAGCCATGTTTTATCGTTTGTTATTAGTCTGTACTAGTCTGATATTATGAAATAATGAAGGAATTCCATATTACGTGATAATTTAAACAAAGTAATATTAAAAGGTAGATTATGTGACAGACGGAAGAATGACGAGAAAATATAAATGAAAAAAATATATAAAAAAGTCGCAGGCCACACAAAGACTGTTGCATACCTATGTATTTAGTTCGATAAATATTATATTTCAATAATTGTAACATATAAGGATCTTATTAATTAATATAAATGAATATAATTATATATTCTATGCTGAAGGTGCCATTTACATAAATAAATGAGCTTTTAAATTGTTATCTCCTTGTTTTATTATCCTATATACCAAGTGAACCTACGCGTTCAAACGATGACTGTATGACGAATACGTTTGTTTGTTGCTTTCCGGGATCTCTGGTTCGGTGCTGATGTTATTTACCGTTTACTCTTTGATGCTATTGCTTAAGGGCTTTCGATTACTTACTTGCTTTTAAAATGCTTATTATTTATGCGTCCCTGCTCGTAAGTTGAAAGAGGAGGTTCACCCTAAATTCGTTTGGTGGCGCCGATCGTCAGTTGTCAAACGGTAAATTGCAACCTCGCCCCGGTGTGAATAGTGTTGCGATTTATTTACGCCGTTACAATAAATTGTTAACCCCGAAATGGTAGCAATGAATCGAAGAAAGTTCAGGGTTCGGATTACGCAACGAAACAGTGACGGTGTATCATAAATCAAACGTTTATTTCTATATAATATATAACAAGTGTAACAGACAAGGAATATATATACAGCAAAAAAAAGGTAAGTAAACAATTGTATGTAAAATCGTATGCATGTAAAAATATGTATCGTGGTGAACTTTAAAATATTTACGGGGCTTTGGTAATGCTTTTGAAATCTGAATGCGGTATCTAATAGTTATGTTTCGGTTAATAATGTAAGGCGACAATCTATGTACGAGGGTCGGTTTTCGCGGGCTACGACGGTTGCGGTGCTGAATTCGGCGGTACGGTGACTACTGTGAATAAAACTCTGGGAGCGCTAGAAACTGTGCCGACGCAACGGCCAGAGTGGAGAAATATCGGTAAAATGCCTGCGTTACGCCGGTGGACTTTGCCAGCGCTACAATCAGGTCGGGATTAAGAAGCTCGACGGGTATCAGAAGCTATGCCAACACGCCAATCAGTGTGGACGGGAAGAGACTCGGGGACTGGAATTGGACCGAATGCTTGTGTGCGTGCGGCTTAAATACACTTGCGGTTCCCCCCACGCGGTCGCGATGGTGGGAGTCGGGCTTGCGTGAATCGAGCACCATCGGCGAGGACGACGTTCGCGTCATAAACTAAATAAAAAATGGAAATAAAATAACATGCGGTAGCAACGCTACCACCCATGGGAATATCAATCAAAATAAAAGGAATTAACGACTAATTTAAACTAAAATTAAAACGGGATACTGAGATAGATTTTCCCATAGAACGGAAAGTTACAACTGAAGTAAGCAAAAAAGTGTTAGATAATTTCTGTTATAATTTTTCATTTTCAAACATTTTCTTTGAAAAGACCTTAATAAGAACCTCTATTATTAAAGATATAAATATGATATACAGATACCAGAAACAAACTACAGCAACTTGGGTGCTGCCATTTTGATGCATGCCCAGATACAATTCCTTCACTCGTATGTATGTTGTACAATACGTGGAACAAATTAATATTTTTGGATGACGGTATATTGTCTTTGATAATAATTTTTTGATGATTTTTTATATATAAATGTTTTGTAAGATAAGTACTGACCAGGCACCGGACAAACGCCGGCAGTATTGCATCACGCCGACGGTCGCACAGGGTCGCCCGTGCATTATACGGCTCCGATAAGCGAACTGCAAGTTAGTATGCCAACGACAGTCAGCAGTTGTGCACGTCCGATCTTGCTCTATACCGTGTCAATCGTTGAATACACAATTTGTCTCGTTTTTTTAATATATAATCTGTATTAGTGGGAAATTTAGAATTAGTTGTATCTACCTATATATATCTTTGTTGTTTTCTCGTTCGTTAGTTTGGTTTCTATTTGTATTTGTTCTTCTTTGTTTTATATTCGTATTTATTTATATGAGTATACGCAAAAAATGGGTGCTGTATTAATTTAGCTTATACGTTTTTAATATCTTGATTCCATTTTACACAGTACATCAAAAAGTATACAAAAACGCCTATTCAAATTTACACATGAAGAAGACCTCGCAGACTTTTTTGTAGCGCTACAACTTTCGTATACTATAGCTTCAGTAGCTTTGCAAATATTTTCACGTGCTGTACTTTTTGGTCCAACGTTTAGCGGCCTTTCCGCAGATTTGATTAAAATACAGCATATTAACCATCAGAAAGGTTCAAGCTTTCCAACGGTAAAGAATTTTGTAAATTGGTGCAGTAGTTTTTGAGATATTGAATTTTATTTATAACGCGCCAGAGCGAACCGATTTTATTCTTCCGCATAATACCGCTACGCCACTGGTAAGTTAATCTTTGTCGCGGCGTCGTTCACGTCGAAATTTGAAACAGTTAGTCAAACACATACATATAATGCAAGCGCATACTCGGGCCGCTCTCGATTTCACATACCGCAGCTGGGCCAGCAGGCGACTGCGATTCAATCAATGCGCGCGCAATAGTGCCTGGGCGTCTGTCCGGTCACTGGTACTGACCTACCTATATTTAGAAATGTAAATTAATTTTGTTATGTCAAGTGCATAGAGTATATTTATTATTACCTAAATGCCTCTAAACATTTTTGTCAGATGTGTTCCATTTGTTTAGCCTAATTTTCTAAAATTCCTGACGTCGCTGTATGCTTTTCTATTGGAAATACCTTTCGAATCTTTCCTGATATTATATTAAATTATATAAACGAAGGCATGAGGAATAAAACAAGGAACGTTCAATTTTGTGAAGGATTAATGCAGCCATCTATAGTATTTTAAATCTATTTTCGTATGGCAGGAACTTCACAAGAATACAAGCAGTAACGTCCACAATCGTCATTCGGTAGTTATTCGAAGTCAATTGCCAAGTTTACATCCACGTTAAGATCGAGCTGAAGTAAGTTAGCGCTAAGGTGATCTTGAATAAGTTCTATTCTAGGAACCGTTTACATGTACGAAACAAGCGATCTTAGATGTTAGTTCGAATAAAGAATTGTTCACATAATCGAACTTACAAGAGGGATCTGACTTAATTCGAACTAGTACTTGCACACAAACGTAGCAATTGTCGCAAGAAAAAAGAATAGTGTAACTTTCAGAAATTAGTAGGTGTTTCATGTGCTGGTATTTATATTAAATAATTTTGTCTTATGAGCAAAAATAACTGTCAAAAACGAAACCCAATTAAGAGAGCTCGGCCTAAACTCGTATATCACAGCTATTTCAAGCAAATTGCAAACAAACTATTAGTTTTCTGAAAAAGCTATACTCAACAACTGCCTCACACAATCTAGCCCTCGTCTCACAGTTGAGGACCGACCTATAGGGGTAAAGCTTCCTCAAATTTAAATACGCGCATTTAATATAAATGCCAATCTTCTCCCCGTATCTGAAAGTATTATCCAAAATGAGACCTAAATTTTTTACTAAATTAACAATAGGTAAACCAGAATAATTAATTTTTATATGTATCATATCTTTCAGCCAGTCACAAATTGCAGGATAACCAAACAGCAAAACTTCAGACTTGGTAGGATTTATATGTAAGTTGTATTCCAGAGCAGTTAGTGTACAGTGGCTCTAAATCTCCATTGATATTCTCCACCGCCAATCTCCACTCAGAAGATGGAAATGAAAAATATAGTTGTATACCATCAGCATATGCATGATAAGAAAAAAATTTCAGATCTTTCATTAACTGGGAAGAGTATATTGAAGAAAGCAAGGGAAAGAGCCTTGGGAAACACCCTGACTGACAAAGGATCAGACAAAATAAGTAATTATACAGGGTTGCTCATTAGTGCGTCAAAGTCCAATATAGTCTTTCAAAAATAAAACTGAAAGAATTTATTTTATGAAAAGTGGTGCAGTAACCAAAAACGCACATTTTAAAAATAATTTGAAGTATACAGGGGGCATCACCCTTTAAAGCGGGGCACATTCAACAATTCTTTTTTAAACGAAACGCCCTGTATATTTTTTGTGTTTTCTTATCTGCTTTAAATTGTGTTTTCAACGATCCCCGGGTTTTTGGTTTTGAGTGACGCATTGTTGAGTTATTAACGAAAATTAAAAAAAAAAATGGTCGTAACAAGGTTTACCATACTAATTCCATGCGACAGTATTACGATTAGCTAAGACAAATTTTTTTAGTAAGTGTGCAGCCAAGGGATGTGTTGAACGTACAAAATGATTCCACATTAATTTTGTTATACAGGGTATTTGTTATGATGCAGTCAATTTGGCGATTGTCAAAGAACGTTTATTTCAAATGGAACATCCCGTATATTATTAAATTTTTGGAATGGCCCCTTAATTGCGCTTAATTTTTATTAATAATGTCCTATACCAAAAGCCAATAATTTCAAAGTTATTTTCAATTTTGCTTTGACAAACAAAAACAATAACAAAAATCCCAAAAGAAAGGTGAAAAAATCCCTTACCACAAAATTAGATAACAAATCTAAATACGTATTTCGGCAACTAAGTTGCCATCTTCAGTAGAAACAAGTGAAGAGCAGTGTTAAACATAGTGTTTTCGGCTAAGGTAAACCTTGGAAGATATGCTCTTCACCAAATCACTAGTGGAATAACACTGACATCTTTTACAAACAACAAGGCTTATATACTATCTAAATCTAGTGGGACGTAACGACCTAGCAAATAAATTACAATAATTCGTATAAGCCGGACTCGGGTATAGGTCCTTTGTCGGCATTCAATAATTTACATTTGTTCTTAAGTATATAAATACTTTCGTAACTATCCAATTCTCGAAAGTTATTTACAGTTTTAACTAGCCTGAGGCTATCTGTAGGCATCCCGTGACCTGTGTTTAAAATATGTCGAGCAACGCAAGATTTATCTGGTCTGTTGTATTTGAAATGTGCAATATGTTCTTTATAACGAGTTGAAATTGAGCGCCTAGTTTGCCCGACATATTTTTGACTACAGTCTCTACAACTTATTTCATAAATCCCAGATTTTTGATCTACCTCAATTTTATCTTTAGTGTTACCCAAAAGAGATTTTAATGAACTGCTCGACTTAAATGCAATTTGCAGATCCTGTTCTTTAAAAATGCTGTTTAACTTACGTGTGGTTGAATGAAATGGTAAAGAAACAAATTTATTACCGCGGGTTTGTTGAGGTAGCAAACATGTGGAATCCTGAATATGATTCTTAAGTTTATGTTTCCTAATTATCTTAGTTACTATTTCCGAATTGAAACCATTGTACTTTGCGATCTTTTTAATTAAACACAATTCTTTTTCATATCTATCTTTTGTAAGCGGAAAACTTAACAACCGATGGATAAGAAAATTAAAAGAGGCCATTTTTTGCTGAAAACTATGATTCGAGTCCGCTGTTATAAACTTGTTGACATTGGTGTCTTTTCGGAAGATATCTATTTCTATGTTATTATTATTCCTAATAACCAAAGCATCTAAAAATGGTAGTTGATCATTGTTTTCCTTTTCTATTGTAAAATTAATAGTACTGAATTTCGAATTTAATTCAATTAGGAAATCATCCAAATCACACAAATTAGTATTAAAAATCGCGAAAATATCGTCAACGTACCTAATCCATACTTTAGGGAAATACTTAGCGTTTCTTTTAAAATCGGTTTCAAAGTGACTCATAAACAAATTCGCTATAAATGGAGACAAGCTGTTGCCCATCGCTGTGCGTAGAAGTTGCCTTCAAACTGAAAACAGTTCTGGGACATGCAAAGAGTTGTCAACTTCAAGTATTCATCTATTTTCTCGCGTTCAACTTTATTTTTAATTAACAAATCGTCTAAATATTTCAATGTTTCTGGAATTGGTACCGAGGGAAACAATGAGCTTACATCAAATGAAACTAAAATTTCACCCTGTTCCAGCTTATGATTGTTGACTTTATTAATGAATTCTAAGGAATTTTCGACTGAGAAACTATCTGGTTTTTCGGGTAAATTTCTAAATTCATTCACTAACCATTTCGAAATTAGGTATGTCGGTGAGTTAATACCTGAAACAATAGGTCTCATCGAATTACCTGGTTTATGAATTTTAGGTAAACAATATAACCTAGGTACAAACGGATTACTTACATTTAAACGCCATTTTAGGGCGGAAGTTATTAATTGTGGACAACTTCTTAACGCGTCTTTGTTTGTCTAATCATTTTGGGGAGAGGATTTTTCTTTAATTGACCGTAGGGTCCATTAGCTATTAAAAGATTAACACGGTTGAAATAATCGGTTTTGTCCATAATTACTAACTTGTTGCCCTTGTCGGCTTTAACGTAAAAACAGTCTTTGGTTCTGAGATTTTTAATTGTGTTCCATTCATTATTTACTGTACATTGTTTGTGCTGCAGCAGATTTTCCCGGATTTGAACCTTACAGGCACCCCTCACGAAAGATTTTGCAGAATCTGAAAAACCTTTGATAGAGGTCTCGATGCCTGCAATAATCTCCTCCATCGGAACCTTACTGCTTGGCAAACAATATTTTAGACCTTTGTCTAATAATTTTAATTCTTTAACATTAAAATTCTCAGATGACTGGTTGACGACTAGTGTTTCTTTCATAGAATCATCGACCCTAGGTTTCTGGACCCGCGGAACAAGTTTGTTAAATTTCTTATTTAAAGTGCGAATTTTAATGTTGAGTGAAACAAAAACAAATAAACGACAAAAGGTATCAAACTGTAATTTTGTTAAAGGTAAATATTTACAATAAATTCTCAAAGTGACCTCCATTTTGATTAGAACACATTTGCAACCTTGACAGAAAGGACCTATTTACGTGTTGTAACATCTCAATGGAAACTGTTTCAAAAGCATACGTTCTCTCATATCGTCTGCTGTAGTTGGAAGTGTCTGGTACCTATACAATATCTTTTATGTATCCCCATAGAAAAAAATCAAGTTTCGTTAAATCTGGCGATCTAGGTGGCCAACTAAAGGACCACCGCGGCCGATCCATCTATCTTCGAATACTTGATTCAAATGTTGTCGGACATCTAGTGCAAAATGTGCCGGAGCACCGTCGTGCTGGAACCACATATTTTCCCTTAGATCTGGAGGAACGTTTTGCAGAAGCTGAGGCAGGTCATATTGCAAGAAATTCAAATATTGTGCACCATTAAGATGTCCATTAAAGAAATGTGGTCCAATTATAAAATTACCCATAATACCACCCCAAACATTTACAGTCCATCGCCTCTGTTTATCAACCGCTCTTAAT
This sequence comes from Cetonia aurata, assembly GCA_949128085.1. Taxonomy (NCBI): domain Eukaryota; kingdom Metazoa; phylum Arthropoda; class Insecta; order Coleoptera; family Scarabaeidae; genus Cetonia; species Cetonia aurata. The sequence continues at coordinate 21,637,371 of OX421889.1, read as the reverse complement.
ATTCTTGGGTTTTCTGTTACATAAGTATGAAGATTATGATGGTTATTGGGCTATTACTCTGAGTAAAGGTGGATTCGTCAGTAAACAATACTTTTTGAAAGAAGTTAGGTGTTACCCTTTCAATTTCTAATCCCCATTCGCAAAATGTCCTTCTAGTATCTAAATCAGGCGCCAACAGTTCTTGATGAAAAGATATACTGTAGTCATGCTATTTATGATTCTTTAAAATTTTGCTAACAGTAGATCGTGGGACATTAGTTTCTGTTGCTATTTTAGTCGAACTAGTAGAGGGCTTCTCAATTACTGATAACAAGACATTCAATTTATCTCCCTCACTTGTTCTCTTTCTCCTTTTGCACTTTTCATAACTCACTTCTCCTGTTCTAACGAATCCTTCCTTAAGGCTTTCCAAACTTGTAACTGAAGGTTGTCTTCTGTCAGGATATATTTGCGCATAAATTCGCTGAGTTAATAAACAATCTTTTTCGGCAGATCCCATAATCCCATTATCATATAATCTGCGGCACAGTATTGTATTATCCAGTACTGTCAATGTATTCGATAACTACACCGTTTTGTCTTATTATATGAAAATGTATGTTATGACGTAGTAACGATTTAGGCTGCAAATGGAAATTATACAGAGAAATAATATAATTCGTTATTAAAACGTAGTCCGATTTATTTACTCCCATAAAAACCGGCATGTCCAAAGGAAAAAAGATTTAAAAGGAGAACCTTTTTTGTTATAATTGTTGCCTTATTTTCTACTAACCCAAAGGATTACACTACACTATTCAAATAAAGCTCGTTATTATTTATGCACATATGCATGATTGTCTGGTGTGTGGCATGCAAGCAGCAACAGAAGATGAGAAAATGTATTTAGCACATAGCCACAGCACAGCTGATTCTGTGGAAACTCTGTTGCGCCTGCGTGTTACAGGCTAAACCAATAACGTACATTTAGATATACAGTCGCGACAGAATTGAGTGGACACTATGCGATTTTGTATTAAACTATAAATTTTACTCATACTTATTTAATGATATACAACATCATATGATATTGTAGCTGATCAAATAGTTAAACATAAATAATATCGAAAAACATACTAACATTACAAAACAAATATTTAATAATAAAATATACCTAATACTACTTGTAATTCCACATTTCAAGTAATTGTAAATTTAATGTTTACATAGCAACAAAAAATAATAAAACAATTAATGTCAAATAGCCAATAAACTCATAATCGTATTACAATGTTTTTATTTAGTGCATTAAACTCTCGTGAGTAGGTGTACTATGGGGATTCTGGGCCACTTTTTAGATAGGCGTATCGTGCAAGGATTTTGGACCAGTTTTCAAGATGGCGGCTACCCCAGGTCGTCCTCAGCGTGTTGAGACACGATTTCGCGATCGCGGCTTAATTATGAATTATTATGGATTGATTATTTGTTTGCATTAAGTTAATTCGCGGAACGGGTGAGCTGATTGATTATTTGTTTAATTAGGGGGCATTATGTTAATTCGCGGAACGGGTGTGCTGTTTCTCAGAATTCATAACAGCGGAAGAGCCTCCTGGTTTTAAACCCCTACGTCCATAATAATAAAATGCGGATTTTATTATGCATAACACACAACTACTCGCCTGCTAGGGGCACTGGATTTATACATATTAATTATAGGATAAGTTTCTGAGAATCTGCTCTTAAACACACCTGCGTTTATAACTAGCCCCCTGCTAGGGGTAGGTTACCACCCCTAATAGTTCTTTAACCAATAGAATTAACGCCCTTTTTCTCCTCCAATAGGAAGGCCTCATAAAGTATGGTCTATGCGAATCTATACCTGCTTTAAACTGCGCCATTGTGCTTAATCATGAAAGTAGAATACATATATATAAAGAGCGCGCAGAACCCATTTGAATATTCTCTATCTACAGAGAGCAACAGTGCAGTGCTTCAGTACTCTATACAACAGTGTGTATTTCTGTGACTAGTTTTAAAGTTACCTAGAAATGACATCTTCCGATTTGGCCAAAGGTTTGGTGGACAAAATTCTCCGAAACAAACTCGATCGGTTTGTGACAGAAGTCCACAAGTTAAAAATGGAATCTGTTACAAATAAGTTGCGAAACCGAAGTATAGAATATTGTATGGAAGAAAAAATTGAAATTGCCATCAAAAGTATCGATGAGAATTATGGAAGGTTGGACGCATTAAGTGATGATATCATATCACAGCTACCAACATACGTGCTGCGAGAAAAGGTACATCGCCTTTCATTGGAAGAGAAATGGCATATCATCCCACAGCAAAAGAAAGCTTTGCCAGCCATTAGAAACTGTGCCGGGCGCGTCAATTGCCAGTAAAATGTATATGTACTTATATCCATATTCTTTAATAAATAAAAGTGCCAAGTAAGTTTAATTTCTTTAAAATGAGTGCTCTTTACTAACATACATTTGATTTTAGGAACGGAATAGTGGATGGGCAATATCTAGCGTAGTCGATTTAACTATATATAAGTATTAATAACCATAATCCGCAACGCGTTGGTTCATACATCCCCTTGCCGCCAGCGATACAACGTAAGAAACCTTGCATCAACGTACGAAACGCCGTCGATGCATGTTATGCGTGGGCTGTGGTCTCCGCACTATATCCAGTACAACATGGTGGTCATCCGGATAGAATCCAAAGCTATCCACATTATCGTGATGTTCTCAATTTGGGTGATATAACGTTCGCCATTCAACGCCGCGATATTGGGGAGTTTGAAACGCTGAATGCTATCAGTATCAATGTGTACATTCTAGATGCGAAACAAAAATGCCTGCCGAATCGTCTAACCAAGGATAAAAAGGACCGACACGTAAACTTACTGCTACTTGAGAGCAAAAACAATCCACAAAACGCTCACTACGTGTGGATAAAAGATCTGAGTCGGCTGCTTTCTAAGCAATGTAGTGCCGATCGCAATAAGAAATTTTTTTTTGTGAGAGATGTTTGCATTATTTTCATAGTGAGGAGAAATTACGAGACCACTGGTACGGTCTGTGATGAGGTAAATGATTACAAGGTGACGTTCTCGAAAGATAAAATACTGAAATTTAAATATCATAAAATAAAATAGTGGCTCCTTTTCCCATATATGAGGATTTTGACTATTTGCTGCAGCCCACTAACAACATCAAAAAACCGAAGCGGCATATCCCATATAGCGTTGAATATTATTTTCAATGCAGTTACGATCCCGAGTTATCATACTACCGCGGTTACAGAGAAGAAAATTGTATCGGGTGGCTGATTCGTGAACTTCAAGATATTGCAATAGATGTACAAGCAGCCCACCAATGTCCTGCCTCCCATGGGTCGCCTAACTCCCACAACAATATAGGGAGTTTTACACCACAAGGAAATGCCATATTTGTGACAAACTCCTTGAAACCGACAGGGTCCGCGATCATTGTCATCTCACCGGTAAATACAGGTAAGTTTCTGACATTGTATATTTAATCAAGTTGCTTATATTAGTTTGTATGTATAGAGGTGCTGCCCACTCCAATTGTAATCTGGAATTCCAAGATTCTAAAACCAAATCTGTTGTTTTCCACAATCTGTCCGCCCACGATGGTCACTTGCTAGTAGAAGAATTGGCAACATCAGGGGAGTTAAGAGTGACCCCCAATAACAGTGAGCAATATATTGCTATGATTCACACCACCGATGAGAGTAAAATAAAGTTCAAGTTTCTGAATTCATTCAGATTCATGGCTTCATCCCTAGATAAATTAGCGTCATATTTAGAAGAACATCCTATATTGGAAAGCAACTTCGATAGACACGTTAGTTTATTAATAAAGCGGAAAGGTGTGTTACCATATAATTATATATGCTTATGGGAGAAATTAACCGAAGCTCAACTACCTCCAATGGAAGCCTTCCACAACGACCTGACAAACACCCCCTTCAACAACGCGGATATGAGCACGCTCAAAGTGTATGACGTGAATTCGAGTGTGATAATTTAGGCGAGTATTCGGACTTTTACATGAATACCGATGTATTATGAACACGTGAGATTACGTCGTGATATAATAATTATGAATAAGTGGGAGGGTAGATATGGGGCAGAGGCGTTGATTAGCAAACCAAATTTTAAGTGTTCGTCTATTTTCACCGATGAATTAGTTGGCGTGGAATTATTTAGGAACGAAGTGGTATTCGATAAGCCAATCTGCGTGGGAGTGTGTGTATTGGACATATCCAAAACGGCGATGTACGAATTCCACTACAACAATATGAAGAACTATTACGGGGAAATTTGTAAACTGTGTTATACCGATACCGACTCCTTAATTTATTCTATAAAGATATTAGATGTGTATACAGAAATCAAATTGAACATTGCGCGTTTCGATACTTCGGACTACACCGAAAACAATGTGTATAAAATGCGGTGGGTGAACAGAAAAGTGCAGGGACTTATGAACGACGAAGGTGCGGGCGACTTGCTGCTGGAATTTGTGGGTTTACGAGCTAAAATGTACGCCTGCAGAATTCAAAACAGTGTTATGAGAAAAGCCAAGGGTGTGAAAAATTATGTTGTGAAGCAGAGCATCAAATTCAACGACTACCTAACTTGCTTAAAGGAGGAGCGAGAAATGTCGCATCAGCAGCGAGGGATACGTTCCTTTAGACACCAGCTCTTTACTAGCGCCCAGGAGAAGATCCCCCTTAGCCCTTTCGACAATAAACGATTCAGAGTGATTGGTTTCACCGTCACCTTACCTTGGGGCCGCTACGCTGCACCAGTATAGATGACGTCACATCTACCATATTCTCCGTCGCCTCCCTGTCGCCCTATCTTTCACCGTTTCCCCCTCCCCATATTTTCATTTGTATCGGATTTCATGACACTTATGCAAGTCAATTCTTGCTTTCCGTGTACCTATAGAGGTCGACACGCCTTCCATATTCTCCATCACTTCCTTCTAACCATATTTTCCACCGCTTACACCGCCCCACATATATATGTTTGTGTAGGATGGCGCGCCTCTTATGCAAGTTAGTACCTGCCTGCCGCTATACTTGTTTACACGCTTCAAAATGGTTTCAACTAGCGCATCAAGTAAGATACTAATTATCTTTTTTCTCATCATATTTATATCTTTGCTTATTGTTTTGTGAATCAAGTGCGATACTAATTTTCTCCTACAATATTTTGATTTTTCTTTATTGCTTTCAGATACCTACACCGAATTTATAGAGAATGCGCTTCAAATGAAAGAAACTATGATCTCGAAAGAAAAACACCTAATCGGCCAATCAACATATACACTGTACAGAAGCGGTTCCAAGTGGCTCAGCGTCGGTGTTAGTCCAGAGGCAGACTTTACCCCTATCATCCAGATTAAATCACCTTCTTCATGCATATACTTTACCGAAGATGAATGGTTCGAGTTTTGCAAGAAAGAAGGTTATAGCGCAAATCATCATATCGAAGCCACTTACAAACATATAAGCGTAATACGACTAAAAAGTCCGGGGCAAGAAATTGTTTTATCCACAAAAACATACAACAACCTCTATCATTTACAGCGGCTAATTAAAATCAAACTGTCTTTGCTATTGTGTTGTGAATTTCAGACATTTTAAAAACGCACGCTCGCATCCTGTGCATCGCTAAATGGTGATTTGTATCAAAATGTTACTAATTTCTTAAGCAAATGTATTAATTCGAAAAATGTAAGTATTCTTTATGCAAGAAGGTTTATATATTGCATATAATACTGTAACATACGATTTTGAAATAATGAAACTAGGTGTCGAATAAATTAAAATGTTTGTGTCTCTATGTGTGTATGTATTTGAAAAAATAGTAAAATAAAGAAAAAGTTATTATCGATATTTGTATTTTATTTATAAATAGGCATAAGTTTACAATACATTATTTTTATCAATCCAGCTGTTGTGCGAACTATCAAATCCAAGCCACTTGACATAACATTTGTTTGCTTTTGTTTGTAACACTTTCCCAAACTGTCTTTACTATTCTGTTGTGAATTTCAGACATTTTACAAGCGCATGCTCGCATCCTGTGCACCGCTAAAGGGTGATTTGTATCAAAACGTTACTAATTTCTTAAGCAAATGTATTAATTCGCAAAATGTATACTTTATGCACGAAGCTTTATATATATATATATAATACTCTAACATATGATTTTGAAGTAATGAAACTAGGTGTCGAATAAATTAAAATGTTTGTGTATCTCTGTGTGTGTGTATGTATTTGAAAATAGTAAAATAAAGAAAAAGTTATTATCGATATTTGTATTTTATTTATAAATAGGCATAAGTTTACAATACATTATTTTTATCAATCCAGCTGTTGTGTGAACTATCAAATCCATAACATTTGTTTGCTTTTGTTGTAACACTTTTACAACGAGGTAAACGTCTTTATGCTTCGTCATTTGCAGTTCAGGTTCGTAAAAAGAACCCAAAATTGGCCTTCCATTCATTTCCTCAAGTAGATAGGTAAGAGGATTAGTTATTTGCACTTTGGATATTTTGAAAAGGTCGGCACCCCAATTAGGCATATAGCCTTTCTGGAATACTACTTTATACTTGCTGATTCGAATAATTACACCAACTTTGAATTTGTTTCTTCCCTTGATTTTAATATTGTCGTAAACAGTAGGCAGAAGATATTGTTCATTCTTCTTTGTGACATCACGCGCTATTATTTTAACACTCTTATGTTTTGTTTCAATGTATTTGCTAGCTATTTCCTGTAAAATATCTATCCATTTGTAAGAGTCCCTCAAATGAAAGCCTTGTACAAACTATTTTTGATTGTGCGAATAACCCCTTCAGCTACTGAAGCTTTCTTAGTACTATATGAGGAATCATGATTTACTCGATATTTTATCATTAATTTTTTCAAACTCCCGATTGTAGAATTCAGTATCCGCGTCTGCTTGTAAATTTTTGGGGAAGCGTCCTTGCAGCGAAACACTAAACTTTAACTCATATAACCATACAAACTTTGAAAAACAGTCGATGATGACTAAAACGTATTTGTAACCGATGTTCTACCGTTTGTACGGTAAGAACCCCATTAAATCCGCCTACCAACTTGTCGTTATTATACAAGTTTTGTCAACCGCAAGTGGTGTATACTACAAAAGAGCACAAGAAGAATTGTTTTCCTTATTGACATCGGACTTTCTGATACTGTGGGCGCTTAGTATGCAACAGCTTTGGCCGTTGTGTTGAACGGCTTACCTGTTGCGAAGAACAGCTTTGGCCGTTGTGTTGAACGGCTTACCTGTTGCGAAGAACAGCTTTGTGCGCTGTGTTTAACGGCTTACCTGTTGTGAAGAACAGCTTTGGCCGTTGTGTTAAACGGCTTACCTGTTGCGAAGAACAGCTTTGGCCGTTGTGTTTAACGGCTAACCTGTGGTGAATAACGGCTTTGGCCGTCGTGTTGAACGTCTCATATGCTGTGAGCAACGGCTGGCACGCTGGCACACGCCTCAGCTGTGACACCCCGATGTATCATACACCGTCGGACGTACTTTTCGACGAAGATTCCGAATCTGAAGTCGGCGTTCGGCGGTCGGTTACGGTTTGGGAGATATCGTCGAATTTCCTTAAATTTCGTCGAAAATTTTGCGAAAATTAAAAAAAAATGGTATCAAAATTGAAATAAAACCGACGCATTATACATCAAAAGAAGCGCCTTTTCGCGGCGACCGCGCACCGCGCCCGTCCCCCTAGCGCCAACCGCTACGGAGATATTGGCGTTTAAAGTTTCGCAAATTAAATCCACGCTCGGTAATTTCCTAGGGGTCCTTTAGAAGCGCATTCTGATGGGGAATCGAGTGCCGTCAAGCTTTTGCCGATATCTCTAACCGTTTCCGAGAAATTCGGGTTTTGAAAAAATAATTTCGTGCTAGAACGCTCCCATATAGCCTATCAAAAGCATCTTCCCACGGGGAGTCCAAATCCGTCGAGTTTTCGTCGATATCTCTTACCGTTTCCGAGATATGACCGTTTAAAGTTTTGAAATTTTTTTTAACACTAGAGTGTTCTGGCATAACTCATCCGACGCATCTTCGCACGGAGAATCGTATCCCGTCGAGCAAACATCGATATCTCCAACCGTTTACGAGATATTCGCAAAAATGTGCCGAAATTCGTTAAAAATCGCTATTTTTTACCCAAAATCGCTTAGTTTGTGGCCGAAATACCGCTCCGATTTTATTCTGCTGTTGCGGAAAATGTTCCCCTGGTCGCTCCGAATGGTCTGAGAAAAAGCGCGACCCCGTAGCTCTAGCCGTTCCTGAGTTATGGTAAGAAAACTAAAAAAGATGTTGATTTTTCGTCATTTTTCCTTATTTTTTCATACAAATCTCTGCTATGACCGGCCAGCTATGATCGACACCCCGATGTATCATACATACTAACCGTTTCCGAGATATTCGGGTTTAAAGTTTTGAAAAATTAATTTCGCGCTAGAACGCTTCCCATATAGCCTATCAGAACCGTCCTCCCACCCTTTCGTCGATATCTCTTACCGTTTCCGAGATATGAGCGTTTAAAGTTTTGAAATTTTTTTTTAACGCTAGAGAGTTCTGGCATAGCCTATCCGACGCGTATTCGCACGGGGAATCGAATCCCGTTGAGCAAACATCGATATCTGCAACCGTTTACGAGATATTTGCAAAAATGTACCGAAATTCGTTAAAAATCGCTATTTTTTACCCGAAGTCGCTTAGTTTGTGGCCGAAATACCGCTCCGATTTTATTCTACTGTGGCGCAGAATGTTCCCCTGGTCGCTCCGAATCGTCTGAGAAAAAGCGCGACCCCGTAGCTCTAGCCGTTCCTGAGTTATGGTAAGACAACTAAAAAAGGTGTTGATTTTGTTTGTTGAAGTACGATTTTACGCCCTATCACAATTAGTTCTGCAGATATATGCATGTGGGTCTTCAATCTCTAAAAGAATCCAGTAATTGGGTTTTGGAACCTTTGGTGTAACAATAACTATCACACTGACAAAAGTCAATGCTAGGTTTTTCCACTATCACCAAACAACAATGCACAATCTCTCGACGCGCGTTTCGCTAACCAAGTTAGCATCATCAGGAGATGATTAATAGTAAAGTAAAATTATTAAAACTACGATAATATGTACAACAACGTTCCTGTACAGGCGCATTTTTAACGGGGAGGGGATGAGTGTGCCAACCCTCCGTTAAAAATTCGTCGGTTCCAAGAGTTACGCTAATTACCGATGTCGTAAAAGTATACGATCTTTAGACAGGTCGGTAGAATGACTATATAGGAAACATCTGTGCAAACAAGTGTTATACTAGGCACTTACCCGTCTAGTCATCTATACAATACACTTTCTGGAATTGGCCCATTGTCGGCATTCATATTGACCTTGCGTTTGGCGATTTCTACACTTTCATACGCATCTAATTTATAACTCTTGTTTACATTCTTTAGTAATTTCAAATTTTCTACGCTAATTCTATGATTGTTTTTGAAAGCGTGGTGGGCAACGCTTGATTTTTCTAAACGTCCATATTTTAAATGTGCCATGTGTTCTTTAAATCTCGTTAAAATTGATCGTTTTGTTTGCCCAACATATTCTAAATTACAATCTTTACAACTAATAGCATATATCCCTGATTTTTCTAATGTTTCTATAGTATCCTTAGGGTTCCCAAGAATTCTTTGCAGTTTGTTTCCTGAATTATACACTAAACTGATGTTAACCTTTTTAAAAATCTTACTTAAACCGCGCGTAATTCTTGGTTCATACGGTATAGATAACATTTTAGGTTTCTCTACCTCGGTCGCTAAACAACTTGTGTCCTGAATTAATTTTTTAAATTTAATTTTATTAATTAACTTATCTACTAGCTGCGCATCGTAACCATTGACACTAGCTATCTCCTTAATCACTCTCTTCTCCTTTTCAAACCGTTCTGTACTTAAAGGGAAATTTAATAATCTGTTTACTAAGAAATTAAAACTGGCTGTTTTATGTTGAGGACAATGGTGAGAGTCGTTATGGATATATCTATACGTTGCCGTTGGTTTTCTATACACGTCGAATTCTAAGCCATGCGTTCCGTTTCTCAACACTAACACATCCAGGAACGGGAGTGACTTATTATTCTCCAGCTCATACGTGAAATTAACAGAAGGGAATTTGCCGTTTAATTTATCAATAAATTCTTCAATGTTTGCTCTTTTTGTATTGAAAATTGCGAAAATGTCATCTACGTATCTTAACCAAACACGGGGGAAGTATTCAAGTTGTTCTTTTGCTTCTGTCTCAAACCGACTCATGAAGAGATCCGCCAAGAAGGGTGACAATGGATTCCCCATTGCCGTGCCTTCACGTTGTCCAAAAAAACTGCCTTGAAATTGGAAACAATTCTCCCTAGCAGCACAAATCATCGGCTAATGATCGGCTTTATATAGGGCCGATATCCTGATGTCGGGTCGATATCAAAGATATTGTGCCGATATCGGCTTTCTACCAGTATACGATATCACTGCGATACAAAAGATCCATTATCGGTAAAATATCGGTTGAACATTTGATGTATCGGCTGATCATCGGCTGGAAACTCAAGACATATATCAGGGCGATATCATTAAGAAACGCCGCTGCGATATTGATAGAAATGAGGTATATGGATTTGACTATTGTCATTTTTTTGACGATAGGAAGTCGGCTAATATCCTAAATCTATACGGACTGGTTGATTGAAATATAACCGCATTACAAGAGCGTTCAGATATAAAACTTCAACGTTTGAGACATCAATTGTGAAATTAAAATTAATATCGACTATAAAACAGTTTTAGAAGGTGAAGCGATTGATAACTTAAGAATATGCAAATGCAATTTTCTAACTCCGCCGTGATTATAAAAATTGGCATCTAAACGCAATGTTTATGGCAGTTAGATCTACGCGCAATATCTTACCACCACCCCTACCACAATCCATCATAGCGTTCCTTATTTGTTGCAGTGTGAGCATGACGACCAGGTGAAGTGGTTGCCATTATTTATTTTGTCGCTGCATTATAGTAAGCGGTGTGCACATTACAAAATGGGTGAATGAAGCTTATAAAGGTAAGGAATTTTTATGAATAATGTTTTATGTATGTATCAAGTATATAATTTAATTTAATGATTAGTACTCATTTATTGTGTAAATATGCAGCGTTAACAAAATGGAAGACGCTTGTAAATTTCTTATTTTACGCGAAAGCATTGTTTCTACAATATGTGTAGCGTAAAAAACGTTTCGCATTAATAGAATAAAATAAATTACAAGCGTACTTCAGACAAATTAATGCTTTTATACGGTGCTGTATATATATAGGTACACTAAAGAAAAACACTTTTTTTAGATACGTATGTGGTGCTTAATTGGGGGAAGTACGTTAAAGGAAGCATATATCTAATGTTAAAACAAATCCTCTCGAAAAGTATTAATGTAAATTATTCATGAAAATAGAGACAATCCAAAGAAGCTTTTGATAAATTGGAAATATACATAGTATTTCTAGGTAATGTTACATGCATTATTATTTTATTTGTAACTCTATATCAAAACTGTTATTTTTATTTACAGAAGCAATTAGAGTCAAACAGCCGGATGGGACAGAGACGAATATCAATAGATGAGATGGGGCAGAAAAGAAAGGAAGAAGAATATAACGTCTTTAGCGAACGAATAATTTAGACGACTGGATTTTTTTTAGGTATTACTTAGAATTTTTGTTGTTATTGATTTGTTAAAAATTTAACTGTAACAAATGTTAAATTACTTTTCGTTTAAAATATGCACATATTGAGTTTGTTTTCGGTTTCATGTTTTCCTAGTTATTTTCAGTTTTTGTATTTATTAATTATGTCGTTAAATATTTGTGTCAATTACTCATAAATAAACATATTAAGTATTTTTATATTAGTACTTTTTCTTGAAATTTATTGCTTTATTTACTTTCTATTACATAAAGTCTTTCCTTCATTATGTATATTATTTTATGCGCATAATATTCTATTTTGTCATGAATTATTATACACAGAAAATGGTGGCAAACAATTTGAAAAACATTACATGTGCAATGTGATTATGAATCTGATGTATTTTTTCCGCATTGTTCAATATGAATATGACTATAGAGACTGCCCCGATATTAAATGTTCAAACACAAAGGTGTTATAGTGGGTGTCATTTCCAGTCGAACTAATCCTAGGTGTGATTATTATTCGATGCATAGTTTACGAATCATTTATTTTTTCTAAAAATCTTCCTTCATATAAACGTTCATTAAATTATCAACAAACAAAAGAGTACGACAATAAGAATGAAGTTAAATTGAAATTAAACATTGTGATATTATCAAAGGTACATCCTTTTGTTTAACGGCTTTGATATTTCAAAAGACGTTGATGGTTTCTAATTTCTTTCTAAATTCTAACATTACAAAAAAATACTGTTTTTGCCTATAATTTTATATAACGTTTTTTTGTGGAAGGTCTTAAAAAACTCGCAAAAACCTTATTAGAATTGAATAATCACATATGGGGCTAATTTGACTCGAAATTATACTCTTTATAACCCTTTTCCGTTTCGGGAACTACTTTTGGGACAGCCTGTATAAATATCCACTGTCGTGGATAGACAAACTACATACTTATATGTAGAAATTAGTCATCACACCAATATCGGTGCGATATCCCAGGACGACTAAAACTTTATCGGCGGAGCATAGAAAACGTTGGGTAAGTATCAATCATGTATCGGTCTACTGATGATATTGTATCTAATTTTAATTGTATTGATATCGGATAGGTATTGGAGTTTCGATATCGGATAGATGTTGGAATTTCGATATCGGATAAGTATTGGAATTTCGATATCGAACCAATATTGCAAAATGTTCACATTTTGTATCGGTATGATATCAGCGGCCGCTATAATTACGACATCGGTCAGCAATATCGGCGAAGCTTAGCCGATATCATGCCGATTCTTGTGCTGCTAGGGCTGTTCCATGCAGAGCTTAGTTAAAGAGACGTACTCTTTAACAACTTCATCACTAAATCCGTTTGATTGAAGCAATTCTTTTAGATAATCTAACGTTTTTGGAATCGGAACGCTCGGAAAAAGTGAGCTAACATCAAACGAGACTAATACTTCGCCTTCTGTTAACTTCAAGTCTTTCACCTGTTTGATAAATTCTACGCTGTTTTTTACGCAATGTGGTTTGATCGCTAGATGTCCAAACTCATTTGTCAACCATTTAGCTAAATTATATGTTGGGCTATTTATAGCTGAAACAATCGGTCTCATGGTTTTTCCCGGCTTGTGAATTTTAGGTAAACAATAGAGTTTGGGTATCGTAGGATTGGACCTAGAAAGTTTGTTTTTGATAGGGGTAGTAATGATATTTTTGCATGCTTTAAACACCGATTTTACGTCCCGGATCATCTTTGGCAAGGGATTAGTTTTAAGCTGTACATACGGGCCATCCGTAATTAAATTACTAACCCTATCATAGTATTCTTTTTTATCTAAAATAACTACTTTATTTCCTTTATCTGCCTTAAGATAGAAACAGTCTCTCTTTCTCAATCCTTCATAACTTTTTGTTTATTATGACTTATCTTAGTTTCTATGTCTGTATTTGCTTTTATTTGTTTTACACACCCTTCTCTAACGTAACCCCTGGATGATGCGGGAATGCGTTGGATACCGCATTCGATTTCAGCTACTATGTCTTCCAAAGGTTTTTTGGTCGACGGTAACGCGAAATTAAGTCCTTTATTTAGCAAATCTAATTCTTGGTTATTGAAGGTATGAGAGGAAAGATTCTCTACAATGTTAATGTTTTTCGGAGGAGTAATTTCTTTTTTCTGTGCCTGTAACAGCCTCTTGAATTTTTTACTTAGGGAACACATCTTATTGACGAATTTTGCGTTAACAGCTCTAAACATGCTCCTCTGAAAATCACTCCATTGAGCGTATTCTGATTCATTTAACTTAAAAGTGAGTTTTTTAAAGAGGTTGTACGCTTGTATTTCAAACATACTTCTCTTACTATAGAGATTTTTGGTTTCTAAGTCCAACCACTTTTGTTTCGCGAAATTCATGACTTTGTCAGTAATATTTGAGTTTTTTGATACTTTTATTTGGATAAAATCTGGCCACACTTTTTGTTTTTTACAGGATTTTAGAAACCAAATATCTGCCCTTATTAAACTAATTTTAGTAGAGTACTTGCGGTAAAGATTCAGTTCCGTTGACCGTGAAGCCATCGTAATCCAGTAATTGGGTTTGAATGCCGACAATGGGCCAATTCCAGAAAGTGTATTGTATAGATTACTAGACGGGTAAGTGCCTAGTATAACACTTGTTTGCACAGATGTTTCCTATATAGTCATTCTACCGACCTGTCTAAAGATCGTATACTTTTACGACATCGGTAATTAGCGTAACTCTTGGAACCGACGAATTTTTAACGGAGGGTTGGCACACTCATCCCCTCCCCGTTAAAAATGCGCCTGTACAGGAACGTTGTTGTACATATTATCGTAGTTTTAATAATTTTACTTTACTATTAATCATCTCCTGATGATGCTAACTTGGTTAGCGAAACGCGCGTCGAGAGATTGTGCATTGTTGTTTGGTGATAGTGGAAAAACCTAGCATTGACTTTTGTCAGTGTGATAGTTCTAAAAGAATCATTCAAGTTTGGGTCAAATTTGATCCGAAAAGTCCAATATTATCTTTTCCAGTAGCGAAAACAATTTTTCTATGAAGTATATATGTAATCCAGGGGGGGGGGGTGTTCCTTCAAAATTTGTCAAATTTTGCAATTTTTAAAATCGTTTAAAGCATTATTTCCTACGTAGTGCGCCCTGGTAATTACGATAGTTAAAGAATTTTTGCCCTATCACAATTAGTTCTGCAGATATATGCATGTGGGTCTTCAATCTTTAAAAGAATCATTCAAGTTTGGTCAAAATTGATCGGAAAAGTCCAATATTATCTTTTCAAGAAGCGAAAACAATTCTTCTATGAAGTATACGCATATAGCTTGCATTTGAAGTACGATTTTACGCACTTTGAAAATTGAAATTTTTTCTCAAAAATCCAAAGGGGTAGGTGCGTTCCTTCAAAATTTTTCAAATTTTGCAATTTTTAAAATCGTTTAAAGCATTATTTCCTACGTAGTGCGCCCTGGTAATTACGATAGTTAAAGAATTTTTGCCCTATCACAATTAGTTCTGCAGATATATGCATGTGGGTCTTCAATCTTTAAAAGAATCATTCAAGTTTGGTCAAAATTGATCGGAAAAGTCCAATATTATCTTTTCAAGAAGCGAAAACAATTCTTCTATGAAGCATACGCATATAGCTTCCATTTGAAGTACGATTTTATGCACTTTGAAAATTGAAATTTTTTCTCAAAAATTCAAGGGGGCGGTGTTCCTTCAAAATTTGTCAAGTTTAGCAATTTTTAAAATCGTTTAAAGCATCATTTCCTACGTAGTTTCACCTGGTAATCACGATAGTTAAAGAATTTGTGCCCTATCACAATTAGTTCTGCAGATATATGCATGTGGGTCTTCAATCTTTAAAAGAATCATTCAAGTTTGGGTCAAATTTGATCGGAAAAGTCCAATATTATCTTTTCAAGAAGCGATAACAATTTTTCTATGAAATATACGCATATAGCTTCCATTTGAAGTACGATTTTACGCACTTTGAAAATTAAAATTTTGTCTCAAAAATCCAAGGGGGGGGGGGGGGTGTTCCTTCAAAATTTGTCAAGTTTAGCAATTTTTAAAATCGTTTAGAGCATCATTTCCTACGTAGTTTCACCTGGTAATCACGATAGTTAAAGAATTTTTACCCTATCACAATTAGTTCTGCAGATATATGCATGTGGGTCTTCAATCTTTAAAAGAATCATTCAAGTTTGGGTCAAATTTGATCGGAAAAGTCCAATATTATCTTTTCCAGTAGCGAAAACAATTTTTCTATGAAGTATACGCATATAGCTTCCATTTGAAGTACGATTTTACGCATTTTGAAAATTGAAATTTTTTCTCAAAAATTCAAGGGGGCGGTGTTCCTTCAAAATTTGTGAAGTTTAGCAATTTTTAAAATCGTTTAAAGCATCATTTCCTACGTAGTTTCACCTGGTAATCACGATAGTTAAAGAATTTTTGCCCTATCACAATTAGTTCTGCAGATATATGCATGTGGGTCTTCAATCTTTAAAAGAATCGTTCAAGTTTGGGTCAAATTTGATGGGAAAAGTCCAATATTATCTTTTCCAGTAGCGAAAACAATTCTCCTATGAAGTATACGCATATAGCTTTCATTTGAAGTACGATTTTACGCACTTTGAAAATTGAAATTTTTTCTCAAAAATCCAAGGGGAATTGGAGTGTTCCTTCAAAATTTGTCAAATTTTGCAATTTTTAAAATCGTCTAAAGCATCATTTCCTACGTAGTTTGACCTTGTAATTACGATAGTTAAAGAATTTTTGCCCTATCACAATTAGTTCTGCAGATATATGCATGCGGGTCTTCAATCTTTAAAAGATTCATTCAAGTTTGGGTCAAATTTGATCGGAAAAGTCCAATATTATCTTTTCCAGTAGCGAAAACAATTTTTCTATGAAGTATACGCATATAGCTTCCATTTGAAGTACGATTTTACGCATTTTGAAAATTGAAATTTTTTCTCAAAAATTCAAGGGGGCGGTGTTCCTTCAAAATTTGTGAAGTTTAGCAATTTTTAAAATCGTTTAAAGCATCATTTCCTACGTAGTTTCACCTGGTAATCACGATAGTTAAAGAATTTTTGCCCTATCACAATTAGTTCTGCAGATATATGCATGTGGGTCTTCAATCTTTAAAAGAATCATTCAAGTTTGGGTCAAATTTGATCGGAAAAGTCCAATATTATCTTTTCCAGTAGCGAAAACAATTTTTCTATGAAGTATACGCATATAGCTTCCATTTGAAGTACGATTTTACGCATTTTGAAAATTGAAATTTTTTCTCAAAAATTCAAGGGGGCGGTGTTCCTTCAAAATTTGTGAAGTTTAGCAATTTTTAAAATCGTTTAAAGCATCATTTCCTACGTAGTTTCACCTGGTAATCACGATAGTTAAAGAATTTGTGCCCTATCACAATTAGTTCTGCAGATATATGCATGCGGGTCTTCAATCTTTAAAAGAATCATTCAAGTTTGGGTCAAATTTGATCGGAAAAGTCCAATATTATCTTTTCCAGTAGCGAAAACAATTTTTCTATGAAGTATACGCATATAGCTTCCATTTGAAGTACGATTTTACGCACTTTGAAAATTGAAATTTTTTCTCAAAAATCCAAGGGGGGCGGTGTTCCTTCAAAATTTGTCAAGTTTAGAAATTTTTAAAATCGTTTAAAGCATCATTTCCTACGTAGTTTCACCTGGTAATTACGATAGTTAAAGAATTTTTACCCTATCACAATTAGTTCTGCAGATATATGCATGTGGGTCTTCAATCTTTAAAAGAATCATTCAAGTTTGGGTCAAATTTGATCGGAAAAGTCCAATATTATCTTTTCCAGTAGCGAAAACAATTTCTCTATGAAATATACGCATATAGCTTCCATTTGAAGTACGATTTTACGCACTTTGAAAATTGAAATTTTTTCTCAAAAATTCAAGGGGGCGGTGTTCCTTCAAAATTTGTCAAGTTTAGCAATTTTTAAAATCGTTTAAAGCATCATTTCCTACGTAGTTTCACCTGGTAATCACGATAGTTAAAGAATTTTTGCCCTATCACAATTAGTTCTGCAGATATATGCATGTGGGTCTTCAATCTTTAAAAGAATGATTCAAGTTTGGTCAAAATTGATCGGAAAAGTCCAATATTATCTTTTCAAGAAGCGAAAACAATTCTTCTATGAAGCATACGCATATAGCTTCCATTTGAAGTACGATTTTATGCACTTTGAAAATTGAAATTTTTTCTCAAAAATTCAAGGGGGCGGTGTTCCTTCAAAATTTGTCAAGTTTAGAAATTTTTAAAATCGTTTAAAGCATCATTTCTTACGTAGTTTCACCTGGTAATCACGATAGTTAAAGAATTTTTGCCCTATCACAATTAGTTCTGCAGATATATGCATGTGGGTCTTCAATCTTTAAAAGAATCATTCAAGTTTGGGTCAAATTTGATCGGATAAGTCCAATATTATCTTTTCCAGTACCGAAAACAATTTCTCTATGAAATATACGCATATAGCTTCCATTTGAAGTACGATTTTACGCACTTTGAAAATTGAAATTTTTTCTCAAAAATTCAAGGGGGCGGTGTTCCTTCAAAATTTGTCAAGTTTAGCAATTTTTAAAATCGTTTAAAGCATCATTTCCTACGTAGTTTCACCTGGTAATCACGATAGTTAAAGAATTTTTGCCCTATCACAATTAGTTCTGCAGATATATGCATGTGGGTCTTCAATCTTTAAAAGAATCATTCAAGTTTGGGTCAAATTTGATCGGAAAAGTCCAATATTATCTTTTCCAGTAGCGAAAACAATTTTTCTATGAAATATACGCATATAGCTTCCATTTGAAGTACGATTTTACGCACTTTGAAAATTGAAATTTTTTCTCAAAAATTCAAGGGGGCGGTGTTCCTTCAAAATTTGTCAAGTTTAGCAATTTTTAAAATCGTTTAAAACATCATTTCCTACGTAGTTTCACCTGGTAATCACGATAGTTAAAGAATTTTTGCCCTATCACAATTAGTTCTGCAGATATATGCATGTGGGTCTTCAATCTTTAAAAGAATCATTCAAGTTTGGGTCAAATTTGATCGGAAAAGTCCAATATTATCTTTTCCAGTAGCGAAAACAATTTTTCTATGAAATATACGCATATAGCTTCCATTTGAAGTACGATTTTACGCACTTTGAAAATTGAAATTTTTTCTCAAAAATTCAAGGGGGCGGTGTTCCTTCAAAATTTGTCAAGTTTAGCAATTTTTAAAATCGTTTAAAGCATCATTTCCTACGTAGTTTCACCTGGTAATCACGATAGTTAAAGAATATTTGCCCTATCACAATTAGTTCTGCAGATATATGCATGTGGGTCTTCAATCTTTAAAAGAATCATTCAAGTTTGGGTCAAATTTGATCGGAAAAGTCCAATATTATCTTTTCCAGTACCGAAAACAATTTTTCTATGAAGTATACGCATATAGCTTCCATTTGAAGTACGATTTTACGCACTTTGAAAATTGAAATATTTTCTCAAAAATCCAAGGGGGGGGTGTTCCTTCAAAATTTGTCAAGTTTAGCAATTTTTAAAATCGTTTAAAGCATCATTTCCTACGTAGTTTCACCTGGTAATCACGATAGTTAAAGAATTTTTGCCCTATCACAATTAGTTCTGCAGATATATGCATGCGGGTCTCCAATCTTTAAAAGAATCATTCAAGTTTGGGTCAAATTTGACCGGAAAAGTCCAATATTATCTTTTCCAGTAGCGAAAACAATTTTTCTATGAAGTATACGCATATAGCTTCCATTTGAAGTACGATTTTACGCACTTTGAAAATTGAAATATTTTCTCAAAAATCCAAGGGGGGGGTGTTCCTTCAAAATTTGTCAAGTTTAGCAATTTTTAAAATCGTTTAAAGCATCATTTCCTACGTAGTTTGACCTGGTAATTACGATAGTTAAAGAATTTTTGCCCTATCACAATTAGTTCTGCAGATATATGCATGCGGGTCTTCAATCTTTAAAAGAATCATTCAAGTTTGGTCAAAATTGATCGGAAAAGTCCAATATTATCTTTTCCAGAAGCGAAAACAATTCTTCTATGAAGTATACGCATAAAGCTTCCATTTGAAGTACGATTTTACGCACTTTGAAAATTGAAATTTTTTCTCAAAAATCCAAGGGGGGTGGAGTGTTCCTTCAAAATTTATAAAATTTTGCAATTTTTAAAATCGTCTAAAGCATCATTTCCTACGTAGTTTGTCCTGGTAATTACGATAGTTAAAGAATTTTTGCCCTATCACAATTAGTTCTGCAGATATATGCATGCGGGTCTTCAATCTTTAAAAGATTCATTCAAGTTTGGGTCAAATTTGATCGGAAAGTCCAATATTATCTTTTCCAGTAGCGAAAACAATTTTTCTATGAAGTATACGCATATAGCTTCCATTTGAAGTACGATTTTACGCATTTTGAAAATTGAAATTTTTTCTCAAAAATCCAAGGGGGGGGTGTTCCTTCAAAATTTGTCGAATTTTGCAATTTTTAGAATCGTCTAAAGCATCATTTCCTACGAAATTTGATCTGGTAATTACGATAGTTAAAGAATTTTTGCTCTATCACAATTAGTTCTGCAGATATATGCATGTGGGTCTTCAATCTTTAAAAGAATCATTCAAGTTTGGGTCAAATTTGATCGGAAAAGTCCAATATTATCTTTTCCAGTAGCGAAAACAATTTTTCTATGAAGTATACGCATATAGCTTCCATTTGAAGTACGATTTTACGCACTTTGAAAATTGAAATTTTTTCTCAAAAATCCAAGGGGGGGGGTGTTCCTTCAAAATTTGTCAAGTTTAGCAATTTTTAAAATCGTTTAGAGCATCATTTCCTACGTAATGTGCCCTGGTAATTACGATAGTTATACCGGGTGTCCAACCTAAGATGCAACGGTTCCTAGCCAATTTATTATTGCCTTTTTGAAAAAAAATTGCAAATAAATGTTGCCTCGAATCATATTCTACGTATGCTAAAATTAGTTTCAGTAATGGTGGACTTCCGGTTGTACCGGAAGTAGATACTAACTTTCTTATTTTAAATGGAACACCCTGTATATTATTGCACTTTTGGATTCCTTGTTAAATTTAAATAACAATATGTTAGGGATACATTGGGGCTAAGTTGTACCGTTTCCGAATTACATGACGTTTTTCGAAAAAAAATGACATTTGCAGTGTCTTCGGTGGAAATACCTCAGGAAATACGAAAGTTAGAAAGATGCGGTTTTCGGTTTTCGCTTAACCATGAAACAGACACGTCTTTTATTTTAAAATTGTTGCGTTTAAATTACAGCGTTATTAAATAGGAATCTGTAATTTTCGAACTCTAAAATCATGGATAACTTGATTTTTTTAAATTGAACGGTATAGCAATTTTTACATAAATGGATGTAAAATTTAATTTTCTGTCGATTTTATACGGGTATCATTGTGTCTATCTCCAACGGTTTTGGAGATATTCGCGATTTTTCAGTTTCTCACGATAGATACGTATTGCGAAGCGCCGCCGTCGGCCACCTTCCCTTCGCATTTCACCAGGCTTGGGACTGGCAGCAATATAGTACTGGCATGCTTAGAAAATGGCCAACAGAACACAATAGGACCATTTGAATCAAACAAAATTGTCTAAAAGATACTTGAGATGTCTAAAGCGGCATCTTTAAAGTCAACGTAAGCTTGAAAAACAAACTAGGTATCTAACCGTTATTAGTGTTCCGAGTGTCAGAACTGACATTCAGAGTACTGGTTGGAAACATGATAATTAAAGATGTTGCTTACTCAAGAAGAATTAGTAGATATGGTTTTCGTTTTCGGTGAATGTTACAGAAACGCTTTGTTAGCGTCAAGAGTTCACGCACAGTATTATCCATGTAGAAAGCATCCAGATAGGAGGGCATTTCTGCCGCTACTGGGTAGATTTGTAAGTACTGGATCCGTAGCACATACAGAACGGAACCGCAATAACTCCGTACTTACGGATGAAAATCAGTTACAAGGTGCGATTTCTTCTCATGGGGTTTCATTAAAAATAAGTTTTATGAGACGCCACCAACAACCCCTGATGATATTCGCCATCGTATTTTAAGAGCGTTTCAAGAAGTCACACCAAAAATACTCAGACATGCTCAAAAGTGTTTGCAAAAGAGATTTCGATTATGTAGTGCCCAAAACGGACAGCATTTTGAACATTTAATATAATAGTGTTGTACAAATTCTCTGTACAATGACAACATTAGCGTTTAAAGTGTAGCCGTCGAAGTGTACGTACGCCATACATTGGATAAAGTAATGTAGTTTGAAAAATGTGCTGATTTATTGATATTCCAGTAATGTTATGTTTTCTTTTATCTTTGTTATGTTTGCTTGTTTCTAGTCGTCCTATTGTGTTCTGTTGGCCACTTTCTAAGCATGCCAGTATTATTGCTGCCAGTCCCAAGCCTGGTGAAATGCGAGGGGAAGGTGGCCAGCGGCGGCGCTTCGCAATACGTATCTATCGTGAGAAATTGAAAAATCGCGAATATCTCCAAAACCGTTGGAGATAGACACAATGATACCCGTATAAAATCGAAAGAAAATTAAATTTTACATCCATTTATGTAAAAATTGCTACACCGTTCAATTTAAAAAAATCAAGTTATCCATGATTTGAGAGTTCGAAAATTACAGATCCCTATTTAATAACGCTGTAATTTAAACGCAACAATTTTAAAATAAAAGACGTGCGCTGTTTCATGGTTAAGCGAAAACCGAAAACCGCATCTTTCTAACTTTCGTATTTCCTGAGGTATTTCCAAACACGGAAGACACTGCAAATGTCATTTTTTTTTAAAAACGTCATGCAATTCGAAAACGGTACAACTTAGCCTTAAAGTATCTCTAACGTATTGTTATTTAAATTTAACAAGGAATCCAAAAGTGCAATAATATACAGGGTGTTCCATTTAAAATAATAAAGTTAGTATCTACTTCCGGTACAACCGGAAGTCCGCCATTTCTGAAACTAATTTTAACATGTGTAGAATATGATTCGAGGCAACATCTATTTGAAATATTTTTTGAAAAAGACAATAATAAATCGGCTAGGGACCGTTGCATCTTAGGCTGGACACCCGGTAGAATTTTTGCCCTATCACAATTAGTTCTGCAGATATATGCATGTGGGTCTTCAATCTTTAAAAGAATCATTCAAGTTTGGGTCAAATTTGATCGGAAAAGTCCAATATTATCTTTTCCAGTAGCGAAAACAATTTTTCTATGAAGTATACGCATATAGCTTCCATTTGAAGTACGATTTTACGCACTTTGAAAATTGAAATTTTTTCTCAAAAATCCAAGGGGGGGGGGTGTTCCTTCAAAATTTGTCAAGTTTAGCAATTTTTAAAATCGTTTAGAGCATCATTTCCTACGTAGTGTGCCCTGGTAATTACGATAGTTAAAGAATTTTTGCCCTATCACAATTAGTTCTGCAGATATATGGATGTGGGTCTTCAATCTTTAAAAGAATCATTCAAGTTTGGTCAAAATTGATCCGAAAAGTCCAATATTATCTTTTCCAGAAGCGAAAACAATTCTTCTATGAAGTATACGCATATAGCTTCCATTTGAAGTACGATTTTACGCACTTTGAAAATTGAAATTTTTTCTCAAAAATCCAAGGGGGGTGGAGTGTTCCTTCAAAATTTGTAAAATTTTGCAATTTTTAAAATCGTCTAAAGCATCATTTCCTACGTAGTTTGACCTGGTAATTACGATAGTTAATTCAATCTTTAAAGGATTCATTCAAGTTTGGGTCAAATTTGATCGGAAAAGTCCAATATTATCTTTTCCAGTAGCGAAAACAATTCTTCTATGAAGTATACGCATATAGCTTCCATTTGAAGTACGATTTTACGCACTTTGAAAATTAAAATTTTTTCTCAAAAATCCAAGGGGGGGGGGGTGTTCCTTCAAAATTTGTCGAATTTTGCAATTTTTAAAATCGTCTAAAGCATCATTTCCTACGAAGTTTGACCTGGTAATTACGATAGTTAATTCAATCTTTAAAGGATTCATTCAAGTTTGGGTCAAATTTGATCGGAAAAGTCCAATATTATCTTTTCCAGTAGCGAAATCAATTTTTCTATGAAGTATACGCATATAGCTTCCATTTGAAATACGGTTTTACGCACTTTGAAAATTGAAATTTTTTCTCAAAAATCCAAGGGCGGGGGTGTTCCTTCAAAATTTGTCAAGTTTAGCAATTTTTAAAAACGTTTAGAGCATCATTTCCTACGTAGTTTCACCTGGTAATTACGATAGTTAAAGAATTTTTACCCTATCACAATTAGTTCTGCAGATATATGCATGTGGGTCTTCAATCTTTAAAAGAATCATTCAAGTTTGGGTCAAATTTGATCGGAAAAGTCCAATATTATCTTTTCCAGTAGCGAAAACAATTTTTCTATGAAGTATACGCATATAGCTTCCATTTGAAGTACGATTTTACGCATTTTGAAAATTGAAATTTTTTCTCAAAAATCCAAGGGGGGGGGGCTGTTCCTTCAAAATTTGTCAAGTTTAGCAATTTTTAAAATCGTTTAGAGCATCATTTCCTACGTAATGTGCCCTGGTAATTACGATAGTTAAAGAATTTTTGCCCTACCACAATTAGTTCTGCAGATATATGCATGTGGGTCTTCAATCTTTAAAAGAATCATTCAAGTTTGGGTCAAATTTGATCGGAAAAGTCCAATATTATCTTTTCCAGTAGCGAAAACAATTCTTCTATGAAGTATACGCATATAGCTTCCATTTGAAGTACGATTTTACGCACTTTGAAAATTAAAATTTTTTCTCAAAAATCCAAGGGGGGGGGGTGTTCCTTCAAAATTTGTATACGCATATAGCTTCCATTTGAAGTACGATTTTACGCATTTTGAAAATTGAAATTTTTTCTCAAAAATCCAAGGGGGGGGGGCTGTTCCTTCAAAATTTGTCAAGTTTAGCAATTTTTAAAATCGTTTAGAGCATCATTTCCTACGTAATGTGCCCTGGTAATTACGATAGTTAAAGAATTTTTGCCCTATCACAATTAGTTCTGCAGATATATGCATGCGGGTCTTCAATCTTTAAAAGAATCATTCAAGTTTGGGTCAAATTTGATCGGAAAAGTCCAATATTATCTTTTCCAGTAGCGAAATCAATTTTTCTATGAAGTATACGCATATAGCTTCCATTTGAAATACGGTTTTACGCACTTTGAAAATTGAAATTTTTTCTCAAAAATCCAAGGGCGGGGGTGTTCCTTCAAAATTTGTCAAGTTTAGCAATTTTTAAAAACGTTTAGAGCATCATTTCCTACGTAGTTTCACCTGGTAATTACGATAGTTAAAGAATTTTTACCCTATCACAATTAGTTCTGCAGATATATGCATGTGGGTCTTCAATCTTTAAAAGAATCATTCAAGTTTGGGTCAAATTTGATCGGAAAAGTCCAATATTATCTTTTCCAGTAGCGAAAACAATTTTTCTATGAAGTATACGCATATAGCTTCCATTTGAAGTACGATTTTACGCATTTTGAAAATTGAAATTTTTTCTCAAAAATCCAAGGGGGGGGGGGGTGTTCCTTCAAAATTTGTCGAATTTTGCAATTTTTAAAATCGTCTAAAGCATCATTTCCTACGAAGTTTGACCTGGTAATTACGATAGTTAAAGAATTTTTGCCCTATCACAATTAGTTCTGCAGATATATGCATGTGGGTCTTCAATCTTTAAAAGAATCATTCAAGTTTGGGTCAAATTTGATCGGAAAAGTCCAATATTATCTTTTCCAGTAGCGAAAACAATTTCTCTATGAAGTATACGCATATAGTTTCCATTTGAAGTACGATTTTACGCACTTTGAAAATTGAAATTTTTTCTCAAAAATCCACGGGGGGGGGGGGTGTTCCTTCAAAATTTGTCAAGTTTAGCAATTTGTAAAATCGTTTAGAGCATCATTTCCTACGTAATGTGCCCTGGTAATTACGATAGTTAAAGAATTTTTGCCCTATCACAATTAGTTCTGCAGATATATGCATGCGGGTCTTCAATCTTTAAAAGAATCATTCAAGTTTGGTCAAAATTGATCCGAAAAGTCCAATATTATCTTTTCCAGAAGCGAAAACAATTCTTCTATGAAGTATACGCATATAGCTTCCATTTGAAGTACGATTTTACGCACTTTGAAAATTGAAATTTTTTCTCAAAAATCCAAGGGGGGTGGAGTGTTCCTTCAAAATTTGTAAAATTTTGCAATTTTTAAAATCGTCTAAAGCATCATTTCCTACGTAGTTTGACCTGGTAATTACGATAGTTAAAGAATTTTTGCCCTATCACAATTAGTTCTGCAGATATATGCATGCGGGTCTTCAATCTTTAAAAGAATCATTCAAGTTTGGTCAAAATTGATCGGAAAAGTCCAATATTATCTTTTCCAGTAGCGAAAACAATTCTTCTATGAAGTATACGCATATAGCTTCCATTTGAAGTACGATTTTACGCACTTTGAAAATTGAAATTTTTTCTCAAAAATCCAAGGGGGGTGGAGTGTTCCTTCAAAATTTGTAAAATTTTGCAATTTTTAAAATCGTCTAAAGCATCATTTCCTACGTAGTTTGACCTGGTAATTACGATAGTTAATTCAATCTTTAAAGGATTCATTCAAGTTTGGGTCAAATTTGATCGGAAAAGTCCAATATTATCTTTTCCAGTAGCGAAAACAATTCTTCTATGAAGTATACGCATATAGCTTCCATTTGAAGTACGATTTTACGCACTTTGAAAATTAAAATTTTTTCTCAAAAATCCAAGGGGGGGGGGGTGTTCCTTCAAAATTTGTCGAATTTTGCAATTTTTAAAATCGTCTAAAGCATCATTTGCTACGAAGTTTGACCTGGTAATTACGATAGTTAATTCAATCTTTAAAGGATTCATTCAAGTTTGGGTCAAATTTGATCGGAAAAGTCCAATATTATCTTTTCCAGTAGCGAAATCAATTTTTCTATGAAGTATACGCATATAGCTTCCATTTGAAATACGGTTTTACGCACTTTGAAAATTGAAATTTTTTCTCAAAAATCCAAGGGCGGGGGTGTTCCTTCAAAATTTGTCAAGTTTAGCAATTTTTAAAAACGTTTAGAGCATTATTTCCTACGTAGTTTCACCTGGTAATTACGATAGTTAAAGAATTTTTACCCTATCACAATTAGTTCTGCAGATATATGCATGTGGGTCTTCAATCTTTAAAAGAATCATTCAAGTTTGGGTCAAATTTGATCGGAAAAGTCCAATATTATCTTTTCCAGTAGCGAAAACAATTTTTCTATGAAGTATACGCATATAGCTTCCATTTGAAGTACGATTTTATGCATTTTGAAAATTGAAATTTTTTCTCAAAAATCCAAGGGGGGGGGGGTGTTCCTTCAAAATTTGTCAAGTTTAGCAATTTTTAAAATCGTTTAGAGCATCATTTCCTACGTAATGTGCCCTGGTAATTACGATAGTTAAAGAATTTTTGCCCTATCACAATTAGTTCTGCAGATATATGCATGTGGGTCTTCAATCTTTAAAGGAATCATTCAAGTTTGGGTCAAATTTGATCGGAAAAGTCCAATATTATCTTTTCCAGTAGCGAAAACAATTCTTCTATGAAGTATACGCATATAGCTTCCACTTGAAGTACGATTTTACGCACTTTGAAAATTAAAATTTTTTCTCAAAAATCCAAGGGGGGGGGGTGTTCCTTCAAAATTTGTCGAATTTTGCAATTTTTAAAATCGTCTAAAGCATCATTTCCTACGAAGTTTGACCTGGTAATTACGATAGTTAATTCAATCTTTAAAGGATTCATTCAAGTTTGGGTCAAATTTGATCGGAAAAGTCCAATATTATCTTTTCCAGTAGCGAAATCAATTTTTCTATGAAGTATACGCATATAGCTTCCATTTGAAATACGGTTTTACGCACTTTGAAAATTGAAATTTTTTCTCAAAAATCCAAGGGCGGGGGTGTTCCTTCAAAATTTGTCAAGTTTAGCAATTTTTAAAAACGTTTAGAGCATCATTTCCTACGTAGTTTCACCTGGTAATTACGATAGTTAAAGAATTTTTACCCTATCACAATTAGTTCTGCAGATATATGCATGTGGGTCTTCAATCTTTAAAAGAATCATTCAAGTTTGGGTCAAATTTGATCGGAAAAGTCCAATATTATCTTTTCCAGTAGCGAAAACAATTTTTCTATGAAGTATACGCATATAGCTTCCATTTGAAGTACGATTTTACGCATTTTGAAAATTGAAATTTTTTCTCAAAAATCCAAGGGGGGGGGGTGTTCCTTCAAAATTTGTCGAATTTTGCAATTTTTAATACGTCTAAAGCATCATTTCCTACGAAGTTTGACCTGGTAATTACGATAGTTAAAGAATTTTTGCCCTATCACAATTAGTTCTGCAGATATATGCATGCGGGTCTTCAATCTTTAAAAGATTCATTCAAGTTTGGGTCAAATTTGATCGGAAAAGTCCAATATTATCTTTTCCAGTAGCGAAAACAATTTTTCTATGAAGTATACGCATATAGCTTCCATTTGAAGTACGATTTTACGCACTTTGAAAATTGAAATTTTTTCTGAAAAATCCAAGGGGGGGGGGTGTTCCTTTAAAATTTGTCAAGTTTAGCAATTTTTAAAATCGTTTAGAACATCATTTCCTACGTAATGTGCCCTGGTAATTACGATAGTTAAAGAATTTTTGCCCTATCACAATTAGTTCTGCAGATATATGCATGTGGGTCTTCAATCTTTAAAAGATTCATTCAAGTTTGGGTCAAATTTGATCGGAAAAGTCCAATATTATCTTTTCCAGTAGCGAAAACAATTCTTCTATGAAGTATACGCATATAGCTTCCATTTGAAGTACGATTTTACGCACTTTGAAAATTGAAATTTTTTCTCAAAAATCCAAGGGGGGTGAAGTGTTCCTTCAAAATTTGTAAAATTTTGCAATTTTTAAAATCGTCTAAAGCATCATTTCCTACGTAGTTTGACCTGGTAATTACGATAGTTAAAGAATTTTTGCCCTATCACAATTAGTTCTGCAGATATATGCATGCGGGTCTTCAATCTTTAAAAGATTCATTCAAGTTTGGGTCAAATTTGATCGGAAAAGTCCAATATTATCTTTTCCAGTAGCGAAAACAATTTTTCTATGAAGTATACGCATATAGCTTCCATTTGAAGTACGATTTTACGCACTTTGAAAATTGAAATTTTTTCTGAAAAATCCAAGGGGGGGGGGGGTGTTCCTTTAAAATTTGTCAAGTTTAGCAATTTTTAAAATCGTTTAGAGCATCATTTCATACGTAATGTGCCCTGGTAATTACGATAGTTAAAGAATTTTTGCCCTATCACAATTAGTTCTGCAGATATATGCATGTGGGTCTTCAATCTTTAAAAGAATCATTCAAGTTTGGGTCAAATTTGATCGGAAAAGTCCAATATTATCTTTTCCAGTAGCGAAAACAATTTCTCTATGAAGTATACGCATATAGCTTCCATTTGAAGTACGATTTTACGCACTTTGAAAATTGAAATTTTTTCTCAAAAATCCACGGGGGGGGGTGTTCCTTCAAAATTTGTCAAGTTTAGCAATTTGTAAAATCGTTTAGAGCATCATTTCCTACGTAATGTGCCCTGGTAATTACGATAGTTAAGGAATTTTTGCCCTATCACAATTAGTTCTGCAGATATATGCATGTGGGTCTTCAATCTTTAAAAGAATCATTCAAGTTTGGGTCAAATTTGATCGAAAAAGTCCAATATTATCTTTTCCAGTAGCGAAAACAATTTTTCTATGAAGTATACGCATATAGCTTCCATTTGAAGTACGATTTTACGCACTTTGAAAATTGAAATTTTTTCTCAAAAATCCAAGGGGGGGGGGGGGGTGTTCCTTCAAAATTTGTCAAGTTTAGGAATTTGTAAAATCGTTTAGAGCATCATTTCCTACGTAATGTGCCCTGGTAATTACGATAGTTAAAGAATTTTTGCCCTATCACAATTAGTTCTGCAGATATATGCATGCGGGTCTTCAATCTTTAAAAGAATCATTCAAGTTTGGGTCAAATTTGATCGGAAAAGTCCAATATTATCTTTTCCAGTAGCGAAAACAATTTTTCTATGAAGTATACGCATATAGCTTCCATTTGAAGTACGATTTTACGCACTTTGAAAATTGAAATTTTTTCTCAAAAATCCAAGGGGGGTGGAGTGTTCCTTCAAAATTTGTAAAATTTTGCAATTTTTAAAATCGTGTAAAGCATCATTTCCTACGTAGTTTGA
Organism: Cetonia aurata; assembly: GCA_949128085.1. Taxonomy (NCBI): domain Eukaryota; kingdom Metazoa; phylum Arthropoda; class Insecta; order Coleoptera; family Scarabaeidae; genus Cetonia; species Cetonia aurata. The sequence continues at coordinate 21,607,100 of OX421889.1, read as the reverse complement.
CCTGGTAATTACGATAGTTAAAGAATTTTTGCCCTATCACAATTAGTTCTGCAGATATATGCATGCGGGTCTTCAATCTTTAAAGGATTCATTCAAGTTTGGGTCAAATTTGATCGGAAAAGTCCAATATTATCTTTTCCAGTAGCGAAAACAATTTTTCTATGAAGTATACGCATATAGCTTCCATTTGAAGTACGATTTTACGCACTTTGAAAATTGAAATTTTTTCTCAAAAATCCAAGGGGGGGGGGGGTGTTCCTTCAAAATTTGTCAAGTTTAGCAATTTGTAAAATCGTTTAGAGCATCATTTCCTACGTAATGTGCCCTGGTAATTACGATAGTTAAAGAATTTTTGCCCTATCACAATTAGTTCTGCAGATATATGCATGCGGGTCTTCAATCTTTAAAAGAATCATTCAAGTTTGGGTCAAATTTGATCGGAAAAGTCCAATATTATCTTTTCCAGTAGCGAAAACAATTTTTCTATGAAGTATACGCATATAGCTTCCATTTGAAGTACGATTTTACGCACTTTGAAAATTGAAATTTTTTCTCAAAAATCCACGGGGGGGGGGGTGTTCCTTCAAAATTTGTCAAGTTTAGCAATTTGTAAAATCGTTTAGAGCATCATTTCCTACGTAATGTGCCCTGGTAATTACGATAGTTAAAGAATTTTTGCCCTATCACAATTAGTTCTGCAGATATATGCATGCGGGTCTTCAATCTTTAAAAGAATCATTCAAGTTTGGTCAAAATTGATCCGAAAAGTCCAATATTATCTTTTCCAGAAGCGAAAACAATTCTTCTATGAAGTATACGCATATAGCTTCCATTTGAAGTACGATTTTACGCACTTTGAAAATTGAAATTTTTTCTCAAAAATCCAAGGGGGGTGGAGTGTTCCTTCAAAATTTGTAAAATTTTGCAATTTTTAAAATCGTCTAAAGCATCATTTCCTACGTAGTTTGACCTGGTAATTACGATAGTTAAAGAATTTTTGCCCTATCACAATTAGTTCTGCAGATATATGCATGCGGGTCTTCAATCTTTAAAAGAATCATTCAAGTTTGGTCAAAATTGATCGGAAAAGTCCAATATTATCTTTTCCAGTAGCGAAAACAATTCTTCTATGAAGTATACGCATATAGCTTCCATTTGAAGTACGATTTTACGCACTTTGAAAATTGAAATTTTTTCTCAAAAATCCAAGGGGGGTGGAGTGTTCCTTCAAAATTTGTAAAATTTTGCAATTTTTAAAATCGTCTAAAGCATCATTTCCTACGTAGTTTGACCTGGTAATTACGATAGTTAATTCAATCTTTAAAGGATTCATTCAAGTTTGGGTCAAATTTGATCGGAAAAGTCCAATATTATCTTTTCCAGTAGCGAAAACAATTCTTCTATGAAGTATACGCATATAGCTTCCATTTGAAGTACGATTTTACGCACTTTGAAAATTAAAATTTTTTCTCAAAAATCCAAGGGGGGGGGGGGTGTTCCTTCAAAATTTGTCGAATTTTGCAATTTTTAAAATCGTCTAAAGCATCATTTCCTACGAAGTTTGACCTGGTAATTACGATAATTAATTCAATCTTTAAAGGATTCATTCAAGTTTGGGTCAAATTTGATCGGAAAAGTCCAATATTATCTTTTCCAGTAGCGAAATCAATTTTTCTATGAAGTATACGCATATAGCTTCCATTTGAAATACGGTTTTACGCACTTTGAAAATTGAAATTTTTTCTCAAAAATCCAAGGGCGGGGGTGTTCCTTCAAAATTTGTCAAGTTTAGCAATTTTTAAAAACGTTTAGAGCATTATTTCCTACGTAGTTTCACCTGGTAATTACGATAGTTAAAGAATTTTTACCCTATCACAATTAGTTCTGCAGATATATGCATGTGGGTCTTCAATCTTTAAAAGAATCATTCAAGTTTGGGTCAAATTTGATCGGAAAAGTCCAATATTATCTTTTCCAGTAGCGAAATCAATTTTTCTATGAGGTATACGCATATAGCTTCCATTTGAAATACGGTTTTACGCACTTTGAAAATTGAAATTTTTTCTCAAAAATCCAAGGGGGGGGGTGTTCCTTCAAAATTTGTCAAGTTTAGCAATTTTTAAAATCGTTTAGAGCATCATTTCCTACCTAATGTGCCCTGGTAATTACGATAGTTAAAGAATTTTTGCCCTATCACAATTAGTTCTGCAGATATATGCATGTGGGTCTTCAATCTTTAAAAGAATCATTCAAGTTTGGGTCAAATTTGATCGGAAAAGTCCAATATTATCTTTTCCAGTAGCGAAAACAATTCTTCTATGAAGTATACGCATATAGCTTCCATTTGAAGTACGATTTTACGCACTTAGAAAATTAAAATTTTTCTCAAAAATCCATGGGGGGGGGGGTGTTCCTTCAAAATTTGTCAAGTTTAGCAATTTTTAAAATCGTTTAGAGCATCATTTCCTATGTAATGTGCCCTGGTAATTACGATAGTTAAAGAATTTTTGCCCTATCACAATTAGTTCTGCAGATATATGCATGTGGGTCTTCAATCTTTAAAAGATTCATTCAAGTTTGGGTCAAATTTGATCGGAAAAGTCCAATATTTTCTTTTCCAGTAGCGAAATCAATTTTTCTATGAAGTATACGCATATAGCTTCCATTTGAAATACGGTTTTACGCACTTTGAAAATTGAAATTTTTTCTCAAAAATCCAAGGGGGGGGTGTTCCTTCAAAATTTGTCAAGTTTAGCAATTTTTAAAATCGTTTAGAGCATCATTTCCTACGTAGTTTCACCTGGTAATCACGATAGTTAAAGAATTTTTGCCCTATCACAATTAGTTCTGTAGATATATGCATGCGGGTCTTCAATCTTTAAAAGATTCAGTCCAATATTATCGTTTCCAGTAGCTAAAACAATTTTTCTATGAAGTATACGCATATAGCTTCCATTTGAAGTACGATTTTACGCACTTTGAAAATTGAAATTTTTTCTCAAAAATCCAAGGTGTTCCTTCAAAATTTGTCAAGTTTAGCAATTTTTAAAATCGTTTAGAGCATCATTTCCTAGGTAGTTTCACCTGGTAATTACGATAGTTAAAGAATTTTTGCCCTATCACAATTAGTTCTGCAGATATATGCATGCGGGTCTTCAATCTTTAAAAGATTCAGTCCAATATTATCGTTTCCAGTAGCGAAAACAATTTTTCTATGAAGTATACGCATATAGCTTCCATTTGAAGTACGATTTTACGCACTTTGAAAATTGAAATTTTTTCTCAAAAATCCAAGGTGTTCCTTCAAAATTTGTCAAGTTTAGCAATTTTTAAAATCGTTTAGAGCATCATTTCCTACGTAGTTTCACCTGGTAATTACGATAGTTAAAGAATTTTTGCCCTATCACAATTAGTTCTGCAGATATATGCATGCGGGTCTTCAATCTTTAAAAGATTCAGTCCAATATTATCGTTTCCAGTAGCGAAAACAATTTTTCTATGAAGTATACGCATATAGCTTCCATTTGAAGTACGATTTTACGCACTTTGAAAATTGAAATTTTTTCTCAAAAATCCAAGGGGGGGGTGTTCCTTCAAAATTTGTCAAGTTTAGCAATTTTTAAAATCGTTTAGAGCATCATCTCCTACGTAATGTGCCCTGGTAATTACGATAGTTAAAGAATTTTTGCCCTATCACAATTAGTTCTGCAGATATATGCATGTGAGTCTTCAACCTTTAAAAGAATCATTCAAGTTTGGGTCAAAATTGATCGGAAAAGTCCAATATTATCTTTTCCAGTAGCGAAAACAATTTTTCTATGAAGTATACGCATATAGCTTCCATTTGAAGTACGATTTTACGCACTTTGAAAATTGAAATTTTTTCTCAAAAATCCAAGGGGGGGGGTGTTCCTTCAAAATTTGTCAAGTTTAGCAATTTGTAAAATCGTTTAGAGCATCATTTCCTATGTAATTTGCCCTGGTAATTACGATAGTTAAAGAATTTTTGCCCTATCACAATTAGTTCTGCAGATATATGCATGTGGGTCTTCAATCTTTAAAAGAATCATTCAAGTTTGGGTCAAATTTGATCGGAAAAGTCCAATATTATCTTTTCCAGTAGCGAAAACAATTTTTCTATGAAGTATACGCATATAGCTTCCATTTGAAGTACGATTTTACGCACTTTGAAAATTGAAATTTTTTCTCAAAAATCCAAGGGGGGGGTGTTCCTTCAAAATTTGTCAAGTTTAGGAATTTGTAAAATCGTTTAGAGCATCATTTCCTACGTAATGTGCCCTGGTAATTACGATAGTTAAAGAATTTTTGCCCTATCACAATTAGTTCTGCAGATATATGCATGCGGGTCTTCAATCTTTAAAAGAATCATTCAAGTTTGGGTCAAATTTGATCGGAAAAGTCCAATATTATCTTTTCCAGTAGCGAAAACAATTTTTCTATGAAGTATACGCATATAGCTTCCATTTGAAGTACGATTTTACGCACTTTGAAAATTGAAATTTTTTCTCAAAAATCCAAGGGGGGTGGAGTGTTCCTTCAAAATTTGTAAAATTTTGCAATTTTTAAAATCGTCTAAAGCATCATTTCCTACGTAGTTTGACCTGGTAATTACGATAGTTAAAGAATTTTTGCCCTATCACAATTAGTTCTGCAGATATATGCATGCGGGTCTTCAATCTTTAAAAGAATCATTCAAGTTTGGGTCAAATTTGATCGGAAAAGTCCAATATTATCTTTTCCAGTAGCGAAAACAATTTTTCTATGAAGTATACGCATATAGCTTCCATTTGAAGTACGATTTTACGCACTTTGAAAATTGAAATTTTTTCTCAAAAATCCAAGGGGGGTGGAGTGTTCCTTCAAAATTTGTAAAATTTTGCAATTTTTAAAATCGTGTAAAGCATCATTTCCTACGTAGTTTGACCTGGTAATTACGATAGTTAAAGAATTTTTGCCCTATCACAATTAGTTCTGCAGATATATGCATGCGGGTCTTCAATCTTTAAAGGATTCATTCAAGTTTGGGTCAAATTTGATCGGAAAAGTCCAATATTATCTTTTCCAGTAGCGAAAACAATTTTTCTATGAAGTATACGCATATAGCTTCCATTTGAAGTACGATTTTACGCACTTTGAAAATTGAAATTTTTTCTCAAAAATCCAAGGGGGGGGGGTGTTCCTTCAAAATTTGTCAAGTTTAGCAATTTGTAAAATCGTTTAGAGCATCATTTCCTACGTAATGTGCCCTGGTAATTACGATAGTTAAAGAATTTTTGCCCTATCACAATTAGTTCTGCAGATATATGCATGCGGGTCTTCAATCTTTAAAAGAATCATTCAAGTTTGGGTCAAATTTGATCGGAAAAGTCCAATATTATCTTTTCCAGTAGCGAAAACAATTTTTCTATGAAGTATACGCATATAGCTTCCATTTGAAGTACGATTTTACGCACTTTGAAAATTGAAATTTTTTCTCAAAAATCCAAGGGGGGTGGAGTGTTCCTTCAAAATTTGTAAAATTTTGCAATTTTTAAAATCGTCTAAAGCATCATTTCCTACGTAGTTTGACCTGGTAATTACGATAGTTAAAGAATTTTTGCCCTATCACAATTAGTTCTGCAGATATATGCATGCGGGTCTTCAATCTTTAAAAGAATCATTCAAGTTTGGGTCAAATTTGATCGGAAAAGTCCAATATTATCTTTTCCAGTAGCGAAAACAATTTTTCTATGAAGTATACGCATATAGCTTCCATTTGAAGTACGATTTTACGCACTTTGAAAATTGAAATTTTTTCTCAAAAATCCAAGGGGGGGGTGTTCCTTCAAAATTTGTCAAGTTTAGCAATTTGTAAAATCGTTTAGAGCATCATTTCCTACGTAATGTGCCCTGGTAATTACGATAGTTAAAGAATTTTTGCCCTATCACAATTAGTTCTGCAGATATATGCATGCGGGTCTTCAATCTTTAAAAGAATCATTCAAGTTTGGGTCAAATTTGATCGGAAAAGTCCAATATTATCTTTTCCAGTAGGGAAAACAATTTTTCTATGAAGTATACGCATATAGCTTCCATTTGAAGTACGATTTTACGCACTTTGAAAATTGAAATTTTTTCTCAAAAATCCAAGGGGGGGGGGTGTTCCTTCAAAATTTGTCAAGGTTAGCAATTTTTAAAATCGTTTAGAGCATCATTTCCTACGTAGTGTGCCCTGGTAATTACGATAGTTAAAGAATTTTTGCCCTATCACAATTAGTTCTGCAGATATATGCATGTGGGTCTTCAATCTTTAAAAGAATCATTCAAGTTTGGTCAAAATTGATCGGAAAAGTCCAATATTATCTTTTCCAGAAGCGAAAACAATTCTTCTATGAAGTATACGCATATAGCTTCCATTTGAAGTACGATTTTACGCACTTTGAAAATTGAAATTTTTTCTCAAAAATCCAAGGGGGGGGGTGTTCCTTCAAAATTTGTCAAGTTTAGCAATTTTTAAAATCGTTTAGAGCATCATTTCCTACGTAATGTGCCCTGGTAATTACGATAGTTAAAGAATTTTTGCCCTATCACAATTAGTTCTGCAGATATATGCATGTGGGTCTTCAATCTTTAAAAGAATCATTCAAGTTTGGGTCAAATTTGATCGGAAAAGTCCAATATTATCTTTTCCAGTAGCGAAAACAATTCTTCTATGAAGTATACGCATATAGCTTCCATTTGAAGTACGATTTTACGCACTTTGAAAATTGAAATTTTTTCTCAAAAATCCAAGGGGGGTGGAGTGTTCCTTCAAAATTTGTAACATTTTGCAATTTTTAAAATCGTCTAAAGCATCATTTCCTACGTAGTTTGACCTGGTAATTACGATAGTTAAAGAATTTTTGCCCTATCACAATTAGTTCTGCAGATATATGCATGCGGGTCTTCAATCTTTAAAAGAATCATTCAAGTTTGGGTCAAATTTGATCGGAAAAGTCCAATATTATCTTTTCCAGTAGCGAAAACAATTTTTCTATGAAGTATACGCATATAGCTTCCATTTGAAGTACGATTTTACGCACTTTGAAAATTGAAATTTTTTCTCAAAAATCCAAGGGGGGGGGTGTTCCTTCAAAATTTGTCAAGTTTAGCAATTTTTAAAATCGTTTAGAGCATCATTTCCTACGTAATGTGCCCTGGTAATTACGATAGTTAAAGAATTTTTGCCCTATCACAATTAGTTCTGCAGATATATGCATGTGGGTCTTCAATCTTTAAAAGAATCATTCAAGTTTGGGTCAAATTTGATCGGAAAAGTCCAATATTATCTTTTCCAGTAGCGAAAACAATTCTTCTATGAAGTATACGCATATAGCTTCCATTTGAAGTACGATTTTACGCACTTTGAAAATTGAAATTTTTTCTCAAAAATCCAAGGGGGGGGTGTTCCTTCAAAATTTGTCAAGTTTAGGAATTTGTAAAATCGTTTAGAGCATCATTTCCTACGTAATGTGCCCTGGTAATTACGATAGTTAAAGAATTTTTGCCCTATCACAATTAGTTCTGCAGATATATGCATGTGGGTCTTCAATCTTTAAAAGAATCATTCAAGTTTGGGTCAAATTTGATCGGAAAAGTCCAATATTATCTTTTCCAGTAGCGAAAACAATTCTTCTATGAAGTATACGCATATAGCTTCCATTTGAAGTACGATTTTACGCACTTTGAAAATTGAAATTTTTTCTCAAAAATCCAAGGGGGGTGGAGTGTTCCTTCAAAATTTGTAAAATTTTGCAATTTTTAAAATCGTGTAAAGCATCATTTCCTACGTAGTTTGACCTGGTAATTACGATAGTTAAAGAATTTTTGCCCTATCACAATTAGTTCTGCAGATATATGCATGCGGGTCTTCAATCTTTAAAGGATTCATTCAAGTTTGGGTCAAATTTGATCGGAAAAGTCCAATATTATCTTTTCCAGTAGCGAAAACAATTTTTCTATGAAGTATACGCATATAGCTTCCATTTGAAGTACGATTTTACGCACTTTGAAAATTGAAATTTTTTCTCAAAAATCCAAGGGGGGGGGGGTGTTCCTTCAAAATTTGTCAAGTTTAGCAATTTGTAAAATCGTTTAGAGCATCATTTCCTACGTAATGTGCCCTGGTAATTACGATAGTTAAAGAATTTTTGCCCTATCACAATTAGTTCTGCAGATATATGCATGCGGGTCTTCAATCTTTAAAAGAATCATTCAAGTTTGGGTCAAATTTGATCGGAAAAGTCCAATATTATCTTTTCCAGTAGCGAAAACAATTTTTCTATGAAGTATACGCATATAGCTTCCATTTGAAGTACGATTTTACGCACTTTGAAAATTGAAATTTTTTCTCAAAAATCCAAGGGGGGTGGAGTGTTCCTTCAAAATTTGTAAAATTTTGCAATTTTTAAAATCGTCTAAAGCATCATTTCCTACGTAGTTTGACCTGGTAATTACGATAGTTAAAGAATTTTTGCCCTATCACAATTAGTTCTGCAGATATATGCATGCGGGTCTTCAATCTTTAAAAGAATCATTCAAGTTTGGGTCAAATTTGATCGGAAAAGTCCAATATTATCTTTTCCAGTAGCGAAAACAATTTTTCTATGAAGTATACGCATATAGCTTCCATTTGAAGTACGATTTTACGCACTTTGAAAATTGAAATTTTTTCTCAAAAATCCAAGGGGGGGGTGTTCCTTCAAAATTTGTCAAGTTTAGCAATTTGTAAAATCGTTTAGAGCATCATTTCCTACGTAATGTGCCCTGGTAATTACGATAGTTAAAGAATTTTTGCCCTATCACAATTAGTTCTGCAGATATATGCATGCGGGTCTTCAATCTTTAAAAGAATCATTCAAGTTTGGGTCAAATTTGATCGGAAAAGTCCAATATTATCTTTTCCAGTAGGGAAAACAATTTTTCTATGAAGTATACGCATATAGCTTCCATTTGAAGTACGATTTTACGCACTTTGAAAATTGAAATTTTTTCTCAAAAATCCAAGGGGGGGGGGTGTTCCTTCAAAATTTGTCAAGGTTAGCAATTTTTAAAATCGTTTAGAGCATCATTTCCTACGTAGTGTGCCCTGGTAATTACGATAGTTAAAGAATTTTTGCCCTATCACAATTAGTTCTGCAGATATATGCATGTGGGTCTTCAATCTTTAAAAGAATCATTCAAGTTTGGTCAAAATTGATCGGAAAAGTCCAATATTATCTTTTCCAGAAGCGAAAACAATTCTTCTATGAAGTATACGCATATAGCTTCCATTTGAAGTACGATTTTACGCACTTTGAAAATTGAAATTTTTTCTCAAAAATCCAAGGGGGGGGGTGTTCCTTCAAAATTTGTCAAGTTTAGCAATTTTTAAAATCGTTTAGAGCATCATTTCCTACGTAATGTGCCCTGGTAATTACGATAGTTAAAGAATTTTTGCCCTATCACAATTAGTTCTGCAGATATATGCATGTGGGTCTTCAATCTTTAAAAGAATCATTCAAGTTTGGGTCAAATTTGATCGGAAAAGTCCAATATTATCTTTTCCAGTAGCGAAAACAATTCTTCTATGAAGTATACGCATATAGCTTCCATTTGAAGTACGATTTTACGCACTTTGAAAATTAAAATTTTTTCTCAAAAATCCAAGGGGGGGGGGGTGTTCCTTCAAAATTTGTCAAGTTTAGCAATTTGTAAAATCGTTTAGAGCATCATTTCCTACGTAATGTGCCCTGGTAATTACGATAGTTAAAGAATTTTTGCCCTATCACAATTAGTTCTGCAGATATATGCATGTGGGTCTTCAATCTTTAAAAGAATCATTCAAGTTTGGGTCAAATTTGATCGGAAAAGTCCAATATTATCTTTTCCAGTAGCGAAAACAATTTTTCTATGAAGTATACGCATATAGCTTCCATTTGAAGTACGATTTTACGCACTTTGAAAATTGAAATTTTTTCTCAAAAATCCAAGGGGGGTGGAGTGTTCCTTCAAAATTTGTAACATTTTGCAATTTTTAAAATCGTCTAAAGCATCATTTCCTACGTAGTTTGACCTGGTAATTACGATAGTTAAAGAATTTTTGCCCTATCACAATTAGTTCTGCAGATATATGCATGCGGGTCTTCAATCTTTAAAAGAATCATTCAAGTTTGGGTCAAATTTGATCGGAAAAGTCCAATATTATCTTTTCCAGTAGCGAAAACAATTTTTCTATGAAGTATACGCATATAGCTTCCATTTGAAGTACGATTTTACGCACTTTGAAAATTGAAATTTTTTCTCAAAAATCCAAGGGGGGGGGTGTTCCTTCAAAATTTGTCAAGTTTAGCAATTTTTAAAATCGTTTAGAGCATCATTTCCTACGTAATGTGCCCTGGTAATTACGATAGTTAAAGAATTTTTGCCCTATCACAATTAGTTCTGCAGATATATGCATGTGGGTCTTCAATCTTTAAAAGAATCATTCAAGTTTGGGTCAAATTTGATCGGAAAAGTCCAATATTATCTTTTCCAGTAGCGAAAACAATTCTTCTATGAAGTATACGCATATAGCTTCCATTTGAAGTACGATTTTACGCACTTTGAAAATTGAAATTTTTTCTCAAAAATCCAAGGGGGGGGTGTTCCTTCAAAATTTGTCAAGTTTAGGAATTTGTAAAATCGTTTAGAGCATCATTTCCTACGTAATGTGCCCTGGTAATTACGATAGTTAAAGAATTTTTGCCCTATCACAATTAGTTCTGCAGATATATGCATGTGGGTCTTCAATCTTTAAAAGAATCATTCAAGTTTGGGTCAAATTTGATCGGAAAAGTCCAATATTATCTTTTCCAGTAGCGAAAACAATTCTTCTATGAAGTATACGCATATAGCTTCCATTTGAAGTACGATTTTACGCACTTTGAAAATTGAAATTTTTTCTCAAAAATCCAAGGGGGGTGGAGTGTTCCTTCAAAATTTGTAAAATTTTGCAATTTTTAAAATCGTGTAAAGCATCATTTCCTACGTAGTTTGACCTGGTAATTACGATAGTTAAAGAATTTTTGCCCTATCACAATTAGTTCTGCAGATATATGCATGCGGGTCTTCAATCTTTAAAGGATTCATTCAAGTTTGGGTCAAATTTGATCGGAAAAGTCCAATATTATCTTTTCCAGTAGCGAAAACAATTTTTCTATGAAGTATACGCATATAGCTTCCATTTGAAGTACGATTTTACGCACTTTGAAAATTGAAATTTTTTCTCAAAAATCCAAGGGGGGGGGGGTGTTCCTTCAAAATTTGTCAAGTTTAGCAATTTGTAAAATCGTTTAGAGCATCATTTCCTACGTAATGTGCCCTGGTAATTACGATAGTTAAAGAATTTTTGCCCTATCACAATTAGTTCTGCAGATATATGCATGCGGGTCTTCAATCTTTAAAAGAATCATTCAAGTTTGGGTCAAATTTGATCGGAAAAGTCCAATATTATCTTTTCCAGTAGCGAAAACAATTTTTCTATGAAGTATACGCATATAGCTTCCATTTGAAGTACGATTTTACGCACTTTGAAAATTGAAATTTTTTCTCAAAAATCCAAGGGGGGTGGAGTGTTCCTTCAAAATTTGTAAAATTTTGCAATTTTTAAAATCGTCTAAAGCATCATTTCCTACGTAGTTTGACCTGGTAGTTACGATAGTTAAAGAATTTTTGCCCTATCACAATTAGTTCTGCAGATATATGCATGCGGGTCTTCAATCTTTAAAAGAATCATTCAAGTTTGGGTCAAATTTGATCGGAAAAGTCCAATATTATCTTTTCCAGTAGCGAAAACAATTTTTCTATGAAGTATACGCATATAGCTTCCATTTGAAGTACGATTTTACGCACTTTGAAAATTGAAATTTTTTCTCAAAAATCCAAGGGGGGGGTGTTCCTTCAAAATTTGTCAAGTTTAGCAATTTGTAAAATCGTTTAGAGCATCATTTCCTACTTAATGTGCCCTGGTAATTACGATAGTTAAAGAATTTTTGCCCTATCACAATTAGTTCTGCAGATATATGCATGCGGGTCTTCAATCTTTAAAAGAATCATTCAAGTTTGGGTCAAATTTGATCGGAAAAGTCCAATATTATCTTTTCCAGTAGGGAAAACAATTTTTCTATGAAGTATACGCATATAGCTTCCATTTGAAGTACGATTTTACGCACTTTGAAAATTGAAATTTTTTCTCAAAAATCCAAGGGGGGGGGGGGGTGTTCCTTCAAAATTTGTCAAGGTTAGCAATTTTTAAAATCGTTTAGAGCATCATTTCCTACGTAGTTTCACCTGGTAATTACGATAGTTAAAGAATTTTTGCCCTATCACAATTAGTTCTGCAGATATATGCATGCGGGTCTTCAATCTTTAAAAGAATCATTCAAGTTTGGGTCAAATTTGATCGGAAAAGTCCAATATTATCTTTTCCAGCAGCGAAAACAATTTTTCTATGAAGTATACGCATATAGCTTCCATTTGAAGTACGATTTTACGCACTTTGAAAATTGAAATTTTTTCTCAAAAATCCAAGGGGGGTGGAGTGTTCCTTCAAAATTTGTAACATTTTGCAATTTTTAAAATCGTCTAAAGCATCATTTCCTACGTAGTTTGACCTGGTAGTTACGATAGTTAAAGAATTTTTGCCCTATCACAATTAGTTCTGCAGATATATGCATGCGGGTCTTCAATCTTTAAAAGAATCATTCAAGTTTGGGTCAAATTTGATCGGAAAAGTCCAATATTATCTTTTCCAGTAGCGAAAACAATTTTTCTATGAAGTATACGCATATAGCTTCCATTTGAAGTACGATTTTACGCACTTTGAAAATTGAAATTTTTTCTCAAAAATCCAAGGCGGGGGTGTTCCTTCAAAATTTGTCGAATTTTGCAATTTTTAGAATCGTCTAAAGCATCATTTCCTACGAAATTTGACCTGGTAATTACGATAGTTAAAGAATTTTTGCCCTATCACAATTAGTTCTGCAGATATATGCATGCGGGTCTTCAATCTTTAAAAGAATCATTCAAGTTTGGGTCAAATTTGATCGGAAAAGTCCAATATTATCTTTTCCAGTAGCGAAAACAATTTTTCTATGAAGTATACGCATATAGCTTCCATTTGAAGTACGATTTTACGCACTTTGAAAATTGAAATTTTTTCTCAAAAATCCAAGGCGGGGGTGTTCCTTCAAAATTTGTCAAGTTTAGCAATTTTTAAAATCGTTTAGAGCATCATTTCCTACGTAATGTGCCCTGGTAATTACGATAGTTAAAGAATTTTTGCCCTATCACAATTAGTTCTGCAGATATATGCATGCGGGTCTTCAATCTTTAAAAGAATCATTCAAGTTTGGGTCAAATTTGATGGGAAAAGTCCAATATTATCTTTTCCAGTAGCGAACACAATTTTTCTATGAAGTATACGCATATAGCTTCCATTTGAAGTACGATTTTACGCACTTTGAAAATTGAAATTTTTTCTCAAAAATCCAAGGGGGGTGGAGTGTTCCTTCAAAATTTGTAAAATTTTGCAATTTTTTAAATCGTCTAAAGCATCATTTCCTACGTAGTTTGACCTGGTAATTACGATAGTTAAAGAATTTTTGCCCTATCACAATTAGTTCTGCAGATATATGCATGCGGGTCTTCAATCTTTAAAAGAATCATTCAAGTTTGGGTCAAATTTGATCGGAGAAGTCCAATATTATCTTTTCCAGAAGCGAAAACAATTCTTCTATGAAGTATACGCATATAGCTTCCATTTGAAGTACGATTTTACGCACTTTGAAAATTGAAATTTTTTCTCAAAAATCCAAGGGGGGGGGGGTGTTCCTTCAAAATTTGTCAAGTTTAGCAATTTTTAAAATCGTTTAGAGCATCATTTCCTACGTAGTGTGCCCTGGTAATTACGATAGTTAAAGAATTTTTGCCCTATCACAATTAGTTCTGCAGATATATGCATGTGGGTCTTCAATCTTTAAAAGAATCATTCAAGTTTGGGTCAAAATTGATCGGAAAAGTCTAATATTATCTTTTCCAGTAGCGAAAACAATTTTTCTATGAAGTATACGCATATAGCTTCCATTTGAAGTACGATTTTACGCACTTTGACAATTGAATTTTTTTCTCAAAAATCCAAGGGGGGGGGGGGGTGTTCCTTCAAAATTTGTCAAGTTTAGCAATTTGTAAAATCGTTCAGAGCATCATTTCCTACGTAATGTGCCCTGGTAATTACGATAGTTAAAGAATTTTTGCCCTATCACAATTAGTTCTGCAGATATATGCATGCGGGTCTTCAATCTTTAAAAGAATCATTCAAGTTTGGGTCAAATTTGATCGGAAAAGTCCAATATTCTCTTTTCCAGTAGCGAAAACAATTTTTCTATGAAGTATACGCATATAGCTTCCATTTGAAGTACGATTTTACGCACTTCGAAAATTGAAATTTTTTCTCAAAAATCCAAGGCGGGGGTGTTCCTTCAAAATTTGTCAAGTTTAGCAATTTTTAAAATCGTTTAGAGCATCATTTCCTACGTAGTGTGCCCTGGTAATTACGATAGTTAAAGAATTTTTACCCTATCACAATTAGTTCTGCAGATATATGCATGTGGGTCTTCAATCTTTAAAAGAATCATTCAAGTTTGGTCAAAATTGATCGGCAAAGTCCAATATTATCTCTTTCCAGAAGCGAAAACAATTCTTCTATGAAGTATACGCATATAGCTTCCATTTGAAGTACGATTTTACGCACTTTGAAAATTGAAATTTTTTCTCAAAAATTCAAGGGGGGGGGGTGTTCCTTCAAAATTTGTCAAGTTTAGCAATTTTTAAAATCGTTTAGAGCATCATTTCCTACGTAGTGTGCCCTGGTAATTACGATAGTTAAAGAATTTTTGCCCTATCACAATTAGTTCTGCAGATATATGCATGTGGGTCTTCAATCTTTAAAAGAATCATTCAAGTTTGGGTCAAATTTGATCGGAAAAGTCCAATATTATCTTTTCCAGTAGCGAAAACAATTTTTCTATGAAGTATACGCATATAGCTTCCATTTGAAGTACGATTTTACGCACTTTGAAAATTGAAATTTTTTCTCAAAAATCCACGGGGGGGGGGGGTGTTCCTTCAAAATTTGTCAAGTTTAGCAATTTGTAAAATCGTTTAGAGCATCATTTCCTACGTAATGTGCCCTGGTAATTACGATAGTTAAAGAATTTTTCCCCTATCACAATTAGTTCTGCAGATAATATATGCATGTGGGTCTTCAATCTTTAAAAGAATCATTCAAGTTTGGTCAAAATTGATCGGAAAAGTCCAATATTATCTTTTCCAGAAGCGAAAACAATTCTTCTATGAAGTATACGCATATAGCTTCCATTTGAAGTACGATTTTACGCACTTTGAAAATTGAAATTTTTTCTCAAAAGTCCAAGGGGGGTGGAGTGTTCCTTTAAAATTTGTAAAATTTTGCAATTTTTAAAATCGTCTAAAGCATCATTTCCTACGTAGTTTGACCTGGTAATTACGATAGTTAAAGAATTTTTGCCCTATCACAATTAGTTCTGCAGATATATGCATGCGGGTCTTCAATCTTTAAAAGAATCATTCAAGTTTGGGTCAAATTTGATCGGAAAAGTCCAATATTATCTTTTCCAGTAGCGAAAACAATTTTTCTATGAAGTATACGCATATAGCTTCCATTTGAAGTACGATTTTACGCACTTTGAAAATTGAAATTTTTTCTCAAAAATCCAAGGGGGGGGGGTGTTCCTTCAAAATTTGTCAAGTTTAGCAATTTGTAAAATCGTTTAGAGCATCATTTCCTACGTAATGTGCCCTGGTAATTACGATAGTTAAAGAATTTTTGCCCTATCACAATTAGTTCTGCAGATATATGCATGTGAGTCTTCAACCTTTAAAAGAATCATTCAAGTTTGGGTCAAAATTGATCGGAAAAGTCCAATATTATCTTTTCCAGTAGCGAAAACAATTTTTCTATGAAGTATACGCATATAGCTTCCATTTGAAGTACGATTTTACGCACTTTGAAAATTGAAATTTTTTCTCAAAAATCCAAGGGGGGGGGTGTTCCTTCAAAATTTGTCAAGTTTAGCAATTTGTAAAATCGTTTAGAGCATCATTTCCTACGTAATGTGCCCTGGTAATTACGATAGTTAAAGAATTTTTGCCCTATCACAATTAGTTCTGCAGATATATGCATGCGGGTCTTCAATCTTTAAAAGAATCATTCAAGTTTGGTCAAAATTGATCGGAAAAGTCCAATATTATCTTTTCCAGAACGAAAACAATTCTTCTATGAAGTATACGCATATAGCTTCCATTTGAAGTACGATTTTACGCACTTTGAAAATTGAAATTTTTTCTCAAAAATCCAAGGGGGGTGGAGTGTTCCTTCAAAATTTGTCGAATTTTGCAATTTTTAAAATCGTCTAAAGCATCATTTCCTACGTAGTTTGACCTGGTAATTACGATAGTTAAAGAATTTTTGCCCTATCACAATTAGTTCTGCAGATATATGCATGCGGGTCTTCAATCTTTAAAAGAATCATTCAAGTTTGGGTCAAATTTGATCGGAAAAGTCCAATATTATCTTTTCCAGTAGCGAAAACAATTTTTCTATGAAGTATACGCATATAGCTTCCATTGAAGTACGATTTTACGCACTTTGAAAATTGAAATTTTTTCTCAAAAATCCAAGGCGGGGGTGTTCCTTCAAAATTTGTCAAGTTTAGCAATTTTTAAAATCGTTTAGAGCATCATTTCCTACGTAGTGTGCCGTGGTAATTACGATAGTTAAAGAATTTTTACCCTATCACAATTAGTTCTGCAGATATATGCATGTGGGTCTTCAATCTTTAAAAGAATCATTCAAGTTTGGTCAAAATTGATCGGAAAAGTCCAATATTATCTTTTCCAGAAGCGAAAACAATTCTTCTATGAAGTATACGCATATAGCTTCCATTTGAAGTACGATTTTACGCACTTTGAAAATTTAAATTTTTTCTCAAAAATCCAAGGGGGGGGGGTGTTCCTTCAAAATTTGTCAAGTTTAGGAATTTGTAAAATCGTTTAGACCATCATTTCCTACGTAATGTGCCCTGGTAATTACGATAGTTAAAGAATTTTTGCCCTATCACAATTAGTTCTGCAGATATATGCATGCGGGTCTTCAATCTTTAAAAGAATCATTCAAGTTTGGGTCAAATTTGATCGGAAAAGTCCAATATTATCTTTTCCAGTAGCGAAAACAATTTTTCTATGAAGTATACGCATATAGCTTCCATTTGAAGTACGATTTTACGCACTTTGAAAATTGAAATTTTTTCTCAAAAATTCAAGGGGGGGGGGGGGTGTTCCTTCAAAATTTGTCAAGTTTAGCAATTTGTAAAATCGTTTAGAGCATCATTTCCTACGTAATGTGCCCTGGTAATTACGATAGTTAAAGAATTTTTGCCCTATCACAATTAGTTCTGCAGATATATGCATGTGAGTCTTCAATCTTTAAAAGAATCATTCAAGTTTGGGTCAAAATTGATCGGAAAAGTCCAATATTATCTTTTCCAGTAGCGAAAACAATTTTTCTATGAAGTATACGCATATAGCTTCCATTTGAAGTACGATTTTACGCACTTTGAAAATTGAAATTTTTTCTCAAAAAGCCAAGGGGGGGGGGGTGTTCCTTCAAAATTTGTCAAGTTTAGCAATTTTTAAAATCGTTTAGAGCATCATTTCCTACGTAGTGTGCCCTGGTAATTACGATAGTTAAAGAATTTTTGCCCTATCACAATTAGTTCTGCAGATATATGCATGCGGGTCTTCAATCTTTAAAAGAATCATTCAAGTTTGGGTCAAATTTGATCGGAAAAGTCCAATATTATCTTTTCCAGTAGCGAACACAATTTTTCTATGAAGTATACGCATATAGCTTCCATTTGAAGTACGATTTTACGCACTTTGAAAATTGAAATTTTTTCTCAAAAATCCAAGGGGGGTGGAGTGTTCCATCAAAATTTGTAAAATTTTGCAATTTTTAAAATCGTCTAAAGCATCATTTCCTACGTAGTTTGACCTGGTAATTACGATAGTTAAAGAATTTTTGCCCTATCACAATTAGTTCTGCAGATATATGCATGCGGGTCTTCAATCTTTAAAAGAATCATTCAAGTTTGGGTCAAATTTGATCGGAAAAGTCCAATATTATCTTTTCCAGTAGCGAAAACAATTTTTCTATGAAGTATACGCATATAGCTTCCATTTGAAGTACGATTTTACGCACTTTGAAAATTGAAATTTTTTCTCAAAAATCCAAGGGGGGTGGAGTGTTCCTTCAAAATTTGTAAAATTTTGCAATTTTTAAAATCGTCTAAAGCATCATTGCCTACGTAGTTTGACCTGGTAATTACGATAGTTAAAGAATTTTTGCCCTATCACAATTAGTTCTGCAGATATATGCATGCGGGTCTTCAATCTTTAAAAGAATCATTCAAGTTTGGGTCAAATTTGATCGGAAAAGTCCAATATTATCTTTTCCAGTAGCGAAAACAATTTTTCTATGAAGTATACGCATATAGCTTCCATTTGAAGTACGATTTTACGCACTTTGAAAATTGAAATTTTTTCTCAAAAATTCAAGGGGGGGGGGGGTGTTCCTTCAAAATTTGTCAAGTTTAGCAATTTGTAAAATCGTTTAGAGCATCATTTCCTACGTAATGTGCCCTGGTAATTACGATAGTTAAAGAATTTTTGCCCTATCACAATTAGTTCTGCAGATATATGCATGTGAGTCTTCAATCTTTAAAAGAATCATTCAAGTTTGGGTCAAAATTGATCGGAAAAGTCCAATATTATCTTTTCCAGTAGCGAAAACAATTTTTCTATGAAGTATACGCATATAGCTTCCATTTGAAGTACGATTTTACGCACTTTGAAAATTGAAATTTTTTCTCAAAAAGCCAAGGGGGGGGGGGTGTTCCTTCAAAATTTGTCAAGTTTAGCAATTTTTAAAATCGTTTAGAGCATCATTTCCTACGTAGTGTGCCCTGGTAATTACGATAGTTAAAGAATTTTTGCCCTATCACAATTAGTTCTGCAGATATATGCATGCGGGTCTTCAATCTTTAAAAGAATCATTCAAGTTTGGGTCAAATTTGATCGGAAAAGTCCAATATTATCTTTTCCAGTAGCGAACACAATTTTTCTATGAAGTATACGCATATAGCTTCCATTTGAAGTACGATTTTACGCACTTTGAAAATTGAAATTTTTTCTCAAAAATCCAAGGGGGGTGGAGTGTTCCATCAAAATTTGTAAAATTTTGCAATTTTTAAAATCGTCTAAAGCATCATTTCCTACGTAGTTTGACCTGGTAATTACGATAGTTAAAGAATTTTTGCCCTATCACAATTAGTTCTGCAGATATATGCATGCGGGTCTTCAATCTTTAAAAGAATCATTCAAGTTTGGGTCAAATTTGATCGGAAAAGTCCAATATTATCTTTTCCAGTAGCGAAAACAATTTTTCTATGAAGTATACGCATATAGCTTCCATTTGAAGTACGATTTTACGCACTTTGAAAATTGAAATTTTTTCTCAAAAATCCAAGGGGGGTGGAGTGTTCCTTCAAAATTTGTAAAATTTTGCAATTTTTAAAATCGTCTAAAGCATCATTGCCTACGTAGTTTGACCTGGTAATTACGATAGTTAAAGAATTTTTGCCCTATCACAATTAGTTCTGCAGATATATGCATGCGGGTCTTCAATCTTTAAAAGAATCATTCAAGTTTGGGTCAAATTTGATCGGAAAAGTCCAATATTATCTTTTCCAGTAGCGAAAACAATTTTTCTATGAAGTATACGCATATAGCTTCCATTTGAAGTACGATTTTACGCACTTTGAAAATTGAAATTTTTTCTCAAAAATCCAAGGGGGGTGGAGTGTTCCTTCAAAATTTGTAAAATTTTGCAATTTTTAAAATCGTCTAAAGCATCATTGCCTACGTAGTTTGACCTGGTAATTACGATAGTTAAAGAATTTTTGCCCTATCACAATTAGTTCTGCAGATATATGCATGCGGGTCTTCAATCTTTAAAAGAATCATTCAAGTTTGGGTCAAAATTGATCGGAAAAGTCCAATATTATCTTTTCCAGTAGCGAAAACAATTTTTCTATGAAGTATACGCATATAGCTTCCATTTGAAGTACGATTTTACGCACTTTGAAAATTGAAATTTTTTCTCAAAAAGCCAAGGGGGGGGGGGTGTTCCTTCAAAATTTGTCAAGTTTAGCAATTTTTAAAATCGTTTAGAGCATCATTTCCTACGTAGTGTGCCCTGGTAATTACGATAGTTAAAGAATTTTTGCCCTATCACAATTAGTTCTGCAGATATATGCATGCGGGTCTTCAATCTTTAAAAGAATCATTCAAGTTTGGGTCAAATTTGATCGGAAAAGTCCAATATTATCTTTTCCAGTAGCGAACACAATTTTTCTATGAAGTATACGCATATAGCTTCCATTTGAAGTACGATTTTACGCACTTTGAAAATTGAAATTTTTTCTCAAAAATCCAAGGGGGGTGGAGTGTTCCATCAAAATTTGTAAAATTTTGCAATTTTTAAAATCGTCTAAAGCATCATTTCCTACGTAGTTTGACCTGGTAATTACGATAGTTAAAGAATTTTTGCCCTATCACAATTAGTTCTGCAGATATATGCATGCGGGTCTTCAATCTTTAAAAGAATCATTCAAGTTTGGGTCAAATTTGATCGGAAAAGTCCAATATTATCTTTTCCAGTAGCGAAAACAATTTTTCTATGAAGTATACGCATATAGCTTCCATTTGAAGTACGATTTTACGCACTTTGAAAATTGAAATTTTTTCTCAAAAATCCAAGGGGGGTGGAGTGTTCCTTCAAAATTTGTAAAATTTTGCAATTTTTAAAATCGTCTAAAGCATCATTGCCTACGTAGTTTGACCTGGTAATTACGATAGTTAAAGAATTTTTGCCCTATCACAATTAGTTCTGCAGATATATGCATGCGGGTCTTCAATCTTTAAAAGAATCATTCAAGTTTGGGTCAAATTTGATCGGAAAAGTCCAATATTATCTTTTCCAGTAGCGAAAACAATTTTTCTATGAAGTATACGCATATAGCTTCCATTTGAAGTACGATTTTACGCACTTTGAAAATTGAAATTTTTTCTCAAAAATCCAAGGGGGGTGGAGTGTTCCTTCAAAATTTGTAAAATTTTGCAATTTTTAAAATCGTCTAAAGCATCATTGCCTACGTAGTTTGACCTGGTAATTACGATAGTTAAAGAATTTTTGCCCTATCACAATTAGTTCTGCAGATATATGCATGCGGGTCTTCAATCTTTAAAAGAATCATTCAAGTTTGGGTCAAATTTGATCGGAAAAGTCCAATATTATCTTTTCCAGTAGCGAAAACAATTTTTCTATGAAGTATACGCATATAGCTTCCATTTGAAGTACGATTTTACGCACTTTGAAAATTGAAATTTTTTCTCAAAAATTCAAGGGGGGGGGGTGTTCCTTCAAAATTTGTCAAGTTTAGCAATTTGTAAAATCGTTTAGAGCATCATTTCCTACGTAATGTGCCCTGGTAATTACGATAGTTAAAGAATTTTTGCCCTATCACAATTAGTTCTGCAGATATATGCATGTGAGTCTTCAATCTTTAAAAGAATCATTCAAGTTTGGGTCAAAATTGATCGGAAAAGTCCAATATTATCTTTTCCAGTAGCGAAAACAATTTTTCTATGAAGTATACGCATATAGCTTCCATTTGAAGTACGATTTTACGCACTTTGAAAATTGAAATTTTTTCTCAAAAAGCCAAGGGGGGGGGGTGTTCCTTCAAAATTTGTCAAGTTTAGCAATTTTTAAAATCGTTTAGAGCATCATTTCCTACGTAGTGTGCCCTGGTAATTACGATAGTTAAAGAATTTTTGCCCTATCACAATTAGTTCTGCAGATATATGCATGCGGGTCTTCAATCTTTAAAAGAATCATTCAAGTTTGGGTCAAATTTGATCGGAAAAGTCCAATATTATCTTTTCCAGTAGCGAACACAATTTTTCTATGAAGTATACGCATATAGCTTCCATTTGAAGTACGATTTTACGCACTTTGAAAATTGAAATTTTTTCTCAAAAATCCAAGGGGGGTGGAGTGTTCCATCAAAATTTGTAAAATTTTGCAATTTTTAAAATCGTCTAAAGCATCATTTCCTACGTAGTTTGACCTGGTAATTACGATAGTTAAAGAATTTTTGCCCTATCACAATTAGTTCTGCAGATATATGCATGCGGGTCTTCAATCTTTAAAAGAATCATTCAAGTTTGGGTCAAATTTGATCGGAAAAGTCCAATATTATCTTTTCCAGTAGCGAAAACAATTTTTCTATGAAGTATACGCATATAGCTTCCATTTGAAGTACGATTTTACGCACTTTGAAAATTGAAATTTTTTCTCAAAAATCCAATGGGGGTGGAGTGTTCCTTCAAAATTTGTAAAATTTTGCAATTTTTAAAATCGTCTAAAGCATCATTGCCTACGTAGTTTGACCTGGTAATTACGATAGTTAAAGAATTTTTGCCCTATCACAATTAGTTCTGCAGATATATGCATGCGGGTCTTCAATCTTTAAAAGAATCATTCAAGTTTGGGTCAAATTTGATCGGAAAAGTCCAATATTATCTTTTCCAGTAGCGAAAACAATTTTTCTATGAAGTATACGCATATAGCTTCCATTTGAAGTACGATTTTACGCACTTTGAAAATTGAAATTTTTTCTCAAAAATCCAAGGCGGGGGTGTTCCTTCAAAATTTGTCAAGTTTAGCAATTTTTAAAATCGTTTAGAGCATCATTTCCTACGTAGTGTGCCCTGGTAATTACGATAGTTAAAGAATTTTTACCCTATCACAATTAGTTCTGCAGATATATGCATGTGGGTCTTCAATCTTTAAAAGAATCATTCAAGTTTGGTCAAAATTGATCGGAGAAGTCCAATATTATCTTTTCCAGAAGCGAAAACAATCCTTCTATGAAGTATACGCATATAGCTTCCATTTGAAGTACGATTTTACGCACTTTGAAAATTGAAATTTTTTCTCAAAAATCCAAGGGGATGGGGTGTTCCTTCAAAATTTGTCAAGTTTAGCAATTTTTAAAATCGTTTAGACCATCATTTCCTACGTAATGTGCCCTGGTAATTACGATAGTTAAAGAATTTTTGCCCTATCACAATTAGTTCTGCAGATATATGCATGTGGGTCTTCAATCTTTAAAAGAATCATTCAAGTTTGGGTCAAAATTGATCGGAAAAGTCCAATATTATCTTTTCCAGTAGCGAAAACAATTTTTCTATGAAGTATACGCATATAGCTTCCATTTGAAGTACGATTTTACGCACTTTGAAAATTGAAATTTTTTCTCAAAAATCCAAGGGGGGGGGGGGTGTTCCTTCAAAATTTGTCAAGTTTAGGAATTTGTAAAATCGTTTAGAGCATCATTTCCTACGTAATGTGCCCTGGTAATTACGATAGTTAAAGAATTTTCGCCCTATCACAATTAGTTCTGCAGATATATGCATGCGGGTCTTCAATCTTTAAAAGAATCATTCAAGTTTGGGTCAAATTTGATCGGAAAAGTCCAATATTATCTTTTCCAGTAGCGAAAACAATTTTTCTATGAAGTATACGCATATAGCTTCCATTTGAAGTACGATTTTACGCACTTTGAAAATTGAAATTTTTTCTCAAAAATCCAAGGGGGGTGGAGTGTTCCTTCAAAATTTGTCAAGTTTAGCAATTTTTAAAATCGTTTAGAGCATCATTTCCTACGTAGTGTGCCCTGGTAATTACGATAGTTAAAGAATTTTTGCCCTATCACAATTAGTTCTGCAGATATATGCATGTGGGTCTTCAATCTTTAAAAGAATCATTCAAGTTTGGGTCAAATTTGATCGGAAAAGTCCAATATTATCTTTTCCAGTAGCGAAAACAATTTTTCTATGAAGTATACGCATATAGCTTCCATTTGAAGTACGATTTTACGCACTTTGAAAATTGAAATTTTTTCTCAAAAATCCAAGGGGGGGGGTGTTCCTTCAAAATTTGTCAAGTTTAGCAATTTTTAAAATCGTTTAGAGCATCATTTCCTACGTAGTGTGCCCTGGTAATTACGATAGTTAAAGAATTTTAGCCCTATCACAATTAGTTCTGCAGATATATGCATGCGGGTCTTCAATCTTTAAAAGAATCATTCAAGTTTGGGTCAAATTTGATCGGAAAAGTCCAATATTATCTTTTCCAGTAGCGAAAACAATTTTTCTATGAAATATACGCATATAGCTTCCATTTGAAGTACGATTTTACGCACTTTGAAAATTGAAATTTTTTCTCAAAAATCCAAGGGGGGTGGAGTGTTCCTTCAAAATTTGTAAAATTTTGCAATTTTTAAAATCGTGTAAAGCATCATTTCCTACGAAGTTTGACCTGGTAATTACGATAGTTAAAGAATTTTTGCCCTATCACAATTAGTTCTGCAGATATATGCATGCGGGTCTTCAATCTTTAAAAGAATCATTCAAGTTTGGGTCAAATTTGATCGGAAAAGTCCAATATTATCTTTTCCAGTAGCGAAAACAATTTTTCTATGAAGTATACGCATATAGCTTCCATTTGAAGTACGATTTTACGCACTTTGAAAATTGAAATTTTTTCTCAAAAATCCAAGGGGGGTGGAGTGTTCCTTCAAAATTTGTAAAATTTTGCAATTTTTAAAATCGTCTAAAGCATCATTGCCTACGTAGTTTGACCTGGTAATTACGATAGTTAAAGAATTTTTGCCCTATCACAATTAGTTCTGCAGATATATGCATGCGGGTCTTCAATCTTTAAAAGAATCATTCAAGTTTGGGTCAAATTTGATCGGAAAAGTCCAATATTATCTTTTCCAGTAGCGAAAACAATTTTTCTATGAAGTATACGCATATAGCTTCCATTTGAAGTACGATTTTACGCACTTTGAAAATTGAAATTTTTTCTCAAAAATCCAAGGCGGGGGTGTTCCTTCAAAATTTGTCAAGTTTAGCAATTTTTAAAATCGTTTAGAGCATCATTTCCTACGTAGTGTGCCCTGGTAATTACGATAGTTAAAGAATTTTTACCCTATCACAATTAGTTCTGCAGATATATGCATGTGGGTCTTCAATCTTTAAAAGAATCATTCAAGTTTGGTCAAAATTGATCGGAGAAGTCCAATATTATCTTTTCCAGAAGCGAAAACAATCCTTCTATGAAGTATACGCATATAGCTTCCATTTGAAGTACGATTTTACGCACTTTGAAAATTGAAATTTTTTCTCAAAAATCCAAGGGGATGGGGTGTTCCTTCAAAATTTGTCAAGTTTAGCAATTTTTAAAATCGTTTAGACCATCATTTCCTACGTAATGTGCCCTGGTAATTACGATAGTTAAAGAATTTTTGCCCTATCACAATTAGTTCTGCAGATATATGCATGTGGGTCTTCAATCTTTAAAAGAATCATTCAAGTTTGGGTCAAAATTGATCGGAAAAGTCCAATATTATCTTTTCCAGTAGCGAAAACAATTTTTCTATGAAGTATACGCATATAGCTTCCATTTGAAGTACGATTTTACGCACTTTGAAAATTGAAATTTTTTCTCAAAAATCCAAGGGGGGGGGGGTGTTCCTTCAAAATTTGTCAAGTTTAGGAATTTGTAAAATCGTTTAGAGCATCATTTCCTACGTAATGTGCCCTGGTAATTACGATAGTTAAAGAATTTTCGCCCTATCACAATTAGTTCTGCAGATATATGCATGCGGGTCTTCAATCTTTAAAAGAATCATTCAAGTTTGGGTCAAATTTGATCGGAAAAGTCCAATATTATCTTTTCCAGTAGCGAAAACAATTTTTCTATGAAGTATACGCATATAGCTTCCATTTGAAGTACGATTTTACGCACTTTGAAAATTGAAATTTTTTCTCAAAAATCCAAGGGGGGTGGAGTGTTCCTTCAAAATTTGTCAAGTTTAGCAATTTTTAAAATCGTTTAGAGCATCATTTCCTACGTAGTGTGCCCTGGTAATTACGATAGTTAAAGAATTTTTGCCCTATCACAATTAGTTCTGCAGATATATGCATGTGGGTCTTCAATCTTTAAAAGAATCATTCAAGTTTGGGTCAAATTTGATCGGAAAAGTCCAATATTATCTTTTCCAGTAGCGAAAACAATTTTTCTATGAAGTATACGCATATAGCTTCCATTTGAAGTACGATTTTACGCACTTTGAAAATTGAAATTTTTTCTCAAAAATCCAAGGGGGGGGGTGTTCCTTCAAAATTTGTCAAGTTTAGCAATTTTTAAAATCGTTTAGAGCATCATTTCCTACGTAGTGTGCCCTGGTAATTACGATAGTTAAAGAATTTTTGCCCTATCACAATTAGTTCTGCAGATATATGCATGCGGGTCTTCAATCTTTAAAAGAATCATTCAAGTTTGGGTCAAATTTGATCGGAAAAGTCCAATATTATCTTTTCCAGTAGCGAAAACAATTTTTCTATGAAATATACGCATATAGCTTCCATTTGAAGTACGATTTTACGCACTTTGAAAATTGAAATTTTTTCTCAAAAATCCAAGGGGGGTGGAGTGTTCCTTCAAAATTTGTAAAATTTTGCAATTTTTAAAATCGTGTAAAGCATCATTTCCTACGAAGTTTGAGCTGGTAATTACGATAGTTAAAGAATTTTTGCCCTATCACAATTAGTTCTGCAGATATATGCATGCGGGTCTTCAATCTTTAAAAGAATCATTCAAGTTTGGGTCAAATTTGATCGGAAAAGTCCAATATTCTCTTTTCCAGTAGCGAAAACAATTTTTCTATGAAGTATACGCATATAGCTTCCATTTGAAGTACGATTTTACGCACTTTGAAAATTGAAATTTTTTCTCAAAAATCCAAGGGGGGGGGGGGGGTGTTCCTTCAAAATTTGTCAAGTTTAGCAATTTTTAAAATCGTTTAGAGCATCATTTCCTACGTAGTGTGCCCTGGTAATTACGATAGTTAAAGAATTTTTGCCCTATCACAATTAGTTCTGCAGATATATGCATGCGGGTCTTCAATCGTTAAAAGAATCATTCAAGTTTGGGTCAAATTTGATCGGAAAAGTCCAATATTATCTTTTCCAGTAGCGAAAACAATTTTTCTATGAAGTATACGCATATAGCTTCCATTTGAAGTACGATTTTACGCACTTCGAAAATTGAAATTTTTTCTCAAAAATCCAAGGCGGGGGTGTTCCTTCAAAATTTGTCAAGTTTAGCAATTTTTAAAATCGTTTAGAGCATCATTTCCTACGTAGTGTGCCCTGGTAATTACGATAGTTAAAGAATTTTTACCCTATCACAATTAGTTCTGCAGATATATGCATGTGGGTCTTCAATCTTTAAAAGAATCATTCAAGTTTGGTCAAAATTGATCGGAAAAGTCCAATATTATCTTTTCCAGAAGCGAAAACAATTCTTCTATGAAGTATACGCATATAGCTTCCATTTGAAGTACGATTTTACGCACTTTGAAAATTGAAATTTTTTCTCAAAAATCCAAGGGGGGGGGGGGTGTTCCTTCAAAATTTGTCGAATTTTGCAATTTTTAGAATCGTCTAAAGCATCATTTCCTACGAAATTTGACCTGCTAATTACGATAGTTAAAGAATTTTTGCCCTATCACAATTAGTTCTGCAGATATATGCATGCGGGTCTTCAATCTTTAAAAGAATCATTCAAGTTTGGGTCAAATTTGATCGGAAAAGTCCAATATTATCTTTTCCAGTAGCGAAAACAATTTTTCTATGAAGTATACGCATATAGCTTCCATTTGAAGTACGATTTTACGCACTTTGAAAATTGAAATTTTTTCTCAAAAATCCAAGGGGGGGGGGTGTTCCTTCAAAATTTGTCAAGGTTAGCAATTTTTAAAATCGTTTAGAGCATCATTTCCTACTTAATGTGCCCTGGTAATTACGATAGTTAAAGAATTTTTGCCCTATCACAATTAGTTCTGCAGATATATGCATGTGGGTCTTCAATCTTTAAAAGAATCATTCAAGTTTGGGTCAAATTTGATCGGAAAAGTCCAATATTATCTTTTCCAGTAGCGAAAACAATTTTTCTATGAAGTATACGGATATAGCTTCCCTTTGAAGTACGATTTTACGCACTTTGAAAATTGAAATTTTTTCTCAAAAATCCAAGGGGGGGGGGGTTCCTTCAAAATTTGTCAAGTTTAGCAATTTTTAAAATCGTTTAGAGCATCATTTCCTACGTAGTGTGCCCTGGTAATTACGATAGTTAAAGAATTTTCGCCCTATCACAATTAGTTCTGCAGATATATGCATGCGGGTCTTCAATCTTTAAAAGAATCATTCAAGTTTGGGTCAAATTTGATCGGAAAAGTCCAATATTATCTTTTCCAGTAGCGAAAACAATTTTTCTATGAAGTATACGCATATAGCTTCCATTTGAAGTACGATTTTGCGCACTTTGAAAATTGAAATTTTTTCTCAAAAATCCAAGGGGGGTGGAGTGTTCCTTCAAAATTTGTAAAATTTTGCAATTTTTAAAATCGTGTAAAGCATCATTTCCTACGTAGTTTGACCTGGTAATTACGATAGTTAAAGAATTTTTGCCCTATCACAATTAGTTCTGCAGATATATGCATGTGGGTCTTCAATCTTTAAAAGAATCATTCAAGTTTGGGTCAAATTTGATCGGAAAAGTCCAATATTATCTTTTCCAGTAGCGAAAACAATTTTTCTATGAAGTATACGCATATAGCTTCCATTTGAAGTACGATTTTACGCACTTTGAAAATTGAAATTTTTTCTCAAAAATCCAAGGGGGGTGGAGTGTTCCTTCAAAATTTGTAAAATTTTGCAATTTTTAAAATCGTGTAAAGCATCATTTCCTACGTAGTTTGACCTGGTAATTACGATAGTTAAAGAATTTTTGCCCTATCACAATTAGTTCTGCAGATATATGCATGCGGGTCTTCAATCTTTAAAAGAATCATTCAAGTTTGGGTCAAATTTGATCGGAAAAGTCCAATATTCTCTTTTCCAGTAGCGAAAACAATTTTTCTATGAAGTATACGCATATAGCTTCCATTTGAAGTACGATTTTACGCACTTTGAAAATTGAAATTTTTTCTCAAAAATCCAAGGGGGGGGGGTGTTCCTTCAAAATTTGTCAAGTTTAGCAATTTTTAAAATCGTTTAGAGCATCATTTCCTACGTAGTGTGCCCTGGTAATTACGATAGTTAAAGAATTTTTGCCCTATCACAATTAGTTCTGCAGATATATGCATGCGGGTCTTCAATCTTTAAAAGAATCATTCAAGTTTGGGTCAAATTTGATCGGAAAAGTCCAATATTCTCTTTTCCAGTAGCGAAAACAATTTTTCTATGAAGTATACGCATATAGCTTCCATTTGAAGTACGATTTTACGCACTTTGAAAATTGAAATTTTTTCTCAAAAATCCAAGGGGGGTGGAGTGTTCCTTCAAAATTTGTAAAATTTTGCAATTTTTAAAATCGTGTAAAGCATCATTTCCTACGTAGTTTGACCTGGTAATTACGATAGTTAAAGAATTTTTGCCCTATCACAATTAGTTCTGCAGATATATGCATGCGGGTCTTCAATCTTTAAAAGAATCATTCAAGTTAGGGTCAAATTTGATCGGAAAAGTCCAATATTCTCTTTTCCAGTAGCGAAAACAATTTTTCTATGAAGTATACGCATATAGCTTCCATTTGAAGTACGATTTTACGCACTTTGAAAATTGAAATTTTTTCTCAAAAATCCAAGGGGGGGGGGGTGTTCCTTCAAAATTTGTCAAGTTTAGCAATTTTTAAAATCGTTTAGAGCATCATTTCCTACGTAGTGTGCCCTGGTAATTACGATAGTTAAAGAATTTTTGCCCTATCACAATTAGTTCTGCAGATATATGCATGCGGGTCTTCAATCTTTAAAAGAATCATTCAAGTTTGGGTCAAATTTGATCGGAAAAGTCCAATATTCTCTTTTCCAGTAGCGAAAACAATTTTTCTATGAAGTATACGCATATAGCTTCCATTTGAAGTACGATTTTACGCACTTTGAAAATTGAAATTTTTTCTCAAAAATCCAAGGGGGGGGGGGGTGTTCCTTCAAAATTTGTCAAGTTTAGCAATTTTTAAAATCGTTTAGAGCATCATTTCCTACGTAGTGTGCCCTGGTAATTACGATAGTTAAAGAATTTTTGCCCTATCACAATTAGTTCTGCAGATATATGCATGCGGGTCTTCAATCTTTAAAAGAATCATTCAAGTTTGGGTCAAATTTGATCGGAAAAGTCCAATATTATCTTTTCCAGTAGCGAAAACAATTTTTCTATGAAGTATACGCATATAGCTTCCATTTGAAGTACGATTTTACGCACTTCGAAAATTGAAATTTTTTCTCAAAAATCCAAGGCGGGGGTGTTCCTTCAAAATTTGTCAAGTTTAGCAATTTTTAAAATCGTTTAGAGCATCATTTCCTACGTAGTGTGCCCTGGTAATTACGATAGTTAAAGAATTTTTACCCTATCACAATTAGTTCTGCAGATATATGCATGTGGGTCTTCAATCTTTAAAAGAATCATTCAAGTTTGGTCAAAATTGATCGGAGAAGTCCAATATTATCTTTTCCAGAAGCGAAAACAATCCTTCTATGAAGTATACGCATATAGCTTCCATTTGAAGTACGATTTTACGCACTTTGAAAATTGAAATTTTTTCTCAAAAATCCAAGGGGATGGGGTGTTCCTTCAAAATTTGTCAAGTTTAGCAATTTTTAAAATCGTTTAGACCATCATTTCCTACGTAATGTGCCCTGGTAATTACGATAGTTAAAGAATTTTTGCCCTATCACAATTAGTTCTGCAGATATATGCATGTGGGTCTTCAATCTTTAAAAGAATCATTCAAGTTTGGGTCAAAATTGATCGGAAAAGTCCAATATTATCTTTTCCAGTAGCGAAAACAATTTTTCTATGAAGTATACGCATATAGCTTCCATTTGAAGTACGATTTTACGCACTTTGAAAATTGAAATTTTTTCTCAAAAATCCAAGGGGGGGGGGGTGTTCCTTCAAAATTTGTCAAGTTTAGGAATTTGTAAAATCGTTTAGAGCATCATTTCCTACGTAATGTGCCCTGGTAATTACGATAGTTAAAGAATTTTCGCCCTATCACAATTAGTTCTGCAGATATATGCATGCGGGTCTTCAATCTTTAAAAGAATCATTCAAGTTTGGGTCAAATTTGATCGGAAAAGTCCAATATTATCTTTTCCAGTAGCGAAAACAATTTTTCTATGAAGTATACGCATATAGCTTCCATTTGAAGTACGATTTTACGCACTTTGAAAATTGAAATTTTTTCTCAAAAATCCAAGGGGGGTGGAGTGTTCCTTCAAAATTTGTCAAGTTTAGCAATTTTTAAAATCGTTTAGAGCATCATTTCCTACGTAGTGTGCCCTGGTAATTACGATAGTTAAAGAATTTTTGCCCTATCACAATTAGTTCTGCAGATATATGCATGTGGGTCTTCAATCTTTAAAAGAATCATTCAAGTTTGGGTCAAATTTGATCGGAAAAGTCCAATATTATCTTTTCCAGTAGCGAAAACAATTTTTCTATGAAGTATACGCATATAGCTTCCATTTGAAGTACGATTTTACGCACTTTGAAAATTGAAATTTTTTCTCAAAAATCCAAGGGGGGGGGTGTTCCTTCAAAATTTGTCAAGTTTAGCAATTTTTAAAATCGTTTAGAGCATCATTTCCTACGTAGTGTGCCCTGGTAATTACGATAGTTAAAGAATTTTTGCCCTATCACAATTAGTTCTGCAGATATATGCATGCGGATCTTCAATCTTTAAAAGAATCATTCAAGTTTGGGTCAAATTTGATCGGAAAAGTCCAATATTATCTTTTCCAGTAGCGAAAACAATTTTTCTATGAAATATACGCATATAGCTTCCATTTGAAGTACGATTTTACGCACTTTGAAAATTGAAATTTTTTCTCAAAAATCCAAGGGGGGTGGAGTGTTCCTTCAAAATTTGTAAAATTTTGCAATTTTTAAAATCGTGTAAAGCATCATTTCCTACGAAGTTTGAGCTGGTAATTACGATAGTTAAAGAATTTTTGCCCTATCACAATTAGTTCTGCAGATATATGCATGCGGGTCTTCAATCTTTAAAAGAATCATTCAAGTTTGGGTCAAATTTGATCGGAAAAGTCCAATATTCTCTTTTCCAGTAGCGAAAACAATTTTTCTATGAAGTATACGCATATAGCTTCCATTTGAAGTACGATTTTACGCACTTTGAAAATTGAAATTTTTTCTCAAAAATCCAAGGGGGGGGGGGTGTTCCTTCAAAATTTGTCAAGTTTAGCAATTTTTAAAATCGTTTAGAGCATCATTTCCTACGTAGTGTGCCCTGGTAATTACGATAGTTAAAGAATTTTTGCCCTATCACAATTAGTTCTGCAGATATATGCATGCGGGTCTTCAATCGTTAAAAGAATCATTCAAGTTTGGGTCAAATTTGATCGGAAAAGTCCAATATTATCTTTTCCAGTAGCGAAAACAATTTTTCTATGAAGTATACGCATATAGCTTCCATTTGAAGTACGATTTTACGCACTTCGAAAATTGAAATTTTTTCTCAAAAATCCAAGGCGGGGGTGTTCCTTCAAAATTTGTCAA
This sequence comes from Cetonia aurata, assembly GCA_949128085.1. NCBI lineage: Eukaryota > Metazoa > Arthropoda > Insecta > Coleoptera > Scarabaeidae > Cetonia > Cetonia aurata. Next base: position 21,574,172 of record OX421889.1, on the reverse strand, counting down.
GTTTAGCAATTTTTAAAATCGTTTAGAGCATCATTTCCTACGTAGTGTGCCCTGGTAATTACGATAGTTAAAGAATTTTTACCCTATCACAATTAGTTCTGCAGATATATGCATGTGGGTCTTCAATCTTTAAAAGAATCATTCAAGTTTGGTCAAAATTGATCGGAAAAGTCCAATATTATCTTTTCCAGAAGCGAAAACAATTCTTCTATGAAGTATACGCATATAGCTTCCATTTGAAGTACGATTTTACGCACTTTGAAAATTGAAATTTTTTCTCAAAAATCCAAGGGGGGGGGGGTGTTCCTTCAAAATTTGTCGAATTTTGCAATTTTTAGAATCGTCTAAAGCATCATTTCCTACGAAATTTGACCTGCTAATTACGATAGTTAAAGAATTTTTGCCCTATCACAATTAGTTCTGCAGATATATGCATGCGGGTCTTCAATCTTTAAAAGAATCATTCAAGTTTGGGTCAAATTTGATCGGAAAAGTCCAATATTATCTTTTCCAGTAGCGAAAACAATTTTTCTATGAAGTATACGCATATAGCTTCCATTTGAAGTACGATTTTACGCACTTTGAAAATTGAAATTTTTTCTCAAAAATCCAAGGGGGGGGGGGTGTTCCTTCAAAATTTGTCAAGGTTAGCAATTTTTAAAATCGTTTAGAGCATCATTTCCTACTTAATGTGCCCTGGTAATTACGATAGTTAAAGAATTTTTGCCCTATCACAATTAGTTCTGCAGATATATGCATGTGGGTCTTCAATCTTTAAAAGAATCATTCAAGTTTGGGTCAAATTTGATCGGAAAAGTCCAATATTATCTTTTCCAGTAGCGAAAACAATTTTTCTATGAAGTATACGGATATAGCTTCCCTTTGAAGTACGATTTTACGCACTTTGAAAATTGAAATTTTTTCTCAAAAATCCAAGGGGGGGGGGGTTCCTTCAAAATTTGTCAAGTTTAGCAATTTTTAAAATCGTTTAGAGCATCATTTCCTACGTAGTGTGCCCTGGTAATTACGATAGTTAAAGAATTTTCGCCCTATCACAATTAGTTCTGCAGATATATGCATGCGGGTCTTCAATCTTTAAAAGAATCATTCAAGTTTGGGTCAAATTTGATCGGAAAAGTCCAATATTATCTTTTCCAGTAGCGAAAACAATTTTTCTATGAAGTATACGCATATAGCTTCCATTTGAAGTACGATTTTGCGCACTTTGAAAATTGAAATTTTTTCTCAAAAATCCAAGGGGGGTGGAGTGTTCCTTCAAAATTTGTAAAATTTTGCAATTTTTAAAATCGTGTAAAGCATCATTTCCTACGTAGTTTGACCTGGTAATTACGATAGTTAAAGAATTTTTGCCCTATCACAATTAGTTCTGCAGATATATGCATGTGGGTCTTCAATCTTTAAAAGAATCATTCAAGTTTGGGTCAAATTTGATCGGAAAAGTCCAATATTATCTTTTCCAGTAGCGAAAACAATTTTTCTATGAAGTATACGCATATAGCTTCCATTTGAAGTACGATTTTACGCACTTTGAAAATTGAAATTTTTTCTCAAAAATCCAAGGGGGGTGGAGTGTTCCTTCAAAATTTGTAAAATTTTGCAATTTTTAAAATCGTGTAAAGCATCATTTCCTACGTAGTTTGACCTGGTAATTACGATAGTTAAAGAATTTTTGCCCTATCACAATTAGTTCTGCAGATATATGCATGCGGGTCTTCAATCTTTAAAAGAATCATTCAAGTTTGGGTCAAATTTGATCGGAAAAGTCCAATATTCTCTTTTCCAGTAGCGAAAACAATTTTTCTATGAAGTATACGCATATAGCTTCCATTTGAAGTACGATTTTACGCACTTTGAAAATTGAAATTTTTTCTCAAAAATCCAAGGGGGGGGGGGTGTTCCTTCAAAATTTGTCAAGTTTAGCAATTTTTAAAATCGTTTAGAGCATCATTTCCTACGTAGTGTGCCCTGGTAATTACGATAGTTAAAGAATTTTTGCCCTATCACAATTAGTTCTGCAGATATATGCATGCGGGTCTTCAATCTTTAAAAGAATCATTCAAGTTTGGGTCAAATTTGATCGGAAAAGTCCAATATTCTCTTTTCCAGTAGCGAAAACAATTTTTCTATGAAGTATACGCATATAGCTTCCATTTGAAGTACGATTTTACGCACTTTTAAAATTGAAATTTTTTCTCAAAAATCCAAGGGGGGTGGAGTGTTCCTTCAAAATTTGTAAAATTTTGCAATTTTTAAAATCGTGTAAAGCATCATTTCCTACGTAGTTTGACCTGGTAATTACGATAGTTAAAGAATTTTTGCCCTATCACAATTAGTTCTGCAGATATATGCATGCGGGTCTTCAATCTTTAAAAGAATCATTCAAGTTTGGGTCAAATTTGATCGGAAAAGTCCAATATTCTCTTTTCCAGTAGCGAAAACAATTTTTCTATGAAGTATACGCATATAGCTTCCATTTGAAGTACGATTTTACGCACTTTGAAAATTGAAATTTTTTCTCAAAAATCCAAGGGGGGGGGGTGTTCCTTCAAAATTTGTCAAGTTTAGCAATTTTTAAAATCGTTTAGAGCATCATTTCCTACGTAGTGTGCCCTGGTAATTACGATAGTTAAAGAATTTTTGCCCTATCACAATTAGTTCTGCAGATATATGCATGCGGGTCTTCAATCTTTAAAAGAATCATTCAAGTTTGGGTCAAATTTGATCGGAAAAGTCCAATATTCTCTTTTCCAGTAGCGAAAACAATTTTTCTATGAAGTATACGCATATAGCTTCCATTTGAAGTACGATTTTACGCACTTTGAAAATTGAAATTTTTTCTCAAAAATCCAAGGGGGGGGGGGGTGTTCCTTCAAAATTTGTCAAGTTTAGCAATTTTTAAAATCGTTTAGAGCATCATTTCCTACGTAGTGTGCCCTGGTAATTACGATAGTTAAAGAATTTTTGCCCTATCACAATTAGTTCTGCAGATATATGCATGCGGGTCTTCAATCTTTAAAAGAATCATTCAAGTTTGGGTCAAATTTGATCGGAAAAGTCCAATATTATCTTTTCCAGTAGCGAAAACAATTTTTCTATGAAGTATACGCATATAGCTTCCATTTGAAGTACGATTTTACGCACTTCGAAAATTGAAATTTTTTCTCAAAAATCCAAGGCGGGGGTGTTCCTTCAAAATTTGTCAAGTTTAGCAATTTTTAAAATCGTTTAGAGCATCATTTCCTACGTAGTGTGCCCTGGTAATTACGATAGTTAAAGAATTTTTACCCTATCACAATTAGTTCTGCAGATATATGCATGTGGGTCTTCAATCTTTAAAAGAATCATTCAAGTTTGGTCAAAATTGATCGGAAAAGTCCAATATTATCTTTTCCAGAAGCGAAAACAATTCTTCTATGAAGTATACGCATATAGCTTCCATTTGAAGTACGATTTTACGCACTTTGAAAATTGAAATTTTTTCTCAAAAATCCAAGGGGGGGGGGGTGTTCCTTCAAAATTTGTAAAATTTTGCAATTTTTAAAATCGTGTAAAGCATCATTTCCTACGTAGTTTGACCTGGTAATTACGATAGTTAAAGAATTTTTGCCCTATCACAATTAGTTCTGCAGATATATGCATGCGGGTCTTCAATCTTTAAAAGAATCATTCAAGTTTGGGTCAAATTTGATCGGAAAAGTCCAATATTCTCTTTTCCAGTAGCGAAAACAATTTTTCTATGAAGTATACGCATATAGCTTCCATTTGAAGTACGATTTTACGCACTTTGAAAATTGAAATTTTTTCTCAAAAATCCAAGGGGGGGGGGTGTTCCTTCAAAATTTGTCAAGTTTAGCAATTTTTAAAATCGTTTAGAGCATCATTTCCTACGTAGTGTGCCCTGGTAATTACGATAGTTAAAGAATTTTTGCCCTATCACAATTAGTTCTGCAGATATATGCATGCGGGTCTTCAATCTTTAAAAGAATCATTCAAGTTTGGGTCAAATTTGATCGGAAAAGTCCAATATTCTCTTTTCCAGTAGCGAAAACAATTTTTCTATGAAGTATACGCATATAGCTTCCATTTGAAGTACGATTTTACGCACTTTGAAAATTGAAATTTTTTCTCAAAAATCCAAGGGGGGGGGGTGTTCCTTCAAAATTTGTCAAGTTTAGCAATTTTTAAAATCGTTTAGAGCATCATTTCCTACGTAGTGTGCCCTGGTAATTACGATAGTTAAAGAATTTTTGCCCTATCACAATTAGTTCTGCAGATATATGCATGCGGGTCTTCAATCTTTAAAAGAATCATTCAAGTTTGGGTCAAATTTGATCGGAAAAGTCCAATATTATCTTTTCCAGTAGCGAAAACAATTTTTCTATGAAGTATACGCATATAGCTTCCATTTGAAGTACGATTTTACGCACTTCGAAAATTGAAATTTTTTCTCAAAAATCCAAGGCGGGGGTGTTCCTTCAAAATTTGTCAAGTTTAGCAATTTTTAAAATCGTTTAGAGCATCATTTCCTACGTAGTGTGCCCTGGTAATTACGATAGTTAAAGAATTTTTGCCCTATCACAATTAGTTCTGCAGATATATGCATGCGGGTCTTCAATCTTTAAAAGAATCATTCAAGTTTGGGTCAAATTTGATCGGAAAAGTCCAATATTATCTTTTCCAGTAGCGAAAACAATTTTTCTATGAAGTATACGCATATAGCTTCCATTTGAAGTACGATTTTACGCACTTTGAAAATTGAAATTTTTTCTCAAAAATCCAAGGGGGGGGGGTGTTCCTTCAAAATTTGTCAAGGTTAGCAATTTTTAAAATCGTTTAGAGCATCATTTCCTACTTAATGTGCCCTGGTAATTACGATAGTTAAAGAATTTTTGCCCTATCACAATTAGTTCTGCAGATATATGCATGTGGGTCTTCAATCTTTAAAAGAATCATTCAAGTTTGGGTCAAATTTGATCGGAAAAGTCCAATATTATCTTTTCCAGTAGCGAAAACAATTTTTCTATGAAGTATACGGATATAGCTTCCCTTTGAAGTACGATTTTACGCACTTTGAAAATTGAAATTTTTTCTCAAAAATCCAAGGGGGGGGGGGGTTCCTTCAAAATTTGTCAAGTTTAGCAATTTTTAAAATCGTTTAGAGCATCATTTCCTACGTAGTGTGCCCTGGTAATTACGATAGTTAAAGAATTTTCGCCCTATCACAATTAGTTCTGCAGATATATGCATGCGGGTCTTCAATCTTTAAAAGAATCATTCAAGTTTGGGTCAAATTTGATCGGAAAAGTCCAATATTATCTTTTCCAGTAGCGAAAACAATTTTTCTATGAAGTATACGCATATAGCTTCCATTTGAAGTACGATTTTGCGCACTTTGAAAATTGAAATTTTTTCTCAAAAATCCAAGGGGGGTGGAGTGTTCCTTCAAAATTTGTAAAATTTTGCAATTTTTAAAATCGTGTAAAGCATCATTTCCTACGTAGTTTGACCTGGTAATTACGATAGTTAAAGAATTTTTGCCCTATCACAATTAGTTCTGCAGATATATGCATGCGGGTCTTCAATCTTTAAAAGAATCATTCAAGTTTGGGTCAAATTTGATCGGAAAAGTCCAATATTATCTTTTCCAGTAGCGAAAACAATTTTTCTATGAAGTATACGCATATAGCTTCCATTTGAAGTACGATTTTACGCACTTTGAAAATTGAAATTTTTTCTCAAAAATCCAAGGGGGGGGGTGTTCCTTCAAAATTTGTCAAGTTTAGCAATTTTTAAAATCGTTTAGAGCATCATTTCCTACGTAGTGTGCCCTGGTAATTACGATAGTTAAAGAATTTTTGCCCTATCACAATTAGTTCTGCAGATATATGCATGTGGGTCTTCAATCTTTAAAAGAATCATTCAAGTTTGGGTCAAATTTGATCGGAAAAGTCCAATATTATCTTTTCCAGTAGCGAAAACAATTTTTCTATGAAGTATACGCATATAGCTTCCATTTGAAGTACGATTTTACGCACTTTGAAAATTGAAATTTTTTCTCAAAAATCCAAGGGGGGGGTGTTCCTTCAAAATTTGTCAAATTTAGCAATTTTTAAAATCGTCTAAAGCATCATTTCCTACGAAATTTGACCTGCTAATTACGATAGTTAAAGAATTTTTGCCCTATCACAATTAGTTCTGCAGATATATGCATGCGGGTCTTCAATCTTTAAAAGAATCATTCAAGTTTGGGTCAAATTTGATCGGAAAAGTCCAATATTATCTTTTCCAGTAGCGAAAACAATTTTTCTATGAAGTATACGCATATAGCTTCCATTTGAAGTACGATTTTACGCACTTTGAAAATTGAAATTTTTTCTCAAAAATCCAAGGGGGGGGGTTCCTTCAAAATTTGTCAAGTTTAGCAATTTTTAAAATCGTTTAGAGCATCATTTCCTACGTAGTGTGCCCTTGTAATTACGATAGTTAAAGAATTTTTGCCCTATCACAATTAGTTCTGCAGATATATGCATGTGGGTCTTCAATCTTTAAAAGAATCATTCAAGTTTGGGTCAAATTTGATCGGAAAAGTCCAATATTATCTTTTCCAGAAGCGAAAACAATTCTTCTATGAAGTATACGCATATAGCTTCCATTTGAAGTACGATTTTACGCACTTTGAAAATTAAAAATTTTTCTCAAAAATCCAAGGGGGGGGGTGTTCCTTCAAAATTTGTCGAATTTTGCAATTTTTAAAATCGTCTAAAGCATCATTTCCTACGAAGTTTGACCTGGTAATTACGATAGTTAAAGAATTTTTGCCCTATCACAATTAGTTCTGCAGATATATGCATGCGGGTCTTCAATCTTTAAAGGATTCATTCAAGTTTGGGTCAAATTTGATCGGAAAAGTCCAATATTATCTTTTCCAGTAGCGAAATCAATTTTTCTATGAGGTATACGCATATAGCTTCCATTTGAAATACGGTTTTACGCACTTTGAAAATTGAAATTTTTTCTCAAAAATCCAAGGGGGGGGGGGGGGGGTTCCTTCAAAATTTGTCGAATTTTGCAATTTTTAGAATCGTCTAAAGCATCATTTCCTACGAAATTTGACCTGCTAATTACGATAGTTAAAGAATTTTTGCCCTATCACAATTAGTTCTGCAGATATATGCATGCGGGTCTTCAATCTTTAAAAGAATCATTCAAGTTTGGGTCAAATTTTATCGGAAAAGTCCAATATTATCTTTTCCAGTAGCGAAAACAATTTTTCTATGAAGTATACGCATATAGCTTCCATTTGAAGTACGATTTTACGCACTTTGAAAATTGAAATTTTTTCTCAAAAATCCAAGGGGGGGGGGTGTTCCTTCAAAATTTGTCAAGGTTAGCAATTTTTAAAATCGTTTAGAGCATCATTTCCTACGTAGTGTGCCCTGGTAATTACGATAGTTAAAGAATTTTCGCCCTATCACAATTAGTTCTGCAGATATATGCATGCGGGTCTTCAATCTTTAAAAGAATCATTCAAGTTTGGGTCAAATTTGATCGGAAAAGTCCAATATTATCTTTTCCAGTAGCGAAAACAATTTTTCTATGAAGTATACGGATATAGCTTCCATTTGAAGTACGATTTTACGCACTTTGAAAATTGAAATTTTTTCTCAAAAATCCAAGGGGGGTGGAGTGTTCCTTCAAAATTTGTAAAATTTTGCAATTTTTGAAATCGTGTAAAGCATCATTTCCTACGTAGTTTGACCTGGTAATTACGATAGTTAAAGAATTTTTGCCCTATCACAATTAGTTCTGCAGATATATGCATGCGGGTCTTCAATCTTTAAAAGAATCATTCAAGTTTGGGTCAAATTTGATCGGAAAAGTCCAATATTATCTTTTCCAGTAGCGAGAACAATTTTTCTATGAAGTATACGCATATAGCTTCCATTTGAAGTACGATTTTACGCACTTTGAAAATTGAAATTTTTTCTCAAAAATCCAAGGCGGGGGTGTTCCTTCAAAATTTGTCAAGTTTAGCAATTTTTAAAATCGTTTAGAGCATCATTTCCTACGTAGTGTGCCCTGGTAATTACGATAGTTAAAGAATTTTTGCCCTATCACAATTAGTTCTGCAGATATATGCATGCGGGTCTTCAATCTTTAAAAGAATCATTCAAGTTTGGGTCAAATTTGATCGGAAAAGTCCAATATTATCTTTTCCAGTAGCGAAAACAATTTTTCTATGAAGTATACGCATATAGCTTCCATTTGAAGTACGATTTTACGCACTTCGAAAATTGAAATTTTTTCTCAAAAATCCAAGGCGGGGCTGTTCCTTCAAAATTTGTCAAGTTTAGCAATTTTTAAAATCGTTTAGAGCATCATTTCCTACGTAGTGTGCCCTGGTAATTACGATAGTTAAAGAATTTTTACCCTATCACAATTAGTTCTGCAGATATATGCATGTGGGTCTTCAATCTTTAAAAGAATCATTCAAGTTTGGTCAAAATTGATCGGAAAAGTCCAATATTATCTTTTCCAGAAGCGAAAACAATTCTTCTATGAAGTATACGCATATAGCTTCCATTTGAAGTACGATTTTACGCACTTTGAAAATTGAAATTTTTTCTTAAAAATCCAAGGGGGGGGGGTGTTCCTTCAAAATTTGTCAAGTTAGCAATTTGTAAAATCGTTTAGAGCATCATTTCCTACGTAATGTGCCCTGGTAATTACGATAGTTAAAGAATTTTTGCCCTATCACAATTAGTTCTGCAGATATATGCATGTGAGTCTTCAATCTTTAAAAGAATCATTCAAGTTTGGGTCAAAATTGATCGGAAAAGTCCAATATTATCTTTTCCAGTAGCGAAAACAATTTTTCTATGAAGTATACGCATATAGCTTCCATTTGAAGTACGATTTTACGCACTTTGAAAATTGAAATTTTTTCTCAAAAATCCAAGGGGGGTGGAGTGTTCCTTCAAAATTTGTAAAATTTTGCAATTTTTAAAATCGTGTAAAGCATCATTTCCTACGTAGTTTGACCTGGTAATTACGATAGTTAAAGAATTTTTGCCCTATCACAATTAGTTCTGCAGATATATGCATGCGGGTCTTCAATCTTTAAAAGAATCATTCAAGTTTGGTCAAAATTGATCGGAAAAGTCCAATATTATCTTTTCCAGAAGCGAAAACAATTCTTCTATGAAGTATACGCATATAGCTTCCATTTGAAGTACGATTTTACGCACTTTGAAAATTGAAATTTTTTCTCAAAAATCCAAGGGGGGGGGGGGTGTTCCTTCAAAATTTGTCAAGTTTAGCAATTTTTAAAATCGTTTAGAGCATCATTTCCTACGTAGTGTGCCCTGGTAATTACGATCGTTAAAGAATTTTTGCCCTATCACAATTAGTTCTGCAGATATATGCATGTGGGTCTTCAATCTTTAAAAGAATCATTCAAGTTTGGGTCAAATTTGATCGGAAAAGTCCAATATTATCTTTTCCAGTAGCGAAAACAATTTTTCTATGAAGTATACGCATATAGCTTCCATTTGAAGTACGATTTTACGCACTTTGAAAATTTAAATTTTTTCTCAAAAATCCAAGGGGGGGGGGTGTTCCTTCAAAATTTGTCAAGTTTAGCAATTTTTAAAATCGATTAGAGCATCATTTCCTACGTAGTGTGCCCTGGTAATTACGATAGTTAAAGAATTTTTGCCCTATCACAATTAGTTATGCAGATATATGCATGTGGGTCTTCAATCTTTAAAAGAATCATTCAAGTTTGGGTCAAATTTGATCGGAAAAGTCCAATATTATCTTTTCCAGTAGCGAAAACAATTTTTCTATGAAGTATACGCATATAGCTTCCATTTGAAGTACGATTTTACGCACTTTGAAAATTGAAATTTTTTCTCAAAAATCCACGGGGGGGGGTGTTCCTTCAAAATTTGTCAAGTTTAGCAATTTGTAAAATCGTTTAGAGCATCATTTCCTACGTAATGTGCCCTGGTAATTACGATAGTTAAAGAATTTTTGCCCTATCACAATTAGTTCTGCAGATAATATATGCATGTGGGTCTTCAATCTTTAAAAGAATCATTCAAGTTTGGTCAAAATTGATCGGAAAAGTCCAATATTATCTTTTCCAGAAGCGAAAACAATTCTTCTATGAAGTATACGCATATAGCTTCCATTTGAAGTACGATTTTACGCACTTTGAAAATTGAAATTTTTTCTCAAAAGTCCAAGGGGGGTGGAGTGTTCCTTTAAAATTTGTAAAATTTTGCAATTTTTAAAATCTTCTAAAGCATCATTTCCTACGTAGTTTGACCTGGTAATTACGATAGTTAAAGAATTTTTGCCCTATCACAATTAGTTCTGCAGATATATGCATGCGGGTCTTCAATCTTTAAAAGAATCATTCAAGTTTGGGTCAAATTTGATCGGAAAAGTCCAATATTATCTTTTCCAGTAGCGAAAACAATTTTTCTATGAAGTATACGCATATAGCTTCCATTTGAAGTACGATTTCACGCACTTTGAAAATTGAAATTTTTTCTCAAAAATCCAAGGGGGGGGGTGTTCCTTCAAAATTTGTCAAGTTTAGCAATTTGTAAAATCGTTTAGAGCATCATTTCCTACGTAATGTGCCCTGGTAATTACGATAGTTAAAGAATTTTTGCCCTATCACAATTAGTTCTGCAGATATATGCATGTGAGTCTTCAATCTTTAAAAGAATCATTCAAGTTTGGGTCAAAATTGATCGGAAAAGTCCAATATTATCTTTTCCAGTAGCGAAAACAATTTTTCTATGAAGTATACGCATATAGCTTCCATTTGAAGTACGATTTTACGCACTTTGAAAATTGAAATTTTTTCTCAAAAATCCAAGGGGGGGGGTGTTCCTTCAAAATTTGTCAAGTTTAGCAATTTGTAAAATCGTTTAGAGCATCATTTCCTACGTAATGTGCCCTGGTAATTACGATAGTTAAAGAATTTTTGCCCTATCACAATTAGTTCTGCAGATATATGCATGCGGGTCTTCAATCTTTAAAAGAATCATTCAAGTTTGGTCAAAATTGATCGGAAAAGTCCAATATTATCTTTTCCAGAACGAAAACAATTCTTCTATGAAGTATACGCATATAGCTTCCATTTGAAGTACGATTTTACGCACTTTGAAAATTGAAATTTTTTCTCAAAAATCCAAGGGGGGTGGAGTGTTCCTTCAAAATTTGTAAAATTTTGCAATTTTTAAAATCGTGTAAAGCATCATTTCCTACGTAGTTTGACCTGGTAATTACGATAGTTAAAGAATTTTTGCCCTATCACAATTAGTTCTGCAGATATATGCATGCGGGTCTTCAATCTTTAAAAGAATCATTCAAGTTTGGGTCAAATTTGATCGGAAAAGTCCAATATTATCTTTTCCAGTAGCGAAAACAATTTTTCTATGAAGTATACGCATATAGCTTCCATTTGAAGTACGATTTTACGCACTTTGAAAATTGAAATTTTTTCTCAAAAATCCAAGGGGGGGGGTGTTCCTTCAAAATTTGTCAAGTTTAGCAATTTGTAAAATCGTTTAGAGCATCATTTCCTACGTAATGTGCCCTGGTAATTACGATAGTTAAAGAATTTTTGCCCTATCACAATTAGTTCTGCAGATATATGCATGCGGGTCTTCAATCTTTAAAAGAATCATTCAAGTTTGGTCAAAATTGATCGGAAAAGTCCAATATTATCTTTTCCAGAACGAAAACAATTCTTCTATGAAGTATACGCATATAGCTTCCATTTGAAGTACGATTTTACGCACTTTGAAAATTGAAATTTTTTCTCAAAAATCCAAGGGGGGGGGTGTTCCTTCAAAATTTGTAAAATTTTGCAATTTTTAAAATCGTCTGAAGCATCATTTCCTACGTAGTTTGACCTGGTAATTACGATAGTTAAAGAATTTTTGCCCTATCACAATTAGTTCTGCAGATATATGCATGCGGGTCTTCAATCTTTAAAAGAATCATTCAAGTTTGGGTCAAATTTGATCGGAAAAGTCCAATATTATCTTTTGCAGTAGCGAAAACAATTTTTCTATGAAGTATACGCATATAGCTTCCATTTGAAGTACGATTTTACGCACTTTGAAAATTGAAATTTTTTCTCAAAAATCCAAGGGGGGGGTGTTCCTTCAAAATTTGTCAAGTTTAGCAATTTGTAAAATCGTTTAGAGCATCATTTCCTACGTAATGTGCCCTGGTAATTACGATAGTTAAAGAATTTTTGCCCTATCACAATTAGTTCTGCAGATATATGCATGCGCGTCTTCAATCTTTAAAAGAATCATTCAAGTTTGGGTCAAATTTGATCGGAAAAGTCCAATATTATCTTTTCCAGTAGTGAAAACAATTTTTCTATGAAGTATACGCATATAGCTTCCATTTGAAGTACGATTTTACGCACTTTGAAAATTGAAATTTTTTCTCAAAAATCCAAGGGGAGTGGAGTGTTCCTTCAAAATTTGTAAAATTTTGCAATTTTTAAAATCGTCTAAAGCATCATTTCCTACGTAGTTTGACCTGGTAATTACGATAGTTAAAGAATTTTTGCCCTATCACAATTAGTTCTGCAGATATATGCATGCGGGTCTTCAATCTTTAAAAGAATCATTCAAGTTTGGGTCAAATTTGATCGGAAAAGTCCAATATTATCTTTTCCAGTAGCGAAAACAATTTTTCTATGAAGTATACGCATATAGCTTCCATTTGAAGTACGATTTTACGCTCTTTGAAAATTGAAATTTTTTCTCAAAAATCCAAGGGGGGGGTGTTCCTTCAAAATTTGTCAAGTTTGGCAATTTGTAAAATCGTTTAAAGCATCATTTCCTACGTAATGTGCCCTGGTAATTAAGATAGTTAAGAATTTTTGCCCTATCACAATTAGTTCTGCAGATATATGCATGTGGGTCTTCAATCTTTAAAAGAATCATTCAAGTTTGGGTCAAATTTGATCGGAAAAGTCCAATATTATCTTTTCCAGTAGCGAAAACAATTTTTCTATGAAGTATACGCATATAGCTTCCATTTGAAGTACGATTTTACGCACTTTGAAAATTGAAATTTTTTCTCAAAAATCCAAGGGCGGGGGGGGGTGTTCCTTCAAAATTTGTCAAGTTTAGCAATTTGTAAAATCGTTTAGAGCATCATTTCCTACGTAATGTGCCCTGGTAATTACGATAGTTAAAGAATTTTTGCCTATCACAATTAGTTCTGCAGATATATGCATGCGGGTCTTCAATCTTTAAAAGAATCATTCAAGTTTGGGTCAAATTTGATCGGAAAAGTCCAATATTATCTTTTCCAGTAGCGAAAACAATTTTTCTATGAAGTATACGCATATAGCTTCCATTTGAAGTACGATTTTACGCACTTTGAAAATTGAAATTTTTTCTCAAAAATCCAAGGGGGGGGGGGGTGTTCCTTCAAAATTTGTCAAGTTTAGCAATTTGTAAAATCGTTTAGAGCATCATTTCCTACGTAATGTGCCCTGGTAATTACGATAGTTAAAGAATTTTTGCCTATCACAATTAGTTCTGCAGATATATGCATGCGGGTCTTCAATCTTTAAAAGAATCATTCAAGTTTGGGTCAAATTTGATCGGAAAAGTCCAATATTATCTTTTCCAGTAGCGAAAACAATTTTTCTATGAAGTATACGCATATAGCTTCCATTTGAAGTACGATTTAACGCACTTTGAAAATTGAAATTTTTTCTCAAAAATCCAATTCCTTCAAAATTTGTCGAATTTTGCAATTTTTAGAATCGTCTAAAGCATCATTTCCTACGAAATTTGACCTGCTAATTACGATAGTTAAAGAATTTTTGCCCTATCACAATTAGTTCTGCAGATATATGCATGCGGGTCTTCAATCTTTAAAAGAATCATTCAAGTTTGGGTCAAATTTGATCGGAAAAGTCCAATATTATCTTTTCCAGTAGCGAAAACAATTTTTCTCTGAAGTATACGCATATAGCTTCCATTTGAAGTACGATTTTACGCACTTTGAAAATTGAAATTTTTTCTCAAAAATCCAAGGGGGGGAGGTGTTCCTTCAAAATTTGTCAAGTTTAGCAATTTGTAAAATCGTTTAGAGCATCATTTCCTACGTAATGTGCCCTGGTAATTACGATAGTTAAAGAATTTTTGCCTATCACAATTAGTTCTGCAGATATATGCATGCGGGTCTTCAATCTTTAAAAGAATCATTCAAGTTTGGGTCAAATTTGATCGGAAAAGTCCAATATTATCTTTTCCAGTAGCGAAAACAATTTTTCTATGAAGTATACGCATATAGCTTCCATTTGAAGTACGATTTAACGCACTTTGAAAATTGAAATTTTTTCTCAAAAATCCAATTCCTTCAAAATTTGTCGAATTTTGCAATTTTTAGAATCGTCTAAAGCATCATTTCCTACGAAATTTGACCTGCTAATTACGATAGTTAAAGAATTTTTGCCCTATCACAATTAGTTCTGCAGATATATGCATGCGGGTCTTCAATCTTTAAAAGAATCATTCAAGTTTGGGTCAAATTTGATCGGAAAAGTCCAATATTATCTTTTCCAGAAGCGAAAACAATTCTTCTATGAAGTATACGCATATAGCTTCCATTTGAAGTACGATTTTACGCACTTTGAAAATTAAAATTTTTTCTCAAAAATCCAAGGGGGGGGGGGTGTTCCTTCAAAATTTGTCGAATTTTGCAATTTTTAAAATCGTCTAAAGCATCATTTCCTACGAAGTTTGACCTGGTAATTACGATAGTTAAAGAATTTTTGCCCTATCACAATTAGTTCTGCAGATATATGCATGCGGGTCTTCAATCTTTAAAAGAATCATTCAAGTTTGGGTCAAATTTGATCGGAAAAGTCCAATATTATCTTTTCCAGTAGCGAAAACAATTTTTCTCTGAAGTATACGCATATAGCTTCCATTTGAAGTACGATTTTACGCACTTTGAAAATTGAAATTTTTTCTCAAAAATCCAAGGGGGGGGGTGTTCCTTCAAAATTTGTCAAGTTTAGCAATTTGTAAAATCGTTTAGAGCATCATTTCCTACGTAATGTGCCCTGGTAATTACGATAGTTAAAGAATTTTTGCCTATCACAATTAGTTCTGCAGATATATGCATGCGGGTCTTCAATCTTTAAAAGAATCATTCAAGTTTGGGTCAAATTTGATCGGAAAAGTCCAATATTATCTTTTCCAGTAGCGAAAACAATTTTTCTATGAAGTATACGCATATAGCTTCCATTTGAAGTACGATTTAACGCACTTTGAAAATTGAAATTTTTTCTCAAAAATCCAATTCCTTCAAAATTTGTCGAATTTTGCAATTTTTAGAATCGTCTAAAGCATCATTTCCTACGAAATTTGACCTGCTAATTACGATAGTTAAAGAATTTTTGCCCTATCACAATTAGTTCTGCAGATATATGCATGCGGGTCTTCAATCTTTAAAAGAATCATTCAAGTTTGGGTCAAATTTGATCGGAAAAGTCCAATATTATCTTTTCCAGAAGCGAAAACAATTCTTCTATGAAGTATACGCATATAGCTTCCATTTGAAGTACGATTTTACGCACTTTGAAAATTAAAATTTTTTCTCAAAAATCCAAGGGGGGGGGGTGTTCCTTCAAAATTTGTCGAATTTTGCAATTTTTAAAATCGTCTAAAGCATCATTTCCTACGAAGTTTGACCTGGTAATTACGATAGTTAAAGAATTTTTGCCCTATCACAATTAGTTCTGCAGATATATGCATGCGGGTCTTCAATCTTTAAAGGATTCATTCAAGTTTGGGTCAAATTTGATCGGAAAAGTCCAATATTATCTTTTCCAGTAGCGAAATCAATTTTTCTATGAGGTATACGCATATAGCTTCCATTTGAAATACGGTTTTACGCACTTTGAAAATTGAAATTTTTTCTCAAAAATCCAAGGGGGGGGGGGGGTGTTCCTTCAAAATTTGTCGAATTTTGCAATTTTTAGAATCGTCTAAAGCATCATTTCCTACGAAATTTGACCTGCTAATTACGATAGTTAAAGAATTTTTGCCCTATCACAATTAGTTCTGCAGATATATGCATGCGGGTCTTCAATCTTTAAAAGAATCATTCAAGTTTGGGTCAAATTTGATCGGAAAAGTCCAATATTATCTTTTCCAGTAGCGAAAACAATTTTTCTATGAAGTATACGCATATAGCTTCCATTTGAAGTACGATTTTACGCATTTTGAAAATTGAAATTTTTTCTCAAAAATCCAAGGGGGGGGTGTTCCTTCAAAATTTGTAGAATTTTGCAATTTTTAGAATCGTCTAAAGCATCATTTCCTACGAAATTTGACCTGGTAATTACGATAGTTAAAGAATTTTTGCCCTATCACAATTAGTTCTGCAGATATATGCATGTGGGTCTTCAATCTTTAAAAGAATCATTCAAGTTTGGGTCAAATTTGATCGGAAAAGTCCAATATTATCTTTTCCAGTAGCGAAAACAATTTTTCTATGAAGTATACGCATATAGCTTCCATTTGAAGTACGATTTTACGCACTTTGAAAATTGAAATTTTTTCTCAAAAATCCAAGGGGGGGGGTGTTCCTTCAAAATTTGTCAAGTTTAGCAATTTGTAAAATCGTTTAGAGCATCATTTCCTACGTAATGTGCCCTGGTAATTACGATAGTTAAAGAATTTTTGCCCTATCACAATTAGTTCTGCAGATATATGCATGCGCGTCTTCAATCTTTAAAAGAATCATTCAAGTTTGGGTCAAATTTGATCGGAAAAGTCCAATATTATCTTTTCCAGTAGTGAAAACAATTTTTCTATGAAGTATACGCATATAGCTTCCATTTGAAGTACGATTTTACGCACTTTGAAAATTGAAATTTTTTCTCAAAAATCCAAGGGGAGTGGAGTGTTCCTTCAAAATTTGTAAAATTTTGCAATTTTTAAAATCGTCTAAAGCATCATTTCCTACGTAGTTTGACCTGGTAATTACGATAGTTAAAGAATTTTTGCCCTATCACAATTAGTTCTGCAGATATATGCATGCGGGTCTTCAATCTTTAAAAGAATCATTCAAGTTTGGGTCAAATTTGATCGGAAAAGTCCAATATTATCTTTTCCAGTAGCGAAAACAATTTTTCTATGAAGTATACGCATATAGCTTCCATTTGAAGTACGATTTTACGCACTTTGAAAATTGAAATTTTTTCTCAAAAATCCAAGGGGGGGGTGTTCCTTCAAAATTTGTCAAGTTTGGCAATTTGTAAAATCGTTTAAAGCATCATTTCCTACGTAATGTGCCCTGGTAATTAAGATAGTTAAGAATTTTTGCCCTATCACAATTAGTTCTGCAGATATATGCATGTGGGTCTTCAATCTTTAAAAGAATCATTCAAGTTTGGGTCAAATTTGATCGGAAAAGTCCAATATTATCTTTTCCAGTAGCGAAAACAATTTTTCTATGAAGTATACGCATATAGCTTCCATTTGAAGTACGATTTTACGCACTTTGAAAATTGAAATTTTTTCTCAAAAATCCAAGGGCGGGGGGGGGTGTTCCTTCAAAATTTGTCAAGTTTAGCAATTTGTAAAATCGTTTAGAGCAAAATTTCCTACGTAATGTGCCCTGGTAATTACGATAGTTAAAGAATTTTTGCCTATCACAATTAGTTCTGCAGATATATGCATGCGGGTCTTCAATCTTTAAAAGAATCATTCAAGTTTGGGTCAAATTTGATCGGAAAAGTCCAATATTATCTTTTCCAGTAGCGAAAACAATTTTTCTATGAAGTATACGCATATAGCTTCCATTTGAAGTACGATTTTACGCACTTTGAAAATTGAAATTTTTTCTCAAAAATCCAAGGGGGGGGTGTTCCTTCAAAATTTGTCAAGTTTGGCAATTTGTAAAATCGTTTAGAGCATCATTTCCTACGTAATGTGCCCTGGTAATTACGATAGTTAAAGAATTTTTGCCTATCACAATTAGTTCTGCAGATATATGCATGCGGGTCTTCAATCTTTAAAAGAATCATTCAAGTTTGGGTCAAATTTGATCGGAAAAGTCCAATATTATCTTTTCCAGTAGCGAAAACAATTTTTCTATGAAGTATACGCATATAGCTTCCATTTGAAGTACGATTTTACGCACTTTGAAAATTGAAATTTTTTCTCAAAAATCCAAGGGGGGGGGGGTGTTCCTTCAAAATTTGTCAAGTTTAGCAATTTGTAAAATCGTTTAGAGCATCATTTCCTACGTAATGTGCCCTGGTAATTACGATAGTTAAAGAATTTTTGCCTATCACAATTAGTTCTGCAGATATATGCATGCGGGTCTTCAATCTTTAAAAGAATCATTCAAGTTTGGGTCAAATTTGATCGGAAAAATCCAATATTATCTTTTCCAGTAGCGAAAACAATTTTTCTATGAAGTATACGCATATAGCTTCCATTTGAAGTACGATTTAACGCACTTTGAAAATTGAAATTTTTTCTCAAAAATCCAATTCCTTCAAAATTTGTCGAATTTTGCAATTTTTAGAATCGTCTAAAGCATCATTTCCTACGAAATTTGACCTGCTAATTACGATAGTTAAAGAATTTTTGCCCTATCACAATTAGTTCTGCAGATATATGCATGCGGGTCTTCAATCTTTAAAAGAATCATTCAAGTTTGGGTCAAATTTGATCGGAAAAGTCCAATATTATCTTTTCCAGAAGCGAAAACAATTCTTCTATGAAGTATACGCATATAGCTTCCATTTGAAGTACGATTTTACGCACTTTGAAAATTACAATTTTTTCTCAAAAATCCAAGGGGGGGGGGGGTGTTCCTTCAAAATTTGTCGAATTTTGCAATTTTTAAAATCGTCTAAAGCATCATTTCCTACGAAGTTTGACCTGGTAATTACGATAGTTAAAGAATTTTTGCCCTATCACAATTAGTTCTGCAGATATATGCATGCGGGTCTTCAATCTTTAAAGGATTCATTCAAGTTTGGGTCAAATTTGATCGGAAAAGTCCAATATTATCTTTTCCAGTAGCGAAATCAATTTTTCTATGAGGTATACGCATATAGCTTCCATTTGAAATACGGTTTTACGCACTTTGAAAATTGAAATTTTTTCTCAAAAATCCAAGGGGGGGGGGGTGTTCCTTCAAAATTTGTCGAATTTTGCAATTTTTAGAATCGTCTAAAGCATCATTTCCTACGAAATTTGACCTGCTAATTACGATAGTTAAAGAATTTTTGCCCTATCACAATTAGTTCTGCAGATATATGCATGCGGGTCTTCAATCTTTAAAAGAATCATTCAAGTTTGGGTCAAATTTGATCGGAAAAGTCCAATATTATCTTTTCCAGTAGCGAAAACAATTTTTCTATGAAGTATACGCATATAGCTTCCATTTGAAGTACGATTTTACGCATTTTGAAAATTGAAATTTTTTCTCAAAAATCCAAGGGGGGGGTGTTCCTTCAAAATTTGTAGAATTTTGCAATTTTTAGAATCGTCTAAAGCATCATTTCCTACGAAATTTGACCTGGTAATTACGATAGTTAAAGAATTTTTGCCCTATCACAATTAGTTCTGCAGATATATGCATGTGGGTCTTCAATCTTTAAAAGAATCATTCAAGTTTGGGTCAAATTTGATCGGAAAAGTCCAATATTATCTTTTCCAGTAGCGAAAACAATTTTTCTATGAAGTATACGCATATAGCTTCCATTTGAAGTACGATTTTACGCACTTTGAAAATTGAAATTTTTTCTCAAAAATCCAAGGGGGGGGGGTGTTCCTTCAAAATTTGTCAAGTTTAGCAATTTGTAAAATCGTTTAGAGCATCATTTCCTACGTAATGTGCCCTGGTAATTACGATAGTTAAAGAATTTTTGCCCTATCACAATTAGTTCTGCAGATATATGCATGCGCGTCTTCAATCTTTAAAAGAATCATTTAAGTTTGGGTCAAATTTGATCGGAAAAGTCCAATATTATCTTTTCCAGTAGTGAAAACAATTTTTCTATGAAGTATACGCATATAGCTTCCATTTGAAGTACGATTTTACGCACTTTGAAAATTGAAATTTTTTCTCAAAAATCCAAGGGGAGTGGAGTGTTCCTTCAAAATTTGTAAAATTTTGCAATTTTTAAAATCGTCTAAAGCATCATTTCCTACGTAGTTTGACCTGGTAATTACGATAGTTAAAGAATTTTTGCCCTATCACAATTAGTTCTGCAGATATATGCATGCGGGTCTTCAATCTTTAAAAGAATCATTCAAGTTTGGGTCAAATTTGATCGGAAAAGTCCAATATTATCTTTTCCAGTAGCGAAAACAATTTTTCTATGAAGTATACGCATATAGCTTCCATTTGAAGTACGATTTTACGCACTTTGAAAATTGAAATTTTTTCTCAAAAATCCAAGGGGGGGGTGTTCCTTCAAAATTTGTCAAGTTTGGCAATTTGTAAAATCGTTTAAAGCATCATTTCCTACGTAATGTGCCCTGGTAATTAAGATAGTTAAGAATTTTTGCCCTATCACATTTAGTTCTGCAGATATATGCATGTGGGTCTTCAATCTTTAAAAGAATCATTCAAGTTTGGGTCAAATTTGATCGGAAAAGTCCAATATTATCTTTTCCAGTAGCGAAAACAATTTTTCTATGAAGTATACGCATATAGCTTCCATTTGAAGTACGATTTTACGCACTTTGAAAATTGAAATTTTTTCTCAAAAATCCAAGGGCGGGGGGGGGTGTTCCTTCAAAATTTGTCAAGTTTAGCAATTTGTAAAATCGTTTAGAGCATCATTTCCTACGTAATGTGCCCTGGTAATTACGATAGTTAAAGAATTTTTGCCTATCACAATTAGTTCTGCAGATATATGCATGCGGGTCTTCAATCTTTAAAAGAATCATTCAAGTTTGGGTCAAATTTGATCGGAAAAGTCCAATATTATCTTTTCCAGTAGCGAAAACAATTTTTCTATGAAGTATACGCATATAGCTTCCATTTGAAGTACGATTTTACGCACTTTGAAAATTGAAATTTTTTCTCAAAAATCCAAGGGGGGGGTGTTCCTTCAAAATTTGTCAAGTTTGGCAATTTGTAAAATCGTTTAGAGCATCATTTCCTACGTAATGTGCCCTGGTAATTAAGATAGTTAAAGAATTTTTGCCCTATCACAATTAGTTCTGCAGATATATGCATGTGGGTCTTCAATCTTTAAAAGAATCATTCAAGTTTGGGTCAAATTTGATCGGAAAAGTCCAATATTATCTTTTCCAGTAGCGAAAACAATTTTTCTATGAAGTATACGCATATAGCTTCCATTTGAAGTACGATTTTACGCACTTTGAAAATTGAAATTTTTTCTCAAAAATCCAAGGGGGGGGGGTGTTCCTTCAAAATTTGTCAAGTTTAGCAATTTGTAAAATCGTTTAGAGCATCATTTCCTACGTAATGTGCCCTGGTAATTACGATAGTTAAAGAATTTTTGCCTATCACAATTAGTTCTGCAGATATATGCATGCGGGTCTTCAATCTTTAAAAGAATCATTCAAGTTTGGGTCAAATTTGATCGGAAAAGTCCAATATTATCTTTTCCAGTAGCGAAAACAATTTTTCTATGAAGTATACGCATATAGCTTCCATTTGAAGTACGATTTAACGCACTTTGAAAATTGAAATTTTTTCTCAAAAATCCAATTCCTTCAAAATTTGTCGAATTTTGCAATTTTTAGAATCGTCTAAAGCATCATTTCCTACGAAATTTGACCTGCTAATTACGATAGTTAAAGAATTTTTGCCCTATCACAATTAGTTCTGCAGATATATGCATGCGGGTCTTCAATCTTTAAAAGAATCATTCAAGTTTGGGTCAAATTTGATCGGAAAAGTCCAATATTATCTTTTCCAGTAGCGAAAACAATTTTTCTCTGAAGTATACGCATATAGCTTCCATTTGAAGTACGATTTTACGCACTTTGAAAATTGAAATTTTTTCTCAAAAATCCAAGGGGGGGGGGGGGGTGTTCCTTCAAAATTTGTCAAGTTTAGCAATTTGTAAAATCGTTTAGAGCATCATTTCCTACGTAATGTGCCCTGGTAATTACGATAGTTAAAGAATTTTTGCCTATCACAATTAGTTCTGCAGATATATGCATGCGGGTCTTCAATCTTTAAAAGAATCATTCAAGTTTGGGTCAAATTTGATCGGAAAAGTCCAATATTATCTTTTCCAGTAGCGAAAACAATTTTTCTATGAAGTATACGCATATAGCTTCCATTTGAAGTACGATTTAACGCACTTTGAAAATTGAAATTTTTTCTCAAAAATCCAATTCCTTCAAAATTTGTCGAATTTTGCAATTTTTAGAATCGTCTAAAGCATCATTTCCTACGAAATTTGACCTGCTAATTACGATAGTTAAAGAATTTTTGCCCTATCACAATTAGTTCTGCAGATATATGCATGCGGGTCTTCAATCTTTAAAAGAATCATTCAAGTTTGGGTCAAATTTGATCGGAAAAGTCCAATATTATCTTTTCCAGAAGCGAAAACAATTCTTCTATGAAGTATACGCATATAGCTTCCATTTGAAGTACGATTTTACGCACTTTGAAAATTGACATTTTTTCTCAAAAATCCAAGGGGGGGGGGGGTGTTCCTTCAAAATTTGTCGAATTTTGCAATTTTTAAAATCGTCTAAAGCATCATTTCCTACGAAGTTTGACCTGGTAATTACGATAGTTAAAGAATTTTTGCCCTATCACAATTAGTTCTGCAGATATATGCATGCGGGTCTTCAATCTTTAAAGGATTCATTCAAGTTTGGGTCAAATTTGATCGGAAAAGTCCAATATTATCTTTTCCAGTAGCGAAATCAATTTTTCTATGAGGTATACGCATATAGCTTCCATTTGAAATACGGTTTTACGCACTTTGAAAATTGAAATTTTTTCTCAAAAATCCAAGGGGGGGGGGGGTGTTCCTTCAAAATTTGTCGAATTTTGCAATTTTTAGAATCGTCTAAAGCATCATTTCCTACGAAATTTGACCTGCTAATTACGATAGTTAAAGAATTTTTGCCCTATCACAATTAGTTCTGCAGATATATGCATGCGGGTCTTCAATCTTTAAAAGAATCATTCAAGTTTGGGTCAAATCAATTTTTCTATGAGGTATACGCATATAGCTTCCATTTGAAATACGGTTTTACGCACTTTGAAAATTGAAATTTTTTCTCAAAAATCCAAGGGGGGGGGGGGTGTTCCTTCAAAATTTGTCGAATTTTGCAATTTTTAGAATCTTCTAAAGCATCATTTCCTACGAAATTTGACCTGCTAATTACGATAGTTAAAGAATTTTTGCCCTATCACAATTAGTTCTGCAGATATATGCATGCGGGTCTTCAATCTTTAAAAGAATCATTCAAGTTTGGGTCAAATTTGATCGGAAAAGTCCAATATTATCTTTTCCAGTAGCGAAAACAATTTTTCTATGAAGTATACGCATATAGCTTCCATTTGAAGTACGATTTTACGCATTTTGAAAATTGAAATTTTTTCTCAAAAATCCAAGGGGGGGGTGTTCCTTCAAAATTTGTAGAATTTTGCAATTTTTAGAATCGTCTAAAGCATCATTTCCTACGAAATTTGACCTGGTAATTACGATAGTTAAAGAATTTTTGCCCTATCACAATTAGTTCTGCAGATATATGCATGTGGGTCTTCAATCTTTAAAAGAATCATTCAAGTTTGGGTCAAATTTGATCGGAAAAGTCCAATATTATCTTTTCCAGTAGCGAAAACAATTTTTCTATGAAGTATACGCATATAGCTTCCATTTGAAGTACGATTTTACGCACTTTGAAAATTGAAATTTTTTCTCAAAAATCCAAGGGGAGTGGAGTGTTCCTTCAAAATTTGTAAAATTTTGCAATTTTTAAAATCGTCTAAAGCATCATTTCCTACGTAGTTTGACCTGGTAATTACGATAGTTAAAGAATTTTTGCCCTATCACAATTAGTTCTGCAGATATATGCATGCGGGTCTTCAATCTTTAAAAGAATCATTCAAGTTTGGGTCAAATTTGATCGGAAAAGTCCAATATTATCTTTTTCAGTAGCGAAAACAATTTTTCTATGAAGTATACGCATATAGCTTCCATTTGAAGTACGATTTTACGCACTTTGAAAATTGAAATTTTTTCTCAAAAATCCAAGGGGGGGGTGTTCCTTCAAAATTTGTCAAGTTTGGCAATTTGTAAAATCGTTTAAAGCATCATTTCCTACGTAATGTGCCCTGGTAATTAAGATAGTTAAGAATTTTTGCCCTATCACAATTAGTTCTGCAGATATATGCATGTGGGTCTTCAATCTTTAAAAGAATCATTCAAGTTTGGGTCAAATTTGATCGGAAAAGTCCAATATTATCTTTTCCAGTAGCGAAAACAATTTTTCTATGAAGTATACGCATATAGCTTCCATTTGAAGTACGATTTTACGCACTTTGAAAATTGAAATTTTTTCTCAAAAATCCAAGGGCGGGGGGGGGGTGTTCCTTCAAAATTTGTCAAGTTTAGCAATTTGTAAAATCGTTTAGAGCATCATTTCCTACGTAATGTGCCCTGGTAATTACGATAGTTAAAGAATTTTTGCCTATCACAATTAGTTCTGCAGATATATGCATGCGGGTCTTCAATCTTTAAAAGAATCATTCAAGTTTGGGTCAAATTTGATCGGAAAAGTCCAATATTATCTTTTCCAGTAGCGAAAACAATTTTTCTATGAAGTATACGCATATAGCTTCCATTTGAAGTACGATTTTACGCACTTTGAAAATTGAAATTTTTTCTCAAAAATCCAAGGGGGGGGTGTTCCTTCAAAATTTGTCAAGTTTGGCAATTTGTAAAATCGTTTAGAGCATCATTTCCTACGTAATGTGCCCTGGTAATTAAGATAGTTAAAGAATTTTTGCCCTATCACAATTAGTTCTGCAGATATATGCATGTGGGTCTTCAATCTTTAAAAGAATCATTCAAGTTTGGGTCAAATTTGATCGGAAAAGTCCAATATTATCTTTTCCAGTAGCGAAAACAATTTTTCTATGAAGTATACGCATATAGCTTCCATTTGAAGTACGATTTTACGCACTTTGAAAATTGAAATTTTTTCTCAAAAATCCAAGGGGGGGGGGGGGTGTTCCTTCAAAATTTGTCAAGGTTAGCAATTTTTAAAATCGTTTAGAGCATCATTTCCTACTTAATGTGCCCTGGTAATTACGATAGTTAAAGAATTTTTGCCCTATCACAATTAGTTCTGCAGATATATGCATGTGGGTCTTCAATCTTTAAAAGAATCATTCAAGTTTGGGTCAAATTTGATCGGAAAAGTCCAATATTATCTTTTCCAGAAGCGAAAACAATTCTTCTATGAAGTATACGCATATAGCTTCCATTTGAAGTACGATTTTACGCACTTTGAAAATTAAAATTTTTTCTCAAAAATCCAAGGGGGGGGGGGTGTTCCTTCAAAATTTGTCGAATTTTGCAATTTTTAAAATCGTCTAAAGCATCATTTCCTACGAAGTTTGACCTGGTAATTACGATAGTTAAAGAATTTTTGCCCTATCACAATTAGTTCTGCAGATATATGCATGCGGGTCTTCAATCTTTAAAGGATTCATTCAAGTTTGGGTCAAATTTGATCGGAAAAGTCCAATATTATCTTTTCCAGTAGCGAAATCAATTTTTCTATGAGGTATACGCATATAGCTTCCATTTGAAATACGGTTTTACGCACTTTGAAAATTGAAATTTTTTTTCAAAAATCCAAGGGGGGGGGTGTTCCTTCAAAATTTGTCGAATTTTGCAATTTTTAGAATCGTCTAAAGCATCATTTCCTACGAAATTTGACCTGCTAATTACGATAGTTAAAGAATTTTTGCCCTATCACAATTAGTTCTGCAGATATATGCATGCGGGTCTTCAATCTTTAAAGGATTCATTCAAGTTTGGGTCAAATTTGATCGGAAAAGTCCAATATTATCTTTTCCAGTAGCGAAAACAATTTTTCTATGAAGTATACGGATATAGCTTCCATTTGAAGTACGATTTTACGCACTTTGAAAATTGAAATTTTTTCTCAAAAATCCAAGGGGGGGGGGGTGTTCCTTCAAAATTTGTCAAGTTTAGCAATTTTTAAAATCGTTTAGAGCATCATTACCTACGTAGTGTGCCCTGGTAATTACGATAGTTAAAGAATTTTCGCCCTATCACAATTAGTTCTGCAGATATATGCATGCGGGTCTTCAATCTTTAAAAGAATCATTCAAGTTTGGGTCAAATTTGATCGGAAAAGTCCAATATTATCTTTTCCAGTAGCGAAAACAATTTTTCTATGAAGTATACGCATATAGCTTCCATTTGAAGTACGATTTTACGCACTTTGAAAATTGAAATTTTTTCTCAAAAATCCAAGGGGGGGGGGTTCCTTCAAAATTTGTCAAGTTTAGCAATTTTTAAAATCGTTTAGAGCATCATTTCCTACGTAGTGTGCCCTGGTAATTACGATAGTTAAAGAATTTTTGCCCTATCACAATTAGTTCTGCAGATATATGCATGTGGGTCTTCAATCTTTAAAAGAATCATTCAAGTTTGGGTCAAATTTGATCGGAAAAGTCCAATATTATCTTTTCCAGTAGCGAAAACAATTTTTCTATGAAGTATACGCATATAGCTTCCATTTGAAGTACGATTTTACGCACTTTGAAAATTGAAATTTTTTCTCAAAAATCCAAGGGGGGGGGGTGTTCCTTCAAAATTTGTCAAGTTTAGCAATTTTTAAAATCGTTTAGAGCATCATTTCCTACGTAGTGTGCCCTGGTAATTACGATAGTTAAAGAATTTTTGCCCTATCACAATTAGTTCTGCAGATATATGCATGCGCGTCTTCAATCTTTAAAAGAATCATTCAAGTTTGGGTCAAATTTGATCGGAAAAGTCCAATATTATCTTTTCCAGTAGCGAAAACAATTTTTCTATGAAGTATACGCATATAGCTTCCATTTGAAGTACGATTTTACGCATTTTGAAAATTGAAATTTTTTCTCAAAAATCCAAGGGGGGGGTGTTCCTTCAAAATTTGTAGAATTTTGCAATTTTTAGAATCGTCTAAAGCATCATTTCCTACGAAATTTGACCTGGTAATTACGATAGTTAAAGAATTTTTGCCCTATCACAATTAGTTCTGCAGATATATGCATGTGGGTCTTCAATCTTTAAAAGAATCATTCAAGTTTGGGTCAAATTTGATCGGAAAAGTCCAATATTATCTTTTCCAGTAGCGAAAACAATTTTTCTATGAAGTATACGCATATAGCTTCCATTTGAAGTACGATTTTACGCACTTTGAAAATTGAAATTTTTTCTCAAAAATCCAAGGGGGGGGGTGTTCCTTCAAAATTTGTCAAGTTTAGCAATTTGTAAAATCGTTTAGAGCATCATTTCCTACGTAATGTGCCCTGGTAATTACGATAGTTAAAGAATTTTTGCCCTATCACAATTAGTTCTGCAGATATATGCATGCGCGTCTTCAATCTTTAAAAGAATCATTCAAGTTTGGGTCAAATTTGATCGGAAAAGTCCAATATTATCTTTTCCAGTAGTGAAAACAATTTTTCTATGAAGTATACGCATATAGCTTCCATTTGAAGTACGATTTTACGCACTTTGAAAATTGAAATTTTTTCTCAAAAATCCAAGGGGAGTGGAGTGTTCCTTCAAAATTTGTAAAATTTTGCAATTTTTAAAATCGTCTAAAGCATCATTTCCTACGTAGTTTGACCTGGTAATTACGATAGTTAAAGAATTTTTGCCCTATCACAATTAGTTCTGCAGATATATGCATGCGGGTCTTCAATCTTTAAAAGAATCATTCAAGTTTGGGTCAAATTTGATCGGAAAAGTCCAATATTATCTTTTCCAGTAGCGAAAACAATTTTTCTATGAAGTATACGCATATAGCTTCCATTTGAAGTACGATTTTACGCACTTTGAAAATTGAAATTTTTTCTCAAAAATCCAAGGGGGGGGGTGTTCCTTCAAAATTTGTCAAGTTTGGCAATTTGTAAAATCGTTTAAAGCATCATTTCCTACGTAATGTGCCCTGGTAATTAAGATAGTTAAGAATTTTTGCCCTATCACAATTAGTTCTGCAGATATATGCATGTGGGTCTTCAATCTTTAAAAGAATCATTCAAGTTTGGGTCAAATTTGATCGGAAAAGTCCAATATTATCTTTTCCAGTAGCGAAAACAATTTTTCTATGAAGTATACGCATATAGCTTCCATTTGAAGTACGATTTTACGCACTTTGAAAATTGAAATTTTTTCTCAAAAATCCAAGGGCGGGGGGGGGTGTTCCTTCAAAATTTGTCAAGTTTAGCAATTTGTAAAATCGTTTAGAGCATCATTTCCTACGTAATGTGCCCTGGTAATTACGATAGTTAAAGAATTTTTGCCTATCACAATTAGTTCTGCAGATATATGCATGCGGGTCTTCAATCTTTAAAAGAATCATTCAAGTTTGGGTCAAATTTGATCGGAAAAGTCCAATATTATCTTTTCCAGTAGCGAAAACAATTTTTCTATGAAGTATACGCATATAGCTTCCATTTGAAGTACGATTTTACGCACTTTGAAAATTGAAATTTTTTCTCAAAAATCCAAGGGGGGGGTGTTCCTTCAAAATTTGTCAAGTTTGGCAATTTGTAAAATCGTTTAGAGCATCATTTCCTACGTAATGTGCCCTGGTAATTAAGATAGTTAAAGAATTTTTGCCCTATCACAATTAGTTCTGCAGATATATGCATGTGGGTCTTCAATCTTTAAAAGAATCATTCAAGTTTGGGTCAAATTTGATCGGAAAAGTCCAATATTATCTTTTCCAGTAGCGAAAACAATTTTTCTATGAAGTATACGCATATAGCTTCCATTTGAAGTACGATTTTACGCACTTTGAAAATTGAAATTTTTTCTCAAAAATCCAAGGGGGGGGGGTGTTCCTTCAAAATTTGTCAAGGTTAGCAATTTTTAAAATCGTTTAGAGCATCATTTCCTACTTAATGTGCCCTGGTAATTACGATAGTTAAAGAATTTTTGCCCTATCACAATTAGTTCTGCAGATATATGCATGTGGGTCTTCAATCTTTAAAAGAATCATTCAAGTTTGGGTCAAATTTGATCGGAAAAGTCCAATATTATCTTTTCCAGAAGCGAAAACAATTCTTCTATGAAGTATACGCATATAGCTTCCATTTGAAGTACGATTTTACGCACTTTGAAAATTAAAATTTTTTCTCAAAAATCCAAGGGGGGGGGGGTGTTCCTTCAAAATTTGTCGAATTTTGCAATTTTTAAAATCGTCTAAAGCATCATTTCCTACGAAGTTTGACCTGGTAATTACGATAGTTAAAGAATTTTTGCCCTATCACAATTAGTTCTGCAGATATATGCATGCGGGTCTTCAATCTTTAAAGGATTCATTCAAGTTTGGGTCAAATTTGATCGGAAAAGTCCAATATTATCTTTTCCAGTAGCGAAATCAATTTTTCTATGAGGTATACGCATATAGCTTCCATTTGAAATACGGTTTTACGCACTTTGAAAATTGAAATTTTTTTTCAAAAATCCAAGGGGGGGGGGTGCTCCTTCAAAATTTGTCGAATTTTGCAATTTTTAGAATCGTCTAAAGCATCATTTCCTACGAAATTTGACCTGCTAATTACGATAGTTAAAGAATTTTTGCCCTATCACAATTAGTTCTGCAGATATATGCATGCGGGTCTTCAATCTTTAAAGGATTCATTCAAGTTTGGGTCAAATTTGATCGGAAAAGTCCAATATTATCTTTTCCAGTAGCGAAAACAATTTTTCTATGAAGTATACGGATATAGCTTCCATTTGAAGTACGATTTTACGCACTTTGAAAATTGAAATTTTTTCTCAAAAATCCAAGGGGGGGGGGGTGTTCCTTCAAAATTTGTCAAGTTTAGCAATTTTTAAAATCGTTTAGAGCATCATTTCCTACGTAGTGTGCCCTGGTAATTACGATAGTTAAAGAATTTTCGCCCTATCACAATTAGTTCTGCAGATATATGCATGCGGGTCTTCAATCTTTAAAAGAATCATTCAAGTTTGGGTCAAATTTGATCGGAAAAGTCCAATATTATCTTTTCCAGTAGCGAAAACAATTTTTCTATGAAGTATACGCATATAGCTTCCATTTGAAGTACGATTTTACGCACTTTGAAAATTGAAATTTTTTCTCAAAAATCCAAGGGGGGGGGGTTCCTTCAAAATTTGTCAAGTTTAGCAATTTTTAAAATCGTTTAGAGCATCATTTCCTACGTAGTGTGCCCTGGTAATTACGATAGTTAAAGAATTTTTGCCCTATCACAATTAGTTCTGCAGATATATGCATGTGGGTCTTCAATCTTTAAAAGAATCATTCAAGTTTGGGTCAAATTTGATCGGAAAAGTCCAATATTATCTTTTCCAGTAGCGAAAACAATTTTTCTATGAAGTATACGCATATAGCTTCCATTTGAAGTACGATTTTACGCACTTTGAAAATTGA
Source organism: Cetonia aurata (assembly GCA_949128085.1). Taxonomy (NCBI): domain Eukaryota; kingdom Metazoa; phylum Arthropoda; class Insecta; order Coleoptera; family Scarabaeidae; genus Cetonia; species Cetonia aurata. The sequence continues at coordinate 21,543,438 of OX421889.1, read as the reverse complement.
AATTTTTTCTCAAAAATCCAAGGGGGGGGGTGTTCCTTCAAAATTTGTCAAGTTTAGCAATTTTTAAAATCGTTTAGAGCATCATTTCCTACGTAGTGTGCCCTGGTAATTACGATAGTTAAAGAATTTTTGCCCTATCACAATTAGTTCTGCAGATATATGCATGCGGGTCTTCAATCTTTAAAGGATTCATTCAAGTTTGGGTCAAATTTGATCGGAAAAGTCCAATATTATCTTTTCCAGTAGCGAAATCAATTTTTCTATGAGGTATACGCATATAGCTTCCATTTGAAATACGGTTTTACGCACTTTGAAAATTGAAATTTTTTTTCAAAAATCCAAGGGGGGGGGTGTTCCTTCAAAATTTGTCAAGTTTAGCAATTTTTAAAATCGTTTAGAGCATCATTTCCTACGTAGTGTGCCCTGGTAATTACGATAGTTAAAGAATTTTTGCCCTATCACAATTAGTTCTGCAGATATATGCATGTGGGTCTTCAATCTTTAAAAGAATCATTCAAGTTTGGGTCAAATTTGATCGGAAAAGTCCAATATTATCTTTTCCAGTAGCGAAAACAATTTTTCTATGAAGTATACGCATATAGCTTCCATTTGAAGTACGATTTTACGCACTTTGAAAATTGAAATTTTTTCTCAAAAATCCAAGGGGGGGGGGGTGTTCCTTCAAACTTTGTCAAGGTTAGCAATTTTTAAAATCGTTTATAGCATCATTTCCTACGTAGTGTGCCCTGGTAATTACGATAGTTAAAGAATTTTTGCCCTATCACAATTAGTTCTGCAGATATATGCATGTGGGTCTTCAATCTTTAAAAGAATCATTCAAGTTTGGGTCAAATTTGATCGGAAAAGTCCAATATTATCTTTTCCAGTAGCGAAAACAATTTTTCTATGAAGTATACGCATATAGCTTCCATTTGAAGTACGATTTTACGCACTTTGAAAATTGAAATTTTTTCTCAAAAATCCAAGGGGGGGGGGTGTTCCTTCAAAATTTGTCAAGGTTAGCAATTTTTAAAATCGTTTAGAGCATCATTTCCTACTTAATGTGCCCTGGTAATTACGATAGTTAAAGAATTTTCGCCCTATCACAATTAGTTCTGCAGATATATGCATGCGGGTCTTCAATCTTTAAAAGAATCATTCAAGTTTGGGTCAAATTTGATCGGAAAAGTCCAATATTATCTTTTCCAGTAGCGAAAACAATTTTTCTATGAAGTATACGCATATAGCTTCCATTTGAAGTACGATTTTACGCACTTTGAAAATTGAAATTTTTTCTCAAAAATCCAAGGGGGGGGGGGGTTCCTTCAAAATTTGTCAAGTTTAGCAATTTTTAAAATCGTTTAGAGCATCATTTCCTACGTAGTGTGCCCTGGTAATTACGATAGTTAAAGAATTTTTGCCCTATCACAATTAGTTCTGCAGATATATGCATGTGGGTCTTCAATCTTTAAAAGAATCATTCAAGTTTGGGTCAAATTTGATCGGAAAAGTCCAATATTATCTTTTCCAGTAGCGAAAACAATTTTTCTATGAAGTATACGCATATAGCTTCCATTTGAAGTACGATTTTACGCACTTTGAAAATTGAAATTTTTTCTCAAAAATCCAAGGGGGGGGGTGTTCCTTCAAAATTTGTCAAGTTTAGCAATTTTTAAAATCGTTTAGAGCATCATTTCCTACGTAGTGTGCCCTGGTAATTACGATAGTTAAAGAATTTTTGCCCTATCACAATTAGTTCTGCAGATATATGCATGTGGGTCTTCAATCTTTAAAAGAATCATTCAAGTTTGGGTCAAATTTGATCGGAAAAGTCCAATATTATCTTTTCCAGTAGCGAAAACAATTTTTCTATGAAGTATACGCATATAGCTTCCATTTGAAGTACGATTTTACGCACTTTGAAAATTGAAATTTTTTCTCAAAAATCCAAGGGGGGGGGGGTTCCTTCAAAATTTGTCAAGTTTAGCAATTTTTAAAATCGTTTAGAGCATCATTTCCTACGTAGTGTGCCCTGGTAATTACGATAGTTAAAGAATTTTTGCCCTATCACAATTAGTTCTGCAGATATATGCATGTGGGTCTTCAATCTTTAAAAGAATCATTCAAGTTTGGGTCAAATTTGATCGGAAAAGTCCAATATTATCTTTTCCAGTAGCGAAAACAATTTTTCTATGAAGTATACGCATATAGCTTCCATTTGAAGTACGATTTTACGCACTTTGAAAATTGAAATTTTTTCTCAAAAATCCAAGGGGGGGGGTGTTCCTTCAAAATTTGTCAAGTTTAGCAATTTTTAAAATCGTTTAGAGCATCATTTCCTACGTAGTGTGCCCTGGTAATTACGATAGTTAAAGAATTTTTGCCCTATCACAATTAGTTCTGCAGATATATGCATGTGGGTCTTCAATCTTTAAAAGAATCATTCAAGTTTGGGTCAAATTTGATCGGAAAAGTCCAATATTATCTTTTCCAGTAGCGAAAACAATTTTTCTATGAAGTATACGCATATAGCTTCCATTTGAAGTACGATTTTACGCACTTTGAAAATTGAAATTTTTTCTCAAAAATCCAAGGGGGGGGGGGGTGTTCCTTCAAAATTTGTCAAGGTTAGCAATTTTTAAAATCGTTTAGAGCATCATTTCCTACTTAATGTGCCCTGGTAATTACGATAGTTAAAGAATTTTTGCCCTATCACAATTAGTTCTGCAGATATATGCATGTGGGTCTTCAATCTTTAAAAGAATCATTCAAGTTTGGGTCAAATTTGATCGGAAAAGTCCAATATTATCTTTTCCAGTAGCGAAAACAATTTTTCTATGAAGTATACGCATATAGCTTCCATTTGAAGTACGATTTTACGCACTTTGAAAATTGAAATTTTTTCTCAAAAATCCAAGGGGGGGGGGGTGTTCCTTCAAAATTTGTCAAGGTTAGCAATTTTTAAAATCGTTTAGAGCATCATTTCCTACTTAATGTGCCCTGGTAATTACGATAGTTAAAGAATTTTTGCCCTATCACAATTAGTTCTGCAGATATATGCATGTGGGTCTTCAATCTTTAAAAGAATCATTCAAGTTTGGGTCAAATTTGATCGGAAAAGTCCAATATTATCTTTTCCAGAAGCGAAAACAATTCTTCTATGAAGTATACGCATATAGCTTCCATTTGAAGTACGATTTTACGCACTTTGAAAATTAAAATTTTTTCTCAAAAATCCAAGGGGGGGGGGTGTTCCTTCAAAATTTGTCGAATTTTGCAATTTTTAAAATCGTCTAAAGCATCATTTCCTACGAAGTTTGACCTGGTAATTACGATAGTTAAAGAATTTTTGCCCTATCACAATTAGTTCTGCAGATATATGCATGCGGGTCTTCAATCTTTAAAGGATTCATTCAAGTTTGGGTCAAATTTGATCGGAAAAGTCCAATATTATCTTTTCCAGTAGCGAAATCAATTTTTCTATGAGGTATACGCATATAGCTTCCATTTGAAATACGGTTTTACGCACTTTGAAAATTGAAATTTTTTTTCAAAAATCCAAGGGGGGGGGGTGTTCCTTCAAAATTTGTCGAATTTTGCAATTTTTAGAATCGTCTAAAGCATCATTTCCTACGAAATTTGACCTGCTAATTACGATAGTTAAAGAATTTTTGCCCTATCACAATTAGTTCTGCAGATATATGCATGCGGGTCTTCAATCTTTAAAAGAATCATTCAAGTTTGGGTCAAATTTGATCGGAAAAGTCCAATATTATCTTTTCCAGTAGCGAAAACAATTTTTCTATGAAGTATACGGATATAGCTTCCATTTGAAGTACGATTTTACGCACTTTGAAAATTGAAATTTTTTCTCAAAAATCCAAGGGGGGGGGGTGTTCCTTCAAAATTTGTCAAGTTTAGCAATTTTTAAAATCGTTTAGAGCATCATTTCCTACGTAGTGTGCCCTGGTAATTACGATAGTTAAAGAATTTTCGCCCTATCACAATTAGTTCTGCAGATATATGCATGCGGGTCTTCAATCTTTAAAAGAATCATTCAAGTTTGGGTCAAATTTGATCGGAAAAGTCCAATATTATCTTTTCCAGTAGCGAAAACAATTTTTCTATGAAGTATACGCATATAGCTTCCATTTGAAGTACGATTTTACGCACTTTGAAAATTGAAATTTTTTCTCAAAAATCCAAGGGGGGGGGGGTTCCTTCAAAATTTGTCAAGTTTAGCAATTTTTAAAATCGTTTAGAGCATCATTTCCTACGTAGTGTGCCCTGGTAATTACGATAGTTAAAGAATTTTTGCCCTATCACAATTAGTTCTGCAGATATATGCATGTGGGTCTTCAATCTTTAAAAGAATCATTCAAGTTTGGGTCAAATTTGATCGGAAAAGTCCAATATTATCTTTTCCAGTAGCGAAAACAATTTTTCTATGAAGTATACGCATATAGCTTCCATTTGAAGTACGATTTTACGCACTTTGAAAATTGAAATTTTTTCTCAAAAATCCAAGGGGGGGGGGGTGTTCCTTCAAAATTTGTCAAGGTTAGCAATTTTTAAAATCGTTTAGAGCATCATTTCCTACGTAGTGTGCCCTGGTAATTACGATAGTTAAAGAATTTTTGCCCTATCACAATTAGTTCTGCAGATATATGCATGTGGGTCTTCAATCTTTAAAAGAATCATTCAAGTTTGGGTCAAATTTGATCGGAAAAGTCCAATATTATCTTTTCCAGTAGCGAAAACAATTTTTCTATGAAGTATACGCATATAGCTTCCATTTGAAGTACGATTTTACGCACTTTGAAAATTGAAATTTTTTCTCAAAAATCCAAGGGGGGGGGGGTGTTCCTTCAAAATTTGTCAAGGTTAGCAATTTTTAAAATCGTTTAGAGCATCATTTCCTACTTAATGTGCCCTGGTAATTACGATAGTTAAAGAATTTTTGCCCTATCACAATTAGTTCTGCAGATATATGCATGTGGGTCTTCAATCTTTAAAAGAATCATTCAAGTTTGGGTCAAATTTGATCGGAAAAGTCCAATATTATCTTTTCCAGTAGCGAAATCAATTTTTCTATGAAGTATACGCATATAGCTTCCATTTGAAATACGGTTTTACGCACTTTGAAAATTGAAATTTTTTCTCAAAAATCTAAGAGGGGGGGGTGTTCATTCAAAATTTGTCAAGTTTAGCAATTTTTAAAATCGTTTAGAGCATCATTTCCTACGTAGTTTCACCTGGTAATCACGATAGTTAAAGAATTTTTGCCCTATCACAATTAGTTCTGCAGATATATGCATGCGGGTCTTCAATCTTTAAAAGAATCATTCAAGTTTGGGTCAAATTTGATCGGAAAAGTCCAATATTATCTTTTCCAGTAGCGAATACAAATTTTTCTATGAAGTATACGCATATAGCTTCCATTTGAAGTACGATTTTACGCACTTTGAAAATTGAAATTTTTTCTCAAAAATCCAAGGGGGGGGGGGTGTTCCTTCAAAATTTGTCAAGGTTAGCAATTTTTAAAATCGTTTAGAGCATCATTTCCTACTTAATGTGCCCTGGTAATTACGATAGTTAAAGAATTTTTGCCCTATCACAATTAGTTCTGCAGATATATGCATGTGGGTCTTCAATCTTTAAAAGAATCATTCAAGTTTGGGTCAAATTTGATCGGAAAAGTCCAATATTATCTTTTCCAGTAGCGAAATCAATTTTTCTATGAAGTATACGCATATAGCTTCCATTTGAAATACGGTTTTACGCACTTTGAAAATTGAAATTTTTTCTCAAAAATCTAAGAGGGGGGGGGTGTTCATTCAAAATTTGTCAAGTTTAGCAATTTTTAAAATCGTTTAGAGCATCATTTCCTACGTAGTTTCACCTGGTAATCACGATAGTTAAAGAATTTTTGCCCTATCACAATTAGTTCTGCAGATATATGCATGCGGGTCTTCAATCTTTAAAAGATTCATTCAAGTTTGGGTCAAATTTGATCGGAAAAGTCCAATATTTTCTTTTCCAGTAGCGAAATCAATTTTTCTATGAAGTATACGCATATAGCTTCCATTTGAAATACGATTTTACGCACTTTGAAAATTGAAATTTTTTCTCAAAAATCCAAGGGGGGGGGGTGTTCCTTCAAAATTTGTCGAATTTTGCAATTTTTAAAATCGTCTAAAGCATCATTTCCTACGAAGTTTGACCTGGTAATTACGATAGTTAAAGAATTTTTGCCCTATCACAATTAGTTCTGCAGATATATGCATGCGGGTCTTCAATCTTTAAAGGATTCATTCAAGTTTGGGTCAAATTTGATCGGAAAAGTCCAATATTATCTTTTCCAGTAGCGAAATCAATTTTTCTATGAGGTATACGCATATAGCTTCCATTTGAAATACGGTTTTACGCACTTTGAAAATTGAAATTTTTTCTCAAAAATCCAAGGGGGGGGGGGTGTTCCTTCAAAATTTGTCGAATTTTGCAATTTTTAGAATCGTCTAAAGCATCATTTCCTACGAAATTTGACCTGGTAATTACGATAGTTAAAGAATTTTTGCCCTATCACAATTAGTTCTGCAGATATATGCATGCGGGTCTTCAATTTTTAAAAGAATCATTCAAGTTTGGGTCAAATTTGATCGGAAAAGTCCAATATTATCTTTTCCAGTAGCGAAAACAATTTTTCTATGAAGTATACGCATATAGCTTCCATTTGAAGTACGATTTTACGCACTTTGAAAATTAAAATTTTTTCTCAAAAATCCAAGGGGGGGGTGTTCCTTCAAAATTTGTCGAATTTTGCAATTTTTAAAATCGTCTAAAGCATCATTTCCTACGAAGTTTGACCTGGTAATTACGATAGTTAAAGAATTTTTGCCCTATCACAATTAGTTCTGCAGATATATGCATGCGGGTCTTCAATCTTTAAAGGATTCATTCAAGTTTGGGTCAAATTTGATCGGAAAAGTCCAATATTATCTTTTCCAGTAGCGAAATCAATTTTTCTATGAGGTATACGCATATAGCTTCCATTTGAAATACGGTTTTACGCACATTGAAAATTGAAATTTTTTCTCAAAAATCCAAGGGGGGGGGTGTTCCTTCAAAATTTGTCGAATTTTGCAATTTTTAAAATCGTTTAGAGCATCATTTCCTACCTAATGTGCCCTGGTAATTACGATAGTTAAAGAATTTTTGCCCTATCACAATTAGTTCTGCAGATATATGCATGTGGGTCTTCAATCTTTAAAAGAATCATTCAAGTTTGGGTCAAATTTGATCGGAAAAGTCCAATATTATCTTTTCCAGTAGCGAAAACAATTCTTCTATGAAGTATACGCATATAGCTTCCATTTGAAGTACGATTTTACGCACTTAGAAAATTAAAATCTTTTCTCAAAAATCCAAGGGGGGGGGGTGTTCATTCAAAATTTGTCAAGTTTAGCAATTTTTAAAATCGTTTAGAGCATCATTTCCTACGTAGTTTCACCTGGTAATCACGATAGTTAAAGAATTTTTGCCCTATCACAATTAGTTCTGCAGATATATGCATGCGGGTCTTCAATCTTTAAAAGATTCATTCAAGTTTGGGTCAAATTTGATCGGAAAAGTCCAATATTTTCTTTTCCAGTAGCGAAATCAATTTTTCTATGAAGTATACGCATATAGCTTCCATTTGAAATACGATTTTACGCACTTTGAAAATTGAAATTTTTTCTCAAAAATCCAAGGGGGGGGGGTGTTCCTTCAAAATTTGTCGAATTTTGCAATTTTTAAAATCGTCTAAAGCATCATTTCCTACGAAGTTTGACCTGGTAATTACGATAGTTAAAGAATTTTTGCCCTATCACAATTAGTTCTGCAGATATATGCATGCGGGTCTTCAATCTTTAAAGGATTCATTCAAGTTTGGGTCAAATTTGATCGGAAAAGTCCAATATTATCTTTTCCAGTAGCGAAATCAATTTTTCTATGAGGTATACGCATATAGCTTCCATTTGAAATACGGTTTTACGCACTTTGAAAATTGAAATTTTTTCTCAAAAATCCAAGGGGGGGGGGGTGTTCCTTCAAAATTTGTCGAATTTTGCAATTTTTAAAATCGTCTAAAGCATCATTTCCTACGAAGTTTGACCTGGTAATTACGATAGTTAAAGAATTTTTGCCCTATCACAATTAGTTCTGCAGATATATGCATGCGGGTCTTCAATCTTTAAAGGATTCATTCAAGTTTGGGTCAAATTTGATCGGAAAAGTCCAATATTATCTTTTCCAGTAGCGAAATCAATTTTTCTATGAAGTATACGCATATAGCTTCCATTTGAAGTACGATTTTACGCACTTTGAAAATTAAAATTTTTTCTCAAAAATCCAAGGGGGGGGGGGGTGTTCCTTCAAAATTTGTCGAATTTTGCAATTTTTAAAATCGTCTAAAGCATCATTTCCTACGAAGTTTGACCTGGTAATTACGATAGTTAAAGAATTTTTGCCCTATCACAATTAGTTCTGCAGATATATGCATGTGGGTCTTCAATCTTTAAAAGAATCATTCAAGTTTGGGTCAAATTTGATCGGAAAAGTCCAATATTATCTTTTCCAGTAGCGAAAACAATTCTTCTATGAAGTATACGCATATAGCTTCCATTTGAAGTACGATTTTACGCACTTAGAAAATTAAAATCTTTTCTCAAAAATCCAAGGGGGGGGGTGTTCCTTCAAAATTTGTCAAGTTTAGCAATTTTTAAAATCGTTTAGAGCATCATTTCCTATGTAATGTGCCCTGGTAATTACGATAGTTAAAGAATTTTTGCCCTATCACAATTAGTTCTGCAGATATATGCATGTGGGTCTTCAATCTTTAAAAGAATCATTCAAGTTTGGGTCAAATTTGATCGGAAAAGTCCAATATTATCTTTTCCAGTAGCGAAATCAATTTTTCTATGAAGTATACGCATATAGCTTCCATTTGAAATACGGTTTTACGCACTTTGAAAATTGAAATTTTTTCTCAAAAATCTAAGGGGGGGGGGTGTTCATTCAAAATTTGTCAAGTTTAGCAATTTTTAAAATCGTTTAGAGCATCATTTCCTACGTAGTTTCACCTGGTAATCACGATAGTTAAAGAATTTTTGCCCTATCACAATTAGTTCTGCAGATATATGCATGCGGGTCTTCAATCTTTAAAAGATTCATTCAAGTTTGGGTCAAATTTGATCGGAAAAGTCCAATATTTTCTTTTCCAGTAGCGAAATCAATTTTTCTATGAAGTATACGCATATAGCTTCCATTTGAAATACGATTTTACGCACTTTGAAAATTGAAATTTTTTCTCAAAAATCCAAGGGGGGGGGGGGTGTTCCTTCAAAATTTGTCGAATTTTGCAATTTTTAAAATCGTCTAAAGCATCATTTCCTACGAAGTTTGACCTGGTAATTACGATAGTTAAAGAATTTTTGCCCTATCACAATTAGTTCTGCAGATATATGCATGCGGGTCTTCAATCTTTAAAGGATTCATTCAAGTTTGGGTCAAATTTGATCGGAAAAGTCCAATATTATCTTTTCCAGTAGCGAAATCAATTTTTCTATGAGGTATACGCATATAGCTTCCATTTGAAATACGGTTTTACGCACTTTGAAAATTGAAATTTTTTCTCAAAAATCCAAGGGGGGGGGGGTGTTCCTTCAAAATTTGTCAAGTTTAGCAATTTTTAAAATCGTTTAGAGCATCATTTCCTACGTAGTTTCACCTGGTAATCACGATAGTTAAAGAATTTTTGCCCTATCACAATTAGTTCTGCAGATATATGCATGCGGGTCTTCAATCTTTAAAAGAATCATTCAAGTTTGGGTCAAATTTGATCGGAAAAGTCCAATATTATCTTTTCCAGTAGCGAAAACAATTTTTCTATGAAGTATACGCATATAGCTTCCATTTGAAGTACGATTTTACGCACTTTGAAAATTAAAATTTGTTCTCAAAAATCCAAGGGGGGGGGTGTTCCTTCAAAATTTGTCGAATTTTGCAATTTTTAAAATCGTCTAAAGCATCATTTCCTACGAAGTTTGACCTGGTAATCACGATAGTTAAAGAATTTTTGCCCTATCACAATTAGTTCTGCAGATATATGCATGCGGGTCTTCAATCTTTAAAGGATTCATTCAAGTTTGGGTCAAATTTGATCGGAAAAGTCCAATATTATCTTTTCCAGTAGCGAAATCAATTTTTCTATGAGGTATACGCATATAGCTTCCATTTGAAATACGGTTTTACGCACATTGAAAATTGAAATTTTTTCTCAAAAATCCAAGGGGGGGGGTGTTCCTTCAAAATTTGTCGAATTTTGCAATTTTTAAAATCGTTTAGAGCATCATTTCCTACCTAATGTGCCCTGGTAATTACGATAGTTAAAGAATTTTTGCCCTATCACAATTAGTTCTGCAGATATATGCATGTGGGTCTTCAATCTTTAAAAGAATCATTCAAGTTTGGGTCAAATTTGATCGGAAAAGTCCAATATTATCTTTTCCAGTAGCGAAAACAATTCTTCTATGAAGTATACGCATATAGCTTCCATTTGAAGTACGATTTTACGCACTTAGAAAATTAAAATCTTTTCTCAAAAATCCAAGGGGGAGGGTGTTCATTCAAAATTTGTCAAGTTTAGCAATTTTTAAAATCGTTTAGAGCATCATTTCCTACGTAGTTTCACCTGGTAATCACGATAGTTAAAGAATTTTTGCCCTATCACAATTAGTTCTGCAGATATATGCATGCGGGTCTTCAATCTTTAAAAGATTCATTCAAGTTTGGGTCAAATTTGATCGGAAAAGTCCAATATTATCTTTTCAAGTAGCGAAAACAATTTTTCTATGAAGTATACGCATATAGCTTCCATTTGAAGTACGATTTTACGCACTTTGAAAATTGAAATTTTTTCTCAAAAATCCAAGGTGTTCCTTCAAAATTTGTCAAGTTTAGCAATTTTTAAAATCGTTTAGAGCATCATTTCCTACCTAATGTGCCCTGGTAATTACGATAGTTAAAGAATTTTTGCCCTATCACAATTATTTCTGCAGATATATGCATGTGGGTCTTCAATCTTTAAAAGAATCATTCAAGTTTGGGTCAAATTTGATCGGAAAAGTCCAATATTATCTTTTCCAGTAGCGAAAACAATTCTTCTATGAAGTATACGCATATAGCTTCCATTTGAAGTACGATTTTACGCACTTAGAAAATTAAAATTTTTTCTCAAAAATCTAAGGGGGGGGGGGTGTTCATTCAAAATTTGTCAAGTTTAGCAATTTTTAAAATCGTTTAGAGCATCATTTCCTATGTAATGTGCCCTGGTAATTACGATAGTTAAAGAATTTTTGCCCTATCACAATTAGTTCTGCAGATATATGCATGCGGGTCTTCAATCTTTAAAAGATTCATTCAAGTTTGGGTCAAATTTGATCGGAAAAGTCCAATATTTTCTTTTCCAGTAGCGAAATCAATTTTTCTATGAAGTATACGCATATAGCTTCCATTTGAAATACGATTTTACGCACTTTGAAAATTGAAATTTTTTCTCAAAAATCCAAGGGGGGGGGGGGTGTTCCTTCAAAATTTGTCGAATTTTGCAATTTTTAAAATCGTCTAAAGCATCATTTCCTACGAAGTTTCACCTGGTAATCACGATAGTTAAAGAATTTTTGCCCTATCACAATTAGTTCTGCAGATATATGCATGCGGGTCTTCAATCTTTAAAAGATTCATTCAAGTTTGGGTCAAATTTGATCGGAAAAGTCCAATATTATCTTTTCCAGTAGCGAAATCAATTTTTCTATGAAGTATACGCATATAGCTTCCATTTGAAATACGATTTTACGCACTTTGAAAATTGAAATTTTTTCTCAAAAATCCAAGGGGGGGGGGGTGTTCCTTCAAAATTTGTCGAATTTTGCAATTTTTAAAATCGTCTAAAGCATCATTTCCTACGAAGTTTGACCTGGTAATTACGATAGTTAAAGAATTTTTGCCCTATCACAATTAGTTCTGCAGATATATGCATGCGGGTCTTCAATCTTTAAAGGATTCATTCAAGTTTGGGTCAAATTTGATCGGAAAAGTCCAATATTATCTTTTCCAGTAGCGAAATCAATTTTTCTATGAGGTATACGCATATAGCTTCCATTTGAAATACGGTTTTACGCACTTTGAAAATTGAAATTTTTTCTCAAAAATCCAAGGGGGGGGGGGGTGTTCCTTCAAAATTTGTCGAATTTTGCAATTTTTAGAATCGTCTAAAGCATCATTTCCTACGAAATTTGACCTGGTAATTACGATAGTTAAAGAATTTTTGCCCTATCACAATTAGTTCTGCAGATATATGCATGCGGGTCTTCAATCTTTAAAAGAATCATTCAAGTTTGGGTCAAATTTGATCGGAAAAGTCCAATATTATCTTTTCCAGTAGCGAAAACAATTTTTCTATGAAGTATACGCATATAGCTTCCATTTGAAGTACGATTTTACGCACTTTGAAAATTAAAATTTTTTCTCAAAAATCCAAGGGGGGGGGGGTGTTCCTTCAAAATTTGTCGAATTTTGCAATTTTTAAAATCGTCTAAAGCATCATTTCCTACGAAGTTTGACCTGGTAATTACGATAGTTAAAGAATTTTTGCCCTATCACAATTAGTTCTGCAGATATATGCATGCGGGTCTTCAATCTTTAAAGGATTCATTCAAGTTTGGGTCAAATTTGATCGGAAAAGTCCAATATTATCTTTTCCAGTAGCGAAATCAATTTTTCTATGAGGTATACGCATATAGCTTCCATTTGAAATACGGTTTTACGCACATTGAAAATTGAAATTTTTTCTCAAAAATCCAAGGGAGGGGGTGTTCCTTCAAAATTTGTCGAATTTTGCAATTTTTAAAATCGTTTAGAGCATCATTTCCTACCTAATGTGCCCTGGTAATTACGATAGTTAAAGAATTTTTGCCCTATCACAATTAGTTCTGCAGATATATGCATGTGGGTCTTCAATCTTTAAAAGAATCATTCAAGTTTGGGTCAAATTTGATCGGAAAAGTCCAATATTATCTTTTCCAGTAGCGAAAACAATTCTTCTATGAAGTATACGCATATAGCTTCCATTTGAAGTACGATTTTACGCACTTAGAAAATTAAAATCTTTTCTCAAAAATCCAAGGGGGGGGTGTTCCTTCAAAATTTGTCAAGTTTAGCAATTTTTAAAATCGTTTAGAGCATCATTTCCTATGTAATGTGCCCTGGTAATTACGATAGTTAAAGAATTTTTGCCCTATCACAATTAGTTCTGCAGATATATGCATGTGGGTCTTCAATCTTTAAAAGAATCATTCAAGTTTGGGTCAAATTTGATCGGAAAAGTCCAATATTATCTTTTCCAGTAGCGAAATCAATTTTTCTATGAAGTATACGCATATAGCTTCCATTTGAAATACGGTTTTACGCACTTTGAAAATTGAAATTTTTTCTCAAAAATCCAAGGGGGGGGGGGGTGTTCATTCAAAATTTGTCAAGTTTAGCAATTTTTAAAATCGTTTAGAGCATCATTTCCTACGTAGTTTCACCTGGTAATCACGATAGTTAAAGAATTTTTGCCCTATCACAATTAGTTCTGCAGATATATGCATGCGGGTCTTCAATCTTTAAAAGATTCATTCAAGTTTGGGTCAAATTTGATCGGAAAAGTCCAATATTTTCTTTTCCAGTAGCAAAATCAATTTTTCTATGAAGTATACGCATATAGCTTCCATTTGAAATACGATTTTACGCACTTTGAAAATTGAAATTTTTTCTCAAAAATCCAAGGGGGGGGGTGTTCCTTCAAAATTTGTCGAATTTTGCAATTTTTAAAATCGTCTAAAGCATCATTTCCTACGAAGTTTGACCTGGTAATTACGATAGTTAAAGAATTTTTGCCCTATCACAATTAGTTCTGCAGATATATGCATGCGGGTCTTCAATCTTTAAAGGATTTATTCAAGTTTGGGTCAAATTTGATCGGAAAAGTCCAATATTATCTTTTCCAGTAGCGAAATCAATTTTTCTATGAGGTATACGCATATAGCTTCCATTTGAAATACGGTTTTACGCACTTTGAAAATTGAAATTTTTTCTCAAAAATCCAAGGGGGGGGGGGTGTTCCTTCAAAATTTGTCAAGTTTAGCAATTTTTAAAATCGTTTAGAGCATCATTTCCTACCTAATGTGCCCTGGTAATTACGATAGTTAAAGAATTTTTGCCCTATCACAATTAGTTCTGCAGATATATGCATGTGGGTCTTCAATCTTTAAAAGAATCATTCAAGTTTGGGTCAAATTTGATCGGAAAAGTCCAATATTATCTTTTCCAGTAGCGAAAACAATTCTTCTATGAAGTATACGCATATAGCTTCCATTTGAAGTACGATTTTACGCACTTAGAAAATTAAAATCTTTTCTCAAAAATCCATGGGGGGGGGGGGGTGTTCCTTCAAAATTTGTCAAGTTTAGCAATTTTTAAAATCGTTTAGAGCATCATTTCCTATGTAATGTGCCCTGGTAATCACGATAGTTAAAGAATTTTTGCCCTATCACAATTAGTTCTGCAGATATATGCATGCGGGTCTTCAATCTTTAAAAGATTCATTCAAGTTTGGGTCAAATTTGATCGGAAAAGTCCAATATTATCTTTTCAAGTAGCGAAAACAATTTTTCTATGAAGTATACGCATATAGCTTCCATTTGAAGTACGATTTTACGCACTTTGAAAATTGAAATTTTTTCTCAAAAATCCAAGGTGTTCCTTCAAAATTTGTCAAGTTTAGCAATTTTTAAAATCGTTTAGAGCATCATTTCCTACGTAGTTTCACCTGGTAATTACGATAGTTAAAGAATTTTTACCCTATCACAATTAGTTCTGCAGATATATGCATGTGGGTCTTCAATCTTTAAAAGAATCATTCAAGTTTGGGTCAAATTTGATCGGAAAAGTCCAATATTATCTTTTCCAGTAGCGAAAATAATTTTTCTATGAAGTATACGCATATAGCTTCCATTTGAAGTACGATTTTACGCATTTTGAAAATTGAAATTTTTTCTCAAAAATCCAAGGGGGGGGGGTGTTCCTTCAAAATTTGTCAAGTTTAGCAATTTTTAAAATCGTCTAAAGCATCATTTCCTACGAAGTTTGACCTGGTAATTACGATAGTTAAAGAATTTTTGCCCTATCACAATTAGTTCTGCAGATATATGCATGCGGGTCTTCAATCTTTAAAAGATTCATTCAAGTTTGGGTCAAATTTGATCGGAAAAGTCCAATATTATCTTTTCCAGTAGCGAAATCAATTTTTCTATGAAGTATACGCATATAGCTTCCATTTGAAATACGATTTTACGCACTTTGAAAATTGAAATTTTTTCTCAAAAATCCAAGGGGGAGGGTGTTCCTTCAAAATTTGTCAAGTTTAGCAATTTTTAAAATCGTTTAGAGCATCATTTCCTACGTAATGTGCCCTGGTAATTACGATAGTTAAAGAATTTTTGCCCTATCACAATTAGTTCTGCAGATATATGCATGTGGGTCTTCAATCTTTAAAAGAATCATTCAAGTTTGGGTCAAATTTGATCGGAAAAGTCCAATATTATCTTTTCCAGTAGCGAAAACAATTTTTCTATGAAGTATACGCATATAGCTTCCATTTGAAGTACGATTTTACGCACTTTGAAAATTGAAATTTTTTCTCAAAAATCCAAGGCGGGGGTGTTCCTTCAAAATTTGTCAAGTTTAGCAATTTTTAAAATCGTTTAGAGCATCATTTCCTACGTAATGTGCCCTGGTAATTACGATAGTTAAAGAATTTTTGCCCTATCACAATTAGTTCTGCAGATATATGCATGTGGGTCTTCAATCTTTAAAAGAATCATTCAAGTTTGGGTCAAATTTGATCGGAAAAGTCCAATATTTTCTTTTCCAGTAGCGAAATCAATTTTTCTATGAAGTATACGCATATAGCTTCCATTCAAATACGGTTTTACGCACTTTGAAAATTGAAATTTTTTCTCAAAAATCCAAGGGGGGGGTGTTCCTTCAAAATTTGTCAAGTTTAGCAATTTTTAAAATCGTTTAGAGCATCATTTCCTACGTAGTTTCACCTGGTAATCACGATAGTTAAAGAATTTTTGCCCTATCACAATTAGTTCTGCAGATATATGCATGCGGGTCTTCAATCTTTAAAAGATTCATTCAAGTTTGGGTCAAATTTGATCGGAAAAGTCCAATATTATCTTTTCAAGTAGCGAAAACAATTTTTCTATGAAGTATACGCATATAGCTTCCATTTGAAGTACGATTTTACGCACTTTGAAAATTGAAATTTTTTCTCAAAAATCCAAGGTGTTCCTTCAAAATTTGTCAAGTTTAGCAATTTTTAAAATCGTTTAGAGCATCATTTCCTACGTAGTTTCACCTGGTAATTACGATAGTTAAAGAATTTTTGCCCTATCACAATTAGTTCTGCAGATATATGCATGTGGGTCTTCAATCTTTAAAAGAATCATTCAAGTTTGGTCAAAATTGATCGGAAAAGTCCAATATTATCTTTTCCAGAAGCGAAAACAATTCTTCTATGAAGTATACGCATATAGCTTCCATTTGAAGTACGATTTTACGCACTTTGAAAATTGAAATTTTTTCTCAAAAATCCAAGGGGGGTGGAGTGTTCCTTCAAAATTTGTAAAATTTTGCAATTTTTAAAATCGTCTAAAGCATCATTTCCTACGTAGTTTGACCTGGTAATTACGATAGTTAAAGAATTTTTGCCCTATCACAATTAGTTCTGCAGATATATGCATGTGGGTCTTCAATCTTTAAAAGAATCATTCAAGTTTGGTCAAAATTGATCGGAAAAGTCCAATATTATCCTTTCCAGAAGCGAAAACAATTCTTCTATGAGGTATACGCATATAGCTTCCATTTGAAATACGGTTTTACGCACTTTGAAAATTGAAATTTTTTCTCAAAAATCCAAGGGGGGGGGGGTGTTCATTCAAAATTTGTCAAGTTTAGCAATTTTTAAAATCGTTTAGAGCATCATTTCCTACCTAATGTGCCCTGGTAATTACGATAGTTAAAGAATTTTTGCCCTATCACAATTAGTTCTGCAGATATATGCATGCGGGTCTTCAATCTTTAAAAGAATCATTCAAGTTTGGGTCAAATTTGATCGGAAAAGCCCAATATTATCTTTTCCAGTAGCGAAAACAATTCTTCTATGAAGTATACGCATATAGCTTCCATTTAAAGTACGATTTTACGCACTTTGAAAATTAAAATCTTTTCTCAAAAATCCAAGGGGGGGGTGTTCCTTCAAAATTTGTCAAGTTTAGCAATTTTTAAAATCGTTTAGAGCATCATTTCCTAGGTAATGTGCCCTGGTAATTACGATAGTTAAAGGTGTTCCTTCAAAATTTGTCAAGTTTAGCAATTTTTAAAATCGTTTAGAGCATCATTTCCTACGTAGTTTCACCTGGTAATTACGATAGTTAAAGAATTTTTGCCCTATCACAATTAGTTCTGCAGATATATGCATGCGGGTCTTCAATCTTTAAAAGATTCATTCAAGTTTGGGTCAAATTTGATCGGAAAAGTCCAATATTATCTTTTCCAGTAGCGAAATCAATTTTTCTATGAAGTACACGCATATAGCTTCCATTTGAAATACGATTTTACGCACTTTGAAAATTGAAATTTTTTCTCAAAAATCCAAGGGGGAGGGTGTTCCTTCAAAATTTGTCAAGTTTAGCAATTTTTAAAATCGTTTAGAGCATCATTTCCTACGTAATGTGCCCTGGTAATTACGATAGTTAAAGAATTTTTGCCCTATCACAATTAGTTCTGCAGATATATGCATGTGGGTCTTCAATCTTTAAAAGAATCATTCAAGTTTGGGTCAAATTTGATCGGAAAAGTCCAATATTATCTTTTCCAGTAGCGAAAACAATTTTTCTATGAAGTATACGCATATAGCTTCCATTTGAAGTACGATTTTACGCACTTTGAAAATTGAAATTTTTTCTCAAAAATCCAAGGCGGGGGTGTTCCTTCAAAATTTGTCAAGTTTAGCAATTTTTAAAATCGTTTAGAGCATCATTTCCTACGTAATGTGCCCTGGTAATTACGATAGTTAAAGAATTTTTGCCCTATCACAATTAGTTCTGCAGATATATGCATGTGGGTCTTCAATCTTTAAAAGAATCATTCAAGTTTGGTCAAATTTGATCGGAAAAGTCCAATATTATCTTTTCCAGTAGCGAAATCAATTTTTCTATGAAGTACACGCATATAGCTTCCATTTGAAATACGATTTTACGCACTTTGAAAATTGAAATTTTTTCTCAAAAATCCAAGGGGGAGGGTGTTCATTCAAAATTTGTCAAGTTTAGCAATTTTTAAAATCGTTTAGAGCATCATTTCCTACCTAATGTGCCCTGGTAATTACGATAGTTAAAGAATTTTTGCCCTATCACAATTAGTTCTGCAGATATATGCATGCGGGTCTTCAATCTTTAAAAGAATCATTCAAGTTTGGGTCAAATTTGATCGGAAAAGCCCAATATTATCTTTTCCAGTAGCGAAAACAATTCTTCTATGAAGTATACGCATATAGCTTCCATTTAAAGTACGATTTTACGCACTTTGAAAATTAAAATCTTTTCTCAAAAATCCAAGGGGGGGGTGTTCCTTCAAAATTTGTCAAGTTTAGCAATTTTTAAAATCGTTTAGAGCATCATTTCCTAGGTAATGTGCCCTGGTAATTACGATAGTTAAAGGTGTTCCTTCAAAATTTGTCAAGTTTAGCAATTTTTAAAATCGTTTAGAGCATCATTTCCTACGTAGTTTCACCTGGTAATTACGATAGTTAAAGAATTTTTGCCCTATCACAATTAGTTCTGCAGATATATGCATGCGGGTCTTCAATCTTTAAAAGATTCATTCAAGTTTGGGTCAAATTTGATCGGAAAAGTCCAATATTATCTTTTCCAGTAGCGAAATCAATTTTTCTATGAAGTACACGCATATAGCTTCCATTTGAAATACGATTTTACGCACTTTGAAAATTGAAATTTTTTCTCAAAAATCCAAGGGGGAGGGTGTTCCTTCAAAATTTGTCAAGTTTAGCAATTTTTAAAATCGTTTAGAGCATCATTTCCTACGTAATGTGCCCTGGTAATTACGATAGTTAAAGAATTTTTGCCCTATCACAATTAGTTCTGCAGATATATGCATGTGGGTCTTCAATCTTTAAAAGAATCATTCAAGTTTGGGTCAAATTTGATCGGAAAAGTCCAATATTATCTTTTCCAGTAGCGAAAACAATTTTTCTATGAAGTATACGCATATAGCTTCCATTTGAAGTACGATTTTACGCACTTTGAAAATTGAAATTTTTTCTCAAAAATCCAAGGCGGGGGTGTTCCTTCAAAATTTGTCAAGTTTAGCAATTTTTAAAATCGTTTAGAGCATCATTTCCTACGTAATGTGCCCTGGTAATTACGATAGTTAAAGAATTTTTGCCCTATCACAATTAGTTCTGCAGATATATGCATGTGGGTCTTCAATCTTTAAAAGAATCATTCAAGTTTGGTCAAAATTGATCGGAAAAGTCCAATATTATCTTTTCCAGAAGCGAAAACAATTCTTCTATGAAGTATACGCATATAGCTTCCATTTGAAGTACGATTTTACGCACTTTGAAAATTGAAATTTTTTCTCAAAAATCCAAGGGGGGTGGAGTGTTCCTTCAAAATTTGTAAAATTTTGCAATTTTTAAAATCGTCTAAAGCATCATTTCCTACGTAATGTGCCCTGGTAATTACGATAGTTAAAGAATTTTTGCCCTATCACAATTAGTTCTGCAGATATATGCATGTGGGTCTTCAATCTTTAAAAGAATCATTCAAGTTTGGTCAAAATTGATCGGAAAAGTCCAATATTATCTTTTCCAGAAGCGAAAACAATTCTTCTATGAAGTATACGCATATAGCTTCCATTTGAAGTACGATTTTACGCACTTTGAAAATTAAAATTTTTTCTCAAAAATCCAAGGGGGGTGGAGTGTTCCTTCAAAATTTGTCGAATTTTGCAATTTTTAAAATCGCCTAAAGCATCATTTCCTACGAAGTTTGACCTGGTAATTACGATAGTTAAAGAATTTTTGCCCTATCACAATTAGTTCTGCAGATATATGCATGCGGGTCTTCAATCTTTAAAGGATTCATTCAAGTTTGGGTCAAATTTGATCGGAAAAGTCCAATATTATCTTTTCCAGTAGCGAAATCAATTTTTCTATGAGGTATACGCATATAGCTTCCATTTGAAATACGGTTTTACGCACTTTGAAAATTGAAATTTTTTCTCAAAAATCCAAGGGGGGGGGGTGTTCCTTCAAAATTGGTCAAGTTTAGCAATTTTTAAAATCGTTTAGAGCATCATTTCCTACCTAATGTGCCCTGGTAATTACGATAGTTAAAGAATTTTTGCCCTATCACAATTAGTTCTGCAGATATATGCATGCGGGTCTTCAATCTTTAAAAGAATCATTCAAGTTTGGGTCAAATTTGATCGGAAAAGTCCAATATTATCTTTTCCAGTAGCGAAAACAATTCTTCTATGAAGTATACGCATATAGCTTCCATTTGAAGTACGATTTTACGCACTTTGAAAATTAAAATCTTTTCTCAAAAATCCAAGGGGGGGGTGTTCCTTCAAAATTTGTCAAGTTTAGCAATTTTTAAAATCGTTTAGAGCATCATTTCCTACGTAGTTTCACCTGGTAATTACGATAGTTAAAGAATTTTTGCCCTATCACAATTAGTTCTGCAGATATATGCATGCGGGTCTTCAATCTTTAAAAGATTCATTCAAGTTTGGGTCAAATTTGATCGGAAAAGTCCAATATTATCTTTTCCAGTAGCGAAATCAATTTTTCTATGAAGTATACGCATATAGCTTCCATTTGAAATACGATTTTACGCACTTTGAAAATTTTTTCTCAAAAATCCAAGGGGGGGGGGTGTTCCTTCAAAATTTGTCAAGTTTAGCAATTTGTAAAATCGTTTAGAGCATCATTTCCTACGTAATGTGCCCTGGTAATTACGATAGTTAAAGAATTTTTGCCCTATCACAATTAGTTCTGCAAATATATGCATGTGGGTCTTCAATCTTTAAAAGAATCATTCAAGTTTGGGTCAAATTTGATCGGAAAAGCCCAATATTATCTTTTCCAGTAGGGAAAACAATTTTTCTATGAAGTATACGCATATAGCTTCCATTTGAAGTACGATTTTACGCACTTTGAAAATTGAAATTTTTTCTCAAAAATTCAAGGGGGCGATGTTCCTTCAAAATTTGTCAAGTTTTTAAAATCGTTTAAAGCATCATTTCCAACGTAGTTTCACCTGGTAATCACGATAGTTAAAGAATTTTTGCCCTATCACAATTAGTTCTGCAGATATATGCATGTGGGTCTTCAATCTTTAAAAGAATCATTCAAGCTTGTGTCAAATGTGGTCAGAAACGTCCAATATTATCTTTTCAAGAAGCGAAAACAATTCTTCTATGAAGTATACGCATATAGCTTCCATTTGAAGTACGATTTTACGCACTTTGAAAATTAAAATTTTTTCTCAAAAATCCAAGGGGGGGGGGGGGGGTGTTCCTTCAAAATTTGTCAAGTTTAGCAATTTTTAAAATCGTTTAGAGCATCATTTCCTACGTAGTTTGACCTGGTAATTACGATAGTTAAAGAATTTTTGCCCTATCACAATTAGTTCTGCAGATATATGCATGTGGGTCTTCAATCTTTAAAAGAATCATTCAAGTTTGGGTCAAATTTGATCGGAAAAGTCCAATATTATCTTTTCCAGTAGCGAAATCAATTTTTCTATGAAGTATACGCATATAGCTTCCATTTGAAGTACGAGTTTACGCACTTTGAAAATTGAAATTTTTTCTCAAAAATCCAAGGGGGGGGGGTGTTCCTTCAAAATTTGTCGAATTTTGCAATTTTTAAAATCGTCTAAAGCATCATTTCCTACGTAGTTTGACCTGGTAATTACGATAGTTAAAGAATTTTTGCCCTATCACAATTAGTTCTGCAGATATATGCATGCGGGTCTTCAATCTTTAAAAGATTCATTCAAGTTTGGGTCAAATTTGATCGGAAAAGTCCAATATTATCTTTTCCAGTAGCGAAATCAATTTTTCTATGAAGTATACGCATATAGCTTCCATTTGAAATACGATTTTACGCACCTTGAAAATTGAAATTTTTTCTCAAATATCCAAGGGGGGGGAGTGTTCCTTCAAAATTTGTCAAGTTTAACAATTTTTAAAATCGTTTAAAGCATCATTTCCTACGTAGTTTCACCTGGTAATCACGATAGTTAAAGAATGTTTGCCCTATCACAATTAGTTCTGCAGATATATGCATGTGGGTCTTCAATCTTTAAAAGAATCATTCAAGTTTGGGTCAAATTTGATCGGAAAAGTCCAATATTATCTTTTCCAGTAGCGAAATCAATTTTTCTATGAAGTATACGCATATAGCTCCCATTTGAAGTACGAGTTTACGCACTTTGAAAATTAAATTTTTTTCTCAAAAATCCAAGGGGGGGGGGGGTGTTCCTTCAAAATTTGTCAAGTTTAGCAATTTTTAAAATCGTTTAGAGCATCATTTCTTACGTAGTTTCACCTGGTAATTACGATAGTTAAAGAATTTTTACCCTATCACAATTAGTTCTGCAGATATATGCATGTGGGTCTTCAATCTTTAAAAGAATCATTCAAGTTTGGGTCAAATTTGATCGGAAAAGTCCAATATTATCTTTTCCAGTAGCGAAAACAATTCTTCTATGAAGTATACGCATATAGCTTCCATTTGAAGTACGATTTTACGCACTTTGAAAATTGAAATTTTTTCTCAAAAATTCAAGAGGGCGGTGTTCCTTCAAAATTTGTCAAATTTTGCAATTTTTAAAATCGTCTAAAGCATCATTTCCTACGTAGTTTGACCTGGTAATTGCGATAGTTACAGAATTTTTGCCCTATCACAATTAGTTCTGCAGATATATGCATGTGGGTCTCCAATCTTTAAAAGAATCATTCAAGTTTGGGTCAAATTTGATCGGAAAAGTCCAATATTATCTTTTCCAGTAGCGAAAACAATTTTTCTATGAAGTATACGCATATAGCTTCCATTTGAAGTACGATCTTACGCACTTTGAAAATTGAAATTTTTTCTCAAAAATCCAAGGGGGGGGTGTTCCTTCAAAATTTGTCGAATTTTGCAATTTTTAAAATCGTCTAAAGCATCATTTCCTACGAAGTTTGACCTGGTAATTACGATAGTTAAAGAATTTTTGCCCTATCACAATTAGTTCTGCAGATATATGCATGTGGGTCTTCAATCTTTAAAAGAATCATTCAAGTTTGGGTCAAATTTGATCGGAAAAGTCCAATATTATCTTTTCCAGTAGCGAAAACAATTCTTCTATGAAGTATACGCATATAGCTTCCATTTGAAGTACGATTTTACGCACTTTGAAAATTGAAATTTTTTCTCAAAAATTTAAGAGGGCGGTGTTCCTTCAAAATTTGTCAAATTTTGCAATTTTTAAAATCGTCTAAAGCATCATTTCCTACGTAGTTTGACCTGGTAATTGCGATAGTTAAAGAATTTTTGCCCTATCACAATTAGTTCTGCAGATATATGCATGTGGGTCTCCAATCTTTAAAAGAATCATTCAAGTTTGGGTCAAATTTGATCGGAAAAGTCCAATATTATCTTTTCCAGTAGCGAAATCAATTTTTCTATGAGGTATACGCATATAGCTTCCATTTGAAATACGGTTTTACGCACTTTGAAAATTGAAATTTTTTCTCAAAAATCCAAGGTGGGGGGGGTGTTCCTTCAAAATTGGTCAAGTTTAGCAATTTTTAAAATCGTTTAGAGCATCATTTCCTACCTAATGTGCCCTGGTAATTACGATAGTTAAAGAATTTTTGCCCTATCACAATTAGTTCTGCAGATATATGCATGCGGGTCTTCAATCTTTAAAAGAATCATTCAAGTTTGGGTCAAATTTGATCGGAAAAGTCCAATATTATCTTTTCCAGTAGCGAAAACAATTCTTCTATGAAGTATACGCATATAGCTTCCATTTGAAGTACGATTTTACGCACTTTGAAAATTAAAATCTTTTCTCAAAAATCCAAGGGGGGGGGTGTTCCTTCAAAATTTGTCAAGTTTAGCAATTTTTAAAATCGTTTAAAGCATCATTTCCTAGGTAATGTGCCCTGGTAATTACGATAGTTAAAGAATTTTTGCCCTATCACAATTAGTTCTGCAGATATATGCATGCGGGTCTTCAATCTTTAAAAGATTCATTCAAGTTTGGGTCAAATTTGATCGGAAAAGTCCAATATTATCTTTTCCAGTAGCGAAAACAATTCTTCTATGAAGTATACGCATATAGCTTCCATTTGAAGTACGATTTTACGCACTTTGAAAATTAAAATTTTTTCTCAAAAATCCAAGGGGGGGGGGTGTTCCTTCAAAATTTGTCAAGTTTAGCAATTTTTAAAATCGTTTAGAGCATCATTTCCTACGTAAGGTGCCCTGGTAATTACGATAGTTAAAGAATTTTTGCCCTATCACAATTAGTTCTGCAGATATATGCATGTGGGTCTTCAATCTTTAAAAGAATCATTCAAGTTTGGGTCAAATTTGATCGGAAAAGTCCAATATTATCTTTTCCAGTAGCGAAAACAATTTTTCTATGAAGTATACGCATATAGCTTCCATTTGAAGTACGATCTTACGCACTTTGAAAATTGAAATTTTTTCTCAAAAATCCAAGGGGGGGGTGTTCCTTCAAAATTTGTCGAATTTTGCAATTTTTAAAATCGTCTAAAGCATCATTTCCTACGAAGTTTGACCTGGTAATTACGATAGTTAAAGAATTTTTGCCCTATCACAATTAGTTCTGCAGATATATGCATGTGGGTCTTCAATCTTTAAAAGAATCATTCAAGTTTGGGTCAAATTTGATCGGAAAAGTCCAATATTATCTTTTCCAGTAGCGAAAACAATTCTTCTATGAAGTATACGCATATAGCTTCCATTTGAAGTACGATTTTACGCACTTTGAAAATTGAAATTTTTTCTCAAAAATTTAAGAGGGCGGTGTTCCTTCAAAATTTGTCAAATTTTGCAATTTTTAAAATCGTCTAAAGCATCATTTCCTACGTAGTTTGACCTGGTAATTGCGATAGTTAAAGAATTTTTGCCCTATCACAATTAGTTCTGCAGATATATGCATGTGGGTCTCCAATCTTTAAAAGAATCATTCAAGTTTGGGTCAAATTTGATCGGAAAAGTCCAATATTATCTTTTCCAGTAGCGAAATCAATTTTTCTATGAGGTATACGCATATAGCTTCCATTTGAAATACGGTTTTACGCACTTTGAAAATTGAAATTTTTTCTCAAAAATCCAAGGTGGGGGGGGTGTTCCTTCAAAATTGGTCAAGTTTAGCAATTTTTAAAATCGTTTAGAGCATCATTTCCTACCTAATGTGCCCTGGTAATTACGATAGTTAAAGAATTTTTGCCCTATCACAATTAGTTCTGCAGATATATGCATGCGGGTCTTCAATCTTTAAAAGAATCATTCAAGTTTGGGTCAAATTTGATCGGAAAAGTCCAATATTATCTTTTCCAGTAGCGAAAACAATTCTTCTATGAAGTATACGCATATAGCTTCCATTTGAAGTACGATTTTACGCACTTTGAAAATTAAAATCTTTTCTCAAAAATCCAAGGGGGGGGGTGTTCCTTCAAAATTTGTCAAGTTTAGCAATTTTTAAAATCGTTTAAAGCATCATTTCCTAGGTAATGTGCCCTGGTAATTACGATAGTTAAAGAATTTTTGCCCTATCACAATTAGTTCTGCAGATATATGCATGCGGGTCTTCAATCTTTAAAAGATTCATTCAAGTTTGGGTCAAATTTGATCGGAAAAGTCCAATATTATCTTTTCCAGTAGCGAAAACAATTCTTCTATGAAGTATACGCATATAGCTTCCATTTGAAGTACGATTTTACGCACTTTGAAAATTAAAATTTTTTCTCAAAAATCCAAGGGGGGGGGGTGTTCCTTCAAAATTTGTCAAGTTTAGCAATTTTTAAAATCGTTTAGAGCATCATTTCCTACGTAAGGTGCCCTGGTAATTACGATAGTTAAAGAATTTTTGCCCTATCACAATTAGTTCTGCAGATATATGCATGTGGGTCTTCAATCTTTAAAAGAATCATTCAAGTTTGGGTCAAATTTGATCGGAAAAGTCCAATATTATCTTTTCCAGTAGCGAAAACAATTTTTCTATGAAGTATACGCATATAGCTTCCATTTGAAGTACGATTTTACGCACTTTGAAAATTGAAATTTTTTCTCAAAAATCCAAGGGGGGGGGGTGTTCCTTCAAAATTTGTCAAGTTTAGCAATTTGTAAAATCGTTTAGAGCATCATTTCCTACGTAATGTGCCCTGGTAATTACGATAGTTAAAGAATTTTTGCCCTATCACAATTAGTTCTGCAGATATATGCATGTGGGTCTTCAATCTTTAAAAGAATCATTCAAGCTTGTGTCAAATGTGGTCAGAAACGTCCAATATTATCTTTTCAAGAAGCGAAAACAATTCTTCTATGAAGTATACGCATATAGCTTCCATTTGAAGTACGATTTTACGCACTTTGAAAATTGAAATTTTTTCTCAAAAATTTAAGAGGGCGGTGTTCCTTCAAAATTTGTCAAATTTTGCAATTTTTAAAATCGTCTAAAGCATCATTTCCTACGTAGTTTGACCTGGTAATTGCGATAGTTAAAGAATTTTTGCCCTATCACAATTAGTTCTGCAGATATATGCATGTGGGTCTCCAATCTTTAAAAGAATCATTCAAGTTTGGGTCAAATTTGATCGGAAAAGTCCAATATTATCTTTTCCAGTAGCGAAATCAATTTTTCTATGAGGTATACGCATATAGCTTCCATTTGAAATACGGTTTTACGCACTTTGAAAATTGAAATTTTTTCTCAAAAATCCAAGGTGGGGGGGGTGTTCCTTCAAAATTGGTCAAGTTTAGCAATTTTTAAAATCGTTTAGAGCATCATTTCCTACCTAATGTGCCCTGGTAATTACGATAGTTAAAGAATTTTTGCCCTATCACAATTAGTTCTGCAGATATATGCATGCGGGTCTTCAATCTTTAAAAGATTCATTCAAGTTTGGGTCAAATTTGATCGGAAAAGTCCAATATTATCTTTTCCAGTAGCGAAAACAATTCTTCTATGAAGTATACGCATATAGCTTCCATTTGAAGTACGATTTTACGCACTTTGAAAATTAAAATTTTTTCTCAAAAATCCAAGGGGGGGGGGGTGTTCCTTCAAAATTTGTCAAGTTTAGCAATTTTTAAAATCGTTTAGAGCATCATTTCCTACGTAATGTGCCCTGGTAATTACGATAGTTAAAGAATTTTTGCCCTATCACAATTAGTTCTGCAGATATATGCATGTGGGTCTTCAATCTTTAAAAGAATCATTCAAGCTTGTGTCAAATGTGGTCAGAAACGTCCAATATTATCTTTTCAAGAAGCGAAAACAATTCTTCTATGAAGTATACGCATATAGCTTCCATTTGAAGTACGATTTTACGCACTTTGAAAATTAAAATTTTTTCTCAAAAATCCAAGGGGGGGGGGGTGTTCCTTCAAAATTTGTCAAGTTTAGCAATTTTTAAAATCGTTTAGAGCATCATTTCCTACGTAGTTTGACCTGGTAATTACGATAGTTAAAGAATTTTTGCCCTATCACAATTAGTTCTGCAGATATATGCATGTGGGTCTTCAATCTTTAAAAGAATCATTCAAGTTTGGGTCAAATTTGATCGGAAAAGTCCAATATTATCTTTTCCAGTAGCGAAATCAATTTTTCTATGAAGTATACGCATATAGCTTCCATTTGAAGTACGAGTTTACGCACTTTGAAAATTGAAATTTTTTCTCAAAAATCCAAGGGGGGGGGGGTGTTCCTTCAAAATTTGTCGAATTTTGCAATTTTTAAAATCGTCTAAAGCATCATTTCCTACGTAGTTTGACCTGGTAATTACGATAGTTAAAGAATTTTTGCCCTATCACAATTAGTTCTGCAGATATATGCATGCGGGTCTTCAATCTTTAAAAGATTCATTCAAGTTTGGGTCAAATTTGATCGGAAAAGTCCAATATTATCTTTTCCAGTAGCGAAATCAATTTTTCTATGAAGTATACGCATATAGCTTCCATTTGAAATACGATTTTACGCACCTTGAAAATTGAAATTTTTTCTCAAATATCCAAGGGGGGGGGGGGGGTGTTCCTTCAAAATTTGTCAAGTTTAGCAATTTTTAAAATCGTTTAAAGCATCATTTCCTACGTAGTTTCACCTGGTAATCACGATAGTTAAAGAATGTTTGCCCTATCACAATTAGTTCTGCAGATATATGCATGTGGGTCTTCAATCTTTAAAAGAATCATTCAAGTTTGGGTCAAATTTGATCGGAAAAGTCCAATATTATCTTTTCCAGTAGCGAAAACAATTTTTCTATGAAGTATACGCATATAGCTTCCATTTGAAGTACGATTTTACGCACTTTGAAAATTGAAATTTTTTCTCAAAAATCCAAGGGGGGGGGGTGTTCCTTCAAAATTTGTCAAGTTTAGCAATTTGTAAAATCGTTTAGAGCATCATTTCCTACGTAATGTGCCCTGGTAATTACGATAGTTAAAGAATTTTTGCCCTATCACAATTAGTTCTGCAGATATATGCATGTGGGTCTTCAATCTTTAAAAGAATCATTCAAGTTTGGTCAAATTTGATCGGAAAAGTCCAATATTATCTTTTCCAGTAGCGAAATCAATTTTTCTATGAAGTACACGCATATAGCTTCCATTTGAAATACGATTTTACGCACTTTGAAAATTGAAATTTTTTCTCAAAAATCCAAGGGGGAGGGTGTTCATTCAAAATTTGTCAAGTTTAGCAATTTTTAAAATCGTTTAGAGCATCATTTCCTACCTAATGTGCCCTGGTAATTACGATAGTTAAAGAATTTTTGCCCTATCACAATTAGTTCTGCAGATATATGCATGCGGGTCTTCAATCTTTAAAAGAATCATTCAAGTTTGGGTCAAATTTGATCGGAAAAGCCCAATATTATCTTTTCCAGTAGCGAAAACAATTCTTCTATGAAGTATACGCATATAGCTTCCATTTAAAGTACGATTTTACGCACTTTGAAAATTAAAATCTTTTCTCAAAAATCCAAGGGGGGGGTGTTCCTTCAAAATTTGTCAAGTTTAGCAATTTTTAAAATCGTTTAGAGCATCATTTCCTAGGTAATGTGCCCTGGTAATTACGATAGTTAAAGGTGTTCCTTCAAAATTTGTCAAGTTTAGCAATTTTTAAAATCGTTTAGAGCATCATTTCCTACGTAGTTTCACCTGGTAATTACGATAGTTAAAGAATTTTTGCCCTATCACAATTAGTTCTGCAGATATATGCATGCGGGTCTTCAATCTTTAAAAGATTCATTCAAGTTTGGGTCAAATTTGATCGGAAAAGTCCAATATTATCTTTTCCAGTAGCGAAATCAATTTTTCTATGAAGTACACGCATATAGCTTCCATTTGAAATACGATTTTACGCACTTTGAAAATTGAAATTTTTTCTCAAAAATCCAAGGGGGAGGGTGTTCCTTCAAAATTTGTCAAGTTTAGCAATTTTTAAAATCGTTTAGAGCATCATTTCCTACGTAATGTGCCCTGGTAATTACGATAGTTAAAGAATTTTTGCCCTATCACAATTAGTTCTGCAGATATATGCATGTGGGTCTTCAATCTTTAAAAGAATCATTCAAGTTTGGGTCAAATTTGATCGGAAAAGTCCAATATTATCTTTTCCAGTAGCGAAAACAATTTTTCTATGAAGTATACGCATATAGCTTCCATTTGAAGTACGATTTTACGCACTTTGAAAATTGAAATTTTTTCTCAAAAATCCAAGGCGGGGGTGTTCCTTCAAAATTTGTCAAGTTTAGCAATTTTTAAAATCGTTTAGAGCATCATTTCCTACGTAATGTGCCCTGGTAATTACGATAGTTAAAGAATTTTTGCCCTATCACAATTAGTTCTGCAGATATATGCATGTGGGTCTTCAATCTTTAAAAGAATCATTCAAGTTTGGTCAAAATTGATCGGAAAAGTCCAATATTATCTTTTCCAGAAGCGAAAACAATTCTTCTATGAAGTATACGCATATAGCTTCCATTTGAAGTACGATTTTACGCACTTTGAAAATTGAAATTTTTTCTCAAAAATCCAAGGGGGGTGGAGTGTTCCTTCAAAATTTGTAAAATTTTGCAATTTTTAAAATCGTCTAAAGCATCATTTCCTACGTAATGTGCCCTGGTAATTACGATAGTTAAAGAATTTTTGCCCTATCACAATTAGTTCTGCAGATATATGCATGTGGGTCTTCAATCTTTAAAAGAATCATTCAAGTTTGGTCAAAATTGATCGGAAAAGTCCAATATTATCTTTTCCAGAAGCGAAAACAATTCTTCTATGAAGTATACGCATATAGCTTCCATTTGAAGTACGATTTTACGCACTTTGAAAATTAAAATTTTTTCTCAAAAATCCAAGGGGGGTGGAGTGTTCCTTCAAAATTTGTCGAATTTTGCAATTTTTAAAATCGCCTAAAGCATCATTTCCTACGAAGTTTGACCTGGTAATTACGATAGTTAAAGAATTTTTGCCCTATCACAATTAGTTCTGCAGATATATGCATGCGGGTCTTCAATCTTTAAAGGATTCATTCAAGTTTGGGTCAAATTTGATCGGAAAAGTCCAATATTATCTTTTCCAGTAGCGAAATCAATTTTTCTATGAGGTATACGCATATAGCTTCCATTTGAAATACGGTTTTACGCACTTTGAAAATTGAAATTTTTTCTCAAAAATCCAAGGGGGGGGGGTGTTCCTTCAAAATTGGTCAAGTTTAGCAATTTTTAAAATCGTTTAGAGCATCATTTCCTACCTAATGTGCCCTGGTAATTACGATAGTTAAAGAATTTTTGCCCTATCACAATTAGTTCTGCAGATATATGCATGCGGGTCTTCAATCTTTAAAAGAATCATTCAAGTTTGGGTCAAATTTGATCGGAAAAGTCCAATATTATCTTTTCCAGTAGCGAAAACAATTCTTCTATGAAGTATACGCATATAGCTTCCATTTGAAGTACGATTTTACGCACTTTGAAAATTAAAATCTTTTCTCAAAAATCCAAGGGGGGGGTGTTCCTTCAAAATTTGTCAAGTTTAGCAATTTTTAAAATCGTTTAGAGCATCATTTCCTACGTAGTTTCACCTGGTAATTACGATAGTTAAAGAATTTTTGCCCTATCACAATTAGTTCTGCAGATATATGCATGCGGGTCTTCAATCTTTAAAAGATTCATTCAAGTTTGGGTCAAATTTGATCGGAAAAGTCCAATATTATCTTTTCCAGTAGCGAAATCAATTTTTCTATGAAGTATACGCATATAGCTTCCATTTGAAATACGATTTTACGCACTTTGAAAATTTTTTCTCAAAAATCCAAGGGGGGGGGGTGTTCCTTCAAAATTTGTCAAGTTTAGCAATTTGTAAAATCGTTTAGAGCATCATTTCCTACGTAATGTGCCCTGGTAATTACGATAGTTAAAGAATTTTTGCCCTATCACAATTAGTTCTGCAAATATATGCATGTGGGTCTTCAATCTTTAAAAGAATCATTCAAGTTTGGGTCAAATTTGATCGGAAAAGCCCAATATTATCTTTTCCAGTAGGGAAAACAATTTTTCTATGAAGTATACGCATATAGCTTCCATTTGAAGTACGATTTTACGCACTTTGAAAATTGAAATTTTTTCTCAAAAATTCAAGGGGGCGATGTTCCTTCAAAATTTGTCAAGTTTTTAAAATCGTTTAAAGCATCATTTCCAACGTAGTTTCACCTGGTAATCACGATAGTTAAAGAATTTTTGCCCTATCACAATTAGTTCTGCAGATATATGCATGTGGGTCTTCAATCTTTAAAAGAATCATTCAAGCTTGTGTCAAATGTGGTCAGAAACGTCCAATATTATCTTTTCAAGAAGCGAAAACAATTCTTCTATGAAGTATACGCATATAGCTTCCATTTGAAGTACGATTTTACGCACTTTGAAAATTAAAATTTTTTCTCAAAAATCCAAGGGGGGGGGGGGGGGTGTTCCTTCAAAATTTGTCAAGTTTAGCAATTTTTAAAATCGTTTAGAGCATCATTTCCTACGTAGTTTGACCTGGTAATTACGATAGTTAAAGAATTTTTGCCCTATCACAATTAGTTCTGCAGATATATGCATGTGGGTCTTCAATCTTTAAAAGAATCATTCAAGTTTGGGTCAAATTTGATCGGAAAAGTCCAATATTATCTTTTCCAGTAGCGAAATCAATTTTTCTATGAAGTATACGCATATAGCTTCCATTTGAAGTACGAGTTTACGCACTTTGAAAATTGAAATTTTTTCTCAAAAATCCAAGGGGGGGGGGTGTTCCTTCAAAATTTGTCGAATTTTGCAATTTTTAAAATCGTCTAAAGCATCATTTCCTACGTAGTTTGACCTGGTAATTACGATAGTTAAAGAATTTTTGCCCTATCACAATTAGTTCTGCAGATATATGCATGCGGGTCTTCAATCTTTAAAAGATTCATTCAAGTTTGGGTCAAATTTGATCGGAAAAGTCCAATATTATCTTTTCCAGTAGCGAAATCAATTTTTCTATGAAGTATACGCATATAGCTTCCATTTGAAATACGATTTTACGCACCTTGAAAATTGAAATTTTTTCTCAAATATCCAAGGGGGGGGAGTGTTCCTTCAAAATTTGTCAAGTTTAACAATTTTTAAAATCGTTTAAAGCATCATTTCCTACGTAGTTTCACCTGGTAATCACGATAGTTAAAGAATGTTTGCCCTATCACAATTAGTTCTGCAGATATATGCATGTGGGTCTTCAATCTTTAAAAGAATCATTCAAGTTTGGGTCAAATTTGATCGGAAAAGTCCAATATTATCTTTTCCAGTAGCGAAATCAATTTTTCTATGAAGTATACGCATATAGCTCCCATTTGAAGTACGAGTTTACGCACTTTGAAAATTAAATTTTTTTCTCAAAAATCCAAGGGGGGGGGGGGTGTTCCTTCAAAATTTGTCAAGTTTAGCAATTTTTAAAATCGTTTAGAGCATCATTTCTTACGTAGTTTCACCTGGTAATTACGATAGTTAAAGAATTTTTACCCTATCACAATTAGTTCTGCAGATATATGCATGTGGGTCTTCAATCTTTAAAAGAATCATTCAAGTTTGGGTCAAATTTGATCGGAAAAGTCCAATATTATCTTTTCCAGTAGCGAAAACAATTCTTCTATGAAGTATACGCATATAGCTTCCATTTGAAGTACGATTTTACGCACTTTGAAAATTGAAATTTTTTCTCAAAAATTCAAGAGGGCGGTGTTCCTTCAAAATTTGTCAAATTTTGCAATTTTTAAAATCGTCTAAAGCATCATTTCCTACGTAGTTTGACCTGGTAATTGCGATAGTTACAGAATTTTTGCCCTATCACAATTAGTTCTGCAGATATATGCATGTGGGTCTCCAATCTTTAAAAGAATCATTCAAGTTTGGGTCAAATTTGATCGGAAAAGTCCAATATTATCTTTTCCAGTAGCGAAAACAATTTTTCTATGAAGTATACGCATATAGCTTCCATTTGAAGTACGATCTTACGCACTTTGAAAATTGAAATTTTTTCTCAAAAATCCAAGGGGGGGGTGTTCCTTCAAAATTTGTCGAATTTTGCAATTTTTAAAATCGTCTAAAGCATCATTTCCTACGAAGTTTGACCTGGTAATTACGATAGTTAAAGAATTTTTGCCCTATCACAATTAGTTCTGCAGATATATGCATGTGGGTCTTCAATCTTTAAAAGAATCATTCAAGTTTGGGTCAAATTTGATCGGAAAAGTCCAATATTATCTTTTCCAGTAGCGAAAACAATTCTTCTATGAAGTATACGCATATAGCTTCCATTTGAAGTACGATTTTACGCACTTTGAAAATTGAAATTTTTTCTCAAAAATTTAAGAGGGCGGTGTTCCTTCAAAATTTGTCAAATTTTGCAATTTTTAAAATCGTCTAAAGCATCATTTCCTACGTAGTTTGACCTGGTAATTGCGATAGTTAAAGAATTTTTGCCCTATCACAATTAGTTCTGCAGATATATGCATGTGGGTCTCCAATCTTTAAAAGAATCATTCAAGTTTGGGTCAAATTTGATCGGAAAAGTCCAATATTATCTTTTCCAGTAGCGAAATCAATTTTTCTATGAGGTATACGCATATAGCTTCCATTTGAAATACGGTTTTACGCACTTTGAAAATTGAAATTTTTTCTCAAAAATCCAAGGTGGGGGGGGTGTTCCTTCAAAATTGGTCAAGTTTAGCAATTTTTAAAATCGTTTAGAGCATCATTTCCTACCTAATGTGCCCTGGTAATTACGATAGTTAAAGAATTTTTGCCCTATCACAATTAGTTCTGCAGATATATGCATGCGGGTCTTCAATCTTTAAAAGAATCATTCAAGTTTGGGTCAAATTTGATCGGAAAAGTCCAATATTATCTTTTCCAGTAGCGAAAACAATTCTTCTATGAAGTATACGCATATAGCTTCCATTTGAAGTACGATTTTACGCACTTTGAAAATTAAAATCTTTTCTCAAAAATCCAAGGGGGGGGGTGTTCCTTCAAAATTTGTCAAGTTTAGCAATTTTTAAAATCGTTTAAAGCATCATTTCCTAGGTAATGTGCCCTGGTAATTACGATAGTTAAAGAATTTTTGCCCTATCACAATTAGTTCTGCAGATATATGCATGCGGGTCTTCAATCTTTAAAAGATTCATTCAAGTTTGGGTCAAATTTGATCGGAAAAGTCCAATATTATCTTTTCCAGTAGCGAAAACAATTCTTCTATGAAGTATACGCATATAGCTTCCATTTGAAGTACGATTTTACGCACTTTGAAAATTAAAATTTTTTCTCAAAAATCCAAGGGGGGGGGGTGTTCCTTCAAAATTTGTCAAGTTTAGCAATTTTTAAAATCGTTTAGAGCATCATTTCCTACGTAAGGTGCCCTGGTAATTACGATAGTTAAAGAATTTTTGCCCTATCACAATTAGTTCTGCAGATATATGCATGTGGGTCTTCAATCTTTAAAAGAATCATTCAAGTTTGGGTCAAATTTGATCGGAAAAGTCCAATATTATCTTTTCCAGTAGCGAAAACAATTTTTCTATGAAGTATACGCATATAGCTTCCATTTGAAGTACGATCTTACGCACTTTGAAAATTGAAATTTTTTCTCAAAAATCCAAGGGGGGGGTGTTCCTTCAAAATTTGTCGAATTTTGCAATTTTTAAAATCGTCTAAAGCATCATTTCCTACGAAGTTTGACCTGGTAATTACGATAGTTAAAGAATTTTTGCCCTATCACAATTAGTTCTGCAGATATATGCATGTGGGTCTTCAATCTTTAAAAGAATCATTCAAGTTTGGGTCAAATTTGATCGGAAAAGTCCAATATTATCTTTTCCAGTAGCGAAAACAATTCTTCTATGAAGTATACGCATATAGCTTCCATTTGAAGTACGATTTTACGCACTTTGAAAATTGAAATTTTTTCTCAAAAATTTAAGAGGGCGGTGTTCCTTCAAAATTTGTCAAATTTTGCAATTTTTAAAATCGTCTAAAGCATCATTTCCTACGTAGTTTGACCTGGTAATTGCGATAGTTAAAGAATTTTTGCCCTATCACAATTAGTTCTGCAGATATATGCATGTGGGTCTCCAATCTTTAAAAGAATCATTCAAGTTTGGGTCAAATTTGATCGGAAAAGTCCAATATTATCTTTTCCAGTAGCGAAATCAATTTTTCTATGAGGTATACGCATATAGCTTCCATTTGAAATACGGTTTTACGCACTTTGAAAATTGAAATTTTTTCTCAAAAATCCAAGGTGGGGGGGGTGTTCCTTCAAAATTGGTCAAGTTTAGCAATTTTTAAAATCGTTTAGAGCATCATTTCCTACCTAATGTGCCCTGGTAATTACGATAGTTAAAGAATTTTTGCCCTATCACAATTAGTTCTGCAGATATATGCATGCGGGTCTTCAATCTTTAAAAGAATCATTCAAGTTTGGGTCAAATTTGATCGGAAAAGTCCAATATTATCTTTTCCAGTAGCGAAAACAATTCTTCTATGAAGTATACGCATATAGCTTCCATTTGAAGTACGATTTTACGCACTTTGAAAATTAAAATCTTTTCTCAAAAATCCAAGGGGGGGGGTGTTCCTTCAAAATTTGTCAAGTTTAGCAATTTTTAAAATCGTTTAAAGCATCATTTCCTAGGTAATGTGCCCTGGTAATTACGATAGTTAAAGAATTTTTGCCCTATCACAATTAGTTCTGCAGATATATGCATGCGGGTCTTCAATCTTTAAAAGATTCATTCAAGTTTGGGTCAAATTTGATCGGAAAAGTCCAATATTATCTTTTCCAGTAGCGAAAACAATTCTTCTATGAAGTATACGCATATAGCTTCCATTTGAAGTACGATTTTACGCACTTTGAAAATTAAAATTTTTTCTCAAAAATCCAAGGGGGGGGGGTGTTCCTTCAAAATTTGTCAAGTTTAGCAATTTTTAAAATCGTTTAGAGCATCATTTCCTACGTAAGGTGCCCTGGTAATTACGATAGTTAAAGAATTTTTGCCCTATCACAATTAGTTCTGCAGATATATGCATGTGGGTCTTCAATCTTTAAAAGAATCATTCAAGTTTGGGTCAAATTTGATCGGAAAAGTCCAATATTATCTTTTCCAGTAGCGAAAACAATTTTTCTATGAAGTATACGCATATAGCTTCCATTTGAAGTACGATTTTACGCACTTTGAAAATTGAAATTTTTTCTCAAAAATCCAAGGGGGGGGGGTGTTCCTTCAAAATTTGTCAAGTTTAGCAATTTGTAAAATCGTTTAGAGCATCATTTCCTACGTAATGTGCCCTGGTAATTACGATAGTTAAAGAATTTTTGCCCTATCACAATTAGTTCTGCAGATATATGCATGTGGGTCTTCAATCTTTAAAAGAATCATTCAAGCTTGTGTCAAATGTGGTCAGAAACGTCCAATATTATCTTTTCAAGAAGCGAAAACAATTCTTCTATGAAGTATACGCATATAGCTTCCATTTGAAGTACGATTTTACGCACTTTGAAAATTGAAATTTTTTCTCAAAAATTTAAGAGGGCGGTGTTCCTTCAAAATTTGTCAAATTTTGCAATTTTTAAAATCGTCTAAAGCATCATTTCCTACGTAGTTTGACCTGGTAATTGCGATAGTTAAAGAATTTTTGCCCTATCACAATTAGTTCTGCAGATATATGCATGTGGGTCTCCAATCTTTAAAAGAATCATTCAAGTTTGGGTCAAATTTGATCGGAAAAGTCCAATATTATCTTTTCCAGTAGCGAAATCAATTTTTCTATGAGGTATACGCATATAGCTTCCATTTGAAATACGGTTTTACGCACTTTGAAAATTGAAATTTTTTCTCAAAAATCCAAGGTGGGGGGGGTGTTCCTTCAAAATTGGTCAAGTTTAGCAATTTTTAAAATCGTTTAGAGCATCATTTCCTACCTAATGTGCCCTGGTAATTACGATAGTTAAAGAATTTTTGCCCTATCACAATTAGTTCTGCAGATATATGCATGCGGGTCTTCAATCTTTAAAAGATTCATTCAAGTTTGGGTCAAATTTGATCGGAAAAGTCCAATATTATCTTTTCCAGTAGCGAAAACAATTCTTCTATGAAGTATACGCATATAGCTTCCATTTGAAGTACGATTTTACGCACTTTGAAAATTGAAATTTTTTCTCAAAAATCCAAGGTGGGGGGGGTGTTCCTTCAAAATTGGTCAAGTTTAGCAATTTTTAAAATCGTTTAGAGCATCATTTCCTACCTAATGTGCCCTGGTAATTACGATAGTTAAAGAATTTTTGCCCTATCACAATTAGTTCTGCAAATATATGCATGTGGGTCTTCAATCTTTAAAAGAATCATTCAAGTTTGGGTCAAATTTGATCGGAAAAGCCCAATATTATCTTTTCCAGTAGGGAAAACAATTTTTCTATGAAGTATACGCATATAGCTTCCATTTGAAGTACGATTTTACGCACTTTGAAAATTGAAATTTTTTCTCAAAAATTCAAGGGGGCGATGTTCCTTCAAAATTTGTCAAGTTTTTAAAATCGTTTAAAGCATCATTTCCAACGTAGTTTCACCTGGTAATCACGATAGTTAAAGAATTTTTGCCCTATCACAATTAGTTCTGCAGATATATGCATGTGGGTCTTCAATCTTTAAAAGAATCATTCAAGCTTGTGTCAAATGTGGTCAGAAACGTCCAATATTATCTTTTCAAGAAGCGAAAACAATTCTTCTATGAAGTATACGCATATAGCTTCCATTTGAAGTACGATTTTACGCACTTTGAAAATTAAAATTTTTTCTCAAAAATCCAAGGGGGGGGGGGGTGTTCCTTCAAAATTTGTCAAGTTTAGCAATTTTTAAAATCGTTTAGAGCATCATTTCCTACGTAGTTTGACCTGGTAATTACGATAGTTAAAGAATTTTTGCCCTATCACAATTAGTTCTGCAGATATATGCATGTGGGTCTTCAATCTTTAAAAGAATCATTCAAGTTTGGGTCAAATTTGATCGGAAAAGTCCAATATTATCTTTTCCAGTAGCGAAATCAATTTTTCTATGAAGTATACGCATATAGCTTCCATTTGAAGTACGAGTTTACGCACTTTGAAAATTGAAATTTTTTCTCAAAAATCCAAGGGGGGGGGGTGTTCCTTCAAAATTTGTCGAATTTTGCAATTTTTAAAATCGTCTAAAGCATCATTTCCTACGTAGTTTGACCTGGTAATTACGATAGTTAAAGAATTTTTGCCCTATCACAATTAGTTCTGCAGATATATGCATGCGGGTCTTCAATCTTTAAAAGATTCATTCAAGTTTGGGTCAAATTTGATCGGAAAAGTCCAATATTATCTTTTCCAGTAGCGAAATCAATTTTTCTATGAAGTATACGCATATAGCTTCCATTTGAAATACGATTTTACGCACCTTGAAAATTGAAATTTTTTCTCAAATATCCAAGGGGGGGGGGTGTTCCTTCAAAATTTGTCAAGTTTAACAATTTTTAAAATCGTTTAAAGCATCATTTCCTACGTAGTTTCACCTGGTAATCACGATAGTTAAAGAATGTTTGCCCTATCACAATTAGTTCTGCAGATATATGCATGTGGGTCTTCAATCTTTAAAAGAATCATTCAAGTTTGGGTCAAATTTGATCGGAAAAGTCCAATATTATCTTTTCCAGTAGCGAAATCAATTTTTCTATGAAGTATACGCATATAGCTCCCATTTGAAGTACGAGTTTACGCACTTTGAAAATTAAATTTTTTTCTCAAAAATCCAAGGGGGGGGGGGTGTTCCTTCAAAATTTGTCAAGTTTAGCAATTTTTAAAATCGTTTAGAGCATCATTTCTTACGTAGTTTCACCTGGTAATTACGATAGTTAAAGAATTTTTACCCTATCACAATTAGTTCTGCAGATATATGCATGTGGGTCTTCAATCTTTAAAAGAATCATTCAAGTTTGGGTCAAATTTGATCGGAAAAGTCCAATATTATCTTTTCCAGTAGCGAAAACAATTCTTCTATGAAGTATACGCATATAGCTTCCATTTGAAGTACGATTTTACGCACTTTGAAAATTGAAATTTTTTCTCAAAAATTCAAGAGGGCGGTGTTCCTTCAAAATTTGTCAAATTTTGCAATTTTTAAAATCGTCTAAAGCATCATTTCCTACGT
This sequence comes from Cetonia aurata, assembly GCA_949128085.1. Taxonomy (NCBI): domain Eukaryota; kingdom Metazoa; phylum Arthropoda; class Insecta; order Coleoptera; family Scarabaeidae; genus Cetonia; species Cetonia aurata. The sequence continues at coordinate 21,503,212 of OX421889.1, read as the reverse complement.
AGTTTGACCTGGTAATTGCGATAGTTACAGAATTTTTGCCCTATCACAATTAGTTCTGCAGATATATGCATGTGGGTCTCCAATCTTTAAAAGAATCATTCAAGTTTGGGTCAAATTTGATCGGAAAAGTCCAATATTATCTTTTCCAGTAGCGAAAACAATTTTTCTATGAAGTATACGCATTTAGCTTCCATTTGAAGTACGATCTTACGCACTTTGAAAATTGAAATTTTTTCTCAAAAATCCAAGGGGGGGGTGTTCCTTCAAAATTTGTCGAATTTTGCAATTTTTAAAATCGTCTAAAGCATCATTTCCTACGAAGTTTGACCTGGTAATTACGATAGTTAAAGAATTTTTGCCCTATCACAATTAGTTCTGCAGATATATGCATGTGGGTCTTCAATCTTTAAAAGAATCATTCAAGTTTGGGTCAAATTTGATCGGAAAAGTCCAATATTATCTTTTCCAGTAGCGAAAACAATTCTTCTATGAAGTATACGCATATAGCTTCCATTTGAAGTACGATTTTACGCACTTTGAAAATTGAAATTTTTTCTCAAAAATTTAAGAGGGCGGTGTTCCTTCAAAATTTGTCAAATTTTGCAATTTTTAAAATCGTCTAAAGCATCATTTCCTACGTAGTTTGACCTGGTAATTGCGATAGTTAAAGAATTTTTGCCCTATCACAATTAGTTCTGCAGATATATGCATGTGGGTCTCCAATCTTTAAAAGAATCATTCAAGTTTGGGTCAAATTTGATCGGAAAAGTCCAATATTATCTTTTCCAGTAGCGAAATCAATTTTTCTATGAGGTATACGCATATAGCTTCCATTTGAAATACGGTTTTACGCACTTTGAAAATTGAAATTTTTTCTCAAAAATCCAAGGTGGGGGGGGTGTTCCTTCAAAATTGGTCAAGTTTAGCAATTTTTAAAATCGTTTAGAGCATCATTTCCTACCTAATGTGCCCTGGTAATTACGATAGTTAAAGAATTTTTGCCCTATCACAATTAGTTCTGCAGATATATGCATGCGGGTCTTCAATCTTTAAAAGAATCATTCAAGTTTGGGTCAAATTTGATCGGAAAAGTCCAATATTATCTTTTCCAGTAGCGAAAACAATTCTTCTATGAAGTATACGCATATAGCTTCCATTTGAAGTACGATTTTACGCACTTTGAAAATTAAAATCTTTTCTCAAAAATCCAAGGGGGGGGGTGTTCCTTCAAAATTTGTCAAGTTTAGCAATTTTTAAAATCGTTTAAAGCATCATTTCCTAGGTAATGTGCCCTGGTAATTACGATAGTTAAAGAATTTTTGCCCTATCACAATTAGTTCTGCAGATATATGCATGCGGGTCTTCAATCTTTAAAAGATTCATTCAAGTTTGGGTCAAATTTGATCGGAAAAGTCCAATATTATCTTTTCCAGTAGCGAAAACAATTCTTCTATGAAGTATACGCATATAGCTTCCATTTGAAGTACGATTTTACGCACTTTGAAAATTAAAATTTTTTCTCAAAAATCCAAGGGGGGGGGGGTGTTCCTTCAAAATTTGTCAAGTTTAGCAATTTTTAAAATCGTTTAGAGCATCATTTCCTACGTAAGGTGCCCTGGTAATTACGATAGTTAAAGAATTTTTGCCCTATCACAATTAGTTCTGCAGATATATGCATGTGGGTCTTCAATCTTTAAAAGAATCATTCAAGTTTGGGTCAAATTTGATCGGAAAAGTCCAATATTATCTTTTCCAGTAGCGAAAACAATTTTTCTATGAAGTATACGCATATAGCTTCCATTTGAAGTACGATCTTACGCACTTTGAAAATTGAAATTTTTTCTCAAAAATCCAAGGGGGGGGTGTTCCTTCAAAATTTGTCGAATTTTGCAATTTTTAAAATCGTCTAAAGCATCATTTCCTACGAAGTTTGACCTGGTAATTACGATAGTTAAAGAATTTTTGCCCTATCACAATTAGTTCTGCAGATATATGCATGTGGGTCTTCAATCTTTAAAAGAATCATTCAAGTTTGGGTCAAATTTGATCGGAAAAGTCCAATATTATCTTTTCCAGTAGCGAAAACAATTCTTCTATGAAGTATACGCATATAGCTTCCATTTGAAGTACGATTTTACGCACTTTGAAAATTGAAATTTTTTCTCAAAAATTTAAGAGGGCGGTGTTCCTTCAAAATTTGTCAAATTTTGCAATTTTTAAAATCGTCTAAAGCATCATTTCCTACGTAGTTTGACCTGGTAATTGCGATAGTTAAAGAATTTTTGCCCTATCACAATTAGTTCTGCAGATATATGCATGTGGGTCTCCAATCTTTAAAAGAATCATTCAAGTTTGGGTCAAATTTGATCGGAAAAGTCCAATATTATCTTTTCCAGTAGCGAAATCAATTTTTCTATGAGGTATACGCATATAGCTTCCATTTGAAATACGGTTTTACGCACTTTGAAAATTGAAATTTTTTCTCAAAAATCCAAGGTGGGGGGGGTGTTCCTTCAAAATTGGTCAAGTTTAGCAATTTTTAAAATCGTTTAGAGCATCATTTCCTACCTAATGTGCCCTGGTAATTACGATAGTTAAAGAATTTTTGCCCTATCACAATTAGTTCTGCAGATATATGCATGCGGGTCTTCAATCTTTAAAAGAATCATTCAAGTTTGGGTCAAATTTGATCGGAAAAGTCCAATATTATCTTTTCCAGTAGCGAAAACAATTCTTCTATGAAGTATACGCATATAGCTTCCATTTGAAGTACGATTTTACGCACTTTGAAAATTAAAATCTTTTCTCAAAAATCCAAGGGGGGGGGTGTTCCTTCAAAATTTGTCAAGTTTAGCAATTTTTAAAATCGTTTAAAGCATCATTTCCTAGGTAATGTGCCCTGGTAATTACGATAGTTAAAGAATTTTTGCCCTATCACAATTAGTTCTGCAGATATATGCATGCGGGTCTTCAATCTTTAAAAGATTCATTCAAGTTTGGGTCAAATTTGATCGGAAAAGTCCAATATTATCTTTTCCAGTAGCGAAAACAATTCTTCTATGAAGTATACGCATATAGCTTCCATTTGAAGTACGATTTTACGCACTTTGAAAATTAAAATTTTTTCTCAAAAATCCAAGGGGGGGGGGTGTTCCTTCAAAATTTGTCAAGTTTAGCAATTTTTAAAATCGTTTAGAGCATCATTTCCTACGTAAGGTGCCCTGGTAATTACGATAGTTAAAGAATTTTTGCCCTATCACAATTAGTTCTGCAGATATATGCATGTGGGTCTTCAATCTTTAAAAGAATCATTCAAGTTTGGGTCAAATTTGATCGGAAAAGTCCAATATTATCTTTTCCAGTAGCGAAAACAATTTTTCTATGAAGTATACGCATATAGCTTCCATTTGAAGTACGATTTTACGCACTTTGAAAATTGAAATTTTTTCTCAAAAATCCAAGGGGGGGGGGTGTTCCTTCAAAATTTGTCAAGTTTAGCAATTTGTAAAATCGTTTAGAGCATCATTTCCTACGTAATGTGCCCTGGTAATTACGATAGTTAAAGAATTTTTGCCCTATCACAATTAGTTCTGCAGATATATGCATGTGGGTCTTCAATCTTTAAAAGAATCATTCAAGCTTGTGTCAAATGTGGTCAGAAACGTCCAATATTATCTTTTCAAGAAGCGAAAACAATTCTTCTATGAAGTATACGCATATAGCTTCCATTTGAAGTACGATTTTACGCACTTTGAAAATTGAAATTTTTTCTCAAAAATTTAAGAGGGCGGTGTTCCTTCAAAATTTGTCAAATTTTGCAATTTTTAAAATCGTCTAAAGCATCATTTCCTACGTAGTTTGACCTGGTAATTGCGATAGTTAAAGAATTTTTGCCCTATCACAATTAGTTCTGCAGATATATGCATGTGGGTCTCCAATCTTTAAAAGAATCATTCAAGTTTGGGTCAAATTTGATCGGAAAAGTCCAATATTATCTTTTCCAGTAGCGAAATCAATTTTTCTATGAGGTATACGCATATAGCTTCCATTTGAAATACGGTTTTACGCACTTTGAAAATTGAAATTTTTTCTCAAAAATCCAAGGTGGGGGGGGTGTTCCTTCAAAATTGGTCAAGTTTAGCAATTTTTAAAATCGTTTAGAGCATCATTTCCTACCTAATGTGCCCTGGTAATTACGATAGTTAAAGAATTTTTGCCCTATCACAATTAGTTCTGCAGATATATGCATGCGGGTCTTCAATCTTTAAAAGATTCATTCAAGTTTGGGTCAAATTTGATCGGAAAAGTCCAATATTATCTTTTCCAGTAGCGAAAACAATTCTTCTATGAAGTATACGCATATAGCTTCCATTTGAAGTACGATTTTACGCACTTTGAAAATTAAAATTTTTTCTCAAAAATCCAAGGGGGGGGGGTGTTCCTTCAAAATTTGTCAAGTTTAGCAATTTTTAAAATCGTTTAGAGCATCATTTCCTACGTAATGTGCCCTGGTAATTACGATAGTTAAAGAATTTTTGCCCTATCACAATTAGTTCTGCAGATATATGCATGTGGGTCTTCAATCTTTAAAAGAATCATTCAAGCTTGTGTCAAATGTGGTCAGAAACGTCCAATATTATCTTTTCAAGAAGCGAAAACAATTCTTCTATGAAGTATACGCATATAGCTTCCATTTGAAGTACGATTTTACGCACTTTGAAAATTAAAATTTTTTCTCAAAAATCCAAGGGGGGGGGGGTGTTCCTTCAAAATTTGTCAAGTTTAGCAATTTTTAAAATCGTTTAGAGCATCATTTCCTACGTAGTTTGACCTGGTAATTACGATAGTTAAAGAATTTTTGCCCTATCACAATTAGTTCTGCAGATATATGCATGTGGGTCTTCAATCTTTAAAAGAATCATTCAAGTTTGGGTCAAATTTGATCGGAAAAGTCCAATATTATCTTTTCCAGTAGCGAAATCAATTTTTCTATGAAGTATACGCATATAGCTTCCATTTGAAGTACGAGTTTACGCACTTTGAAAATTGAAATTTTTTCTCAAAAATCCAAGGGGGGGGGGGGTGTTCCTTCAAAATTTGTCGAATTTTGCAATTTTTAAAATCGTCTAAAGCATCATTTCCTACGTAGTTTGACCTGGTAATTACGATAGTTAAAGAATTTTTGCCCTATCACAATTAGTTCTGCAGATATATGCATGCGGGTCTTCAATCTTTAAAAGATTCATTCAAGTTTGGGTCAAATTTGATCGGAAAAGTCCAATATTATCTTTTCCAGTAGCGAAATCAATTTTTCTATGAAGTATACGCATATAGCTTCCATTTGAAATACGATTTTACGCACCTTGAAAATTGAAATTTTTTCTCAAATATCCAAGGGGGGGGGGGGTGTTCCTTCAAAATTTGTCAAGTTTAGCAATTTTTAAAATCGTTTAAAGCATCATTTCCTACGTAGTTTCACCTGGTAATCACGATAGTTAAAGAATGTTTGCCCTATCACAATTAGTTCTGCAGATATATGCATGTGGGTCTTCAATCTTTAAAAGAATCATTCAAGTTTGGGTCAAATTTGATCGGAAAAGTCCAATATTATCTTTTCCAGTAGCGAAAACAATTTTTCTATGAAGTATACGCATATAGCTTCCATTTGAAGTACGATTTTACGCACTTTGAAAATTGAAATTTTTTCTCAAAAATCCAAGGGGGGGGGGTGTTCCTTCAAAATTTGTCAAGTTTAGCAATTTGTAAAATCGTTTAGAGCATCATTTCCTACGTAATGTGCCCTGGTAATTACGATAGTTAAAGAATTTTTGCCCTATCACAATTAGTTCTGCAGATATATGCATGTGGGTCTTCAATCTTTAAAAGAATCATTCAAGCTTGTGTCAAATGTGGTCAGAAACGTCCAATATTATCTTTTCAAGAAGCAAAAACAATTCTTCTATGAAGTATACGCATATAGCTTCCATTTGAAGTACGATTTTACGCACTTTGAAAATTGAAATTTTTTCTCAAAAATTTAAGAGGGCGGTGTTCCTTCAAAATTTGTCAAATTTTGCAATTTTTAAAATCGTCTAAAGCATCATTTCCTACGTAGTTTGACCTGGTAATTGCGATAGTTAAAGAATTTTTGCCCTATCACAATTAGTTCTGCAGATATATGCATGTGGGTCTCCAATCTTTAAAAGAATCATTCAAGTTTGGGTCAAATTTGATCGGAAAAGTCCAATATTATCTTTTCCAGTAGCGAAATCAATTTTTCTATGAGGTATACGCATATAGCTTCCATTTGAAATACGGTTTTACGCACTTTGAAAATTGAAATTTTTTCTCAAAAATCCAAGGTGGGGGGGGTGTTCCTTCAAAATTGGTCAAGTTTAGCAATTTTTAAAATCGTTTAGAGCATCATTTCCTACCTAATGTGCCCTGGTAATTACGATAGTTAAAGAATTTTTGCCCTATCACAATTAGTTCTGCAGATATATGCATGCGGGTCTTCAATCTTTAAAAGATTCATTCAAGTTTGGGTCAAATTTGATCGGAAAAGTCCAATATTATCTTTTCCAGTAGCGAAAACAATTCTTCTATGAAGTATACGCATATAGCTTCCATTTGAAGTACGATTTTACGCACTTTGAAAATTAAAATTTTTTCTCAAAAATCCAAGGGGGGGGGGTGTTCCTTCAAAATTTGTCAAGTTTAGCAATTTTTAAAATCGTTTAGAGCATCATTTCCTACGTAATGTGCCCTGGTAATTACGATAGTTAAAGAATTTTTGCCCTATCACAATTAGTTCTGCAGATATATGCATGTGGGTCTTCAATCTTTAAAAGAATCATTCAAGCTTGTGTCAAATGTGGTCAGAAACGTCCAATATTATCTTTTCAAGAAGCGAAAACAATTCTTCTATGAAGTATACGCATATAGCTTCCATTTGAAGTACGATTTTACGCACTTTGAAAATTAAAATTTTTTCTCAAAAATCCAAGGGGGGGGGGTGTTCCTTCAAAATTTGTCAAGTTTAGCAATTTTTAAAATCGTTTAGAGCATCATTTCCTACGTAGTTTGACCTGGTAATTACGATAGTTAAAGAATTTTTGCCCTATCACAATTAGTTCTGCAGATATATGCATGTGGGTCTTCAATCTTTAAAAGAATCATTCAAGTTTGGGTCAAATTTGATCGGAAAAGTCCAATATTATCTTTTCCAGTAGCGAAATCAATTTTTCTATGAAGTATACGCATATAGCTTCCATTTGAAGTACGAGTTTACGCACTTTGAAAATTGAAATTTTTTCTCAAAAATCCAAGGGGGGGGGGGTGTTCCTTCAAAATTTGTCGAATTTTGCAATTTTTAAAATCGTCTAAAGCATCATTTCCTACGTAGTTTGACCTGGTAATTACGATAGTTAAAGAATTTTTGCCCTATCACAATTAGTTCTGCAGATATATGCATGCGGGTCTTCAATCTTTAAAAGATTCATTCAAGTTTGGGTCAAATTTGATCGGAAAAGTCCAATATTATCTTTTCCAGTAGCGAAATCAATTTTTCTATGAAGTATACGCATATAGCTTCCATTTGAAATACGATTTTACGCACCTTGAAAATTGAAATTTTTTCTCAAATATCCAAGGGGGGGGGGGGTGTTCCTTCAAAATTTGTCAAGTTTAGCAATTTTTAAAATCGTTTAAAGCATCATTTCCTACGTAGTTTCACCTGGTAATCACGATAGTTAAAGAATGTTTGCCCTATCACAATTAGTTCTGCAGATATATGCATGTGGGTCTTCAATCTTTAAAAGAATCATTCAAGTTTGGGTCAAATTTGATCGGAAAAGTCCAATATTATCTTTTCCAGTAGCGAAATCAATTTTTCTATGAAGTATACGCATATAGCTCCCATTTGAAGTACGAGTTTACGCACTTTGAAAATTAAATTTTTTTCTCAAAAATCCAAGGGGGGGGGGGGGGTGTTCCTTCAAAATTTGTCAAGTTTAGCAATTTTTAAAATCGTTTAGAGCATCATTTCTTACGTAGTTTCACCTGGTAATTACGATAGTTAAAGAATTTTTACCCTATCACAATTAGTTCTGCAGATATATGCATGTGGGTCTTCAATCTTTAAAAGAATCATTCAAGTTTGGGTCAAATTTGATCGGAAAAGTCCAATATTATCTTTTCCAGTAGCGAAAACAATTCTTCTATGAAGTATACGCATATAGCTTCCATTTGAAGTACGATTTTACGCACTTTGAAAATTGAAATTTTTTCTCAAAAATTCAAGAGGGCGGTGTTCCTTCAAAATTTGTCAAATTTTGCAATTTTTAAAATCGTCTAAAGCATCATTTCCTACGTAGTTTGACCTGGTAATTGCGATAGTTAAAGAATTTTTGCCCTATCACAATTAGTTCTGCAGATATATGCATGCGGGTCTTCAATCTTTAAAAGAATCATTCAAGCTTGTGTCAAATGTGGTCAGAAACGTCCAATATTATCTTTTCAAGAAGCGAAAACAATTCTTCTATGAAGTATACGCATATAGCTTCCATTTGAAGTACGATTTTACGCACTTTGAAAATTAAAATTTTTTCTCAAAAATCCAAGGGGGGGGGGTGTTCCTTCAAAATTTGTCAAGTTTAGCAATTTTTAAAATCGTTTAGAGCATCATTTCCTACGTAGTTTGACCTGGTAATTACGATAGTTAAAGAATTTTTGCCCTATCACAATTAGTTCTGCAGATATATGCATGTGGGTCTTCAATCTTTAAAAGAATCATTCAAGTTTGGGTCAAATTTGATCGGAAAAGTCCAATATTATCTTTTCCAGTAGCGAAATCAATTTTTCTATGAAGTATACGCATATAGCTTCCATTTGAAGTACGAGTTTACGCACTTTGAAAATTGAAATTTTTTCTCAAAAATCCAAGGGGTTCCTTCAAAATTTGTCAAGTTTAGCAATTTTTAAAATCGTTTAGAGCATCATTTCCTACGTAGTTTGACCTGGTAATTACGATAGTTAAAGAATTTTTGCCCTATCACAATTAGTTCTGCAGATATATGCATGTGGGTCTTCAATCTTTAAAAGAATCATTCAAGTTTGGGTCAAATTTGATCGGAAAAGTCCAATATTATCTTTTCCAGTAGCGAAATCAATTTTTCTATGAAGTATACGCATATAGCTTCCATTTGAAGTACGAGTTTACGCACTTTGAAAATTGAAATTTTTTCTCAAAAATCCAAGGGGGGGGGGGTGTTCCTTCAAAATTTGTCAAGTTTAGCAATTTGTAAAATCGTTTAGAGCATCATTTCCTACGTAATGTGCCCTGGTAATTACGATAGTTAAAGAATTTTTGCCCTATCACAATTAGTTCTGCAGATATATGCATGTGGGTCTTCAATCTTTAAAAGAATCATTCAAGCTTGTGTCAAATGTGGTCAGAAACGTCCAATATTATCTTTTCAAGAAGCAAAAACAATTCTTCTATGAAGTATACGCATATAGCTTCCATTTGAAGTACGATTTTACGCACTTTGAAAATTGAAATTTTTTCTCAAAAATTTAAGAGGGCGGTGTTCCTTCAAAATTTGTCAAATTTTGCAATTTTTAAAATCGTCTAAAGCATCATTTCCTACGTAGTTTGACCTGGTAATTGCGATAGTTAAAGAATTTTTGCCCTATCACAATTAGTTCTGCAGATATATGCATGTGGGTCTCCAATCTTTAAAAGAATCATTCAAGTTTGGGTCAAATTTGATCGGAAAAGTCCAATATTATCTTTTCCAGTAGCGAAATCAATTTTTCTATGAGGTATACGCATATAGCTTCCATTTGAAATACGGTTTTACGCACTTTGAAAATTGAAATTTTTTCTCAAAAATCCAAGGTGGGGGGGGGTGTTCCTTCAAAATTGGTCAAGTTTAGCAATTTTTAAAATCGTTTAGAGCATCATTTCCTACCTAATGTGCCCTGGTAATTACGATAGTTAAAGAATTTTTACCCTATCACAATTAGTTCTGCAGATATATGCATGTGGGTCTTCAATCTTTAAAAGAATCATTCAAGTTTGGGTCAAATTTGATCGGAAAAGTCCAATATTATCTTTTCCAGTAGCGAAAACAATTCTTCTATGAAGTATACGCATATAGCTTCCATTTGAAGTACGATTTTACGCACTTTGAAAATTGAAATTTTTTCTCAAAAATTCAAGAGGGCGGTGTTCCTTCAAAATTTGTCAAATTTTGCAATTTTTAAAATCGTCTAAAGCATCATTTCCTACGTAGTTTGACCTGGTAATTGCGATAGTTAAAGAATTTTTGCCCTATCACAATTAGTTCTGCAGATATATGCATGCGGGTCTTCAATCTTTAAAAGAATCATTCAAGCTTGTGTCAAATGTGGTCAGAAACGTCCAATATTATCTTTTCAAGAAGCGAAAACAATTCTTCTATGAAGTATACGCATATAGCTTCCATTTGAAGTACGATTTTACGCACTTTGAAAATTAAAATTTTTTCTCAAAAATCCAAGGGGGGGGGGTGTTCCTTCAAAATTTGTCAAGTTTAGCAATTTTTAAAATCGTTTAGAGCATCATTTCCTACGTAGTTTGACCTGGTAATTACGATAGTTAAAGAATTTTTGCCCTATCACAATTAGTTCTGCAGATATATGCATGTGGGTCTTCAATCTTTAAAAGAATCATTCAAGTTTGGGTCAAATTTGATCGGAAAAGTCCAATATTATCTTTTCCAGTAGCGAAATCAATTTTTCTATGAAGTATACGCATATAGCTTCCATTTGAAGTACGAGTTTACGCACTTTGAAAATTGAAATTTTTTCTCAAAAATCCAAGGGGGGGGGGGTGTTCCTTCAAAATTTGTCGAATTTTGCAATTTTTAAAATCGTCTAAAGCATCATTTCCTACGTAGTTTGACCTGGTAATTACGATAGTTAAAGAATTTTTGCCCTATCACAATTAGTTCTGCAGATATATGCATGCGGGTCTTCAATCTTTAAAAGATTCATTCAAGTTTGGGTCAAATTTGATCGGAAAAGTCCAATATTATCTTTTCCAGTAGCGAAATCAATTTTTCTATGAAGTATACGCATATAGCTTCCATTTGAAATACGATTTTACGCACCTTGAAAATTGAAATTTTTTCTCAAATATCCAAGGGGGGGGGGGTGTTCCTTCAAAATTTGTCAAGTTTAGCAATTTTTAAAATCGTTTAAAGCATCATTTCCTACGTAGTTTCACCTGGTAATCACGATAGTTAAAGAATGTTTGCCCTATCACAATTAGTTCTGCAGATATATGCATGTGGGTCTTCAATCTTTAAAAGAATCATTCAAGTTTGGGTCAAATTTGATCGGAAAAGTCCAATATTATCTTTTCCAGTAGCGAAATCAATTTTTCTATGAAGTATACGCATATAGCTCCCATTTGAAGTACGAGTTTACGCACTTTGAAAATTAAATTTTTTTCTCAAAAATCCAAGGGGGGGGGTGTTCCTTCAAAATTTGTCAAGTTTAGCAATTTTTAAAATCGTTTAGAGCATCATTTCTTACGTAGTTTCACCTGGTAATTACGATAGTTAAAGAATTTTTACCCTATCACAATTAGTTCTGCAGATATATGCATGTGGGTCTTCAATCTTTAAAAGAATCATTCAAGTTTGGGTCAAATTTGATCGGAAAAGTCCAATATTATCTTTTCCAGTAGCGAAAACAATTCTTCTATGAAGTATACGCATATAGCTTCCATTTGAAGTACGATTTTACGCACTTTGAAAATTGAAATTTTTTCTCAAAAATTCAAGAGGGCGGTGTTCCTTCAAAATTTGTCAAATTTTGCAATTTTTAAAATCGTCTAAAGCATCATTTCCTACGTAGTTTGACCTGGTAATTGCGATAGTTAAAGAATTTTTGCCCTATCACAATTAGTTCTGCAGATATATGCATGTGGGTCTCCAATCTTTAAAAGAATCATTCAAGTTTGGGTCAAATTTGATCGGAAAAGTCCAATATTATCTTTTCCAGTAGCGAAAACAATTTTTCTATGAAGTATACGCATATAGCTTCCATTTGAAGTACGATCTTACGCACTTTGAAAATTTAAATTTTTTCTCAAAAATCCAAGGGGGGGGTGTTCCTTCAAAATTTGTCGAATTTTGCAATTTTTAAAATCGTCTAAAGCATCATTTCCTACGAAGTTTGACCTGGTAATTACGATAGTTAAAGAATTTTTGCCCTATCACAATTAGTTCTGCAGATATATGCATGTGGGTCTTCAATCTTTAAAAGAATCATTCAAGTTTGGGTCAAATTTGATCGGAAAAGTCCAATATTATCTTTTCCAGTAGCGAAAACAATTCTTCTATGAAGTATACGCATATAGCTTCCATTTGAAGTACGATTTTACGCACTTTGAAAATTGAAATTTTTTCTCAAAAATTCAAGGGGGCGGTGTTCCTTCAAAATTTGTCAAGTTTTTAAAATCGTTTAAAGCATCATTTCCTACGTAGTTTCACCTGGTAATCACGATAGTTAAAGAATTTTTGCCCTATCACAATTAGTTCTGCAGACATATGCATGTGGGTCTTCAATCTTTAAAAGAATCATTCAAGTTTGTGTCAAATTTGGTCAGAAACGTCCAATATTATCTTTTCAAGAAGCGGAAACAATTCTTCTATGAAGTATACGCATATAGCTTCCATTTGAAGTACGATTTTACGCACTTTGAAAATTAAAATTTTTTCTCAAAAATCCAAGGGGGGGGTGTTCCTTCAAAATTTGTCGAATTTTGCAATTTTTAAAATCGTCTAAAGCATCATTTCCTACGAAGTTTGACCTGGTAATTACGATAGTTAAAGAATTTTTGCCCTATCACAATTAGTTCTGCAGATATATGCATGTGGGTCTTCAATCTTTAAAAGAATCATTCAAGTTTGGGTCAAATTTGATCGGAAAAGTCCAATATTATCTTTTCCAGTAGCGAAAACAATTCTTCTATGAAGTATACGCATATAGCTTCCATTTGAAGTACGATTTTACGCACTTTGAAAATCGAAATTTTTTCTCAAAAATTCAAGGGGGCGGTGTTCCTTCAAAATTTGTCAAGTTTTTAAAATCGTTTAAAGCATCATTTCCTACGTAGTTTGACATGGTAATTACGATAGTTAAAGAATTTTTGCCCTATCACAATTAGTTCTGCAGATATATGCATGTGGGTCTTCAATCTTTAAAAGAATCATTCAAGTTTGGGTCAAATTTGATCGGAAAAGTCCAATATTATCTTTTCCAGTAGCGAAAACAATTCTTCTATGAAGTATACGCATATAGCTTCCATTTGAAGTACGATTTTACGCACTTTGAAAATTGAAATTTTTTCTCAAAAATCCAGGGGGTGGGGTGTTCCTTCAAAATTTGTCGAATTTTGCAATTTTTAAAATCGTCTAAAGCATCATTTCCTACGAAGTTTGACCTGGTAATTACGATAGTTAAAGAATTTTTGCCCTATCACAATTAGTTCTGCAGATATATGCATGCGGGTCTTCAATCTTTAAAAGATTCATTCAAGTTTGGGTCAAATTTGATCGGAAAAGTCCAATTTTATCTTTTCCAGTAGCGAAATCAATTTTTCTATGAAGTATACGCATATAGCTTCCATTTGAAATACGATTTTACGCACTTTGAAAATTGAAATTTTTTCTCAAAAATCCAAGGGGGGGGTGTTCCTTCAAAATTTGTCAAGTTTTTAAAATCGTTTAAAGCATCATTTCCTACGTAGTTTCACCTGGTAATCACGATAGTTAAAGAATTTTTGCCCTATCACAATTAGTTCTGCAGACATATGCATGTGGGTCTTCAATCTTTAAAAGAATCATTCAAGTTTGTGTCAAATTTGGTCAGAAACGTCCAATATTATCTTTTCAAGAAGCGAAAACAATTCTTCTATGAAGTATACGCATATAGCTTCCATTTGAAGTACGATTTTACGCACTTTGAAAATTAAAATTTTTTCTCAAAAATCCAAGGGGGGGGTGTTCCTTCAAAATTTGTCAAGTTTAGCAATTTTTAAAATCGTTTAGAGCATCATTTCCTACGTAAGGTGCCCTGGTAATTACGATAGTTAAAGAATTGTTACCCTATCACAATTAGTTCTGCAGATATATGCATGTGGGTCTTCAATCTTTAAAAGAATCATTCAAGTTTGGGTCAAGTTTGATCGGAAAAGTCCAATATTATCTTTTCCAGTAGCGAAATAAATTTTTCTATGAAGTATACGCATATAGCTTCCATTTGAAATACGATTTTACGCACTTTGAAAATTGAAATTTTTTCTCAAAAATCCAAGGGGGGGGGTGTTCCTTCAAAATTTGTCAAGTTTAGCAATTTTTAAAATCGTTTAGAGCATCATTTCCTACGTAAGGTGCCCTGGTAATTACGATAGTTAAAGAATTTTTGCCCTATCACAATTAGTTCTGCAGATATATGCATGTGGGTCTTCAATCTTTAAAAGAATCATTCAAGTTTGGGTCAAATTTGATCGGAAAAGTCCAATATTATCTTTTCCAGTAGCGAAAACAATTTTTCTATGAAGTATACGCATATAGCTTCCATTTGAAGTACGATTTTACGCACTTTGAAAATTGAAATTTTTTCTCAAAAATCCAAGGGGGGGGGGGTGTTCCTTCAAAATTTGTCAAGTTTAGCAATTTTTAAAATCGTTTAGAGCATCATTTCCTACGTAGTTTGACCTGGTAATTACGATAGTTAAAGAATTTTTGCCCTATCACAATTAGTTCTGCAGATATATGCATGTGGGTCTTCAATCTTTAAAAGAATCATTCAAGTTTGGGTCAAATTTGATCGGAAAAGTCCAATATTATCTTTTCCAGTAGCGAAAACAATTTTTCTATGAAGTATACGCATATAGCTTCCATTTGAAGTACGATTTTACGCATTTTGAAAATTGAAATTTTTTCTCAAAAATCCAGGTGTTTCTTCAAAATTTGTCAAGTTTAGCAATTTTTAAAATCGTTTAGAGCATCATTTCCTACGTAATGTGCCCTGGTAACTACGATAGTTAAAGAATTTTTGCCCTATCACAATTAGTTCTGCAGATATATGCATGTGGGTCTTCAATCTTTAAAAGAATCATTCAAGTTTGGGTCAAATTTGATCGGAAAAGTCCAATATTATCTTTTCCAGTAGCGAAATCAATTTTTCTATGAAGTATACGCATATAGCTTCCATTTGAAGTACGATTTTACGCACTTTGAAAATTGAAATTTTTTCTCAAAAATCCAAGGGGGGGGTGTTCCTTCAAAATTTGTAAAGTTTAGCAATTTTTAAAATCGTTTAGAGCATCATTTCCTACGTAATGTGCCCTGGTAACTACGATAGTTAAAGAATTTTTGCCCTATCACAATTAGTTCTGCAGATATATGCATGTGGGTCTTCAATCTTTAAAAGAATCATTCAAATTTGGGTCAAATTTGATCGGAAAAGTCCAATATTATCTTTTCCAGTAGCGAAATCAATTTTTCTATGAAGTATACGCATATAGCTTCCATTTGAAGTACGATTTTACGCATTTTGAAAATTGAAATTTTTTCTCAAAAATCCAAGGGGGGGGGGGTGTTCCTTCAAAATTTGTCGAATTTTGCAATTTTTAAAATCGTCTAAAGCATCATTTCCTACGAAGTTTGACCTGGTAATTACGATAGTTAAAGAATTTTTGCCCTATCACAATTAGTTCTGCAGATATATGCATGCGGGTCTTCAATCTTTAAAAGATTCATTCAAGTTTGGGTCAAATTTGATCGGAAAAGTCCAATTTTATCTTTTCCAGTAGCGAAATCAATTTTTCTATGAAGTATACGCATATAGCTTCCATTTGAAATACGATTTTACGCACTTTGAAAATTGAAATTTTTTCTCAAAAATCCAAGGGGGGGGTGTTCCTTCAAAATTTGTCGAATTTTGCAATTTTTAAAATCGTCTAAAGCATCATTTCCTACGATGTTTGACCTGGTAATTACGATAGTTAAAGAATTTTTGCCCTATCACAATTAGTTCTGCAGATATATGCATGCGGGTCTTCAATCTTTAAAAGATTCATTCAAGTTTGGGTCAAATTTGATCGGAAAAGTTTAATATTATCTTTTCCAGTAGCGAAAACAGTTCTTCTATGAAGTATACGCATATAGCTTCCATTTGAAGTACGATTTTACGCACTTTGAAAATTAAATTTTTTTCTCAAAAATCCAAGGGGGGAGGTGTTCCTTCAAAATTTGTCAAGTTTAGCAATTTTTAAAATCGTTTAGAGCATCATTTCCTACGTAGTTTCACCTGGTAATTACGATAGTTAAAGAATTTTTACCCTATCACAATTAGTTCTGCAGATATATGCATGTGGGTCTTCAATCTTTAAAAGAATCATTCAAGTTTGGGTCAAATTTGATCGAAAAAGTCCAATATTATCTTTTCCAGTAGCGAAAACAATTTTTCTATGAAGTATACGCATATAGCTTCCATTTGAAGTACGATTTTACGCACTTTGAAAATTGAAATTTTTTCTCAAAAATCCAAGGTGTTCCTTCAAAATTTGTCAAGTTTAGCAATTTTTAAAATCGTTTAGAGCATCATTTCCTACGTAGTTTCACCTGGTAATTACGATAGTTAAAGAATTTTTACCCTATCACAATTAGTTCTGCAGATATATGCATGTGGGTCTTCAATCTTTAGAAGAATCATTCAAGTTTGGGTCAAATTTGATCGGAAAAGTCCAATATTATATTTTCCAGTAGCGAAATCAATTTTTCTATGAAGTATACGCATATAGCTTCCATTTGAAGTACGATTTTACGCATTTTGAAAATTGAAATTTTTTCTCAAAAATCCAAGGGGGGGGTGTTCCTTCAAAATTTGTCAAATTTTGTAATTTTTAAAATCGTTTAAAGCATCTTTTCCTACGTAGTTTGACATGGTAATTACGATAGTTAAAGAATTTTTGCCCTATCACAATTAGCTCTGCAGATATATGCATGTGGGTCTTCAACCTTTAAAAGAATCATTCAAGTTTGGGTCAAATTTGATCGGAAAAGTCCAATATTATCTTTTCCAGTAGCGAAAACAATTCTTCTATGAAGTATACGCATATAGCTTCCATTTGAAGTACGATTTTACGCACTTTGAAAATTGAAATTTTTTCTCAAAAATCCAGGGGGGGGGGGTGTTCCTTCAAAATTTGTCGAATTTTGCAATTTTTAAAATCGTCTAAAGCATCATTTCCTACGAAGTTTGACCTGGTAATTACGATAGTTAAAGAATTTTTGCCCTATCACAATTAGTTCTGCAGATATATGCATGTGGGTCTTCAATCTTTAAAAGAATCATTCAAGTTTGGGTCAAATTTGATCGGAAAAGTCCAATATTATCTTTTCCAGTAGCGAAAACAATTCTTCTATGAAGTATACGCATATAGCTTCCATTTGAAGTACGATTTTACGCACTTTGAAAATTGAAATTTTTTCTCAAAAATTCAAGGGGGCGGTGTTCCTTCAAAATTTGTCAAGTTTTTAAAATCGTTTAAAGCATCATTTCCTACGTAGTTTCACCTGGTAATCACGATAGTTAAAGAATTTTTGCCCTATCACAATTAGTTCTGCAGACATATGCATGTGGGTCTTCAATCTTTAAAAGAATCATTCAAGTTTGTGTCAAATTTGGTCAGAAACGTCCAATATTATCTTTTCAAGAAGCGGAAACAATTCTTCTATGAAGTATACGCATATAGCTTCCATTTGAAGTACGATTTTACGCACTTTGAAAATTAAAATTTTTTCTCAAAAATCCAAGGGGGGGCTGTTCCTTCAAAATTTGTCAAGTTTAGCAATTTTTAAAATCGTTTAGAGCATCATTTCCTACGTAGTTTCACCTGGTAATTACGATAGTTAAAGAATTTTTACCCTATCACAATTAGTTCTGCAGATATATGCATGTGGGTCTTCAATCTTTAAAAGAATCATTCAAGTTTGGGTCAAGTTTGATCGGAAAAGTCCAATATTATCTTTTCCAGTAGCGAAAACAATTTTTCTATGAAGTATACGCATATAGCTTCCATTTGAAGTACGATTTTACGCATTTTGAAAATTGAAATTTTTTCTCAAAAATCCAGTGGGGGGGGGGTGTTCCTTCAAAATTTGTCAAGTTTAGCAATTTTTAAAATCGTTTAGAGCATCATTTCCTACGTAATGTGCCCTGGTAACTACGATAGTTAAAGAATTTTTGCCCTATCACAATTAGTTCTGCAGATATATGCATGTGGGTCTTCAATCTTTAAAAGAATCATTCAAGTTTGGGTCAAATTTGATCGGAAAAGTCCAATATTATCTTTTCCAGTAGCGAAATCAATTTTTCTATGAAGTATACGCATATAGCTTCCATTTGAAGTACGATTTTACGTACTTTGAAAATTGAAATTTTTTCTCAAAAATCCAAGGGGGGGGTGTTCCTTCAAAATTTGTCAAGTTTAGCAATTTTTAAAATCGTTTAGAGCATCATTTCCTACGTAATGTGCCCTGGTAACTACGATAGTTAAAGAATTTTTGCCCTATCACAATTAGTTCTGCAGATATATGCATGTGGGTCTTCAATCTTTAAAACAATCATTCAAATTTGGGTCAAATTTGATCGGAAAAGTCCAATATTATCTTTTCCAGTAGCGAAATCCATTTTTCTATGAAGTATACGCATATAGCTTCCATTTGAAGTACGATTTTACGCATTTTGAAAATTGAAATTTTTTCTCAAAAATCCAAGGGGGGGGTGTTCCTTCAAAATTTGTCGAATTTTGCAATTTTTAAAATCGTGTAAAGCATCATTTCCTACGAAGTTTGACCTGGTAATTACGATAGTTAAAGAATTTTTGCCCTATCACAATTAGTTCTGCAGATATATGCATGCGGGTCTTCAATCTTTAAAAGATTCATTCAAGTTTGGGTCAAATTTGATCGGAAAAGTCCAATTTTATCTTTTCCAGTAGCGAAATCAATTTTTCTATGAAGTATACGCATATAGCTTCCATTTGAAATACGATTTTACGCACTTTGAAAATTGAAATTTTTTCTCAAAAATCCAAGGGGGGGGTGTTCCTTCAAAATTTGTCGAATTTTGCAATTTTTAAAATCGTCTAAAGCATCATTTCCTACGATGTTTGACCTGGTAATTACGATAGTTAAAGAATTTTTGCCCTATCACAATTAGTTCTGCAGATATATGCATGCGGGTCTTCAATCTTTAAAAGATTCATTCAAGTTTGGGTCAAATTTGATCGGAAAAGTTTAATATTATCTTTTCCAGTAGCGAAATCCATTTTTCTATGAAGTATACGCATATAGCTTCCATTTGAAATACGATTTTACGCACTTTGAAAATTGAAATTTTTTCCCAAAAATCCAAGGGGGGGGGTGTTCCTTCAAAATTTGTCAAGTTTAGCAATTTTTAAAATCGTTTAGAGCATCATTTCCTACGTAATGTGCCCTGGTAATTACGATAGTTAAAGAATTTTTGCCCTATCACAATTAGTTCTGCAGATATATGCATGTGGGTCTTCAATCTTTAAAAGAATCATTCAAGTTTGGGTCAAATTTGATCGGAAAAGTCCAATATTATCTTTTCCAGTAGCGAAAACAGTTCTTCTATGAAGTATACGCATATAGCTTCCATTTGAAGTACGATTTTACGCACTTTGAAAATTAAATTTTTTTCTCAAAAATCCAAGGGGGGAGGTGTTCCTTCAAAATTTGTCAAGTTTAGCAATTTTTAAAATCGTTTAGAGCATCATTTCCTACGTAGTTTCACCTGGTAATTACGATAGTTAAAGAATTTTTACCCTATCACAATTAGTTCTGCAGATATATGCATGTGGGTCTTCAATCTTTAAAAGAATCATTCAAGTTTGGGTCAAATTTGATCGAAAAAGTCCAATATTATCTTTTCCAGTAGCGAAAACAATTTTTCTATGAAGTATACGCATATAGCTTCCATTTGAAGTACGATTTTACGCACTTTGAAAATTGAAATTTTTTCTCAAAAATCCAAGGTGTTCCTTCAAAATTTGTCAAGTTTAGCAATTTTTAAAATCGTTTAGAGCATCATTTCATACGTAGTTTCACCTGGTAATTACGATAGTTAAAGAATTTTTACCCTATCACAATTAGTTCTGCAGATATATGCATGTGGGTCTTCAATCTTTAGAAGAATCATTCAAGTTTGGGTCAAATTTGATCGGAAAAGTCCAATATTATTTTTTCAAGAAGCGAAAACAATTCTTCTATGAAGTATACGCATATAGCTTCCATTTGAAGTACGATTTTACGCATTTTGAAAATTGAAATTTTTTCTCAAAAATCCAGTGGGGGGGGGGTGTTCCTTCAAAATTTGTCAAGTTTAGCAATTTTTAAAATCGTTTAGAGCATCATTTCCTACGTAATGTGCCCTGGTAACTACGATAGTTAAAGAATTTTTGCCCTATCACAATTAGTTCTGCAGATATATGCATGTGGGTCTTCAATCTTTAAAAGAATCATTCAAGTTTGGGTCAAATTTGATCGGAAAAGTCCAATATTATCTTTTCCAGTAGCGAAATCAATTTTTCTATGAAGTATACGCATATAGCTTCCATTTGAAGTACGATTTTACGTACTTTGAAAATTGAAATTTTTTCTCAAAAATCCAAGGGGGGGGTGTTCCTTCAAAATTTGTCAAGTTTAGCAATTTTTAAAATCGTTTAGAGCATCATTTCCTACGTAATGTGCCCTGGTAACTACGATAGTTAAAGAATTTTTGCCCTATCACAATTAGTTCTGCAGATATATGCATGTGGGTCTTCAATCTTTAAAAGAATCATTCAAATTTGGGTCAAATTTGATCGGAAAAGTCCAATATTATCTTTTCCAGTAGCGAAATCCATTTTTCTATGAAGTATACGCATATAGCTTCCATTTGAAGTACGATTTTACGCATTTTGAAAATTGAAATTTTTTCTCAAAAATCCAAGGGGGGGGTGTTCCTTCAAAATTTGTCGAATTTTGCAATTTTTAAAATCGTGTAAAGCATCATTTCCTACGAAGTTTGACCTGGTAATTACGATAGTTAAAGAATTTTTGCCCTATCACAATTAGTTCTGCAGATATATGCATGCGGGTCTTCAATCTTTAAAAGATTCATTCAAGTTTGGGTCAAATTTGATCGGAAAAGTCCAATTTTATCTTTTCCAGTAGCGAAATCAATTTTTCTATGAAGTATACGCATATAGCTTCCATTTGAAATACGATTTTACGCACTTTGAAAATTGAAATTTTTTCTCAAAAATCCAAGGGGGGGGTGTTCCTTCAAAATTTGTCGAATTTTGCAATTTTTAAAATCGTCTAAAGCATCATTTCCTACGATGTTTGACCTGGTAATTACGATAGTTAAAGAATTTTTGCCCTATCACAATTAGTTCTGCAGATATATGCATGCGGGTCTTCAATCTTTAAAAGATTCATTCAAGTTTGGGTCAAATTTGATCGGAAAAGTTTAATATTATCTTTTCCAGTAGCGAAATCCATTTTTCTATGAAGTATACGCATATAGCTTCCATTTGAAATACGATTTTACGCACTTTGAAAATTGAAATTTTTTCCCAAAAATCCAAGGGGGGGGGTGTTCCTTCAAAATTTGTCAAGTTTAGCAATTTTTAAAATCGTTTAGAGCATCATTTCCTACGTAATGTGCCCTGGTAATTACGATAGTTAAAGAATTTTTGCCCTATCACAATTAGTTCTGCAGATATATGCATGTGGGTCTTCAATCTTTAAAAGAATCATTCAAGTTTGGGTCAAATTTGATCGGAAAAGTCCAATATTATCTTTTCCAGTAGCGAAAACAGTTCTTCTATGAAGTATACGCATATAGCTTCCATTTGAAGTACGATTTTACGCACTTTGAAAATTAAATTTTTTTCTCAAAAATCCAAGGGGGGAGGTGTTCCTTCAAAATATGTCAAGTTTAGCAATTTTTAAAATCGTTTAGAGCATCATTTCCTACGTAGTTTCACCTGGTAATTACGATAGTTAAAGAATTTTTACCCTATCACAATTAGTTCTGCAGATATATGCATGTGGGTCTTCAATCTTTAAAAGAATCATTCAAGTTTGGGTCAAATTTGATCGAAAAAGTCCAATATTATCTTTTCCAGTAGCGAAAACAATTTTTCTATGAAGTATACGCATATAGCTTCCATTTGAAGTACGATTTTACGCACTTTGAAAATTGAAATTTTTTCTCAAAAATCCAAGGTGTTCCTTCAAAATTTGTCAAGTTTAGCAATTTTTAAAATCGTTTAGAGCATCATTTCATACGTAGTTTCACCTGGTAATTACGATAGTTAAAGAATTTTTACCCTATCACAATTAGTTCTGCAGATATATGCATGTGGGTCTTCAATCTTTAGAAGAATCATTCAAGTTTGGGTCAAATTTGATCGGAAAAGTCCAATATTATTTTTTCAAGAAGCGAAAACAATTCTTCTATGAAGTATACGCATATAGCTTCCATTTCAAGTACGATTTTACGCACTTTGAAAAGTGAAATTTTTTCTCAAAGATCCAAAGGGGTGGGGGTGTTCCTTCAAAATTTGTCAAATTTTGTAATTTTTAAAATCGTTTAAAGCATCTTTTCCTACGTAGTTTGACCTGGTAATTACGATAGTTAAAGAATTTTTGCCCTATCACAATTAGTTCTGCAGATATATGCATGTGGGTCTTCAATCTTTAAAAGAATCATTCAAGTTTGGGTCAAATTTGATCGGAAAAGTCCAATATTATCTTTTCCAGTAGCGAAAACAGTTCTTCTATGAAGTATACGCATATAGCTTCCATTTGAAGTACGATTTTACGCACTTTGAAAATTAAATTTTTTTCTCAAAAATCCAAGGGGGGAGGTGTTCCTTCAAAATTTGTCAAGTTTAGCAATTTTTAAAATCGTTTAGAGCATCATTTCCTACGTAGTTTCACCTGGTAATTACGATAGTTAAAGAATTTTTACCCTATCACAATTAGTTCTGCAGATATATGCATGTGGGTCTTCAATCTTTAAAAGAATCATTCAAGTTTGGGTCAAATTTGATCGGAAAAGTCCAATATTATCTTTTCCAGTAGCGAAAACAATTTTTCTATGAAGTATACGCATATAGCTTCCATTTGAAGTACGATTTTACGCACTTTGAAAATTGAAATTTTTTCTCAAAAATCCAAGGTGTTCCTTCAAAATTTGTCAAGTTTAGCAATTTTTAAAATCGTTTAGAGCATCATTTCCTACGTAGTTTCACCTGGTAATTACGATAGTTAAAGAATTTTTACCCTATCACAATTAGTTCTGCAGATATATGCATGTGGGTCTTCAATCTTTAGAAGAATCATTCAAGTTTGGGTCAAATTTGATCGGAAAAGTCCAATATTATTTTTTCAAGAAGCGAAAACAATTCTTCTATGAAGTATACGCATATAGCTTCCATTTGAAGTACGATTTTACGCACTTTGAAAAGTGAAATTTTTTCTCAAAGATCCAAAGGGGTGGGGGTGTTCCTTCAAAATTTGTCAAATTTTGTAATTTTTAAAATCGTTTAAAGCATCTTTTCCTACGTAGTTTGACCTGGTAATTACGATAGTTAAAGAATTTTTGCCCTATCACAATTAGTTCTGCAGATATATGCATGTGGGTCTTCAATCTTTAAAAGAATCATTCAAGTTTGGGTCAAATTTGATCGGAAAAGTCCAATATTATCTTTTCCAGTAGCGAAATCAATTTTTCTATGAAGTATACGCATATAGCTTCCATTTGAAGTACGATTTTACGCATTTTGAAAATTAAAATTTTTTCTCAAAAATCCAAGGGGGGGGTGTTCCTTCAAAATTTTGTCGAATTTTGCAATTTTTAAAATCGTCTAAAGCATCATTTCCTACGAAGTTTGACCTGGTAATTACGATAGTTAAAGCATTTTTGCCCTATCACAATAGCTTCCATTTGAAGTACGATTGTGCCCACTTTGAAAATTGAAATTTCTTTTCAAAAATCCAAAGGGAAGGGTGTTCCTTCAAAATTTGTCAAATTTTGCAATTTTTCAAATTAAAGCATCATTTCCTACGTAGTTTGACCTAGTAATTACGATAGTTAAAGAATTGTTACCCTATCACAATTAGTTCTGTAGATATATGCATGTGGGTCTTCAATCTTTAGAAGAATCATTCAAGTTTGGGTCAAATTTGATCGGAAAAGTCCAATATTATTTTTTCAAGAAGCGAAAACAATTCTTCTATGAAGTATACGCATATAGCTTCCATTTGAAGTACGATTTTACGCACTTTGAAAAATGAAATTTTTTCTCAAAGATCCAAAGGGGTGGGGGTGTTCCTTCAAAATTTGTCAAATTTTGTAATTTTTAAAATCGTTTAAAGCATCTTTTCCTACGTAGTTTGACCTGGTAATTACGATAGTGAAAGAATTTTTGCCCTATCACAATTAGTTCTGCAGATATATGCATGTGGGTCTTCAATCTTTAAAAGAATCATTCAAGTTTGGGTCAAATTTGATCGGAAAAGTCCAATATTATCTTTTCCAGTAGCGAAATCAATTTTTCTATGAAGTATACGCATATAGCTTCCATTTGAAGTACGATTTTACGCATTTTGAAAATTGAAATTTTTTCTCAAAAATCCAAGGGGGGGGTGTTCCTTCAAAATTTTGTCGAATTTTGCAATTTTTAAAATCGTCTAAAGCATCATTTCCTACGAAGTTTGACCTGGTAATTACGATAGTTAAAGAATGTTTGCCCTATCACAATTAGTTCTGCAGATATATGCATGCGGGTCTTCAATCTTTAAAAGATTCATTCAAGTTTGGGTCAAATTTGATCGGAAAAGTCCAATTTTATCTTTTCCAGTAGCGAAATCAATTTTTCTATGAAGTATACGCATATAGCTTCCATTTGAAATACGATTTTACGCACTTTGAAAATTAAAATTTTTTCTCAAAAATCCAAGGGGGGGCTGTTCCTTCAAAATTTGTCAAGTTTAGCAATTTTTAAAATCGTTTAGAGCATCATTTCCTACGTAATGTGCCCTGGTAATTACGCTAGTTAAAGAATTTTTGCCCTATCACAATTAGTTCTGCAGATATATGCATGTGGGTCTTCAATCTTTAAAAGAATCATTCAAGTTTGGGTCAAATTTGATCGGAAAAGTCCAATATTATCTTTTCCAGTAGCGAAATCAATTTTTCTATGAAGTATACGCATATAGCTTCCATTTGAAATACGATTTTACGCACTTTGAAAATTAACATTTTTTCTCAAAAATCCAAGGGGGGGCTGTTCCTTCAAAATTTGTCAAGTTTAGCAATTTTTAAAATCGTTTAGAGCATCATTTCCTACGTAATGTGCCCTGGTAATTACGATAGTTAAAGAATTTTTGCCCTATCACAATTAGTTCTGCAGATATATGCATGTGGGTCTTCAATCTTTAAAAGAATCATTCAAGTTTGGGTCAAATTTGATCGGAAAAGTCCAATATTATCTTTTCCAGTAGCGAAAACAATTCTTCTATGAAGTATACGCATATAGCTTCCATTTGAAGTACGATTTTACGCACTTTGAAAATTAAAATTTTTTCTCAAAAATCCAAGGGGGGGGTGTCCCTTCAAAATTTGTCAAGTTTAGCAATTTTTAAAATCGTTTAGAGCATCATTTCCTACGTAGTTTCACCTGGTAATTACGATAGTTAAAGAATTTTTACCCTATCACAATTAGTTCTGCAGATATATGCATGTGGGTCTTCAATCTTTAGAAGAATCATTCAAGTTTGGGTCAAATTTGATCGGAAAAGTCCAATATTATTTTTTCAAGAAGCGAAAACAATTCTTCTATGAAGTATACGCATATAGCTTCCATTTGAAGTACGATTTTACGCACTTTGAAAATTGAAATTTTTTCTCAAAAATCCAAGGGGGGGGTGTTCCTTCAAAATTTGTCGAATTTTGCAATTTTTAAAATCGTCTAAAGCATCATTTCCTACGAAGTTTGACCTGGTAATTACGATAGTTAAAGAATTTTTGCCCTATCACAATTAGTTCTGCAGATATATGCATGCGGGTCTTCAATCTTTAAAAGATTCATTCAAGTTTGGGTCAAATTTGATCGGAAAAGTCCAATTTTATCTTTTCCAGTAGCGAAAACAATTTTTCCATGAAGTATACGCATATAGCTTCCATTTGAAGTACGATTTTACGCACTTTGAAAATTGAAATTTTTTCTCAAAAATCCAAGGTGTTCCTTCAAAATTTGTCAAGTTTAGCAATTTTTAAAATCGTTTAGAGCATCATTTCCTACGTAGTTTCACCTGGTAATTACGATAGTTAAAGAATTTTTACCCTATCACAATTAGTTCTGCAGATATATGCATGTGGGTCTTCAATCTTTAAAAGAATCATTCAAGTTTGTGTCAAATTTGGTCGGAAACGTCCAATATTATCTTTTCAAGAAGCGAAAACAATCCTTCTATGAAGTATACGCATATAGCTTCCATTTGAAGTACGATTTTACGCACTTAAAAAATTGAAATTTTTTCTCAAAAATCCAAGGGGGGGGGTGTTCCTTCAAAATTTGTCGAATTTTGCAATTTTTAAAATCGTCTAAAGCATCATTTCCTACGATGTTTGACCTGGTAATTACGATAGTTAAAGAATTTTTGCCCTATCACAATTAGTTCTGCAGATATATGCATGTGGGTCTTCAATCTTTAAAAGAATCATTCAAGTTTGGGTCAAATTTGATCGGAAAAGTCCAATATTATCTTTTCCAGTAGCGAAAACAATTTTTCTATGAAGTATACCCATATAGCTTCCATTTGAAGTACGATTTTACGCATTTTGAAAATTGAAATTTTTTCTCAAAAATCCAAGGTGTACTTTCAAAATTTGTCGAATTTTGCAATTTTTAGAATCGTCTAAAGCATCATTTCCTACGAAATTTGACCTGGTAATTACGATAGTTAAAGAATTTTTGCCCTATCACAATTAGTTCTGCAGATATATGCATGTGGGTCTTCAGTCTTTAAAAGAATCATTCAAGTTTGTGTCAAATTTGGTCGGAAACGTCCAATATTATCTTTTCAAGAAGCGAAAACAATCCTTCTATGAAGTATACGCATATAGCTTCCATTTGAAGTACGATTTTACGCACTTAAAAAATTGAAATTTTTTCTCAAAAATCCAAGGGGGGGGGTGTTCCTTCAAAATTTGTCGAATTTTGCAATTTTTAAAATCGTCTTAAGCATCATTTCCTACGATGTTTGACCTGGTAATTACGATAGTTAAAGAATTTTTGCCCTATCACAATTAGTTCTGCAGATATATGCATGCGGGTCTTCAATCTTTAAAAGATTCATTCAAGTTTGGGTCAAATTTGATCGGAAAAGTCCAATATTATCTTTTCCAGTAGCGAAATCAATTTTTCTATGAAGTATACGCATATAGCTTCCATTTGAAATACGATTTTACGCACTTTGAAAATTGAAATTTTTTCTCAAAATTTGTCAAGTTTAGCAATTTTTAAAATCGTTTAGAGCATCATTTCCTACGTAATGTGCCCTGGTAATTACGATAGTTAAAGAATTTTTGCCCTATCACAATTAGTTCTGCAGATATATGCATGCGGGTCTTCAATCTTTAAAAGAATCATTCAAGTTTGGGTCAAATTTGATCGGAAAAGTCCAATATTATCTTTTCCAGTAGCGAAAACAGTTCTTCTATGAAGTATACGCATATAGCTTCCATTTGAAGTACGATTTTACGCACTTTGAAAATTAAAATTTTTTCTCAAAAATCCAAGGGGGGAGGTGTTCCTTCAAAATTTGTCAAGTTTAGCAATTTTTAAAATCGTTTAGAGCATCATTTCCTACTTAGTTTCACCTGGTAATTACGATAGTTAAAGAATTTTTACCCTATCACAATTAGTTCTGCAGATATATGCATGTGGGTCTTCAATCTTTAAAAGAATCATTCAAGTTTGGGTCAAATTTGATCGGAAAAGTCCAATATTATCTTTTCCAGTAGCGAAAACAATTTTTCTATGAAGTATACGCATATAGCTTCCATTTGAAGTACGATTTTACGCATTTTGAAAATTGAAATTTTTTCTCAAAAATCCAAGGGGAGGGTGTTCCTTCAAAATTTGTCGAATTTTGCAATTTTTAAAATCGTCTAAAGCATCATTTCCTACGAAGTTTGACCTGGTAATTACGATAGTTAAAGAATTTTTGCCCTATCACAATTAGTTCTGCAGATATATGCATGCGGGTCTTCAATCTTTAAAAGATTCATTCAAGTTTGGGTCAAATTTGATCGGAAAAGTCCAATTTTATCTTTTCCAGTAGCGAAATCAATTTTTCTATGAAGTATACGCATATAGCTTCCATTTGAAATACGATTTTACGCACTTTGAAAATTGACATTTTTTCTCAAAAATCCAAGGGGAGGGTGTTCCTTCAAAATTTGTCAAGTTTAGCAATTTTTAAAATCGTTTAGAGCATCATTTCCTACGTAATGTGCCCTGGTAATTACGATAGTTAAAGAATTTTTGCCCTATAACAATTAGTTCTGCAGATATATGCATGCGGGTCTTCAATCTTTAAAAGATTCATTCAAGTTTGGGTCAAATTTGATCGGAAAAGTCCAATTTTATCTTTTCCAGTAGCGAAATCAATTTTTCTATGAAGTATACGCATATAGCTTCCATTTGAAGTACGATTTTACGCACTTTGAAAATTGAAATTTTTTCTCAAAAATTCAAGGGGGCGGTGTTCCTTCAAAATTTGTCAAGTTTTTAAAATCGTTTAAAGCATCATTTCCTACGTAGTTTCACCTGGTAATCACGATAGTTAAAGAATTTTTGCCCTATCACAATTAGTTCTGCAGACATATGCATGTGGGTCTTCAATCTTTAAAAGAATCATTCAAGTTTGTGTCAAATTTGGTCAGAAACGTCCAATATTATCTTTTCAAGAAGCGAAAACAATTCTTCTATGAAGTATACGCATATAGCTTCCATTTGAAGTACGATTTTACGCACTTTGAAAATTAAAATTTTTTCTCAAAAATCCAAGGGGGGGGTGTTCCTTCAAAATTTGTCAAGTTTAGCAATTTTTAAAATCGTTTAGAGCATCATTTCCTACGTAGTTTCACCTGGTAATTACGATAGTTAAAGAATTTTTACCCTATCACAATTAGTTCTGCAGATATATGCATGTGGGTCTTCAATCTTTAAAAGAATCATTCAAGTTTGGGTCAAATTTGATCGGAAAAGTCCAATATTATCTTTTCCAGTAGCGAAAACAATTTTTCTATGAAGTATACGCATATAGCTTCCATTTGAAGTACGATTTT
This sequence comes from Cetonia aurata, assembly GCA_949128085.1. Lineage (NCBI taxonomy): Eukaryota > Metazoa > Arthropoda > Insecta > Coleoptera > Scarabaeidae > Cetonia > Cetonia aurata. The sequence goes on along the minus strand of OX421889.1, from coordinate 21,473,710 downwards.
ACGCACTTTGAAAATTGAAATTTTTTTTCAAAAATCCAAGGTGTTCCTTCAAAATTTGTCAAGTTTAGCAATTTTTAAAATCGTTTAGAGCATCATTTCCTACGTAGTTTCACCTGGTAATTACGATAGTTAAAGAATTTTTACCCCATCACAATTAGTTCTGCAGATATATGCATGTGGGTCTTCAATCTTTAAAAGAATCATTCAAGTTTGTGTCAAATTTGGTCGGAAACGTCCAATATTATCTTTTCAAGAAGCGAAAACAATTCTTCTATGAAGTATACGCATATAGCTTCCATTTGAAGTAGGATTTTACGCACTTAAAAAATTGAAATTTTTTCTCAAAAATCCAAGGGGGGGGGGTGTTCCTTCAAAATTTGTCAAGTTTAGCAATTTTTAAAATCGTTTAGAGCATCATTTCCTACGTAGTTTGACCTGTTAATTACGATAGTTAAAGCATTTTTGCCCTATCACAATAGCTTCCATTTGAAGTACGATTGTGCCCACTTTGAAAATTGAAATTTCTTTTCAAAAATCCAAAGGGAAGGGTGTTCCTTCAAAATTTGTCAAATTTTGCAATTTTTCAAATTAAAGCATCATTTCCTACGTAGTTTGACCTAGTAATTACGATAGTTAAAGAATTGTTACCCTATCACAATTAGTTCTGTAGATATATGCATGTGGGTCTTCAATCTTTAGAAGAATCATTCAAGTTTGGGTCAAATTTGATCGGAAAAGTCCAATATTATTTTTTCAAGAAGCGAAAACAATTCTTCTATGAAGTATACGCATATAGCTTCCATTTGAAGTACGATTTTACGCACTTTGAAAAGTGAAATTTTTTCTCAAAGATCCAAAGGGGTGGGGGTGTTCCTTCAAAATTTGTCAAGTTTAGCAATTTTTAAAATCGTTTAAAGCATCTTTTCCTACATAGTTTGACCTGGTAATTACGATAGTTAAAGAATTTTTGCCCTATCACAATTAGTTCTGCAGATATATGCATGTGGGTCTTCAATCTTTAAAAGAATCATTCAAGTTTGGGTCAAATTTGATCGGAAAAGTCCAATATTATCTTTTCCAGTAGCGAAATCAATTTTTCTATGAAGTATACGCATATAGCTTCCATTTGAAGTACGATTTTACGCATTTTGAAAATTGAAATTTTTTCTCAAAAATCCAAGGGGAGGGTGTTCCTTCAAAATTTGTCAAGTTTAGCAATTTTTAAAATCGTTTAGAGCATCATTTCCTACGTAGTTTGACCTGTTAATTACGATAGTTAAAGCATTTTTGCCCTATCACAATAGCTTCCATTTGAAGTACGATTGTGCCCACTTTGAAAATTGAAATTTCTTTTCAAAAATCCAAAGGGAAGGGTGTTCCTTCAAAATTTGTCAAATTTTGCAATTTTTCAAATTAAAGCATCATTTCCTACGTAGTTTGACCTAGTAATTACGATAGTTAAAGAATTGTTACCCTATCACAATTAGTTCTGCAGATATATGCATGTGGGTCTTCAATCTTTAAAAGAATCATTCAAGTTTGGGTCAAATTTGATCGGAAAAGTCCAATATTATCTTTTCCAGTAGCGAAATCAATTTTTCTATGAAGTATACGCATATAGCTTCCATTTGAAGTACGATTTTACGCATTTTGAAAATTGAAATTTTTTCTCAAAAATCCAAGGGGGGGGTGTTCCTTCAAAATTTGTCGAATTTTGCAATTTTTAAAATCGTTTAGAGCATCATTTCCTACGTAATGTGCCCTGGTAATTACGATAGTTAAAGAATTTTTGCCCTATCACAATTAGTTCTGCAGATATATGCATGTGGGTCTTCAATCTTTAAAAGAATCATTCAAGTTTGGGTCAAATTTGATCGGAAAAGTCCAATATTATCTTTTCCAGTAGCGAAAACAATTCTTCTATGAAGTATACGCATATAGCTTCCATTTGAAGTACGATTTTACGCAGTTTGAAAATTGAAATTTTTTCTCAAAAATTCAAGGGGGCGGTGTTCCTTCAAAATTTGTCAAGTTTTTAAAATCGTTTAAAGCATCATTTCCTACGTAGTTTCACCTGGTAATCACGATAGTTAAAGAATTTTTGCCCTATCACAATTAGTTCTGCAGACATATGCATGTGGGTCTTCAATCTTTAAAAGAATCATTCAAGTTTGTGTCAAATTTGGTCAGAAACGTCCAATATTATCTTTTCAAGAAGCGGAAACAATTCTTCTATGAAGTATACGCATATAGCTTCCATTTGAAGTACGATTTTACGCAGTTTGAAAATTGAAATTTTTTCTCAAAAATCCAAGGGGGGGTGTTCCTTCAAAATTTGTCAAGTTTAGCAATTTTTAAAATCGTTTAGAGCATCATTTCCTACGTAATTTCACCCTATCACAATTAGTTCTGCAGATATATGCATGCGGGTCTTCAATCTTTAAAAGATTCATTCAAGTTTGGGTCAAATTTGATCGGAAAAGTCCAATATTATCTTTTCCAGTAGCGAGATCAATTTTTCTATGAAGTATACGCATATAGCTTCCATTTGAAGTACGATTTTACGCGCTTTGAAAATTGAAATTTTTTCTCAAAAATCCAAGGGGGGGGTGTTCCTTCAAAATTTGTCAAGTTTAGCAATTTTTAAAATCGTTTAGAGCATCATTTCCTACGTAATGTGCCCTGGTAACTACGATAGTTAAAGAATTTTTGCCCTATCACAATTAGTTCTGCAGATATATGCATGTGGGTCTTCAATCTTTAAAAGAATCATTCAAGTTTGGGTCAAATTTGATCGGAAAAGTCCAATATTATCTTTTCCAGTAGCGAAATCAATTTTTTTATGAAGTATACGCATATAGCTTCCATTTGAAGTACGATTTTACGCGCTTTGAAAATTGAAATTTTTTCTCAAAAATCAAAGGGGGGGGTGTTCCTTCAAAATTTGTCAAGTTTAGCAATTTTTAAAATCGTTTAAAGCATCATTTCCTACGTAGTTTCACCTGGTAATCACGATAGTTAAAGAATTTTTGCCCTATCACAATTAGTTCTGCAGACATATGCATGTGGGTCTTCAATCTTTAAAAGAATCATTCAAGTTTGTGTCAAATTTGGTCAGAAACGTCCAATATTATCTTTTCAAGAAGCGAAAACAATTCTTCTATGAAGTATACGCATATAGCTTCCATTTGAAGTACGATTTTACGCACTTTGAAAATTAAAATTTTTTCTCAAAAATCCAAGGGGGGGGTGTTCCTTCAAAATTTGTCAAGTTTAGCAATTTTTAAAATCGTTTAGAGCATCATTTCCTACGTAGTTTCACCTGGTAATTACGATAGTTAAAGAATTTTTACCCTATCACAATTAGTTCTGCAGATATATGCATGTGGGTCTTCAATCTTTAAAAGAATCATTCAAGTTTGGGTCAAATTTGATCGGAAAAGTCCAATATTATCTTTTCCAGTAGCGAAAACAGTTCTTCTATGAAGTATACGCATATAGCTTCCATTTGAAGTACGATTTTACGCACTTTGAAAATTAAATTTTTTTCTCAAAAATCCAAGGGGGGAGGTGTTCCTTCAAAATTTGTCAAGTTTAGCAATTTTTAAAATCGTTTAGAGCATCATTTCCTACGTAGTTTCACCTGGTAATTACGATAGTTAAAGAATTTTTACCCTATCACAATTAGTTCTGCAGATATATGCATGTGGGTCTTCAATCTTTAAGAGAATCATTCAAGTTTGGGTCAAATTTGATCGGAAAAGTCCAATATTATCTTTTCCAGTAGCGAAAACAATTTTTCTATGAATTATACGCTTATAGCTTCCATTTGAAGTACGATTTTACGCATTTTGAAAATTGAAATTTTTTCTCAAAAATCCAAGGTGTTCTTTCAAAATTTGTCGAATTTTGCAATTTTTAGAATCGTCTAAAGCATCATTTCCTACGAAATTTGACCTGGTAATTACGATAGTTAAAGAATTTTTGCCCTATCACAATTAGTTCTGCAGATATATGCATGCGGGTCTTCAATCTTTAAAAGATTCATTCAAGTTTGGGTCAAGTTTGATCGGAAAAGTCCAATATTATCTTTTCCAGTAGCGAAATCAATTTTTCTATGAAGTATACGCATATAGCTTCCATTTGAAATACGATTTTACGCACTTTGAAAATTGACATTTTTTCTCAAAAATCCAAGGGGAGGGTGTTCCTTCAAAATTTGTCAAGTTTAGCAATTTTTAAAATCGTTTAGAGCATCATTTCCTACGTAATGTGCCCTGGTAATTACGATAGTTAAAGAATTTTTGCCCTATCACAATTAGTTCTGCAGATATATGCATGTGGGTCTTCAATCTTTAAAAGAATCATTCAAGTTTGGGTCAAATTTGATCGGAAAAGTCCAATATTATCTTTTCCAGTAGCGAAAACAATTCTTCTATGAAGTATACGCATATAGCTTCCATTTGAAGTACGATTTTACGCACTTTGAAAATTGAAATTTTTTCTCAAAAATTCAAGGGGGCGGTGTTCCTTCAAAATTTGTCAAGTTTTTAAAATCGTTTAAAGCATCATTTCCTACGTACTTTCACCTGGTAATCACGATAGTTAAAGAATTTTTGCCCTATCACAATTAGTTCTGCAGACATATGCATGTGGGTCTTCAATCTTTAAAACAATCATTCAAGTTTGTGTCAAATTTGGTCAGAAACGTCCAATATTATCTTTTCAAGAAGCGAAAACAATTCTTCTATGAAGTATACGCATATAGCTTCCATTTGAAGTACGATTTTACGCACTTTGAAAATTGAAATTCTTTCTCAAAAATTCAAGGGGGCGGTGTTCCTTCAAAATTTGTCAAGTTTTTAAAATCGTTTAAAGCATCATTTCCTACGTAGTTTCACCTGGTAATCACGATAGTTAAAGAATTTTTGCCCTATCACAATTAGTTCTGCAGACATATGCATGTGGGTCTTCAATCTTTAAAAGAATCATTCAAGTTTGTGTCAAATTTGGTCAGAAACGTCCAATATTATCTTTTCAAGAAGCGAAAACAATTCTTCTATGAAGTATACGCATATAGCTTCCATTTGAAGTACGATTTTACGCACTTTGAAAATTAAAATTTTTCTTAAAAATCCAAGGGGGGGTGTTCCTTCAAAATTTGTCAAGTTTAGCAATTTTTAAAATCGTTTAGAGCATCATTTCCTACGTAATGTGCCCTGGTAATTACGATAGTTAAAGAATTTTTGCCCTATCACAATTAGTTCTGCAGATATATGCATGTGGGTCTTCAATCTTTAAAAGAATCATTCAAGTTTGGGTCAAATTTGATCGGAAAAGTCCAATATTATCTTTTCCAGTAGCGAAAACAGTTCTTCTATGAAGTATACGCATATAGCTTCCATTTGAAGTACGATTTTACGCACTTTGAAAATTAAAATTTTTTCTCAAAAATCCAAGGGGGGAGGTGTTCCTTCAAAATTTGTCAAGTTTAGCAATTTTTAAAATCGTTTAGAGCATCATTTCCTACGTAGTTTCACCTGGTAATTACGATAGTTAAAGAATTTTTACCCTATCACAATTAGTTCTGCAGATATATGCATGTGGGTCTTCAATCTTTAAAAGAATCATTCAAGTTTGGGTCAAATTTGATCGGAAAAGTCCAATATTATCTTTTCCAGTAGCGAAAACAATTTTTCTATGAAGTATACGCTTATAGCTTCCATTTGAAGTACGATTTTACGCATTTTGAAAATTGAAATTTTTTCTCAAAAATCCAAGGTGTTCTTTCAAAATTTGTCGAATTTTGCAATTTTTAGAATCGTCTAAAGCATCATTTCCTACGAAATTTGACCTGGTAATTACGATAGTTAAAGAATTTTTACCCTATCACAATTAGTTCTGCAGATATATGCATGTGGGTCTTCAATCTTTAAAAGAATCATTCAAGTTTGGGTCAAGTTTGATCGGAAAAGTCCAATATTATCTTTTCCAGTAGCGAAAACAATTTTTCTATGAAGTATACGCATATAGCTTCCATTTGAAGTACGATTTTACGCATTTTGAAAATTGAAATTTTTTCTCAAAAATCCAGGGGGGGGGGGTGTTCCTTCAAAATTTGTCAAGTTTAGCAATTTTTAAAATCGTTTAGAGCATCATTTCCTACGTAATGTGCCCTGGTAATTACGATAGTTAAAGAATTTTTGCCCTATCACAATTAGTTCTGCAGATATATGCATGTGGGTCTTCAATCTTTAAAAGAATCATTCAAGTTTGGGTCAAATTTGATCGGAAAAGTCCAATATTATCTTTTCCAGTAGCGAAAACAGTTCTTCTATGAAGTATACGCATATAGCTTCCATTTGAAGTACGATTTTACGCACTTTGAAAATTAAAATTTTTTCTCAAAAATCCAAGGGGGGAGGTGTTCCTTCAAAATTTGTCAAGTTTAGCAATTTTTAAAATCGTTTAGAGCATCATTTCCTACGTAGTTTCACCTGGTAATTACGATAGTTAAAGAATTTTTACCCTATCACAATTAGTTCTGCAGATATATGCATGTGGGTCTTCAATCTTTAAAAGAATCATTCAAGTTTGGGTCAAATTTGATCGGAAAAGTCCAATATTATCTTTTCCAGTAGCGAAAACAATTTTTCTATGAAGTATACGCTTATAGCTTCCATTTGAAGTACGATTTTACGCACTTTGAAAATTGAAATTTTTTCTCAAAAATCCAAGGTGTTCCTTCAAAATTTGTCAAGTTTAGCAATTTTTAAAATCGTTTAGAGCATCATTTCCTACGATGTTTGACCTGGTAATTACGATAGTTAAAGAATTTTTGCCCTATCACAATTAGTTCTGCAGATATATGCATGCGGGTCTTCAATCTTTAAAAGATTCATTCAAGTTTGGGTCAAATTTGATCGGAAAAGTCCAATATTATCTTTTCCAGTAGCGAAATCAATTTTTCTATGAAGTATACGCATATAGCTTCCATTTGAAATACGATTTTACGCACTTTGAAAATTGAAATTTTTTCTCAAAAATCCAAGGGGGGGGGGTGTTCCTTCAAAATTTGTCAAGTTTAGCAATTTTTAAAATCGTTTAGAGCATCATTTCCTACGATGTTTGACCTGGTAATTACGATAGTTAAAGAATTTTTACCCTATCACAATTAGTTCTGCAGATATATGCATGTGGGTCTTCAATCTTTAAAAGAATCATTCAAGTTTGGGTCAAATTTGATCGGAAAAGTCCAATATTATCTTTTCCAGTAGCGAAAACAATTTTTCTATGAAGTATACGCATATAGCTTCCATTTGAAGTACGATTTTACGCATTTTGAAAATTGAAATTTTTTCTCAAAAATCCAAGGTGTTCTTTCAAAATTTGTCGAATTTTGCAATTTTTAGAATCGTCTAAAGCATCATTTCCTACGAAATTTGACCTGGTAATTACGATAGTTAAAGAATTTTTGCCCTATCACAATTAGTTCTGCAGATATATGCATGCGGGTCTTCAATCTTTAAAAGATTCATTCAAGTTTGGGTCAAATTTGATCGGAAAAGTCCAATATTATCTTTTCCAGTAGCGAAAACAATTTTTCTATGAAGTATACGCATATAGCTTCCATTTGAAGTACGATTTTACGCACTTTGAAAATTGAAATTTTTTCTCAAAAATCCAAGGTGTTCCTTCAAAATTTGTCAAGTTTAGCAATTTTTAAAATCGTTTAGAGCATCATTTCCTACGTAGTTTCACCTGGTAATTACGATAGTTAAAGAATTTTTACCCTATCACAATTAGTTCTGCAGATATATGCATGTGGGTCTTCAATCTTTAAAAGAATCATTCAAGTTTGAGTAAAATTCCGGTTTGCAGTTTTGAAAATTTAACTTTGCGCTGGAACGCTCCCATATAGCCTATCAGAAGCGTCTCCCCACGGGGAGTCCAAATCCGTCGAGTTTTCGTCGATATCTCTTACCGTTTCCGAGATATGAGCGCTTAAAGTTTTGAAATTTTTTATAACGCTATAGCGTTCTGGCATAGTTTACCCGACGCGTTTTCGCACGGGGAAGTGAATCCCGTCGAGCAAACATCGATATCTGCAACCGTTTACGAGATATTCGCGAAAATGTGCCGAAATTCGTTAAAAATCGCTATTTTTTACCCAAACTCGCTTAATTTGTGGCCGAAATAACGTTCCGATTTTATTTTACTGCGGCGCAAAATGTTCCCCTGGTCGCTCCGAATCGTCTGAGACAAAGCGCGACCCCGTAGCTCTAGCCGTTCCTGAGTTATGGTAAGAAAACTAAAAAAGATGTTGATTTTTCGTCATTTTTCCTTATTTTTTCACACAAATCTCTGCTATGACCGGCCAGCTATGATCGACACCCCGATGTATCATACACCCTCGGACGTACTATTCGACGAGGATTCCGAATCTGAAGTCGGCGTTCGGCTGTCGGTTACGGTTTGGGAGATATCGTCGAATTTCCTTAAATATCGTCGAAAATTTTGCGAAAATTCAAAAAAAATCGTCTAAAAATTGAAATAAACCCGACGTATTATGCACTAAAGGAAGCGCCTTTTCGCGGCGAATCGACTGGCACCGCTCCCGTCCTCCTAGCGTCAACCGTTCCGGAGATATGGGCGTTTAACGTTTCAAAAATTAAATCCACGCTCGGTCATTTCCTGGGGGTCCTTTAGAAGCGCATTCTGACGGGGAATCGAGTGCCGTCAAGCTTTTGCCGATATCTCTAACCGTTTCCTAGATATTCGGGTTTAAAGCTTTGAAAAATTAATTTCGCGCTAGAACGCTGCCATATAGCGTATCAGAAGCGTCTTCCCACGGGGAGTCCAAATCCGTCGAGTTTCCGTCGATATCTCTTACCGTTTCCGAGATATGAGCGTTTAGAGTTTTGAAATTTTTTTTAACGCTAGAGCGGTTCTGGCATAGCTGATACCCAAAATCGCTTAGTTTGTGGCCGAAATAGCACTAACTTTACACTTAATAATCTCAGCGCAGAAGGTACAACCTCAATTTATTTAAAAGTAAGACATCAAACAAACGTATGCAAGCTCTAATAGTCAAATAGACAATCCGCCTTATTATTTATCAGCTTCCGTAAAAAGTTGGCGCACTGAAAGTTCTATAAGAGAGGGAATCCATAGATAATCTTGAATGATAAATATTTTAAAACTCGTCGATGTAGGTATTCGGTCAAGCATTACTTGGTGAAATGCATCGAATGAATACCATGCAATAACTGCATATTCCATCTTGCTGGCTACGAATGCATAATACAAGACTTTCAAAAGTTCAATATTTGTAAAATGTGTAGCCACCCGCATACTGAAATTAATCGTTTTTTTTTGTACCAATTGACGCTTTAAAAAAAATAAACTAATGAATCTAGTTGCCTATGGTATTGAGATATGTTAGATAATTCATTTAATTACATCTACATACTTTTGATTTTGTTTGCTTTAGATTTACACACAAACAAATTATAAATTGAATAAATGTGCCACTCTCCGCTAGAGTACGCTGCTATAGTCAGGTCGTCACGTTTTTATCAAATGGTCGAATTAATTTGATAAAACAAAAAATTTAGGTTTGTAGATATAAGCGACATCTGGTGACACCTTAAAGTACTATTATGATAAAGTGGCTGTTGGCATATCTACTTATATTCTTGTTTATATATCTAGTTATTCAACCGGTTTGAAGTACCTTTGGATGGCGTTCAGATGGCGCCTCAGGTTTGGCGTGCCAATTACCTAATTTTTTTTAATAATGTTGCATTGTAATTTCTAAATTTTGATTGGTTTTACTTTGTTATTAACTGCCAAGTTTATTTCAGAATCTGTAACCAACATAGCTCGCATTCCAATGAATATTTGGCGGTATTTAATTTCATTCATCAGTACTTTTATACTATCGCCGCCAGATATCAGCACCTTACGCAGCTCGGTTGAATAACTATAAAAATAAACAAGGCTTATATATAATCGCACATAATCGTATATAATCACTGGACTAGTGTATAAAACTTGTTCAAAAGAATAGGTTCTTCTTCAAAAACCTCAATTGTAGGTATATCCCGCATAATACGTTTAAAGCTTATTGGTTGTAGCCAACTCTGACGTCGCGAACTCTAAGCGCACGTAATATTTCGAAGAAATCAACTTATCTATACAGGGTATACCACGGAACCCGTTCATATCCTAATTTACCGCCAATTACCAAAGGTAAATTTAGACGAATGGAGTCATGTTTTTTAAATACTGGAAGTGTTATGTTAAAAAAGCACTACGTAAAACCAATCGTTGAAGCAGAAGAAAATAAAATAAATGTGCTGGCTTATTTTCATGCTCATCCCCGGAGTTCGATAGCTGTAGCGTCTAGTGAACTGGATATCTCTCCAATGTCGATTCAGCGCATTTTAAAACGTCATAAATGGCATCCCTATAAGGAAACATTAGTACAAGCTTTCCGCCCTGGGGATGAACAGAGAAGAGTTGAATATTGCGAAATGATTTTATTAAAACTTCAAGAAGACGAAAATTTTTTATCAAAAGTTATTTGGAGCGACGAATCTAAGTTTAGTCGGGAAGGAATCCTTAATCGACGGAATAATCATTTCTGGGCAAAGGAAAATCCTCACGTTTTCAGAAATACACATTTTCAAGATCGTTACAGTTTTAATGTGTTTTGTTGTCTTTTAAATGATTCTGTAATCCACGAAATTTATGATGATAATTTAAATGAACATAAATACTTAGAGCTTTTGAGGGGACCAGTTACAAATTTTCTTCACACTTTACCTCCAAACATAAGGCAAGAATGTTGGTATCAGATGGATGGTGCACCTGCCCACAACACCAGAGAGGTTTATCAGCAATTGACCGAAATGTTTGAAGACCGGTGGTTTGGTTCCAATGGACCTTGGAGTTGGCCTCCTCGATCACCAGAATTGACGCCACTTGATTTTTATCTTTGGGGGCGTATAAAATGTGAAGTTTATAGTACACCTAGTCTTAATAAGCAAGACCTATTAAATCGTGTGAGAATAGCCTTTCAGCTACTAGATCGAAACGAAATAGGCAGAGCAACAACAAGGGAAACTAAATTAAGAATTATAAAGTGTCTTGAACAGAATGGGGATCATATTGAACATTTATAGTATTCCTCAATTAGTTTATATTATTTTATTTTTGGTTTTCTAGTTTTCTTTGTCGGTAAAATTATCTTTATTTGTTTATTGTGTTAATATTATTTTGTATTTATTTATTAAATTTATTTTGTAAACGTAACTGTTTTTCCTGTTGTCATACTCACAGTCTACTTTCAAATGGTCATTTTAAGTACAGTTTTAATTAATATTTTATAAAAAGCGCTAATAATGTCAAAACCGCTAAAGATAGGTATAGGGATACCTATAGCATATCGATGCGTGAATTAAATTGTCATCTAAATATCTAAAAATATACAGGGTGTTCCATTTGAAAAATGTTACTTTTTAGTATTTGAAGTTTTTCGGCTTTGCCACTAAATTCTGAACACTCTGTATAACCTGCGATAAGTTTGGAAATGTATTTCGTAGACCCTTATGGTTTTACTAGCTGTTTGTAAAATATGAAGGTTTTGCGTTTAAAGAAGAACAAAAAAATGGCTATTAAAAATCCCCCAACAAAACACTATTTTTTCTTAAAAATCACAATAACTCAAAAACCGTTAAAGATAGGTATAGGCTAACCTAATACAGTGTATCGTAGAATCCAAAAATGCAACAACATACAGGGTGTTCCATTTAAATTAAGAAAGTTGATGGCAATTTCCGGTACTTCCGGAAGTTGTACAACATCGAAAATATTTTAGAACAAAAGAACGCTATGGGTTATTCTTAACCTGAAAGTTTCAAATTAATAAATAGTAGGGAACGCTGGAAACTTCTAATGAACGGGTTCCGTGGTATACCCTGTATAAATAGGAATGGGACTTTAGGACACGTTCGGAGTGTTACCTTCAAAATAATTTCCTTCATCGTTTGGTTGTAATAATGCAGTATTAATGCTAAATTTTGAAATATACAATAATCATGCATAACATGATAATAATAGAAATTCTAAATTTAAAAATAAATATTTTATTATAAAATCCATAAGTAAATTGTTGCAGAACACGAAGAAATTAATAAAATTGCGCAGGCGCGTTATTAAACGTCAAATTTTGTGGGAGGTTTGGTTATTAACGAGATTACACGTAAGTTAATTGATTTACTGTTAAAATACGGCATTAATATCGTTAGAAACAAGAAAAATTTAAAAACAACACTTTTTTACTGCTTTAATACCACATGATTTCCTGACTTTTAATTTATTTCATATCGATTCATCTTTAGCAAAATGACCGACTCAAAATACTTTACAACTACCAAGAAAGGTGAAATATACGAACTAAAATCTGAACTCAATAATGATAAGAAGGAAAAGAAGAAAGAAGCTGTGAAAAAGGTAATTAAAATATCTTTTTCAGGTTAATAAAGATAAATTGAATTTGGTATGTGAATTTTAGGTTATAGCTAGTATGACAGTTGGGAAAGATGTATCTGCTTTATTTCCAGACGTTGTAAATTGTATGCAAACCGATAATTTAGAATTGAAAAAGTTAGTTTACTTATATTTGATGAATTATGCTAAATCACAACCAGACATGGCTATTATGGCAGTCAATACTTTTGTTAAGGTTAGTGGAAAATCATATCTTTCTAGAGATAGTTATTTCTTACTTTTGGTAAATAGGATTGTGAAGATCCTAATCCGTTAATAAGAGCTTTAGCTGTTCGTACAATGGGATGTATACGAGTTGATAAGATTACCGAATATTTGTGCGAACCGTTGCGGAAATGTTTAAAAGATGAAGATCCTTATGTTAGGAAGACTGCGGCTGTTTGCGTGGCTAAGTTGTATGATATATCTTCTGGTAATAATTACATGATATTTAAATTTTTATATAGCTTATTTGTTATAATATCTATTTATAGGGCTTGTCGAAGATCAAGGATTTTTAGATCAGCTAAAAGATTTGCTCAGTGATTCTAATCCTATGGTAGTTGCAAATGCTGTCGCTGCTTTGTCTGAAATTAATGAGAGTAGTCCAACAGGTAGTCCTCTTGTTGGTAAGTATTTTTCAAAGAATGATAGAAAGGCGATCTCATTGAGAAAGCATGTACATAAAAACTGCAAAACACTTTTTTGTTGATTAATAATAAGTAAAACATAACTGAATTGAGCAAATATATAATTATTTTGTCCTACACAAACTTCAGGGAAATTTTCATTAATCACCCGTTTTTATTAAACGATTTAATCACAAAAGAAAAAAGATTAATGCTTAATACTTGCACAATGTATTACAATGTGACAGTTCAAGTCAAATATAAACACAATTATTGAATAATCATACTAATGTCACTTGGGTGTACCCAAAAATCGTTGTTTTCTATTGGCTGAAACAGTTATGCCGTCTTTAATACATAATTTGAATTTTATATATTTTTTAATTGATATGTTCATATTTTCCCAAATGAAATGTTGAATTATTTTATGCATTCATATCATATAACACAATAATAAAGTATATTAAGGGGCTACATACACCTTAGTTGGTAAAAAAATCGATTTTTCAAGGGTATTCTTACTCAACAGTAGAATTACTTAGCTACATTTTCTAAAAGTTTTGTCTGAATATTTCTAAAATTAGCGTTGACAGCGCTGACAGTTATAGCTGGTTATAGCACAGCTTCAATGGTCGGCAAAAGGCGCAAGCAAACAATAGCTTGTATAAGTTTACTCATCCATACAAGGTACTTCCACCAGAAGTTTTGAATGTAATTTATCCGATATACAATGTGTTTGCGGATATACGTAAAAGAACAATGGAAGCCTGAACAATTTGATTCGGGAGATCTCTCCAAAAGCAATAAATTCCTGTAAAATTATTGTTGACATTGCACATCTTTGGTTGCTTATGTATTTAACAATGGCATCAGTTCATTACTTAAATTTATGCAAGCAGTGAATATCTTGGTTGGCAGCCATGACCATCAGTTGGCTAGATACGAAGACAGGAGACGATGCACTCAAGCTGAGCAGTGAAAGCATAGAAGCTAACACGATGTAGCAGAAAAGCTCAGAGGAAGCAACTGTTAGAAGCTGAAACGTTGAAAGAGGGTACACTGTACGGTCCAAGGATCGATGATTCCACATAAACGCTAGCAAAAATATTTTAATGGATAAATGTTATCTAAAATTTTAAATGCTATTTTCTGAAAATTATGTATTGTAAAACGGTGGACAGATTATCTCCGGCGTCAATGAACCGATTTGAATCAAATTTAATATACTTCTTTTATTTGATATTATCTAGTGGTTGTCGTAGCGTTTTCCCGTTATAATGGATAGACTTATTACTCTTACGAAAAATAAATAAAAAATTAGTTAATTAAAGTTACAAGAGCCAAATTTTACATTCAACAAGAAGTATTTTTTGTTTAGGAAAAAATTTTCAAAATCTGGTACGAGAAGGACTAGTTTGATGTATTTACTTCAAGAATATACCTTTGTTTTTTATTTGTGATATATGCCACGGATAGGTAGCTTGTCCACCGTAAACATCTTCATTTAAAACTACACAAAATTGCTGCGGAGCAGTATATGTACATACATTTGACGAAAATGTTTACAACGTTTTGTTAGATTTTTATAAGCATAAATACATAGCCTCCCAAGATCTATACAACATTTTTATTTCAACGAAAATATTGCATGCAAAAATATTGATCAACACTCTATTGTTTTTTTACTGTGCTAGGTATGTGTAGCCCCTTAAGTAATTTTTTCTATAATTTGTTGGAGAATCCGACAGTATTGTAACTGAAATATTCTTCGGTAACCGGTTTTAATGTCGCATAATTCACCTATAACGAAAGCAAGCAAAATGGAAAGAGATATCTTTGGATATTCTTCTTCTTAATCTTAGGCCTTTGTACCGTTAGGTGTAAGGCGGTTTTATCTCACTTGCAATTTTACTTCCATAATTTTCTATCCTCGACTATCTTTCTTATTTCTTTCCATCGTATTCCCTTGTTTTCTGCTGCTTCTCTTATTCTGTCTTCCCACGTTTTTCTGGGTCTTCCTTTTTTCTTTTTCCCTGGTACTCGCGTCTCAAATACTCTTTTCGTTAGTCTCTGTTTTGGCATACGGCACATACATATGTCCAAACCACATAAGTTGACCTTTTATTATCTTCTCACTTACAGCTTCTATCTTTAGTTTTTGTCTGTATACATCGTTCTTTATTCTATCTCTTTTAGTTTTATTTTCTATACGTCTTAGGAACCTCATTTCCATAGCCTCCAGGCGTGTTTTATGTTTATCTGCTAAAGTCCATGTTTCGCTACTGTAGATTATTGATGGCCTTACTACCTTTCTTATTACTTCTGTTTTTATGTCCCTGGGTATTTCCTTCCTCCCTAAAAATGTAGTCTTCATCATATCAAATAGCCTTCCTGTTTTTCCCATTCTATCATTTATTTCTCTGTCTATCTTCCCATTGCTCTCAATTATTGATCCTGAGTATTTGAAACTTTCCACCTGTTCAATTTGTTCTCCATGTAGGCGTATGTTATGGATTTTCTTTTCTCTTGACATTATCATGCTCTTTGTTTTCTTTATATTTATCACCATGTTTATTTCATTGAGTTCATATTCTAGCACCTCTAGATTATACTGCAAGTTCTTTTCCGAATCCGACACTATAACCATGTCGTCTGCAAACAACAGTTCATTAATTTATGTTTCTTGCATTTGCCAGTTTTTTCTTAGCTTTTTTCATAGCTTCGTCTAGTACTATGGAGAATAGTAGGGGGCTTAACATACATCCTTGTTTTACACCTACCTTTGTTTCAAATTCTTTTGATTGCTCTTGTTTGTCCTTACCATGTTCTTATTATTTTTATACATTGATTTTATTATTACAATTATTCTGCTATGTATATTTCTCTTCCTTAGCGCTTCCCATACGTGCTCTCTTTGTACCCTGTCAAAAGCCTTCTCTAGATCTATGAAACACATGTGTATAGCTTTGCTTATACATTTTTCGCTTACTTGTCGGATGATAAAAAATAAATCTTGTGTACTTCTTCCACTCCTAAAGCCGCATTGTGTCTCTTCTATTGTATTTTCGATCTTGTTTTTTATCCTTGTTTCAATTATTCTAGCGAGCAGTTTGGCAGGTATACTTGTTAGTGTTATTCCTCTGTAATTATCACACACTCTTTTGTCGCCTTTCTTATATATTGGGAGTATTATTCCTATATTCCACTCCATTGGTATCTTCGTTGTCTTCATTATTTCGTTAAGTAGTTTTGTAAATTTGATTATACCTTTCTCTCCCATATACATATTTCATCATTTCCGGTGTTATATTATCTACTCCAGGTGCTTTTCCTAATTTTAATCTTTGCAGAGCGTCCATGACTTCCTCTTTCTGTAGTACTTCTATTTCCTCTCTATCATTTAACTCTTCTTGTCCTTCAACAACGTTTATTTCTGTTTTGGTCAATTCTTCGAAGTGTTGTCTCCATCTTTCCATGATTTGATCTTCTTTTGTTAATATGTTTCCGTCTTTTCCTTTTATATTTATCATATATTCTTTTTTCTGCCTCAGTTATTTCAAAGCACCATAAAATAATTTTTGGTTGTCAACAAAAGCAAGCAAAATAGAAAGAGATATCTTTGGATATTAAAATTCAAATATTAGATCGTCTTGCAACTGGTGAAGGTGCAATGTCTGTAGGAAAGCATTTTGGTCTAGATGAGGTTACCGTAAGAACATAGAAAGCCAGTGTGTTCTGGAACACAGTTAAGTACTAAATCACCTTCATACTCAAAAGATATTGTCAAAGAGAAAATGAAAAAAGCTCTGGAAATGTGGATAGAAGATAAATCGCAAAGAAGAGTACCAGTAAACCGAAATGCCATCAAGCAAACAGCGCGTTGACATATTAAAGAACTGGAACCAGACACTTCATCTGAGTTAAACAAAAAGTATGAATTGTGTGCAAGTACAAGTTGGATGACAAGTTTTCTCAAAAGACATGTTTATTATAATATACAAATTGAAGGGGAAACTGCATCTGCACATACTACATCCTGGACGCAACTCTTAGATCAACGTATAATGCAACATTTAAAACATACTATACAAAGTGAAATACAAGAGCAATTATAAAGACGCAAAAGGGAGAGACTGAAGAATTTGAAATGAATAAAGGAGTAAGGCAGGGTGATTCACTGTCGACGACATTATTTAACCTGGCATTGGAGTAAGAAAAATAGATAAAGGAACAATAAGAACAAGGGCAGGACAGATGGTGGCGTTTGCTGACGACATTGTAATTATTTCAAAAAAGTGTGAGGTAGCCAAAAATACTAGAGGAAATAGTTAGGGAGGGTGACAAAATGGCGTCGAAAATAAATCAAGAAAAAAGAAAAATGATGAAACTACGTGGGAAATATAGGTGTGACACAATTAAAATCGGAATAATAATAATAATATATCTTTATTTCAATATGTATACAAAAATGGAATGAATAGAAAATAATAAATAAAAAAAAAACATTGAAATCCTGAGGGGCAATTCAAGTTTAAAACCTGATCTTCCATTGCTCCCCCTAACAAATTGCAAATCAATACATTACAGCAGAAGTAAAAACCCATAAAAAAAACAGAAAAACATAATGACCTAAAGCTTGCTCCTTTTCCAAATGTAATAACGTGCTCGCAATACTATGCTACACATTCCACCCAAGCACATCCATGTAAATCCATATTAATTAATAACACGAAATTTGTGAGATTTACACTTTATTAGTCGGATGTTAAATTGACAGCTGTTTCGCCGTACAACGGCTTCGTCAGAAAATATACAATACTATAAACTAAAACTACACATGCGCACAGCCTCCTATTTTTACAAACAACCGTTACAAAACATCAGTATTTAAAAAATGTGCCTACGGTTTTTGGCTCTACACAAACATAATTAAAATCAAAACTGGTAATAACAAATTTAAAATTTTAGAAACATTTACATTGAGAGGAATAAATTTAATAATGGAGAATGATTAAGGTCTAATTTATCATTAACTAAATCATCTGAAAATATAAGTTTATTAATTTCAACTGCTTCTAATAAATCTAATTTTTTACTCTTGTTTTCTACATGAAGAATTTTAAAACTATTATTAAAACTATGGTTTTCTTTAATTAAATGATTGGAATACGACGAATCATTTTTTTTATACTTAAATGAGTACAAATGCTCTGAAATACGTTTTTTGAAAGAACGTCCACTCTGTCCAATGTATGTTTTTGTACACGTGCCGCATGTTAATTTATAGACTCCCGACTTACAAAAACGCGTCGTTTTATCTTTATTGTTTTTTATGAACTTCCCTAAATTGTTATTAGTTTTATATGCAATTTTAATATTTTGTTTTTTTAAAAATCTTTCTAAATTATTGGTTTCTTTACCTAAATAAGTTAATGGTTTGTAGTTGTTGTTCTTATTATCTTTTATAATCGGGCATATTTCTTGTATTGTTTTAGTTCGAATCTTTTTCAAAATTAATTGATCTATTATATTAGGGTCGTAACCATTATTGGTTGCTATCTGTTTTATGATGTTGTATTCGTTGTTGAAATCCTCTATATCCATAGGTATATTCAATAATCTATCTATCATACTGGGGTATGCTGCAAATTTATATTGTAAAGGATGATTAGATTTATTATGTATAGTTGTGTCTGTGTGTGAGTCTTTATGGTATATAGAAAATTTAAACTGATTATTACTTCGTTTGATTGTTAAGTCTAAGAAATTAATACTTTTATTTGTCTCTTTTTCTATTGTGAAATTTATGTTTTTATGCAGTGAGTTAATAAAATCCAAGAACGTATTAAGTTGTCTATCCGTACCTGTGTAACAAACTAAAATATCATCCACATATCTATGCCAAAATAATGTGTTTTTAAAAAAAACTACTATTAAAAATTAAAGTTTCTAAATTATCCATGAAGATTTCGGCTATTAATGGACTAAGTGGGTTTCCCATAATCAATCCTTCATTACAACTATAAATATTGTCATTAAAAGAAAAATAGTTTTGATTCAAACAGACTGACAATAAATGTAAAATTTCTTCTTTTATAATAGGGTTTACTTTATTATTTTCCAGCATCATCTTAATTAACAAAATGGATTCATTAGGAGGAACACTTGGGAATAAATTAGTAACATCAAAAGATATCAACTTCGCATTATTCGGTACCTTAACTTCTTTAATTTTGTTAACTAATTCATAACTATTTTTAATATTGTTGTGTGATTTAAATTTCGTATGTTCAATAATTATATCTATGAGTTTCTTGGATATATAGTATATTTTCTGACGAAGCGTTGTACGGCGAAACAGCTGTCAATTTAACATCTGACCAATAAAGTGTAAATCTCACAAATTTCGTGTTATTAATTGAAATTTGAAAGACGGAATTGACATTTTGGTAATATGTCCATCAATAGAATTATAAACATGGCAGATGTTATAAGAAAAACTTCGCTTGAACAAACTTGTCCTATGACGAGGAATTGCGATTAAGTGCCGAAACCTTATATTAATGTTATGAACAACCGTTCGATACCTGATTTTATTATAGAGATATGGCGGTTTGTGAGTAATCAAGATTTTATGATAGAAGACGGCAGTTGCCAACCTAAATCGTCCTTCCATATATAACCAACCAGTTTCGCGCGGATTATAAGATAAATGACTCCACTTAGGCAGACCATAGATAAATCGTAAACAAGAGTTTTGAATTTTTTGTATACGTTGCTTAGTAGTAACATCAAGACAAGGAAATATCAAAGGAATGCAATAATTGAACTGCGATAATACCAAGGCATCACATAATAATATTTTAGTTTTCTTATCAATAACCGATTTGTGAGGATACAAAAGTCTTAAGGGAGAGTAGGATTATTTGAAGATGTAAACACATTTAAATGCGTAGTCGACGATGGCAGCAGGGATGCAGACATAAAGGAAAGAATAATGAATATCAACAAAATCTACCAAGCAAATGAAAGGCTATTAAAAAGTAAAATGTTGGGGAGAAAAACAAAATGAGAATTTATAAAACAATAGTACAACTAGCAATTCTGTACACGGCAGAAGCAATGACAAAGAAGCAAGAGGAAGATCTGAGAACACAAGAACGGAAAATATTAAGAACAATACTAGGGCCAATAAAAACGGACAATAATGAATGTAGGCGCAGAACAAATTATGAGATAGCAAAAGAGTTGGAAGATATAGGCGTCGTACGAAAAATAAAACAACACAGAGCAAGATGGTTGGGTCATATGTGGAGAGCTGGAAATAAGACTACGATATAGTGGAATAGCAATCGCGAGGAAGAAAAAGACGTGGCAGACCCAGGGCTACATGGCGGCAGGAGGTGAAGACCAATCTAGGTAGAGCTGGCGTGTACAGATGGCAGGAGAAGACCAGAGACAGGAAAAAATGGAGGGACATATGTGAGAAAATATACCCAGAAGAGAATGGGGACTGATCTATCCCGCAGTTTTAAATTTAGAAAGCTTTAGAAGCGGCGGTACCTCTTTTTGGGTGACTAGCCACTATATACATATATGCAAAGTGAACATTTGAAAACGTTATGTACAAACTGAACGATGAAATACGACCACTGAAGTCACTGATGTGTGAAAGAAATATCCATTATGGCTTGTATCAAGAAAATTTAATTAGCGCTAGCTGAATTAAGACCGTCAACTTTGCATGCATACTGGAAAGCTGTTTGATTCGATGATCTATCGTTTGAAGACATCAATAAATTATTCGTTGATAAAGCTCTAAAGTTTTCGTTTATCGATCACAACATATTGTAGGATGGTCTAAGTGTAGAAGAAGTCAAGTTAAATGAGTGTTCAGTCATTTTGACGCTATGATCTTGATCTTAAAGATTTTAAAAGCAGAAATGGAATTTAAGTTTTGGCTTTTATGTCAGGGACATTTTACTGCGAGTCTGCCGAATTTTTTTTTGCTCTCAAGTGTGCATATGTTTTGCATAAATATATTTCTTTTTCAAATTATATTTTTTCTTAGCTTTCACTAAAAATATTTGTTTTTAGAATTGAATACAAACACAATAAATAAACTTCTAACGGCTTTAAATGAATGCACCGAATGGGGACAAGTATTCATTTTGGATTCCCTATCAAATTACAGTCCTAAGGATGAACGCGAAGCCCAAAGTATTTGCGAACGGATTACACCACGACTAGCTCACGCGAATGCCGCAGTTGTTTTATCCGCGGTTAAAGTAAGATATACAATAAATATACCTCGAGACACTAATTTTTTTTTAATTATTTTGTTTCAGGTTTTAATGAAAATGATGGAAATATTAGCTGGAGATACAGAATTCTGTGGGACGCTCAGTAAAAAATTAGCACCACCGTTAGTTACATTGCTTTCGTCCGAGCCTGAGGTGCAGTATGTCGCCCTGAGAAATATAAACTTAATTGTACAGAAGAGACCTGATATCTTGAAACACGAAATGAAGGTTTGAATTAGTTAAATTTTAATATACAGCCCCATTTTAATATCTTCAAATAATTGTACTTATAAAAAAGAATATTTCAACAAAAGTTTTAATAAACACCTAAACTGTAAGCAAATGTTATAAAAAGGCATTTTAGGGCAATAATTAAAGAAGAATATGGGATACACAAGGTGGATAAGATCTAGAATCGATCGCATCGACTAGTGCTATCAGTACAAAACTGAATAATACTATGAGAAAATTACCCATTTATTTTGCACCTTATTGCGTCATATAACCAAACTTTAATTACGTTATCAAGATTTAACTTTGTGTCACTCAAACAAGACGAATAATACTAATTATAAAAGTTTTATTATTATAATAATTTGAATAGCACCTGGCTTTTGAGTCAAGGATTAATTACTTCGTTCCAAGAATGAAACACGATACCAATGTATGTTTTACTGTGTTAGAAATTGAACTAGTAGCCATCATAATATTTCGCATTAACGTGTTATACAGCGTGTTTCGGACCAATCGTCCAGTATCTTTTTGTCGCGATCTATTACAGCTAGACTCGTGCGACAAGAATTTTATAACAAAACCCTTAACTAAAGAATCTTCTGAATATATTTTCAATTTCTGGACGCGTTCCATTATACCGGAACTGGATAGCAACTTTCTTATTTGAAATAGAATCGTACGGTTTTTCTTACCTCAATGAATTCTACAGATTATTTACACTCTAAATTTAACCCTTTTTCAGAGATTTTGTCAAAATTTTGACATTTGCATATTCTTCTATAGTATACGCGCATTTAGTGAAAACGTCATCCCCGCCATTTTGTTAAGGTGGTCAGTGTTCTGGATGAAAACATTATTCACTTAGCATTGTAAATTCCTATCTCGAAATTTCATTCCTTTATATTTTTATTATATGAACAATTTTATATTAACAACCTAAGCCATCTACTATACTGCAGGTGTAAGTATAATTATAAGTAGCCGTTGAAAGTTTTAAATGCAGTGGTTCCCTGTAAATGAAGTAAAACAACGAGATTTATAGGTTAGAAGTGACAGTCAGCATGCCTATATATTGTTGGGCCCCGGCTTGCATTCACAATAACATGGCAAATAAGTGTTCTTTCTTTCGATTTCCTAAGAAGATGAAGGACTATCTGATATTTTTATATTTCAGGTTCAACTAACATATTATACAGCATAAATGTAAAGTGTAAATTTTTTATTGTAAGATAATATAAAATTACTTGATAACACAGATTATGCTTGATTTACATTTTATTATATAAAGTATAAATTTACAGCACTGTGCGGAAAGCATATGGCTTATATTGCTGAATATAAAAGTCTTTCAGAGTATTGATATTGCCCAGCCATTCAATATCTTTATCAATAATTAACAGCTCATGTTCTGTTGGTGTCCATATAAAGAAGTAACACCGCTCACATTCAGTATTGAGTGTTGTAGGGTCAGCGAGTACTCTATACCTCTCTTTTGGCACAATCAATTCTTCGATTGTACACACATCATCCACACGTGTACTTTCCGTTACACCCCAGGTACGTGCAGCATCAATGCTACTTACATTGTGATGGGCATGAAAGAGCAAGGTAGCTATTGTTCCGTTACACATGCCGCTTTTAAATCAACAGTTATCTGAAAATAATTGCTTAAATACCTTTATAATTTCTCCATAAGAACAATTACACCTCAACATCATAAAATTTCTTGCTCGCATGCACTTGTCCACGAATAACAGCAGGTTCAACGCTTCCAAGAAAGGTCATTGTCTTCACATGCCCACTGTAATATGCATTCTCACCGTGTTCTTGCTGCTTTTCATCGTCACGGAAGAATTTTGAAATCAAAGAAAGCTTAATGGGTCTTGCTGTCTCCATTTTCTGTAATGTAAAGCCAAAATAAACTGATCATCACCACGTGTGTGCAATGAGGTTATAGGTTATGTCTTCTTTATTCTCACGATTACATGGCAACAATAGAAAGACAGTAAACAAGAAGTAGTGCAACACAAGTAAAAATAACGTAAATACATAATCCATACCTCCAAAAACACTAAATATGTACCAATGAAGCAAAATATTTAACAACGCTCGTCCTAATATATAAACTCTATGCAAAAAAAAAAGTTGTTGCCATCCAGCTACTGACCTACCACACACCTGTGACGCGGTCTAAATGCGCGTATTGTATGTTTTATAAGCAATTGCAGACAATTTTGTTACGGCATAAGAAAACTAGTCGCGCTTACCAAACACTGTCAAAGAAACAGCTACATTTTACTCACATAAATCAATAGTTCAACTTCGACATCGACACCTTTAGTCTTAGAAAATCTATTGTTTTCTTTTCAATATATATTTCTGAATGCCGCTTTACCGTTCGCAATTTTTCTTGTATGCAATAAAAATTGCAAACTGTAAAGCGGCATTTAGAAACATATTATATTTGAAAAGAAAAAAAAATAGATGTTCTAAAATAGAAATTGCTGCAATAAAAATTGCACGCTTTAATACCGCTTTACAGCCAATCAGGATAACCAACTATGTTAATCCCGATGGATTACGAATTCGTTTTTTCTCGTACAAACTGTCGTTTGCTTTTTCTAAACTATTTATTTTAAAATGAAATATAATTGTAGTACAACGGCTGTGTAACAACGTGTTTTTTAACATATATATTCTAACTTACTTCTACTACACCGCGCATGCGCAATTGTAAGCGCGAACAAAAACAAATTCAAATTCTAAACGATCTGAACAAACTATACAGCCGAAAAGCCTTACAAATACTTATAATTTATAATGCATACGCGTAACGTACAATTGGTCTAAATTCATAGCTACATAATAATATTTATTGATATAAAAATACAGTAGTACCCCGGTATTATTAAAAGTTATAGGAGCATTTGTCGATATATCGTCCTATATATGAGTCATCCCCTGAATTCGGCGCTCTCTTATATAGTTAAACAAGTTGGAACGTGCTTAAGGTGCCACTCGCTTTTACTTGTAAATATAAACGCTCCTGTTAACTATGAGTTTAGTACTATTCGAATTGTCGGACAAGACAGTGCTAGCAATAGTTTTTAAATAAAGCAAGTAAATTTGAAAATCATTTTAAAATGGCTTCTAAACCAAAAAGAAAACGTGAAATGCTCACTATTAGTGAAAAAATAAAAATCATTAATATGATTGAAATAGAAAAAAAATCTATTGCAACTGTTGCTAAAATATACAATAAAAACGAATCTTCGATACGGGAAGTGTTAAAAAACAAAGATAAGATTCGAGCTACATTTTCTAGTGCACCCCAAACTGCAAAAGTTGCAACCACAATACGTAATAAAGTGTTACTTAAGGTAGAAAATGCCTTAAATTTATGGGTGGAAGATATGACAAGAAAACATATTCCTATCGATGGCAAAGTGCTACAACAAAAGGCGTTGGTTTTATATGAAGATATGCAGACCCAAGATTATACTGAAGAGGAAGGAAAATCATTCACAGCAAGTAGGGGGTGGCTGCATAGATTTAAAACTCGGTTTAATCTAAAAAATATAAAAATGACAGGGGAATCTGCGTCGGCTGATCATGTAGCTGCTGCCCTGTTTCCAGAAAAATTTAAACAAATTATTGCAGAAAAGAATTATCATGCTAAGCAAGTTTTAAACTGCGATGAGACCGGTCTTATGTGGAAAAAAAAATGCCTCAACGGACTTATATTCATAAGACTGCAAAGAGTGCACCAGGCTTTAAAGCAATTAAGGATAGACTTACCTTGATATTTTGTACAAATGCAGCTGGTCATATGATTAAACCTGGACTTGTTTACCGATCACAGAATCCACGTGCTCTTAAATACAAGGATAAAGCTTGCCTGCCTGTGTTTTGGCAATCAAATCGAAAGGCGTGCGTTACGGCTGTTCTATTTACACAATGGTTTCATCAATGCTTTATTGCGGAAGTGGAAAGATATTTGGAGAAGGAAAGATTACCATTTAAAGTGCTGTTGATACTAGACAATGCTCCTGGACATCCTGTGTCACTAGGCACAGAAAATAAAAATGTTGAAGTGGTTTTTTTACCACCTAACACGACCTCATTGCTTCAGCCCCTTGATCAAGGTGTCATTAGATGTTTTAAAGCCATATATATTCGACAGGTGTTCGAAATGCTGTATACAATGGCTAACGAATGCTCTGATATCGGGCTCATGGAATGCTGGAAGTCATTTACAATTGCTGACGCAATTCTATTTATCAAAGGAGCGATGGAGGAATTAAAGTCAGAAACGATAATAGCTTGTTGGAGAAATCTGTGGAATGACATAGTTCTTAGTTCTGAAGACACACATGATATTAATTCACATCTTACAACAATATTTAACATAGCGCAGAAAATAGATGGAGAAGGATTTAACGATATAACCAAAGAGGAACTCAGTGATTACATAAACGAAGAGGATCAAGTATTCACCAACGAGGAATTGGTAGACTTTGTGAAATCTTCTCCAGAAGCGAGTGACGATGAGGATGAGAGTCAACAAGAACCGCCAAAAATTAAAAGAACAGATAGTAGAATATGATCCAATAATGGAATGCAGTATAAAAATTACTCGCACTATAACAGACGCCTTGAAACCTTTGAAGGATTTGTTTATTGAAATGAAAAGACAAAAACGACAACTACCAATAACAATGGTCTTTGAAAAAGTCGAGAAAAGTATCGATAATGCACAGCCATCAACATCGTTTGCTTCGGATCTAAGTAAACAATCGACTGCTAACTTGGACTTGGAGGAAGATGAATGAATATGTAGCTCACGATGATAAAGTTTTTCTTGTTGTGTATGTAAATATGTACTATATGTACATATGTATGAACTTATATATTTATTAAACTTAAATTCTATTTGTGCCACAGCACAAGAATATTTATGTATTTTTTATTTATTTTAAATAAATATTATATAACTTATTTTTTCTTGTTTCATTGTTTTAACTTTGCTTCATATTTCATATTGTATTCGGAAATAAAGCGTTCGCTACTATCCGCGGAAGAGCACAGAACCAAACCCCTGCGGATATGGGGGTACTACTGTATAAACACAAGACACCTAAGTTACCAAGATGCAACCAACACGTAAATAAAATCAGACCGTAATAAAGAAGAATACCAATCATCACATTAAAATAAAATAGACTTGTTTATCACTTATCATTGCCGCATCTGCACTATTAATAAAAAACACAAATGTTTGAAGGGACTGCCGGTAGGTGAAACCCTGGTTGAATAAGCAAAGGGGAAATATTACTATAATAGAAATGTCAATGATATGAAAACATTCGAAGCGTGCGTGAAACTGGCGTGATATTCACTATAAATCCACCGTATTTTAGAAAAACTTTTATTATAGGTGCGCCAACCATAAAAATATTAAAAATATCACTAATTGCATGTTGCATGCAATAAAAATAGAACAAGTTCTATTGCGTGCAATGCAAGTGAAATTGTCCTAGCTGATCGAAAGCAATTGAATGGGTATGCGTGCAATTTCTATTGCACTCAATTTTTATCGCATGTAAGAAAAATTACGTACTGTAAAGCAACCTTGATGATAGCATTTGATGCAAAAAATGAATTCTGCGTCGATAAGTACGAAGGACTGATGTGCCTATTTCTAATCGTTTTCTAGATATTAACCATTATTTACCCATCTATTAAAATTTCCGTACAATCCTTGTAGTGAGTTTTGAAATTTGATAATTATCAAACCGATTACATTGTTATACAGATCCAGAAGTATCAAACTTGTGTTTGGAGATCTCATTATAGTCCAATTTTCATCATTAATCGTTATTTGTTATTGTTTGTTTTATTGCTAGACCTTATTTTAATTTTTTCGTTGTTCAAATTTCATGAATTATTTTTTTAATACGGCTTCCAATACAAAAATATTCGACGTGTTGATGATCATGGGTGAATGTCATAAAAATATTGCCTTGGCACCGCATGTATGTATGTGCCAAAGTGTACCCGGAACGACGACAGTTTATATTTATACTTTGAATCCCGAGTAGAAGGATGCATAGAAAGAAAAGGCAGACATTTTGAATAATTTATTTTTATTTAGCTAAGTAATAGGTCCATTAGGTTCAATCATTTTTTTATGATTATTGTAAGCCATTTTTTTAATACTGTATTTAACGAAAGCTCTAAAATGTAGTATGTACCACCCTCTATGTAATCATCTCATCATGGTAAACTCCACTCTTTGTTTTTGATTTAAATAAAAGCAATGCTCCGTCAACAAACCCCATTTTACCACCAGCATGATACGTAATCCATCTTTGTCCTGCGCCATCCTTTTTTAATACACCTGTTTCTTCTAAGCTTTGCCAGCGTTTGGATACAGTGTAATTTTTATGAACATAACTTTCATCTAGGTACACTACTGGTCTTCTATTTTCACCAAGATTATTATTCTGCATCATAAATCATAAGTAGCGTGCTCGCCATATCACTATGTCTTGTCGTTCCATCAAACATTTCCTGTTCGATTGACATTTCTTATATTTATAATCCATATTGATAAGAATCTTACGAAGAGTCTCTTTACAACCCTTAAACTCAGTTTCATTTTTCATGAATAGTAAAGTACTTAATACAGGTACAGTCTTAGTGACAGTGTACATAGAATTTATTTTATTTCGCAGTACACACCTAAAATTTACATGAACATAAATGTTAAACATATTTACAAAATTAACAGGTAAATTACTTGTCTGCGTGATCCAACACTATCTTCGAAGCCACTCTTCGTTTCACCGGCTGTGTAATTGTGGCAGATGTTGCGGGTTGAGGTCTCAGTGACATATGTAGGTTGTTTTTTATACGTAATATAGTCCTTTTGGACTTACCAGTCATTGCAGCGACTCTTTTAACAACTTGCTCTACAGGAAAAGCGTAGTGGCCAATTTGTTTTTCTTCCTCACAGAACTCAATAATAGTCTCCAAATTGGTTAAAACAACGTCTTTTACAGACTTTTACTAAGTAGTCTTTAAAAAAACTATTTCAATATACACAATGGTATACACAACGAGAAAGCGCAAGAACAAATCAAAATATCGAATTCGCACGCTAAAAGCCACCAGGACGTAGAACGAGACTGTACACAGCTGTCAAACGTACAAAGTGAAGGTCAGAGAAGAGAATAGCCACTCAGAAGTTTTTTAAAAACTTGCTTCTTGCAGCCATCTAGACGTCTTGATGGAAACTATATACCTAACTAATGCCGAGAAAAAAGATTTCTGTAAAAGCAGAACTAGGATAGTAAGCGGGATATTTAAATTGGAAATTATTTTAGTAAAAGATATTCCTGCGATGCGGTTACATCTACTACAATATTATTTACAATGTCAACAATTTAGGTAGATATACAGGGTGTCCCTGAAATAAGAGTACAACGTATTAAAAATGGGAAGCCCTAATTTTATTACACCTTTTATCTAAATTAATTTTTCCAAAATTCCCACGCATACGTGAGGAAAAAATGGCAAAGATATTTATTAAATATCCGTCACGCCACTGGTATTTGAGACACTACACTTCTAACCAACGAAGGTAGGGCAGGCAACACGCGACGTATAACTACGCTCTGAGTCTCAGTCTGTCTGGATCCTTACGCATGAACACATCGGATATGGCTTTTACCACACGCGAGTTGTTCGATATGATTTATGTCTACGGCGAAGCAGGAGGAAGTTGTCGAAGAACTCTACGTATCTACCGGCAGCGATAC
The DNA here is from genome assembly GCA_949128085.1 of Cetonia aurata. NCBI lineage: Eukaryota > Metazoa > Arthropoda > Insecta > Coleoptera > Scarabaeidae > Cetonia > Cetonia aurata. The sequence continues at coordinate 21,444,166 of OX421889.1, read as the reverse complement.
CCCAATCGTAGAACCCCGTCTTACACGTGTATAAAGGATACCGTGTTTAGATTAAGAGCAACTGGTCGATTGCTACCAAATTACGAAGGTCGCGGACGTGAAAGACCACGTCGAATTTTGCGAGCCGAAGAAGAATTGCTGGATATTGTGAACAGAAATGCAGGTGTAACAATTGATGTGTAACAATTGATGTGTAACAATTGATTATGAAAGAGAAAAAAAGAAATAATTACGCACATTACCTTCGTCACATCAAATATCAACTTTTAACAATGATGTTTATTTCAGACAGCTGTCATTGATCAGATTACGCACAAGTGAATAGAGTTATTCATTAATAGATTCCACATTTTACTTTCAATATCTTCTTTGAAATTTGCTTTAAATTTCGCGTACGTAATAATATTGGAGTCGTTGACTCGTATCAGCTGCATACAATGATTATCTGTATATCACAGCTGTATTTACAAATGACTTTAAGATATAGTATAAACACAGATAGTGGATCCATGGGCGGCACATTCGTGACGTTTCACTGAGTTTTTAATTGTATATTCGATATTGCAATTGGCGTACGAATTTTTGGATACTTATTCAGTATAATTTGGGTTTCCCATTTTTAATATTTTGTACTCTTATTTCAGAGACACCCTGTATATGCATTCCAGTAATATACAATATAAAACTTTAAGATATGTATTGAAATGTTATGCCCATTTGCGACAAGTTAATTTTGGTTTAATTTTAATTCACACATGGGATGTGTACATAAATATTACAATTCTAAATGTTAATTAAAATTAATCCAAGATTAACGTGTTGCTGCAAACGGCATACAATTTCAATACATATCTTAAAGTTTTATGTTGTATATTACTGGAATGCATACAATACCAAAGTGTATATGGGTTTTATAGATCTAGAAAGAGCTTTTGATACCGCACCCCGAGAAAGAATATGGAAGATACTCGAAGACAGAGGAATAGGAAAGAAGCTACTGAAAGCAATCAAAGTATTTATGATTGTACACGAAACATTGTAAGAACAAATAATACATCCTCCCAAGAATTTATAACAACTAGGGGTGTTAAACAGGGTGGTATTCTAAGTCCAGTTTTGTTCATCTCACTAATGGATGAAATCGGGAAAAAATGTCGAAGAGAAACTAAGGGATACAGAGTGGGAGTAAAAAATCTATCTCAAATTGTTATTAGTGAACTAATGTATGCAGATGATCTCCTAATCCTGGCTAACACAAAAGCAGACCTACAGGAAAGTATAAAAATATGGAATCGAGAAATTAAAAACTACGGATTGAAAATTAATGAGGGAAAAACAGAGGTAATGGAAATTTCAAGAAATCCAGAAATAATAAACATAGAAGTGGACGATGTGACCTTGACACAAAGTGATAACTTTAAATACTTGGGAACTATCATAAACACAATGGGTGAAATGGAACATGAAATTAATAACAGAATAGTAAATGTGAATAAATGCTTTTATGCACTCAAACACAGTTTTATCAGAAAAAAGAGGTATCGGACAAGACAAAAGTGTTTGTTCCTATCTTGACATATGGATGTGAAACGTGGTCATTAAGTGAGTCACAAAAAAGTAAATTACAAGCGAGTGAAATGCGATATCTAAGAGCGGTCGCGGGAGTGTCTCGTAGAGACAGAATTAGAAACAGCTTGTTGCAGGAGCGGTATGAGATAGTGCCAGTGGTACAAAAAATTTAGAGGAGACAGTTACAGTGGTTTGGACATATTTCACGAATGGACAATAGTAGAAAAGTAAAACACATATGGACAGCTGGAATTGACAAGGAGCGGGCAAGAGGAAGACCGGCTCAAACATGGAACGCGCAGGTTGCTAAATTTTAAAGGAGAGAATTACAACTTGGTGTGAAGCAAAGCGGATGGCTCAAGATCGTGCTGCATGGCGGATTTTCTGCATTTCTAAAACTGGAATACCAACATCGTTAAGGTATTCCTGGACGATTATTGCAACATGCGGTCGTGCATTATCGTGCATTAACATGAATTCGTTTCCTATAATTGGCGCATATGGTACTACATGTTCTTCTAAAATGTCCGTTATATACCTGTGGGCAGTCAGTGTACCTCTGTCTACTGGTACTAATTCTGTACGACCTGTTAAACAGATGCCTCCCCAAACCATAATAGAGCCACCAGCGAAATTAGGTCTAGGTCTGATATTACACTGCGAATAGCGCTCACCGTCTCGTCTGTACACTGAGATACGCCTATCTGAGGTGTAAAGACCAAATCTTGACTCATCTGTGAAGAGTATATTGGCCCAGTCATTAATGTTCCAATTTACATGTTCTCTGGCAAACCTTAAGCGAGCCACTCGGTGGTTCCTAGTGAGACGAGGGGCTGTTACAGCTACTCTAGCTCTTAATCCACTCTGTCGTAACCTATTCCGAATAGTTTGAGTACTCACACGAGTATTTCTAACTCTAGCCAAGTCGTTCTGCAATTGTCTCGCAGTTACATGTCTTCGACGTAATGCTTGTAGTAGTAAATAGCGGTCATCTTGGCGAGGAGAACATCTTGGACGACCTGGTACAGGTCTTCTACTGTAAATGCCTGTTTCCCTATATCTGGCTACGGCTCTAGAAACACTTGACTGATTGATGTTCATCAAATTAGCAACGTATGCTTGAGATCGTCCATCTTCGATTAAAGCAACTATAGCAGCCACTTGTTCTGAAGTTAAATTGCTTATTTTACTTTTAAAAGCGTTGGTACAGAACTCTGACTTCGCACTTTAAAATTTGTCCGTATAGGAAGACTTTCGATAAACAACTGAACAAACCTTACACATATGCATTTTTCTAAATGTGTTCTTTTAGAAAAAAAAAAAAGTAAAAACGCTAAGTTCCATTATTTTGTTAGTGTTTTTATAGTTCACATACACGAGGCAAACTTTTTGTGACGTATAAAAATATCTTGGTTCATAAATGCCCTTTTTTAGTTTATGCGATACTTTTTTGGCGGAGTGTACTTTAAACCGCAAATCACACAATTGTGAAATACCTAGTCAAACTAAATTTCTCAAAATATAAATCACAAATAACCATCAACACAAAAGCATGACGCATGGGCACCTCGGTATCACGTGTTGATGACGCGTTATGACGTAGTGACCGACCGAAAAACAATATTTTTGTATTGTGTTCAGCGCCATCGCAGCAGGCCTCAATCAATATACATAGTTCCCCTCAAGACGGTTAGATCGCAGCACCAATTCAATTGTTGGCGATAAAGAGAGTGCCGGAGGTATGGTGAAGGTCAGGGGTAGTGCGCGGCGAGGTTTAGGTAAATTAGTTCGCATATTTTCCGACTGCCAAATTTACTTGGTCGGACTATAGTTATATCAGGCATCTTTAAATTATTAAATATCATCATATGCAGATAAGCAAATAACTCTTTTGTTGTTTGCAAATTAATGTATAAAACAATCATGATTATCGAAGCTACTTGTTTTTTTTTTTTCACAGCCCACTGTAAGAACTGTACCGACATTTTAATAGACGGGTAAATAATGGTTAAACATCTCGAAATCGAGTGGAAATAGGCATATCAATCCTTAACTTACTTATGGACGCAAAATTTATTTTTACATCGAATGTTATAATTAGAAATATAATGTCACATTTGAAAATAAAAATAATTTGCTAAGGTTAAACGTGTTGAAATTGACAACCGATTTATGAACAGCCCTGTATAAAATGTACTGGTTTCTTTGACAGTATTTGGCAAGCACAACTATTTTTCTTATACCATATCGAAATGAGATCATTATCTCTAATGACTCATAATACTGCAGAAGGAGATGAAAATGTCAAAATTTTTGTTAAAATTTTGTTTTAATCTATAGAATTCATGGAGGTAAAAAAAAAATAAGAAAGTTGTTATCAACTTCCGATATAATGGAACGTTTCCGGAAGTTGAAAATATTTTTAGGGGACTCTTCAGGTAGAGTATTGTTGTTACATTTTTTGTCGCATGAGTCTATCTCCAACGTACCTCTGAGGGCCTGAAGCACCCTATACATTATGACACTTTCAAACGAATAAGGAAAGTTATTAATAATTTGTGGAATATTTGTTTAATTCATAGCCGTGAAAGGAAGTTTGTTATTTCCAATTACGACTTAAAATACACAGAGAAACATTTTTACTCCATATTATTTAATAGTAAGGCCAAAAGAAACGAAAAATTAAGCGTCTAATTTGAAAATATTATAATATATGCAATACAGTTCATTTGATCACCCAATATAACAATTTCATGGAACGGTGTATATTTTTTGTAGGTATTCTTCGTAAAATACAACGATCCGATTTACGTAAAACTGGAAAAACTGGATATCATGATCCGATTAGCTTCTCAGGCTAATATCGCGCAGGTCCTCAGCGAACTGAAAGAATATGCCACTGAAGTCGACGTCGATTTCGTCCGTAAAGCTGTTAGGGCCATTGGACGGTGTGCTATTAAAGTGGAACCGTCTGCCGAGAGATGCGTTTCGACTCTATTGGATTTGATTCAGACGAAAGTGAATTATGTGGTACAAGAAGCTATAGTCGTTATCAAGGATATATTCAGGTATGTTTATTTTTTTTTTGTTTTAAAAGGCTGAATTTTTATGAATTTGTTATAAACGACAATACTTTTTATTTGCGTTTATATCAATAACTATAGTTAGATGAACTAAAACTTACACTTTCATACTTATTTTATTGGAGAAGCGTAAGTGAACTTTGTTATAGTGTACAAGTTGAGTTCTCTCAAAATGTAAGTTCTGAAACATGAGTAAGTTATTGAACCTCGTATACGATAGAGTATTATACCGAGTATCCCAGTAAGAGTGGGGCCGGCGATATCTTGGAGACTACAATAGCTGTAGGTATGCAAAAAAAATTATAAATAAAGTGGGAGAAGGAAATTTAATGAAAATATATTGAAATTCCAAACGTACCCGCTAGGGGACGCTGTTGTTAGGGCTAACAGTAAATTTTAATTAGCTGAAAAATGTCCAGATTTATAATTTTAAATGCCTTATTAGAAGAAGAATTAGCTATAATATATTTTAAGTGCTTTATTAAAAACCTTAGTTAATTATGCACCGCTTTGGTTAAACACGTTTTGTCATGTTTTAAATTAAGAGTGTAGTAGGCGTTGCGGAATTTTGCAAAAAAAATGTGCTGCAACTTCTGTACCCTTCTTGGTCCACACACAAAAAAAAGAAGAATAATATTCTCTGCAAGAGCAGTAAATTCGTTTGGTTTAGGCCTAAACTTCACGTTACATGAAGTTATAAAATTTATGAGTATTAGATAAAAAAAGAAAATTAAAGTAACGCGGAGTTGTTATTTAAAATTCATATATACAGTGTGTCCCACATCTATTTTCCCACGCATTTACTCGGAAACTAATAGAGATAAAAAGTTGCAGTAAATTCCAGTGGAAATGAGACGACATTGTACATCAAATTCTGCCATTATAACACACCCTGTATAAATAGCCTTTTACCCCCCTCCCCCACTTTATTTTTTTTAAATTGCACCCCTAATTTTTTTCGCAAGTGTTCGGTAGTTACCAGGCTTATAAATACAGTCATATGTTTTTTATTATTATTATTATTATTATACGAAATCATCTCAAAAAGTAGTTTCGAAAAATGTATGCGGTGAGAGCATAAATGCTGAACGAAAATGTGCCCCTCCCATGAAATATGATTTGGCATCTCTTCTAATGTCAAACCAATCCATGTGATTACAATAACAATGACAGGAACGTCAATGAACAAATGTCAGTGCTATATGACAGACACGAAAAGTAATTTTGATAATATTAGAAGAACAATAAGTCTCAAACACACGTTATTATTGCTAATTATAAGTATGATATCATCTACTTATTCTATTATTCTATTTCGAGAAGTAAAAAAGAAATGTATATTTTTTTTATTAGGTACATTTGTTCATTGGAGTTCCTGTCATTGTTATTATACTATACTATACTATTTATTGACAATATTACAAGCCAGTAATAATATCTACATTGTCAAAAGGACTGCATCACCTATGGGTGTTCTTCCTGTAGCCCTGGTGTTTCGACTGGTCTTCACTCTTCGTGGTCATTATAAGGTGTTAGAGGCTTGAGTCGTTACCATTTTACAATTTATATTTCAGACCAAATTACATAATTTTCTTACTAACAATTTTGATGACACATGAGTGTCATTGTAATCACATGGATTGGTTTGACATTATAAGGAATGCTAAGTCATATTTCATGGGAGCGGCACACTTCAGCATCTATGCTCTAACTGCATACATTTTTCGGGACTACTTTTTGAGAACATTTCGTATCATAATAATAAAAAAGTACATATGACTGTATTTATAAGCTTGGCAGCTACCGAAACCTTGCGAAAAAAAAATTGGGATGCAATTTAAAAAAATAAAGTGGGGGAGGGGGGTAAACGGCTATTTATACGGGGTGTGTTATAATGGCAGAATTTGATGTACAATGTCGTCACATTTCCACTGGATTTTACTGCATCTTTCTATCTCTATTAGTTTCCGAGTAAATGCGTGGGAAAATAGATGTGGGACACACCGTATAGTTGAGCAAAAAGAAAATTTAGACTAAATTTGTGGGGGGTCACTTATCTCGTTGGTTGTGATGTACCGTCACGGGGGGTCGATCTTCGGTTTATTCCAGAATCTTCTCAACTAGTGCGCAATTCGTGGTTTGAGTTTTGCGAAGATTGGATTGTTTGATACCCAAATTATTTCGTCCCCAAATTAGTTGTAACCAAATTTGTTCGTCCCGAAATAAGTTCGTTCCCGAATCAGTTGTAACCCAAATTAGTTGCCAAAGAGGAAAATAATAGAGGTATGAAAGATATTAAAATAATAAAAGATAGTAAAAGTACCTTAGATGGAATTAGGCAACGTGCGTGGTGCAAGTTTTGCGATGCGCTTTTATATCCGGAGACATCCGTAATAACAAAACGTTATTATATATTGAAATAATCAAATTTTGGCGAACCAGTGATCTGTGCCCAAAATACACCAATTCTTGGCCAACCAATATTCCAATTTCAGCGATTACTTCAATCACGCATCAAACTTAGCACAGTTGCGAGTACTCCCTTAGGTAGTACGGGAAAACTGAACTTTTACATAGGCGGAAATGCGAAGGAAAACCGACGCACGCGCGAATACTTAAGTGGGAAATAACAATGAAAGACTAACAAATTAATAATGAAACAAAAGGTTGACAAATGATAAAAAATTGAAACGTACGTTACTTGAAAGCTACTATAAAACGCAAGAGTAATATGAAACAATGATGTTAACAATTAAAAATCGTATTAAAAATATTCGCAGTTTATAAAACAACTCACAGATGGCGTCTGCTGTACCAAAAATGAATAAGCGTTAACAAAAGGAAATAAAAATCTACAATACTGAATAGCAAAAAAGTAAGGCCTAATACTAATAAACTTCGTGAAAGATTTTACCACAAAGCTTAGCACTAAGAGTGAATGGGATAGAGATACCATTTCGAAACTCAATAGAAACGCCATTAAATGGTACACAGTTGGCTCCAAAACGGCAGAGGGAACTGGAATAGGGATATATGGGCCTAGAACCAAATATTTCGAAAGCTTGGGGATGTACCCAAGTATCTTCCAGGCGGAAATACACGCTATTGAAAGATGTGTCCAGGTCAATATTGACAGAAGCTATGAAAAGCGGGAGATTATCATAATATCTGATAGTCAAGCAGCCATTAGGGCGCTGAGGTCAAACATAATCAGTTCCAAAATGGTTTGGGAGTGTCTACAAAAACTAAACGAGCTAGGCAAAAAGAACAAGGTAACCCTTTTGTGGGTTCCGGGACACACAGGAGTGGAAGGAAACGAAATAACAGATAATCTCGCTAAGAGAGGGGCTAGAACACCTTTTGTAGGTCCAGAACCTTTTTGTGGGATAAGTAGCAGCATAACACTGGAGAAACTGGAAAATGAAGTAGAGCAGAGAAAATCCAAATACTGGGAGAATCTCCAGGGAATGAGGCAAGCTAAAACTCTTCTGGGTACCTATAACCAGAAGAGATCTGCAGAATGCATCAACCTGAGTAAAAATAATATTCGGATATTGACAGGGATCCTTACAGGCCATTGTAAACATCTAGGCAGGCTTGGAATAGCGAAGAAAGCCGAATGTAGATTTTGTGGGGAACAGGACGAAACGTCCATTCATCTACTCACAAACTGTGTTGCACTGTGCAACTCAAGGGCGCTGCACCTGGGAGCATGTGAAATCGAAGAGGGAGAGTTACCTAATCTGGGGCCTTCGGACATTCTGCACTTCTTAAAAGGAATCAGACTGGACGGCCAGCTGTAAATACAGCGAGAAGAGGGGACACAATAGATCTTTCAGGTCGCAGTGTACTATCACCCTAATATCACACATACATACATACATACAAGGCCTAATACTAAATATAAATTTGAACAGTTACAAATTAATTGCGTTAAAATCTCTTCACTAATCATTTATTTTTCTAAATAAAGTACAAAACAAACTATTTGTGTTAAAGGCTGTTTTAAATACCGTACGTGTAGTCTGTGTTTTAATTCACGTAAAGTTCGATGTCCGTGCTTTATCACGTGAATTAAAAGGAGGCCGAACGTTCGAGTACACGGGTAGCAGGCGCGGCTCGAGCTTACGTCAGTCGGAGGCTATAACAATGATCGTAGTTCTTCGTATGCTCTCGTCAAATACGTTTCCATATGTTTATATGTTACGAAGTTATACGAAGAAGTTCGATCAATGTCACAGCCTCCGAGTGACGTGAGCACGAGCCGCGCCTGACGGGTAGTTCAATTCACGTCTCAAAACCGTGACTCTAAAATATATACTGTAATGTCGAGTAACTTTCGTTGATATATTTTCTGGAGCGATCAAAGCGACGCCGACGCTCTTTTCGAATGTTCTTATGTTGGGGCCTATTCTGTAAGCATTTTGTTAAAAATTAACATGGCGTTAAATTTTAACAGACTGAATAACAGTAAATGGTATTCTGTATGGCTCTTGTCATGTTAATTTTTAACAAGTAGCTGTTAAAATTAATCAAAAAGGTGTTAATTTTAAAGGCATGTGCAAACTTACCTTTAAATATTAACAACTGCTTATTACCGAACTGACTTTTCGGACGATTTGAACGCACTCTGGCGCATCCTGGAATTGGACATATGGTGTCCTAATACTGGTTTAAAGACAATAAAATTTTGTATTTATCAACATAAAGATATACAGAATGTTCCATCTAAAATAATAAAATTACGCACGAGTAAAGTTAACAAATTTTATCCGTGGTATTGATAACTTAACACTGTTTATTGGGGAAGAGACATACTATCTACATACATATGTACTTATATATTACACTACATTCTTCCCTCCCCCCTAAAAAATACAGAATATTTACAATAAAAATCAATAATACTTCATTCTATTTATGTTTCGTGCACTTCGTCTTGGTGAATTTACGGACGAGTTGCATGATTCATATTTGGTAAAACTCTGTTTTTTTCTTTTCATTGTCAGTATTAACTGAAAAATTATAGTTAATAATTTGGTTAACATGTCTTTTCGATGTTTTGTTTACACTTGGAATAAAAACAAAATAAGTTCTGGTTCCTATCTTCTTTTTAATTATACCCTTGATCCAGGAGGGTTTATTTACGACTCTATAAACTCTAACAGCTACCCTATCATTAATACTATAAGTTTTGTTTCTTTTTCCTTTAAACTGTTTAACAATTTTATTATGAACATTATTATTAACTTTAGGTTTCGCAATAATTATATTACTATTTACAAAAACTAGTACAGTTCTAATATTTCTATTAAACATTAATTGTGCAGGTGACTTTCTAGTGGAACAGTGTGGAGCAATTCTGTATGACAATAAAAAATTATTTAATTTAAGATTAAGATCAACCAATGACCCTTCACTTAGAATTTTAAGCAAAGCCTGTTTAACCGTTTTTACCGCATGTTCAGCTTGACCGTTAGAAGCTGAATGGAAAGGAGCAATACCCTTCAATTCTATATTGTTTTTAGATAAGAATGTTTGAAATTCTTCCGACTTAAAACTAGTGGCGTTATCACTAAAGAGAAAGGAATTCCAAATCTAGAAAATACATCTCTTAAACTATATAGTAGTAATTGATTTTGTATTATTAGTAAGTATTGCTCCCAGCCACTTAGTATGTACATCAAGTATGGCTAAAACCGATTTATTACTAATAGGTCCTAGATAATCAATATGTATTTTTTCCCAAGGCTTTTCAGGGTAAGTCCACGTATTTAAAACGGCCTTTGGAGGATCACTTCTAGTTAACAAACATTTATTACATGCCTTGATTAAAACTTCAATATCACTATTCATTTTCGGCCACCACGTACATATAAGAACGAGTGAAACTTATAGTTTTTACCATACCCATGTGGGTCCAATGCAAAAGTTGAGGAATATTTTGTTGTAATGACGAATGAATAATAACCTTGCGTCCCAGCATCAATCATCCATCAACAACACCAATACTATTTTTATAATATTGATATGGTCTATATTCTAATTTAAGTTTCTTAGGCCAACCTGAATTTCAAGCTACAACATTTAAATACAACACCTCAATATCAAACTCTCCCGATTCATTACTTAGTGGTGGTAACCAAGAAAAGTAATTAGCTTTATTATTTTGTGATTTTACCTATTCAATGTCAAATATAAAGTTCGAGAGTATCAATGCTCATCGTTGTAATCGATTAGTTGCTAAAATAAGTATGCCCTTTTTATCCCTAAATAACGCAATTAAGCATTTAGCATCCATTCGAAGTATAAACCTTCTGCCATACAAGTACTGATAAAATTTCTTAACTCTAAAGATAATAGCCAAAGCTTCTTTTTCAACTAGTGAATATTTTTGTTGACATTCTGCCAAAGTTAAAGATGCAAAACTGCGTTCATCATTTTCGTCATAACATTACGATATAACCGCAGCTACTCCATAGTAAGAGCTATATACCGCCAACTTAATTGGTAAGTCAGGATTATAATGAGCTAAAGCAGGTGTTGAATTGCTAATGTTTTGAATTTTGTCGTATGCATTTGAGCATTCTTCACTCCAAATAAATTTAACATCCTTTTTTAGTAAATTATATAATGATTGAAGTACAATAGATGCCATAGAAATAAATTTATTATAAAAATTAACAAAACCTAAGAATGATCTTACAATCGCTTTTACTTTATCAGGGGCTTGCATGCAATCCGTTTCTATCTATCGTATATCCTAGATAACGAATCGAATTACTAAGAATTCACATTTACTTGGAGCAACGATCAAACCATTTCTGCCTAACCGCATTAATACTTCATAAACTCTGTTAATGTGTTCTGACCTATTTCGCCCGGTTACTAATATGTCATCCAAAAAACAAACCACTCCATCTAAACCCGAAAGAACTTCCATTATACGTTGAAAATTGTGTGCGCTCGCAACACCGAATGGTAAACGATTGTAAGTAAATAACACCTTATGTGTATTAATTGGTTAATAATTTGGATTCATTGTTTAATTCAACTTGTTGATAAGCATGAGACAAATCGATCTTTGTGAACTCGATACCACCTTGTAATTTAGAAAAAAGCTCCTCATATACTTATATACACTACAATTAGCCAAAAGGAACCTTTAATAAAATTGATCTGATTTTTAGTGTATAATTTAAAAATGCCATAAAATATAGGGTCTTCAATTAAAAAGAAAAACATAACTTTGATACATTGCCAAGTTTTGGAACACTATATTTATTTTTTAAATGTAGATATAATCCACCTACATAATCCCAAAATATAACTTTTCAAAAATTTTTGCCATTTGTCAACCAGAGACCATGGTGTTCCCTCTGTTGTTGAAATAGAGACCTAAGGGACTCGTCACCCGGCTGTCGACTTGATCAGCTGATATCACCCAATTCTAAAAGATATCTCTCAAAAATTAGTTGACTTTTTTATTTGCCTGTTTTCATAATTTTCAAGCAGGTTTAGAGCACTGGAACGATGTCTTACTCACCAAAATGTAAAACAGAGCTCCAGAGGGGCTAACTATGATTACGGACTAATATATTTTCTTACTAACATATTACGCTATAGATGATGAAAATAAATGTCAAAAAACCCTTCAAATTGACATAAATCTACAGTCGCAATCCAAACACATATGAAGTGAAACTGATATAGTCGCGTTTACTATCTTTGTTGGCTTCAACGGCTGAATATATTATTATTATTGGAGTTATTATATTATTCTATACCAGACGCCGTTTCAGTTCCCTAGGATACAGTTTAATATGTACGAACGAGGGCTTTACCATTTTTAAAGTTAGCCACCCTGTAAATTTTAAACATCGCGCCAAAGTATAAACTGTCAGTTACTATCATCTAAAAATTGTTTTATAAAATTGTTGCTATTTCCATTCATAGAAATGTTTTATATTTATTTTAACACGAGTATATTGCTACAATTGGTATCTTTACCGTTGTTATCGACGTTACTTTTAATATCCGTTGGTTCTTTGGTGATCAAATTCAAACTGCGTCAGTCCCCGATGAGTGACTTTGTTTTGAAGCAGAGAATTAAGAATTTTACACCACGACCGTTAATTGATGGAGATGATACTGAAATTAAAGAACTTATCGTAAGGAATTCTAGATTTAATTTTGCCAGAGTTGATTATTTGAACTTTTCGGATGATGAAAATATCAAAACTGAAGTTTCTAAGTGTATTAGCCATTATGGAATTGGTACTTGCGGCCCAAGACACTTTTATGGTTTGTGCATACTTTTTAAGATTAGTAAAATAAGATTTAATTAATGTTTTAACCAATTTAGGTTCTACCGATGTTCATTATGCTCTTGAAGAAAGTTTGGCAAAGTTTTTGGGCATTGACGAAACAATTGTTTATTCTTATAGTTTTTTGACTGTAACAAGTTCAGTTGCTTGTTATTGCCAAGTTGGTGACTTTGTTTTTGTGGATGATTTATGTAACAATGCCATTGTAATGGGATTGGCATCTCATAAGGGTGTTAATATCTATTTTGCTCATAACGATCCCAAAGCTTTTTTAGATTCAGTTGTAAAACTCCATCGGAAACATCCCAATGCGAAAAAGATTCTTGTGCTTGAAGGCATTTATTCAAAAGATGGTTCAATTTGCCCCTTAAAAGAATTCGTAGGAATAGCGAAAGCATTCAAAATTAGAATTTTCATTGACGAATCTGTTTCTTTCGGAACCTTAGGAAAACAAGGCAAAGGAATAACTGAATATCACGACATTAGCATAAAAGAAATAGATATGATTATTGGTTCTTTGGAACATGCTTTATATTCGGTGGGTGGATTTTGTGGTGGTTCGTCTAGTGTAATCGAGCATCAAAAGTTGAACAGTTCAAGTTATGTATACTCAGCATCGTTGCAGACATTTTCTGCTAAAGCGGCGTTAATAGCTTTAGAAAATATTGGCAATAAAACTTTGATTTTGCGTTTGGTTTCGTTGAAAGTAGACAGATTTTTACGAAGTATTGAAAAGTTTATTGTCAAGAGTCATCCCGAATCACCGTTGAAGGTTTTTTGCACCAAGAATCCTAGAAAATCCCTTTACGCAAACAAACTAAATGAATTTTTCATTGAAAATGGTGTCTATATGTTGATAGAAGATGAAAATCTAAAGATGAATTTGTTTGTTAATTTCGGAAAAGATCCAAGAGATATTGATACATTATTTACCATAATCAAAAGAGGAGTGGAAATATGTCTTTAGTGCATATATTAAATTACCTTAAATATAAAATATGTAGTCAAATGTTACTGTTATAATTTTACATGCAATTGATGTAATAAAATTGTTTTCGGTGTATTCTTTCTTTTTGATAATTATCAACAAAAAAATCTACATTAGTGTATCCATAACATTTATTTACAAAGAATATTATCATTTGTTTTTGCCAAAATAGCTCTTAAATTGTTATGCAAATTATCAATATTTCGTATTATAAAATGTATTCAAATGTTGGTATGTAACATCCTTGTTTATATATCTTATAGTTATTCAACCGGTGTGAAGTACCTTTGGGTGGCGTGTCAGGTGTGGCGTGCCCATTCATTTTTTTTTAATAATGTTGCAGTGTAATTTCTTAATTTTGATTGGTTTTACTTTGTTATTAACTGCCAAGTTTATTTCAGAATCTGCAACAAACATAGCTCGCATTCCAATGAATATTTGGCGGTATTTAATTTCATTCATCAGTACTTTTATACTATCCCCGCCAGATATCAGCACCTTACGCAGCTCGGTTGAATAACTAGGTAACATAATAACGAGTTCAGTAAAGGAATAGTAAAGCGACGCAACCATAAATGGCAAAAAACAAACTCGATATGCATCCTTTTCTATTCTCTCATTTGATGAGAATATACCTGCAGAAAGTGCAGCTACCTGCGTCAATTTTTAAAGTAACCTTGAACAATCACTCAGCGGTATTACTGCTTGTATAACTTTAATTTCTGTAGATATGAATAACCTGTGCAACTGTATCGAATAATCTACACAGAAGTTACATATTTTTAAATCTCGTCTGTTGTTAGTTGAAATATATCGTTTTGAAAACGTATAAAAGTTTATTATAAATATGAGTCAATCGTGTGTTATATTGTTTGATGATATTTTTTTAGTTAATAAGAACATAAGTCCAATTTTTAAAAAAGAACAAAAGCAAAGTAAATTAAGATGTAAATTTAATAGCCTAATAGAAGAAAATAATGATCAAATTAAAAAAAAAATAATGTTACTGACCAATGATTAAAGAAATAAATATTTCTTTTGCATAATTGTGGAGAATAAAGAACAGTCCTATTTGTATTCAAAAAAAAAAAACGAATGCGATCACTGTGTTTAAATGGAACTTAAAATAGTCATTAAAAATATTAATGTAATATATCACTTTCTTTTTCATCTGTGAGTTCCACTGCAAGGTTTCTGATTCCCATTTCAAATTTCAATATATTTTCATAGTGGTCTATAATTGTATACATTCAAATTTATACAACTCTGAAACATTCTTTTTGAATATTATTGAAAATGTAAAGCAGACGAGCTTCTGTTTTATGAGTAACGCTTGGTGAATATTTAAACCTCTCGAGCACTATAGTAAATTCATTTGATAACAGATATTTCCAAACACAATAGATGCTCTTTTCAGATATTGGATTTTCTTTCGTGTGTAATCTTCATATAACATCAATAATTCATTATTGTCTATATTGGTAATTAACCTTTCTGTACACGTTTTAGTTAGCTTAGGATAATTCTTAAATTCATTGATGCATCTATCGATTATACTTTATCACTATCTAACCAATATACTAAACAGAGATACACTATAATCGATGGATGCATCGATGAATTTAAGAATTTTTTCAATATATGGTGCGCAGGATATGCAATAATACTTAAGGTTTCTAATGAGGATGAAGCGTATTGCTGTTTCTTTTTCCCTTCGTAGCTTTTGAGTGATGTACTGACTATTTATTACTTGTGAAAGAAACTGTATATAGAAAAATTGTACATGATTGACTGATCCAGCACTAACAACAATAACCTATCATTATAATGTTTAAAATATTCCTTAAAAACTGTCCGTTTCAGTTAATTTCGAAAAAGAATATTTTACTTACTTCGGATAAAACAATCTATGTATAATCGCAATTCAAACACTTTCATTACACTAACTTGCTTTATTATATCTGATAGGAAACTGCGGTTCTTTTTAAAAGTTTACATTTATAATAAATTTATTATATCTATTGGCAAAAAGCGTTCCTCACGGATTAATTTAATTTTTAAATCATTAATGTTCATCGTAATAATATTAACACTGTCACAATTTTTTAGGCACTGTTTTGCACTATGATCACTTTTCACAAATTTCCACTAAAAATAATATTGCATATTACCTATATAAATTATGTAAAAATCATGCCAACACAACATTTAAAATATGTATTTGAAGGTTCTGACCTTTGCTTTGTTAAAAAATTACTTACTAAATAAATTTCAAAGTAACACAGTACTTTTTAAATGGAAAAAAAAACTTGTTTCGGACCGATTTATCAATATTTTGACGTTTGTGACGTAAGCATTACGGCGTATCGCTATTCGCTATATTAAATAGTGGGTAGCTATTCTAATAACTAGCGAAATAACGGCTATCGAGGAAGTAGCTATAGCTATATCTATCAACGCGATAACCAGCTATTCCGGCTACGGTCGCTACGCTAACTGAACGGGCGATCGGTGGCATTGGGAACTATGGCTACTGGCTACTACGGCTAGATAACAACGAATATCCGTCCAAGTTACGTAGTATAAATTGCGTTTTATTTGCCTCGCGGATCACTTGCGATCAGATGAATAAATCTATAAAGAGATACACATTTCAAACCTCGTAACTCGTAACATAAACGAATGTCGTACTTGACTGTATGAAATACCCAACTACGCTATTGGCTAGCCGTTAAAGCGAATACCGAGTAATAACCAATAGCTGAAATAGCTGGTTATTTAGCGGCTATTAAAGTACCAGTAGCCGGCTTTTAAATAATAATAACTAAAATTATAATGTCTGATGTTTTTTGTGTAATGTAAAGATAGTCTTGTTAAATTGTCTGCGAATTTAACTGTTATGGTTAAATATGAAAAACATTATTAAACATACTTATTTTTATTTTATTTAGTTAATTATTACAGAATTAAGTTATAAACTTTAGTAAAATATTGTGTCGGTTTTGTTATTAATTGAATTTTTATAAATTTGAATCGCTTTAAGTATATTGCGTTTTGATCTTTATTTATTCATATATGTATTATTAAAATCAAGTGTATGATTTTATGTTATTTCGAGTTTCTTTTTCTTAAGGCTGTAACAGTAGAAAAAATTGAAATAGATAGATAGATATCGTTTAAATTTATTTGAAAGAATTGCAATTTATTATATTAACATGTAAAAAGTATATTTTTCAGTCACGAATAAAAATGGTTTTTGATGTTTTGTAGCGGTTGCAACTAGAGGTGCGCATTTTGGGAATTTTCTAGGCCCGGACCGGCCCGGCCCGCTCTTTCCTAAAACGGGTCCAGCCCGGCCCGCTCTTTCCTAAAACGGGCCTGGCTCGGCCGGCTCTTTCCTAAAACGGGGCCGGCCCGGCCCGTCGCATTTACCAGGCCAACCCGCCCAAGCCTATTCTTCGGCCCGTCAGCTCGTGTGAATTACCGATTGTCCTTCCAAAAATTTATCTTTAGGAAAAAAGTTTTAATTTAAAGAATTACATTTTTCATGTGCAACTGCAAATATCTATAATAAACTTTAGCAGCTAGTGGTGGCTTAATAATAGAATAGGATAGACAATTTATATAATATTTGTCATTTCCAATAAGCATATGAATTTCATTTTATTATAAAAAGAATATAACTTTTTCGCTATGAAGTTAAAGATGCACTTAACATATATTTTTTTTTTTTTGCTTTCATGGGCAGGTTTAACCCCGTAAGGCAACTCGGCCTTGAGACCTATTGTGCCCCCATGATGTCTTAACCCTCTCGACCCGGTTGTAAACGAACAAACAAGTCCGCGAGTTGGTCGAGAGTTAATTTACTTATACTGGGTTCGTCCAAACGAGCGACCCCTAGACAGCTCCGTCTCTCCCTGTCCACTGCCGGGCAGTCGGCCAGGAGGTGCACAGGAGTTTCTTCTGCTCTCCCACAGTTTCTACACAGGGGAGAGTCCACTCGCCCCATTCGGTGCAAATGCTTATTTAATGAGCAGTGGCCGGTTAGGACTCCCGTAAGAAGTCTCAGTCTGGTCCTGCTCATAGAGACTGCCTTGCGGAGTCTTTCATCGCCCGGATAAAAACCGAGGATTTTACAGTGTCTCACGCCGACTAGTCCATTCCAAAAGGAGCGGTGACTAGCAGCGAGTTGAGATCTGACAAAGGCTTTGATACCGCCATAGGAACTACCGCACGACGGTTCTGGACCAGTGAACGGTAGACCACTGGCGCCTCTAGCTAGTTTGTCAGCAATTTCGTTACCTCTAATCCCAGAGTGACTAGGCACCCATCTCAGCGTAATGCTATGATGCTCCGCCAATTCTTCAAGCTTCCTATGGCACTTCAGTACCACTTCGGAAGCAAATTTGACAGCCTGTAGTGCCCTGAGGGCAGCTTGGCTGTCGGAGAAAATTTCGACCGATCCATTCCCATGCGGGCAGTTTAAGATGCTCTCTGCACAGGTCTGGATGGCTATAACTTCAGCATGGAAGATGGAAGTGGAGCCCCCTAAGCTGATGGCTTCGCCATTCGGTTCTCCATCTCTCCAGATCCCAATGCCTGTGCCATTCGGCGTCTTCGAGGCATCCACAAACCAGCGATGAAAACATCGCCTCGGTCTGTGAATGTATGCTTTGGAGACTTCACTGTTGGAAATATCTACGGAGTATTTCCTAGTGAAGCTGAAGACAGGCGGAATCTTGTCCGCCCTAGTGGACAGAGGTACTGTCTGTTCGATGTAGTTGAAAATGCTAGTATGGTCTCCAGTTTTGCCAGAGAAACCTTTACGCCCGCTACATTTTACTCTGTAAGCTGCAAGGGTAGCTTCTGACCGCAACACCAACTGAAGCGGAGGAAGCCCAAGAATGGTCTCCATGGCCGCAGTCGGCGTCGAGGACATGGCTCCCGTGATGCCTAAACAGGCAGTCCTTTGGACCTTGCTGAGCGCGTTTACCGCGTAGCCCAGACTAGCCTTATGCCACCAGACTAACGAGGCATAGGTTATGGAAGGTACAATGACCTTCGTGTACAGCCAGTGCACCATTGCCGGTTTTAGCCCCCACGTTTTACCAAACATTCCTCTACAGGCCCAAAAGGCCTTTGTGGCTTTGTTCGACACTTGTTCAAGGTGAGATTTGTACGTCAGTTTTGCGTCCAAAATAACACCTAGGTATTTAACCTCACTAGAGACCACTATCTTCGAGCCGAAGATGGCTGGGCACTGTAGTTTTGGAAGTTTCCTCCTCCAAGTAAACGGAACCATAGTCGTTTTCCGAGAGTTTACATTTAACCCTTCTTGTTGACACCATCTCTCTACCAGTTTGAGTGCGACTTGCATCCTCTCGGATACCACGCCCTCAAACTTTCCGCAGACCATGATGGTGATATCGTCTGCGTAGCCCTGCGCGTGGAAACCCGCCATCCGTAGGTCAGAAAGCAAGCCATCCACCACAAGGCACCATAGCAAGGGCGACAGCACTCCGCCCTGCGGGCAGCCAGCTGCCACAGTTGCCTTTACATTACAAAGGTTCTGCGAAACATTAACCATTCTTTCTCTTAGCATGGAGCCGATCCACCTCCTCACAGTTGGCTCGACTTTCCATTTTTGAAGCGCCCTTTCCATCGACCGAAAGGACGCCCTGTCGAAGGCGCCCTCGATGTCCAGAAAGGTAGCCAATGCAATTTCTTTGTTTCTAAAGGCTATTTCTGCTCGTCGAGCTAGCTCATGAATGGCCTGCTCACACGATCTTCCTGTTTGGTAGGCATACTGGTACTCGTGCAGAGGCAAACTTGCCAGAGCCGAATCCCTAAGATGTCTATCAATTATCTTCTCCAGGGTTTTGAGAAGAAATGAGGTGAGGCTGATGGGCCGGTACGACTTCGCTTCCGTGTAGGACAGTTTGCCCTGCTTCGGAATGAAGACCACCCTGGCCTCTCTCCAGCTGCTAGGTGTGTATCCCAGAGCTAAGGTTGCTCTTAGCAGGGTACATATAACTGGGGAAAGCGGTTCCAGGCCCTGTTGCAACAGGGCCGGGAAGATGCCATCACTACCAGCCGATTTAAAGGGTTTAAAGGATTCGATTGCCCATCGAATTTTGGGTACTTGAATAATTTTCCGCGCAAGAATCCAGTCCTCCCTCCGTGCCCTTAGGGCAGGTATCTGAGCTGACCTCAGTCCCGTACATTCCCCCCCGAACTGGGTTTGAACGACCCTGGAGCCCGGAAAGTGCACCTCCAAGAGATGCTTGAGGACTTGCTCTTCAGTCTCGGCTTTATCGCCATTGGGCTTACTGAGAGACCCAATCTTACAGGGCCCTTCCTTTGCAAGGACTTTTCGAATTCTGGAACATTCAGGGACACCCTCCAGTTCCTGGCAGAACTTTTTCCATGACTCTCTTTTTGCCTTTCTCAAGGCACAGTTGTACCTGGTCAGGGACGCTCTGTATTCATCCCATCGGCCAGATCTTTTAGCTTTGTTGTAAAGTTTTCTGGTGGCAGCCCTTAAGTCAGACAACTCCCTGGTCCACCAAGGTGTTGCCCGATTAGTTGTCTTAACCTTAATAGGGCAGCTTGCTTCGTAGGAAGTTTTGATGGCAGACTGTACTCCATCGGCTAACAACTCGATATCGACAGCAGTTTTGATTGTTTTGGGACAGTGTTCTAGTTCCGCAATCAGGCGCTCTCGGTAAGCGTCCCAATTGCAGTTCCTAGGGTTTCTATACGATATCTGACTTACCTGCGGTATATCAAAGTCGAATCTTACGTACCTGTGGTCGGAGAGAGACGGCTCATCCGACACATGCCACTGTTTCACCCACTCTGCACAGCGCGGCGTGCAAAAGGTGATATCAATCACCTCCGCCCGGTTGGCCGTTACAAAAGTTGGCTTATTTCCGCGGTTAATGGTAACTAACCTATTTTCTGCGAAGTAGTTTAAGAGTGACTCACCTCGTTTGTTCAGTCCACTGCTGCCCCAGACAAAATGGTGCGCGTTGGCATCGCATCCGATAAGGAGCTCCAGCTTTTTCGTTCCCGCGTAGGCCACCAGTGCTCTCACTTCCTGGGTTGGAGGTGGACCCTCTTGGTCGTACGGGAGGTAGGCTGATCCTAATAATAGGTCTCTAGCCCCCTTTACGTCCATCCATTGGATTTTTACGGTGGTCAGGTCCCTAGAACAGTGGTCGCTGATCAACAAGCAGTTTATGCTGTTTTTAACAAGCAGGCAGGCTCTGGGACCGGGGCCGGCACCGTGGGTCAGTGTCCACCCCCTGATCCCCAAGCCCCCCACTCTGCCCTTAGTGATCCAGGGCTCTTGTATAAGAACAATGTCAATGTTTTTACTTACCACAAAAGCTTGCAGGACGGCGGAAGCCGCTTTACAATGATGAAGATTAATCTGCAACAGTGTCAGGAATGTTAAGATTCCTGTCCTGCTGAGTCTTCATCATCCCTTGGTGGAGTACGCAGGAGGTCCACCAGGGTCGCGTCCAGGAGATCCGTAATGGTGCTAGCGGTTCCGGACGACTGCGGTGAACCCACAGCCAGCCCGGCCCCCCCGCCCCCACCCGGTCTCAGATTTGGCTGTTGAGATGGTCCCGCCTGGGCGGTATCCATCTCTTCAGCCTCTGTCTTCTCCTTTTTTTCCCAGTAGACGAAACGCTACCGAGGAAAATTGGAGATGCAGTCTACAATTAAATGTATCCTGCAGTATTTTCCATGAACTCTCATCCATGGCGATGACCACCTGCTGGCCCTTAGGGTCAACCTTGGTGTTCACCACCCTCCAAGAGCCCATTTGGATTTTTTGATTCTGCACCTGAAGTCGGTGCAGAATCTTTGCTGGTTCCACAGGGGGGCCTGGGATCCATGTTAAGGCCCTGACCGGCTTAGGCAGGTCGGCTTCCTTAACCATTTTTAGCTTGGCGCCGTCCCAGGGAGTGCAGCCTTGGATGACCTCCGTGAGCCACGAGCAAGTGCCCGCGTCCACACAGCCAACCCTCAGCACACCCCCACGGTGTCGGACCTCGCTAAACTGAGGTTGCGGTCCTCCGATTGTCAGCTTGTCCATCTCCTGCAGTATGCAATTACGGATTAAATCCGCTTGCTCCTGGGAGATGGACCTCTCAGGATAATCATCAGGCACTATGGCCATCCGAATGTCCGAGAGTGCCTCCTTGAAGGACTTTTTGGTTGCAGGCTTCTCCGTTTTCTTACGTTTCGCGTCTTCTTTGGGGGTGCTCCCCTCAGAGAGGTTCCGCTTCACCCCTGAAGTCGCGACGTGGCTGGTGCCCGGTTGAGCAGACATTGCTTCCCCGGCAGCAGCCTTTACATTAATCGGTGTTGAGCCTCCAGGTTGAGCCAAAGCGGCTTCCCTTACGGCCCTACGCCTACGCCTTTCGGCGCCAAAAGGTTTGGACCTACGACGCGGATTCTCCTGTTTGGAGCCTCCGGCGTTGTCGTCCGTAGTTGTACCTGGGTGTCTCTTTTCAGAGTCCCCAGGTTTTGGGTTTTGGTTTTTATCTTCGTTTGGTCTCATATTGATCCCACGAGTAAGGGGAAGAAAAGGTCGACCCAGCGCAGTGCCCCGGTGCGCGGGCAAGGCATTTATACAATGGGGTGCGCCCGGTGCCCCAAGGGTTGGCCGATAAGGACTGATCTTCTATTCAGCCACGCATCCTTTCGGCTCGGCCACAACCTTAGGATTTAGGTTTTTATTGAGGTTGTCTCCTCTCGGCCCGTGCAGTTAAGCCAAGGCCCCCATACCCCAAAGGACATGGTGTGACGGTCGCATGTTGTAAGCAAGGCAGACTCAGCGACCGGCGCCGTTTTTCCTGGTGCAGACCGTTTGCCACGACACGACAGCTCGGTCAGGAGATTGTTTTTCGACCTTTACTGGTCTAGACCGCAGTGTTCTGCTTGCACAGTGGTACCTCGAGTAGGGTGAGGTAAATTATACCCCGCACTGCGATCTACAGCAGGAAGAGGCTTTGCCTAAAAGGACTGAGTTGCGCTTAGCCTGCTGCTGGGTTCGCCCATATGATACCATACGGACTGATCCCTCACCACCCACTTAACATATATACTTGAAGGTATACATATAATAGGTATTCATATTCACTATGTTTGCCAAAAAATAAATTTTGTAAGTGCAAATTTAAAAAAAGAGTGTTCATAGATAAACGCATGAAATAGATAAACTTCTTTATAAATGGATTTTATTTTCTCCATGTACAAAATGCAAATGTAATATACAAAAAATGCAATTTTCTACAAGTATAAAATGGTTGTGTGTCTGATTTTAAAATGCGTGTTTGTAAAATTTTAAAGTTTGTTCATTTATTAAATAATAAAATAAAAACAGTGCATACCAGTACTATAGATGTGTGTTAAAGAAACGCAATTGAAAAAAAAAATTTAAAACTATTCGACAAAGACGGGAAAATATCTGAATTACTATTTGTAATTAAAAAAATGAATGACAGCAGCATCAACAGCTTGATAAAGGTAGCAGCTGTCTACCGAAGCGTACGAACCAAAATAAAAACTCAACGTTGGACTTACAAATCCAATTATCAAATATCATTTTATTCGAATTGTACCTATATATGTATTTTACGTTAATCAATGTAAATGGTGATACATACAATAGAATACAATAGTTTATTCATATTAAAAACCAGTTACCAAGCAAATTTGGCCGCCTGAAGAAACTTGACCGAGCGAACTTGACGGACCGGGCGGACTTGACGGGCCGAACGGGCTCGACGGGCCGAGCGGGCTTGCCCGTTTCATTATAAAAAAGCCCGGCCCGGCCCGCATCTGGAATTTCTCAGTCCGGGCCGGCCCGTTCGCACCTCTAATTGCAACCTTTTGTTAGTTCAAGTACCAGTAGCAGCATGTCTCAATTTTCAAATGGGGAGGCTAAAGTTAAATTTCATTGTTATGAATTCTACTTAATCAGTAAATCATTAAATGTATTAATAGTACTTAAAAAATTGTCCAACCAGAACCATCGAGGAGGTATAAAGTTGTTTCTTGCCAAGATGGCATTGGAATCAAAGGCAATCTGAGGAGAGTGGATATGTGAAAAAAAATTAAGACAAACAAAAATAAAAGCAAAAATAAACTTTGTAATACCAACGGCATAAATGAAATACAATATAATAGTAATAGTGTAATAAATGAAGAGAAAGAAATACTGCCAACAAAATATTCCCCGTCCATATAGACAATTTAACAAATGAATGAAATTCGTCAATCTGTTTTTGTGTGGCGAAATAGTGTATGAATTACAAAATTTTACATCTTTTGTAGTGGTTTTTACAAACTCCTTTTCAATTGAAATTAGGATAATATCGGCGAGATGAGTTGGGTTTATATTATTGCGAAGATAGGTTTTTATGCGTTTTAAAATAAATAAAGACCTTTCCAGAAACGCCGAGGTAACTGAAAGAGCGACACTAATATTCAAAAATACTAAGATATGCAAGAACTGTAGCGTAGTAACAGACACACCAGATATCCGATTTTTAAATTAATTCGGGACAATTGTTTCGAAAATTTATGGATTTCCATTTGCAACCGAAGACCGGATGAACTAAGGAACGATAAAATATCTAAGCATGCATCCCTACCCTAAAATTATATTTACAAGTCCTTTTTTCGCTTTTACCGCCTACCTTGACCTGCCAGAATTTTGTGAATTCTGAATTTATACAAAACGCAACTGGTTTTTACCCTAACAAATCCATCAGCACTAAATGGGACAGGAGGGCCTATTCCCGATTCAATAAATTTTTATTTTTAGGTTCTATTTTAATATAAATACTTTCAAAAGCCTTTAATTCTCTGAGGGATGTTCCATTTTTTAGTAGTTCGAGGTTTTCAATGTTTATCTTATGACCCGTATCATTAATATGCTGTCCCATTCATCAACCCTTCCATATCGATAATAACTTTATTGCAGTCCTCACACCCAATTTTATAAATGGCGAACCGTTCATTGACAGTCGGTTTATCCTTCGCAGTACCTAACAAATTTTGTAATCTATTTTATGCAGTGAAACATGTGTTCACATTATGCTCTTTAAAAATGCCGCCTATACCTTTCGAAATTCGGTGGAAAGGTAGTTTTTATCGCGGGTTTCAAATGAACTTAAACTCGTGGCGCAGCTATATAATGTTTATATTGAACTCTCTTTAAACGGCAGAGTACATGCGAAGAAGAGTAACCATTGTAGATTGCAATTTTTTTTTGATGTACTGTAATTTTCTGTCGAATCTGATCTTATTAAGTGGAAAATTTATTAATCTATTAATCAAGAAATTGTCTGCCATTTTATGTTGTCCACAATCTCTTGAAGCAAACAAACAACGAAGTTGTTTGTTTGCTTCTTCTTCTACTGTGAATTTTATATTATGGAATTTTAAATTTATTTCGGTAACAAAATTAGCGATGGTGGATTTAGTAGTATTAAAAACCGCGAATATATCGTCCACGTTTCTAATGTCCACATACGAAAAGCGTTAAAGGAAAATACGAACGTGATTGGAATAAAATTTCGACGTAAACATTAGAATTGAAAATCTACCCACGATTGAGCATGCCGAGATTCTAAAAATTTAAAGGTCAAATTCGCAACCCGAAAAGGTGCGACATCTTGATCGCATACCGCTATGAACATTATCTTTCGGTGTGATAGTCCGCTCCGTCGCGGATTATGATGTACACTCCGCCAAAAAAGTATCGCATAATTTAGTTTTGAATCATAAAAGTATCGCATAATCTTTGTTTGTAGCATAAAGTTGTAAATATACTTTAATGCGCTCTAAGATATAATTTCTATGATTGTTTAAATAAAATACAGGCCAAATAAAAACAAGAACTCATACTTGAGATTTTTATTAAAACAAGAAATTATAATTTTGGAAAGAAAAATGTCATAACAGTAGCTTTTAATACTGAGTATTGCCACCTCTGGCTCTTATGACCGCTCGCATACGGTTTGGCAGAGATTCGATTAACCTCCGTATATAAGCCTGATCCAAATTCTCCCACTCGTCACGGAGAGCATTTGCTAGTCCATGCAGGTCCGCTGGGGCAACATTTTGGGTTCGTATCCGTCTGTGAAGGAGGTCCCACACGTGCTCGATAGGGTTCATGTCCGGACTTACCGCAGGCCAATCTAAAACTGGAATACCAACATCGTTAAGGTATTCCTGGACGATTATTGCAACATGCGGTCGTGCATTAACATGAATTCCTTTCCTATAATTGGCGCATATGGTACTACATGTTCTTCTAAAATGTCCGTTATATACCTGTGGGCAGTCAGTGTACCTCTGTCTACTGGTACTAACTCTGTACGACCTGTTAAACAGATGCCCCCCCAAACCATAATAGAGCCACCAGCGAAATTAGGTTTAGGTCTGATATTACACTGCGAATAGCGCTCACCATCTCGTCTGTACACTGAGATACGCCTATCTGAGGTGTAAAGACCAAATCTTGACTCATCTGTGAAGAGTATATTGGCCCAGTCATTAATGTTCCAATTTACATGTTCTCTGGCAAACCTTAAGCGAGCCACTCGGTGGTTCCTAGTGAGACGAGGGGCTGTTACAGCTACTCTAGCTCTTAATCCACTCTGTCGTAACCTATTCCGAATAGTTTGAGTACTCACACGAGTATTTCTGACTCTAGCCAAGTCGTTCTGCAATTGTCTCGCAGTTACATGTCTTCGACGTAATGCTTGTAGTAGTAAATAGCGGTCATCTTGGCGAGTAGAACATCTTGGACGACCTGGTACAGGTCTTCTACTGTAAATGCCTGTTTCCCTATATCTGGCTACGGCTCTAGAAACACTTGACTGATTGATGTTCATCAAATTAGCAACGTATGCTTGAGATCGTCCATCTTCGATTAAAGCAACTATAGCAGCCACTTGTTCTGAAGTTAAATTGCTCATTTTAGTTTTAAAAGCGTTGGTACAGAACTCTGACTTCGCACTTTAAAATTTGTCCGTATAGGAAGACTTTCAATAAACAACTGAGCAAACCTTACACATATGCATTTATCTAAATGTGTTCTTTTAGGAAAAAAATAAAGTAAAAACGCTAAGTTCCATTATTTTGTTAGTGGTTTTATAGTTCACATACACGAGGCAAACTTTTTGTGAACGTATAAAAATATCTTGGTTCATAAATGCCCTTTTTTAGTTTATGCGATACTTTTTTGGCGGAGTGTATTTTCAAGTGTAAGAATGCGATAACAACACTATGCATACATATTTGCATACAATACACATATTGAATTTTTGCCCGCGATCGTCAGGAACATGGAGAATCTAATGTGTCGGCAAAGATGTGGGAATGGGTAGGGAATATCGATGTGTAATAAAGATGCAGCAAGTCATGCTTTCGCGAGTACAACAGCACAGTAGAATATTGCGTATTATATTATTTCCCTGTTCCGGTAAACAGAAACTGTATTTGCCTTTATTTTTTCTTTGCTTTAGCACTTGCGGGTGTTTAGATGGTATAGCGATCCATTATTTTTCATGTTACAAACGGACATTCACTATAAGCAAAGTTCATTATATCAGACTCAATCAACACAAACATCATATGTTTCTAGAAACGTAGTATATCTTAACTATCTTTTATGCAGAAAATACCCCAACAAATACGAAAGCATAATCAGTACGCTGTGCGAAAATTTGGATACTTTAGATGAACCCGAGGCCAGAGCAAGCATGATTTGGATTATTGGAGAGTATGCCGAACGTATCGATAATGCAGACGAGCTTCTGGACAGTTTCTTAGAAGGTTTACACAGGCTTAACTATTTTAAAATGTCCAATTAACGAATTTTTATTTTATGTGTCTGTTCTAAAAGGTTTCGCCGATGAAAACGCGCAAGTGCAGTTACAGTTATTAACGGCAGTAGTCAAATTGTTCTTAAAACGTCCGGCGCACACCCAAGCTTTAGTTCAGCACGTATTAAGCTTAGCCACTCAAGATTCTGATAACCCCGATCTGAGAGATCGTGGTTTTATATATTGGAGGTAATTTTTTTATTGGTATATTTTTAGAAATTCGTAAATTTACGTCGTTCGCTTTTGTTTTTCATAGATTATTAAGTACAGACCCAGCCGCTGCTAAAGAAGTCGTTCTAGCCGATAAACCTTTGATTTCTGAAGAGACCGATCTGTTAGAGCCAACTCTACTAGATGAATTGATTTGTCACATCTCATCTTTGGCCAGTGTTTACCATAAGCCCCCAACTGCGTTTGTAGAAGGTAGAAGTGCAGGTAAATCTACAAAAAATGTAACTTTCTTTGTTTTTACAAATTCTTATTTTAATATTTATATGGTTTTATTCAGCCTTTCGGAGCGTAAAGTAGACTTAAATCTGTTTGGTATGAAGATACAGATTGTTTTAGGTGACTCATCCACTATTTTTATCGGGTATTTCAAATCAGTAGTCCACTATTTTTTTTTTCTTGCGGTCTATTGAAAGTATATTATGATGAATCATTTGAAGATGCTTTCATCTTCCGGAAACCGGAAGCCTACTTAACCTAAAGCGTCCCGCGCGTGCGTCCGACTCTTTTTGTTAACCACCATAAAAACTTTTATTTACATCAGTGTGCCGGTTCTCGACAGTAAGAGATTATTCACCTCGGGAAAAGGGATAGATCATATTCCTTCGTTCGTTTGTAACGAATGCTACTTTCCTTACGTACTTTTAATTTACCTACAGATTTTCTTACTTACTGCTATCTTGTCACCTCCTTACTTTTACGTAGATCTCTGTATGTCTAAACCCTCGCGTGCGGTCTCGCCTTGTGGCTGCACGGCAGCGCTTGTTCTGCTAGTCGACTATCAAACCGAATGCCGCATGTAGATTTGGTCGGCGCGGCAATTCCGCTTACTTGTTACTGTATTAATGTTTTAACCCAAGAGTGTGTTGGTGTGAGTGCGGGGTATCCAGGGTCATGATCAAGGTGTAAGAATGACTAGGAATAAATCTCTGTTTGTGTCAGAAGCTTTGCCGACACCAACTTCCAGAGCTAGAATGACTGGGCACGAATCTCTGCATGTGTCAGAAGCCTTGCCAACACCAACTTCCAGAACGTGTATGGCTGGGAGAATATCTGCGTGTTAGAAGCTTTGCCGAACCTACTTGCAGAGCGAGGATGACTGTGAATGAATTTCTGCGTTGTATCAGGAGCTTTGCCGACACCAACTTCCAAAACGAGGATGGTTGGGAGATTCTCTGCGTGTGTCAGAAGCTCCACGTAATAGAGAAGAATAAATAAAAAAACTTAATAAAACAAAATATCATATGGTAGCAACGCTACCGAACTATGGGAAAATCAATCAAATGAATCAAATGATAAATTAACGAAAAATTCAAAATTATAGTAAAATGAATTTTTTCACACCACGGCAGAACGTTACACGTTCTATCAATAGACAAATGCGCTATTCTTGAACGTATCGGATAGGATGAAGCGCAGGGAGCACTACTCGTGACATATCGGAGAGAATTAGGACATTTGCCATAGAAAAAAAAAAGTTTAAATTTGTCTGCGCCGAATTTTATGTTCACAATTAATAAATAAACATATGAAAAGCTTAGGTTATTAAGTTTAAAATTGCAAAAGTTCTGGGAAGAAATAACAAATGGTTACATTAAAATCTGATTTTTTTAATACATAATAAGCGACTTTTTTGATCACATTATCCGGTGGTTTTACTAATTAAAACGGTTGGTTCCTAGCCAAAATGGTAACAATAACAGATTAATAATATTAATCGTGATCACATTAAGCGGATGTCACTATAGTTAATATGTACCTAAGTATTGTATATATGTATGTAATATTAGGTTGATAGTACACTGCGACCTAAAAGATCTATTGTGTCCCCTATTCTCGCTGTATTTACACCTGGCCGTCCAGTCTGACTCCTTTTAAAAAGTGCAGAATGTCAGAAGGCCCCAGGTTAGGTAGCTCTCCCTCTTCAATTTCACATGCTCCCAGGCGCAGGGCCCTTGAGTTGCACAGTGCAACGCAGTTTGAGAGTAGATGGATAGATGTTTTATCCCCACAAAATCTACATTCGGCTTCCTCCGCTATTCTAAGCCTGCTTAGATGTCCGTTCAGTTTACAATGGCCTGAAAGAATGCCTGTCAATATACGAATATTATTTTTACTCTGGTTGATGCATTCTGTAGATCTCTTCTGGTTATAGGTTCCCAGAAGAGTTTTAGCTTGCCTCATTCCCTAGAGATTTTCCCAGTATTTGGATTTTCTCTGCTCTACTTCACTTTTGAGCTTCTCCAGTATTATACTGCTACTTACCCCGCAAAAATGTTCTGGCCCTACAAAAGATATTCCGGCCCATTTCTTGGCCAGATTATCTGTTATTTCGTTTCATTTCACTCCCGTGTGTCCCGGAACCCATAGTAGGGTTACCTTGTTCCTTTTGCTTAGCTCGTTTACATTTTCTAGACATTTCCAAACCATTTTGGAGCTGATTACGTTTGACCTCAACGCCGTGATGGCTGCGTGTCTATCAAATATTATGATAATCTGTTGCTTTTCGTAGCTTCTGTCACTGTTGAACTGAACGCATTTTTCAATAGCGTATATTTCCGCCTGGAAGATACTTGGGTACATCTCCAAGCTTTCGAAATATTTAGTTCTAGGCTCATATATCCCTATTCCAGTTCCCTCTGCCGTTTTGGAGCCATCCGTGTACCATTTAATGGCATTTCTATTGAGTTTAGAGATGGTGTCGTTGTCCCATTCGTTCTTGATGCTAAGCCTTGTGGTAATTTCTTTCACGAAGCTGAACTTCCTTGGCATGTCATCTCGGGGCGTGTCCCAGGTTTGGTCACCTTCAGGAAGCTGAGGCCTATGCCTAGCCATTCTTTCCCCGATCATTCTGCGTGTGGTCCTTTCGTCTACGATCTCCACCAAAATGTAAAGAGGAGGAAGATTTAGGACCACTTTCATAGCTGCTGTTGGACAGGTTCTCATTGCCCCCGTTATGCATACACATGCTAATCTTGCACTTTGGAGAGATTAGCTCTCGCGATGGCCAGACTAGTTCTTTTGCTCTAAGCCACTGCCCCACAAACGTTTATTGTCCAGGATAAGGCCTAGATATTTCAACTCCTTCTTCCAGTCTATGTCTTGGGATCAGAGTCACGGCAATTTGTATTTCTGCACATGTGGGTTAGGGGTGCCTTAAAAAGAACCTTTGTGCGTGCTCGGGGAACCAGAAAAATATCTGCTGATCGGGTATTATATCGAGGCACAACCAAGCCAACCTAAGATAACGGATGGAGAATCCACAATTCCATTCATTAAGTTAATTAAGAGTTTGGCAGTGAACTCATCTCTACGTTGTGATAGGAAAGTGAAACCGTGTTTAACTAGAAGGTCTTCGTAATTGGCGCCACGAGGTGAATAAATGTGGTCACCTTTGAACGACAAACATTTTAGGAACCTCCTCTGCACTCTCTCTAACATTAATCGTTGATAGAGGTAGTAAGGATACCAAACCAGCGAGCCATATTACAATTTTGAACGGACCAGAGTAAAAGAAAAGTAATTTTATAGCATTAATATTGTTAAAAAATCGACAAGATCGGATCACAAATTCCAACAATTTAGAAGCAGAAGAGACAAGGTTAGTAATATGTAAACTAAAAGATAATTATCAAAAAGTACGCCGAAGTCAACGAAGTGACTAACCCTAGAAATTTCAACGTTACGCACTGAGTAATTAAACAAGACTG
Organism: Cetonia aurata; assembly: GCA_949128085.1. Lineage (NCBI taxonomy): Eukaryota > Metazoa > Arthropoda > Insecta > Coleoptera > Scarabaeidae > Cetonia > Cetonia aurata. The sequence continues at coordinate 21,412,345 of OX421889.1, read as the reverse complement.
GGTTAGCACACCTAGAAAAAGAGAGTATAGCACACTTAGTAATGTTCAAGTGAAGTCCATTGCTCATACACCACTCACTTAGAGCAGTTAGATTTCTCTGAAGATGGATACAGTCAGCATCCGAATTAATGGCACTGAAAATTTTATTATCGTCAGCATATGCTAATACTCTGCAGTCTAACAGTTGAAGTAAGTCATTGATATAAATATTAAAGAGCAATGGCCCCAGCGTTGAGCCTTGAGGCGCACCCGCGTGAAAGTGTTAGAGGAAAACCCATTGTGATAAACAAAACCTTGGCAAGATATGCCTAGATTAGTCAAACTGCATAGGAGTTCGTCTACTCTCAAACTCCACATTAGTGGGGAAGTAACTGCCTCTTGTGGACATCCTCTAGTCGTACTAATCGGTGGTTTTATTTCCCACCTTCATTTACACTGACCTAGTAGAAAGCATTTGCGACAACCATCTGGAGGTCGCGTTGTCTACTCCTCTTTCAATTAATGCTTTCTTGGCAGCCTCGTGCGCAGTGTTGTCAAAAGCGCCCTCTATTCCTTTAATTTATTGCCTCCGCCTCATAGGACATCTTTATATCAAAAAAACATCACCTATTTGGGATGCAAACTGTTCAACAGACTACCGATTAACATTAAGTCTATAAATAATTTAAGATCATTTACTATTCAAGTCAAAAATTACTTATTAAACCTAAATTGTTATCCACTCAATGAATTTCTTACTTCTTAAGTTATATAGTGTGAACACTCAAACTCTTTTCTCTTTTCTTTTCTTTTTTCTTTTCTCTTTGACGTTATTTTTGTACGTATCTTTGTAAGCGTAGTTTAAATAAAGATGATATTATTATATCTGGAAAGGCGCACACTACAGGTTCTTTGTTCGTCATTGCATCCTGGATTTGATCTGTCAGCTCCACTAATGCAGTCTCAGTGGATTTGCCCATTTGGTACGTAAGTGTTATATGACGCCGTTTGTAAATCTGTAAATAAATAAATAAAGAAAAATCCAAGAGGAAAAAAAAATATTATTTCCACAAATAATATAACCTAACTAACACCCGAATGGAAAATCGTTTATGAACAGACTGACTCACAGCCAGTACCACAAGAATTTCTTTATATTATTATCGTAGACAGGCAGGTAAAATTAATAAACATCCCTTATTTATTTTTTGTTTATTTCCCGCTTCACCTAATACAAGGTCGACTCGTCAATATTACGTGTAATTTGCGGATATGTTTAAACGTTATACACTTCCGCACACTCGCACATTACAATGTATTTAAGTTTAAATACGGAACCAACTATTGTGCGCGATAGAACGATACGACTTAGCTCCTATTTTGATATTTAGGTATTAGAAAATCGCTTCCAGCTAGACAGGGGTCCGCTGACGATACCGGCACCACCCAACCTGAAGCCACCGTAATTCCGAATCAAGAATCCCTAATTGGAGACTTGCTATCCATGGATATAGGTAGCACTATGCCACCGGCACCGATCTCGCAACCTACTAGTAACGTAGATTTATTGGTACGTCAAACGTGAAACCTGAATTGATGTTTTATTGTTAATCCAACTATTTAGTTAGGAGGTCCAAGCGACATATCAGTTGCACCGAGCACGACGGGACTTCTAGGCGATATCTTCGGTTTACAATCCGGCCCGACGATGTACACGCCTCCCAAAGTTTGCTGGTTACCAGCTGAGAAAGGTAAAGGTTTGGAGATATGGGGTACGTTCTCCAGACGATCCGGACAGATGTATATGGATATGTCGTTTACAAATAAAGCTATGCAGGTAAATATTTTATATATCATATACACTCCGCCAAAAAAGTATCGCATAAACTAAAAAAGGGCATTTATGAACCAAGATATTTTTATACGTTCACAAAAAGTTTGCCTCGTGTATGTGAACTATAAAAACACTAACAAAATAATGGAACTTAGCGTTGTTACTTTTTTTTTTCTAAAAGAACACATTTAGAAAAATGCATATGTGTAAGGTTTGTTCAGTTGTTTATTGAAAGTCTTCCTATACGGACAAATTTTAAAGTGCGAAGTCAGAGTTCTGTACCAACGCTTTTAAAACTAAAATGAGCAATTTAACTTCAGAACAAGTGGCTGCTATAGTTGCTTTAATCGAAGATGGACGATCTCAAGCATACGTTGCTAATTTGATGAACATCAATCAGTCAAGTGTTTCTAGAGCCGTAGCCAGATACAGGGAAACAGGCATTTACAGTAGAAGACCTGTACCAGGTCGTCCAAGATGTTCTACTCGCCAAGATGACCGCTATTTACTACTACAAGCATTACGTCGAAGACATGTAACTGCGAGACAATTGCAGAGCGACTTGGCTAGAGTCAGAAATACTCGTGTGAGTACTCAAACTATTCGGAATAGGTTACGACAGAGTGGATTAAGAGCTAGAGTAGCTGTAACAGCCCCTCGTCTCACTAGGAACCACCGAGTGGCTCGCTTAAGGTTTGCTAGAGAATATGTAAATTGGAACATTAATGACTGGGCCAATATACTCTTCACAGATGAGTCAAGATTTGGTCTTTACACCTCAGATAGGCGTATCTCAGTGTACAGACGAGACGGTGAGCGCTATTCGCAGTGTAATATCAGACCTAGACCTAATTTCGCTGGTGGCTCTATTATGGTTTGGGGAGGCATCTGTTTAACAGGTCGTACAGAGTTAGTACCAGTAGACAGAGGTACACTGACTGCCCACAGGTATATAATGGACATTTTAGAAGAACATGTAGTACCATATGCGCCAATTATAGGAAACGAATTCATGTTAATGCACGATAATGCACGACCGCATGTTGCAATAATCGTCCAGGAATACCTTAACGATGTTGGTATTCCAGTTTTAGATTGGCCTGCGGTAAGTCCGGACATGAACCCTATCGAGCACGTGTGGGACCTCCTTCACAGACGGATACGAACCCAAAATGTTGCCCCAGCGGACCTGCATGGACTAGCAAATGCTCTCCGTGACGAGTGGGAGAATTTGGATCAGGCTTATATACGGAGGTTAATCGAATCTCTGCCAAACCGTATGCGAGCGGTCATAAGAGCCAGAGGTGGCAACACTCAGTATTAAAAGCTACTGTTATGACATTTTTCTTTCCAAAATTATAATTTCTTGTTTTAATAAAAATCTCAAGTATGATTTCTTGTTTTTATTTGGCCTGTATTTTATTTAAACAATCATAGAGATTATATCTTAGAGCGCATTAAAGTATATTTACAACTTTATGCTACAAACAAAGATTATGCGATACTTTTATGATTCAAAACTAAATTATGCGATACTTTTTTGGCGGAGTGTATATTGCTATGTTATTTTTTATGAATTATGAAACCCAAAGAATTGTTGACTATTTAAATTGATTTTACTTGGTTTATATAAATGTATTCTATATTGTATCAATGTAACAATGTAAAATTCTGACTAATAACCATGGGGTAGTAACTTAAATCTGATCAAACGTCTCAGCGGTGCAAGACAAGGATAGCGAATGATAGTTCCCGCAATGCTCTATAGATGGGAGCGCAATACTATATCTTCAGTAATATTTATGAATTACCTATATACAGGTTGGTACCGCAGAATAAATTATTTTGTGGATGGCATACTCTACCAGTGCGTGAATCACTTGTTTTTTTTCATCTTGTCATCTTGTTGTTGACGCACGTGTCAAATTTCCATAATAGTATTAATATCCGCTGTTTTAGTTTTATTTCTTTAAAGTATTTTTTCCGTTTGGAAGTGTTGTTTTTTTGTGTTTATAGAAAAGACTTTATTTTGAGATTTAGTTTTCTAAAGTAGTATATTTCTAAGTATATTGCACTATATTATATGTAGCTATACATTTAATCCTGGCATAGTAACTATACGTCTTTTGGACGCATATTTACATGTAAAAGTATACATAAAATGTTGGTGTTCCATCGTTAAGAATAGCCAAGCAACTCCGATTTACGAAATTTTCGCAAATATGATGCAGAATGATTCCAGAACTGCAATCGTGTTTTCTTCTGCGCAAACGACACTTATTTAAAAAAATAAATACGCGGCATACAAAGTGCACATACTATGAGATTCAAAATGATTGTCAAATCCGCTTCTATAGATAGTAGCAGGGTGTAGGTATATGCCGCGTGTTTGTAATGAAGGTTTGAACTAAGTCAGTGTTGGAACATAAGAAAGTAAACGGATCTGTCATAAATAAGGAAAACGTAATCTATATTGGAACTCGCATTATATAAACGACTATGGATTGGTGTTTCTGTTTGTAAAAATGAAATGTAATTAATTTAACTCCTTAGGAAATTATGATATTACAATTCAGTACTAACTGGTGTTCAACTAAATTTATTTATTACTTTAAATTATAACATACAATTAGTATAATTATTAAGTGACAAAACTTAAAAATTGTTTAAAGCGCGTGTTCAAAATGTCCACCATGAGCATTAATGCAAGTGTCAACTCTTCGTTTCATGCTTTCGAAGACATTGATTAGTTGTTGTGCAGTTATACTCTGTACTGCATTGATAATGGCATCTCTCAGTTCTTCTGTGGTATGCATACGGTTTCTATAGATCCTATTTTTTAGATAGCCAAACATGGTTTAGTGGGACTCTGATCTAGACGAGTTCGTACATCCTCAATTTAAAAACGAAGGATACTACAACACGTACACCAATGTCGCTAAATGTCAAGAAAATTGATTTAATGTATGAAATTTGTATGTAGCTTACTTCACTCATTAAATTGATAATAAGTATAGATAAATTTTTCCGGAAAACAGTTTTTTTCTTACGACAATCATTTTGAATCTCATAGTATATTTTACAAAATTTCATTTTTATCAACAAAAATCCATTAAAAAGGAGATCTAAATTGTTGCAAGAATCTTCAAGAATAAAACTAAAAATAAAAAAAATAAAAATAAAACATCTAAAAATTACCGCCTTTGTGAATAGTTCCCGCAAAGCTCATTAGATGGCGCGAACGTTTTTATATACAAAAGATTCCGCTCTATACTAAGTATACTAAACTACTAAGTAGTTTTGTTTCAAACAAAAAGAGAATGGTCTTCTTTTTTTTTCGATTTTCTGAGAGTATCTTTCGAAACATTTTATCTAAAATTTGATTATTTATTAGTATGAAATCCTAAAGAATAGTTTAATCTACTTACTTTGAATGGTAGTACATCATGTTTGGTGCAAAGATGATACGTATCCAGTTATTTGGTGATTTGGAATTGTCCCTGATTTAATCCTGGAGTTTTGAAGAGCAATATTCATATGCGATTTCCTTGTCAATATACGTTGGCGCATTGACTTAGGAATGTTTGTTAGGTGGGATTTTTGGTAGGAAATTTGAATTTTACTTATGTTTGTAAAACGACAGATTTCTTAGTCTGAATTGAAGTAATAGAAATTTTTATTATTGTGATATTTTATATCGTAAATGACCCTACACACCTGAGAGTATCTGTAGAAGGCTTATTTCTTTGTCACATTTTTGGTAGTATAACACTAACACGAATAAATTGAGTACCATTTCTAAAACAGTCTTTTATTCAATATAACGTATAGAAAAACATCATTAAATGATAAATAAACAATCATATTAGCGATTCATTTATATTAAATGGTATATTGAGAACTGTAAAGTGCTTTAGTCACAGCGATACAGTTCCTCCACGTCCCATGAGTTACTGAATAATTTAGCATCTTCCTGTTCGTTTAGAGGGGAGCGAAATCGCTTAAGTGGGGGAAGAAACTACAGACAGGGCCGCCTGCAAATTGTGATTTGGTTTAATTCTAAATTTGTAAAGAGTATCACAGATTTCTCTGAATGGTATTCAATAGATTTAAACAGTTATTTAATTTATAAGAAATATTTAAATTTTAAAATATTTGTCTATAAGTTTCGTAGCAATATATATATAATCTAACACCCTTCTACCATATAATGGTGTAGGGTTATCTATACACTTATTTTTAGTTATGTACAAATTGCTTTCACTCTTTTCTATTCTTTGTCAATGTCTTCGCATTTGCCCTTCTTCTTATATTCCTTCAATAACTTCACCCCATGTTCGTTTGGCCTTCCTCTGTCCTGTTTTCATAATTTTTGCCTGCCAAATTCTTTTAGCTGGTCGTGTTTCTTCCATACGTTGTATGTGGCCCCAACAACTAATCTGTCTCTGTTCTATAAATTCTAGTCTGGATATTATTTCCAGCTCGTTTCTTATATCTACACTTCTCATTTTGTATAATTTCGTTACTCCCCTGACACGTCTTAGATGTTTAATTTTCACGGCCTATATTTTACTCTCTCTCTCTCTCTCTGTCAGTCAACACCCACGACTCACATCCATACGTTAGCACAGGTCTGTAGATGGCCTTGAACACTTTTATTTTCGTTTCTCTTGATATTTCTCTTTTGTTTATAAATGGTTTACTCATTGCAAGGTAAAGCTGTATCGTTTTCGCTATTCTGTTATTAATTTCCTTCTCTTGTTGTCCTTTCTCCTCTATTATTGTTCCCAGATATTGAAATTCTGTTACTTGTTTTATAATTATATTGTCTATTGTTTTATTGAGGTCTTCATGTACTCCTCCTAGTATCATAACCTGTCTTATTTTTATTTATCACGATTCCGTATTCCTTCAACATCTCATTCCACAGTTCTAAGTTCCTTTGCAATTTCGTACTATTTTTTGCTATCAGAACTACATCATCAACAAATACCCCTTGCGATATGTCCACCCGTTGTAATTTTATGTGTCCTACATTTAGTTTCTTAAATTTTGCTGTGGATTTTTTTATTATGTCATCCATAAACATTATAAATAGAATAGGACTTAGCCCTCCTCCTTGTCCTAGGCCTTCTTCTGTTACAAAAGTTTCGGATTTCATAATACTTATCACAAAGTTGAAATTATTTTCGTATATCTTTTGTACCAGCCTTATTATGTTATTACCTATTTCCCTCTCTTCCAGTTTTTTCCATATTTCTCTTCCCGGAACCTTATCAAAAGCCTTTTCCATGTCTAGAAATGCTAGAAACGCTTTCTTTTGTTTTTGTTCCAATTTCTCGAATATTTGACATATTGTGAATATATGCTCCTATACACTTCTAAATACGCTTTGCGTCTCGTCCAGTTTATTTTCAAGTATTTTTCTGATTCTCTCATCTAAAATTTTTAAAGAAATCTTCATGCATGTGCATAGTAGGGTTACTCCTCTGTAATTATTACAGTTTCTCTTATCACCTTTTTTATAAATTGAAACAATTAACGCCATTACCCAGTCTTTCGGGAATTGTTGTTCCTTTCATATTTTGTTCAATAGTCTTAGTAGTAGTTTAGTTCCGTTTGGTCTCATATTTTTTACCATTTCCGCCGTAATCTTATCATACCCTGGTGCCTTACCATATTTTATTTTTTGTATGATGTTTTGTAATTCCGTTATATATCATTATCATCATCTTAAATCCTCGTATTACCCTAAGCTGTCGACGTTATAAATTTGTGCCACTCTTCTATTCTTGACCAGCATTTCCGCCGATCTCCAGTTCTGTCCTCTCCCTCTCAGTATTTCTTCCACTCCCCTGTTCCACGTTTTTCTCGATCTTCCTCTCCCCTATTTCTTCCCATTGGTTTCGCGTTCACACTCTCTTCACCTGTCTGTCTTCTGTCATTCTAACAAGATGCTGTAACTAGCTTAGCTTTTATTTTCTAATATTGTTTTCGCTGACTTCACCTTTATTGAATATTGAGGAGGGTTCGATTATTCGCCCCTTCACCTTTTAACCTGTTTCGTATTTGTGTGTTCCGTATTTTATCTGTCTCTAACTCCTACGATCCTCCTTAAAAAATTCATTTCTGCTGCTTGAATCTTTTGTTCCTGCGTTTGCGTTAGGGTCCAATTTTCTCCGCTACGCAACAATGCTGGTAGGTAGATTGCTTTGTAAATCGATACTTCGATCTTTTCTGTAATCCTTGTTATTTAAGAATTTTCCTCGTATAATATATGCGATTTTCGGACGGTGTTCTTGTGTTTATTTTTTCTTCTGTCACTTGTTCTATTTCCTCATCCTTTACTGTCAATTTAATGCTTAACTCTTCATTACTAATTACCATTGCTTTTGTTTTTTAGTATTTAAGAATAAATTTTGTTGCTCCAACGGTTTTGTCCAAAGATCTAACGTTGTCGTTAAGTTTTCTTCTGAGCCAGCCAATAATACTATATCGTCCGCAAATACGCATGCTTAAAAGCAGACCGGTTGTAAGCAGTAATACCCCACTATGTATTTTTCCATTTTTTGCAGGCATATCTTTGTTACTTCATATATAGCAGATATAAATAAAAACGGTGGGCTTAATACACTACCTTGTCTGACCTCCTCAGTTGTAATAAATTTGTTGGAATGTCTGTTATGCGTCCTTATTTGGTTCTTCGTTCTGTTGTATATACTTTTAACTGCCCTGAAAAAGTTAACGGTAACTCCTTCACTATACGGCACGGAATATTGTGGCAACTTCACACATCGCTTTTGGGATATATGGGGATTTATTATGGTTACTTTTTAAAATTATTTTCATGTTACACAGGATGTTCCAAAAGCCCTAAAAGTATTAAAGTTTGGTTTTTTTAAATGAAACCCCTTGTATATTATTGCTTTTTTTTTGGATTCTCTGATCGAAATAAGTGTCTGCTTTAACAAGGTTTATAATATCTAAACCTTAAGGTTTTGTTAAATAAATTGAATTTTGTGAAAACCTAACCTAATTTTCATGTTTCAAATATTTAAGAAGTATTTAAGTTATATAAGCGACTTATATTGAAGTGTATCAATAGACCATATTTTATAACCCTATTGTAATAACCTTGCCATCTTATACAGGGTGTGCCAAAATTAAAACTAGTCGAATATGAACTATAAGTGGCTATAGCTTGATTAATTTAAATGAAACGCCATATTTTTTAATTTACCAACAATGCACTTTTTAATTACCTATCGATTGGTACTTATAGGTTAAGCTTTAAATCTTCGCGTTTTTTTTTTTACAGAAAATGCCAAATAATCGTTTTTTGTACCATTTTAATGTATCTAGTTCCCGATCGACCCCGGGTGTGAAAATTTGTGATGTCTAGCCCTGTTGTTCATTCGGGTAGCTAGATTGTGGAAAATGGCCAATGGGTCACACCAAAGCCAATAGTAATAATAATATATCTAGTTACGTATGGTATTTAGAAATGTCAGATAAATTACAATTATTAGAATAATAATGAAGAATATCCTTACACGTGTTCAGAAACTTAAACCGTAATTTATAATCCAATACGCTATAACAGCAATAATGTGAATAACATACCAGCGATAACATAAAACAGAAGCAAAATATGTATTTAGAATTATTTTACATTTCTAAATACCATAGGCATAGATAACATCGAACTGGGGAATTGCAGAACTGACTATTATCTGACCCAGTTTCTCTCCGGGCACGGTCATTTCTGATCTTATTTAAACAGAGGTACCGTCTATCTGAGGAGGGCACATGTCGACACTACGGGATGGAGGACACCCCCGAGCACGCGGTGCTAGAGTGCGAACAGTGGGCAGCGGAGAGACGAGAATTGTCCGTTTGAGTGGCCTGTGAGTTGACCGTGCCACCATCGTGAAGGTTATGTTGGAGCACCCCGGTAAGTGGAACCTGGTTGGGGTCTTTATTTCCCGAGTGTTGGCGAAAGGAGAGTTGGAGGAAAGAAGCATCCAAAGGCAATAGGACACCAGTAGCCATAACCGGAACTAATAATCCTTAACTAGGGAAGGGAGATGTAGGGAGACGACGTGAATTTATGACACCCCCACCACCCTTGATGTTATATCTAAGAAGGCAGTTCCGAGGTCGTGAGAAGGAACGGTTCAGGCGGGCCACTTGTCCAGTCGGCAGAATAGGCAACTAGACACATTAAAACTTTTATTCAAAATTTCCAAATGGTGCGAAAAAAAAAAAACGATTATTTGGCGTATTCTGCAAAAACGCGAAGACTTATAGGTTAAGCTATAAATACCAATGGATAGGTAATTAAAAATTACATATGCTGGTAAATTGAAAAATATGGTGTTCTATTTAAATTAATCAAGTTACAGCTACCGATAGTTCTTATTTGATTAGTTTTAAGTTTTGTACAGCCTGTATAAGATGGCAAGTTTATTATAATTGGGTTACACAATATGGTCTGTTGTTACACTTCACACAAGTATTTGAAACATGGAAATTATTTAAAAAACCTTAAAGTTTAGGTATTATAAAGTTTATTAAAACAGACATTTACTTTCATCAGACAATCCAAGAAACGCAATAATATACAGTGTTCCATTAAACAAAAAAAAACGCATTGATACTTTTAATACTTTTGGGACAAGTGTAAAACTTTTTGAACTCTATTATACCGGGTGTCCAGCCTAAGATGCAACAGTCCGTAGCCGATTTATTATTGTCTTTTCGAAAAAATGTTTCAAATAAATGTTGTCTGGAATCATATTCTACACATGTTAAAATTAGTTGCAGAAATGGCGGACTTCCGGTTGTACCGGAAGTAGATACTAACTTTATTATTTTAAATAGAACACCCTGTATATTATTGCACTTTTGGATTCCTTGTTAAATTTAAATAACAATACGTTAGGGATACATTGGGGCTAAGTTGTACCGTTTCCGAATTACATGACGTTTTTCGAAAAAAATGACATTTGCAGTTTCTTCGGTGTTTGAAAATATCTCGAGAAATACGAAAGTTAGAAATATGCGGTTTTCGGTTTTCGCTTAACCATGAAACAGCACACGTCTTTTATTTTAAAATTGTTGCGTTTAAATTACAGCGTTATTAAATAGGGATCTGTAATTTTCGAACTCTAAAATCATGGCTAACTTGATTTTTTTTAAATTGAACGGTATAGCAATTTTTACATAAATGGACGTAAAATTTAATTTTCTTTCGATTTTATATGGGTATCATCGTGTCTATCTCCAACGGTTTTGGAGATATTCGCAATTTTTCAGTTTCTCACGATAGATACGTATTGCGAAGCGCCGCCGCCGGTCACCTTCTCGCATTTCACCAGGCTTGGGACTGGCAGCAATAATACTGGCATGCTTAGAAAGTTGTCAACAGAACAAAATAGGACCACTAGAAACAAGCCAATATAGCAAAGATACAAGAAAAAATAACATTACTGGAATATCAATAAATCAGCACAACTACATTACTCTATCCAATGTATGGCGTACGTACACTTCGAGCGTCTTGCTCACAACAGGCTACACTTTAAACGCTAGTGTTGTCATTGTACAAAGAATTTGTACAACACTATTATATTAAATGTTCAAAATGCTGTCCGTTTTCGGCACTACATATTCGAAATCGCTCTTGCAAACACTTTGGAGCATTTCTGAGTATTTTTGGTGTGACTTCTTGAAACGCTCCTAAAATACGATGGCGCATATCATCAGTGTTTGTTGGTGGCGTCTCATAAACCTTATTTTTAATGAAACCCCATGAGAAGAAATCGCAGCTTGCAACTGATTTTCATCCGTAAGTACGTAGTTTGAGGTTCCGTTTTGTACGTGCTACGGATCCAGTACTTACAAAACTACCCAGTAGCGACAGAAATGCCCTCCTATCTGGATGCTTTCTACATGGGTATAATACTTTGTGTAAACTCTTGACGCTAACAAAGCGTTTCTGTAACATTCACCGAGAACGAAAACCATATCTACTAATTCTTCTCGAGTAAGCGACATCTTTAATTAATATATTACCAAACAGTACTCTGAATGTCAGTTCTGACACTTGGCACACTAATAACGGCAAGATACCTAGTGCGTTTTCAAGCTTGCGTTGACTTTAAAGATGCCGCTTTAAACATCTCAAGTATCTTTTAGACCATTTTGTTTGTTTCTAGTGGTCCTATTGTGTTCTGTTGGCCACTTTCTAAGCATCCCAGTATTATTGCTGCCAGTTCCAAGCCTGGTGAAATGCGAGGGGAAGGTGGCCGGCGGCGGCGTTTCGCAATACGTATCTATCGTGAGAAACTGAAAAATTGCGAATATCTCCAAAACCGTTGGAGATAGACACAATGATACTCATATGAAATCGAAAGAAAATTAAATTTTACATCCATTTATGTAAAAATTGCTACACCGTTCAATTTAAAAAAATCAAGTTATCCATGATTTTAGAGTTCGAAAATTACAGATCCCTATTTAATAACGCTGTAATTTAAACGCAACAATTTTAAAATAAAAGACGTGTGCTGTTTCATAGTTGAGCGAAAACCGAAAACCGCATCTTTCTAACTTTCGTATTTCCCGAGATATTTCCAAACACCGAAGACACTGCAAATGTCATTTTTTTCGAAAAACGTCATGTAATTCGAAAACGGTACAACTTAACCCCAATGTATCTCTAACGCATTGTTATTTAAATTTAACAAGGAATCCAAAAGTGCAATAATATACAGGCTGTTCCATTTAAAATAATAAAGTTGGTAGTTACTTCCGGTACAACCGGAAGTCCGCCATTACTGAAACTAATTTTAGCATATGTAGAATGTGATTCGAGGCAACATTTATTTGAAAATTTTTTTCAAAAAGGTAGTAATAAATTGGCTAGGAACCGTTGCATCTTAGGTTGGACACCCGGTATATAGCCGTTGCTTTTGTGTAGCAGTGGCAGATCTTGATAGTCTCTCTGCCATGATTTTCATTTTTAAAAATGTCCTTAAAAAATCATCACTATATTTTACATAAAAAATAGCTGTTATAAAATAATATTCCAGTGATGGGGTGCAGACTGTGGCTTGAAAACTATAACAAAACTCCAAAAGAAAAAATGAAAAACATTCCTTACCACAAAAATTAAAAAGATACAAATCTAAATACGTATTTCGACAACTAAGTTATCATCTTCAGTAGAAAACAAGTGAAGAGCAGTGTTAAACGTAGTATTTTCGGCTAAGGCTTGGAAGATATGCTCTTCACCAAATCACTAGTGGAATAACACAAAGTGTTATTAGTTGCCGAAATACGTATTTAGATTTGTATCTTTTTAATTTTTCTGGTAAGGGATTTTTGAATTTTTTCTTTTGGATTTTTGTTATAAAATAATATAACAAAACACAATTTTATTGGTCCGTTCCTAGTTGAAAACTTGACAACAACGTGCTATAATTCCCTTGGAGTAAACGTAGGAAACGAAACCCCGAACTATTATTCCATGTTAGTTCGAGGGTACCACATTTTCTGGTAATAGGGAATTAGTGGTGATTTTTATTCCCCGGGAGCGCTAATATTTCACTGTTTCGACAGTAACCCGACAGAAATGATTTCTGTCCCATTCGCGGGCATGCAAATATGTAAAAACATTTAATATTTCAGGCGATGAGCGGTTTCGCTATTCAGTTCAATAAGAACAGCTTCGGGCTAGCGCCAGCGGCACCCCTCACAGTTGGAACCCTACAACCGAGCCAAACGCTGGAGACCACGCTCAGTTTGAACACCTCCGGCCCCGTCCAACGTATGGAACCGCTGAACAATCTGCAAGTCGCCATTAAGAATAATGTGGACGTATTTTACTACGCCTGTTCGATATCTGTGCAAATTTTGTTCTGTGAAGACGGTCAACTGGAAAAGAGGTTCTTCTTGACAACTTGGAAAGACATCCCAGCCGCAAATGAAGTAAGCCCCACCTATTAAAAAGAGAAAACAGGTATAAAAACATTCAATTACTGATGTCCACAGGTTCAATATACGATGAATGACTTGAAAATAACTTCTGATGCGATCAGTAATAAAATGACGCACAATAACATATTTACAATCGCTAAAAGAACTGTGGAAGGTCAAGATATGCTGTACCAGTCACTGAAAACTACTAATAATATTTGGGTGCTCCTCGAATTGAAAATGCAACCTGGTTCTTCTACAGCCACATTAAGTTTGAAAACAAGATCAGTTGAAATATCTCCGTTTATCTACCAAGCTTACGATGCAATTTTAAAATTAACTTAAATTCATAAAAGTAAGTTATTTAGAATATATCTATCTATATTTTGTGTTAATGATTTTATCTCTTTTATTCTACAGATTGAAATCAAGAGCGAATTCAAGCTATCTTAGAAGCACGTTTTTGTAACTTTTATGTAAGTTTACAGTAATTATGTATGTCATTCCATGTATTTAGTATGTTATTTTTAAAGTGAATTGTTTGAAACAAATATATTGTATGCACAATTTAATTGAAGTGAACATAACATATTTATTTCATTTAATGTAAAAAAAATCAAACAAAAAGAGTTTTGATTACAATGATATAATAATACATGAAAAAATTCCCTGTTTAAAAATTTGATTTGTATTATTTTTTTACACTGAAAATAAAATTGTTGATACGATTTTAAAATAAGCTATAATTATCTGATTATTATATGCGCATGTGAGCTTATGGCTTCAAAAAATGATTTGTTATATTTTATATTACTTATGAAAGTAGAATTACTACAGAATATATCCGTTTAAATAAATATGATATTAAAAATAGTTAGCGAAGTTGTTTTTCCTCGAATGCCACTTGATCAGCGATTTAAAAAAAATCAGCTATGCGAATGGCTTGTCAACTATGCAATCTCTAACATATACAACAGCCGATCGCAACCATTCGGTCCGCGACCCAATTTTAGATATGATTTACATATTTATTAGGAAAATATAAAGATTTGATCCGATTTGCGTATGCACCTACTCATTATGAATATTTAGTTTTTGAATACTGGCGGCAAATCATCATTAGTGGTCCTCAACGGTTAAGTTTAAAAATATTTAGCCTGTGGGTAAGTATATCAACATCATCACATAGATTTTCATTCTTTATGTTAAGTGTCTCTGTGTTGTACTTGTCCCGTTTACAAAATTTTTAATGTGTAAAACTTTATATTGTGACAATGACTGTTATTACTTTTTATTAACACAGTTTACTTCTGTTTAAATTATACCGGGTGTCCAGCCTAAGATGCAACGGTCCCTAGCCGTTTATTCTTTTTGAAAAAATGTTGCAAATAAATGTTGCCTCAAATTATATTCTACACATGTTTAAATTAGTTTCAATAATGGCGGACTTCCGGTCGTACCGGAAGTAGATACTAACTTTATTATTTTAAATGGAACACCCCGTACTTTATTGCACTCTTGGATTCCTTGTTAAATTTAAATAACAATACGTTAAGGATACATTGGGGCTAAGTTGTACCGCTTCCGAATTACATGACATTTTTCAAAACAAAATACATTTGCAGTGTCTTCGGTGTTTGGAAATACCTCAGGAAATACGAAAATTAGAAAGATGCGGTTTTCAGTTTTCGCTTAACCATGAAAAACTACACGTCTTTTATTTTAAAATTGTTGCGTTTAAATTACGGCGTTATTAAATAGGGATCTGCAATTTTCGAACTCTAAAATCATGGATAACTTGATTTTTTTTTTAAATTGAACGGTATAGCAATTTTTACATAAATGGATGTAAAATTTAATTTTCTTTCGATTTTATGTGGGTATCATTCTGTCTATCTGCAATGGTTTTGGGGATACTCGCGATTTTTCAGTTTTTTACGATAGATACGTATTGCGAAACGCCGCCGCCCGCCACCTTCCCCTCGCATTTCACCAGGCTTGAGACTGGCAGCAATAATACTGGCATGCTTAGAAAGGGCCAACAGAACACAATATAACCATTTGAAACAAGCAGGAAAAGCGAGACTAAGTCGCTAAGACCGGCATATGGAGGTAATCAAAATGCAACCATACAAGCGAATAAAATGGTGGTCGACAAGCTGGTGAATAAAATAGGATTAGTGCGGTGTCCAATCAAGTAAAGAATAACCCCAACCAGATGTTTTAAATGTCAAGGGTTCGGACACATAGCCAGAGAATGCATAGGCCCGGACAGACGCACCCACTGCGTCAGATGTGGCAAAAGTGACCATTGAGCCAAAGAATGCGAAGGAAACGCAGAATATTGTCTGACATGCAAAATCACAGGACATAGGGTTGACAGTATGCGATGCTCAGAGTACAAGAAGTAGGTTCATAACCAAAGGGACCAGAACAGGGATGCAGAAAAACAAAATAAGGAACAATGAAGCCCAAGAAATACCAACAAACTCGGGGACTGAGAATCCTTCAGACCAATTTAAATCGTATGAGAGCCGCCTATGATATAGCCTTTGTAACTGCTGTAGAGCTGGATATTGATGTAATCGTAGTTTCGGAACTAAATAAAAAACTGATAGAGCGAAAACAGTGGTACAAGGATAAAAGACAGGATGTCGCAAGTTTGGTTTAACAACAAAAATAAAAAAACTTGATATTGGAAAGGGAATAATAGTCATACATTTCCAACGCTTTGTTATGTATTGTGTGTACTGCTCCCCAAACATCAACTTGGATCAGTTTAAACAGGCGATAGACAACATCATGGAAAAAGCAAGAAGTCAGAGAACAGAATTTATTATTATAGGAGACCTAAACGTCAAGTCGCCGCAATGGGGATCAACAGTGTAAAATCTACGCGGAGAATATCTTACCGAATGGCTGGCGGAATTGAATATGACTGTAATCAACAAAGGAGACAAACCTACTTTTATAAAATGCATCCTTTATCGATGTTACGTGTTCAATAAGAAATCTGGCAAGAAGGATTAACAACTGAAACGTAGAAAAAAAATGTATTAGTGATCACAGTTTCATTTACTTTGAGGTCGCCGAAGACACACCTGTATACAACTCTTGTCGAAATGAGATTCGTTCAATTAATTGCAACTGGGAAGTGTTTAATGAAACCCTGTTGTGGAATATAGAAACAGGATCAAACACGGTATCGCAGGAAAGTTTAGAGAATATTGTCAAGGAGGCGTACCGGGGAGCTTGTTTCTCCAAAGAAAGGAAAAACCGCCTGAAACCATTTTGGTGGAACGAAGACATATACAAGAAACGTAGGGAATGTTCTGCATCCAGAAGGCTAGTTACGAGGCAACGAGGCGTTAACAAGGGGATGCGATGGAAATTATTGATGTACATAAAAGAAACAAGAAAGAACTTCAAAAACTCATTAGGAATTCCAAGCGAGCTCACTGGAAGGGCCTTGTGAAGAACTCGAGGAGGATGTATGGGGAAGAGGTTACCATATAGCTGTCAAAAAACTGATAGGATACACTCCATTAGACCTGGAAGTAAACCAAAAGAAAGAGATCATCATAACCCTTTTCCCTGTAAGAAATCCAGTAACAGGGCATGTGCTGGAGACACGTAAAATGATTCCAAAAGGAAGAACTTGAGAAAGCTGCACGGAGCCAACGACCAGGAAAGCTCCCGGCATCGACGGCATTCCCACGGAGGCCATAAAAAGAACTGTGGAATTAGAACCAGAAGTACTGCTGAGACTTATGAACGGGCTGTTGGGAAAACAAAATTTTCCGAAGCGATGGAAAGAAGCTAAACTAGTGCTCATATCCAAAGCTAAATCAGAAGATATGAACCCATCTGCCTTCTTAGCTCAATTAGTAAATTATTTGAAACCCTCTTGGAAGAGATGTTTAGAACAGTAAATTGAAGAAAGAGGAGGAATCTCGGACGGGCAATTTGGGTTCCGTAGGGGGCGATCCACGATCAACGCAGTAGAGAAAGTGCTGGAGTTGCTGCAAGAAAACACGGCTGCACGATGGGGGCCTTAATTACGCTTTATGTAAGAAATGCGATTAACTCCATCCCACAGGAGAAGATTCTTGAAGAATTGGATCGAAGGAAAGTGTCACAATACCTTAAGAACACAATACATGGAGGATAGGACAGGATAGAAAAAGATCTATATATGGATGTTACTACCGGTGCACCGCAGGGATTGGTATTGGGGCCGACCCTCTGGAACATAGTATATGACGGAGTTCTTCGAGTAGAGATGCCGGAAGATGCGTGGACGGTAGCTTACGCAAACTATCTGGCAGTTTTGATGATCGCTAAAACTAAGGAACAACTAGTAACCAAAGGTGATAAAGCGCTGGAGTCTATTGACAACTGGATGATAAATCACAGGTTAGAACTAGCACCTGAAAAGTCAGAGGCACTCATATTGAAGGGACCGAGAAATAAAGAGGGAGTGAACTTCTACTGTAAAGGAACCGAAATAGTAGCATCGAGGCGGTACGGTATCTGGGCATTCTTTTAACTGAAAACGACAAATTCGGTGAGCATATAAAGGAAGCAACCCTAAAAGCGGAGAAGAAAGTAGCGGCTCTTATAAGAATAACACCAAATGTCAAGGAACCCACAAACAAACAAAAAAGAGAGATGTGCTACAATGTAGTACAATCAATTATGTTGTACGGGGCACCGCTATGGTACGATTCTCTGAAAGTACAGAAATACAAACAAATGATGGTCAGGGTACAAAGGAAAATGTTACTCTGAGTAGCCAGCGCTTTCCGTACAGTATCGGCAAGGGCAGTGCAGGTAGTCATCGCAGTGATCCCAATAGAACTATGGCTGGGGAGAGAACGAGGTTACATTAAAAAGACGAACGAAAGAAGCCAAAAAAGAAGAACGGGAGACTACGCTACAACTGTGACAAAAAAAAATGGGAAAGTACAGGAGAAGTGGCCCAATAGACAAAATTTCTAATACCAAGCATAGAACGATGGGTAAAATGTACACACAGACAAACTAACTACTACCTATCGCAAGTACTAACAGAACACAGCTGCTTTGGTACATACACCAAAAGAATAAGAAAAAGTATAGACGACAACTGCATATACTGTGGCCAAAGAGACACCGTGGAACACACTCTATTGGATTGTGAACGATGGCAAGCAGAGAGGACGCAAATGAACTTACGGATTGGGACAAATATGGTAAACTTAATGTTGGAAGACAGAGGAACTTGGGAAGCAGCACACAGCTACATCAGAAAAATAATGAAAAAGAAGGAAGAAGAGACAAGACAGAGGAACCTGTACTCCGATGATATGCGTTCAGCAGTTCCGGCGCACGGGGTGACGAGGTGGGGTGGTTTTTAGCCGGTACGAATCCGGCACTACTGGTTGCCGATACTGAAAGATCGGATCCCAGTGCCTACGACGGTTTCCCCCCCACCGCAAAAAAAATTAGTGGAAACGTTTTAAAAGAAAAATTTAATTGTTTTATTTAATTAGCTTTATAACTGTAAAGATCTACGCTAAAAATCACATTGTTCCTTTTATTCTTATAAGTTGGTAAGATTGGTTTTTTTCTCTCTCCTCCCCAAGAATAAATGGCGGGATAGACACCACCTGAATAATTGCTGTACTACGTGTAAACTAAATAAAAGACCATATTAAGAAAGCTGTTTTTAATTTAATTCATCAATAACCAAAGAATAGACTAATCATCTTGATATAAATAGTGTTCTAACATTTTTAGAAGAGTTATCTAAAGCCATCGTTCTTTCGTAATAATATTATGGATTGTTTCTTTTTAAAATAGGCATGTGCTTACAATACCATCAATAACGAGATTGTCCACAAATTTGCTACTAATACTAACTAAAAGTTCAAATAAATATCTCAAAATCTATTACACTTTGGACTAAGAAAAATATGGTTAACATGGTTCGTCATAATCTTACCTATAGACCGTATAAAGCTTTACATCGGTCTGCCAAACACTCTGTATATATACTTACTGTAATCCGTAAATAATAATATCGTTATATCGTGGAGACATTATTATAATGTAAGAATATCTGAACTTGTATAAATTCATTGTCAGGTAAATATCCGGTTTTGCGAACTACACTTGTACCTGTTTTGGCTTCACTAATCTGCTATTTTTACCTTACCAACATTACTAACATTACCGTTGCCGGGGTCATTAAATAATCTAGCAACAATCCCCGTGAACTGAACATAGTCGACAACTTTTGATAACCACTGTATGAAGAATTTGTAGAAGATGAATATAGCGACACAAGTGTTTCCGCAATTAAAGCAGAACCACATAAAAAACATTACATTTTATATTTCCTAAAAAGAATGAAAACTTAACACACCTTACTTTTTACTTTCACTGAATAAAAATAGAATTTCCGCGAATTTCTATAAAACATACATTACTTGTTGCTAACTTCGTATAAGTTGATTTAAATTCTTCAAGTTGAGGTTATGTCTATTGTTATTTTTATTTTCCTATAATTTTAAATTGATTAAAAGCAAAATGAGCCACAGTTTAGCGCCAAGCAAAAGTACAGTTTATGTATCTAATTTGCCCTTTGATTTAAGCAATAATGATATTCATAAGTTATTTGAAAAACACGGAAGAATTGTTAAGTAAGCAAATGTTATCATTTTATTCTTTACCAATTTCTCTATATATCATAATTCTATATCGGTATTTCATACTTTTCTCTTAGAGTAACAATTCTAAAAGATAAAGAAACGAGAAAAAGTAAAGGGGTTGCGTTTATCTTATTCTTAAACAGAGAAGACGCTAAGAAATGTGTAGACGATACAAATATGAAACAAGTCAGTTAATCTAAATATTTTTAGTTCTAATACGATAACATCAGTTTTTATAGATGTTTGGGCGCACCTTAAAGGCTAGTATCGCAGTTGACAATGGGCGTAATACAGAATTCATACGAAGAAAGGTACATTGGTCTTTAATACAGTTTTATGTGGTTACACTTTACATTTCAACTTACAGGATTATCCAAACAAGAGTCAGTGTTATGAATGTGGGGAGTTTGGACATCTAAGTTACAAATGCTCAAAAAATTTACTCGGTGAACGTGAACCGCCTCCTAAGAAAACTCGCAAAAGGAAAAAACGCGTTCAACTGCCACAGTGCAATACAGAGGTAGCTGATTATTTTAAGGACAGTGACGAGGAAATTGCGGGCGCTGAATCAATTGAGGACGATATTGATGACTGTGAAACACTAAGTGCCGCTATAGCCATGGAAGTAAATTTGGCAATAAGATTTATTAATGCTTGTTTTACTTTTCATATGTTTTAGAGAGAGAAATCGGAATTAGAAGAATATAGGTATAAGGTAGCGATGGGTGATTATACAACAATTGAACCAAAACAAAAAAATAAGAAGATTAAGAAAAGTTCATATTTTAGTGATGAAGAAGAGAGCGAATAGTAGGGATCTATTTAATTATTTGAAATAAGGTCTATTGGACATTTAATGTATTTGTTTTAATGTACAGTCCCCTCTTTCCCTTTCCCCCAAAAAATTAATAATATGTAATAGAAATATGTTCTTTTCTTGAATTTTTATAATATATTAGCCAATTTTGTTATTTAATGATTAAATTTTATTCGTGAAATTATGGCTTCAAATGAAACAAAATTTCTTATTTAAAACAACGTTTCGACATTTATTGTCTTTTTCAAGTTTCCATTTTTTCTTCTGCCACAGTAATTTTAATTAAATGTTTGTTTATTTTTTCGCAACTATAAGTTGTTTGTCAAACATATAACATTTTAAAAACTATATGACATTACAATTTACAAACAAATAAGTGAAAAAAAAACATTTAAAAATATTGTAATGAAGTAGTTAAATTACTAAATTATAGGATACTTTTAATTAAGATATGAATAATTTTTTTATCCAAACAAAAGTTTCTTCATATAAAAGAGGTGATCCATAGAGCATTTTTGTAGTTCAATAAATAAAAAAGAGAGGAGTGAACGCATTTTTAACACCATTTAATTTTGAAAATTTGGACCTATTTTTTGAAAACGATTTATAAAAAAATATTGACTTTATAAACATTGGTGTTTCTCTGAATCAAATGCAGTAATTTTTAAAATTGAATTGTCTAGTAATTTAAGTTTTTACTATTACTAGCCCTGTATTAACGTATTTCTTTGACAACCGATGTTCAATTTAAAAAAGTGTATCAAAAAAACTATATAAAGTTTTAAATCTTCGAGTAGGTGTGGAATGGTATAGAAAAGGTCTAAAACTATAAGGTAAGAGTCTGTCTTACGCAATCTATGTACTTGATTTTTTTCAAATAAAAACGAGATTATATTAAAATAATATCATCCACCCATTTGTTAATAATTTAAAATATTTCAACGTAAATATTCTTTGACAACAGGTAAATTTCGAATTTGTAAATATTATTAATTTAACAATCACAAATGTATTAAATTATATATATAAATTTGATTGCAATTTAACGTCCCAAGAAATTTATATAAAGACATAGAGCAGGTAGATGAGAGTTTGAAGGATGTTAAAACTCGATATTTGCCATGATTTTCCTAATTTATTGGAATTTAAACCTACAAATTTGTTTTAAAATAGTGAACAATTAATACTGTAGCTGGACTTTAGTGGCATAAGTCGACCTACAGTATTAATTGTTCCTTAAGAACAGAATTGTAGTTTTCAAACTCTCATTACAGCCCATCTATGTTAATAAATACATTTGTGGTTTTTAAATTAAAATAAATATCTTTTTTTCAGATATAACAATGCCTAGACGGAAACGTAATCGTAAAAATAAACGTAAAGTCTACAAACAGCAACAGCAACAACATGAAAATGTGGAAAATGTGCAGAAGTCGAATAAAACTGCAGTGCATGAATCAGCAATGAATCATACGAAAGAAACGTTTTATACATTACCAGATGTAATAACACCGTTGAGAACGCCCAACACTTCAAATAACGTTTCCAAATCTAGGGATTATGTGTTAATTGATACGACCACACCTATTAATATTTATAGAAGTAGTAGTCGGATAAATTTAAGTAAATGTTTTGAGAATACTGTCAACGATAGAAATATTGAGTCTTTAAATAATGTAACACCAAAATGTAGCAGGAGATTAGGTAACGATTCTTATATCAACAATTTAAGTCATTGTGTCTCTGCTGTGGATCTCATAAAGAATCGTGCGAATAAATGTGCTAAATATAGATCTAATTCGAGTATGTCGAAGTTACGTTCACCTGGTTTGGATAGGATACCTGTGATGATAGATGTCGCAACACAAACCGTTTCCTTCAATAATATTCCAGATTCGATAAATGCAGTTGTAGATGATAGCAGCAATGTTTATTTGCAAAGTTGTATCAACATATTCGAAACTCCAAAAATTAGCCGAGTAGAGAGCTTGGAGCGTAGAGCTTACTGTACACCCGTTTCTCGTCTTTCACAAGACAACTGTGAGCAGAGATCTTCAAATAGAAATGACCTAAATGAATCAAAAATGCAAAATTTAAAATATGTGCAACAATTTAATGAAATAATGTTTCCTTCGCCAAAATTACTGAGAAACGAAATAAGAAACAATGAAAGTGATTGCGATTTAATCTTTAGTCCGCAGTTAAAGACCGTATCGACGCCAATAGATCAAAAAACTGATAAGATACTGGAAAATATGGCAAAGAATATATTGAGCGCTCATTTAGATCGTAAATTGCAAGAGAAAAGGAACGATTATATTAATTTTTCTCCGAAAACCCCTAATGACAAAACTTCTAACAGTAAATTCGACAATAGTTTTAAGATAAATAAATTAGATAGTTGTATAAATAAACGACGCATCCATAATGGTGTTTCGCCAAAAAAGGAGATCTCTGCAAGATACAGTAAAAACAATTCGTTTATTAGAGAAAAGTCACTCAGACGTGATTCAAGTTTCATACCGAAAACTTTTAGTCCACAACGCTCACCGCATAGTAGATCAGACAATTTCTTGAACATGTCTAATTCAAACATGTACACAAGATTTATGAGCAACGTAAAGAAAATACATAGCAGGTACTCGACAAAATGGTTCAATACCATGAAGGATGTGTGCAGCGATTTGGGGATCACTGTGAAGCGGGTAAGGTGATAAATTCCTTTTATGTCTCACCAAAATGGAAATGAATATCTTCCACAGCACTTTTATAGAATTAAAGTTTAAATAATTTCAAAGTACAGAAATACACTATTTCTCATGTCAACGTGGACAAACTGTTACCTGTAAAATTTTTTAGATGGCTTCGTTGGTTATTAAAAATAAATCCAAATTTTAAGGCCTTAATTCCATCATAACATTACAAAATATTTAAACAAGAAAGAGAAATTTGTTTGAGTTTTGTTTTAACCTGATCCTCCCTAACGCTGGTGGTAAATGCAACAGATTGGGTCCTTGTACGATACCGTCCACAAAAGTTGACCATTTTACCACATTTTACAAATGCCTTAATCTATTCAGTTTCAATGCAATGTATTAATGATCCACTGAATAAGAAATTAAAAGATGCTGCTTCATTATTTGATCTATCTAAAGCTTTTGATTCAGTTGATCTGGTAGATCATTCTTTATTAATCTTCGAACAGAATAATTTGAGTATCAGGGGCAATATAAAAAAGTTTAAGTCATCGTATTTATGAAATCGTAAAGCATTTGTTAATAGCGAATTACACTGGCTGTACTAGGGCGCACTCAAAGTTTCTCCACCCTACTTCAATCTTATATATTGATATGAGATGGAGATACTATCAGTGCGGCCAGTGAAATTCGCTATAAGATTGGTAATACGAGATTGGTGTGCTGCAAGCGACTACTTTCGGACCTTTAGGGATGGTGTCATTCAAATAAACTAATGGTTAACATTGGAAAGACAACCTGTATCTTATCATAAAGTTAACAATAGGAATTATATTAATATCAATATAAACTTTCATGGTTGTGAGGTTGTAAGTGATTTAACCAGTAATTTTTTGGGAATTGTGATAGATTATAATTTAGATCAGGTTGTTCAGATGGATATATAAGAAACAAGGCTGACTTGCCGGTTGGGCCTTATGAATTTGCGGGTCACAAGAGATGGCCTCTTCATATTGGTGCTCGTCTCTTTAATGCACTGCCGGATTCAATCAAATCACTGCAGAATTTCAATACCTTTGGAATGTACTTGCAAAAAGCTTTTTATACAATGGAGGAGTTATTTGCTTTTGAAAATGTTTAAGTTGTTTTCGTTAATTTTTTTTGAAGAGGGGGAATCTTCAAAAGGGGTCCGTGCCCCCCTGCGTGTAGGATTCTCGTGAGGGGTGTGCAACCATGAGCCTATCCACTAAACTTCCCCTATTTCGCCACGCTTTGTGTGCTCGGAACCATCCCATTGGGACATATCATCAAACACACTGGGCATTCTACATTCTTCCCCGGATGTCGATACCGGCTTGCCTTTTCCACTCCTCCAGTTCCTTAGTAGCCATCAATTCCTTTAGCCAGTTGTGTATGATCTTCCAGCCTTTTCAGACTTTACCATCTCCGCAATCATGTTTCCAAATGTTAAATTTATGCCTATTTCAAAGGTGACACGCGTTTTCTTGCCAAACCATCGCCTACACTTAAACATCGTATGCTGAGGCGTGTCTTTAGCATCGCAATACACAGAAAGATCAGTGTCATCCTTCTTAAACCACTTTGCAGATGCTCTCAATACACCATGTCCAGTCAATAAATACTAGGATCAGATGATCATCTACCGGCCTAAATTTGCAATTCATCCACATCCGCAAGTTTGGTATTAATCTCTTAGTCCATTGTGCTACTCTATTCGTTAATGACCTTGTTCTTTTGAATTTAATTTTTAATTATTTTTCTGTGTTGACGTTTCACATCTGGACTTCCACCAAAAGTGAATAAATAGTGAATAATTAAAAATAATTCATATAATACACTTAAACATCGTATGCTGAGGCGTGTCTTTAGCATCGCAATACACAGAAAGATCAGTGTCATCCTTCTTAAACCACTTTGCAGATGCTCTCAATACACCATGTCCAGTCAATAAATACTAGGATCAGATGATCATCTACCGGCCTAAATTTGCAATTCATCCACATCCGCAAGTTTGGTATTAATCTCTTAGTCCATTGTGCTACTCTATTCGTTAATGACCTTGTTCTTTTGAATTTAATTTTTAATTATTTTTCTGTGTTGACGTTTCACATCTGGACTTCCACCAAAAGTGAATAAATAGTGAATAATTAAAAATAATTCATATAATACACTTGCGTGTTAAATAACCGAAGTGTTAGTACAGAATATAGAATATACAGAAGTTTCACTCCAATTGTATTCGCTATGGTCAGGAGTTTATTTTATGCCTACATTTTTCTTTTGTTTATAAGACTCCATGATATTGCACACAAACACGTTCGGGAATCGATTAAAAAAGCAGATATCTGTCTATTTAATCACCTGGGTGAAACTCTGTGGTATTAGTACAAGTCATACAATAAGTTAACGAAAGTGCTCGAAATGCTTCAGGATAAATCTATATGTGTTGCTAAACGATCCAGCACAATAACTTTATATGAAGAAAGTTATGTCGGTAAGAAAATCGATGAAAGATTCAATGTAGCAGAGACGACAGTAAAATACATTCCTCGATATCAATAAACAGAAGCTTTGGAAGACTGATCGTACAGGTCCGTCACTAATGCCGTGCGTCACCCCAGCAGATGATGGTCTTCTACAATTAGTAAATAAAGGAAATCGCAGAACAAAACAGCACCAGAAATAGCGAGCCAATTCAAAGTCGGACTTGAGCATCTGATTTCAGAAATCCATCGCTACGCCGGGTAACCCATTAAAAAAACTACAGTGAGCCCGATAACATCGGGAACAGTGGACAGTGAATCGATATTTAAAATGTTTGGTCAAAGCAGAAGGGTATTTGTGGGATGTTCCGCCTATGAAAGAATACTTCCGAAATGTGTTGTACTAACTATAAGAGACGGTAACGGTTCAGTTATACAGTTTGGGTTTGTTTCTCCAACTCGGGAACAGAAACATTATACCGAATCCAAGGAATAATGTGTATCTTTACGCATGACAACCATCTAGCATGTATTTCAGTGACCAAAATAATATCCCCAAATTCTTTAGGAGTTTTATGACGAAAAATTATTTCTCCACGACTTTTAAATAATGTGTCCATTTTTTTCGTCAATTCACTTAACGAATGACAGTAATTCTTCAAGCCCGTGAAATAAAGTTTGGAATTGAGTGTCAATCACATTACGTATATTTATACGGGCAGAATATAGCAACAAAACACCATTACACGTACCAGAATATGCGTTACATAGTAACTCTAGTTAAGTGAATGCAAGTTTGGAATTCTAATATTAATTTTTTACAAATGCTGTGAGGAATTTTATTGACCCATACAGATATGTCATATAATTTAAAACAAGAAAGTTCATGTCAAATCCGGAAGTGGTATTAAGCTATTTTCAAAGAAATAGTGTACTAGTTTGCAAGTTGTAAATTTTTACTTTTTTAAATGTACTTAATTCATTCTATAATCGTTTTGTAGAACACATTTTTTAATATGGAAAATATTCCCTATTTTGGCGAGTCACTCTGAATTTTAATTATTGAATGGTTTTCTTTTTAGAAATTATCGAATTTTTGTCTTGCGCCGCAAGGTAATGAGAAAAATGACGTAAAACACGATAATGTAACCGTTCAAGAAGGCTCTTGTTATAATTGCGTCGGATATCAAACACAGATAGCGAGGTTAGCGACACAAGTAAATTATTTAGACAAAGAACTGCGAGAGAATAAAGAAAAGATGGCTAACATGGGCGAAGAACTAACTAAAATCAAAGAGCATTTGACAGAGTTCCACTCTGTAAAGAAACAAGTTATGAAAATCCAAGAGAAACTGGATTCAAAATTGATGCTGGCGGCGACGCCATCTATCGGAGCCGCGCCGCCGCCTCCACCGCCACCGCCGCCTCCGGTGCCGCCCCCCTTACCACCACCCTTACCGCAGTTGACGGCATTGCCATCTCCAGCTAAAGGTACGAAGAATACGAATAGTAAGAAAATTGACAAGAAAAACTGCGAGAATTCGAGACCTGTGATATCGTTAAGTGATATACTGAACGTTAAATTAAAAAAGACTTCGGTAAGTAGCACTAGTTGCCTTTCTCGGATGGCGGTATGTCACGCGCCTGTTTGAATAAATTATTTGTTTTCGACTACCACATGCGAAAGTACAACCTTACTACACTCATTCGAGGATAGAAACCGCCACTTCACCGAATTGAACTGTCAACGCGCACTTCCGTTACTTTACCGTTCATGGACGGTACTCTTCTGTATAAATTCGGAAAGTTTTCTGGGTTCGGTTGTCAAAATAGCTGTCAAACAATCTGCCAATCAAATATGAGTGATATGTATTCTCAACACAGCAAGTAAATTGATTTTAGCAAGTGGTAGTCAAAAAACCATTGTACACGCCAAGACTGGAAAGTGTTTTTATCGAACTCGTTTGTTTGCTCGCTCGGCTCACAATTTCCACACTCGTTCGATAAAACATCATTTTCCATCATGGCGTAGATAGTTATTGCGCAACTTAACATTTAAGGGGTGAAGATTATTCTAGAAATTAAATTATGTTTATTGTTCGCGATTTACAGTTTTCATGAACAGTAACAGTCGATGTTTCGATCGCTTGTTTAGGGGCCTATTGTTAATTAAACATGGAACATTTGCAAATCGGTATGTTTGTTTGTATGCTTTCTATAATTCAATTCATTTATGCCAAATTCTATTAGACACTCTGAATAAAGGGCGGAATATATGCACGTCAATTCAGTTAAAATATGCGCATATATATGCATCGTTTTTCTCTGAAATATGCAACAATATGCATTTATTTGTCGAAATATGCAATTATATGCCTTGAATATAACATGGAAAAATGGAAATAAAGAAACGCCGACTCTTACAAAAATTATTTATTTTAAGTAAAATTAAAAGAAAAACATAATAGGTAAAATTTTCAACCTGAAATAGTATAAAATGCATTTATAACGATATATTTTTCAAAATTTTCCAATAAAAATGTTTGCCTTCTGTCTGTAAAAATATGTTTGTACAAAGAAAAAGTTCTTTCAACATCTACCGATGTGATCTGGCAATATTTTAATTTGGGTAGTAAGTCATAAGGCCAAGGTATTACTTCGTTGGATGGTTTACTATCAAAAATATTTTTGACTTCCATTAAATACTTAAAGCCTTCATTCTTTCCCACAATAACTTCGAGTTTCCTTCTTACTTGATTTCCTACATCACCGGGAACTTCTTTGCATTTGTCGAAAAAAGTTTCAACAATATTAATTGATTCTCTTAAACTTATATTCCTACTTTCTAACGAAGTTATTATATCTGGTACAAAACTAAAATTAACCTTAATAAAAACAAGTTCCTTACCTAAATTTACATTTTTGAATAATGCTTGACTTTGCACTACACACAGCGAATTGTCTTCTAAATCTAAAACTATGTCTTTAATGGCTTCAAAATGGTCTGCGTAGAATATCGCGGCCTTAATCCATGTTCCCCATCTGCTGTTCTAATAGTTTCTGCAACTCTGTTTATCCCGTGTAAAAGACAAGTGACGTGTACCATATTGGGATAAAATATTTTTAGTTTTGGCCTACTTTAACCATATACGGCGCTGCGTCAGACAAAAACACTAAAAACTTCTCTACTGGAACTGGATTTGGTAAAAAAAAAATTGATAGAGACTGCTGAATAAATCGAGTTACGGTCACATTATTTGTTTTGTCTAACTGTTTAGAAGATATTAAATATGGTTTCCCTGGCTGTTTTCACTCTTTGGTTTGACAGTTTGAAATGCGGTTTGCACACACTGCTGAACAGGCACAGATTTTTCTGCAACTTAGCTTTATGCATAGCTGTTTTCAAGTGTTGATCAATTTGGAACTTCTTTTCACAAACAATGATTTTGGCACAAACTTTGCAAAACACTTTATCCCCACTAAACTCCAACTCAGGAAAATGTTTAATCCACGAAGCGGCTTTCGGCATTTTAGGCGTTTGAAATAAAATATTTTCGAAATCGAAATCACTCTTTTCACACTGGAGTCTATCGACAAACTAAACTATACAATATAAATACGAAAGAATAGACCACATCTGTTCTCCATTAGGCAAGCTGATTACTTGGAAATTCCTAAACACCCAATAAATGCCGGCAATAAACCATATAATAATAAAACGGGTGAGTCGACAAAACCTACCTACCTTTTAAATTATTTCAATTACCTGCAAGGGTCGCATTTAATCTTTTTGATAAAACGAAAAACATAAAAATATGCACACAAATTTTATTTTTGCCGAAATATGCAATTTTTTGTGAAATTTGTTAAAATATGCAAATATATGCACTTTGCATATATTCCGCCCTTTACTCATGAATAACTTGACAGGTGCACAGGTGCAGTGATAGTATAGTCTGTCCATCGGTATAACGATTTGACTTTTAATGATTATTGGGGATTATACACTACCTGGTACCGCAGGTACCGTGTGATTATGTAAATGAGGTAATGGGCCGTATTAGGAGAAATTTTCTTAAGTAGAGAAGTAATTATGTAATTTATAATTACCATTTTCAATTTAAACTTTATTATTCTAAAGTAAACAATTCAAATTGAAGACAAGATAATTATTTGTATATTAAATTTGTGATAATCTGTCACTGCATTTTAACAGTTTATCAGCCTGTATGTAGTAATCTTTCTGAATACGTCGCTGTAAACCACCCGTGCTCGAAAAATATTATAGCGGTTGGGTAGCATTTATTTTCTGAAAATTGGGTGCTAATAAATAAGTAGGACAGACTATACATACGTTCGTCTTTTATCACGTGAACAATATGCTAGATAGCAATTTGATAGTTTGGGAATGTAGTATAATATTTAATTGTGCACCTTTAGAAAATATTATCAAATATGCAGGGTGTTTTATAAAAAAATGGTGGCACAGTACAATTTATTTTTTTAAATGGAACATCCTGTATACTATAACTAAAAGTGATGCAGAATTACACTTTGCATAGGTTTTTCTATACCTATTTTTAGCGGTTTCTACAATTATCTCGAAAAATTAAATTTTACAATCATTAATAAATTTATTGTACCTAATAGATTATCAAGTTAGCGGCTAACAAGAAACCATGCCCGTATCACTGGGTCTCTTCTACCCGTTCTTTGTTTTTAGTTGACACTAGTCCCGCCCACGGCGCTGTTGTGTGGTTTCTCAGATCGCCCAGACGCTTAAAATATAAATTCTGTGGTTATCGAGTGCGACTCATTGGCACTCGATTGGGTCGATTTATCGATTCAGTGATCTTTGCGAGTTTGACAGATAACGCGAGTGTATTTATAGGTCTTTTGTTTTGTGGTATTGAATTGCATTTTGATTTCAAGATGGTTTTCTATTGTTGTATATCAACTTGCACATACAGCAATAAAGATGTGAACGTATATCTTTCCATTATTTTGTTGTTTAAGAAATAGTATTTCTGTATCCTGTTGAGGGAGTTTCTTACGACCAATAAATCAATCTTTCATTCATTTATTCGTTTATTCCTTACTTTTCGTATAATTGTAAAGGTCGTTTTGCACTACGCTATTTATTGGTCAATTTATTAGTGTATTTCAATAATTTACATAAATAATACTTTGCATATTGTTGGAAAGTGGAGTGTACAGAAGACGAACTAACAATGAAATAATGAAAGAACTGGGCGGTAAAAATGTATTAGGGTATATAAAAATGTTGAGGATAAAATGGTTAGGACATATATTTAGGAAAAGGCCGGAGGAAAATGCGAGGGCACTGACCGAATGGAATATGGACGGGAGAAGGGCGAGAGGCAGACCAAGAATGAGATGGATGGATGAGGTGGAAGAGGATCTGAGGCAAATGGGAGTCGAATCTGGATGGAAGAGGTTGGCACAAAATCGCAGCACATGGAAGGGAATAGGAATCAAAGCCAGAGAAATCGCCTGGATGGTATAAGGGCAAGGATCTGATTCGGCCAATAAGAATCTGGGGAGCTCTAGCGAGCGGCGAAGCTCCGTACGGGGCGTGGAGCCACATATATATATATAATACTTTGCATATACCTTATAAATTGTATATGCGAAGTATTATTTACCTGAATATTTGAAATACACTAAGAGTACGTCAAGTGAACGGGTAGACCGGTCGGAATCGTCAAGTCTGTGGGCTGACGAATGGTCGAACTGAGTCAGCTGATCGCTAAAATCGGTTTTAAATCGTGCCCACGGTGGGTCAAACCGTCAAGAGAAAAGTTGAATCGAATCGGTTGAAGCAACATCTTTTTTTCTAACTCTAAACTTTTTTCAAATCACTAAATACATTTAAAGGTTGCCTACAATATCTTTAGAACACATTGTACGTTTTGTTTAAACAAATACAAAATTTCATAAGAATGCAGCAAACACTTTTAGGTTATGTATATGTTATGTTATGACGCAATTACAAGCAATTCAAGCAAGCCGTCAAGTCAACGATAGAAAATTTTAATTATAACAACGGCGGTCGAGTCTTTCACTTGACGTACTCTAAAACTCACCAATAAATAGCGCAGTGCAAAACGACCTTTATGTATTTCCAAAATTGAAAGAGTTGTCCATCTGTAGGTACGTTATCTGTGCAAGAAACCACACAAATACTAAATTGTCCAAGTATAGATAGTCGCTGAAGAGCGTTCGTTTTATATAAAAAAATTATTACTGTAAAGATATTATTTTTATACTGGGCAAAGCAGAAAGGAATTCTCCTTTGTAATTAAAAAAATTAAAATAAAGTGCAAAATGTAATACGCTGGAATACACAAATAAAAAAACAATCGTTATAAAAACGATTTTAAAAATCCTAGTTTATTTCGGGAAGCATATTAAGTAAATATTTTTTGTGTAATAATGCTATAACAAAAATCCCAAAAGAAAGGTGAAAAATCCCTTACCACAAAATTAAATTAAAATTTTTCACCTTTCTTTTGGGATTTTTGTTATAGTTTTCAAGCCACAGTCTCCACCCATCACAGGATAATAATGCTATTCCAGAAATGTTTGCAATGTCTTGTTTCCTCCATACATAATGGCTGCCTATCATCTACACTGTGTAAAAGCTAAATGGAATAAATTTGCTAATAAATAAATGGGTGCGTGTTTGAAGAAACGCTCGGATATGTCGATTGGTATTTTTAGTTGTTCATTTTTTTTAGCAGAAACCTTTCATACATGGTGTGTCATGTACCAGTGGCCAATACCTACTTCTCTATTTTAAATGCTACACCCTGCATATTATTCAATTTTTGAATTTTTCAGAAAATTCATACATATTTCATGTACATTTTCCTACACCTATCTTCAACTGTTTCAGAAATATTTAGTGCTTTCAGTTTTTTGCCAAAAATAACATTAACGAAAGAAAATTATTTGATTATAGAAATTCGCTACAACACACTCAAAAACTAATAAGTAATTTGTTTATTTCTTGATATTGTAAAAAGAAACAAAAAAAAACCATTCCTTTTTACCGATATGAAATAAACAAAAACTGTAAATACTTTTCTTTACTTTTATTTAAAACGACTGGCCTTAGTAAATTGTTGTCTGCGTTTAAATTTCGTTAACTGCATATCAGAAAAATGGTTCATTTAACAGCAATGCACTAAATAAGAATTCCACAGATGATTGGTTATGGAGATAACACAACGGGCACAAATGGAAGCAGTTTCGCGAGCTTGGACATGTAAAGCAGCTGCTAGTGCGATAAGTGATGATAACAAATTGGATATTTTGCTTGAGTTTAATGAAAACCAACATACTTCTAGTCCACAGGCAGCCACAATCTTCGATGTCAGCCATTCATCGATTATTCGTACATTAAAAGAAAATAAAATGCATCCCTATAAAATGATACCAACTCAGGAGCTCATGGAAGTGTTACTCAGTAACTTTTAATAAATAGTTTTTCTTTCTTAAAAAAATTAATTATACTGTCACCTTCTTAATGAAACATCCTGTGTATCGGAATACAGTTGCACAATTGACATTATATTACATCCTCAAAATGTCAAATTGCTAGGCAGCACACAGCTGGCGTAATAGAAGACGGGCGTACTATTGCTGCATTCTGTATGAACAACCTAAGATTTTTGTTATTACATCCGTCATTAACTTTATTTTTAGTAAGAAAAATAGTGTAAAGAGCAGCAGAAACTGGATGAGCTGTATATCCCCCATGATCCAGAAGTGTTGCTCAAACGAACCTCGGTAGATCTAGTTATTATTATCTAGGTATCATTTCATTCGACAGAAATCTCAGTTCAACCCACCTCATCAGATTTAATATTTTTTAGATAAATGTACATATCGATATCTGTACGGGGTTTTATCATTATAAAATTTTCAGCAGATTAGTAAGACATTTCAGTGGACCATAGTTAAAATCAGCAGCACTAAGCGCCGAACGGCCACCGAATACTTTTCCAACATCTGCTTCTTTCCCAGCATCGTAACATAGCGCTGCTTTCAGGGACTGCACTCGAAGTCCGTTCGGGGGACTTCCTGTTTCATAAATATAACTGATTAATGAAAAACATATATCATCGTAAAGCCTGAAACTTTAGCTTTAAAGTGACACCATAAACATAAAAATCAATTCAGTACTTTTCTAAATAATGTAATTTATGTCAAAGTGTAGGAAAAATGGGAATTTAGGAAATTAAATTATCGAGGAATTAAGGTTATTTATTTTTCAGACGAAACATAAAATTTTAAAATAAAGAAAGAAATTATTTACATACTTAATATATGGTGTTACCCTCATATGTCCTGATGTCTTGTAATCGATTTGCCATCAATCTAATTAACCTTTCTGCGTACTTTTGAGCAATTCCGTTTCACTCTAACAACGCCGCTTTGAGCTCGTCAATATTTGCAGGAACTGGATCTCTGCCCCGCAGCCTCTGTTTAAGATTGTCCCATAAATGTTCAATGGGATTCAAGTCTGAACTATTATTATTATTAATAAATCTTGCGTACGGAATAATGTGCTCCAGAAGAATATCGGGAATGTACCGGTCAGCGGTCAGTCTTCCTCTTGGGCCTCCCTAGGGTACGAAAACAAGTTCAGTTTTTCCCTCTGAGGAGATCCCCGCCTGCATCATGCAGGAGCCGCCACCTTACGCAATTGTTTCAGTGAAACAATCCGCAAATCGCTTGCCTGGACGTCTGTACACCCGGGGTCTCCTGCCATTGCCACGCAAACACATTCTGCACTCATCGCTGAACAAGACCGATCGCCATTGTTCGATGCAAATTGACGGCGCGCTTGCCGGTGCCTTGCTGTCAAGTTTACCCACTGGCAGGCCATTTTGGAGTGAGGCCGGCTTTCTTCAAGCGTCTTCTAACTATCTACTCACCGATGTGGGTAAACATTGATCACCCAGTGTTTACCCATAGAACCGGGGGGTAGACACTTCCCAGTAGGCATTGGGTAGACACCCAATGCCTACTGAGCAGGGCAACGGGCGACGCACTCGGAATCCCCATGGGTGGTGGGTAGGCTTCGGCTTGTCGACCGTTGGCCTGTACGGGGGAACGATGCATGGGCAAACTTCCCGAAACCAGGTGGGCTTAATGCGGACCCCAGCAGAGAGCCCTAGCCGTCAGATGTGAACCTATCCCAGATCCCTGGGTAACTGACACTCTGGCCGGCGTTCTAATTGGGCAGAGCTTCGGCTCGGCCGTGGACCGTCTTACAGGTTGGAGAGTCGGAGGGACGATCCTAACACGGTCGGATAGCGTTGACCACCCAGCGTTATCTCGTCGGGAGGTGTCTACTCCATCCCTACCTACTACCTAGTAGGGTAACGGGCGACACACTCGGCGATTTTATGGGTGGTAGGCGGATTATTCTGCTGACCGTTGCTTGTGCGGGGATGCGATGCGGTGGGCAAACCATCAGACACAGGTGGGTTGAAAGCGGACCCTAGCGTTCAATCTCTAGCCGCCATAGGGGATCCTATCCCAGTCATCTGGGTAACAGACACTGTGGTTGGCATCTAATTGGGTAGAGCTTTGGCTCGGCCGCGGACCGTCTTACAGGTTGGAGAGTCGGGGGGACGATCTTAACACGGTCAGGTGCCATTTACTGCCCAGCGGTACTTGTCGAAAGCCGCGTATCTGATCCTTGGGCAGCCACTCGCAGGGTAAAGGACGGCGGTTTCGGTGTTTTTATGGGTGGAAGGTAGGCCTTGGCTTGCCGGTCGCTGCTTGTGCGGGGATGCGATGCGATGGGCAAACCATCCAACACAGGTGGGTTTAAAGCGCACCCTAGCGTTCAACTTTACCCGCCATGGGGGATCCTATCCCAGTCATCCGGGCAACAGACACTATGGTCGGCATCTAATTGGGTAGAGCTTTGGCTCGGCCGCTGACCGTCTAACAGGTTGCAGTGATCATAACACTCCGCCGACCGGCGGAGTTTCTACCAGACGGCTGCCCTCTACGCCTAGGTTTTCTAGCCTTGTGCGCGAAATCTGGCAGGGAATCGAGTGATTGACCCATCAAACGGGAGCAAGGAAACTTGCTCAACATGGGTAGTAAGGGGGAGGGGGAGCCTACCGGCGCCGACTAGCCGGTCCCCTCCGATAGGTGTCGGCCTCTTACGGGTGTGTGGTGTTTGGGGGGAGCAATGGCCGTTGCTATAGCTTGCTATTTTACCCCTTGAACTAAGCTGGTGGGTCCAGCACGTGGGTCTAGTCAGTGTTGTGGTCGCATACTGTTGAGCCAGGTTGGCAACACAGCTGCTTTACCCGGGTTATGGGCGAGAGCCTAGGTACTGGAGGTGAAGTAGCTTAATCGGTTGTCTACTCACTGATAACTACTCCTCGAACACACGTTTCAGCTCCTGCTGTACATCAACACCGGTAAAGTGACGATTTCGCAATGAGGTGGAGGCAATAAAGTGATCGTCTCTCTCAGAAGTGCTCCAGTGATGATTGGCTTTCGGTCTCCGATTAAAGGCACCACCCTCTAGAAATCTTCTGTTAATTCTGGTAACAGCTGACTGACTTAAATGCAGCTGAGCAGCGACTGTTCTCTGACTTAGTCCTTGTTGCAACAAAGCGACTACTTGAGCAGCTCCTTCCGGCGACATATTCATAATTTTGTCAAAACAAAAGCAACAATCAACCTGTCAACAATTGTCAAGCGACTGCAAAAATAAATTACTTCTCGGAGTTTATACGATCGGTTGTATGGGCGATTTATTGATACCACCACTGTACATTTTCCTATACTCTCATTTAAATTGCATAATTAAAAAATTATACCATCAGTTTTAATGATAATGGTGTTTGAAATCTGAAGTTTCAGGCTTTTAAAGGATGCATATTTTCAATAAATCGGTCAAGCTGTTTTTGAAAAAATCATATTTATGTGGACGCTTAGCGGGTGAGTCGATTTGGTTGCTCGCAAGTGTAGTTTTTCCATGGTAGATATGGTCTTTGAATATAAATCGACTGGGCATGCTCGAACACAGACTCGTGCCTTAGATTTTAGCTGCTAGTTGTATTATTACGTATTAAACGGACGTTATTTCTATGAATACCTTGAATTCTGCAATAGTGCAATTTTCTTACAGTGTGAAATCATTAAATAAATGCTTTTCTGCTATAACTGTAATTTTAAAATTATCGTTATAGGTGAAAAGCATTTATTTAATGACCTTGAATTCTGTTTGTCAGTTCTATAAAACAAAACTGCAACTGACTTGTATATTTTTACCCTTACCTTCGGAGAAAGCATGTTCCTAACAATCAAACGTATTTATCGTTTTTATTTGTAAGGGATCTTTCGACAGGACAAGCCGGTCCTCCCCCGCAGGGTTACACAACCGCTCGTATCAGTCGAGATGCTGAACCAAGTTAAGTTAAGGCCCACGTCGACACCGCACACGCTTTCCTCTATCAAGGATGTTTCCAACACATCGCTCTCTTTGAGTCCCGCCAGTAGCCTCATCAAACTTTTGAATACCGGCGATACTAATATAAATAGGGTGAAGAGATTGCGTAGAATTGGTCGATATAGTCTAGATGACTCCAAGAAATATCTTTTGAGGCGTGAGAGGAATAACACTCAAGACTCCTAAGCTATAGGTATATAAAATAAAATGGGTAAGAGATAACGAATTTGCATGTTTTATGTTATCTAAATTAATACGTACTTTAAAATAATTATAATATATAAATTTATTTAATAGTATATTTATTAATTGTTATTCATAAGAGTATTTTGACAGATACATATATTTTATAGATACACATATTTATTTTATACTTTTTTTCTAATATTTAATAAACTGATAAATTCTTCGTGTTTATTTCTTGTGTCTCTTATAAAATAAGAGACAGAAAAACGGTCGCGCGCTGTGTGTGCTGGTACACCATATGAAACTAAACAATGTTTTGAGATTACTATAAGTAATTACGGTATTGTGACACAGGATTATACTGGAGTTTCTACAAGAAGTGGCCTGTTTAGATGTTTTTGGGTTTAACAAAACTCTTCAGCTTTAAAAATTTGAAGTTTGTAATACTAAATAAAACTAGCGATATCCGTTGAAAACCCTGTACAGTGTAGCGTTTTTTTTTTTCTTAATTTAGTGTATATACCGGATGTCTCAGCTCATAGGTCCCTGCCCGTTATTTTTTTATTTATAGATATTTTTTTATATAATTCAGGACATGCTTTTACTATAAACTTCCAGTTATTCAACCTAAATTATAATTTTTTATCACTTCCGATTTTACAGGAAATAAAAAATAAATAAATTGATCATCCTGTATATTTTTGCATATTCGGATTCTATGCAATTTTCTGAGTCTGAAAACATATGATTTGTTAGTTTTCATGTCCATAGTTACCAAAATTTTGAATTTTTATGTTTCAATCTATAAAAACACCTAGAAATTACAAATGCTACACTCATTTGTTTTATACGCTTGCTAGAATGTGACAAAGTACACTCTGACAGTTTTTTCATAAAACGCGATTTTTTTTTAAACGCCCCTCATGGGGGCTCTTCATTTGAAAGAGAAATTTTTAGGGATTTTAATTATACCAAATACTTGGTATTTGAATTAAAAGTTATATCTCTGCAGATTAAAAATTTGAAATGTATTCAAAAAGCTGGAGGAATATGCGTTCAAATTGTATTAAGTTTCATAGAAAGGTAGGTCGTTGTTAGAATTAAACAATAGCTACTAAACTATCTGTCGGTTGTGATTTTTGTGTGTCACTGCTTTTCCGTAAGATTTTTATCAACATGTCCTTAATATCGTTTTCTAAGTGGTCGTATTTATTTGTTATTTGTTAAATCTTTGCTTTAATTACATTAATTATGTACCAGTTCCTTTGTTATTACTATTTTTATAAATTACTGTATCGTTCACTGAAATGTACGCCAAAAATAAACAAATTTGCATAAGATACGTTAGATTATACCTTTAGATTTTGTAGGCGTTTAATTTACAGTGAATTTCGAAGGAAATTTATATTGTCATAGGTATCTCACAATAATTAGTTTAGTAGTTATTGTTTAATTCTACCAACCAACGGCCTACTTTTCTAAGAAACTTAATACAATTTTAACGCATATTCCTTCAGCTTTTTGGATACATCCAACATTTTTAATCTACAGAGATAAATTTGATATAATTGGAGTCGCTAAGAATTTATCTTTAAAATTCAGGCCTAGGACTCATGAGGTTGCATTTAAATAGTCACTTTATGAAGAAAATTGTTAGAGTGTACTTTATAATGTTTTAGTAGCCGTATAAAACAAAAGAGTGTAACATTTGTAGTTCGAAGGTGTTGTGTTGACCGTTAGTATGATTTTTAGGGCATTCGCGGCACTCTAAATTCAAACTAAACAAACTTTGATAATCATGGAAACGAAAACTAACAAATCATGTTTTCAGACTCAGAAAATTACGCAGAATCCAAATATGCAAAAATAATAAGATTAGTAACAGACATAATTATTTAAAGTTTCCCGGATTTACGCAATTATATATTTATTTTAACTGTGGTAACGTACCATCACCCGCATTTTCATAGGCGCCATCGATATCGCTGAGCCAACTTGCGCTTCTATACAAAATCGATCAGATTCCTAGTAACTTCGTAGCGCGACTATTGGGTTGTATTGGGTAGCCTCGATTTGTGCTTTATTGTAAGGTTTGTTCCATCACGCTCGCAAACTGTCAGATGGACATCAGAGGCTTGCGCATTGAGTAAATACGTTGCAATAAACACCTTTATGTCTAACAAATTAAGTAATGCGCATGCGTCTGACGTCCATCTGACAGTTTGCGAGCTCAGATGGAACAAAGCTATAGAAAATCTCTGCGATGCAATTATTATTTATTGATACGGTTTGTGCTAGTGACAGCGTAAGTTCGCCGTGTGTGCTGCCTCGTCTGCCTGCCTCTAACCCTAGCCCTCTCGGGCGAGAAAACACTGTCAACGTCCAAGAAGACTACGCTTTTGCGTACGTAGATACTCTTAAGTATCCATTATATTAATAATTATCTCTTCGAATTATATCATAATCTAAACAATTGCTATTTATTTTATCTTCATCCAGGGGCGGAATTTATGTGAATTTTTCCCTGAACAACAAACAAAAAGGCATAACATATTTAAGTACTTACTCCAAAATAGATTATTATTATTGAGGAAACTAAAGAAATGGGTTTTATTTATTGTTTTATTAGACCAACAAGAATGGACCGGAGTGGACCTATTGCGACCCATATAGTTAGTGTGAGCGCCAGCGTGCCGATGGTTGTTCCGCCTCTGCCTTCATCCTTAGAGTAAATATAGACAGAAAGTTCCCAAATAATTTATCAAACATAACTGTAGTAGGTGCAAATAAAGATTTCTGAGGTGTATTGCACAGGAAGATATTTTCCGCAAGTTGTAAAAATTACAGCCAAATTACATTGTACTGCCTTCAAAGTATCCCGAATTGTGTTTTGATTTCTTAAATATTTCATAGCGTTAATTCACATTTCAAGTGATTGCAGAATCGACAAGTTCGTGTAATGTTCTTGTAATATCTAACAAATCTGCGAATCCCTTTTTGTTCCAGAGTTTCTTTGTTACTATAGAGTAAGCAGGACCAACAAAATAATTTCTCTAGTACAGTACAGCAGCTTACAAGCGTATGCCACTAGTAAATATAATTATTATAAATACGAATTTACGTACATAATCCTGATGGTGCTTTAATTACCCTGGACATGTGATAAACAAAGAGAACAATATTTACTAGTTGCATATAATAAATACGCTTTAATCTATTAATACAATAATGATCTTCTATTTTTCCCAGTAAATTTTAGTCAAATTGCGTATGTAAACTATTATCGATTATACCGATATTTGCTTCATAACAATCTCACGTGTGTCTTTTTGCAATATTGTGTCAACTCGACCCTGCAAATATTTCCTGAATCCCACATACGCTGTTCTATGTACGAGTTATGGTAGGTATATACAATATAATAATCAGTGGTGGGTAGCTATTCAAATAACTAGCCAAATAGCGGCTATCAAGGAAATAGCTATAGCTATGATATCTGTCAACGCGATACCCAGCTATTCCAGCTGCGGTAAAGAGTTACACATTTCAAAACTCGTAACATAAATGAATGTCGTACTTGCCTGTATGGAATACGCAACTATGCTATTGGCTAGCCGTTAAAGCAAATACTGAGTAATAACCAATAGCTGAAACAGCTGGTTATTTAGCAGCTATTAAAGTTCCAGTAGCCGGCTAGTTAAGTTATTAATAGAGCGAGGACTTTTTCGGGATACCACATACGAGGGACCAATTTATCTCTTAATAAATGCATACATAATGTATATGCAAACGGGCACTTGACTATTTGCACGACTAGCCGGTGGATCGGCAATGGAAAGGGCAGAACATAAGATGCGGTTCTCCAATAGCA
The DNA here is from genome assembly GCA_949128085.1 of Cetonia aurata. Lineage (NCBI taxonomy): Eukaryota > Metazoa > Arthropoda > Insecta > Coleoptera > Scarabaeidae > Cetonia > Cetonia aurata. The sequence goes on along the minus strand of OX421889.1, from coordinate 21,370,269 downwards.
GCTCAGCGTACTTAGAATGTTCTCTCGTGCGATATACTGTGAAATACGACTACTTGCAATAGGCAGTGTTGTCGGTAGACCACAGCAATCACACATAGGTACACGTCACATACTGACACACACCAGGTCTAGTCGGCACGATATGTGCGTCCGCCTCTGGCCAGTTCGCCAGGAATTGTCCTCGCTCTGGTTATTAAATATCTGCTAGTTACCCACCACTAAAATAATATCAATTTATTGGCAATATATAAATGCGGAGCTACCATCAGCTGCATAGAAATCTGGTACAGTTAATTTTAGGTGAATTGATTTTGGAAAATCTTTTTGGGTAAATGGATTTTTATGCTGTACCAGTTTTCTAGCCGATGGTACATACAAATAAGTTCATATAAGTCGAAAAGACATCACGCTAAAGCCGTGTTTTTTTAGCAAGCACAACACCACACAACACATGTATTTAATAGCATTTTCGACTTACTGCACTTTTATCCACTGATTGTATTTCCATTTTATTTCAATACATAATATTAGGAATATATTATCTCTGATATTAGTAAGGGAGATAGATATACTCCACGCGTAAAGTGCAATAAGTCGAAAACGCTATTAGACAGAATGTTCGCTCTGCATAAGCTTATTTGATTGTCATGTTCGAATGTATTCACAAAGTATTCATGTCAGAATTCATGTCAAATTCGTATCTGTCAAAATCACAAAAGATGTTTGTTGACATCGTTGACACATTTAGGTACAGATTAGGTGTGTTATTTGTTTTGATTTTATAATGTATTAAACATTAAAGTATATTTGATCAACATATACAAATCATTTGATATTTTAAACTCATCTATTTACAATCCTAAAGTGAATGGCATAGAGAAATATAACCTCTAAAAATGGGCTTGGATTTTGATATTCTGGAACACTGTAAGAAAGTTAGAGCGGACCACGGCCCACCTTACACCTGCCCCGTAGAAAAGTGCGGTAAAACGTATAAATCCGTTTGTGGCTTGCAATATCACCTAAAGAGTTTACATGATAGCTCGACGCCCCAAACTCCACAACCAGCTACACCAAAAAATAAGAAAGGTATGCTTTTCATTTACATGTATTTGGAATTTATTTCTGAGAGTGGTGTGTTATAGGACGGGGTAACCGTGGAACCCCTGTAGCTAAAAGTAGCATCCCACCACCAGCAGCCCTGCCAGAGCCATTGACATATGATGAAGCACAGAAAATGGTACAATTTGAAGTCGATGGCTTAGCAGTGAGAGTTAATATCAATGAGACTTTGGATGTGATGTCTTGTGATGATTTTCCCGATACAATGGAGGTGGATTCAAAAACGGAAAAAGCAGGTTTGTTAATTATTAATTAATTAATAGTTGGCTCCTCTATAATTACTAAACTTTAATAGACAAATTTTCTTACAAAAAAATTGTCATTTTGTTGGGTTTTTATTTAGATCGACCATGTTTTCTGACAATTTTGGTTCATTTTGCTTATCAGCTCATTTACCTTTGTTTAATGAACTGTTAAAAATTAACTCCAAGTATTTATTGATTTATACGAAAATTTTGGAAGTAAAATACTGAACAATGCAAAACCAGATAATATGTCATTCAACGAGTAATCTACAGAATGTTTTGTAGAAAAAATTAGTTTAGTTTACTTGTTTAGAACTGGGGTTTTGATATGTTGGGCGATTTTATATAAAAAGTTCTAATAACTATATATAAAAAATATGCACACCCAATCTGTTCATAAATCATTGTAGAATTTTGAGCTGGATTTAATTCTGTAATAAAAAAATGCACTGTTTACAGTGTGAAATCATTAAATAATGCTTTTCTGCTTTAATTATATTGATTAGCAGAAAAGCATTATTTAATAGGTTTGATAATTTAGAGGTGCCCTAATGGAGATGAGGTTTTTTGCATTTGTACTTGCACTCACATTAGTGGAATATGTAAATGTTTAATATTTAATACACTGAGAAATATATGGTTTTATGTGAAAGAGTACAAAAAAATTACAAAAATACAAGTATTTCAAAAATGGTTGAGTTTAGCGTTAAACTCAATACAAATTGGCCACAAATTAATAAAAAATGTACCTCCATACATAGAAAGTATATAGCACTTTAACAGATACTGCGTTAACATCATGTGTGGTGAGGCTAGCTAAACCTAAAGATATGAATAACCTTCAGACTGTAGTGCAAAACTTGCTGGGAGGGATACTTACAAATATGGGCTTGGAACCTTACCCAAGCCATGGAGTTGCTCTAACTGCTAACCAGAAGGAAAGAAAAACCGCAAAGCAAAAATATGTCCAAGAATGATTTAGAAATGAGGTTGGAATTATAATAGATCAACCTCAACAAGGAATAGGAAATAGTGTTTATGGAAACACAGCTATAACGTTTTTCTCAAATCTATCTTGCACAGCAGATATCACAGGTGTTGATGAAGAATTAATTCGGAGATCTGCTAGTATACTGCAAATATTAGCATGTAAATGCTTAAAGGTTTGGAGAGTATGCCTACCAAACTGCAGCACTGTATATCGAGAAGTGCAACTGGTATTATACGTCAGCTGTGCACAAAATACTCATACCTGGAGAAACTATTATGCATTATTTTACTTTACCAATAGGTCAACTATCAGAAGCGACGCAAGAAGCTAAAGATGACAAAAGTTATAGATTGAATCATTGCCGCAAACCAGAATCGCAACCAATGAAGGCAACATATTACTCTATACTTCTGATCCCTATCCTTCGTCTATAAGACCTACACTTAATAAACGTGATTTAGAATTTTATACTGAAACTAGAAAACCGGGCCTGTTCACCCAGCCAACGAACCGCTTTGTGGTTTTCTCACGCGAAATTCACGATCCGACGCTGTTGACACTTATTCGGCGACTGATGGACCCGTCAAAATGGCATCGGACAGCCGCCTATATCTCGGCCATTTTGGATCCGCATAATAAAATGGCGGAAATGTGCCCCGACGAATTCGATCATCGCGCGTTATTCGAGGCGTTTCGCCCCCGTTTTTTTATCATTTTCCGATAGATGAGAGTCGACCGGCGATGCCGAGTACGATTTGCGGGCTACCCGGCCGCCCCCCGAACATCGGAACGCGTAATCTGACGGCGGCGATTCGACGGCCAGTGGCGGTCCGTCACAGAAAATCGAGAAAAATGGAAACTTTCGAAAAGATTTGCGCCTCTTCCCGTTTCTACGAACGAACGGCGAGACGCGCTGTCCAGCGGGACGATCGTTTCGCGCCTCTCAAAAATATCTCTCCTTTTAGATAGCGTCCGTACGCCGAGCCTATTCGCGCGCAACGTTCGTCGGGAGGCGTCCACGCGGCTAAACGGCGCACGCCCTTCGATAGTCATTTAGTATTAAAGATTTTTTATTATACGCTACTTTAGTTATTATTGCGTTATTATTATTGTATTGAAATAAAAAAAAACTGCAGTGTTCTATACATAAAAACTAAAGTCTTTTAATAATTGTTTGTTCAAATTTGTTATTTCTGTAATATATGTATCTATAGCTGAGTGGTAAACAATCGTAAGTCCAAAATTAAACTACACGTAAATATTTAGCAATAATATAAAATGGCTATCAAAAGAACTCATAGGGTTAATTAAAATGCTATAGTAACTATAATAATACATTGGTAGAACTTGGTTCAGTTATGGGAAGTTTCTAAAATGTTATAATTCATTAGCATTTTCTAGTATTGGGCACGGTAGGGGAAAATAACTATCGTTAGCGAGGACCAGACAGGCTCGTGTTAATTCGTTTCGGGGGAAGGGGTTTGTGTTGCTTACCGGCTTTCCCGAGAGTCGACTAAACACGAGTCTGCCTAGTCTGCGCTAACGATAGTTATTTTCCCCTACCTTGCCCATTACTAGCATTTCCACTTGTTTTGCGCATTACTGAAAATTTACTTTTACGGACTTACTATTGTTTACCTCTGTGTAGATATATGACTAAAATATTCCCGTAGGAATTTCGTTGCTTCTTCCCGAAGCCTTCACAATCCAGTTCGGTTAGGGTGGATTACTCCCTGCGTCCCTCGCCGTTATGTGGTGATTAGGGCCCTCCTTGTGATTTCTCTCCATTCCATTCGGTTCTGCACTTTTTGCCTCCAGTTCTTGATGTTCATATTTTCAAGGTCCTGTGTCATTTGTTCCCACCATGTTATTCGTGGTCTGCCCTTCGGTCTTTTACTAAGAGGTCTCCATACCTTTCGTTATTTGGTCTTTGTCTCCTCGTAGAACGTGCCCCAACCACCTCAGCCGCTGACATTTTATAAATTTAACTATATCCCCATCTTTTCTTTCATGTGCTAGTTCGTGGTTTATTCTTCTACGCATCATATCATTTTCCTTTTTCGGTCCTAGGATAGTTCTTAATACTTTCCTTTCGAATATTCGAAGCTTTTCCTCTTCGTATTTCACGTGCATACGTCACTACCGGTCTTATTAGCGTTTTTATTATTTTGATTTTTGTGCTTCGACTGATCTTTTTTTGCATTGGTATTTTTTTGTTAGCATACAGTGCCCTATAGCCTTCTTAGATTCGATGTTTCGCCATTTCCGTTCTGTCCATATCGGTGTTGACATGCATGCCCAGGTATTTGTAGGTGTTGACTTGTCAAATACGTAATTGCCTATTGTGATAGTACTGCCTTGCCTCTTTTTGCCACATTGAAATTGCATGTGTTTTGTTTTGGCTTCGTTGATTTTCAGCCCCATTTGCTTTGACGCTTCCTCTATCCTCATGAAGGTGTTAGTGCTATCTTTGATCTTGCGATTATGACAATGCCATATGCTATGATCTGCTGCGCTCTCGTTTGTATCGTCCCTGTACATTGCACCCTCCGTCCCACAGTCTCCACCGCAAGATTAAATAGGGTTGTTGATAAAGCATCGCCCTGCCTGACTCCTTTGTTGAACTGGAACTTATTAGTTTCTCCCTCGTTTAACCGTACATAGGCTTTAGACTGCTTCATTGTCATTTGTACCAGCTTTATGATCTTACGTGGTATTTCCATGTTGTTCATTTCTGTAAATAGTCTTTCCCTCTCCACATTGTCAAATGCTTGTTTATAATCTATAAACATAAAGTGTAAAGGGATATCGTACTCATAAGATTTTTCACTGATTTGGATCATAATGTGTAGTGCATCTGTAGTAGATCTTCCTCGTCTGAACCCATGCTGATAATCGCCTATCACTTCCTTGGTGTGCTTGTGAAGTTGTTGTTGGATGAGGGATGTCAGTATTTTATATGCCGTGTTTAATAAGGTTATGCCCCTGTAATTATTAGGATTTTCTTTATCACCTTTTTTGTAGATTGGTATTATTATTCCCTCTTCTCAGGCTTTCGGCATTTCTTCTGTCTCCCATATTTCTTTAATAATATGATATATTCTTTTTTGCATGTTCGCGCCGTATTTCGGTAATACCTAATTTTATTAATCTTTTAATAATAAGGTAATTAATTGAAAAAAAAACCTATTTAATTTAAAACTAAAATGTCATACTATTTACAATTTGACAATTTACAACAATAACAGGATTCTCTTCAATAAGCGTTTAAAAAATGTTCTGTATTTTCTTATTTCAAAATGTTGCGAGATTTTCAAATAAATGAAAATTAGTGTTTAGATCAGGTATGGGTTGAAGCCGTATTATGAAACGAATGATCTACCGTGAATGGCGGTGAAGGCTTCGTTCTCAACACTTAAAACTATAATTTGAAATATTCGAATACGATTTCCCCATCATTAAACAAAATAATCTTATTGATAAAATTTGTGAATAAGATCTTCCTGTCTCTCTGGGTTCCATTTTTTTTTTCAAGTCAAATCTTCGACAATATAAACACTACTTGTAAATGGCACGCATAAATAACCACCAAAACTGTGGCGGTTAAAATTAGTTTAGTGGCTTATATTATCCTTAAAAAAATGTGTCTGTATATTTGTGTATTTTATATTCTTGTGCAGTATTCTACAGCATTCATTTTGCAATTTTTACCAAAAATTTGGTACCAAATTGGTTTCTATATTTATAAATATTTGTTTTATAAAAAAAATAGAGCTTCCCATACCTTTACCAGAAGCTAGCTTCAAGGAATTGGAGAACTATAACATATGCGATGCTCCGCCAAGGCCGAATGCTTATATCAGATTTATTGAAAAAAGTGCGGAAGAATTAGATGGAGAGGTAACGTTTGTTTTCACTTCAATTTAACACATTCTAAAATAAAGAAAGTTTAGGTCGAATACGATGTCGATGAAGAAGATACTGCCTGGCTAGCAATAATGAATGCAAAGCGAGAATCTCAAGGACTTTCACCAGTTTCTGTCGATTCCCTAGAACTTTTAATGGACAGATTGGAGAAAGAATCGTATTTTCAGGCCGCAGTGAATGGCCATGCCGGTACCGTGGTCGACGATGACGCAGTCTGCTGTATTTGCATGGACGGCGAATGCCAAAACACAAATGTTATACTCTTCTGCGATATGTGCAATCTTGCTGTACACCAAGATTGTTACGGTGTTCCTTACATACCGGAAGGGCAATGGTTGTGCAGGCGTTGCCTTCAATCCCCTAGCAGAGCAGTTGATTGTGTGTTATGTCCCAATCAAGGTGGAGCATTTAAACAAACCGATCGAGGTCATTGGGCCCATGTGGTTTGCGCCTTGTGGATTCCAGAAGTTCGGTTTGCAAATACGGTCTTCTTAGAACCGATTGATTCGATAGAAACAATACCCCAGGCCCGTTGGAAATTGACCTGTTACATTTGCAAACAGAAAGGCGTTGGAGCTTGCATACAGTGCCATAAAACTAATTGCTATTCTGCCTTCCACGTGACTTGCGCCCAACAGGTCGGCTTATACATGAAGATGGATACCGTTAAAGACGCAGGGGATTCCCAACCGGTCATGGTGCAAAAAATAGCTTATTGCGATGCACATGCGCCGCCTGATTTTAATAATAGTAAGTTGAAAACTAATAAAGGTTATGCGGAACTCCAACTCATTCCGCAGGTGACAAGAAGGAAGATCCCAAACAGAAGATGAAACAAGCGAGAAAAATGCTGGCGAAGAAGCGCGGTACAGTGCCAATCATATTAATTCCAACCATACCACCGGAGCGTATACAGGAAATTGGATCTTTGGTTACGATACAAAAGAAATCTCAATTTATACAAAGACTGATAGCGTATTGGACATTGAAACGGCAGTTTAGGAATGGTGTGCCGTTGTTGCGAAGGTTGCAAAGTGCTCAAGGTAAGTCGTCTGATTCTAATTATATGGAGTGGGTACAAGGATTAATACTAATGTAGCATAATAAAACAAAACAGAGAAGTGCAAAATATATAGTTTTCAAGAAACAATTACTGCAGCTGTATTTGCATCATGCTGCAATAAAGAAAATACATCTATGTCAAAGTTGCACAGTTTTGAATGTGGCATATAATGAATAAACTGCAGCTATGACAAAGAAAAAGTAAAACATACAATACTATTAAATCTGGCAAGGTATTTTGTTGGCTTAGAATTTTTATGTACAGCCGTCACACAGTGAGAGTTATCGACCTGTGAGTATTATTGTGGTATTATCGGAGCGGCTTTCTCACGAAGGCCGCACTTTTTGCCTCAAGCGAAATATCTATTGGCGCTGTTAGATAAATAAAATTCTTTTAGTAAAGGAATAAAACAAATTTGAAAATTTTTACAACATGAATATGATACTTTTTGTAACTGCCGCCTTATTATTTAATATATCGACGTGCCCAACGAAAACTGCAGTAAGTCAAATTTGATAGTATTGAGAAAAACGCGTTTAAACTTTGAACTAGTGCTAAAATTCAGATTATTGATATATTACAAAAATATTTGATTCATTTGTAGATTTTATTGTCTCAAGTAAGGTTAATAAAGAAAAACGACTTTATCACATCCAAAAGGGTACTTTGATTGAGTTACGGTTGTATTCGCTGGAATAAAATAAAACAAAAGCTAGTTACAGAGATTGTAATAAACTTTTTATTAAATCAAAACGTTTTTGTTTAACAAAATAAAAGTAAAGTAACGGAAGTAAAGTAACAAAAAAAAATTGAAACTAAAATAGCTTTAATTTGATTAAACAATAAATAGTAACTTACTCCTCCTCATCCTCTGTGTCTGTTTCTACGTTTCTTGCATCTTCCAAATCTGTATTCTGGGTCTTTAAAGATTCATAAAAATTGTGATACATAGTAGGTACTTTCCCTGTATGACATAACAGCTACATATTATGTAGCTGTTTTAATGGTATTACGGCGTCTTTCACTTAGATATATACTTATAACTATTATGTTATTTTTTCAATTGTAGCTTTTTTTCAGCTATTTTTTTTTGAAGCATTATACACATAAGTTTTTTTGTGGGTAGTTTAGATTTCCATTACAACTTTTATAAAGAACATTGCTGCCTGTAGAATTTCTGTAAATTTCTGCACAGGTTGTCTAGAGCCGATAAGACTATATAAGCGTGAGTTTTTTTTTATCTTGAGACAACGGAATATCTCTAAAACACTGCATCAAATCAAAAAAAAAGATCTTAATAAGATTTGTTATAATGTGGGGTTCTTGGCTGTACAGTTCCTTCGCTAGAGAACTGTTGAACGATTCTGTAAAATGATTAACAGTATAATCGATATTCCTACTACTTTCTCCATAGTTGTAAATCATTTCAATTCTCTCTTGTAATGTTATAGCCTCCATTACTGTTCAAATATTCAACATTAAATAATTTGTGTTGGATTAATAATTAATAATCTAAATGGGGATCGGACAATGTGTAAGTCGTCACAGCTTGTCAAGTACTGAATAAAGTACGGTTTTGTATCGTTGAATAGTGTTCCAATTGCGAATAAATAAATGTATCAAGGGGCACAGTTTCGAACACATGGCTTTTTGAAATGTTAGTTTATGTTAAAATAAAAAAAAAACGCAAAATCATGTTTGCTTGCTTCTCTTTTTTGTGTATTTTTTCTAGACATCACAATCACGTTTACTGCGATTACAGCGCAATGTGTTACGAATCGAAGAAAAAGTTTCAAACAAAAACTACATATTTGATGGCGTTGAATCCGAATCTGCAATACAAAATGGGGGTTCCCATTTAAGATTTCAAAGTTGTCCCCCCTCCCACTCTGGGGTGGGGGGGCTGAGGTGGGGGATCGTGTTCGGCACCACTCCCCTACATTATAACAAATCTTATAAAGATCTTTTTTTGATTTGATGCAGTGTTTTAGAGATATTCCGTTGTTTCAAGATAAAAAACTCACCCAGTATGTAGCTAAACTGTTTGCTCATACCTGAATAATAAAAATTGTTTATATGTATAACATAACCATATTTTTTTCTTGGAATACAATCAATAAAACATTATTAATGATGTAAATTATTTTTTTTTAATTCATCAACCACATCTTCGTTAGTAATGTTCACATTAAGTAACCATAAGACCCATTATTGAATTACATAGGTATAAATATTCAGTAATCAGCATAACGAACGCAACATTGGCGGAATTTTTAATATTACAATTTGCTAAATATTTTTCGAAGGAGTGATTCAATATAGTATAGACAATGATAAGTGTAATAACTGAAATGAATATTATGGCACGTGTGACCAATGGCCAGGCGGCAAATTTTAAAACTGTTATATGAACGACAGGTTATATGACCTAAGGTTAAATTTCATATCCAACAAAATTATTTGAAAAAGTTACTTAGAATTAAAGTTTGATATACTTATTAAAAAAAAAACAAACAGAAATTTGTATACCTATTCTAAAATGCTTTTTAAACATACATATTTTATTTTAGTTAAGCTAAGTTTAAAAAAAGGAGAAAAAAATATATATTTATATATACCTAATTAATTTATAATTTATATATACCTAATTAAAAAAATATAAAAAATAAGCGTTCCTATCCCCAAATCGAATTTTAAAAAGCTCGCAAATAACTTTGTTACATGTCGCCGATGTAATGTATAAATGTTTATAACAATCCGTATCTTTTTTCTTTCTAACTTTAATGTTTTTTTTTAGCAAAATAAGATTTATCGTTGGAAAATTAATGCTAAAAACAGGCAAATATAATCTTTATTAAATATATGATTAAATACCATATTTTTACGGTTAGATTTATTATATATGATAAAAAAATTCTAAATCTTTTTCCAGTATAGATACATCTTTCCTGGATATGATTTCCGTTTTGTTAATTTAACAAGGAATAGTTGAATAATGGCAAAATAGCTATTTCATTACAAACACCTACATATTTATTTTCTTTGATCTTTTTAATTTCCATGCGAAATATTTCAACTTCATCGCTGGTGTTCGATTATACTAACCGAAGCAAAATTATTTGCTGAATTTTAGCTGCGGGTCGGTAACTTTCATAATATTTCGGCTATGTATATACGGAGTGATCAACTCAAGACGCCCTTTAGTGACAAAATTTTACAGCTGCCTAGGGTATTTTACTATTCTATTATTGGCTACCCTGTCGCTTCTTGTTATTGTTTACATTACGTACCATCATTTGTGTTATTTCTGCGTTTTTTGTTGTATACATTTTAATTCTTCAATTTTGCTATTTTTCTGAAATTGTATTTTTTAATACTGGGGTATATAATATTGGGGTTTCCCATTTTCGAAGTGCTGTTGAAGGTGAAGAAGATGTTGTTAAACGCAAACGTGAACCAAGAATCGTTACAGAAAATGTGCTTGTTGATATACGAAATACAATGGAAATTTTTTCTAATACTTCTGTAAGAAGATTATCTGTACAAACTGAAATTTTATTAATCAATTGAATGATGAAGAATTGCAATATGGTTATTTTCAACAGGACGGTGCAACTCTTCATACAGCGCAAGCTAATTTGAACTATTTACACAAATTTTATAGAGGTCGACTTATTAGTAGAGACCGCTGGCCAGCCCATTCACCAGATCTAACTCCATTGGATTTTTTCCTTTTTGGCCACTTGAAAAATAATGTGTTTGCTAATGTTTTACATACCGTAGAAGATTTATAAAATTCTATTACGCAAGAAGTAAACAATGTTTCCCCCGACACTTTACAAAATGTTTTTAACAGCATGAAACGAAGAATCAATTTATGCCCAGCGGTTGTAAATATTAAAATTGTTCACCCCATGCTAATGTGTTCTGTATTGTTAAATCCTCAATACATTATCTGTTTTGTTTAGATTTTATGACTTTATTATCTTATTAGGTGCAATTTTTTACACAATAATAAAGGTTATAACTTAATTTGATGATTTATATGCTTGTAATAATATATTGAAAATATTCCAACGTAACCTATAACGGCAAAATGACAGTAGTATACGAAGCAAGGAGTCGTGTTACCAATTTCTCAGTGTTTCCAACCTAAATTTTTCGATCAGCTGAGGGCGTCTTGAGTTGATCACGCTGTAATATAGTTGTAAGCTTTTATTTTGTTAGCATTAACTTCCATTTTTCAACCGTAGTCCGAATAATTAAGGAGTAGAATTAATATCTACTAAACATGCCTCAAACCCATATTTACTAGCGTTGTTTTCAACGCCTACTTAAATACTAAGAACTCACACATGTATGTATAGTGGTTTTCAAATTATAAGAAACTAACTTTTAAATCCTTAATGCTTTTATTGCACCTCCTGTAGTAATACTCTTGAGAAGGGTACTGTTTACCTGCTTACACTATATGAATCGCCGGGCCGTATTAACTATGAATTACGGCCCCATTAAATAATAATATAATTTTAATTTTAATAATATAGTAAGTCATATATGTATAGATCTCATCGGTTTGTTTGCGTAAAAGATAATTGGATTAAGCGGCCCGTAATACTGCCGCTGCGTACTGCCTTTCGTATGAATATAACTTACTATATTATTAAAATTACATTATTATTTAATGTAATTTTAATTTTAATCCGATTATGTTTTACGGAAACAAACCGATGAGATCTATACACAGAGAAAAATAAAATGGAAAACCTAAATAAACAATTAAACAATTAGTCTTGATAAATGATATATTTGCAATAATACTTCAACTAATATTGAGTCATCTATTGTAATTATTGTTAATGGTACTACTTTATTTTTTTCTGTGTAGTGGTAAAATAAAAGAAATTACTTGGGGGTAGGTATATATACATGTAATATTTAGTTTACTTATCATTTGTTGTTAACATTTATTGCTGTATACTTATTTGAATTTTCACGAACATGTGGCAACCTTTTGCTGAGTGTGTTAGTGATTGTGATGTGCATAGTGATGATGAAATTGGAGCACGGAAGAGAAAATATTTATCACAAGATGCAAAGCAGATACTTCTCAATATCTATAATACTCTGATGGAAGAAAATAACGAAGGACAAACCAAGAACATTCAACGAACGTCGCAATTAACCAAAGTGCCTATTGGAACAATATACAAGGCAATTAAAAGTAACGCAGAGCCTCGAAAGCAAAGAAGTGACAAAGGAGCACCGAGGAAAATTAAAGAGTATGAAATTGATATTATTAGGCAACAAGTATATTGCATGTATAGCGAAAATGTTGTACCTACAATTGAGTCCTTACATAAAAAAATTAATGATGAAAGTATTGATATTCAATGTTCTAAAACAACCTTGTGGCGGACGTTAAAAAAAGCGGGTTTTAAATTTTGTACTATAGATAAACGCCGCACAATTATGGAAAGTTCGAGGTTGCAGAAAATGCGGTACGAATACTTGATGGCAATAAAAAAATATAGACAGGAAGGGCGATTTATATGTTATTTAGATGAAACGTGGTATGATACCCACGACACTATTTGCAAAGGTTGGGTAGACAATTCAGGCACGTGTCAGTTGGACGCGCCGGTTTCGAGAGGGAAGAGAATAATTATTCTCCACGCTGGATCAGAGAAAGGATGGATCGCGCAGCCGCTATTATCTGCAAAAAATGTAAAATGCTTTAGCTTGGATTACCATGAGGACATGACTTCATTCATCCTTATTTGAAGAATGGTTTTGTAATACTTTACTGCCAAATTTACCAGAAAGTAGTGTGATAGTAATGGACAACGCCCCGTATCATTCACGACAGCAAAATAAAGTTCCTACAAAAAGTAATAATAAGAAAGATATTAAAGAATTTTTAGAAGCAAATAATTTATATTTTGAGGAGCATTATACAAAAAACCAATTATTAGAAGTGATGAATACAAAAGAATATTTGAAGGATTATTATGTGGATAATAGAGCCAAAGAAGCAGGACATACAATTTTACGTTTACCGCCGTACCATTGTATTTTCAATGCAATTGAATTGATATGGGCCCAACTTAAAAATACCATAAGGCGAACAAATCAAACGCCTAAATTTAGTGAAAGCACTATAACACACATAAAAAATGCGATGAAACATATAACTGCTGATAATTGGAAAAATGCCGTTAAACACGCAAGAGCAAAAAAAAACGAATACATGGATATGTATAATATAGTACCACCTTTAATTATAAACTTGCAATACAATTCAGTCAGACACAGATATCGATTTCCAAGACGACTCAATCACATCAGATGATGATTTGTGAAATACGGTGTATATTAAGTATATTGTATAATACTGCCACGGTCTCAGTTTATATAAACATGACTTACAATTTTATTGTGCATTACCAACTAATTGTTAAGCTTCATATATCTAACTTATTATTTTTTGTAAATAAACCTAATGTATATTATTTATTATATATATTTAAAATTAAAATTGCGTTTTACTATTACCTTATAGTGCCGTAATTTATACTCAATCCGGCCCCTGCATTCATATGCTGCAAGCAGGCAACCCGTACCCTTTCAGTGAGGCGGGCAGGTAATTATCCCCACATAAGATGCAATAAAATCATTACAGGCTTAAAATGTTACTTTCTTCTATCTTGAAAAGAACTATAACTGAGAAGGAAATCAATCAACACCGAATAATGGAGAGCGACTTGTTTCCGAATTAATAAATTGTCTTTCCTCATCTTTAAAATCTTCTTTTCTTGACCAGTATAATTATTTCAGATGGAGAATTTATACTATGCCGTAAGCAGAAATACCATGTTCCATTTACTAAAACTGATTTTTCTAAGGTTAAGGATATCCAATTTGACGATTAATTAACAGACTGTATAAAGTATTAGTTGCTGGTTGGACAGAATTATTCCGCCATAGCAAAATTACATCATCATTTCTGATGGCTTGTAAAATATGGAATATTCTCAAAGGAAATACATACAAATGTCAAAATTTTGCCAAAATCGTAAATATCTCAAAAACCGTTGAATTTAGAGATAGAGAGCTTGGTGTGTAGAATCTCTTACAGTAAGATAAACGTCATTTCATTTAAAATAAGACAGTAGCTATCGGCTTCCGGTCCAACGAAACGTTTCCGGAAGTTGAAAATATTGTTAAATAATTCTCGAGGTGGGTTCATTAAATTTAGTCTACTTTACTCTCCCACGTTGTATTGTATTTACTTACGCGTTTTATAAACATTACCTATTTTTAAAAATATTAGAAACGAAATAAGACTAGATAGAAGCTACAAGAGCATTAAGCAATGCACAATATAAACCACAGACGTCAATGAATTTCTCTTAATGTCTGAATTTACCCTAACTCGCGATAAACCAATCATAAACGTTGTTTGGAGTATGACGAGTTGATGACGCACTTGTAGGACATTCTTGCTACTGCATCTACTCGCCGCGTAGAAGTAAAAGCAGTTTTTTTTAAACTCGAATGTTACGTAAAATTTTGCAACCATGCAAATTTCAACCTACATTTTGTCTCCAACAATAAGCGACATCCCCATGGCGAGACTTGAAAATTAATCAGTCTGTAGTTGTAGTATAGTTGGAATTTATATAGTAATAGTTTATTTATTGAATTCTATGCTTGCCTACTGTTAGATATAAGGTCATCAAGTAATAGCAATAATGTAAATAGCTTACAATCTCTTCAAATATTTCTAATATTTTACAATACTGCACAGATATTACAAATTGCTATCCCGGCTTGGTACGTGACTCCGGCACATGTAACATAGACACTATGGAGTTGATCAGGCAACTGAAATATTGGCAGTGCCTGCGGCAAGATTTGGAAAGGGCTCGACTTCTCTGCGAATTGGTTAGGAAGAGGGAAAAATTGAAGGTGGAACTGACGAAGGCCAAGGAGCGCTGCTTGAATGTAGAATTGAAACCGTTACAAGCTAGTTTGAAGAAGGTGCTTGATTTAATAGCGGCTAAGGATACAAACGAGATCTTTAGCGAACCAGTGGATTTAGAAGAGGTAAGATGCAGTATAATTTTCGATATTGATATATCAACTGTCCTAAGTGCATATGGCTAGCTATCTTCTCCAATAGACACTCCAAAATTATTCAGTCCGTCGTTCTGTTATTTCTTTTTATTGTTCTTAGTTTTTTATTATGAATGTTTTATTCACTTTGTTACTTATGTTATCTTTGTTACTTTCTACAATGTTGTTATATCACAGACTTTTACAACTTCTTTGGATATTTCTGCTGTGACTGGTATACAGGCTGGCTCAGCGAGAGCGTTCGTTACAAGTTTATGAGGTTCTGGCTAAAATACAAGTTTGAAAATTCAGAAGTACATACAATCGATTGTTTCTCTTCAAATAAAATTCTATTTTTTCTGAAAAAAATTGCTATAGCAGACATTTATTCAAAAAATCACAGAACACTAAATTTCTCGTATATCAATTTAGGGTTCATAATATGCTTAAACAACATGTTGGAGTATGTTTTGGCGCCGAGAACGGCTATCTATGTTGTTAGGTTACTTTACTAGGGCACGTTGACTTTTCGAAATTTTGAAAAACCATAACTTAATTTTTTCAAATGGCACCCCATACTTTATTACTTAGTCGTCTTCGGCGTCTGATTTTACATCTTTCATGCCCCTCTCCCCACATGTCCTGTACCTGAAATTGATAGTTTAGAAGATAATTAGGTGTTTTTTGAAAAATGCACGACGCATAACTCATCGATACTTATCCAGTGTGCCATGGAAAATAAATGTTGAAAGTCAAACGTCAAAGTCACACTTCTTTCCGTTGTTTGATGCTTGTGAGTTGACAATTATCCGTTAAGTGCCTTAACATTATTGTTCTAGAGAGTCCATAGTTCTAACCGCCTTATCCACCTATCTTCGAACATTAAGGTGAGTTCTTGGGATACTTTCTGGGTGGAATAGGCCGGAGCTCTATCCAATTGATACCAACAGTTTCATAGCACAAGGCAAAAGACATTAAAACTAAACCTGATCTGATAATTTCTTTCTCGGATCGCATGCGAATTGACTGAAACCCAGATGTGGTTATTATTATGCCTGTTAAAAAATCCTTCAAGCGAACACTTACATTCGTCCGTCCAAATAATTTTTTTCAAAAAGTTCTCATCCTCGTGGCTTCGAAGATATAGCATCTCACACAAGTTAACTCTGTCGTCGGGGTCTTCAGGATGAAGGTCTTGTACCAACGAGAACTTGTAGTCGTGGAAGTGATGCTTCTTTAAAATCCTATGCACTGAAGACCTGCTGATTCCCAGATCTTCTTCGGCAGCTCGAACTGGGGCGTTGGAATTGGCCTCGAAATAAGTCAAGGTATTCAACTCAAAAACCACACAATTTGCTTCTATTCTTCTAAATTTACCTTTTGCCATCGGAGGTAAATGTGGATAGTTTTCGTTAAATATTCTGTAAGTTCTACTTAGAATTTTGTCGCACTTTCCGTGTATAAAAAATAAATGAAGGATTTCTTGATTTGTATAAACATTGTTTTCGTTGTTGTTATCCATTTTAACTCTTTATACAAATAATGTTAAGGCACTTAATGGATAATTATTAACTCACAAGCATCAAACGACGCACCACTTGTTCACCGGCACCTGTCGCCCTCTATCTGCTCGCAAAGGAAGCTCGGCGAACAGAGATCTGCGTTATCAATTAAGTTATGGTTTTTCGAAATTTCGAAAAGTTAATGTGCCACAGTAACCTCACAATGTAGACAGCTGTTCTCGGCACCAAAACATACTCCAACATGTTGTTTAAGTACATTATGAATCCTAAATTGATTTCCGAAAAATCTAGTGTTCTGTGATTTTTTGAATAAATGCTGTTTTAGAAAAACCCGAATAACTACAAAATGGCCGAATTAAATCGCAAAAAGTAAAGGTATTTACGAAGCTTAAAAATAAATAAATCCAAATATGTAAAAATATATAGGGTGTTCAATTAAAAATAACAAAGTAGAAGCGCTAGAAATCTAAAAATATTTTAATTGAAGAGAACACAATCGATTATATATAATTCTGAATTTTCAAATTTGTATTTTGGCCAGAACATCATAAACTTCTAATGAACGGTCTCGCTGAGACATCCTGTATATATCTTTTATCTCTTCTTGCCTTGCTGTAGCTGATTTGGTGCGGGTTAAAGAATTCAACAATGATTACTGCACTTTATCTATTCACGATATCCAATAAATTAACAATTAATTGATGCGTTACAGGTTCCTGATTACACGACAGTCGTAACTGACCCAATGGACTTGAGTACTATGGCTAAAAAACTGGAAAACGGTCTGTACCCGTATTTAATATCGATGGAGGAAGATTTCGATCTGATGATATCAAATTGTTTGGCTTATAACAATAAGGACACGGTTTTTTATAGGTACGCTCCGTACCGTCTTTAATTTTAATTTAATCAGTTGGGCCCAGTTTTATGATGTGTAGAGTCATTTCGTTCATGAAAATTATTCCCGTTTTATTTAGAGCTGGCATTAAGATGAGAGATCAGTGTGCGATCATATTCAAGCAGGCCAGGCAAGAATTGGAATCGGTAGGCTTATTGAATGAAACAAAAGATGGAAAGAAATCGACTCCCGCACATCAAGAAGAAGTATCTCCAGCGGATATCGACAAGGAATTGGAAAGCTTACAGGTATTTAAGAAATGTAGGATAATTTTCATGTGTTTTAATGTAAATACGATGGGGCTTTAAAACCAAATTATCAGCTACCAAGACGCCATCAAATTTCATACACTTACATCTGTTTGTTAGTTTTCATTTTTCCGTACGCGTACGTTAGAAAATACCTGTCATTTACTCAATTGTAACAATCATTCATTGAGAAAATACATACAACATTCATGATATTGGAACGGTTGTGTTGTTTTAATGTAAATTTCAAAGGAAATGCTTTTATAAGTAGAAATAACAATTTTAGTGTTATAAATTATAATACAGCAGCAACTAAAGAGTATCTAAATATAATGAGTGAATGGACGACCGAACACCTGTAAAATTACAGCGGCCTATTTGCGTAGTTTTCCTAGCATATAGATCCATTTTACTCCTACACAGGCTGTCACACCAGGAACTGCATCGATGGATATATGAAAGAGTATAAATTGGGAAATTCTGAAAATTTCGCAGTATACTAAAGTCGACGTGTGCTATTCAACTAAAATATTTTTAATAATCTGACGCATCCTGTTATACCGGAAGTGACTGTCAACTTTGTTATTTTGAATGAAACATCCTATATATTATTACATTTTTTAATTTCTCGTTCAATTTTAAAGTAAGTTTGATAAATGTTGTTATTTTTAACCATTTTTGAAATATTTGCATATTTTTAAATTTTTGACAGATCGACAATTGCATCTGAGCTTCTGTAACTCTAGAAATATTTAACCTGAAAAATTGAAAATTTGCAGAATTGTTGATCGTATAAGGTAGCATTCGAAACCGAATGAACTTTCCGAAACCATTATACAGCGTGTTCGAAAATTACGGTTAAACTTTCTATTTTTCTCTCTTTCATGAAACTGCCCTTACAAAAATGAAAAAAAAGATCATATTCATTATTCTTTGGTATATCTATTCATTATTCTTTGGTATAATTAAGTTAGTCATGACCATTCCAGAAACAATCCAGCATTGATGAAATGTTACTTAGTTTTCAATTGTAAACAAATTATTTAGAATACTTCATATATACGTTTAAATTATACGCACGAAGATTATTTAAATTTGTTTATTATTTATGGAGAATGCAATAAAGTGATATCAAGAACATTTGATACCTTCGCCGCTCGGTATCCTCAAAAGCAGAAGTCGTCACCAAACACAGTTAAATTTCAAAAACTTCGAATCGGTCAAAGCAAAAATTTAAAAGCACAAACCGATTGTTAATAATGCAAACACAGAAACTTATTTGGAATAGTTCATAGTAAAACCATAAGACAGTATATTTAAATTACAAAAAAGATAATACATAACAGCGAGATACGCGCAGTTTATTTTAATAAATGTTCAAAATTACGTCTTTTAACTTCCAGGCACTTTTCGGATCTCCAAATTAGTTCTTCATGGGTAGCCTTTCTAATTGATTGCTGGTTCAAACTTTACATACAATCCCCTTTGGTGGTTAGCGGAGTAGAATAAACTCGATATTTTATTGTGCCTCATACAAAGAAATCCAGAACTGATAAGTCTGGGGAGCGAGGTGGCCATAAAAAAAGATCCATCGTTAGGTATCCATCTATATCTATATCTTATGATTAAAAATTACTTATTGATATCTACCGTTTAAATTTTCTTCATAGAAATGCAATGCCACCACACTGTCATTTCTAACTGCGCAAAAAACGTTGAATTGTCAACTTTCCTGGAAGCTTTGCTCTCTAAATACGTGTGGATCCGAATCGCTCCAGTAATGAGAATTGTGCCCGTTAAGTACACCATTTTTGTAAATTTGGCTTCGTCCGCCCAGATGATGTTTTCCAAATTAATGGATTCTTTTGAGACCATGTTAAAATAAATTCACAAAAACTCAGTCTTTTGGAGAAATCGATATTTTTGAGTTGTTGAACCATGGAAAACAAGTATGGGCGCAGTATTATGTGTATTGAGCACCTAGATAATCCTGATTCCAGTGCAGGTTGTTTTAAAGACAATGTTGGATATGCTGCGAAGTATCCCAAAATGACGATTTCCATATTTGCATCATCAACAATTGCGAATATAAATAAATATAAACTCGAAGTTTTTAAAATTCTGTATTATTCGTTTAAGTGTGTTTGGTGACGGCTTCTGCTTTTCAGGATACCGAGTGGCAAAGGTATCACATGTTCTTGATATCACTTCATTGCATTCTCCATAAATAATAAACAAATTTAAATAATCTTCGTACGTATAATTTAAACGCGCCGGCATTGTGTATAATTAATTGAAAACTAAGCGACATTTCATCAATGCTGGTTTGTTTCTCGAATGGTCATGATTAACTTAGATATACCAAAGCGGAATCACATTAGAAGACTACATACGCTACATTCATATACCATATAATACATATTTTACTAATTATAATTATCTTAAAAAGTATCCATTTTAGATGCATGACTTTTTTTTGCATTTTTGTAGGGCAGTTTGATGAGAAAAGAGAAAAATTTATTTTAAAAAAATGAGTTTTGACACTTTTTCACTTCGAAAGTTTAACCGTAATTTTCGGACACGCTGTATAATGCTTTCGAAAAATTCATTCGGTTTCGAATGCTACTTTATACATGAAGAGGAAACAAATAATAGGATTGCTTTTCTCGACATGTTAGTAATAAGAAATAAAAATAAATTAGAAATAGACATATATAGAAAGCCCACTACTAATAACAGATTTACTTCAGAAGATTCAAACCATTCATGGAAAAACAAACTAGCAGCTATTAACTTTTTGGTACATCGCTTACTTAATTTTCCTCTGTCTACAGAACGATATAATAAAGAAATTAAAGAAATTATTAATATCGCTGCATTTAATGGATTCTCAGAAGACTTTGTATATAATGCCATCAGAAAACACAAAAACAAAATAAGAATTAAAAATGTGAGTACTTTAGAAATTAGTGACAGGAAAAATAAGAAATATGTCAAATTACCATTTTATCCAAGTTACACGAAAGGTCTACAAAAAATTTCTTCTAAATTCAATCTGGACATAGTTACTACTTCAAATAACAGTCTTAAAAATATTTTAGACAACCCTAAAGATCAAGTAGATAATTTGGACAAATCAGGTATTTATAAAATATCTTGTAAAGATTGTGATCATGTATATATTGGGCAAACCAAAAGATCAATTAAAACACGTTACAAGGAGCATTTGGCTCATCTTAAATTTAGAAGGTTTGACAAATCTAGTGTAGCCCTACATATGCTTGAAGAAAACCATAAGGTTGACAATATAAAATTAGTTAAAAACGTAAACAACTATGTACAATTAAATTGTTATGAGGGTATGGAAATATATAAAAACAAACATATTTTAATGAATTCAGATTTAGGACCCTTAAATTCTTGTCTTTACGGTTTATTAAGTATAAGTAGTAGATTAGACGGAGTTAGGATTAGTCACTAGTTAAACATGACGGCAGTCAGCCATGACCGTGATTAATGTACCTTGACCTTTTTTAGGTATAAATTAGGGTAGTTTTAGTATAGTTATTTAGTTCAGTGTTTCTGCTGATGATGATAGCTTTGCTATTGAAACGTACGTCCAGTTTAGTGCAGTTTGTGGTGAGGGGTTTAGGAGAAGTTTGCATCAATACTTTATACGGTCAACAGTTCTGCAAATTTTAAATTTTCCAAGTTAAATATAATATCGGTAAAAATTTTTAAAAAAAATGCAAGTATTTTAATAATGGTTGAAAATAACAACATAGTTGTTTTATCAAACTTACTTTAAAATTGAACGAGGAATTGTTGACAGTTACTTCCGGCATAACCGGATGCGTCAGATTATTAAAAATATTTTACTTCAATAGCGCACGTCGGCTTTAGTATACTGCGAAATTTTCCTAAAATATTTTGAAAACTTTATTGTCACATATTATATGTGGATACATTTAGATAATATATTATAGAACACAGTATATAATACATAGTAACCATACATGATGCGTCGACGTGTGCCTTCCCGTCCTCGGCCCTGGTCGCGGGGTGATGAGGCTTACAATGTCTCGTCCCGGACTATCGGTATTGAGGACGACATTGTTTTACTTCTTCCTCTCAAGTTTTTTCTTTTTATATAAGATGTTGTAGTAGCATATTTGTAATGTTTTTTTTTTGTATCCGTTCTTTTGTTTCTTTAGGTAGTTTGTTGTATTGGGTATGGTTTCTGGTGTAGGAATTTTTTTGTATTTATTGCTAATGGTTTTCTCTGTTCTCAAGTGCGAGTGTCTCCTTGTATTATATGTATGTATATCCTTGTTATTCGATAAAGTGCTGTTTGTTTTTATTAGTTTGTTTTTCATTTTATGCAATACTATCAGGTTTTTTTGTTTAATCATTTGTTCTAAATTTATTTCTTGGATATTCCTGTATACTTCTGATGTTGCCGTTCTTCTATCCATTGAATATAGCAGCTTTAATATAGTATTTTGTTGTCTTTGTAATTTGTTAAGTTTTTCTTGGTTGTGTTGCTCCATATGTTTATAAGATAGTTCATATGTGACGTAAAATGCGAATTATATATCGACTTTTTCATATATTTTGGGATTACCTTTCTTATTTTTTTCAATCCAGCTATAGCACTGATATTTGTTTTGATCAGGTGTTTTATATGTGTATCCCATTTTAAATTGTTTTGTATTGTTAGTCCTAAGTATTTGGTTTCGTTAATTTGTTTTATTGATCGTTGGTTGACTTTGATGTCGAAACTAGGGGGGATTGCTTTCTTTGTAAATACCATATACTCCGTTTTTTCTTCATTTATTGTTATAAGGTTATTGTATCACCATTCTTCCACTTTTTCAATGTCCTCGTTAATATGTTGTTGTAGTCGTTCTTTGTTATTGCACGGTTGTGAATATACAATACATATGTCATCGGCATGCGCGTAGATTTTGCCATGTATTTGTATGTCAAATATATCGTTTGTATATATTATGTATAGCAATGGTGGTAAGTTTCCTCCTTGAGGTATTCCGTATTCTGCGCATAGCTGTTGACTTTCGATTTTGTTTACTATGACACTTTGCTTTCTATCAGTCAAATATGTTTTAAGTAGGTTTTTTGATGTTGCTTTTATGCCTAGCTGGTCTAATTTTTCTATTAGTTTTTCTTTAGAAAGGTATCGAAAACCTTCTTCATATCGATAAAAAGTACAACTACTAATGTATTGTTCTGGGCAACGTTTTTATATTATTTAATAGATCATTAACAGCTGATGTTGTATTGTCTTTTATGGATTATTTCATTCTTCTCTATGTATTCGCTTATTTGCAGGTGTAGTTTTTTCTAGGATTTTGCTCAAGACGGATAATAAGCTTATAGGTCGATAATTTTCTGGTTTTGTTTTGTTACCTTTTTTGTATACTGGCTTTATTATTATCTTCTTTAAAATTTTTGGATATTCTCCGTTCTCTATTACTTGGTTTATTAATCTTGTAAGTATTGGTGATATTTTGTTCCTGAATTTTTTGACTATTTCTACAGTTAAGTGATCATGTCCGGGTGCTTTATTGTTTTTTAATTGCAAAATTATTTTATGTGTTTCTTCTTCTGTAACTTTGTTTAATTTAAAATTTGTTGTCCATTTAGGGGTAGTAATCGGTGTGGGAGGATGTTTCGAGTTAGCTATCTGTTTCTCTGCTAGTTCTTTCCCTATATTCACAAAATATTCGTTTATTTCGTCTGCAATTTTTCTAGAATCTGTTGTCACTGTCGAGTCTTTTTTTTTTCTATTTCCATTATTTCTTTGTTATCCTTTTTTCTATTATTTAACTCTGTGGTTACTAGGTTCCATGTTTTTGAATTGTATTGTTTATACCTTTCAAATTTCCGAATGAAGTAATCTTTTCTTCTTTCATATATCGATAGATGCAGTTCCTCGTGAGGCAGCCTGTATTGTGTGCATAAGGTCGACGTTTGCCTGCAGGAGTCTTCAGTGTACCTATCATTTTAGGGCAAAACAGTTTTAGAGCAGGTTACCGGATTTTAGAACAGTACCTAATTGATTATTTTGATTATATATGTTATTAATGAATTATGTATATTATTTATATGTGTAAAATAAAAATAAAAAATTAGAAAAAGATGCAATTCTGTGCAAAATGAAACTAGTATAACAGGAACATCCTTTTCATGATTCGAATTTGTATATAATTGTAATAGATTTCAAATTTATCCAGAAAAAACAGCAATTCCGTGGAAATCCAATCGTCACGCTTCTTTTTTTTTCCAGGGGAAGAATGGTGCCGACATTATCACAAAGCTAGAGGAACTCCTGGCAAAAAGCCACACGCTGAAGCATGGCTCGTCTCGAATAAAACGCGTTAAATTGGTGAAAAGCGAACTTATGCGCGCCCGAAGAATGCTAAATACGGCGGAAACGTCACAATCCGATCTGGAAAGCGAAGTGGCAGACGTGAAAGTGTCGCCGCCGGCTACCGGAACGTCTCCTACCGGAATAAACCGACGTACAGCAGTATTATTCACTAGGAAAGCGCAAGCTGCATTAAAAAAGCCCAACGAAGATAAAGAGGAGAAGGAATCGCCAATCACAGAACCTCCGCAAAAAGTGTAGGTTTGTTATTTTTATATGTATATTCCCACTGTTGGAGGTTTAATACAATTCTAATGGTTGTACATAGGAAGAAGAAAGGAAGACCGAAGCGTTCTACAGATGCTAATGTAGCAGCTCCTCTTCCAGACGCTAAACCGAATGTGCCATCAATCCCAGACAGCTTTCGGGTCTATAGGACCGAGCAGCAACCCTCAGATGACGAGAACAGTGATAGCGGTACTTCGCTCTCCACTTGTTATTCGCACGATTTGTCTGAAATTGAATCGGACGATGATTCCGATAGCTGCAGCGTGGATACGACGCTGGAAAACTGTGAAACTGGGGAGAAATTAGAATTAAAGCCGTTGCAGTTAGTTTGGGCTAAATGTCGGGGATATCCTTGGTATCCGGCCCTCATAATAGATCCATCCATGCCAAAAGGTAATTCCATTGTACAGGTTGGACTAAATTGCATGTAGATAACGGGTAAATATACTTTGCAGCGGAGATACGAAAAAATGAGGTAGGCAGTCCAGAGCTACTTTTACGAGATAAAAACACTGGTGAAAAAAAATATTTAAATTTATCTTACCGTTTTCAAGATATTAAAAAAAAAAGATTTTTCTTTCATTTATATTATGCGTTATAACTTTCGTATTATTTAAAATTCCAAAAAATTGTTTGGATATTTTTGATATAGCTTTTTATTTGAGATCCAGAAACAAAATCTATTTTTTAAAATTCTGTGAAATTTTGACTTATGATGTGATCATTTTTTTCTCAAATGGAAAACTAGTAGCGTATGTTATAATTAAATTGAATATTTTCCGGGCTTTATAAAAACATATAACACTTTCTAGATATTGCGTTTTTAAATTTCTAATAGATTTCTAGTGTGCCATGGATACGACAGATCTATAGAAAGGCCCATGACAGTGCCATGACAGACAAACAAAGTAATTGACATTTAATCTGTCAAATAATAAGCGTTAGCTTATTTACTTGTTTTTTTGAAGAACATTTGTGCTTTAGATAAATCATCAAAAAATCTAAGCAGCTTTACAAATATATAATAATATATATACAGGCTGGCTCACCACAATCGCCTCGGTTCATATACAAAAAGCGGTATATTTTCAAAATATTTTTATTAGGGATTATATATACTCGCAAGGAGCCTGTTTTAAAATTATTTCGAAATATACAGGGTGACCCAAAAAAAAGTTACACACCATTGTTATAAAAATTTAAATGGAACATCCTATATATTAGGTCGTATTTTGATAGTACGGACTAAATAAAGGCAAGTTACTGTTGCGTTTCCTATACCTAACTCAATCCGTTTCTGAGATAATTAAGTATTCTTCAAAATGTAAACCAAAATTTAAGCGGCGTGCCTGTATATTTAAGATAGATGTTTTAAATTGGATTTATTTTTTAGACAAAGCACTAGACTTGACAATCAAATTAAAATGATGTTTCAAAATTACACAGGATGATTAGAAACCTACTTTTTATTTTCACTATCATTAAAGGCAAATAACTTTCTTATTTTAAATGGAACACCCTGTATTTATTATCTTATTTAGATTCTAATGTTAATGCTCTTTAAGATTGTATAAAGGTTTTCTATGCCTATCTCGTATAGTTTCTTAGTAATTTAGAATTTTCTATTTCATATACTAATGCCTAGCCATTTATTTTTAAAAAGTAGGCTGCGGTTATTATTTATCATAAACAAAAGTGATTTGACAGTGACACAACTTATTAGTAATAGCGCCACCGTTGTGTCAGGCTGTTTAAAGCACATTTTAATTAATTACAATGAGCAATTACACCCAAGGAGAAAGGATTGACATGATTTTAGTAATTGGAGAGTGTGAACAAAATTGTTTGCTGGCATCAAGGATTTATGCTCAGAAATATCCTAACAGACGTCATCCTGCTAAGCATTCGTTCGAAAATTTACTGAGGATTTTCCGAAGAACAGGAAGTGTGTCCTATAATAACACAGACCGACAGAAACCAGTTACCGGAAATGAAGAAAATAATTTTTTAGTTATGGAATCTCTGGTAGAAAATCCGCATACAAGCCAGCGTAAAATAAGTGAGACTACAAGACTAAGCAGAGGAAGCATTGGAAGAATTATAAAAATAAACAAATTTTATCCGTACCACATACAGCTGCATCAAGTGCTTTTGGAAACAGAATACGACCGGCGAATTGAATTTTGTTTATGGTTTCTAGAAAAGTTAGGAGATGATGAACATTTTCTGAATTATGTATTATTTTCGGATGAATCAACTTTCCATAACAACGGATTAGTTAACAGGCATAATTTTCATTATTACAGTGACGAAAATCCCAATTTCTTTCAAACCCTCGATCGTCAACATCGATGGTCTATTAATGTGTGGGGCGGAATAGTTGGAGAGTGCGTAATAGGCCCATACTTTTTTTATGGCCACTTGAACGGTGCCATGTTCCTGGAATTTGTAAGAGACAAGTTACCAATATTTTTGGAAGATATACCTCTTAATATTCGACAAAAAATTTGGTTGCAATTAGATTGTGATCCCGCACACTTCCAAATAAACGTTAGAAATGAATTGAATAGACGGTACCCCAATAGGTGGATAGGGCGTGGCGGTCCACAGAATTGGCCAGCAAGATCGCCAGACTTAACAAGTATTGATTTTTTTTATGGGGATATATCAAAAATATTGTTTATGATATACCACCAACAAGATTCATTTCAAGAAAGAGTTCGCCTTTGCATTGAAAATGATGGTCACCATTTTGAACATTTGTTAGAACATTAATATTTTTATTAGGTATTTCAATTTATCCGTTTTAATAAAGTATTTACATTTGTCGTTTACCTAGTTTTGACCTTTTAATTAGCATGTAGGAAACCAGTTTCGTTCACGCCTACTTTTGAAAAATAAATGGCTAGGCACTAGTATTTGAAATAGAAAATTCTAAATTACTAAGAAACTATTGGAGATAGGCATAGAAAACATCTGTACAATCTTAAAGAGCATTAACATTATCAATACATCTAAATAAGATAATAAATACAGGGTGTTGTAATGATAGTGAAAATAAAAAGAAGGTTTCTAATCACCCTGTATAATTTTTAAACATCATTTTAATTTTATTGTCAAGTCTAGTGCTTTGTCTAAAAAATAAATTCAATTTAAAGCATCTATCTTAAATATGTAAGACAGGCACGCCGCTTAAATGTTGGGTTACATTTTGAAGAATAGTTAATTATCTCAGAAACGGACGGAGTTAGGTATAGGAAACGCAACAGTAACTTGCCTTTATTTAGTCCGTACTATCAAAATGCGACATAATATATAGGGTGTTCCATTTAAATTTTTATAACAATGGTCTGTAACTTTTTTTGAGTCACTCTGTATATTCCGAAATAATTTTAAAACATGCTCCTCATGAATCCATATAACCTCTAAGCAAAATATGTTAAAAATATGATACCACTTTTCGTATATAAACCGAGGCGATTGTGGTGAGCCACCCTGTATATTGACAGAGATTTTACACTTTCTGTGCTTTGCTAATAAAATGGCAGTCTCCCATGGATGTTTAGCATTATGTCACAACTTTCATAAAGTTAGTTGTGTATTAAAAACAAAATAATTTAATATACTAAAAAGTACAAATACCGAACAAAACAAGTTAATTGTAAATTAAAACTTTAGTTATTCAAATTGCCGTCCTGCATTTGCAATATATTTTTGACATCTCTTTTCTATTGAATTTATGCTGATCAACTTTTCTTTATAAGAATTTTCGATATAGTCATATAAAGGTACTTTACTCTTGAGTAAAATTCATATTTTTTGACAATCCGCGTATACGACTGAAAAAATTTAATATCTGATGATTGTACTTTAGATTTTAGAACACACAGAACTTTTTATGAGGAATAACTTTTTTTTTCTAAAATTAATAATAAAAAAGTTTTCCATATGGTTCCAACTTAGTGAGACATATTGTATATCAAATATAACAAAATGGAAACAAATACATACATTAGATATTATTTAAAAATCTTCGAAACGATTTCTGCAATAAGAAGCTCTAGTCGTCTTCTCATAGATAAAATTAGTGTCCTTATGTTACATTTCTCCATTATGTTCTCCCACGCATTTTCAACAGTGTTCTGAAGTTCCTTCGCATTCCTAGGCCTAAAATCCGCAGAATATGTTATATTTTTTTGTCAGATTTCTCCAGATGTTTTCAAACGGATTTAAATTCGGATTACTGACAGGCTAAGGTAGTAAATAAATCCCATTTTCATCCAACCACTGTCTTATAGTCCTTGCAGTTTATTGTGTATTGTCCTGAGACAGGAAAAACACTTTTATAATTTAATTTTTAAGTTCAAAATTAAATTATTTTTCTTGCCTGGCGAAAAACGAAATTGTTGGAAAAAGTAGTCCTCGCGGATCGTAACATAATATTTTCCAGTATTTCTCAATTTCTCTATAGTGTTACCCCGTTAAAGGTCCATCTAATTTTCAGCATACCCCAGGTCTATAAACACTTATGCATCCCCAAAAGCGCCCAGAATTTACTGTCGAATGAATATAATTTTCATCATCAAATCTAACATACACATTGGCCGAATAAAACATTAGGGATATGATTGTAATATAGAACTACAGCAGCGTTGTCAAACCGATTACCCGCGTATGGGGGAAGCAGCGATGAGTATGAATCGCCAGTTTGACTTAGTAATCATATGTCATTTGTCATATTCTCGCTTTATCTCCTTGAAGTTCTCTCTAATAGTTTATTGATTAAAATGTCTGTTTATACAAAAGAAGAACGCATAACTATTATTAAATGGTACTATTCGTTTGAGGGTACGGATGAAGTTATTGGGCGTTTTATCTTTTCTTATCCCAATCGACCAGTCCCTGTTAACCAAACAATTTTAAATATTGTTCATAAATTTGAAAATACAGGCTGTATTACTGGTTGCTCGAAATGTAACAGTTGTAATCGGCAAGAACGCCCACTTACTGAGGAAAGGATGGAAAGAGAGAGAGTATGCGCTTTCGTGGAAACTAACGAACCGTGTTCGAGTCATCAAATTTCTGAAGTTGTCAATATTCCACCTGCTACAGTTAGAGACACTTTAAGGAGGAATAAATATAAATGTTTTAAGTTGAGAAAAAAATCAATATTCTATGTGATCACATTATAGGACAATTTTTTCTAAATGGTAACCTAAACAGTGAGAGATACCTGCAACTTTTACAAAATGACGTTATTCCCACTGTACGTTACATAAGGGGCAATTTAGACGATGTTTGGTTACAATAAGATGGGTGCCCGGCTCATAACGCGAGGAGAGTTAAGGACTTTATTAATTTTAATTTCCCCGAATCAGTACGTGGGGCGGCATACTTTGCCCACCTAGATCCCCCGACTTAGCACCCAATGACTTCTTCCTTTGGGGTTATTGAAAGGAAACAATTTATAGACATTCGCACGAAAGGCCTCAAACGTTGGATGAGCTGCGCAATAGAATTGAACAGGCATGCCATAACATTCCAGCAGCTATGCTAAATAATGTGCGCAGAGAATTTTATAACAGGCTAGGTTATTGCGAATTGGAGGGATCTTTGAAGCCGTTATTAAGTAATATCATTACCCTTTATATTTATACTCCCAATTTTCTATTTAGTTTTCGAATTTTAAAGTTTTATTTTCTTTAATATTTTCTTTACTAGAATATTTTGATATTTCCGTTCTTTAGAATTGATTTTTATTATTGATTGAAAACTTTAAGTTTAGTTTTTCGTATGTTCCCTTAGTTGATAATTTTAGAATGCTTTTTACCTAGAAGATATGTAGAATAGAAATATCTTATTAGGTCAATAAACCTTAATACATCAATAAAATATCATTTAATTCAGCACGTACGCATATCTATCTCACTCATTCTCGTATCCGTTAAAATGCTATTCCTAGTCCACCGCTCGTCAAATGTGTATATTGGTCTATACATAAACCCGTAATTTTCCATTTTTACAAGATTAAAAACATTTTTCATTTGAAAAAACTACAAATCTCAAAAACTCTTCATCGGCATTTAAAAACCATTGAACTGTGTCTATCTTATTTAAGAACTGATTAGCAAATTGTAGTCGATTTTCAGTCTTCATCAGTCAAATATGGTTTTTTTTGTTGCATAATTTTTTAAACCGCTTTGTTTAATTTGACGCCTTGACGTTCTAACGGAACCCGGAAAATGAGTTTCCTCACGAGCTCTTACTGCTGTAGAAAATGTATTCTGTCTGATAAAATTTATTAAATCTTCATCTTCATGAGCTTCAAAAATTCTTCCAATTCCTATCCTAACCGGCCGTTGCAGTCTATTTTCCTGCCAACGTTTTTTCAATATGTAACTTTTGCTTAGGTTTAAATATGCAGCTACCAGCAGCTAACGACCAGTTGTTTTCTAATTTTGCAATGGCTCTGGCTGTTTGTTCTCCCGAAAGATGTCTTGGCATTTTTCACAAAATACAGATTATTTGTCAAATCATTTTTGACATAAACAAACAATATTGAAATTTAGTCATAGAATTTAGTTGACGTTTTTAAGAACGCCTATGATTCCTGTATACATATTTACATGGAATTAAAGTAAAACTGAAATTGTCAAAAAAAATCGTGCCCATATCGTCGGCACAACTGTACATACATTTTTACCAGTAATTTTTGCAGGGTATTTACATAACGGAGTTCCAATACCGTCTCCACCACCAGACGTGTTAGCTCTATCGTCAAATTATGCGGAGCAAGTTTACCTGGTATTATTCTTCGACGCGAAACGTACATGGCAGTGGCTACCTCCTGATAAATTAGAATTACTGGGGATTAATACTGAAAGAGACGAGTCTAAGGTGATATTTCGTAGTGATTCTATTTTGAGTACACTTTAAATACTGATTTCTCCGTAGGTAAATGAGCCGAGGAAACCAGCCGATCGAAAAGCCGTGAGAAAAGCCTATGAACACGCTTTGCAACATCTCTCTCAAACCGGAGAAATAGAAAACGATACTTAAACATTTCAATATTGGTAATGCTATATGTATCTGTGTCAATGATTTTAAAGCTTAATGTTAGAACGTTAGATCTAAGCTACTTAAATGTAAATAAATGTTTCTTAAAGAATATACTAGTGTTATTTTGGAACCTTGGTATTACACCGATGGAAAAAATTCAGTAAGGCATTCGTGGCGGTGCATAAAAGTATCCCCTAAACGAGTTTATGCTGCGAGTTTCAACCTGTTCTGTAGTTCTATTATTGACTGTAGAGCTTCGACAGGTGCAACTTTATTTAGATGTGCAGACGCAAGTGTGTGGGACAAACCGGTTGTTTTTGCAGTGCCGGCTTGACGTGATTTTATGTACCGGGCAGGACACAATTTGAATTAATGCGCATCCTTGTAGGGTAAGTTTCTTTTTTATTCTCGGTGGCTTATGGACCACAGCCCCGCTTCGGTCCACAAACTGCCATCTTGACTAAAAAAGTACATTTATCTCTACTCGGAACGCAAGTAACTATTCATATTTTTTATGATTAATTATTATTATTATTATTTGTATGAAAAGATTAACAACAGCAGATTGGTATAACAAGCATATAGATTGTCATAATTGGAATTTTTTTTTAAATTTGTTGCTCCCATTATTTTTTAATCCATAAAATGCATAATTTCAAGTATTTCAAAATAATTGTTTGTTTGGATTTTACGAATGAAAATTTTTCAAAAAAATATATAGCACACTATGATTCTATGTCTAATAGATGATGGCAACGCCGTTTTTCTAAAGAGAATAGTTTTCTAGGAAAAAAAAAATTAAGGAAGGTCTGTTTGGGGCATATTTTTCTGATTATTTCAAGTGCAGTGGGGAGTCAGTGAGGGATTTCAATTTGAAAAGTTTTCCCAACGGCAGAGACTCCTTGTCTGCTTCATATTATATTATATTCATTTCACCTGCTTCTAATGTTGCAAACTATAAACCGTTGGTTATTCTACTACCTTACTTACTATAATAGAATTCCCTTAAGAATCATTGGGAATTTACCCATAATTCGCGGACATAACTTTTAATCGTATCAACAGCCGTAAATCACCGAAATGAGACCGAGTGAAGCCGATTCAACTTCTGTAGTAATATTGTTGTTTTTATTTATCTGGCAACTATTATTTAAATAAGACTCTGCTTTCTAACACTCTTTTATTTAACACTTACACTTTACATGGAAGAAGAATTTACAGAGATATACAATCTATCATATATGTAATACTACTACTTGCCGAGCATGTATGTGTGTGGAGAGTTGCTGAGCTGAAATCATGCCGCGCCATCTATTCAAACTTCTGATTTTTAGCGCCATATTTCAACAAAGATCTTCTACTATTTGTTGGAGAAAATACAAGGGAATTTTTTGAAAGTATTTTCCTACAAAAACGTGAGAAATTTAACTCAAGAACAGGAACTATTGGAATTGATGGAAATTTCCACTCCCTCATATTGGAGAATAACCCCCCAGTAAGAAATTATTGTTTATTTCTGATATTATTTAGCGTGCGCAATCTATAGTAGTAATGACGTTACTTTTTCGCACGTATATTTGCTATTAAATACTAGGGGTCAACCACGGGTATGAAAAGGTAATACGCGTTATTGGCAACAAACGAACATAGCCGCAATGAAATTGACTGGAGTAATGGTCACCAACTATCAGTGATACGCAAGAAACACAACTTCAGTTTGTTGAATTAGTGTTGGCAAGTATTGCTGCCAAAAACGTAATGTACAAAGTACGGGTAACCTCAATTATTTAGCTAGCACCAGATTCGTACCTTGTTTAGTGGGAATTTGAGAAAAATTACCGTTTGTTTTCAATAGATTTGTTATAATTTTCCACGCTCTTCCCACCATGATGACGATTTTGCAACTTTTCCCGGTAACATTCCACAGTTGCAGTTTGCCCGCCAATAGTGTTCAGACATCGTCCTCTGTGCTCTTCAAAACGTAAGTAATAAATCTTGATTTTTGGATAAAATTACTAAATTTGATTAAAGTATCCGTTAGGTATTTATAGATATGCCTAAGATATATAGACATAGCACATTTCCTGGGTGTTCAAGGGTTTATAGGGCTAAGGAATCAATTCGCTTTCATAAATTCCCAAAACATCCACCAACGCTGAAAATTTGGAAGGAAATATGTCATGCAGATGATTCTGCAAAGGTACAAAACTTTAGAATATGTTCTAGGCACTTCAATAGTTCGGATTACAATCATCACCATTTAAAGATGTGTCTCAATCGTGATGTTGTCCCTTATACAACCTTTTCAAATGTTAGTAATGAATTATCACCAATAGATCATGATTATTGCACGTTGGTTACAGCTTCTGTAAAATTTATTAAACATTCCTACTGCAGAGGCATCTGCATATGTTGTTGGTTTCATTCTTTCATTGATGTGTCCGGCTGTTCAGTTTGTATTGAAAATTTATATTCTTCTGAGGTTCTCCCACAACATTTGTTTGTAAGTTTTAGAGAAATTGATGATACCAATAGGAGATTTAGATATGCAGCTAGTAGGTTTATCGAATTGGTTGATATTATTCATCATAGTGTATTCAAATATCTTCATTGTAGGGGTCATGAATCACCGTTAGAAAGCATTTTTCTAGAAGAAAATCAGTTCCCCAGTTTCAAGTTGGTCAGTTTCAAGTGTGCTCCAAACATTCTCCTCAAGTTAGCTTCATCAAGAAATGTGTTTGGCTGTGTATCTATAAATACGTAAGAGAAAAGGGAGTTTCCCTAAAAAAATCACAATCCACGGGCCATTTTAATAAATTATCGATTTTTTATAATGCCTAATTCAAATATTTGCCGTTTAAATACTTCAAAATTGAGTAAGCTAAATTTAATGCAGGCACAGAGGAAATTCTTATAAAATACTTTATTTATCCATGTTATTAGAATTTATTTTTATTATTGAATTTTCAGAGTTTATGTTCATTTGTTGTTTAAATTTTCATTATATTTTCATGATTACGTCTTTCGTTTTTAAAGCTCATTCATGATTTGACTTACTAGAGTTTATTTTAATTTTTATCTCTTTAGAGTTGATTTTTAGGTTAAATTAGAGATGTCTGTGATTTCTGCAAATTAATCATATTGATCAATATTTACACCTAATATTTAATTTAACGTTGCCGTAACTAAATTTATTCTAATTTTCGATCTTTTATTGTAATTATTCATAATTGATAAATGATAAGGAAGAAAGACATTACGATTTATAGGTAGTGAACAATT
Organism: Cetonia aurata; assembly: GCA_949128085.1. Classification (NCBI taxonomy): domain Eukaryota; kingdom Metazoa; phylum Arthropoda; class Insecta; order Coleoptera; family Scarabaeidae; genus Cetonia; species Cetonia aurata. The sequence continues at coordinate 21,335,117 of OX421889.1, read as the reverse complement.
TTATAATCTCAAAAATTATTAAAAGCCGCATTAAAAATGTAATCGCGACATTGTTAAATTAAATGTAAGCTGTAAATACGACCCATTATTAGCAGACGTATCACACTGATGAGATTAAGGAAAATCGAAACATATCTAATTTTTCAAATCTCGCGCTATATTTCGTAAGCACGGTCCATTCGTAATTCTATGTTTAGCTGTTTGACCCGGAGGGCGCTGTGATAATGCCATCGTGACGTCACATGTTTCCAACGAAACGTACAGGATTTGCGGTTCTCTTTATTGTTGTTCTGTGGGGTCAACACTTCCTGGTGTCACGTTTGACAACCTCTCTCCACTACGAAAATCACCTGTTGTTATTCTGAATTGTATGTAATTTGGTAACTTCGTTGATTCCTAAAAAATTTACATTTGTCCAAAATACTTTTTGTATGTCAGAATAGAAGCAATAGAAGTATTAAACGGAGAAATAAAAAAAAATCACTATAGTATATTCGTTCATACAAAATTAACAAACTATTGCGTATTGTACCTATTTGTATTTATATATGGTATATATTTAAACATGTTTGATGACGATTTTGACTGGAATGAGGTTTATTCAACCAATTTTTTTGTCTAGTTGAATAAGTTAATATTGGTGTTTTTCAGGATGAACTTAAGGAATTGGAAGACAAAGCAAAAATTATAAATAATAAAAGCAATGGACCCATTATATCAGCCCCAAGTACATCTTCAAGTAATTGTTGTTCTCCCAAAGATGTAATTAGAACCAGCACTGAGAAGCATATAAGCCCGAAGAGATCATCATTAAAGAGGAAGTTTCCAGGACCAGCGGGATTATTTCCAGAATCTAACCAAGTATGCAATGATGAAAATACACTCAAAACATCTTTATTAAGTAGTGTAAGTGAATATTAATTATTAATTATTAATCAAAAAAGAAATGTAGGATATATTTTAGCAATTTTTATGTACACAAAATTCGGATTCAATATTTGATGAGGTTATTTGGCAAGATATGTGTAGGGATTTTAAAGAATCTAGTTTAATGAATACATATAATATTGATTGGATTAAGAATAATGTAGAATGTGATTTGGTTAATAAGAAAGTGCCTTTTTTAACCGCAATCGTGAAACAAATTAAAAATACTTCTAAAAGTCCGATTTTTGTGTTAGCCGATCGTACAGGTATGTGTAATTTTTCTTATTAGGCATGGCTATTGTCTGGTTTATAAAAGAATGTTTTAAATAAAATGTGTTCAGAATTCTTATAATTCAATGTTAATATTACACAGTAAATTACTCAGTGTTGTGTGGTTTAATGTTAATTTAAGTTGAAAAGTTTATATAAATTAAAGAGTTTAATTTCGATAAGGTGGGTCACTGGGATATAGTATTTTAGCGTAAATATTCAAGTTCTGTGTATCTATATAGGAGTGTATGTTGTCTTTGGGTGCAGTTTTGTCTTGAACTATAACAGATATTAGTTCATTCTTAGTTTTGTTTTAGAGATCAACTATCTTGGTTGAACTGATTGAAATTCAATATTTAGCTTATGAATTAAAGTTAATACACATGAAAGAATGGCAAATCATAATTGAAAAAAATTATTAAGTGCATCTAATGTGTTCCTTGTCTTTTCTTTATTTGTTTGCGACTCTGAACTTTCTGAAATAAAGTAAGGAATAAAAGCTTAATATTGCTCTAAAATCTTTGTGAAGGTCGTAGTATCCCATGAGATTCAGTGTTGCAGAATGCCTGAAATTTTTCGAAATCAGCCTTCGTTTTTACGCTTTCAGAGAAGTATGTGTTATATTATTCAATACACTTTCACTCTTCTCTCTCTCAATAGATACTACTCGATTATTAAACTGGGGTTTTATTTCGTAATAACAATAAGTGGTTTACATGAATAGCTATATTTCGAACAACTCAACGACTCTCTCTGAACAGTGTCGCCAACCATTGGGGTGAAAAGTTTCCTAACACTCGGCCATCCTAGGATTGCTCTCGTCCCCGAGATGGTAGTGCTTCAAGTGGGCGGGTGCTTTTCTAGGCCGTCGAGGGTTTCTTCCTGTGTCTTGAATGCGGTGTTCCGGTTCTGTGTTGTTCATTTGGTTTTCTCCCAGTTCTTACTCTTCTTGCTTGTTTTCTTCTACATCATCTTGTATCAGGTCAGAATCGGTGGTTACTATTGGAATTTCTTCATCACTAAGGGACTGTGGTTCGACGTACCCATCATCTTCATTCACACTATTTTTCCACAGTTTGAGTTGGCTAACGTGCGCGGTTGTAGCACATACTCGATTTCCATCTTCTTGTCGCAGAGCCGTCACCCGATTGGTGTCTCCTGGTAATACTTGAGTATGTATGTATGTATGTGTGATATTAGGGTGATAGTACACTGCGACCTGAAAGATCTATTGTGTCCCCTCTTCTCGCTGTATTTACAGCTGGCCGTCCAGTCTGATTCCTTTTAAAAAGTGCAGACCGTCCGAAGGCCCCAGATTAGGTAACTCTCCCTCTTCGATTTCATATGCTCTCAGGTGCAGCGCAGTTTGTGAGTAGATGGATGGACGTTTCGTCCTGTTCCCTACAAAATCTACATTCGGCTTCCTTCGCTATTCCAAGCCTGCTTAGATGTCCGTTCAGTTTACAATGGCCTGTAAGGATCCCTGTCAATATGCGAATATTATTTTTACTCAGGTTGATGCATTCTGCAGATCTCTTCTGGTTATAGGTTCCTAGAAGAGTTTTAGCTTGCCTCATTCCCTGGAGATTCTCCCAGTATTTGGATTTTGTCTGCTCTACTTCATTTTTCAGTTTCTCCAGTGTTATGCTGCTACTTATCCCGCAAAAAGGTTCTGGCCCTACAAAAGGTGTTCTTAGCGACATTATCTATTATTTCATTTCCTTCCACTCCCGTGTGTCCCGGAACCCACAATAGGGTTACCTTGTTCTTTTTGCCTACCTCGTTTAGTTTTTGTACACACTCCCAAACCATTTTGGAGCTGATTATGTATGACCTAAGCGCCCTAATGGCTGCTTGACTATCAGATATTATGATAATCTCTTGAGTAACAACTAAATGACCTCGGTATTTAAGCTTGCAACTTCGTCGATTCGCCAGTGACTTTCGGAACGGTCTTCATATATATATAATGTCTCCTTCTTCATAATGGACATTAGTTTACCTTTTCTTATCATACGTTGGTTTCTACTTCCTTAGTTCTTGTCGGATTTTAGTAGTTGCTATCTCTTGTAATTGCTTTGGAGGTACATACGTCTCGCAATGCGTAGTTAACTGCCTCAAAGGTCCATCCTCAAACCTTGGCATGTAACCATACAGCAACTTGAAGGGACTCTCGCCTGTGGTTTTGTTGTCAGACATATTCAGATCTCTTTGTATTTGCTTAATGTTCTTATCCCAATCTTTGCAGTATGTGTTCTTGGTCGTCGTTTGTTTGAGCGGCACGATGCTACGATGGACTCGCTCCACTTGTCCATTAGCCTGCGCGTGTCTAGGTGAATTTAGGGTGTGCTTAACTCTATGTTTCTCACAGAAGTTCACGAATAACTGTGACGTAAAACAGGTCCCTCTATCAGTTACGATTCTTTCCGGTGCTCCTACTTCATTGACGAAATCTTCTAATTTCTTAATTACGCTTCTTGCGTCGGTAATCCTAACAAATTTGGCCAAGTTGTCTATAATAACAAAGAAATGTCGATTTCCTTTGGTGCTGGTAACAGAAGGTCCTAAATGGTCTGCGTGAATCGTGGCAAAAGGTCTACGTCCTGGAGGAATAGGGTGTAACTCGCCTTGACTTTTACCATACTTCCCTTTGTTTAAAATACACGGTAGGCAGATTCTTACATAATTCTTGACGTAAGCGTGCATTCTCGGAAAATGATAGAGCGAACTTATTTTCTTTACCGTTTTGTCGATTCCGAAATGTCCTTGCATATCATGATACTTTATTACCAAACTCTTCCTCATGGCAGCTGGCACGGCATAGAGTGTTCTGTCATCCTTCACTTTGTAGAGTATTCCTCCCATCAAGATATAATCTCCAATTTCCGATTACTCTGACTCTCTTAACTTCGGTTTTCCTAATACATAATTCGATTTTCCGTTTTAACCTCTCGTCAGAATGTTGGAATAACACTAATTCATCTTCCACATTTGTAATTGTGAATACAATAATAAATTAATAAGTACCCATACTATAAATACCCTCGTCTGCCCTGATCCCTAATTGGCCGATTTAAAAATATTTCTGATGAAACGCCAAACGGATTTAGGTGGCACCAAATTTGAAATAACAAAATTTCCTTTGCCTATTGCATTTAACCCACAAGAGTATATAACATTTTCTAAAAAGCAAATACAAAAGTATAAATAGGATATTCTTGAGCTGATAAAAAAAGGTACCAGAAACAGGTCGTACTTTCGTACCAATCTATGTAAAAAGTACTAAATTTAGGACAATTGTATATACAGTGACCGGCATAAATGTTCCAACAAATGGGATTTTTTTTTTATTAAAATATGCTAAAATCTTTTTTGGGGGATAGTTGGCAAAAAGTGAGGTTAGATGACATGATATCAAAAAAAGTTCCCATAGTACTTAATAGGCAGATTCGTCTATAATCCAAAGGTAGGGTAGTCGATTTTCCCATCCATGTGAAGACTACTTGCGATTCGCTCCACTTCACGGGGAATAGTTGCGGGTCTAGTAACTGGTTAAATACTCTCAAGAGGGTGTCTGAGGCAACTTCTGCTATTATCTTTACGGCATCAACAGTGATGTGATCCGGGTCATGGGCTTTGCCGATTTTCATCTTTTCAATAGCTGCCAATAATCTCATCTCTGAAAACGGCGGCACCTTTTCTATAGTTACATGTCTCACGAATATATCATGTCTAATTGGAAAGAGTATTGTAATAATTTCGGCTTTGTGGTCCTTAGGTGGGTTATATAGCGGCAGCATAATTCCCAGTCTGCGTGTAGCAATCCTGTACCCGTCTCCCCATATGTTATCTTGGAGATCAAGGAGTAACTTCCACTAGTATTTCCTTTTTGCATGGCAAATAAGTTTTTTAATGTCTTTTCGGTTCTGCTTATACTCTATATTCTGGGTCGAAGAGGTATTCGCGTCGAGTTGACCTTTATTTTGTCTCGTATATTTCCAACGTAGGCGGTGACACTGTCTTCCCACGTCCTCTATTTCCTCGTCCCACTAGTACGGCATAGCTGACTTCCAGTTACAACTCTTGTGCACTAGAAATTTGTTCTTTCAGTTTCTGCGAGAATTTTTTAGGTGTCGCAGCCCTCCCAGCCTATCTCTTGACCTGCGATTTGAAATTCCGCAATAGATGTAATTATGGTTCGTATGTGTTTCTTCCCGGAGGACCGTCCAGGTCTATATACTGCTGTGTACTGAAAGTACTAACAAAAATGTAAAAATGAAATTTAAAATGAAAAATTAATTTAGCTAGCTCAAATGATAACAATATTATTAAGGCGCAAAAGAACAATTAATCTCAGGTTTTCTATCATAAATAGAAAAATGTGGGTGAATGACAAATGACTTTTTTTAATACTCCAAAAAAACAATTTAAAAGGTTTAATTAAAAATAAAAGAACAGTAATTTTGAATGATATAAAAATTCTATAATTTTATTTAAAAAAAAAGAAAAAAAATGTTAATGCAGAAAAATAACCTTGGACGTAAGATCCTGGTCGAAATAAAACTGCTGGCTTTAAATTTCAAAAGGACAATTCAAAATCCTTTTACTAAGCAAAAGAAAACAAAAAGTTCAGGAAGATAATAAATTTCTGCAAATCAATCCACGTGGTCTGAAAATTAAAACAACTAAATTACACGTGGAAAATTCCAGTAATTTAAATAAATGAAAATTAAAAGCAAGCACAATGCTTTTATTCACCCAACCCGAGGTGATTAATAAATAATTACAAATCAGAAAAATTAACAACGAACTAAAAAAAATTACTCTTTTAAACTTAAAATATCTTCCTGCACGTAAAAATAATAACAGATCTTATATCTAAATTGTGTACACAAAAATACAATATCAATTATTATTAAATGAGTTCCATGATTAACGATATTAATTCAAAAATGTGAAATCAAAGCTTGAAAGTAAAAATCTCAAAATGGCAGAAATGAAATACAAATTTTTATATATCTACTTACACGTGTTATCAGGGAACTGCTCTTACACGGTTCAAACAACCGTATATGTATAAAATTCTCCGGGTGCGTGCGAAAACAACGCACCAAGAGCTGTCCGCAAACAGACTCGCAAAAACAAAATAATATATACAATACCCGTGAAAGCAAAATGTACAAATGAATGAAATTAAAATAAACAACTGAACAATAAAATAAACAAATTAAACAATCCAAAACATTAACTCTCTTAGACAAAAATAAAACAATTTGAAATTTCTCGCAACATTGAAAAACTCTTAACGGAATTAACAAGAAAAAGAAACTGAATTTACGCAAACCTGGTTGCCAGACCACAGCAATACGTTTTGTCATGCTTTCTGATGCCCGCGTCACATGAAATGATTTACTTTCACCTTTTTCAAACGCAGGTGTGTCTCCTGTTGTTAATTTGCAGGTGCTGTGGTAACAACTGTTCGATCTCAATACTTTTATTTCTTTTGAAAGATACAACACACATGGATACAAAAATGAACGAGACTACAACTCTTATTATAGGGGGCGCTTACATCAACTTATTTTTTAAGAAAAATCTAACAACGGTGGTACCAATGTTAAAAACTAAAAGTTATTGTGGTAAGAGTTGATGTAAAAAACAACACCCTGGCTACATCAAAACTTACAATTTTTGTCTTAAACCTATTTGATTCATAAATTTATAATGTTTGTTACTATCTAAACTTTTAGTCAAAATGTCTGAACTCATTTCATCACTAGGAAGATATGCTAACCTCACATTATCAATATCTATGACTTCCCTAATGAAATGATGACGTATATCAATATGTTTGGAACGTCGGCCATATAAAGGATTAGCAGCAAGCTTTTGCGCGCTTATGTTATCATTATACAATGTGATCGACTTCGAATTACCCGTTAATTCATATAATAAATTCTTAAGGTATAAACATTCTTTAGCCGCTTCAGAAAGTCCCATATACTCTGCCTCGGTACTCGATAAAGCAACTGTTTTTTGTTTCCGGCTCTCCCATGATACCGCGCATTCAGACAACTTAAAAACAAAACCTGTATATGATCTGCTATCCCTTTTATCCCCTGCCCAATCAGCATCTACAAAACCTTCTAAATTTAAATCCGATTTTTTAAATGTTAAACAATAATTTTTTGTTCCTTCTAAATATTTCATTACTCTTTTAACGCATTCCCAGTGGAATTCTGTATATTTGTTGTTAAACTGACTTAGAAAGCTAATAGAATAAGCTATATCTGGTCTGGTCATTATGGCCAAGTACATTAAACTACCTATCACTTGCTGATAAGGTACATTTAGAGGTGTCGACATGGCCTTACAACTTGACATATTAAACCTGTTTAATTGTGATATACAGGGTGCGCCATTAATGTGTTGGCGGAATTTAGCACGAAAACTACGAAAGATAGGAAAGTGACATTTTCTATATGTATATAGTTGATCAATGCGCATATGGTAAAATTATTGTTAAATATACAGGGTGTTACAAATTCCCAGAGCCACTTTCAACTTTTTTATTTTAAATGGATTGCCATATTTTTTAGTTATTATTTCGATAGCCACATAAAACACCTTTGCAGTGATATATGATTATGTGCGCTTTTGACTATTAGTTTAGGCTATATTGCAAATTTTGTCAACATTTTGGCAGTTGCGACTTGCGATTTTAACTTTTATCTTAAAAACTGTTTTAGTGTCGCGCGTGAATCTTTTGTTATGGATTTGGGGGCTAACAGTTAGCATGTTTCAAGGTGGTATAACTTAGAAATATATACAGGGTGTTAAATATGTCATGGAACATTTTTCGAAATTCAAACTCTTTTCTTTCGATTTTTTTTAAATGGAACCTATATTTTCCAATATAATCAGCAAATTCCTTGTAAAATTGCCTTCAAAATGGTACCAATAACGTAATACTTATTTTCAGTATTTTCGAAGATATTATGGAAAATATGTTTATTAATAGCAATTTACCCCTATTGATTTGTTTTTTTTTTATGTAAGTTGTTTAGATTATTTATAACGTAACAAAAACAAACCGTACGTGACACAAAATTATTTTATTTTTTACACTTTTAGATATACAGTGTGTTAAAAAAAGGTTGTCGGATATTTTACCCAATTGTAGTACTGGTGGAAATAAACAAAAAAGTCTTGGTCAACATGGGTCCGCAATTCAACTGTTTTTGACATATAGTCGATTGCATATTGTTTTAGTAGGATAAAAATTTTCAAAGAAATTCTGATCGCAATGTAAATTAAACAAATGTTTATTTAAAGTAAAACTAAAGAAATTGTTCTACATGTCCACCCTTCATTTCTAAGCACGCTTCACACCTTCTTATGAAAGATCGACGCAATCTTTCGAAAATTCCTGGAGTCCTCCGAATTTCCTCGCAACAATTTACGATTCGTTGCCTGAGTTCTTCCAAATTGTTTACAGATTGTGCGTACACTAATTGTTTTAGATGCCCTCAAACATAGAAGTCTAGAGGTGTCAGGTCAGGGGACCTAGGAGGCCATGCAGTTGGTCCACCCCGTCCTATCCATCTCTCGTTGTAATCTTGATTTAAGAAATTTCTAACTACGATGGAAAAATGCGCAGGAGCTCCATCGTGCATAAACCACATATTTAATCTGTTAAAAAGTGGCACGTCTTCCAACAAAACGGGTAATTCATTTCTTAAAAAATCCAAGTATACTTGTCTCGTTAAACGATTAGGGAGAAATACTGGACCAATTAAACAGTCTCAAAAAATAACAAATTTAGCGAAAAACGGTTTTGGTGATGCAGTTCAACAACAGCATGGGGATTTTCATCTGCCCAGACGTGATTGTTATGAAAATTGAATATTCCGTCTCTTGTAAACCCAGCCTCGTCACTAAATAAACTCTGAGTCGCAAAATTAGGAGTTTCTGCCAGCTTTCGTAAAACCCAATGACAAAAAACCCTACGTGCATCATAATCTAGAGGAGCAAGAACTTGCACGCGTTGAATGTGGTAGGGATAGAGCTGCTGTTCGCGCATGTAACAAACTTCCCTTTTATATTTCACCATTTTCTGTATCCGTCGACTCTGAAAACTCTTCTGCATCAGAGCTGTTGTCACAGGAAAAACTGTCGCTAGCTTCAGCTTCAGAGCTGCTTGATGACATTACCTTTCGTTTTACAGTCTTTAATCTTGAGTTAATTGAGACAGTTTTCGTTTTAGAAAGGCGCATAGCGTGCTCATTTTCAATTCGTGTTTTTTCTGGGGTTTCAGTTAAAATACACGATTTTACTTTAGGTCTTCCATTGTGTGCTTCTTTTCTTGGCGCAGCTTTTGGATGAGGTCTAATCAGTTCGGGGCTCACTATTTTAGAGGTGGATTGTCCCAAATCTTCGAAATTTATAATATCAGGGCAAGAGGTCTCAGATGATTTATTTACAATTAATTCCGGAGTAGAGCCGTTTTCTCGAGTTAATGGCCTATCGGTTACATCGGAAGGCATAAATTCATAATCTTCAAAGATATTTTCATTAAGAGGTTCTAATAAAGAAACCTTGAAACCTTTTGAGATGTTATTTGGGGTAAACGCTAGGGATATGCTTTACCGACTAATTTGGCTATGTCATAAATTGTTACTGGTTTACCAACATGGTCAGGTTCTATCATCATTTCATTCATTGCAGTATTATAATATGCTTTGAAGGGACCGAAAACACTTCGATCCAGGGGCTGCATTTTGTGGCTTGTGTGCGGATGAAACGTAACCATTGTTACACCGTTCTCTTTTGCCAGTTGAATTATAGGGACCGAAATGTGACTTTGGTGGTTATCCATTAACAAAATAGCTGGATGTTCTTTACTTGGACGACTATGCTTTAGGAAGTGGTTAAAAAACTGCAGAAATAGGATTTCATTTGACCAACCACTCGGATTGGCACCTCCAATTGTTCCTGGTGGGGCTCCATGCAGCATAAAGTCCTTCAGATGAGCTCTAGGAAATATTAACATGGGTGGGATAAATCCTCCACCAGCATTTATAGCTGTTATCATTGTGACGTTTGTACCTCTTTCTGCGCTAGTCATACTACCTACTTGTTTCGACCCCTTTTTCGCCAGTATTTTTGGAGGTACGTGCACGGTTTATATTCCGGTTTCATCTACGTTCCAGATATTAAACGCAGTTATACCTTTATTGTTTTTTAATGCTCGTTTATAATTTTGAAATACAAGAGCAACATTTGCTCTGTTAAAGCCTGTGGAACGAGCCAGACTGGTAGCTTCCGGTTTTCTTAATGTCAGTTGACTTGAATATCGTTTACGAAAATTTCGAAGCCACATCTTACCAGCCATTTTTTCGTGTTCCCATCTTTCGTCATATTTTTTATTATTAGCTTTAGCAAACTGATAAGCTATGGTCCGAACATCTTTCAAGGTAAGACCGTATTGAAGATGTGAGGCTTTAAGTATATATTCAACAAGTAATTTTTCTTCTTCGTCAGTAAAAACTTTATTGACGTCATTATTTTTTCTATAAATAAAAGTGTCACGCCCCGACGTTTTGAACGTTTTAATTTGTCGTAATAAAGTGGTTTTAGAAACGTTATATTTTTTTTGCAGCTGAATAAACGGTTGTTTTATAGTTCACATACACGAGGCAAACTTTTTGTGAACGTATAAAAATATCTTGGTTCATAAATGCCCTTTTTTAGTTTATGCGATACTTTTTTGGCGGAGTGTACTTCAAAATATGCAATATTCAAAAGAAGAATTTGTTGATGTGATGTATTTGATTGGTACGTAAGCATTTATGTCATTTTCCCAATTACATATATTTATATCTATTTATATTCCCGTTTTACACAATTTTTCAAATTTTACAGTTAGGTGAATGTGGACGAAATTGTCTTTTGGCTTCAAAAATATATAGACAACGGTATCCAAGAATGGAATGTTTTAATATTAAACACAGGTTTGAAAGCATCTGTGCTGTTTAATAAACGTTATCATCATATTAATGAAGATAATGAGGTCAATGTTTTTGCTTCTGTGGTTGAACAGTGAGTACGAGCCATATCAGCAGAAACGCTGAAGTGTATATAAGAGTACTGTTCAAAGGATTCTACAGATACATAAATATCACCCTTATCACGCATCCATACATCAGTAGCCTACAGATGATGATTACGGAAGGCGAATAAGACATTGTCACTGATGGGTAGAAGGTAGTTTCCAGAGTAATGGTGTACCGATCAGAAAGAACGCTCACGTTTATGCACAAGACAATCCTAGATCTGTAGCAACACGTGCGGTATAAGGTAAATGGAAAACAAATGTATGAGGAGGAATTTTGTTGGATGTCACATTGTGGGACCCTTTTTCTTCGAGAATAATTTAAACGGAGAGCGATACAACTATTTTTTACAAACGCAATTCTATGAAATGTTGGGGAACTTACCACTAAGGGAGGCATTTTTAGCCGTTTCACCAGAGTTACTTCAAAAAGTAACGTTAAAGGAGATAGAAATATCTTTCAGAGAAAGAGGACACTTTTTAACATCTCCTTTACATTCTAATAATTAATTTAATGATGTATTTTACCGTTTTTAATGTTTGTTTTTTGTTATTTTAGCGGTTTTTTAATATATATAAATATTTAAGTAATTTTGTATAATCACAGAGTTAAATGACATACAATTTCTGATTTTTTCAAAAAAAGTGTTATTAGTTTTAAATTATGACCCGATGTCGACGTAATACTACTAATTCACAGCTTTATTCCTTTGTTTAGCGCTTATATACCAAAGCGACCTGAAAAATTATTGGATTTATTTAAAATCATTAATTCATGAAATCGTGCATGAGGCATCATAAATGTTTAGTATGGATTGATAGGGTTTTGGGAAAGGATTAATTTAACACAAGCAAAAATATAGGGTGCTATTTAAAAAAATCCAGTTACCTTGGATTAAAGTTAAGCAAATGTTCAGGGCTATAGTGGACACCTGTATACAATTACATCGATTTTAATTTCAATGTTGAATCAGACTAAGTATGTATGTATGATATTTAAAATATGAATGTCTAAAACAAATGCAAATATAAACCACGCCGCCTTAACCGATGCTTTGCATCGGGACTACTTTTGACAAAAGAGTAAATAACAACGTTGTTATTAAAGATAGACATATAGTAGTTTATATAAAGTCATGTTATTTTTCTACGTAGAATTGAAAAATTAAATAATATATAGGGTGTTCCATTTAAAATAACGAAGTAAGTGTCCGTTTGCCTACTTCTGGGACACTCTGTATAGTCAAAAATATTTTTAGGTGATGCAGCATTGGATTCTATAACATTGTTGTAGAAAAGGTTCCTTTCTAAAATGAGAAATAGAGCTGTAATCCAAGACCCAGTCTTCGGTGGGACACCTGTACAGTCATTTTCTGATCTTTACGTGATGAAGCGTCAATTTCTCGTGTTGTGCTAAAAACTAGAACAAACTACCAGTTCATTGGTTTCCATATTTACTTTCAACAACGAAATGACTTACTTGATATTACAACGGAGCTTGCGTCTACGAAAACAAGTCAGATGAGTGAAAATTAATCGCTCGCGCTTTGGAAAATCAACCTTGAAAATTTGAAACAAATAAGGAAAGGTATACCTTGAGAGAGTACTATATGACGATTACTCTTCTTTTTAAAGATAAATATTCAACAATTGTTATTTAAGACATTTTGGTTAATACATTGTAATGAACCAGATAATTGCTGTGCACAGCCAATTAAATCTTATATGTATTTTCTCTTAACATAAATAACATCTTTTTTTATCGTAGGTGAAATTGAAGCACTAATTTCAACAGAACTGTATGAGGATTACAACGAATACTTCGTGGTTGGTTCAGTGTTAGTGTTAAAGCTATTTAGCTTGTTAACAATTACTGCTTCTAAACACTACGTCAACATAACAAGCAATAATTTAATTCGTATATATTCGTCCAAAGACCTGTCAAAAGATTACGTTAAGATTGTTCATCTACAAGAACATTCAATTGAAAAACTAGAGAATGATATATTTGCATTTGTTAGCAATCACCAACAATTTGGGAATAATAACCAGATGCGACAAAGATTAAGAAATCATGAGGAAGATACGAACATATTAACGAATGCGAAATTCTCTAATTGTGATAGAAATGAAAGTTGTCCAAAGGTGAATAAGAACGAAGCAAATATAAGATTATTGCAAAAAAATAGTTTCAACACATTCCAGAACAATATTCATTCTGCTAGTCATTCATCAAAAAATATTAATAATGATAAGGATACAGCTAAAAAATTTAAGTTTAGAAACGTAGATGATTCAAGTCGTATCACAAGTGTTTCACAACCGATAAATATCTTTGATCAGTCTAACGATTTAACAGATTTAGACTTGGGATTAGACGACTTCACGGATGGAACTATATCACAACTTAATCAAAACGCAAGTGTCAGTAGTGGTATCCGTAAAAATAATGTTGAAGGAAATTTCAAAGATTTCCAAAGTAACAAACCGACGACGGCAGAGTTTAAAACAACACTTCAAAATCACGACAATCGCTTAGAGAAAAATAAAATCGACTGTAGCCAGATTTCAATTATATCAGGGCATATAGAAAATCCAGATATAATTAAGGAAGTATTTTCTGATTTAGATGCCTCGGCGTTCTTCGATGATTTTTGAGTATTGTTATTTTTATTAATTATTTTTAATTTTTATACTTTAGAAATAAAAATATTTATTTTTGGGTAATGTGTGTTATTTTGTTCGTGATAAGTTTCCCAACAAGTTTTATAATATTTGATTTTCATGTAATAACATGCAAATAATGATAAAATATGTTATATAGAGTGATCTTCGAATGATCTATGGAAAGAAGAGGTGGTTGATTGTAAGTGGGAGGGGTTACTATAAACCCCTATCCCGCGGATTATCGTCGTCTACAGAATTAAGTAACCAAGTATAACTATGGTTAGGTACTAGGTTTTTGAAACGTTCCTCCATTGGAATGACCCCCACGGGGGCAAGATGCTTTCTGAGGGAGCTAATTCCGCTCTGGGGAAGCTGGTTCTCCAGAGCGGGATAGCTAAACGATACGGAATGTCAATCAAAAATGAAGGTCAAATATTTTTTAGGAAATCTGCTGATGTTAACCCTTAACTGGTGACATGACAAATTTAGAACACCATAAAGGACATCACGTCTCACAGGCTACTACTTTTAAATTCATTTTTGTTATGAAAATCAACTTGGGTGTTTCAAAATTGTCTTAATATTTAACTATCGGTATGTAATGAAAAACACATTAGTAACTCGAATCAATTTTTTTCTTTATAAAATATAAAAAAAAAAAGCAAAACACTTAGTGGTATTCTTCAGCCTCAATTGGTATGAGATCCTTATTTTACGTTCTAGTCGTCCTTATGCGAGAAAAACGATAAAGTTAACAGTTTTTACGTAAAATCTAATCTAGAAAGAAACAAAAAAAAACAAAATAGTCACTTCCGAAAACAAAAAATAAAAATTCTGACACCGACTCAATTCAGCATAAATTACTGGCAATTTTTGCACAAGGGGCGAGAACATTGCAAACATACGGGATCGCAACACCCGACGCACGTATACACTGTCATTCTATGTAATTTGGGCGGGCAAATCCTGCATGCCCTTCGTTTGCCTTGACTAGTTTCATGACTTTGGACATCTTCTTCGACCATATCGTCACCCAAAACTCGCTTTATCACTAAGCGTAACTCCCTCGGTAATTGACTGCAGACTACACGTCTCTGGATATGGGGGAGAACTAGCGAACGAGCTAAAGTCTTTAGGAAATCTCCTCTTTCTATAATCTTGGGTTGATGCATGTTGTGCAGTATATAAGCGTTCATGCTGCTCAAATCCAGAATGCGGTAAAACACCACCATTGGCCATCTTCTGGTTCGGCGGCTGCTGGAATAAATGGAACATTTCCTGTCCGCTTCGTCGACACCTCCTTTAGTTGCGTTATAATACAGAATGATTTCAGGCTTTTTAGTATCCTCGTTAACCTCGTTAGTATGGTGCATTGAAGACACAAGTATCACAGCTCTATTCTTCTTAGGCACGCATGAGCATAAAGCTTTGTTACTTGTAAAACCAAACAAAGTAGACCGGGTTTCTCGGTTTTTTTTTGCGGTTTAAATTCATTTTCATAGTACCCACGTAAGTAAGCTTCCGTTTTGAAAGTTTATCAACGAGTTCTATAGAAGAGAACCAGTTATCACCAGTCACATTTCGGTTGCTTCCATTGATTGTCTGTGTCAACCATAGGATACACTGAGTAGGCACGAGAAGTTTTTTTATCTTGAGTGGTCAATCCCTCACCATCTGAGGCTTTTCCAGTATAAACATACCCATTATAAAAGTAGGCAGTTTTTACATCACATAAGGCTCGTATGACCAGTCCGTATTTACCTGGTTCCTTTGGCATATATGAAATCATATGACTTCTACCACGAAACTTCACTAACCTCTCATCTACGGTGACGCATTCATATAATTGTTGAGAATTATTGACAAACTTCTTCAGCCAGTCTGTCATTTTGTTTCCTTTCGGCGCGATCATCTGGATTGTCGAATCGCAGACACAGTAGCAAAACAAGAAATCTATTTTCTGACATGCAACATCTAAAAATCTCGCAACCTGTACCATCTCGAGCAAATAAATAACTTGAGCGTTCATGATTATATTTCAAGACAGCTGAATATAGTAAACGACCCAAAAAAGCCTTTAGCTCACTTATATCTATGTCTTTCAGTTCAGGTTTATTCTGACGAGCAAACTTTATCCTGTAACTGGAGATTTTATTATTTGTCAATGTAGGGGTAAGTGGGGTAATTGTAGACAAATGTCTACAATTGCCCCGGTGATATAAAAAAAAAATCAGTGTCATTAAGGTACAGTAAGGTTTAAGAAACCAAATATTTGCAGGAATCTTATCCATTGATAGTGCCATTGTACAGCACGATTATTTTTTGCCCAAGTTTAAATACTGCAAAAATATATATATTTTTGTAAAACTCTGCAAATGGCGTCATTTACCCCGGTTCATGGGGTAAATGTAGACACATCGAAATTCCGCATTTCTCTTAGTACTAAAATAGTTTGGGCTATTGGAGACACAAAAGCAAACATATTTAAAATGATAGATATTTTTTGTAAATTTTTCTCACTGAAAATTTGTGGTTGTAGATAAAACCAAACATTAGAAAAATATTTTTATTTTCTTTTAAACAATATTTAAGTAAATTCCACAAAATAAACGAAACATATATTCGTGTGTACAATAAACGTTTAGTTCTTAGATACTAGGTAATAGCAAGTAGTAAGAAATAAAGGTAACACAATAACTAAAAATTCAATTTCCTAACAAATACTTAAGACTTAAAATGAAAGAAACAAAATCAAGTAGAATATAAACCATATTAAAACAATAGGTCAGAATTTTTAATTTCATTGGTATTTTTGATTAGACACAAGCGTTTTTTTTAAATTTGGCCCATTGTTTATTTAATTCGAATGGACTGGGAGATATTGAAAATATATGAGAGCCTTCCACCTCAATTGGCCCAAAAAAACACAATGACTTAGACACAGATTCAATATCATCTCGCTTTGGCCATCGGAATTTGTTTTCGGGAAGACGTTCCAAGAATTTTATTTTCACTTCAGTAATTCCTTCTTCGATAATGCGACCAATATACCATTTCGTCATATAATCTACTGCAACATATGTATTAGCAGCACACTGAGTTTGCTCACTTCTGTAACAATCGACATGTTTACTGTCTTGAATGCTTCCCGAAGGAAGGAAATCTGCATCAGATTCTAGCTCTCCCATCAGCTCTCCATGCAGATTCTCTACTGCATCATACAAATCACTTTCATTATCTGAGTCTGATGAAATTTCTGTAACCTTTCGTTTTCTTGTTTTGGTATTAAACATTTTTCTTTTAACTGCTCTCTTCATATTTTGGTTTTCATTAGGAATTATTTTTTTCTGGAGGATTTTTCTATTTTTTGGTTTGTTAATCTTCCTACGTTCTTCCTCTTCCGTAAGTCTTGTTAAAACTTGTTTGCTGGTAAGTATCTCACCCTCTTGTTGTTTTTTCAGCCTTATTTGTTTCTCTGCTGACTTCGATTGAGTTTGAGGAGAAAATTCTTGTCTCATTTTTCGGAGGAAAACATCCATTATAGACCTTCGCCCATCGGAAGTTGTGGGCTCGTCAATATTTAAATTTTCATTGTTGTCTAGCACTGGATCGTTAGAAGTGGATTCATCCGGATGAGTTTGCTGTGTGGACTCTCCCTGGTTTTGGTTTTTCAATTTGATCGGTTCTGGATCATTCTGCCCAGGCTCTATCTTTTCCGATTCATTTTGTTCTTCGATTGGTTCTGGTTCATGTTTTTCCATTTCAATCGGGTTTGGTTCATTTTGTTGTGGTCTTGCTCGTAGCGCTTTAAACCGTTTCAGTTTGTTCTGGTCATATTCGTACTCGGGGAATTTTGACGAGTCTACAGGATAACATCCGCTCTCTCGAAATCCTGATATAATGTTGTTCGGGGGCAAGTAGTTTTTCCATGCATCCGCTAACAATCCAGTAAACGTGTTTAGTGTATTGAAGCTAGTTAATAGGTTTCTTCGACCAAATGCAACAAGGATCTTCTCCCAACCAATCTTGAGCGGCCCAAAAACGCATCTGTCTAGTGGCTGCATGCGATGTGTTAAATGACTAGGGAGCTTCAGTAAAATTAAATTTGCGGCAATAGCAGCTTTTATAACTCTGACGCTTATATGACTTTTATGTCCATCCATTACTAAGATCGCCTTTTTCCTGATTTGGTGATTTTGTCTGACTGACTCTATATGGGGTATTAAAGAGCCAGTCAGCCATGAATAAAATATGGGTTCCTCCATGTAACCATTTTCTGAGGTAGCATATGTAGTACCAGTAATCTCCTGTTCAGGATTGGTCCAACGTACTTGTACGGTACTTTTTGCTTTAAAAATTATTAGAGGTGGCAATACATCACCCAACGCCGATACGCAACAGTGAACCGTAATATTTTCTCGGCCTGTACCGCCTACTCGCCGATAAAAAGACTTCTTCCCTTTTTCCCCAATAGCCTTGACTTTGCTAGGATCTGTAGCAAAACCAGTCTCATCGCAGTTGAATATCAAGCCTGGGCAATTTTCAAGACTCTCTTTTTGAATTAGTCGTTTCATTTTTTCATAAAAGTTGCGAATTATAAAGGGATCGGCTGCCTCCGCCCTCTTTTGCTGTAACTGCTCCGGTCGTTTAAGGCTCAAGGTACCTCTTCTCTTCATAAACCCTAAGTACCAATCTTCACCAGGCCTATTGTCCTTGAAAGGAGTCTTGACATTATTAGCAGTAACATATTCCTTCACTAAGTCTAAAAGTTCCTCCCTATCGACTGGGTATCCCCACTCAGCGCGAGCCAATATACATTGAGCTAGCTCGTCTTCAATTTCTTGCGATAATGCTGGTCCTCTTCCACCACCAATTTTATTCATACTTGTTTTTCTGCCCATAAGTCGTTGGTAAATCACTGAGCGACTTACGTTATAATGTTCTTGCGCCTGCCGGTAAGTCATTCTTTTGGAAGTAACTGCCTCACAAGCCTCTTGAATTTGTTGAACAGTGTATGGACATGCTGGCTTCTTGCGTTTGTAGTTGCGAGGCATTTTTATAAACACTTCAATTTCGTTCTTTAAATCTGCAACAAACAGGTACCTAACATAAAGACTCTGTCTACAATTACCCCCAGTTGTCCACAATTACCCCTTTATGTAGTCTACGCTTACCCCACTTTCAATAAAAGTTGGGGTATGTGTAGACAAGCATTTTTTTTTCTAATCAAAATAAGGTCAGAATAAAAAAAAAACAAATTAATAGAGCATTAAAAATTACATACATTTAAACAGCAAAAAATATGTTACCTAAAGACACAAGCGCTACAAAAAAAATCGAAGTCAAGATGTGCAGAAACTGTCGACAAAACGATATTTCGCCAATTTTCATATCACAACCAAATTGCGTCAAAGAAGGTGTAGGAGTTTGAAACTAAAATCTGAATTAGCTCATTACTATATATGTATATATACAGTCAATATCTAGCAATCCTTACCTCTATTTCTTTAATAACCAGATAACTATTTCATATGTCTCCAATTACCCCAGTCTACACTTACCCCACTTACCCCTATTATTTGTTGATCAAAATTTGATTTAGCATTTCTTCGTCAAATAGTTTATTCCAGATGCTGGAAGGGCCTTTTTCATCCTGAACAATTTTGAGACACAAGCACGAGTGATTATATTATGCTGAGGTGTGCGTACCCTAGCATTAGGAGGCGCTTTTGACCATTTACAACGATTTTTACCGTAATAAAAATTTGATCGCCGTAATTCCGAGAGAGGCAGGTCGTCTTCTTCTACGGAACTATCGCTGTTAGCTTCTTCTAGAGCGATTTGACTCTCATCTGAATCTTCAACTAGATCACTTTCATGATGATGTAAATGGTCGCTCTCAGATATAATACAAGCTTCGAAATCGGCTTTCGTTATCAGATTGGTCCAAAGCTAGCAACAGCGAATTGATTTCCTCTTCAAATGACGGACTGTCTACACGCATTATTTTTCTTTGTGATGTCTCAACTGAACTTGTTTTCGGACGTTCACGTTTATTACCGTTTTCTGCCATTTAGTAGTACAGAATATAAAAATAAAAAGAAATAGTTAAAAAAAATATTTTGCGTAGCAATTAGGGACATGAAGCCTGACAGGCTACGTCCGATTTTTTGATGAGTGTTACTCACGTGTTATACGACCGACAAAACATGTGTCTACTTCCGTTGTCTATTTACTACTAAAACAAAAGCTACTGAGACGCGCAATCGCGGCGAGCGGGGGGGGGAGGGGGGGGGGAGGTGCGGCCAATTCTAAGAATTCGCAACACGCTCGACGCCTGTGAAACTCTATGTCACTGGTTAAAGGTTAAAAGTACGCAAAATACTGTCTTTTCTATGAAGGTACTCTTATTCTAAGTGGAATATCGGTTGGATAGTGATAAATAAATGTGTTTTTCAGGTGGATACTGCCTTCATTACAGTTAATAAGTAATAAATTTACACCAAAAGCCAGACCTTAACTGTAAATAACACTCTCCCTAGATGAGACGCCTAGTCCTATGCTACTTGCGAGTATCGAAGTCCTTTGGGGAATCTGGTGATTCAAACGGACTATATCAGTCTGGTGGGGTCTATCCGACCCCAATAGAACTTAAGGCGCCAGAATGAAAATAAAGCAGTGAAATACCTCAAATTTATCGTAAACATCACGCAATATTAGAATACGTTTATTAGATAAAAATTTAAACAAACAATAATGCAAGAAACAATATTTAAACAAAATTTCTCAACTATAATGAGGACGTAATTATAAACATCAAAATAAAGTACACTAATCTAGAGATGGAATAATAATAATCGTTATTCGTTTTTATTAATGCACTCACTGCACATAAAATTCGCGTGTGGCAAACAAATCGTTTTCTTGCACATAACACAGAAGTACTGTGATTTTCTATCCGAATTACGTGGGCAAAATTCACAGCGTCTTCTTTTTGGAGTTGCATTTGGATTAGCTACCAGATTAGCATGTGGCTGTCCGCGTAATTCCTTAGGAAGCCTTTGGTTTTGTTGTCGACGATCCTGATGCTCTCTAGTTAGTTCTGTTCCCAAGTTTTTCAAAAAATTCCGCCTGGTTGTGGCGTAATCATTCGTATTATTTCTGTATACAATTTCGCCATTTACTCCGGCAGTGTTGAGAATTGAATAAAAGATTGTCAATGGCCATCGCCGAGAATTTCGTGAAATGTCGTAAGAAGCTGAAAGCTTATCTAAAGTATCAACGCCTCCTTTTGTCAAGTTGTAAAACGTGACTATTTCAGGCTTTTGTTTGTCCCCGGTTGATTTATCAATACTGTCGTCGTGATGAAGTGTCGACCATAATAGTACATTTTTTTTCTTTTTCTCGGTGTATGATACCATCGTGACATTTTTTTGAAAACCAAATACACTTGACCCTGAAGGTCTTCCTTCTGTAGACACCAGACATCGCGGCAATTCCCTTTTATTTTTACGAACTGTTCCGACAGATGTTAGTCGGTGTTCTGTGAGCAATCGATGCATCAGGTTGTAACTGGTGAACCAGTTGTCAAAAGTAACATTACGGCCACTTTTTGATACTGGTTCTATCAATCGAAGAACTATATCTTCAGGTTTATTACTTTTTCTAAAAGGTCCCTCCGGTTGCAAACCTACATAAACTTCCAAGTTTACAGCATAAAAACATCTAGCGTCAGTCAACGCAAATTTTTTTACCCCATACTTGGCTGGTTTACTGGGGATGTACTGTCGAAATGGACAGTTGCCACGAAACGCTAGTAATTGCTCGTCAATAGTAAGATACATACTTGGAGAATAAATTTGTCTGCAGTGAGAAACAAATGCATCAAAGATTGTTCTAATTGGTGCAAGTTTGTCGAGTGCTACTCTATCCTGTCTAGTTTCATAATTGTCGAAACGTAAGCAACACAAAAGAAAATTGAATCGCTGACAAGTCATAGTCTTCCTGAATATCGGCACTCCTGTATCGTCTGTTGCCCATAAATCTTTGACATTTTGACGTCCAGATTTATAGTAGCCCGCTAAATATAGAAGACCAAATAAAGCTCGCAATTCCACCTTATCTGTTTCTTTTACTTTATATTGATCCCTTTCTGCATACGTGACAGATTTACCTCGAATTTTTTGGTTGGTGTGAATGATAATTTCAGTCAACATCTCTTCAGTGATAAAATACGCCCAGCATTCCGATGCTGTCTTGCCGTTTTTATATGGTCTTCTGACAGTGGGTAGTTGTGTAACAATATTTTCTGATCTTACCCTAACATTTGGTCGAGCTGGGTGTTTGAACCATTTTGTTGTCCGATCCTTTCCTTCATAAAATATATCTTCAACGTTATTATCCCTGTCGTTTTCGTCATCGCTAATTTCTTGTTCTGTTTCACTGTTATGGTCACTTTCACTCAAATGGTCTATTTCTCCTTCATCACTTGAAATATCATCTCCACCATCTTCGGATTGCATCTCTTCCCATAAAGCCATAAGTCTACGTTGCTCCCGTTCGTAATCTCCCATTTTGAAAATGATGAATCTGTAGTAAAAATAATATAATATAATATTTTATATAAATTAACCTAATCAACTCTCTTTTACTGCAATATTTGACGCAAGAGACATAAAATAAAAAAACAAACCTTTTAAAATCGGATTAACTTATTAAGTCTGGTGGGGTCTGTGATACCGGATCCACCGTTATGCATATGTTTCACAGTTGTGTACACTATGCACGCTGCAACTGAACTGACAGCAGATAAAGCGATGCAGTGGCGGCAGCTACCCGTGATGCCAGCTTCCACCATCTATTGCCCTAATAGATACAACATGTTTAGCATACTACAGGGCCTGTCAGACCCCACCAGATTCCCGGAAGGTTAAGGCCTTCGTCATCAAGTCCGCAGCGTAAGGATCCTTGGATTTACATACGTATACGTCTACCTTCTCCCTCAAAAAGAAATGTCGCAAATCGATGTGCTTACTTCTTTCTGACGTTACCTTATTGTTAGCGAGGGCTATAGCTCTATGGTTGTCAGTAAAGATGCTTTGTGGCTTCGTTTAGAATTCCGTTGCGTTGATTTCTCCTAGGAACGATTGTAGCCACATCACTTCTTTCGCTGCTTCGCACATGGCTATATACTCGTCCCCTACGGTGGCGGGTGCTGTGATCTTCTACTTGCCACTTCGCCAGGATATTGCTCCCCCTGCCAGTAGAACCATGTAACCGCTATATGACTTATCGTTGGCTCAATCTGCGTCACAGAAGACTTGAACTCCTTTCCCATTGCGTTAGTAGGTAAGGACGTGGTCTTCCGTCTTCTTCAGATATCGAAGCGAGTGGCGCACTCTTATCCAATGCTCCTGCGTCGGATTCTCCTTTAATTGGCTAAGGTAGATAGCCGCGTAGGTAAGGTGCGGTCTCGTCCCGTTTGTCAGGTATAGGAGACTTCCCAAGGCTCGTCGATACTTAGGCTTGTCTTTCACTTCATCAGGATCTGAAGATCTGAGAAAATTTGTTCCGGGATCCAACGGTAATGATGCAGCGCGGGCTTCGTCCATCCCGAATTCAGTCAGAAGATCTTTGATGTGAGCCTTCTGATCAAGCGTTAATGAGCCATCCTCATGTCTCGCCAGGCTGATGTTGAGGATACTCTCTGCTTCTCCCAGATCTTTCGCTTCAAACTCGCCGCTAATCTTCTTCTTAAACTTATTTGCGACTTCATCGTTTCGTGCTACTATGAGTAGGTCGTCGACGTAGACTCCTAGCAGTAGATCGTCTTTCATGTACATGCATGGAACTGCCTTTGACCTCATCATTCCTATCTTAAGGAAAGCATTAAGGGTGTAGTTCCACTCTCTTCCAGACGCTTCAGTCCATACAGACTCTTCTTCAGCAAACAAACTATTCCCGTATTGCCGTCGTCAAAAGGCTTGGGTTGTTCCATAAAAATAGTCTCCTTCAGTGTGTCGTTCAGGTAAGCAGCAGTTATATCCATTTGGTGTACCGTCCACTTTCTTTCTACCACAATGGCCAATAGCGCTCGGTTGGACTTCATTTTGATAACTGGTGAGAATGTCTCGGTGTAGTCAATTCCTTCTATTTGGTTAAATCCTTGCGCTACTAGTCTTGCCCGATAACGGCTTGGGTTTCCGTCGTTGTAGTGCTTTCGCTTAAACACCCATTTCGATATATGACTTGTCTTCTTTCTGATCTTTTGAGTAACGTCCAGGTCCCATTTCGCTCCATGTTGCCAATCTTTCATGGCCTTCTTCCATCTTCTGCGTCTGGTAATGTGAGGGCTTCTGTGAGTGTTGTTGGGTCTAGCGTGATTTCACTTCTAGTCAACATGCATGCAGGACATCTTGCCCTCATTCCTACGCCGATTTGCTATTCGGTCTGAGCGTATTGCTGCTGGTACTTCCAGTGGCCACTCAGGTGCAATAGATTGGGATAACGGAGTGGGTTCTTCTTCACTTCTTCATTTGGTCTGGTGTCTGCGTCATCGTAAAGGCTAACCACTGCTTTTTTGTCATTCGTGGGAATGCAAAGATCTTCATCTTCTGTCGTCTTGCAAGGAAAGCAGACTTCTTCAAATTTCACATTCCGACTTATTACGAATGAATCTTTTTCGCGATCCCACAACTTATTTCCCTTCGTCCCCTCCGGGTGTCCCACAAAGACGCATTCCTTAGCCTTAGCGTTCAGTTTTGACTTTCACTGCTTTTCGTCCACCACGCTCTATACTCTGCATCTGTAAACCCTGAGATAGTCCAGTTTTACTTCTTTACCTGTCCACATCTCGTCGGGAATTCTTCCTTCTACTGCTGCACATGGCCATTTGTTGCGTACTTGGCATGCGGTGTCTAAAGCGTCAGCCCAGAGTGTCTTCGTAACTCCGGATTCCGTAAGCATCCACGGCACGGCGTTCAGCACCATCTGGTTGTACCTTTCAGCTACGCCGTTTTGCTGGGGCGTGCCTGGTACCGTCAACTGTCGTCGTATCCCATATTTGGCTAGGTATGTGTTGAAATCCTTACTGAGATATTCCCCGCCATTGTCACTGCGAAGCATCTTAATGGGTGTGCTGTGCAAGTTTTCGACCATTCTTCTATACTTATCAAATTTGTCCAAAACTTCTCTCTTCGTCTTCATCGGATAGACAACTGCATAGCGAGTGTAGTCGTCTATGAAGGTTACGAAGTACTTAGAACCTCCCTTCGTAGTGGGTGTTATTTTGCCTACAACATCTGAGTGTATCAGCTGCACTGGTGCGGTGGCTCTGCTCGCATCAGATGTTGGAAAGTTCTTCCTGCGCAGTTTCGCTTTACTGCAGGTGTCACTTCCTCTTCTTCGCCCATCTTGGCTTCAGAGATCTTCTTCTCTTTCACGAGTTTGTTCGTCGCCTCCGCATGCAAGTGTCCTAGTCTTCTGTGCCAGAGATCCGACGTCTTCGCGATCCTTACTGAGAGCGTTCTTCCTTCTATTGAATAGAGCCTGCCTCGTCGCTTCGCTGTCATCACTACTTCATCATCTTGTTTAGAGGCGACTGCCTTCCCGTTTCCAAACGTTATGGTATATCGGAGCTCGTTAAGCCTTCCAACTGAGATTGTCGTTGAAGGTGATGTGCATGTTTTCATCTTTGCCGTTAATCACGAACTTGACTTTTTCACTTCCGGTGGCTGCAATCTTCTCCTTATACGCAACTTCCACGTCTGTCTCGTTCGGGTTGAAGTCAGCCATCTTCTTCCTCTCAGATGTCATGTTGTTAGTAGCCGCACTATCTAGGTACCAGTTTTTGTCATTCGAAGTCTTCGGTTTCGTAACAGCTAGTGCCCTGTGTTTTGTCATCTTCGCATGTGACTTCGGTTCGCTGGTTGCCTTGTTTTGCTCGTCTAGTACTTCAGGGCAGTTTCTGGCGATGTGGCCAAACTTGTTGTAAGCGTAGCATTTAAACCACTTCTGCGTATCATCCGCTTTATTTTCATTTGCTGATTTGGTTCTTGCTGGCTGCTTGTTCTTCTCGGCGTTTTTTGTTCTGAGTCTTCTTGGGTAGAAACTTTGTTATCATTGCCTTTAATTTGCTTTCCAATTCTTCATCGCGTTGGAGTTTTCTCTTCTCTTCAAAGAGCAGCCTTGTTTGTCGTTAAGGCTTCTTCGTCTTGCTCGAGGTTCAGAATGAGTGCTTCATACGTATCCGGCAATCCCATCAGCATCCATCACCAAAGCCACTTCTCTGTCTTTGAAATCGTAGCCGCAGCTTCGTAATTTCTTATTCAACTCCATCAGTCGACTAAGGTACGATATCATATCTTCATCACCCTTCTTTGTGATGTTGAAGAGGTCTCGCATAAGTTGCGGGATGTGGAGGAGTCCATACTTCGAGTGCATCTCTTCTAATATGTCCCACGCGTCTTTCGCAGTAGTGCACATGCCGATGTCATCAAGGTATGTATCCTTCACGTCAACGCCTTTTGGCCCATCTTCCTGTCTTCTGCGGAAATCACCCTTTGGAATCCAGGGTTAATGACTTCCCAGCATCACTTCTGTACCAATGCCGCCCTTCCCCTAATCGACCAGGCATGATAATTGTTACTGGATAATTTCAGCATACGATATTCTTCGTGACTGTTCATCGTGATAATTTATTTCTCTATTGACGTTAGGATTTGTCTCGTGCGTATTATCTGCTCGAAGATCACTCAAAATATTTATTTATCTAACCTTCTATCTGCGTCCGGACATCCTGGTCCTATAACTTCTTCTTCTAAGGGCCTCTGCCTTTATTACAGTTAATAAGTTATAAATTCACACAACACGTAATGGAAAAAATCTGTCTCGTCAAACTTATTTACACACTTGTCGTAACTATCAACAACTATGTAAATCTCACTTCCTGGTTTACTAGATAACGGCTCATCACACCAAAAGCCCGATCTTAAGTATAAATAACAGGTACCCTAGTAATTCCTATGCCAAAATACGGCTGGAAGTCCAGTTGTCTGCAGAGAAAGTCCACAATGTACCTTTCTTCCCTTTATTTGAAGTCCAAACGGTCCAAAGTTTGGCATTAACGTCGGTTATTTATCTTTGAGCGGCTTAGTATCCTTTCCACCGGTACCTTCCAAACATTTTCATTTGGTACAAAAGCCGTACAAATCCAACGGGCTTTTCGAGCTTTCCAGACTGCACCTTCCCAAGGCCTAAGAGTGGAGCCCACTTCCTTGAGCCATTTGCACGCTGTCGTTATCAGCGCAGGTTACTGTAGGGTGTCCCAATAAGAATGCAGAATTTAATTTGAAAATGAAACAGGCGAATTTGTCTTTTGAAATATTTTCATACATTTTCGCACATTTTCGGATTGATATCCAGAATAATGCGCTCAATTTGGTTTTTTTAACCCGGAGTCGTTCTCGGATTGTTCGCTTAAACATGTGATTTCACGTAACCCCAGGGAAAGAAGTCGTACGGCAATTCTGGTCTCTCTGACGTGAAATGATACGCCCAAAAAAATTTTTCTGCAACAAGGAACGCGTCTTGCAACGCGTATGACAAGTAGCGCCAGCTTGCCGGTAGCACTTATGCTGGAGGTCCTTTCCTTCCAATTAGGGCCAAAGAAACTAACTTGCAGCAGTATGCTTCGATAATGTTTGTCAGTCAGTGTCACTGCATTACCCTCAGCATTTTCAAAGATATAGGGCCCAATTACTCCGCCCACCCAAAAGTCACACGATATAGTTGTTCGTTGTGAATGCATCGTCTGTTGAAGTCTTAAGCGAGGATTCTCGTCACCCCATATCCGACAGTTATGCCTGTTGACAAAGTCGTCCAGATGAAAATGTGCCTCATCACTAAAGGGCGGAATATATGCACGTCAATTCAGTTAAAATATGCGCATATATATGCATCGTTTTTCTCTGAAATATGCAACAATATGCATTTATTTGTCGAAATATGCAATTATATGCCTTGAATATAACATGGAAAAATGGAAATAAAGAGACGCCGACTCTTACAAAAATTATTTATTTTAAATAAAATTAAAAGAAAAATATAATCGGTAAAATTTTCAACCTGAAATAGTATAAAATGCATTTATAACGATATATTTTTCAAAATTTTCCAATAAAAATGTTTGCCTTCTGTCTGTAAAAATATGTTTGTACAAAGAAAAAGTTGCTTCAACATCTACCGATGTGATCTGGCAATATTTTAATTTGGGTAGTAAGTCATAAGGCCAAGGTATTACTTCGTTGGATGGTTTACTATCAAACATATTTTTGACTTCCATTAAATACTTAAAGCCTTCATTCTTTCCCACAATAACTTCGAGTTTCCTTCTTACTTGATTTCCTACATCACCGGGAACTTGTTTGCATTTGTCGGAAAAAGTTTCAACAATATTAATTGATTCTCTTAAACTTATATTCCTACTTTCTAACGAAGTTATTATATCTGGTACAAAACTAAAATTAACCTTAATAAAAACAAGTTCCTTAGCTAAATTTACATTTTTGAATAATGCTTGACTTTGCACTACACACTGCGAATTGTCTTCTAAATCTAAAACTATGTCTTTAATGGCTTCAAAATGGTCTGCGTAGAATATCGCGGCCTTAATCCATGTTCCCCATCGAGTAATTACGGGCTCTGGAGGTAAACAAACTCCTGGCAATTTCTCTCTATAGATCTGCACTCTTAGAGGTGCTTTCAAAAACACTCTCTTTACATTTGAAATTAATTTGTTCACCAAGGGATATGCTGTTCTAATAGTTTCTGCAACTCTGTTTATCCCGTGTAAAAGACAAGTGACATGTACCATATTGGGATAAAATATTTTTAAGTTTTGGCCTACTTTAACCATATACGGCGCTGCGTCAGACAAAAACACTAAAAACTTCTCTACTGGAACTGGATTTGGTAAAAAGAAATTTGATAGAGACTGCTGAATAAATCGAGTTACGGTCACATTATTTGTTTTGTCTAACTGTTTAGAAGATATTAAATATGGTTTCCCTGGCTCATTTTCTTGAAGCCCTCCAATCATAAGATGTGCGATATATCGACCACGTGAGTCTGTGCTTTCATCAACAATAATATAAAAATGTTCATCGCCCAGTGAAACTTTAATTTCTCCCATTACGGTTTCGTATACTGTTTCCACATTCTTCTTTCTAAGTGTGGATTCGTCAGGGATGTTTTGATTACAATATTTTTGCAAAAAATCTCTGAATTGTGTATTTTGCAGTTTCTTCAAAGGTATATTTGCTGCGACTAAAGCTTTGCATAAGTCTTGATGAAACACCTCCTTTTCACTCTTTGGTTTGACATTTTGAAATGCGGTTTCCACACACTGCTGAACAGGCACAGATTTATTTTTCTGCAACTTAGCTTTATGCATAGCTGTTTTCAAGTGTTGATCAATTTGGAACTTCTTTTCACAAACAATGATTTTGGCACAAACTTTGCAAAACACTTTATCCCCACTAAACTCCAACTCAGGAAAATTTTTAATCCACGAAGCGGCTTTCGGCATTTTAGGCGTTTGAAATAAAATATTTTCGAAATCACTCTTTTCACACTGGAGTCTATCGACAAACTAAACTATACAATATAAATACAAAAGAATAGACCACATCTGTTCTCCATTAGGCAAGCTGATTACTTGGAAATTCCTAAACACCCAATAAATGCCGGCAATAAACCATATAATAATAAAACGGGTGAGTCGACAAAACCTACTCACCTTTTAAATTATTTCAATTACCTGCAACGGTCGCACTTAATCTTTTGATAAAACGAAAAACATAAAAATATGCACACAAATTTTATTTTTGCCGAAATATGCAATTTTTTGTAAAATTTGTTAAAATATGCAAAATATGCAAATATATGCACTTTGCATATATTCCGCCCTTTACTCATCACTAAAGATGACATTTCGCCCTTAATTTTCATCCCCATTCAGGTTTTCCAACACCCATTGGGCGAAATTGCCGTTGTAAATGATTCTTTCGCAGTAGTTGTTTCGTTAGTCGAACCTTGCATGGGCGAAGGTAGAGATCCGTTGTCAGAATTCGTTGCTTGTTGCTTCTCGAAATGTTCAATTGCTGTGATCCATTGGCGAATTGAGGTTCAGGAATTTTGGGTAACGCGGCACTTACTGCGGCAATATTTTTAGCAGATCGGCCGACACGACGTCGTCTTCTAGCCTTTACATCAACAACTGAAAAACTTTGGCTACCACATAGAGTTCAACACTTGTGGTAGTGGATGTGTATGTGTTGTGCTCGTAAATTGTGATGCAGTGATGTTCACAGTGTCTAGGAAGAAGTTATTGAATTGGTCAGCTATAATTTGTAGATTACGAATAATGGATCCACCCTCGACTATAGAGAAGTTTCTGTGAAGAGGAGCTGACTGTTTAATTACTTTCCATATTGCAGATGCACGGTTAAAGCTGTTCTCAATGTAAATTCGTTGTATTTTATGCGACTACTTTCAACTAAATTTTGGTGCTTAATTTTAGTTTGCAGGTAGAGTTCTCTCAATTGTGGATATGCCTTTTGTAATATACAAAAGTCATTCAAGCGTTTTGCCGATTCCTTGACTTCATCATTTACCCTACTTCATTTGGTCTTCGATGCTGATATTGTGTGGCGTCTGTAAGGAAACGCATTATCATAATGAAAGCTTAAAATGTTTATGAAGACCTGGAACTTCTCATCAACTCCGTCAGCACGAAAAACTTCCTCCTAAACTAAATGTTTAGTATGGATTGATAGGGTTTTGGGCAAGGATTAATTTAACACAAGCAAAAATATAGGGTGCTATTTAAAAAAATCAAGTTACCTTGGATTAAAGTTAAGCAAATGTTCAGGGCTATAGTGGACACCTGTATACAATTACATCGATTTTAATTTCAATGTTGAATCAGACTAAGTATGTATGTATGATATTTAAAATATGAATGTCTAAAACAAATGCAAATATAAACCATGCCGCCTTAACCGATGCTTTGCATCGGGACCACTTTTGACCAAAGAGTAAATAACAACGTTGTTATTAAAAATAGACATATAGTAGTTTATATGAAGTCATGTTATTTTTCTACGCAGAATTGAAAAATGAAATAATATATAGGGTGTTCCATTTAAAATAACGAAGTAAGTATCCGTTTGCCTACTTCTGGGGCACTCTGTATAGTCAAAAATATTTTTAGGTGATGCAGCATTGGATTCTATAACATTCTAGTAGAAAAGGTTTCTTTCTAAAATGAGAAATAGAGCTGTAATCAAAGACCCAGTCTTCGGTGGGACACCCTGTACATAGAGAATAACAACGATGGTCAAACAGATATGTATCTCCAACATTGGTATCTACCTCGAAGGCGTTATTCGTAAATATATTGTCGATAGTAGATGCAGAATGAGCTGTTATCCTGGTATAGTCTTTAACCACTGAGTGCAGACCATAAATGGCCATAGCATTGATCAAAGATTGCTGTTCTATAGAGTTAATATTCACATTCACATTAAGATCACCGCAGATGTAGAGATAATGGTTAACTTTGTAGGTGCCAAACGCAGACAATAATTGCTCAATTCTGTCAAGAAACCGCTTGAAATTCGATTGAGGCGGTCTATAAATATTCAAAATTGTCACAGTTTTACTATTCAAAATACCTTGCGCCCCACAAACCTCAAAATTATTTTATATATTTATGGTTCTTAGATGTACATTCTTTGAATGTGTGATCGCCAGTACAACGTGGACAAGCTGCTGGTGAACGACAGTCCTTGGCGAAATGGCCATATTGGCAACAGTTGTAGCATCGTATTATATGAAATGATTCGGTGACTGCACATCTATTCCAACCGATGTAAAGTAATTTCCTCTCAATGACTTCTTTGAAAGTAAAGGGATCACACTCCATAACAACATTTGTACTGGTTTTACCTTTATTAATCGTATTATTTTAAAAAATTGTGGATTCTGTTTTAGTTATGCTGTTTTGTTTTAAAATATTATCTGGTAATATTTCTCTGTCTGCCAAATCATCTTGATTGACGTTGTAGATAACAATCTTAGGATTCAGTTTTATCGGCACAATAATGCTGTAGTCAGGCCCAAACTGTGACTTTAAATTACTCCTTTTTAAGGGCGTCGGCCCACACTTCTGCCCCGTATAGAAGGACGGACTGCACCGTAGCCATCAGCAGTTTTCTTTGCTAGGACCGCCAGCGTTGGCCATGACCTTGCTCAAGTCCGCGGTCATCTTTCAAGCTTTGTCTGCGGTGCGGACAATTTGTGGCCAGAAAGTCATTTTCGTGTCCACGAAGACTCCAAGATACCTCACGGCGGGGCGCGTTAAAATCTCCGCAGCCCCAACTTGCAAGGCTATGGTCGTTTCTATCAGTTTTTTTGGAGAGAAAGACAATCTCGGTTTTGTTGAGAGCGAGAGCCAAGCCTTGGCTCCCCATCCAGCGATCGATCCTTCTCATTGCCTGATTTAGCTGCAACTGCGCCAGCCCAACATACCGCGTAGTGATGAGCAGCGCGATGTCGTCGGCAGAGTCGACCAGTCTCACCTCATCAGGCATCTCGGTTCTCAAGAGGCCGTCGTACAGGATGTTCCAGAGATCTGGTCCTAAGGGACCCAGGGCAACCCCGGACGTCACCCTGTAGTCGCTCTGGCCATGCGTTGTCTCGTAAGTAACAGAACGCTCTTCCAAGTAGCTGTCGATCATTCGCAATAAGTAGGGAGGTACCCGAAACGAACGTTCCGGCGCATCCAATATGTCTGCCCATCTGGCTGAGTTGAAAGTGTTCTTCACGTCCAGGGTTACAAGGAGAACCGCCCGACGCGAGAAATGTGTATGATCTCCACCCTGGACACCGCATCAGCTCCCTCCTGTAAGGCATATGCGGTGGATCTCCCCCGTCGAAAGCCATATCGATGAGGAGACAAATCGCCAGCATTCTTCACCGCTGTGTGCAATCTGGCTCGAACTAGTTTCTCCAATACTTGGCCCGCGGTATCCAACATGCACAAAGGACGGTACGTGCTCGGATCATCCGCATCACCCTCCTTTTTATCGATTAATACCAATCTGACCGCCTTCCATCGGAGAGGAAAAACTCCCGCGGCCAGACATGCATTATACATACCAGCAGCAGGTTCGGACAGCACTGGTGCACCAACTTCA
Organism: Cetonia aurata; assembly: GCA_949128085.1. NCBI lineage: Eukaryota > Metazoa > Arthropoda > Insecta > Coleoptera > Scarabaeidae > Cetonia > Cetonia aurata. The sequence goes on along the minus strand of OX421889.1, from coordinate 21,301,880 downwards.
GGATCTCATATGGGACTCCATCCGGTCCCGATGCCTTCCTGCTAGGGAGAGAATCCACCACCACTCTTAATTCTTCATCGTCGAAGGGTATAAGATCGGTCGTCTCCCCGAAACACCGCCTTCCCTTCATGGGGTGAGTGGGGAAGAGTGCTCGCAGAATGTCCTGCATCTTAGCGAGCTCCAGGACGGCAGGTGACCTCATGGCTCCGAGTCGGTGAGTAACAATTTTGTACCCAAGCCCCCAGGGGTCGCTTCCCGTGCACCGCTCGCTCACCCTCTAGTCTTTCACCGCCGGTACTAAGGATTCGGTCACGAAAGTAATATCAGGGATAGTCTCAGTGTAGCCAGGGCGGCGGAAGATGGTTACACCACCCGTGTTGAGCACAACCAGTCCGGTCCTGGCCACCATCTCCAGGAGATATTTTCCGCGGGAATCTGGGTGGGGCATGCCTTCGCATTGAAATCACCACCGATGACAATATCTCCGGTGGTGTTGGATACGTGAGATAGCAACTGAAAAAGGTTTCTGCCTCCCGCTTGATCCAAACGAATCCATGTTTCTCGACTCGTGGGTTATCCTGGTTAGACACCCATATGGCAGAAGTGCCCAGCGGATCCGAAAACCAGGTGCGCTGCTCTCGGTTCCGCTATTTCTCACTGATAAGCCTTGGTTTCATACGCCAGCTGATATGGGAGTTGATCAGCTACTCTACTCCTATTGATGTTGATCTGAATGACTGCGGTCCTTGAATAGTTTTTTCGACTTTCTCTAAGGCGGTAAGAAATACCGCGCACTTCTTTGTGCAGCCACATGCTGTAATTTGTCCTGAGGTAGACCTGCCTCAGCACAAACCTGGCACACACAGGGGCCTGTACACTACTTAGCTTTGTGATCTGCACTTCCACACTGGAAGCATGATCCACTTCTATCGGTGCTTTTGCAGGAGGCAGCCAAGTGCCCATATCCAAGGCATCGGAAGCACTTCTGTACCTCGACTCTCCTGCGCACCTTACTACAAACTCACCCTATTTTAATGCGGATTGCATCCAGAAGCTCCCTCGCTAGGCGGTCACCAACTTGGATGATTGCCAGTTTGACGCCTCTGTTATTCGCCTAAGTTAGGGAAAGCTTAGCGACAGCTTCAGGTATACCAATGTGGCTCCTGATAGCTTCCTGGACTTCTAGCGCTGTTGTACAACTGTCCATGTCGCGCATCTCTAATGTTACTTTCGGATCTAGGTTTTTAACAGTTCCCAGTTCCCCAACATCGACGGCCTCTTTGAGTTTGTTATTGAACTTCACCCTGTTTTTTGAACCCTTTGCGAACTCTAAGAGCACGTCCCCAGATCTTGTCTCGCTCATCGCCATTGAGGAGAAGCAACTGGGAAAGAAGAGGGACCGCGTATTCGCGAGCTGCGCGGTTCCCAATGTACCACCACATATGTGCATATATATTTATATATTTTGTAATATGTTTTTGTTATAACTGGAGTAGAGGATGAGGTTTAAAAATAATAATAATCATGTAAATAAAAATCATAAGTAAAGTTCAAAGAGATAGAGAAACATCGTTTTTATACGTTTATAGATGAAGAAACGCAGGGTGTCATAAATGACATCTCTATTAAATTTACAACTATAATATGGAGGACGACCACTTTTAGGGAGTTAGAAGTAAACGAAACATTAAAAAATGTTTCAATATTAGCACAATGTGATGATGAGACGTTTATGTCTAATACTCGGTATTTGGATAGGCAGATTACAACACAAATAATGGATCGCGAAAACGACAGCATGGTAATAGAATTAAATATTGAAAGCGTTGTTGGAACTAACATGTCCCAACCGACTGAAATGGAAGAAGAAATAGGCAATGGACAACGAATAACAAGAAACACCCCAAAAATTGCCGAACATGTTATTGAGACTACTATATCTCCCGCCAATAATAACGAACAGTTAGAGTTCACCCAGACATCGCAACGTAGAAAGCGGACAAAGTGGACAAATGAAATGAATGAATATATTGTCCGTTCCTATTATAAAATAACCAGACTCGAGACAGAGCAAGCACCGTATAAAATGCGATTACACGAAGAAGTAATTAAACAGTTTCCGAACCTACGTGGAAAAACTAAGCAGAATAGTCTAGATCAAAGAAGATCGCTGATGCTGAACCAATGGATACCAGCTGAAATATTAAATAGAATAAAAGAGGAAGTTGCAGGTGAAGTAGGAATGGCAAAGAAAATGGAGGAACAGCATATAAGGGAACCCGACCAAGAAGAAGATGTAGTAGATATGGAGGAAACAGAAGATGAAGCCATGGAGCAGTTCATCACTGCCACTGTGCACCCTACAGCTAGACCTCGTCTACCCACATTACAAACATCAATAAAGACTCCGATGATATTAGCAAAGGTCGATAGAATACTGGGAAATAAGATCCAAGTTGAAAAACATATCTCCATACAGAGATTGCATTTCTTAATTTATATAAGTGCATTCACTGTAATTAAATTACATGGGCAACGAATTGCAGAAACAATTGATGATGTCCAAAACTGTCGAAGAAGATCAACCATTCCCCAGTGGGAGAGACGTTTGCAAAACAAAATAGAAGAGTTGCGGAAAAAGAGAGGCAGGCTATCACAAGCAATGAAACCTATTAACCCCAGTAACTGGACAAAAAGGTTGGCAGCTACCATATTAGCGCAACATAAAACAGATGGCCTAAAAGAAATCCCGGAAGTCTTGGAGTATTTTAAAGAAAAACTTAGAGCGACCTCTAAAAGGCTAAAGAGATATCTTAAAGGAAAAGATAAAAAGGAGCAAAACAGAATGTTCAATCAGAAGCAGCATCTTTTCTATGAGAACTCAGGCTCTGACCAAAACAAGGAACAGAGGGGCACATATCCAAACGTAGAAGCAATTACCAGATTCTGGGGAGATATTTGGAAAGAAGGTGCGAAATATAAGGTGGGCACATGGAAAAGAGAAAAAAGAAATCGGTGAAAAATATAAAAATTATGTAATTGGAAAACACCTGGAGCCGATCACATACACAATTACTGGTACAAGAAATTTCAAAGCAGCCATCAGATCTTGGCGAAATGTTTGGATGAATTATTTGATAATCCTGAAGAGAATATATATTATTTATAGAATATTTTGTGACAACGGGAGTATAAGGTACGGTTATACCAAAAACTCAATCTGGATCGTCACTTGCCATCCATCCAAATATAGGCCAATTACATGTTTGCCAACAATATATAAACTAATAACTTCGATATTAGCAGACAAATTACACTGGGGAACAATTTTTAAAAAAATTTCTGTTGAGTTCGTTTTTTCAGCTGTTTTATAGTTAAATGGGCATGCTGATTTCAAAACTGCAGTCCGTTTTCTTCTATCACGTCAAGTTTTTTCTCTACAGCTTATCGTGATGTGACCACTTGAGGAAGCACCAGTGCTCTCCTGCTAGCTGCAGTATTTTTTTATTGAGTGGGTAGGGATGGATGACGCGAGTGTTTAGTTTTTGTTAAATTTGGGTTTTAGTTTAGTTTTAGTTTTTGTGACTATATATGGACTTCTGTTCTGTTAGATCATGTCTGCCTCTACTATTTCGCGTCGTAAGTGCTTAAATAATCCTGATTCGTTTTGTTATATATGTGGACAGTTTACCATTCCCAGTCAAAGGACGAACATCAGTGCATTTGTCAGGCAAGCCTATTTGGCATATTTTAAAATGCAACTGGCTGACCAAGATAAATCTTGGGCCCCTCATAAGGTGTCCAACCAGTGTGTCGAGAGGTTACGGATGTGGACGAAGGGAACACGTAAGAAAATGCCAATTGGTATACCTATGGTTTGGCGAGAGCCTATAGATCATATAAATGACTGCTACTTTTGTATAGTAAAAACGGCAGGAAAAACAAATGTACAATTGAGTATCCTAGTTTACCATCAGCTATACGCCCAGTGCCTCATTCAGCTGAAATCCCAGTGCCAGTTTTCAAAGAACTACCATCTGTAGCAATACTGGAAACCGAGGATAATGAAGCTCGAAGTGATCCCAACGATGAAGATTTTGAAGTTGGAGACGATTCCATTCGTAAGGGCTTTAATCAGCATGAGTTAAATGATTTAGCACGAGATTTGGGACTGTCCAAAAAGGCTTCAGAACTTCTAGCATCAAGACTGCACGAGAAAAACTTGCTTGAAAAAGGAGCCAAGGTATCCTACTTTCGAACAAGAGAAAGTGCATTTCTGCCATACTTTCGGAGTGACGATGGGTTTGTATTGCCATAACGTACATGGTTTAATGGAGGAGTTGGGGATTCCAGCATATGACGCAACTGAATGGCGACTGTTCATCGATAGCTCAAAGCGAAGTTTGATGTGTGTCCTCCTCCACAATGGAAATTTGTTTGGTGCAGTCCCAATAGGCCATTCAGTTTATTTAAGTGAAGATGATGCAGATATCAAGAGAGTAATTGAACGGTTGCAATATGACATGCATAAATGGATCAGCTGTGTTGAGCTTAAAATGTTCTCCTTGCTTCTGGGCCTGCAACGCGGATTTATAAAGTATCCCTGTTTGTTGTGTATGTGGGATAGCAGAGCTCGTGAGGTGCAATCGACATGGCCGCCAAGAGCTGACCTCAAACCTGGCGATCCAAATATTTTACATGGCCCACTTGTGCCCAGAGAGAAGATTGTGTTTCCACCTCTACATATTAAACTGGGTCTCATGAAACAATTTGTTAAAGCGTTGCCAATTGAAGGAGACTGTTTCAAGTACCTCATTTCGGCGTTTCCTAGTCTTTTGAAAAGATAAAAGCCGGGGTGTTTGACGGTCCACAAATTCGACAGGTCGTCAGAGATGACCAATTTATAGGAACAATGTCAGAACCCCAAAGAGATGATTGGTAGGCATTCAAAGACCTGATTAAAAACTTTCTAGGAAATACCCGAGCAGAAAACTACCCCGACATTGTCCAGGAACTGTTAGAGACCTTCCACGCGCTTGGGTGCAACATGAGTATTAAGGTGCATTTTCTCCATAGCCATCTTGCCAACTTCCCTTCAAATCTTGGTGCAGTCAGTGATGAACAGGGGGAGCGATTTCACCAGGATTTGAAGGCTATGGAAGCACGATATTAGGGTAGATGGGATGTACATATGATGGCAGACTATTGTTGGAGTATCAGGAGAGACTGTCCACAGCTTGAGCACTCCAGGAAAAGCTATAAGCGAAAATTTGTACATTAAAATGTATGTTTGCCGTTCGATAGCTTTTGTTTGAATAAAATTATTTTGTTTGCACAGTAGATTTTGCAAGTGTTTTCCTTTATTTTACTTTGTAAGCGTCATTTTGCATAACTTTTGGGTCAAAGAGAGGGTATCCTGTATCGTAAAACTTTGACGTGATAGACAAAAGCTGATCATTTTTGGATTTAGATGCCAAAAAGAAGTCAAAAACAAGTGGAGCTCTTAAGTCAACAAAATGTGTGTTCCCCAGTGTTATTTAAGCATCTTCACACCAATGGCTTGCTATACGAGGAGCAAAAAGGATGTAGCAGCAACTCCCAGGGCTGCAAAGATCAACTAGTGATTGATGCGATCATAACTGGGGAAGTCAAGAAATTGAAGAAATCATTGCATACGGCTTTTATAGATTATTAAAAGGGTTTTGATAGCGTACCACATATCTGCTCCAAATCTTGCAAATATATCAGGTGGCTCCACCAATGAGTCGATTTTTAAGGGTGATGACCATGCGATGGAGTACCATTCTCACCCTTAGAACGCCCAACGAGACAATAAGATATAATATGATTGATATTCGACGAGGAATACGCTAAGGTGATTCCCTTAGCCCGTTGTCCAGCAGGAAACATCTGAATGAGCGAAGCATCACAGCGAAGTTTAGCGAAGATATAGGTATGAATTTTGGAGTAGATAAATGTAGAATATATACAATGGTCGGGGGAAAATGGCAATATAGCGAGGACTATAAAGTAAATGAGGATCAGACGATAGAGAGCATGGGGCAACAAGAGCGATATAAATATCTAGGATATATGCAGTCTGGAGCGATAGACCATAAACTTTGTAAGAAAATGCTGATGGACAAATATACAAAGACATATATACCTTGTGCTAAAAACCGAATTAGGAGGCAGAAACAAGGTGAAAGCAGTAACTACTTATGCCATGCCGCTACTTACGTACAGTTACTTCAAAGAGCTGAAGGTGGAAGAAGAGTGCCCAGAACAATTGATCAGCATGCACGACAAGTAGCAAATCTGAGAATGTACTTCCTACGTAAGCGCGATGCCAGCAGACTGCACGCAGCGGTGGTACAGAGTGACAACAAAATTACGCCGCTTAGACTTACGGAAGCTGAGGCATATGCATATCCAGTGGATGTCAACAACATGGAAGCAGTGATAAGGCGGTGGAAACAAAAGGCGCTGCATGGAAGATACCCCACGATCCTGGAAGATTCGCAAGTGGATAGGCAGGCTACATTCACCTGGCTAATTAGAGGGACGCGCAAACAGAAGGTTGTGTCTTTGCGATTGCCACAAAATCGTACCGGAAGCATATAATAAGAGACCAGAGTGTGCTAGATGATAGATGCAGGATGTGTGGTAATAAAGAAGAAACTATCGACCGTATAGTGGGAGGGTGCACAAGCCTGGCACCGAAGGATTATATGGAGAGGCATAATAATGTAGCTAAAATCTTGCACCTAAAAATATGTGAAAAATATGGCGTAGAGCAGTGGTTCTCAACCTTTTTTCGCCTAGCGCCCACTTACTGGATTTTGTATAGATCCCAGCGCCCACTGGTGGGCGCTACCGCCCACGTTGAGAACCACTGGCGTAGAGGTTGAGGAATCGTTATACTACAAGTACTCGCTGCGATAAACTATTGAACCATACAGGTTGAAGATTCTTTGGGATCGGCAAGTTCCGACAGATATAGCCGTAGAAGCCAACATCCCAGACATTATTATTGTTGATAAGATGGAGAACAAAACATATATTATAGATGTAGCTGTGCCTTTGGCGCAAAATCTGGCAAAAAAAACACGCAGAAAAGATAACCAAATACTTACCTCTCGCGAATGAAATTAAGACAATGTGGCATCAGCAGAGCGTAATTATAGTTCCCATAATTGTTGGAGCCACTGGGGAGAGTCCGAAGAAATTATATGAGAGCCTGAATACGTTGCACCTGCAACGGGATGTATAGATCCAAAAGGCCGTGCTGTTGAGCACATGTAGAACTGTACGCCGGGTGCTTGGGGAGACTGAGAGCATGGGATAATGTCTGATTAGCGTGAATAGGATTTAACTCTTTTGTTATTACACATATGTTTAAATGTATTATATTACTTGCCTTAAACGCCGTGTATAATAATTGTAAACATCTTAGAGAGAACAATCAAGAACAACAATAATACACAATTATTATCCAACAGGCGCAAAGCCTAATTACAGGATAATACAAAAAATGAGTATACACAATAGAGTAAACTGGTACAACAATAAGGAAATAAATAAGTGTGCAATAAGAAAAAAAAAACTATATTCAAAGAAATAAAAATTCTGACAATTAATAATAAAATGTATTAAAATGACAATTGATAAAGATAGCATGTTTCCAGGTGGTGAGGGACCAATCATAGTCACCCTATGAACGGACCCAGTAGCAGGCTAAGCGCAACTCAGTCCTTTTAGGCATAGCTTCCTCCTGCTGCCGACCGCAGTGCGGAGTACAAGTACTCCATCCTACTCGAGGTACCACTGTTAAAGCAAAACACTGCGGTCTAGACCAGAACAGGTCGAAAAAAAATCTCCTGACCAAGCCGTCGTGTCGTGGCTAATGGTTTGCACCAGGAAACTACGGCGCCGGTCGTAGAGTGAATCTAATTCACTCGCGGCTGTTATACCATCCCCTCCGGGGGATATGGGGGCCTAGGCTTAACTGCACGGGCCGAGAGGAGACAACCTCAATAAAAACCTAAATCCTAAGGTGGCGGACTAGGCCGACGGGATGCGTGGCTGGATAGAAGACCAGTCCCAACTAGTCCAACCTTGGGGCACCTGGCGCACCCCATTGTATAAATGCCTTACTTCAGTACTGCGGGGCTCTGCTGAAGTGGACCAACCCTTCCCTAGCTACTCGTGGGACCATTTATGGAAGACCAAGTAACTTTTAAAAAACCTTTTCCCAAAGTTGTTAAGCAGGGAAAAAATCTAAAAGGAGATGAACCAAAGGTGGAGACGCCTGGTACATCAGACTTAACAAAAAAGACCACCTTGAGGGTAGGCTCAGTCGAGGACATTGACTTAATGTCCGACGACGAAATCCGAACAGCAAGACTGTCGGGTATTTCTAGGGCAAAAGTGCAAAAGCTGGTGAAGCAGGGTCAAGATTACGTTCAGGCTCGAAGAGCCGTAATCAAAGACAACTTCATCCGGCACGCGCAAAAAGGCCAGGATGGCGCCACCAAGGCGGAACCAAAAACCAAAAAGACAACCAAATCCGTAGAGCCAGAAAAGGTTAAGCGGACGGATAAAACACGGGTGGCATCCGAAAAACGACCACGGTCGGAAGGTAATACTCCACCCAATGTACCGAAGAGCAAAAAACCCAAAACTGAGGGATTATCCTTCAGAGAGGCAGCCTCTTCGGTGAAAGTCGCGATAGTCAGCGATGGCTATCCAGCTAACCGCTTGGAGCCAGACCAGCTTACAGCAGTCCAGGACTCCTTGCTGGCAGCGTATGACGACATCTCAGAACAAGGACCCCAAGTCCGGTTCGTGAGGTGTACACAAAGATCAGGTCACCTTATCGTGATCTGTGCTGATCAGGACAGCGCGCAGTGGCTCAAGGAAGTAGTTTCAACGCTCAGGCCTTGGGAGGGAGCAACCCTCAAGGCTCTGGAAGGTAAGGACATTCCAAGGCCGTGGATGTGCACAACGTTTGTACCTGATGAGAAAGGCGAAAAAGTACCGGCGGAGAAGATCCTAAGCCGTCTAAAGGTGGGAAATCGACGCCTTAACACAAACCTTTGGACCGTTTGGAATTCCAACAAAGGAGACAAAGGCACACTGTGGACTTTCTCTGCAGATAAAGAGTCCGCAGAGGAATTAAAGAAACTGGATCTCCAGCCGTACTTTGGCCTAGGAAAACTCGAATTCCGGGTCAAAGAGGGCAGTCTGGAGTAGAGTAGACAGGCGAGGGAGACGCCACCTGGTCCAACGCGCCGACGGACCCCCAAGGTATTGTGCCCACGGGAATGGAAGCGGCAATGGACGCTGCCCCTCCGGAGAGCCAGTCTCCCGAAAGCGGAGTTAGTACCCTCAGACGGCATCTCGCTACGAGGGTGGCTGCTCCAATGGAGGTAGACAAGGCTGCGGAGGATGAAGCCGACACCGAACCCTCTTCCTAGGGAAGAGGGAGATACAGGTCCAGCAGGCGAACCTCCAGCATGCAAAAGCTGCGTCAGCAACGCTAGTTAGGAGGTTCGACAACGAAAGTATGGATGTGGCACTACTGCAGGAACCGTGGTTAATAAAAGGAAAAGCTGTAGGTTTAACACTACAACAAGGTAAAGTATTATACAATCCTAGGTCCTTAAGGCCATGAGCAGGCATAGTACACAGCACGAGGGTTACTTGTACACTAATCCCGGTGCTTTGCACCGACGATGTGATTACAGGAATCCTTACGGCCAAGATGGAGGAAGGAACCAGAAGCTGGATCATCTGCTCGGCCTACTTCCCCGGCGAGGACAAGGAGTGCCCACCTCCCATAATAAGTACTATAGCTGCATATGGAGAGGAAAAGGGCCTCCAAGTGATAATAGGGAGCGACGCAAACGCACACCATACAGCATGGAGGAGCACTAACACCAACGCACGAGGTGAGTCACTCATGCAATTTATCTTTTCAACAGGGTTGGAGGTAGCCAATGTAGGCACGGAGCCAACGTTCGTCATAAGATCCAGAGCGGAAGTGCTAGATGTTACGCTATGCTCAGGTAGGATGATTGACGCCATAAAGGGATGGCATGTGTCGGAGGAACCATCGTGTTCGGACCATCGACATATAAGATTTAATCTGAATGTTACTCTCACCGAGGTCAAGTACAGAAATCCAAGGGAGACAAACTGGCAAGGATATTTGATATCCCTCAGGGAGGCTCTCGAGGGAGGTACGGGACCTGTGGGGGAAATAGAAGGGCTAGAACTAGCGGCAGACCAAGTGCATGACGCCATTATGGCAGCATACACGAAAAACTGCCCAGAAAAAACAAGACGCTATAAGGGCGCCAAAACAGCGTGGTGGAACAAGAACTTAGAGAATCTGAGGGCCGAGGTTCGTAGGCTGTTCAACAAAGGCAAGTCCACCACAGCTGGGATACTTATAAAAGCAAACTGACACAGTACAACAAAGAAATCTGCAAGGCAAAAAGGGACTCATGGAGGAAGTTTTGCGAGGAGCTGAACGAAGCTCCTGCTTGTTCACGAATCCATAAAGTTCTAGCCAAGGACGGTTGTGCTGCGACCGAGGTGGGCTTCATCAAAAGAACGAATGGAACCTACACAAGCACTCATAAAGAGAGCGTCGAGGAACTGCTAAAGGTTCACTTTCCGTCCGCAAAAATCCTGACTGGTGCTCGTGGGCCGGCCGTAGCAGATCGTACGCCAGAGAGGCCAAAAAGACAAGACTGGAGGCTGGCCGCAGAAATCACGAGACCCACGAGAGTCAAGTGGGCGCTAAGCAGATTTTCGCCTTTCAAATCTGCAGGCACGGATGGAATATTCCCTGCCCTACTTCAGAATGGGATAGAGGTACTGATGCCACATCTCGTGAAAATCTTCAAAGCATGTATAGCCTGGGGATACGTCCCAACTGCATGGCAAAAGGTGAAGGTGGTATACCTACCTAAGGTAGGTAAAGTATCCTCCTTTTTACTCAAAACTCTTGAAGGGTTGGTGGATAGGTACATAAGAGATATATAAGATGTAATGACTTCCCTGCCTCTAGCACTCGTTTTTCTTCTTTACTATCAGCAGCCGCTATTTTATATTGTAGATATCACATTTCTGGCATGTGCCTGACTTGGGTTTACCAAACAAAAATTTAAAATTTTCGGTAAAAACCTTTCTGTAGTAGTCATAGTTAACAATGGATTGACGACTTTTCCTTCCTTAAATAAATTATAAGTTTCAGCTTCATAACGCTACAAATACAACTCGTGCATTTTCACTGTGTTTAGTAATGGCGACAGATAATACCGATGAATATTATCTCTTCGACTGTAATGGATTTTATATTTTGGAAAACTGCTAATATGTTGTATTTGTTCATCAGTGTCTTCAGAGATCTTGTTTGGTCTATTATTATGTTTTCCTCGGAGATCTGTTGGTGGTGTTCTCTTAGTTCTTCCGTGTAAAGACAGTAAACCGACTATTAAATAAGAAGGTGTTACCTTTGTCGTACAATGCAATGTAGTATGATAGTCCATTAAGTATCTCGCCGGAATACGAGTAATTGATACATTTCGGTTTTTACCATCATTAAATGCTTTTGCTAATCCTGTTTTAACTGATTTAACTAAGTTTTCTGCTGCGCCATTTCTAGCAGGATGGTAAGGTGCTGTTAAGGTATGTTTAATTCCATTTTTATCACAAAAATGTTTAAATTCTTTTAATTATTAATTGATGTCGGAACTTATTTGGTATAACAACACGATGTCCTATCATGATGATACCATTTTCGATTGTCAAATCTAGTCTCCTGTTGAAATAAGGTCTAATTGAATCTCTGTTTTTAGGCAAATAATTTGGCCAGGAATTCTTAATATAGTTGTGAACTTCTTGTTATGTTTTTAATAAGACACCTGTGTTTTTGTACTGATTCTTTATTTTATTAGCACTCACTATTACAAGCATTAAAGGCACGTTGCCTCGTACAAAGCGAACATACTTTGTTCTGTCAACGAACTCCTTGGGTCTGATTGACATAAAACATCTAATATACATATCGTTGAATAGACATATCATTTCATATACATATCGTTAAATAGACATGACATTGATATATACAACACTCCTCCCCGTTTAGCTAAATATTATAGGTTCAATCTATCGGGTGGTTTGATCCTTTTGTTACTTCTACGCACCTGCGGAACCGCGGAATCGGGTATGGCATTTCCTCATTTGTTGGTATTATTCCTTTCGATCGCCGTTTCCGGTTGGGTCGCCTCGGTCGTTTCTATATTATCCTTTTCTTTGTTTGGATTCATTTCTATTGCTATTGTTGGCGTTAATGTGACTGCCGTACTTGTTGTAACTGAAATATTTGCTCTAATGTCATCCGCATGGGCGTATCTCACTTCACCATCTGCATACACCAAATATGTATACGGACTTACTATTTTTGCAATTTTTCCATTTATTCGCTCCATTTCGTTTATTGAAAATCTATATGTTCTGTCCTTCAATATACCTATTCCTATTTGTTTTTTTTTTATCTTCTTCTCTTCTCTTCTCGTTTTCTATTTCTCTTCCTTCCCTTTTGCAGTTTGCAGTACGTTTTGGTAAATCTAGTTTTGTTTTTGGAATACGTCAAAACATTAATTCAGCTGGGCTAATTCCAGTAACAGAATTAGGTGTGATTCGGTATTTTAATAAGAAATTCTGGATATTATGATTTAGGTCTAATTTACCTTCCCTAACATCTTTCATTTGTTTTAGTATTCCTTTCTTAAAGGTATTTACTTGTTTTTCCACTGTACCGTTCGATCGTGGATGTAACGGCGTTGTAAAGGTACATTTAATTCCATTTGCTGCCCAGAATTTTCGATATATTTCGCCATTGAAGGGCGGACCATTGTCGGATACAATTTCGTCAGGTAGTCCGAATATTGCAAAACTGGTTCTCAATTTATCTATTGTTTCTTGCGAGTTAGTACTTCTGATTTCGTAAACATCCATCCATCGACTGTAACTATCTATTATTATTCAAAAATATTTTTGAAAAATTTGTAGAAAATCAATATGCAACCGGCTCCAGACTTTATGTGATTTTGTCCACATGGTGAATGTAATCTCTGTAGCTTTTGGTTGGTGAATATTACATATCTCGCAGCTATTGACAAAATTCTCAATATCCGCGTCTATTCCTGGCCACCAGTAATAACTTCTTATTAACATCTTCATTCTGACGATTCCTATATGGCCTTCATGTAACATTTGAAAAACAACTGTTCGTAGTTGATATGGTATCACTACCCTATTACTCCAAAGCAAACAACCACCTTCAGTAGGGAGTTCTTTCCGTATAATAGTTCTTAAGATTAAGATCTTTAATATTTCCCACTGGCCAACCCCTTCTGGTATAGTCAATAACTTTATACAGGGTTTGGTCTTTTACAGTGTTACTAGCAACTATATCGGCTGTTAGAGGTGATGTATCCATTTCGATGACAGCATTCATTTCCGTTAACTCTGGTAAAGGCAATCTCGATAATGCGTCTGCATTTCCCAAATATTTTCCTAGTCGGTATTTTATAGTATAGCGATATGTTGACAATATTATAGCCCACCGTTGCACTCTAGATGCTGCTTGAACAGGGATCTTTATCTTCTCGCCCAAAATGTATTCAATATTTCAATAAATTTATGAAAACGTTTCAGTGCGAAGATGATGGCTAATGCTTCCCGTTCAATCTGTGCGTAATTTTTCTCAGCATCCGTAAACGTGGAAGAAACAAACATGATCGGTCGTTCATTCCCGCTGATTATGTGACTCAATACCGCGCCACAAGCATACGGAGACGCATCACTCGAGATAACAATCTTCATCTGGATTATAGTGTACTAGCAATGAACTTTGTACCAGTATATCAAAAGCTTCCTTGCAGTCATTAGTCCACTGAAATTGTACATCTTTCCTTTGTAAGTTATATAATGGTTTCAATAAATCCGAAGACATGGGTATAAATTTATTATAGTAATTTAATAATCCTAAATATGACCGTAGTTAAATTTGTTGTCCCAAAAATTCTACTTGAGTTTTATTAAACATGCATTTCTCAAGGTTAACTTTAACGTTATATTTCTTTAACTTTTCTAATACTACAATAACATTGCTTTCACATTCCTTTTGGTCTTTACCACATATAATAATATCATCATGCACATTGTGGTAAGTCTACAAGGATTTGCTCCATAATTTTGTTGGAATAATGCTGGTGCACTAGCGACCCCAAATGGTAAGCGTTTATACCTATACAAACCTTTATGGGTATTCACAGTGACCAATTTTTTACTCTCTTCAGTTAAAGCACATTGTAAGTAAGCTTTCGATAAATCTAGTATTGAAAAATATCTACCTTTTGATACCTTATAGATAACTTCTTCCACCAGCGGTAATGGGTACTTTTTTTTTTTTTGTCGGTGGAAAATCCTTTCTGGACCCATGTACTGCTCACAAACATGGTAGTGTGGGACTCCCAGCTGGTAGGACTGTACCTGGTGTACCCACTAAAAACCACCCTATGAATTTCCCCCCGGAGCACTGACGGAACCATCTTTCAGATATCTCCATCATGAATGCACCTAGTGGCTAGTTATCCTTGTCTGTCATTCGGTGTTTCCTTGACATCTTTGCCTTTCTAGCATCCCCTTATGTTTCATTATCACCTTAATCATTTCGTGTATTACTTCCCACTTTTCCCGCGATTGCATCATATTATTGATCAGGTTTGTAGCTGTTAGTTCTGCACTTACTTTGTTGTTCACATCCTGTCTGATCGCTTTCCAGTTTTTGCAGACCAGAATGGCATGCTCCGGGGTATCTACTTCTCCGCAATACACACATTCGTCGTCCAATGTCTTCCCTATTCTCTTTGTGTATGATTTGAAGTAACCATGACCAGTGAGGGCTTAGGTTAGGTAAAACTCTAGATTTCGGTGGTTACATTCTATCCACTTGTTCAGGTCTGGTATGAGCCTTCTAGTCCATTCTCCTTTTGGGGTATTAGTCCACCTCTCTTGCCACGCTTTCAGAGTCCAGGCTTTGGCCGTCGCTGCTTGTGCTTTGTTACCGTCTTTGTATACTTTCTTTCTTTCCAGTGCCATCAAATCAATAGGTGGGGACCCTGCAATGACTTGGAGTGCTGCAGTAGAAACCGTTTTATAGGCTGAGGCCACTCTAATTAAAACTTTTCTTTGAGTTTTCTCCATTCTTAAGGCGTTTCTTTTTATTTCCATTGCGTGTTCCCACACTGGGGCTCCATACAATAAAGTCGAGTATACAACTGCGGCAAGGATCTGCCTCTTGCTGCTCCTTGGTCCTCCGATGTTAGGCATTAGACGTATTAGCTTTCCTATTCTATTTTCAGCCTTACCCGTAACTTTTTCAATATGGTCCTTGTAGCTACCTTTCGTGTCAAACCAAACTCCCAGATATTTAACGGTCTTCTTGGGGACTACCTCCACCTCGTTTATTTTAAATTTTAGGCCTTCTATTTTTCTTCTGCGGGTAATAATTAGGGCTTCGGTTTTTTTCTGGTGCCAACAGGAGTTCATTCCTCTTCATCCACTCGTCTATTCTCTTCAGATTCTCGTTGGTATTATACACTAGGATACTTCTATCGGTGGCTGTGGTAATTAACGCTATATCATCCGCGAACCCGATAATCTTAGCTCGTCCCTGTAGTTCTATTCGGAGAACTTCGTCATACAGGACGTTTCACAGAGTAGGACCCAACACTGAGCCCTGTGGGACGCCTGATTTTACCTCCATTCTCTCCCCTTTTGCTATTTGCACATATCTTCCCTTGAGATACTCTGCAACGATGTTGACCAGATATTTGGATATCTTTCTGCTTTCTAGTCTTTTGAGGATAATGTTCCAGTTTGCTGTATTAAATGCGTTTTTAACATCCAGGGTGACTAGCGCGTTCCAATCCTTTCCCTGTTTCTTATACACCTTTGCCACTTCTTCCATTGCTTGCAGGGTGGCCCTCCCTCTCCGGAATCCATACTGATGCTTGGCGAAACCTCCTTTAGTTTCTATTTCCTGCTCCAGTCTTTCCCTTATAAGCGTCTCGTACAACTTGCTAAATGTATTGAGGAGACAGATTGGCCTATAAGTACTTTTCCTCCCTGGCTTACTCTATTTTGGTATTAATATAACTTTTGCCACTTTCCATTCGTCTGGGAACGTTTGTGTTCTTAGAAGCTGATTTTGCACTTCTAGAAGCCAACCTTCACCTACTTTTCCCGCTTCTTTTACGGCCGATGGAGGAATCCCATCCAAACCTGGGGCTTTGCCTACCTTCATTTTTTCTATTGCACACCTTATTTCTGTCACAGTAAAGTGCGGCGCGGTATCTACTTTTCTTTGAGAGACTTGTTCATCTACAGTAGGGTAAGGGAAGAGTTGCCTGACCACCTCTCTTCGTTCTCTTACTGGGAGCTCGTATGGTGATAAATTCCTTATTCCTTTAGTAATGGGTACTGATCCACTTTAAAATAAGGATTCAGCGTTACTTTAAAATCGCCACATATACGAATTCCTCCATTCTTCTTTTTCACAGTAACAATTGGACTGCCCCATTCACTGTAGGAAACCCTTTCGACTACTCTTGTCCTCTCCATTTCATTCAGATCCTTCTCAACTTCAGCACGTAATGCATAAGGAATTTGATAAGGACGGTGAAACACAGGTGTTGAGTCTTCTTTAACACATAAATTTACTTTAAATTTACTAATCACTTGGGAGTGATCTTTGTTGAAAACCACACTAAAGTTCTTTTCTAAATTTTCAGCAAACTGATTTACAGTTTTGTTACATGCATCCACCTTACTAATAATTTTTTTGAAAACATTTTTCCACTTTGGAATAAGAATATCTAACCAGTTACGACCTAATAACAAAATAGCACGATTATTATAACAGTATACAGCGGTAACGTTTTACATTGTTTGTTGAATTGAACTTTTACCATGGCTAAACCAACTAAATCCAATTTATTTCCTGCCACAGTTACTAATTTCGTATCATTAACATCTAGCTTAATTTTATCCAAATATATCTCAAATAACTGTTTACTTAATATACTTACAGCACTACCTGTATCTACTTCAAAATTCAACCTCTTATTTTCTATTAGTAATTCTAAACATAATGACTTATATGTACGTCAAATTCACCACTTCCTCTTCGATTACGCTTCCTTCAGCCTCTATGTCTTCCGATTGAGTATTTACTGCATGCACTTTTCTTTTGTTGAAACAATATTTTGATATGTGTCCTGTTTTATATCAATTGTAGCACTTCCAGTTTTTTGCCGGGCAATCTGCTCCATGACTTCGACCACATCGATTACACCTGGTATCTTTTGAGTCCTTCTTGCCACTTGCCTTCCATGAACTATTTACTTTTCCACTGATTTTATTTACACTTTGTGCCCCCAATTCTTTACATTGCACCTGTACCGCTTCTACAGTTAAAGCTATTCTGCAGGCATAATTTATTGAAAGATAAATTTCCTTCGGCCAACAGCTTCCGTTGAATATTGTGGTCTGTTAGTCCACACCCAAGCTTGTCTCTAAGTGCTCTATCCAAAAACGTTCCAAATTCACAATACTTAGCTAAACTTTTCGAGTTTACAATGTACTCAGATACCGATTTTTACCTTGATTCGCCTGATAAAATTTAAAAATTTCTGCGATGATTAATTTCTTGGGTGCCATACATCCCTTTAAAATGTTTTTCAGCTCGTTATATGTTTTACTTCCAGGTACTTCTGGTGCTAGCAAATCTTTCAACGTTTGATATGCTTCTCTTCCGATTAAGGTACAAAAAAGGGCTACCTTTTTATGCTGTTCGACAACACTACATTCAAAAAGATAGTCCATCCTTTCCATATATGTTTCAAAGTCAGAGCTTGCCCTAAGAGGTTCTATACTTCCAATCAACGCAGTGTAATGTAAGAATGTACGAGAAACGTATTGCAGTGTACTGAATGTACCAACAAAAATGTCAAATGAAATTTAAAATGTGAAATTAAATTAGCTAGCTAGATAACAATTTTATAAGGCGCAAAAGAACAATTAATCTCAGGGTTTCAATTTTTAAAAGAAAAATGTGGGTGATAAAAAAACTGACTTTCATTAATTTTGCAGAAATTTCAAAGGATTGATCAAAAAATAAAAAAACAGAATTTTGAATGACGTAAATACAATAATTTTATTATATAAAAAAAAAGAAAAAAAATATTAATTACAAACTTTGCAGAAAAAAAAAACCTTGGGCATAAGATCCTGGTCGAAATAAAACTGCTGGCTTTAAATTACAAAAGGACAATTCAAAATCCTTTTACAAAGCAAAAGACAACAAATAGTTCAGGAAGATAATAATTTGTTTCTTCAATTTAATCCACGTGGTCTCAAACAACTAAATTAAACGTGAAAAATTCAAGTAATTTATATAAATGAAAAGTAAAAACAAGCACAATGCTTTTATTCACCCAACCCGGGGTGATTAATAAATAAATACAAATCAGAAAAATTAACAACGAACAAAAAAATTAACTCTGTAAACTTAAAAATATCTTCCTGCACGTAAAAATAATAAAAGATCGTATATCTAAATTGTGTACACAAAAATACAATATCAATTAATATTAAATGAGTTCCTTGATCAACGAAATAAATTCAAAAACGTGAATTCAAAGCTTGAAAGCAAAAATCTCAAAATGGCAGAAATGAAATACATTTTTTATATATCTACTTACACGTGTTATCAGGGAACTGACCTCAAAAGGTTAAAACAATCGTATATATATAAAATTCTACGGCTGCGTGCGAAACAACGCACCAAAATCTGTCCGCAAACAGGCAAACTCGCAAAAACAAAACAATATATACAATACCAGTGAAAGCAAAATGTACAACAAATTGAAATTAATATAAACAACTGAATAATAAAATAAACAAATTAAACAATCCAAAACATTAACTCTCTTACTTAAAAATAAAACAATTTGAAATTTCTCGCAACATTGACAAACGCATAACGGAATAAACAAGAAAAAGAAACTGAATTTACGCAAACCGGGTTGCTAGACCACAGCAGTATGTCATTGGTCTTTCGGTACCATCTGGAAATATATGTGATAATACTCCAGCTGTACCGTATGAATTAGCATCGCACGCCAACTTAATAGCCAATTCCGGGTTAAAGTGTACTAGAACTGACTCCGAAACCATGACCTCTTTGATTTGTAAGAAAGCTTCACTGCATTTTTTATTCCAATCAAAAGGGGTATCTTTTTGTAAAAGATTATATAACGGCTTAAGCAAATTTGCGCCTTGCTAAACCCTATCCATTGTTTTTTTTGAAAAATTGCGCAAGCACGCCTGTACCAAAAGGTAATCGTCCCATTTGGTAAATCCATTTATGCGTACTTCACGCTAATAAATATTTAGTTGATTCCTCCAACTGCAACTGGTTATAGGCTGAGCTTAAATCTAATTTCGAGAAAGTCTTCCTCCCCTGAAGTTGGGCAAATAACTCTTCAATCCGCGGCAAAGGATACTTTACATCCTCCAAATATTCATTAACCGTTACCATCGGCACATAATCGTACTGAACCGTATTTTTTTAAAATTGGAACCAGCGGTGTACCCCAATCTGAATTTGGTATCGGTGTAATAATACCAGTTTTTCTAAACGCTGCAATTCAGCCTCAACTTTTGTTTTATAAACAAAAGGAATAGTACTAGGTTTCAAAAATTTTGATTTAATATTGTCTGAGATTGAAAGCTTAATTCTTTCATATTTTAATAAACCAATATCATCTTTAAATAGTTCACCATATTTTGCTAACAATTTGTCTAATTCATTTTGTATATTATGTGTAAATGCAGGACTAGTTTCTAAAGAAAAATTATTTTTACCTTGAGGCCAAGATATGCTAAACTTGTTTAACAAATCTCTTCGAAAAAGTGGTGGACCTCCGCCTTCTACAACCAATATTTCTACCTTCTTAACAACATTATTAATTTTCATTAACATATTTAGAAGACCTTTCGAATATATATTATTCCCATTATAAGTTTTTAAAATGTTTTCACACTTTTGTAATTTAAGATCTTTAAATTTACTGAATATAAGTATCGTAATTAATAGCGGAAATCGCTGAACCTGTGTATATCCATTATGAATGGAACATCATTGATAAAAACTTTTATTTTGAAATTATGATTGGTGGAAAACTTATTTTCTAATTTGAAAAGATATTTTTCTGTGGTGTCTGTCGATGAGTCAGAATCGCGTTCCTTTACATTTGAATTTTCCAGAAAATTTTGGGTTTTCTGCATACATGCTACGGCTATATGTCCTACTTTATTACAAATTTTACACTTATAGCTACGATAATTGCATTTTGAAAAATTATGATTGGTTTTACCACAAGCAAAACATTTTAAAGTTGTTTCCTCTCGTTTAGAACTTGAAGTATCCTCCTGCGAAAGTCGCTTCTTCCAACCTCGACTATTCTTATACTGTTGTTTAACACTTGATTTCTTCGGTAGATGAAGGTCCTTGGCAGCTGTGTCTGTGCTTAATTTCAATGAAGCTTCTTTTTTTATTGCAATATCTACTACATCTTCTAAGGTTTTCTTCGAAGGATTCTCTTCACAGATTCTGTCTAGAATTATTCCTCTGCACATACCGGTCACAAATTTGTCTTTTAAAATATTTTGAAGATCACTACCGAAATTACAATTTACTTCTAATTTTTTTATTCGCGCAAACCACACATTTATCGGCTCACTTGTTTCTTGCCGTGCTTCATAAAAGTTAATTCTTTCGTTAAAAGTGGACACTGTCTTTATGTATTGACTGCACAAAATTTTACAAAGTTCTCTATATGCTTTCGTACTTGGAGCATCCGGATAACATAAATCACGTAATGTCGTATAAACCGAAGAATGCAATGTCGTAAGAAGGACTGCTACTTTCTTCTCGTTACTAATTCCATTCGCAGTAAAATATTGCTGTATCCTTTCCTTGTAAATATTAAAATCGCCCCTAGGTACAAACTCTGGCATATTTCTTAACAAAGCCATTTTTTACGGAAAAAATATTATATATTCTAACCTTGAAAATCTACTCCTTGCAGATATGTTCTTAATTTTCTCCTCGTCGCCACTTGTTACGTCTACTGTAATAAACTACGCATTTAGACAAAACTGATTTATTTAAAAGCACTGGTTACGTTACTTAAACAAACAAAAAGAAAACTTAAAAATACAATATGGGAAGGACGCCACGTCTTGTCACGTTCGGAAAAAGGTTGTCTGCCTTACGTCTGCGCAACGCAACATTGAACATATTTATTTGCACATGCGTCGTGGTCGCGTATACAATCTATACATAACATCCTGCTGATGTTAAAAGTACGCAAAATACTGTCTTCTATGAAGGTATTCTTATTCTAAGTGGAATATCGGTTGGATAGTTATAAATAAATGTGTTTTTTAGGTGAATACTGCCTTTATTACAGTTAATAAGCAATAAATTCACACCAAAAGCCCAATCTTAACTATAAATAACACTGTCCCTTGATGAGACGCCTAGTCCTATGCTATTTGCGAGTCCTTCTTCCGTTTAAGGCCTTCGTCATCAAGTCCGCAGCGTAAGGATCTTACATACGTATACGTCTACCTTCTCCCTCAAAAAGAAATGTCGCAAATCGATGTGCTTGCTTCTTTCTGACGTTACCGTATTGCCAGCGAGGCCTATAGCTCCTTGGTTGTCAGTAAAGATGCTTTGTGGCTTCGTTGAGAATTCCGTTGCGTTGATTTCTCCTAGGAACGATTGTAGCCACATCACTTCTTTGGCTGCTTCGCACATGGCTATATACTCGGCCCCTACGGTGGTGAGTGCTGTGATCTTCTGCTTGCCACTTCGCCAGGATATTGCTCCCCCTGCCAGTAGAACCACGTAGCCACTATATGACTTCCTGTCTGTCTTATCGTTGGCTCAATCTGCGTCACAGAAGACTTGAACTCCTTTCCCAGTGCGTTGGTAGGTAAGGACGTGGTCTTCCGTCTTCTTCAGATATCGAAGCGAGTGGCGCACTCCTATCCAATGCTCCTGCGTCGGATTCTCCTTGAATTGGATCAGATAGACAGTAGCGTAGGCAAGGTCCGGTTTTGTCCCGTTTGCCAAGTATAGAAGACTTCCCAGAGCTCGTCGATAGTTAGGCTTATGTTTCACTTCATCAGGATCCGAAGATCTGAGAAAATTTGTTCCGGAATCCAACGGTGATGATGCACTGCGGGCTTCGTCCATCCCGAATTCAGTCAGAAAATTTTTGACGTGGGCCTTCTGATCAAGCGTCAATGAGCCATTATCATGTCTCGCCAGTCTGATGTTGAGGATGCTCTCTGTTTCTCCCAGATCTTTCGCTTCAAACTCGCCTCTAATCTTCTTCTTAAACGTATTTGCGACTTCATCGTTTCGTGCTACTATAAGTAGGTCGTTGACGTAGACTCCTAGCAGTAGATCGTCTTTCATGTACACGCTTGGATCTGCCTTTGACCTCATCATTCCTATCTTCTTAAGGAACGTATTAAGGGTGTGGTTCCACTCTCTTCCAGACTCCTTCAGTCCATACAGACTCTTCTTAAGCAAACAAACTATTCCCGTATTGCCGTCGTCAAGCAGCGGTTATATCCATTTGGTGTACCGTCCCCTTTCTTTCTACCACAATGGCCAATAGCACTCGGTTGGACTTCATTTTTATAACTGGTGAGAATGTCTCGGTGTAGTCAGTGCCTTCTATTTGGTTAAATCCTTGCTCTGCCAGTCTTGCCCGATAACGGCTTGGGTTTCCGTCTTTGTAGTGCTTTCGCTTAACACCCATCTCTACTTAATCACTTGTCTTCTTTCTGGTCTTTTGACTAACGTCCAGGTCCCATTTGGCTCCATGTTTCAAATCTCTTCTTTCATGGCCTTCTTCCACTCTTCTGCGTCTGGTAATGTGAGGGCTTCTGTGATCGTTGTTGGGTCTAGCGTGATTTCACTTCTAGTCAACATGCATGCAGGACATCTTGCATGCGCTCCCTCATTCCTACGCCGATTTGCTATTCGGTCTGATCGTCTTGCTGCTGGCACTTTCAGTGGCCAGGTGTAATAGATTGAGATAACGGAGTGCGTTCTTTTTCACTTCTTCATTTGGTCTGGTGCCTGCGTCGTCGTAAAAGCTAACCACTGTTTTTTGCCATTCGTGGGAATGCTCTTCATCTTCTATCGTTGTCTTGCAAGGAAAGCAGTCTTCTTCAAATTTCACATTTCGACTTATTAAGAATGTATGTATCTTTTTCGCGATCCCACAACTTATTATATTATATTCCTTCGTCACATCCGGGTATCCGACAAAGATGCATTCCTTAACCTTAGCGTCCAGTTTTGGCTTTCTCTGCTTTTCGTCCAGCACGCTCCATACTCTGCATCCGTAAACCCTGAGATAGTCCAGTTTTACTTCTTTACCTGTCCGCATCTCGTCGGAAATTTTTCCTTCTACTGCTGCACATGGATATTTGTTGCGTACTTGGCATGCGGTGTCTAAAGCGTCAGTCCAGAGTGTCTTCGTAACTCCGGATTCCGTAGATAACATCCGGTAGCGTCAACTGCCGTCGTATCCCGTATTTGGCTGTATGTGTCGAAATCCCGACTGAGATATTCTCCGCCATTCTCACTGCGGAGCATCTTAATGGATGGCGGTGCAAGTTTTCGACCATTCTTCTATACTTTTGTCCAAAACTTATCTCTTCGTCTTCATCGGATAGATAACTGCATAGCGAGTGTAGTCGTCTATGAAGGTTATGAAGTACTTAGAACCTCCCTTCGTAGTGGGTGTTATTTTGCCTACAACATCTGAGTATTCAGTTCCAGTGATGCGGTGGCTCTGCTCGCACCAGATGTTGGGAAGATCTTCCTGCGCAGTTTCGCTTTGCTGCAGGTGTCACATTCCTCTTCTTCGTCCATCTTGGTTTCAGAGATTTTTTTCTCTTTCACGAGCTTGTTCGTCGCCTCCGTATGCAGGTGTGGGTATGCTGGCCTTCTGTGCCAGAGATTCGATGTCTTTGCGATCCTTGCGTTCTTCCTTCTATTGAATAGAGCCTGCCTCGTCGCTTCGCTGTCATTACTACTTCATCATCTTGTTTAGAGACCACTGCGTTCCCGTTTCCAAACGTTATGGTATATCCGAGCTCGTCAAGCCTTCCAACTGAGATTGTCGTTTAGCGCTGGCATACATAACACGTCATTGAAGGTGATGTGCCTGTTTTCATCTTTGTCGTTAATCACGAACTTGACTTTGCCACTTCCGGTGGCTGCAATCTTTTCCTTATTTGCAACTTCTACGTCTCGTTTGGATTGAAGTCAGTCATCTTCTTCCTCTCAGATGTCATGTTGTCAGTAGTAGTTTATCTTCATTTGCTGATTTGGTTCTTGCTGTCTGCTTGTTCTTCTTCTCGGTTTTTTTGTTCTGCGGGTTTAAACTTCGTTATAATTGCCTTTGATTTGCTTTCCAATTCTTCGTCGCGTTGGAGTTTTATCTTCTCTTCCAAGAGCAGCCTTGTTTTGACCTTCTTTGTCGTTAAGGCTTCTTCGTCTTGCTCGAAGTTCAGAATGAGTGCTTTATACGTATTCGGCAATCCCATCAGCAAAGCCACTTCTCTGTCTTTGAAATCGTAGCCGTAGCTTCGTAATTTCTTATTCAACTCCATCAGTCGACCAAGGTATCATTTCATATCTTCATCATTCTTCTTTGTGATGTTGAAGAAGTGTCGCATAAGTTGCAGGATGTAGAGGAGTCCATACTTCGAGTGCATCTCTTATAATATGTTCCACGCGTCTTTCGCAGTAGTGCACATGCCGATGTCATCAAGGTATGTATCCTTCACGACCAAGAATAGGAACGTCAACGCCTTTTGTCCCATTTTCCTGTCTTCTGCGGAAATCACCTGTTGAAATCCAGGGTTGATCCAGGGAAAGAAGTCATACGGCAATTCTGGTCTCTCTGACGTGAAATGATACGCCCAAAAAAAATTTTCTGCAACAATGAACACGTCTTGCGCGCTGTATGACAAGTAGCGCCAGCTTGCCGGAATCACATGTGCTGGAGGTCCTTTCCTTCCAATTCGGGCCAAAGAAACTAACTTGCTGCAGTATGCTTCGATAATGTTTGTCAGTCAGTGTTACAGCATTCCCCTCAGCATTTTCAAAGATATAGGGCCCAATTACTCCGCCCACCCAAAAGTCACACGATATAGTTGTTCGTTGTGAATGCATCGTCTGTTGAAGTCTTAAGCGAGGATTGTCGTCACCCCATATCCGACAGTTATGCCTGTTGACAAAGCCGTCCAGATGAAAATGTGCATCATCACTAAAGATGACATTTCGCGCTTAATTCTCATCCCCATTCAGGTTTTCTTTCTTTCGCAGTAGTTGTTGCGTTAGTCGAAACATTTTAATTATTTAAGATTAAATATAGTTGGTGATACGGGATTTCTTGCATGGGCGAAGGTAGAGATCCGTTGTCAGAATTCGTTGGTTGGTGCTTCTCGAAATGTTCAATTGCTGTGATCCATTGGCGAATTGAGGTTCGGGAATTTTGGGTAACGCACTCACTTACTGCGGCAATATTTTCAGCAGATCGGCCGACACGACGTCGTCTTCGAGCCTTTACATCAACAACTGAAAAACTTTGGCTAAACTTTTCGATTATTCGACGAATTGTCGATGATTCGACTACGTTTTGCCGATCGTAAATTGTCCACTTTCGAAATGTTTCTAAAGAACTTTCACCGTATTTGAAGTATTGAAGTTGTGATGATGACAACGAGTTATTCTACAATAAGGCGATTTATTTTTACTAATCGCAATATTGGTGTGGCACTTTATTTGTGATAATGGAAAATTCATGCTTGTAAGTAAACAATTGAGTTAATGATGTAAATCATAGATGTAAATACACAGATAATTATGCTTTTTAGGGAAAACCTATTAAGTACGCCAAAAACGTGTTTGAAAACTGACAGTTCTAGCAGCAGCAGCAGTGATAGTTCTTTCTGCTTTGATAGTAATAACAGTAACACTAGTAATGGAGAAAATAGTAGACGAAAAAGAACTCGAATTGAATTATTTGTCGAGAAAACAGTTCCCTCTTATTTAGAATTTGAGTTCAAAATTAACTTTCGAAGGTCCAGGCATTCAATGCGTAGGCTTTGTGGTAAATTAATTAGGTATTTAAGTACCTAAGTTTCAGATGAAATTATTGTAAATACAAACAGATATTATAGTAAAATAAAAGTATAACACGTATAACAAAAATCCCAAAAGAAAGGTGAAAAAATCCCTTACCACAAAATAATTTTGTGATTTTTGTTATAGTTTTCAAGCCACAGTCTCCACCCATCACAGTATAACACGTAAATAACTCAAAATAAGTAAATACGACACAACGACTCCTACATTTGTTCGCGCCATTTTCTCCACTACCCTTTCCCTAGATTCGTTGCCAACAATTCGGCCATCCTGGCATACGTTTGTCCTCAAACGTAATCTTGGTATCGGACTGGCTTCCGCATGTCTCGATAAGGTGAAACCTCTTTTCCCTCGCTTGCATTTTTTACCCTCTTCTTGTTGGTCTGACATCCATTCTTCTTCAGAATTTGTGGTGTGGGCTTCACTTTCACTTTCCACTGTCAGCTGTTCCTGGGTGAACATTGACCACCCAGTGTTTACCCATAGAACCGGGGGGTGTCTACCCAATCCCTACCAAGTAGGGCAACGGGCGACGCACTCGGAATCTCCATGGGTGGTAGGTAGGCTTCGGCTTGCCGATCGTTGGCCTGTGCGGGGGAACGATGCATGGGCAAACTTCCCGAAACCAGGTGGGCTTAATGCGGACCCTAGCAGAGAGCCCTAGCCGTCAGTTGTGAACCTATCCCAGATCTCTGGGTAACGGACACTCTGGCCGGCGTTTTAATTGGGTAGAGCTTCGGCTCGGCCGCGGACCGTCTTACAGGTTGGAGAGTTGGAGGGACGATCCTAACACGGTCGGATAGCGTTGACCACCCAGCGTTATCTCGTTGGGAGGTGTCTACCCCATCCCTACCTAGTAGGGTAACGGGCGACACACTCGGCGATTTTATGGGTGGTAGGCGGAAGTTTCTGCTGATCGTTGCCTGTGCGGGGATGCGATGCG
The DNA here is from genome assembly GCA_949128085.1 of Cetonia aurata. Taxonomy (NCBI): domain Eukaryota; kingdom Metazoa; phylum Arthropoda; class Insecta; order Coleoptera; family Scarabaeidae; genus Cetonia; species Cetonia aurata. The sequence goes on along the minus strand of OX421889.1, from coordinate 21,274,545 downwards.
GTGGGCAAAACATCCGACACAGGTGGGTTGAAAGCGGACCCTAGCGCTCAACTCTAGCCGCCATAGGGGATCCTATCCTAGTCATCAGGGCAATAGACACTATGGTCGGCATCTAATTGGGTAGAGCCTTGGTTCGGCCGCTGACCGTCTAACAGGTTGGAGTGATCCTAACACGGTTGGGGTAGTTGCTACCAGACGGCTGCCCTCTACGCCAAGGTTTTCTGGCCTTGTGCGCGATATCTGGTAGGGAATCGAGTGATTGATCCCGACGGTCACCCATCAAACGGGACCAAGGAAACTTGCTCAACATTGGTAGTAAGGGGGAGGAGGAGCCCACCGGCGGCGACCAGCCGGTCCCCTCCGATAGGTGTCGGCCTCTTACGGGTGTGTGGTGTTCGGGGAGGAGCAATGGCCGTTGGTATAGCTTGCTATTTTACCCCTTGAACTTAGTTGGGGGGTGCTAGCACTCCACGGTGAGCCGGTGTTCTGGGCGCATACTGTTGAGCCCGGTCGACAACACATCCGCTTACCCGGGTTAGGGGTGAAAGCCTAGGTACCGGCGGTCAAGTAGCTTAATCGGTTGTCAGCTGTTCCTGCGCTTGTTCTTCGTTCTCCTTCGCCTCATCTTCTTCGCTATCGTTCTCATTTTCGTTGTGGTCATCATCGGTTTCGTCGGTGTTTTGGTATAGTTTCATTTGAGACACGTGGGTCGTCAATACTCTGCTGCTGTAGCTCTTTCTTCCAGCTAGTCTTTCAACACGGTATATGTCCGTTGAGATCCAGTACTATATACGGCTGTGTTTTTGTCGGTTGCCCCATGGTGATAGGTGCAGTTTTCACCGATATCACATCTACGACGTTGTAGGTTATACCATCAAATCTTCTTTTGTCGTAATAGTCTTTAGACTTTTGCTGTGCATCAATGTCAATGTCCTTAAAGTGGTGGGGTGTTGATCGTTGTAACGAAAGTACAGTTTGTCATCCTTGCGCATAAAGGCAACACTGGTAATTCGGTAAAAGTTCTCTCGAATAAGCAAGACGAGCTCTTCGACATCATCAATTTTCAATAACATTCTAGTAATATAGGAACTGTCAATTGGGTCCTCTTTACCAAAGTCGTAGAGTTTTAGCTGATTTTCTTCTACGTACCTTACGCCATGTCCTCGCTAAACACGAATTGTCCGTGCGATGCGTCCAATGCGATACCGTACGTAAACAAATCATATAAACTGCACGCATGTGTCCACCGTGGATGCGTTTTGCACGACACGAAGTAATTCGCATCGGACGGAAAGTTTGAATTTCAAAATTGTTTGATTTTTAACGCATCGGTCGGACTCATCGCACGATGAATCTTTTAATTGATGAAGTGCAAAAGCGGCCGGCGTTGTGGAATAAGCGAAATAAACGTTATAAAGACAAACAGTGTAGTGATAAGGAGTGGGAATGTGTAGCAAAAAACACAGGATTGACCGGTAAGTAGTTTAATACACATAATTTGTTATAAATAAAAGATTATATACATTCTTGTAACTTAACCTCAAAAATTCGTATTTCTATAGTTTATTACTTGAAAAATACTGACAGAAATTATCTCGTATTGTTTCTGCCGCAGTTGACGAACGATTGTTAGCTCTTGACACTTTTAAATTGTTTAGCGTAGCATTGTTAATGTTTAAGTTATTTACTGTATCCTTTTCCATATCAATTATGACATTGTGTAGAATGCAAATTGCTTTCACAATATGTACTGCGTTCTCAATTTTTGTTTCGATAGCTTTTAACAAAATCCGAAATTTCATGGATGATATTCCAAAAGCACATTCCACAGTCATTCTTGCTCGAGAAAGACGATAATTAAAATAAGCATTGTTATCATTATCTTGCAACCGATGCTTAGAAAAGGGGCGCATTAAGTACGATTTTAGTGGAAATGCTTCATCTCCTACAAGTATAAACGGTGTTTTAACATTAGAATTTGGCAGTTCTTTTTCTATTGGTATTGGAAGCGTCTTGTTTTCAAAATATTGATATATTAATGAGTTAGCAAAAACACCTGCATCACTATCTTTCCCATATGCACCAACATCTATCATGGTCTATCTGCATTTTGCATCAACAACTGCTAGTAGAACAATCGAATAAAATTGTTTATAGTTATAAAACATGCTTCCAGAATGCATTGGACATTTTAATCGGATATGTTTCCCATCGATACTGCCTATGCAATTGGGAAAGTTCCATTTCTCGTAAAAATCTTTAGCAATATCCTCATAATCTAATTCATGTGGTCTGCGCATATGTTTTGATTGCAAGCAATTCCAAATTGCTTTACACACTTCGATTACAATTGATGCAACAGCTGTTTTTGATATACGGAAATGAAAAGCAATCTGTCTAAATCCGATTCCCGTTGAAAGGTATCTGTAAGGAAAGGAAACGTTTGATAATTATTAAAGCAAACTTTTTTTGGATTGAAGACTCGGTTTGTTTAATGAATTACTATTCATTCAATAACTCAATACTTTGTTGTTTTATTTACAACTTCATGAGGAGAATGCAAGGAAGTTTACGATATTATGATAAATCGTTGATATGCATTTAAACAAATTGTACTTACAATGACAAGATTAAATTACAGCACAATGCATAATGAAACATTTGAACCGTACAGTTCCGTTACACGTTAAAAATTGAATAAAGAGTTTAAAAAAATTCAAAGATGTAAAAACGTTAGAGTAAATCCGTTAGGGAAAGCAGACAAAAAGTACATATGTATATGGATTTTCCCGAAGGGATTTACTTTAAAGTTTTTATTTGTTCGGATAATTCTTTATTATTATTTTTTACATGTAACGTAACTGTACACTTTAAGTATTTCATCAATTTTAGTTATGTATTGTGTTCTAATTTGATCTACTCATTGTAAGTGTAACTTTTTTAATTACATATCAACCATTTTTGTAACATTGCATACTTCCTTATAGCATGCATCAATAAATAATAATTCATTGAACAGTCCGAGTATGTGGTAGTCTTCAATCTTAACGAAGTGCAGATGATACTCCTATATAGTTTATATATGTTTATAAACATATATATATATACATATTATATATTAGTACATGCGTATTCATATGTTATATGAAGTACTCTTTTACAGTAGGTGAAGCCAGAAAGAAATGGAGAAGCTTACGTGATACGTTTATTAAAGAATTGAAAAAATCCAAAGTCCGGGGATTCTGTAAAATCAACTCCCAAATATAATGGTAAATGGCAGTATTTTTCCGATATGATTTTCTTGAAAGACGTGTTAATACCTAGGGTGACAGAAGGAAATTGTACATCACCTGATCACGCACAAGAGTCTCAAAATCTCTTAGACGTACCAGACATAGAAATTAGTAACGCAGAAGAAGACAATTTTAGCGAAATATACAGTCCAGCTACTAATGTGGTAGAACCTTTAGAAAGCAATACGTCTTCTCTATCAGTTCCCGCTATAGGTATAGGTGAAACGGAAATATCTGAAGCTTCAAAAACTATTCCAAAAAAGAGGAAGAGACAGAATGAAACGAATACATCAATAGAGCAGGAATTCTTGAATATTGAAAAGAGAAAACTTGATTTAATGGAAACCAAAGAGGATGAGGACGCTCTTTTCTTTAAATCATTGTTACCGTATATAAAAAACTTGAATCCATTACAAAAGCTACGAATTCGCAATCGTATCCAGGAAGTTATAATGGATGAAATATCGCCTATGTATAACAACAATACATATTACCACTCGAATTCCTCTTCGCAGTTCATGCAACCAAACCAAGATACTCCAATTTTTCGACCTAATGTCACTGAACCATTAAGTACAAGCTTTAGTGGCCCTTCAGGTGAATTATATGGGGTTCAATCCAACCGTATTCAAGACAATGACATTTCAAATCGCAATGTGGACAGTCCGAATACATAAAAACATTATACTTACATAAACACATTATTAATAACTTTTATACTTACTAATACATACATTTCATTTTTGACTAAATATATTTTATTTCTTACCTTAACGTTAGTAAAAGCCTCTCCTCAGCTGATATTGGTTTTTGAAAATTGGTGGTACAGTGGTAAAGTTCATCGCGTATACCGTCTACTATATAATCGAATGTAGAGGGAGCCATTCTTGTGTATTCATGAAACAATCTTGAGTCTAAACGTATTTGATTGTATAGATGGTGAAATTCACCAAAACGGTATCGATTCTTGTAAATTTCATGTCTTGATCTTCGTTTTCGTTTTATTAATTTTTTAATAACCTTATGCTTCAAGAAAGCACTCTCGGTTAAATAAATTTTGCGTTCTGCACCTGTCAGCGGCATGTTACTTACTACACTCGCGAACAACACCTTGCGTCGTTCGGATCTACTTTGGACACAAACGCGATGAACGCGTGTACGAACAATCCGTCCGATCCGTTAACCGTATCGGACGTATCCACGTAGGACACAGCGTTATGGTACAAACCGCACTTCCTGGATCTATAAAACAAGTAGCATGCTCTCCATTTATCTTGATTTCTTTAACGTAATTCTTCACTGTCGAGTCAGTGGCTACTTTTGTAACAATCATCTGGGTTTCTCTCGGTGTCTCTTCCTTCATAGCATTATTAATATTCTTAGTGGGTGTTCTATTTCTGCAGTATTTGCCATCTACATCATTGCTTGGTAGATAAGTACCCTTTGGTTTGACGCCTGGTGGTTTCCCCTTTGTTTCAGAATGTGTGTTTTTCAATTTGTGTGTTAAATTTGAAGGCAACTGATACCGCTACACAGCTACTAACTTCACGATCTATCAGGCATGACGAATCTGAATCCTCCAATTAATAAAAATTCTTTGTCCAAACATAGGCTCAGGGCCAAGTTTATGATAGTTAACGCTTACACTGGGCCGCTTATTAAAATACTTTGAACGCTAAATTTGTGTTTGTAAAGCTATATCAGCTCCAACAAAAACAGTTTCACCCAAAACGTAAACAAATCAATACTCGTTTAACACTGTAGCCCTGAATATGGATGTAGTCATAAACTTTTGTAGGTATTTTGTTCACTCTACATTTTCAATTGCTGGTTTTACCTCCACTTGAGTTCCCGAAACAACTAGTGTTACATCGTCGCTCTTTATAACTGGTTGGAAGATAATTATATGATGATTATTCATTTCTGGTTGTACTGGTTGAATACTTAGTGTCAAAATGGATACATTTCCGATCTCTAATTTGAGTTCACACACGCCCTTGGATATTACAAAAGAATTGCCAAACTCCTTTACCACTAAATCATTACTATGTAGTTTCAATTCTAATTTCTCGACTACTGAAATGTGTGCCTCGTTACTTGGCTACCCGTATCAATATAGCAGTTAAAAGACTGATATTAATTACAACAGGAATTTTATGAAAAGAATCAGGGACTCGCTGTTGTAACAGTTTGATCTCCTTGGCTTTGTCCTGGGACCAATATTTGGCTGCTAGATGATCTCATTTACCTCTATAGGTCCGCTCGTCATGCCCCATCTTGCCACGTTTTCTACAAGGAATCTTCGGCTTCTTATTGGTCCAGCAGATCTCTTCTGTGTGCCCTTGTTTACCGCAGTAGTGCAAGCAATCCGCGATCCCTGCTGCCACTTTTCACTCGGTGCCTTTTGTAACCTCTTCACACTGCAGTGTCTGGTTTTGTGCCCGAATTTCTTGCAGAGATGACACTTTATTGGATCAACATAACTTGGACGATGAGCGCTGAGCGACGATTCGCCCGGATCTATTCTATTTTGCTCAGAAATTCATAAAACATATCATTTTGATTTTGATAGTTTCAAGTTTTCGCATTTCCCTGCTGTTCTAATGGCAACCATCGATTATGCAAGAAACCGCATCGGCGCCGCTTAACCCACACTTCTTTACAAGCATATTTTTAAGGTAATAATAATGCATCATTGATTCTTCTTTGAGTTTATTTCTTTTTGTTATGTATTTACTAGTGAAACTCAGGGTTTCTTACGTATATGATGTATTTTATAGCTGAACAACGATTGATATATTTTACACATCAACGACCATAGAATAGCATATCTCAGACATACTGTTACGATCAGGCGTGCGTGGCGTGCGAACGCAGTGTGTGCTACACCTGATGTAACTTGGTAAGAAAAGCGGTACACACGAGTATAACGCTTGGAGTCGCTGTAATGATTAATGAAAAAAAGAAAGATCCAAAACGTAACGATAACTTTATTGTAATAATAAAAAAAAAGAAAAAAAAAAAAACTGGCCACGTGGTTGCTGACTTCTGGTGTTAAGATTAATGTAAAAAGAACAGCACGTGGTTGCTGTATTCTGATATTAAAATTAAGGCAAAATGAAGGAATAGCACGTGGTAGCCGAATTCCTGAGATTAATTTAAAAGTGACGCAATTAATCCGTTTCTGTAAGTGAATGGTAAATGATTGCCAGTGAGAGCAAAGTTACTGGCAATTACAAGTTAAAAGTATAAATAAAGTAATGAAATAAAATAAAAGAAAGCGATAGATACGTTTTAAATAGGATTACTTAGCTGTAGCTCGAAGCTGAGTTCGAAGCTTTTGTGTATGCTGGAGGGTAGCACGTGGTTTTCTGTGTTTCGAGTTAAAAAAAGGTCGCTGCGACGGCAAAGTTAACTGAAGAGAACAGAGAGTACTTAGCTGTAGCTTGAAACAATGGGGCTTCGGAAGCTGAATCGCCAGCACGTGGGTTCTGTATTTTCGAGTCAAAACGAGTACGTCACAACGGCAAGTTAACTGAACTGGGACAGAGGAACAGAGAGCGCGCGTAGCGTGCAGAGCCCTTATAAAGGCTCGGTAAGTAGGTACAAAAAAAGGACGAACCAATAGCAACGTCCAGTGATGCACAAAGGATCATAAAAGACGACGCGTCTAAGAGGTTGGCGCGTAAACGAATGAATTTAAAATAACCAAGTTTAAATTTCGTGGCGCGTAAGTTAAATACTCCCGCGCGAAAAGGAACCGCTAAGTGACGTAACGGTTTTTCTAAAGTCGTAATTGCAATTGCCAGATTAAAAGTAAAGAGAATGAATTTAAATTTGCCTTCAAAATAACGTTTATATCGCTGATGTTGTCTATGATTAAAAGAAGCGAAATGAATTATTGAAATCAAAGTCATTTTCGATTCAATGCAAAGTGTAACAATACACATATATGAACATGCGCGCATCTCCGATAGCCAACGTTAACATAATATGCATACTATTACAAATGTATAAAACTAACATACACAATATTCTCCTCCTCACTTTAATGAGACTAAAAATTTAGTTTTTGTGGTTGTTTTCGCATGCGCGAGCTACGTCTTGGTGGCACACAGGGCGTTTCCGAACGCTTAGGCACTTCGCTAACCGTATCGTTTGGCTTGCCGATTTTTTCTTTTACAATCGTAGATTCTTCACCAGCAGGTATCTTTTCTAAATGTGCATATTGTCCAATTTTGCTAAAACGTAATATCTCTTGTATACACATATTTTTAGAAATGTAAGATCACTAATATCCGAAAATCAACATGGCTTTATGGCGGGCAGATCGACGGAAACCAACTTAATTCACATCACTCAATGTATCAGTGAGAAGCTAGATAACAGAAGTCAAGTTGATGTAATTTATTTGGACCTGTCAAAAGCATTTCACGTCGTTGATCATTCGCTGTTAATACAGAAACTTGATTCTTTTGGCATGTCTTCCAATCTTGTGAAACTCTTATCGTCGTATCTGAAGGTAGATTGAATTATGTAGTATATAATGGATATACCTCGAGTAGCTTCAGGGTCCGTGCTGGCGTAGGGCAATGCTCGAATCTTGGCCCTCTTCAATATTTTTATAAACAATTTAATTACCTCCTTGGACTGTGAAGTATTGGAATATGCAGATGATTTAAAAATATATACAGGAGTTTTTAGCACTGCATATTGTAAACTACAAACAAATCTTACCAGGATATATCGTTGGTGTGCAAATTAATATAGACAAATGTGCAGCTGTATCACACAAAGTCATCTGATCCCAAGATGTATCAATACAAGGTAAACCATATTCCTGTCGCCAGAAATTCAATATTTAAAGATCTGGGAGTTCTCTTCGATAACAAACTTTCATTCTCAACGCACATTGCCTCAATTTGTCGTTCTGCATTACAAAGTTTGGGATTCTTAATTAGATCTTGTCGCAGTTTCCATAACCCTCTAACAATGATCTAATGATCTTTATTGATAATAACTGTCGTTTTCCTTTGACACCAAATTTAAAATAAAATTAAACTATAACATTTACTTATGAATGTATTTAAATTATGCACTATTTTTTATATGGTTATATCTATTATTGAAAACACTATACTGCACACTGGTAAAAAAAAAACTGGAATATTTATCCGTCATCTGGTATCCACTATATACTTAACTAAACCTGTCTCTGGAACGCCTACAGAAGCGTTTTTTTAAAATATTTGTCGTTTAGAACTGATGGAACCTACCCTGATAGAGGCTCACTTTACAGCAACCTTCTTCAACGACATGGTTTCGTGTCTTTAGAACAAAGGAGGCAACGGTATAGTGCATCGTTTGCATTAAAAATACTACGACACCGAATTGATTCTCCTGGACTACTATCTCAGTTATACTTTTATAATAACTTGGATAGGTGGCACAAACACACGTTGCTACAGTGTATTATTTGATTAAAAACACCTTACAAATGACGTGATTCAACGCACGCTACTTCATGACAACTATGTTATATTATATTGCTTAGTCGGTAACTTAACTTACTATCTTTCAACTTTGTAATACCCAGCTATAACACACGGTCTTCTGAAACTTTACGCGTTCCCAGGTATAATATTAATATCTTACGAAAGGGCCCACTAACAAACTAACTAAGTTTCATTGAGTTAATTATATTTATCCTACTTAAGTTGATTGTATTTTGATTGTTTGTTTTTAAGTACTTATTTCTATATTACATTAGTAGTAATTTTGTTATATTTATGTTACTGTGCACTACTTTATTATTAATGTATATATGTCCTGTAATTGGTGTATGTAGACACTGTTGGACAATAAAGGTATTATATATTATATATTAAAAAAAAATTCCCCTTTGTGGACTGGCCGGTCTATGCTGGTAGTGGGTACTTCTACCGTTGGCGGTGTTGGTGGGTTTTCATTTCCTAGTATACATTTTCTTATACTGTTCACATGTTTGTATACAAGATTGTCGTTACTCTTCACTAGATATGACTAATAACTTTCAGTATAACCTTTTTTACCTACTAATATCTCTCCCCCTATTTCAAATAGATTAGGTCTTACATAACACTAGGGAACACACATTTTGTTGATTTAAGAGCTGCACTTGTTTTTGACTTCTTTAGGCATCTAAATCCAAAAATGAGGTCAGTTTTTGTCTATCACGTCAAAGTTTTACGATACAGGATACCGTCTCTTTGACCCAAAAGTATTCAAAATGACGCTTACAAAGTAAAATAAAGGAAAACACTTACAAAATCTACTGTGCAAACAAAATAATTTTATTCAAACAAAAGCTATCGAACGGCAGCCATACATTTTAAGGTACAAATTTTCGCTTATAGCTTTTCCTGGAGTGCTCAAGCTGTGGACAGTCTCTCCGGATACTCCAACAATAATCTGCCATCATATGTACATCCCATCTACCCTGATATCGTGCTTCCATAGCCTTCAAATCTTGGTGAAATCGCTCCCCCTGTTTATCACTGACTGCACCAAGATTTAAAGGGAAGATGGCTATGGAGAAAATGCACCTTAATACTCATGTTGCACCCAAGCGCGTGGAAGGTCTCTAAGGAACTGGGACAATGTCGCGGTAGTTTTCTGCTCGGGTATTTCCTAGAAAGTTTTTAGTCAGGTCTTTGAATGCCAATCAAGCATTTCTTTGGGGTTCTGACATTGTTTCTATAAACTGGTCATCTCTGACGAGCTGTCGAATTTGTGGACCGTCAAACACCCCGGCTTTTATCTTTTCAAAAGACAGACTAGGAAACGCCGAAATGAGGTACTTGAAACAGTCTCCTTCAATTGGCAACGCTTTAACAAATTGTTTCATGAGACCTAGTTTAATATGTAGAGGTAAACACAATCTTCTCTCTGGGGACAAGTGGCTCATGTAAAATATTTGGATCGCGGATTTATAAATCCGCTTTGCAGGCCCAGAAGCAATGAGACCATTTTAAGTTCAACACAGATGATCCATTTATGCATGTCATATTGCAACCGTTCAATGACTCTCTTGATATCTGCATATTCTTCACTCAAACAAACTGAATGGCCTATTGGCACCCAAACAAATTTCCATTGTGGAGGACGACACACTTCAAGCTTCGCTTTGAGCTATCGATGAACAGTTGCCATTCAGCGACCATGTACGTTATGGCAATATACAAACCCATCGTCGCTCCGAAAGTATGGCAGAAATGCACTTTCTCTTGTTCGAAAGTAGGATACCTTGGCTCCTTTTTCAAGCAGTCAAGTTTTTCTCGTGCAGTCTTGATGCTAGAAGTTCTGAAGCCTTTTTGGACAGTCCCAAATCTCGTGCCAAATCATTTAACTCATGCTGAGCAAAGCCCTTACGAATGGAATAGTCTTCAACTTCAAAATCTTCATCGTTGGGAGCACTTCCAGCTTCATTATCCTCGGTTTCCACTATTGCTACAGATGGTAGTTCTTTGAAAACTGGCACTGGGATTCCAGCTGAATGAGGCACTGGGCGTATAGCTGATGGTAAACTAGGATACTTAATTGTACATTTGTTTTTCCTGTTATATCCTGCCGTTTTTACTATACAAAAGTAGCAGTCATTTATATGATCTCTAGGCTCTCGCTAAACCATAGGTATACCAAATGGCATTTGCTTACGTGTTCCCTTCGTCCACATCCGTAACCTCTCGACACACTGGTTCCACACCTTATGACGGGCCCAAGATTTATCTTGGTCACCCAGTTGCATTTTAAACTATGCCAAATAGGCTTACCTGACAAATGCACTGATGTTCGTCCTTTGACTGGGAATGGTAAACTGTCCACATATATAACAAAACGAATCAGGATTATTTAAGCACTTACGACTAGCAGAGTGTTTCATATAATGCAGTGCTGTGGGAAGGCACGGACAAATCATTTCTAGACCTTGTCTGCATGTTGCTATAAATGTCACAATTTCTTGTAAATTTGCGATTATTTTTCTTATAAAACATTAACATCTCGTGTATATAGAGCGACGTCAGCGTTAATACACGCAGGCGTTTGAAAATCTCACGGCATGACTCCCGAGGACCAACACCAACCATACACCGCAGAATCTTTTTCTGAACAATAAATAACCGCGAAGACGAAGTTGAACTGCCCCAAAAAATTACACAGTAACGCAGACGGGACTCCACACAAGCGAAATAAAAAGACTTTAGTGCTTCTAAATCACAGCACTGTCGTAGGTTCCTAAGGGCATAAAACGATCTTGATAAACTTTTATTTAATGTAGTGCAATGATCACGCCACTTCAGGTTCGGATCGACACAGACACCCAAAAATGTCGCAGACAAAACCTCCGGGATTGATCTACCATCGGATTTTATGTAAAGGCTGCTTGGGCAAGCTGAATGGCCATTTTTGAAATGAATAAGCTCGGTCTTATTTCGGTTTAATGTCAATCCCTGGTTATCACACCATGCAATCATCCCACTAACCACTGAATTTGCCGTGTTTGAAACATACTCTTGATCGCCAGAAATAACACAACTTGTGTCGTCGGCATACTGCGTCAGCAAGCACTGCCCAAGCGCGCATTCCAAATCGTTCACGTATAACAAAAATAGTGTTGGCCCAAGTATGGAACCCTGTGGTACACCGCTCGTAACGTACCAGGTATCCGAATAAAAGTGCTTCAGTGCGCCACTACTCTCGCTCAACAAGCATACCAACGACTTTCTACCTGAGAGGAAGGATTTAAATAAGTTATAAGTTACTCCTCTTAGACCATACCGAGATAGCTTTTCCAGTAAAATGGTGTGATCAAGTGTGTCAAATGCCTTTTTTAAATCAAAAAACAAGCCAATAACACATTGCTTCTGATCCAAACTTTCAAAAACATTGTCTAGTACATTATATACTGCGTCACAGGTCGACCTTCCACGTGTGAATCCGAATTGGCTGGCATTTAACAATTGGAATTTGTCTAAGTAAGATATTAATCTTTTACTGATGATTTTTTCAAAGATTTTGGAAAATACAGATGGTAGAGCTATCGGTCTGTAATTACTGACTTCTTTTGTACTTCCCTTCTTATGGACTGGAATTACTTTCGATGTTTTTAACATGTCAGGGAAAGTACCTTCTACTAAACACCTATTTAATACCTGTGCAAGAAGATCAGCAACACAGTCAGAAACATGCTTTAAAAGCGAGCAAGGAATATCATCGATCCCAGCAGAACTCTTTATACTGATCTCTCGAATGATTAATTTAATTTCGCTTGTATCGGTAGGTACTAAATATAAATTGCTACTGGCATTCTTAGTTGTTATAGCACTATGTGCGCTATTTGAGGTTCATCAGGTGGATGAAATTAACTTAATTTCATCCACCCGATGAAGCCACTGTGTGGTGAAACAATATTGTAGTGGACTAGTGTGTTCAATCAGCGATTTCCTTAAATTGTAACTATTCCGTCTTACTATGGTTCCATTTTTGTTTTTCACCCAATAAGATCGTGGCTTATCTTGATCTTTTTCTATTGTCTTCCCTGTTTCGCACGTCATGTCTGTTCTCACTAGTACGTTTTCATTTGGGCAAACTCCTCTTTGGCTCTTGTACATTTGTCATAGTACTTTTTGTTTGCTTTCCAGTTTTTCATATTCGGTCAAATGGTCCATATTTTGTGGTTTTAGTAACCTGGCGATATTGGTACAATTGTTCTCGGTTTCCTGCTCATTAGCATTTCTGCTGGCGACTTATTAAGTCCACTAATCGGTGTATTTCTATACTCTAACAGTGCCAATTGTATGTCATCGCATTTTTTCAACATTTGTTTTACCGTATGAACAGCTCGTTCTGCTAACCCCTTCGACCTCTGAAACAATGGGCTTGAGGTGCAAATGTTAAAGTTCCACTCTTTTGCAAATTTCTGACATTCTCTGGAATTCATTGGCATGTTGTCGGCAACTACGGTACCAGGTATTCCATGTGTAATGAACACTGACTTTAAACTGTTGATGACGGCACCAGATGTCTTGTAGGCAATCTTTAACAATTCTATCCATTTTGTTAAAAAATCCACAACCACTAAATAGGAGACAGTGTTGAAAAAATGCCGTTCAACCACTTTATCGATGGAACGAAGGATAGATATCGACCTACAGTGCGCAGCCTCCTCTTTAGTGCTAGTTTTATGCAAAGGCTCCACCAAGGCAGTCTTCAACAAGGTCGTAAAAACACCCTGATCCAGTGACAGATTTATCAAGCGATGAACTGGCAAGCAGAAAGCCTTAGGAAACATGGCCATAGGACGCAATCAAATGCGATCGACCCCCGGTGACTTCTTAGTATCGAACGTAGAGATAAGATCAAGAGTTTCCCTCTCGGTGACGTAATGAACGACGCACCAGGTGGTAGGGATGTGACTTTGGGTTTCAGTGGGAATGAGCTGAGCACAGTTGAATTCATTTGAATGGGCTAAGGTAAAATTCTCCATAGCGAACTCTTTACACAAATCTATTAACATCATCCAGACATCCTTTTTAATCCCAGATATTAGTGATTTACCCTCCAAACCCCTGTGACCCCTACCCAACGCACTGTTGATAAGCTTCCACGTTCCTCTCATATTTCCTCGATGTTTTTGGAATAAATCGTAGTAATATCTTCTCTTGGCCAGCCTCATAAGTCTAGTAAAATCATTTCTAGCTGTACTATATTGAGCCCTCATATGGTTTTTCCTTGTGACATAATAATAATAGTAATAATAATAATAATTTTTTTTATGAAAAACAAAATATTTATTGTCCATTATCTGCATAACTTTAAATTATATTAAATATAATATATTAAAAATATATTATTGTTAATTATACTAATATATACAAAGTATATATTTTACTAATCAATTAATTTCAACGTCATCCAACTAGGCACCATCGGCATTACTTTGTATACCTTGATTCTGTAAACTCCATAGGGTTTCTACAGCCAGCTGTCGCTGCTTTTCCAACATTTTTGGTTCCTTTTCTTTGTTATTTTCATATATTTTTGCCTCCTTTCTTCGTTTTCTTTCCGGGAATCTAAATTCTTTTAGATTTTCTTTTTTTGTTAATCGTTTATTGTTGATATCATTAAGATGTTTATTATAATGAGTATCCATATTTTCATCGATCTTCTAGTCACATATTGAGCAACTGGTATGCAACGTTTGAGTCGATGGACCTGGATTGGGTAGGGCTTCCATGACTAATTAGGTATATACTGTGTTCTGTGCAATGGCGGCTATGCTGCGTTGTGGTAGTTGTAGCGTTGCGATCTGAAAGTCACTCAAAAGTAATTAAACAGTTTCCGAACCTACGTGGAAAAACTAAGCAGAATATTCTAGATCAAAGAAGATCGGTGATGCTGAACCAGCGGATACCAGCTGAAATATTAAATAGAATAAAAGAGGAAGTGGCAGTTGAACTATGAATGGCCAAGAAAATGGGGGAACAGCATATAAGGGAACCCGATCAAGAAGAAGATGTACTAGAAGTGGAGGAAACAGAAGATGAAGCCATGGAGCAGTTCATCACTCCCTATATCAAATATGATGGTGTGCACCCTACAGCTAGACCTCGTCTACCCAGATTACAAACATCAATAATAGAACTCCGATAATATTTGCAAAGGTCGATAGAATACTGGGAAATAAGATTCAAGTTGAAAAAGATATCTCTATACAGAGATTGCATTTCTTAATTTACATAAGTGCATTCACTGTAATTAACTTACATGAGCAACGAATTGCAGAAACAATTGATGATGTCCAAAACTGTCGAAGAAGATCCACCATTCCTCCGTGGGAGGGACGTTTGCAAAACAAAATGGAAGAGTTGCGAAAAAAGAAAGACAGGCTATCGCAAGCAATGAAACCTAGCCCCAGTAACAGGACAAAAAGGTTGGCAGCTACCATATTAGCGCAACATAAAACAGATGTCCTAAAAGAAAAAAGTCTTGGAGTACCTTAAAGAAAAACTTAGTGTGACCTCTAAAAGGCTAAAGAGATATGTAAAAGGAAAAGATAAAAAGGAACAAAACAATGTTCAATCAGAACCAGCATCTTTTCTATGAGAAATTAGGCTCTGACCAAAACAAGGAACAGAGGGGCACATATCCAAACGTAGAAGCAATTACCAGATTCTGGGGAGATATTAGGAAAGAAGGTGCGAAGTATAAGGAGGGCCAATAATAATAATTCCATTTATTGACAATAGCAATACAAGCCTATATATTACTGTAATTCATTGTCAAAAAGACTATCAAACAAGAAAACAAATCGGTGAAAAATATAAAAACTATGGAACATGTGGCTATTGCTGATGGAGACGTGAAAGAAACCTTGAAAAAGACCAGTAATTGGAAAACACCTGGAGCCGATTACATACACAATTATTAGCCACCATTAGCCATTAGGTAGCCACCACACCTTGGCGAAATGTTTGGATAATCCTGAAGAGAATACGCCGTATTTTGTGACAACGGGAGTAACGTACATTATACTAAAAACTCAAGTGGCGAGTGACGACCCATCCAAATATAGGCCAATTACATGTTTGCCAACAATATATAAACTAATAACTGCGATATTAGCAGACAAATTATATAGATAGATAGATAGATAGATAGATAGATAGATAGATAGATAGATAGACATATTTATTCATCGTAATAAAAACATTACAAGAAACGTCAAGTATAATGTATAATGTGGTATGTATATAACAAACATAAGAACAACAAAATATATGTATAAATAACACAAGTTGTAACAAACAAACAAACAAACAGAGTCAAGTGATTGAAATTATACATACTCACTAATATCTGAATTTAAGAATTCCTCAAGAGAATAATAACTGCGATCAAGCAAAATTTTTTTGGCTGTCGCCAGCATTTTATTTGTGTTGTATGAATAAGGAAATTTGAATTTGTTATAAATTTTTGGACCCCAGTAATCAACATACCGCTGAGATACCTGTACCCTGTGATACGGGATTCGGAAGTTCGATCTGTTGCGTGTTTGATATTCGTGATTGGCACTATTTAAATGGAATTTCCGCGGATTGTCTATGACATACTGAAACGCAGTGAGTATATTGTTAGAATCGAGATTATCTTCTACTAAACGCCGATCACAAAAACACAGTAAGAAACAGTAAAACGCCTTTATTGTCAATTAAGATCTATCGACTGTCAGTGTCGGTGGTTTACGCTCGAGTGACCGCACCCAGTTCCTCCTACGGACAGCTCTCCGTTATTCCCCCGGTTACCGTCCGCACGCCGTCGCCATCTCTCCGCCGCTATCCGCCTTACATTCGGCCACCCTGAAATAGTTAATGTCCTCATTAATTACTCGCCTGACCCTTCCAGTAAATCGATAAGATCTTGATGATCCATCGCTTCACCGGAACTATCGCCGTCGCCTTGGCCATCATCAGCTGCTGTGCTGAAATAACGCCTTAAAGAGTCTGCAGACACCACCGCCGTGAAGTTTTTATAACCTCTGACGCCTTTAACTGTCGCTATCTTATAACGGTCATTACCTAACACCTCGGTGACTTTATAGGGGCCATTGTACTTATTAGTGAGCTTTCTGTTGACACCACGCTCACTTGCTACCGTACTCGCTTGACGCCACAGGACTAAATCGCCTCTCCTGTAGGTGGTTGCAACCTTTCGCCTTTTATCGTAGTGCGCTTTCATCGCCTTGCCCGCCTTGGTCAGATTCTCCTCAGCTTTTCGCCTGCGCTGTGTTACTGCTTTGTGAATCGCCTCATAAGTCTCAGCATCGTCTTGCGCTGGCCGCTGCACGCCCTCTGCTAAGTCCGCCATCTGACCACCGCCGTGAGCAAACAGGAGCTGGGCCGGAGGCATACCGGTGCTTGCGTTGATACTCTGATTTATGCCCCAAATTACTTCTGGAAGCCTCTGGTCCCACTCTGTCTCGTCCTGCACTGCGGCCGCCAGTGCATCGACGATCGTTCGGTTCTGTCGCTCACATTGACCATTCGCCCTGGGTGTTGCAATTGCATTAAGCACATGTTTTACACCATGGTCCGCCAGAAAACCAGCAAACGCCCTGCTAGTAAACGCCAATCCCCTATCAGAGATTATACGCCTTGGGTACCCATACTCAGAGAACACATCTCTAAGTTTGCAAATCGACTCCGCCGAACCTAAAGTCCTGGTGGGTCTCGCCAATGTAAACTTGGTGAACGCGTCAACCAACACTAGAACATAAGAGTTTCCCCGCCGACTCTTAGCAAAAGGACCTACATGGTCAATATGCACCGTATCAAAAGGTATCGCCACTTTCCGAACTGGGTGCAGGTATCCTTCCGCCCGCCCGTACTCGCCCTTGCCGAACGCACAGCCCAAGCACGCCGTTACGTACTTACGTACAAACCGCCCCATTTTAGGAAACCAGTACTCTCGCTTTAGCAGTTCCAAACACCTCCGGTAACCCAGATGACCAGCATCATCATGGTACCTGCGCAGTAAATTAAATCTCGCCATTGCGGGTACATACAGTCGATCGCCCAAATCTGTTCGCCGATATAGTCGTCTGTTGAACAATTTAAAGTTCGCCTTTACATCTTTACTGGCCGTACTTTGGTCCAGCATTTCCATAATCCGTCGCGCCTTCTCATCCTGTAGTTGTACAGTCAGGAACCAATCCGCCTCTCCTACGCTCACCACATTAACCGCCACAGGATTCCTACTCAACGCATCGGCATGCTGCATCCTTTCACCAGGGCGGTACTCAATTTCCATGTCGTACTCCTGTATCGCCAGCCACCATCTAGCAATGCGTGGTACCAGATCTCGTTTTGCCATTGTTGCCCTTACTGCCGAGCAATCAGTGATTACTTTAAAGTGTATACCTAAAAGGTAAACCCGAAAACGCTTGATAGCTTCAACAATTGCTAACGTCTCCAGCTCGTAACTGTGATACGCCTGCTCCTGTGGGGTAGTGGTCTTGCTGAAGTAGAAGACTGGTCGCCAATCTCCGCCCGCCTGTTGTTGCAAGAGTATGGCGCCTACTCCAATCTTACAAGCGTCTGTATGAAGCTCGGTCGCCGCCTTGCTTGAATATATTGCCAGTACTGGTCGGTTCACTAGATGTTCCTTCAATTGTGCAAATGCTCGTTGCTCGTCATCGCCCCAGCGCCACTCTTTATCCTTCTTGGTAAGTTCTATGAGGGGCCTTGCTATCTTCGCGAAACCCTCCACATACCTACGAAAGTATCCTGCTAAACCTAGAAATTGCCTAACACCGTGCACATCAACTGGTGTTGGAAATTTCGCCACTGCTGAGATTTTCCTTGCGCCAGGTTTCACGCCGCCAGACGACAGTTCGTGTCCCAAGTAATCAATTTCTGTTTGCACAAATGAACACTTCGCCAAATTAATTTTCAGCCCGGCCTGTCTTATCAATGTTAAGACCCTTCTGAGTAGTGCTAACCCAATCTCCACTGTTTCGGACGGTATCAGTATGTCATCCATGTACGCCAATACTTCAGAATGTTGCATCCCGCCCAACATCTTGTTTATTACTCTCTGGAAGGTCGCCGGAGCATTCGCCAATCCGAACGGCACCCTCAAATACTCATACTGACCGTCTGGAGTAATGAACGCCGTCTTGTGGATAGACTCCGGATGCATTGGTACTTGGTGGTATCCTGACGCCATATCCAAGATGGTAAAATACCTTTTACCCGCCAGTCGGTCTATAAGGTCGTCAATCAAGGGCAACGGATACCTGTCCTTCACTGTGATACGGTTTAACGCCCTGTAGTCAACACACAGTCTTGCTTCGCCGTTTTTCTTAGGCACCAATATTATGGGACTAGCATAGTCCGAATTGGACTCCCGTATAACACCTGAAGCCAACAAATCTGACACCTTGCCTCGAACGATCGCCCGCTCAGTGTATGCCAACCTATAAGGTCTGTGGTAAATGGGTTTGTCTGTCGTCAATTGGATAGGGGAAACTGGGGAAGATACAACCGCTTTCTAATTTTACATTAATATCTTGAAAATAAAATTTTAATTTTTGACATTTTGTGAGAAGTTAAGCATTTTATTGTTTTTTATACCTATTTTTGTCTTTGTATTCTCTTAAATATTTTACTCTGTATTTTTACACGATTTCGAAAAAAAAATTGCATTTGGTTGTATCTTCCCCAGTGCCGGGGTAGACTCAACCATGAACTAGGGAAGATTCAACCACAAATAAAAAAGAACTTATATCAAATTCAAATTGTTTATTGTTGAGTTATAATGTATCGTAAACCTTAGTTAGTAAGATACACAAAGGAGTGGGTCGATATAAAAAAGAATAATATAAAAATGGGCAAAAATAGAAGGCCAAAATTTTTAAATATTAGACATAATATATTAAACAAAAAAAAACAGGATTTTTAATTTACCGCACATTCCAGCCTTTAAAATTAAATTTAAAATAATAAAGCGAACCTGTTCTGGCTGTTCCAGAGCTTTCCAGAGGTGGAAGTACCATAACAATATCATCTCTTTCTACGCTTGAAATGTCGTCAACAACCGGAAACGCAAAGGTATCAGTGTTATGTTTACGTCTCAGGAATTTAACGTCATATTGATTTTGTTCCCGTGACAAAACTTGACCTATGTAATAAATTTTGTTAGTTTTTGTGCAAAATTTTGTTAAGACGAAATCATTTATCTTAACAATAAAGTCTTTTTCTATAACCATAGAGAACTCATCAAGAGCCACATCAGAATTGGCTACCTCAAAAGACGAATCGCTCACATCAGTTTCGTTGTGAATTTGAGAAAAAACTTTTCGTTTGGTCGTCTTCGCTAACTTTAAAGATGTTTTTCTATTTCTTTCTTCCTCCGCTGCTTTAATTTCGTCCATCATTGGAGTAGAAGTATATATTTTTGATTTGGATTCTCTTTTTCTTTGTCGCTTTTTTTCTATTTTTGCTTTCGGATAAGGTCGGACGTTTTCTACTTGAAGTATATTTGTTTGATTGCCGTGCTTCTCTGTCTTTTTAGTATTGTCCTTGGATGTCGAAGCAGTGGCATCTACTTCAACATCTAATAAGCTGCGCACCTGAAAACTTGTCACTGCTTTACTTTTGTCTCTAATATTGCTCTCTTCACTTTTACTTAAATCGCTGCTTTGAGACCTTACATCTTCTTGATTGACAAAAGCTTCAGGATTTGGCACATAGTTGTCATCAGTCACAGTGCTAGCGGCAAAGTCCTCATCGCTAAAAGCTTGTCTGTTCAATGGCCAGATTCCAGTTTTCTTAAATGCATTTGTTATATTAGATATAGAAAAGGTTCGGTAAAATGCCACTGCTGATAACTCTCCAATATTCCTAATAGTAATCGCTTTACCGGGATTTGATAGTAGCCAATCGTTAAATGCAACAACTAACGAACCCTTAAATGGACCATAAACACCAACATCTAGGGGTTGTAGTCGATGTGTGCTATGTGGTGGAAAAGACAATAAAGAAATCCCATTAGCTTTACAAAATTTGATAGATTCGTACGAGATATGTGACTCGTGGTTGTCCAAAAGTAGCAAAATACGCTGTTCCTTTGAGCAACGAGTCTGCGCCATAATGTGATTTAAGACTTTCGGAAAAAGTTCCTTTGTCATCCATCCTGATTTGTTATTCAAAATTAAGGAGGAAGTAGGGGCTCCAGTGATGTAGTTCTCAGGATGACGTAATCTTGGAACAACATATGCTGGAGGAAGAGCATTTCCCATTGCATTTACTATCCCAACAAATGTTACCAGCTCTCCTCTTTCTCCCGAAGATACCTGACCTACCTGTTTTTTCCCCTTTTCACTAATTACTCGTGGAGCTCTCATAACCGTGGTAATACCGGTTTCATCTAAATTATAAATTTGTTCAGCCCTAAATTTAAACATTTCTAGCAAAGAACAATAGTTTTCAAAAAATTCTTCTACCCTAGCTTTGTTAAACCCCATTCCACGTAGAATACTGGTACTCTCGGGCTTCCGTAGGGCCAAATCAGGATGCCTAGACATAAAGCAAAACAACCAATCTTCACCTAAAACAAAATTATACCCATATGTATATTATAAAAACAAATTAAACATTTTAACATTTAACATACCTGCTATCTTATTTTCATTCCAATTGCGTGGCATTCTACATGGCAACCTTAAAGCATATTCAAAAGCAAGGACCCTCACTTGTTTCTTTGACATACCATAATGCAAGGTTGATGATTTTTTTATATATTCAACCAAACTATTTTCTTCACTGACTGAGAAAACTTGTAGAACTGAGTATTTGCTATGGAACTTTCTTTCTTCTTCCTCCGACGACATACCAGAATCAGATGAATTGCAATACTTTTCTTCTAGGGCCCTTTTTTTAACAGCTTTCATTCTCGACATAAGAGTATCCCTTTTGATGTTATAGCGCCTTGCCGCCTCTCGAATTGAAATTCTTCTCCTAAAGCAATCTTTCAACGCTAATTTCATTCCTCTTTCATCGATTGTTCGATTTGTTTTCCTAACGTACACACGCGGCATCTGCAAAAATATATGAAATTATTGAAAAAAACTACGGTGCAAACACACACGGGATTAGATCTAATGGTTGAATGTTCCCCATAAAACTTGGTTGTATTTACCCCACCAGCACACAGTGTATTTAGATGGCTAAATAAGAAGTAGGTAATTTCTTAAGGTTATGTTCTACGCACTAAAACTAACCCAAAACTATATAAATTCACCTATGATTTCAATATTTTAAGCACTCAAGAAAAACACACTATGTCATAGAAAACCTTAAGTAACAGATACTTACCTTAAAAGCGTTAAAATCACAAATCTTTAATAAAAAGTTACCCTTTGATACGGCGTCCACTAAATTATTCACACAAGACAAGCCAACTGACTGGCACATTATGCTTGGAAGAATGCGCGGCAATTTTAAACTAGTTAAAAGACACAATCAATGGTTGTATCTTCCCCGTGGTTGAAGCTTCCCCAGTTTCCCCTACTCATTTCGCCTAACTGAGTGAGGCCTAAATCACCATCTGAAGTTGAAAAGCATTCCGCCATTTCCACCAACATTGCTTGTAGTAATTCCCTCTCTTGAGGAGTAATATCGCCCGCTCGCCCGTCAACAATAGAAGACCATGAATTTATTGGTGCAATAGTGCTTACCTCAAGGATGTCTGCATCATTCGTTGCCTCTGGAGCCTTGATTCGAGCGATCACTCGCCCTGCCTTCAATCTAATTGTTGCCCTTGTAGGGTTCGCCAGTTCGACCTCATTCCCATCGCCAACGACCAGTATCTTGCCACAGATGATAAGTTTGGAGCATCGGTCTTCAATAGTCCGCCCCGGCATTTCAATAGCTTCGCCCTGCTTTTTGCCGTCAACTGACACTGCCACCGCCATGCTCGTTATCGGCGGGAGCATTACCGTCTCCTTAAGGCGCACAACATACCTCTGAGGTTCCTCTGCCACCGAGAGCCGCCGAAATACCTCGGTCAGATCATCGCCACTCGTCAGAGTAACTTTACCTTCTCGCACCAACAGCGTTACGCCTTGCTGTGCCAACGCCGGCTGCCCTATGATTAAGTCGGCGCCAGTCAAATCACAGGACGTCACCAACGCCCTAATGTGCAACCTCACGCCGTCGATGGTTACACAGACAGTTGTTTCACCAAGTGCCATAGTGCTCGCCCGGCCAAACCCACGCAACACAACGGTGCTGGGTTTCAGTACCAACGCCAAGGTATCTGCCCATGCCTTTGTAATAAGATTCCGCTGGCTACCGGTATCTAAATAAGCCCGAATCTTCCCACCACATTGAGTCAACGCCATTTTCTTATACGCCTTATCTAGGTCTCCAACCAAGTTTACCTTTGGATCAGGGCCCTTTCTTCTTCTCTGAGGGCACGCGGCCGCCATGTGCCCCTCTCGCCGACAACTCTTGCATCTTTCTATTCTGGGTTTGGGGCAGTCCCTGCTCAAGTGCGTTCCATACTCCTGGCAGTTGTAGCATATTCGCCTTGCTACCTCCTGCCCTGCGCCCCGCGCCTCACCACCACTTGTTGCCTTCACCGGCGCCCTTATTGTCAATGCCGGTGCCTTCTGGACCCGGCTTGACACTCCCGGGGTTACCGCCTGTCGGGATGTCGTCACCCTGCCGTAATCCTCCAGTCCCGCCAGAAAAGTCATGTACAAGGCCTCAGGCGTTTTGCCCTGAACGGCATATGCGTTCGCCCGCAATTCCTCAGGCAACCCCTTGATGATACATGACACCGCCTTTTCGCCGTGAATGTCACATCTATAGCATAGCGCTAACTTGGCATGGTAGTAGTGTGACATCGACTCTTCGCTCAGCTTTCTCCTCGCCACCAGCTCCTCTAGCTGGCTGGCAAAATCGTGATGACGAGGAAAGGCCGTCTGTAGCAGTTGCTTCCATTCCTCCCATGAATGATCATACTCCGTGAGGCGGTTGTACCACGCCTTTGCCGCCCCACGAAGCTTCGCCTGCATGTAGCATGCTCTCTCATACTTCGACCAACCATGGATCGCCCCATGTTGATCGATTTTTGCCAACCATCGATCCACATTTTGGTCTCGATCGTCCGGATCAAAGGGTTCCAGGATCTCGCCTCCAACGCGAGCATCAGGTCTCGAGCCACGCCCACTCGAAACTTCGCTTCCACTGGCACTCATTTCCTTCATTGCGCGTGCGGTTTGCTCGCGTACCAACGCCTGGATGGTTTCCGCCAGCCCTTCCTTCATTAACATGGTCAACGCCTCGCTGGTTGTCCTCTGGACACTTGGCTCAGACCTTGCCTCGTCTTCACCTCCATACTCGAAATCCAGCTCGGAATCGCTACATGGATCGCCTCTCTTCGCCATGTTCCTATTAAATGCAAAAGGGATTTAATAAACACTTATAATCAAATCCGCCTTGCACATTTCGCCTTGCATATGCACGCCGCCTGCAAGCATACACACTACACCCTGTATGTTTACCACCCGCACGTATGCGCAACGCCCTGCACACATGCCAGTCCCAAACACACGTGCCGCCCTGTATATACATCAACAACCAGCGTACGCAACACCCTGTATATACATTGCCCACGCAGCGCCCCGTATCCCGCACCATCTGCGTAATATAGTAACGCCTGCATGCATCGCCTGATATCACAATCTGTATTAGTAATAACTGACGCCAGTTATGTAATACATTCACGCCGTTTGTGTACACAATCATACGTATTTTGCAGTCTCTTACGCCTCTTATTAATTATGAGCATCTTACTTACGCCAGAAATGATATATTCCTAACTTAATAACGCCTTTTCGCTGATTATCAGTGCACTTGCACTACAACGCCACAGCACCTGGGTTATCCCACTTCTGATATGTTAGAATCGAGATTATCTTCTACTAAACGCCGATCACAAAAACACAGTAAGAAACAGTAAAACGCCTTTATTGTCAATTAAGATCTATCGACTGTCAGTGTCGGTGGTTTACGCTCGAGTGACCGCACCCAGTTCCTCCTACGGACAGCTCTCCGTTATTCCCCCGGTTACCGTCCGCACGCCGTCGCCATCTCTCCGCCGCTATCCGCCTTACAATATATAACGACGGTAACGTTAGTATTTTTTCTTGCTTAAAATACGTTTTGCAGCTTTGTTTCGCCCTTAGTTGACATAGAGCTCGAACAGCACTCTTCTGAAGAATCAGTATTCTCTCAGCTTGTGGCGATGTTCCCCATAGCAAGATTCCATAGAGCAGCTTACCATGAAAATTAGTGTAGTAAGCCGTTTTAGCTGCATCATGAGTTGCAATAATTTTCATCCTCCGGATTGTATAGAGAGCGGATGCCAATTTTGTCGCTAGCTCATGTACACTCCGCCAAAAAAGTATCGCATAATTTAGTTTTGAATCATAAAAGTATCGCATAATCTTTGTTTGTAGCATAAAGTTGTAAATATACTTTAATGCGCTCTAAGATATAATTTCTATGATTGTTTAAATAAAATACAGGCCAAATAAAAACAAGAACTCATACTTGAGATTTTTATTAAAACAAGAAATTATAATTTTGGAAAGAAAAATGTCATAACAGTAGCTTTTAATACTGAGTATTGCCACCTCTGGCTCTTATGACCGCTCGCATACGGTTTGGCAGAGATTCGATTAACCTCCGTATATAAGCCTGATCCAAATTCTCCCACTCGTCACGGAGAGCATTTTCTAGTCCATGCAGGTCCGCTGGGGCAACATTTTGGGTTCGTATCCGTCTGTGAAGGAGGTCCCACACGTGCTCGATAGGGTTCATGTCCGGACTTACCGCAGACCAATCTAAAACTGGAATACCAACATCGTTAAGGTATTCCTGGACGATTATTGCAACATGCGGTCGTGCATTATCGTGCATTAACATGAATTCGTTTCCTATAATTGGCGCATATGGTACTACATGTTCTTCTAAAATTTCCGTTATATACCTGTGGGCAGTCAGTGTACCTCTGTCTACTGGTACTAACTCTGTACGACCTGTTAAACAGATGCCTCCCCAAACCATAATAGAGCCACCAGCGAAATTAGGTCTAGGTCTGATATTACACTGCGAATAGCGCTCACCGTCTCGTCTGTACACTGAGATACGCCTATCTGAGGTGTAAATACCAAATCTTGACTCATATGTGAAGAGTATATTGGCCCAGTCATTAATGTTCCAATTTACATGTTCTCTGGCAAACCTTAAGCGAGCCACTCGGTGGTTCCTAGTGAGACGAGGGGCTGTTACAGCTACTCTAGCTCTTAATCCACTCTGTCGTAACCTATTCCGAATAGTTTTAGTACTCACACGAGTATTTCTGACTCTAGCCAAGTCGTTCTGCAATTGTCTCGCAGTTACATGTCTTCGACGTAATGCTTGTAGTAGTAAATAGCGGTCATCTTGGCGAGTAGAACATCTTGGACGACCTGGTACAGGTCTTCTACTGTAAATGCCTGTTTCCCTATATCTGGCTACGGCTCTAGAAACACTTGACTGATTGATGTTCATCAAATTAGCAACGTATGCTTGAGATCGTCCATCTTCGATTAAAGCAACTATAGCAGCCACTTGTTCTGCAGTTAAATTGCTCATTTTAGTTTTAAAAGCGTTGGTACAGAACTCTGACTTCGCACTTTAAAATTTGTCCGTATAGAAAGACTTTCAATAAACAACTGAACAAACCTTACACATATGCATTTTTCTAAATGTGTTCTTTTAGAAAAAAAAAAAGTAAAAACGCTAAGTTCCATTATTTTGTTAGTGTTTTTATAGTTCACATACACAAGGCAAACTTTTTGTGAACGTATAAAAATATCTTGGTTCATAAATGCCCTTTTTTAGTTTATGCGATACTTTTTTGGCGGAGTGTAGGGTAAAGGTGGGGAATGCCGGCCCCCTAAGCTATTTTGTTATTATTATGCTTATTATCTGTAAAGGATGGCTGGAAATCGGGTAATTTAAAGCTTATAGTTTACAAGACATAACATTTATGGCAAAAACAAGAAAAAATACAAAACAAAAATATTATATAAACTTTTGTAATTCGCTTTGGTGGCCGCGATTTCCCGCTACATAAAGGTAATGGCGGCCTAGGACGTCATTACCTGTCACTGGGTTACATTTAGTTTTTTATAGGCAGAAATCACACACAAAGTATCCACATTCACTCTCCGCACATGCTTCATGAGCCCACTGACCACACTTACAGCATCGCAGCCACATTTCTCTATGCTTCCCAATGTCACCGCATATGATACATATGTCTTCGTTGATGACTTCTTTTTCGCTTAAATCATCATCATCTTCATCGTCTGAAGTATTCGCTTCTATTACCACCGTTGTCTTTTTGCAGTTTCTTTTAATATTTTTTCTCGTTTCAGTAGTTTTGGTGCTTACTTGTTTTAGTACATCATCTTCTTCTAGAAGTTTTCGTTTTGTGCCCTTACGTTTTGCATCTTCTTTTACATGTTTCCTTTGCAGCTGAACTTGTTTCTTGACCTCCTTCTCGTCTAAAACTGCTTTTATAGGTGTAGATGTAAATATCTCTGAATGCAATTTCCTACTGGATTGTTGTTTCTTTTTTGCTGCATTTATTCCTGATGGTCCAGGTAATGGTATCAGATCAGAAAATGACACTCCAGCTGGTTGCTGAATATTATCTTCGGCATGTCCCTTATTAGTGTCTTGCAAATTTGCCATTGCGTCGTTCTCAACTTGAATATTATTATTTTCTTTATCATCTGCATTCATACTGAACTCAAGAGGAGTTTCATCGTGATCAGCTGATGGTTCTGCAGAGGAAAAGGCAACAGCAGGAGCAAAATCTTCTTCTGCGAAAAGATCGCTATTTAAAGGAAATATTCCCGTTTCTTGAAAGCCTTTAATTGCTTTTTCAGGTGTGGCAACGCGACCGTATGCTTTATTGAATATCTCAGCTATTTCATTTGTTGTTACTCTTTCGCCTACGTGACTTTTTAAATAGCTAGAACACTCGGTATTGTACGCAGTTTTTAATGCAAAGTAAAACGAAACGTTCAAGGGTTGAAGGCGGTGAGATGTATGCGGCGGTATAGTGACAACAATAATACCGTTTTCTTTACAGAAAGTGTAGGCTTCCAATGTACAGTGAGTGACGTGGTTATCTACCAATAGTAAGACTGGATCGTCTTGGGTTGACTTAACAAATTTTTTAAAGTGATCAAGCCATTGTATGAACACATTTTCTGTCATCCACCCGTTGTTTGAGCAACAATAAAGTGCACCTGGTGGACCATTTCTCTTGAGTTGAGTATTCATCCTCTTCCGCGCATAAATAAATAAAGGAGGAACATAAATGCCTGAAGCGCTTATAGCACACATGATAGTTGTTGTTTTTCCTCTCTCGGCGCTGGTTATGAAGCCTACCCTTCTTTGTCCCTTTTCTGCATATATTTTGCCTGGTTTCTGAACAGTTGTAATGCCGGTTTCATCAGCATTAAAAATTCTGGTAGGCGAGAATTGATATTTATCCATCACAGTGGCCAAGTTATGGTAAAAGCGAGATACCTCAGCATTATTAAACGCAGTAATTCGGTTAATGCTCGTCGCCTCGGGTTTTCTCAAACTAATGCTCGGATTTCTTTTAAGAAACCCTCTGAGCCAATCTTTACCAGCAGATTGGCTCTCTTGCGAAAAAGCATTCTTTAATTTATTTTCCTTTGCGTAAGTAAACGCGCATCGTTTAATTTCAGCAACTGATACGCCGTAAAAATGTTGAGAAAGCTTGATAACTTGATTTGCAAGAAGAGTTTCATCTTCTTTGGTAAATACCGGACGGCGTCCCATTGAAGGTCCTGAAGCGTTATTACCATTTTTGATTCTGTCTTGAAGAGTGCTTCTCGCAATACCAAATGATCTTGCAACTTCCCTCGTACTTCTACCATTATGAATGGCACTTAATGCAGCTTCCATTTGTTCAGAAGACCACGCGGCTTTTACTGTTTTCCTGGTATATTTACTCGGCATCTGTAATTCAAAACGTTAATTATTAAAGGTGGGTAATAGCGGCCGGCCGGTATTCCCCGTTCAGCTGTGACCGGTATTACCCGGAAATAACACTTAGGACGTTTCAGATCTCTATCCACTACAATTTGCAATTATGAATTCAAACTGTTATATTGAGGCATAACGGATCAAATTTGCATTATGTAAATACAATTACCGTGATTAAGTATGTATTATGAGTTATTGTACGTACCTTTCAAAATTTCGTACCACTACTCTTATACTATGTGGAATCGTCGGTTCGAAGGTGAGAAATAATAAATGTTTTCAGGTGGATGCTACCTTTATTCCGTTAAGAAATAATAATGTCTATAAAAGATATAAACGAATAATCTGTCACGTCAAACTTCAACTTATTAAATCTACACAACAACCAAAAACAACAAAATACACTCGCTAGTTTGCTTGATAGCGGCTCATCATCAAAGCATAATATTAACTATAAATAACACTCCCCCTTGATGAGACGCCTATTCCTATTCTACCTGCGAGTGTTGAAGTCTTTCTTCCGTTTAAGGCCTTCGTCATTAAGTCCGCAACGTTATCATTGGATCTTACATACGTAAACTTTATGATGCCGTCTTCTACCTTCTCTCTCAAAAAGAAATGTCGCAAGTCGATGTGTTTGCTTCGTTCTGACGCTACCTGATTGTCAGCAAGAGCCATAGCTCCTTGGTTGTCAGTAAAGATGCGTTGTGGCTTCGTTGAGAATTCGGCTGCGTTGATTTCACCTAAGAACGATTGTAGCCACATCACTTCTTTGGCTGCCTCGCACATGGCTATATACTCAGCCTCTACGGTGGCGAGTGCCGTGGTTTTCTGTTTGCTGCTTCGCCAGGATAATGCTCCCCCTGCCAGTAGAACCACGTATCCACTATAAGACTTCCTGTTTGTCTTATCATTAGCCCAATCTGCATCGCAGAAGACTTGAATTCCTTTTCCAGTGCGTCGGTAGGTAAGGACATAGTCTTCAGTCTTCTTGAGATATCGAAGCGAGTGGCGCACTCCTGTCCAATGCTCCTGCGTTGGATTCTCGTTGAATTGGCTCAGATAGGCAGCTGCATGGGCAATATCTGGTCTCGTCCCGTTTGCCAGATAGAGCAAACTTCCCACAGCTCGTCGATATTTTGACTTATCTATCACTTCATTAGAATCCGAAGATCTCAAAAAATTTGTTCCGGGGTACAACGGTGATGATGCACCGCGAGCTTCGTCCATCCCGAATTCACTTAGAAGTTGCTTGATGTGGACCTTCTGATCAAGCGTAAGTGAGCCATCTTCATGTCTCGTCAATCTGATGTTTAGTATACTCTCTGCTTCCTTCAGATCTTTCGCTTCAAACTCGTCGCTCACCTTCTTCTTAAACTTGTTTGCGTCTTCATCGGTTTGTGCTGCTATGAGTAAGTTGTCGACGTAAACTCCTATCAATAGATTGTCCTTCATGTATACGCATGGATCCGCTTTTGACCTTATCATTCCTATCTTCGTAAGAAACGCATTAAGGGTGTGGTTCCACTCTCTTCCAGACTGCTTTAGTCCATACAGACTCTTCTTCAGCAAACAAACCTCTCCCGTATTACCGTTGTCAAAAGGCTTAGGCTGTTCCATGAATATCGTTTCCTTTAGTGTACCATTTAGATATGCAGCAGTAATGTCCATTTGGTGTATCCTCCACTTCCTCTCTACCGCAATAGCCAATAGCGTTCGGATAGACTTCATCTTTATGACTGGTGAAAATGTCTGGTTGTAGTCAACGCCTTCTACTTGGTTAAATCCTTGCGCTACCAGTCTTGCGCGATAACGGGTTGGGTTTCCGTCCTTGTCATGTTTTCGTTTGAACACCCATTTTGATTTTATGACCCGTCTTCCTTCTGGTCTTTTGACTAACGTCCAGGTCTCATTTCGCTCCATGTTCCCAATCTCTTCCCTCCACTCTTCATTGTCTGGTGAAGTGAGAGCTTCTGTTAGCGTGGTTGGGTCTGGTGTGACTGCGCCTCTACTTAACATACAGGTGGGGTATCTTGCATGCGTTCCCTCACCTCTGCGTTGTTTAGCTATCCGGTCCGATCGTCTTACTGCTGGTACTTCCAGTGGCCGGTCAGGTGTAGTGGGTTGGGATGGCGGAATCGGTTCTTGTAAAGAAATTTCAATATTAATCACCCCTTCATGTCCGCTTTCTTGCACTTCGTCATTTGGTTTGTTGCCTGCGTCCTCATGAAGGCTCACCACTGCTTCTCGTGCTTTCGTGGGAATACAAAGTTCTTCATATTCTTTTGTCTTCTTACAAGGAAAGCAATCTTCATCAAATTTAACATTTCGACTTACTAGGAATGAATCTTTTTCGCGATTCCATAACTTATATCCCTTCGTCCCCTCCGGGTATCCGACAAAAATGCATTCCTTAGCCTTAGGTTCCAGTTTTGATCTTCTCTGCTTATCATCCATCACGCTCCACACTCTGCACCCGTAAACTCTGAGATGGTCCAGTCTTACTTCTTTACCTGTCCACATTTCCTCGGGGATTTTTCCTTCTATTGCTGTCGATGGACATTTGTTGCGTACTTGGCATGCAGTGTCTAAAGCGTCTGCCCAGAGTGTCGCCACGACTCCGGATTCGACAAGCATGCATCTCACGGTGTTTAGTACCGTCTGGTTATACCTTTCAGCCACGCCGTTTTGCTGGGGTGTCCCTGGTACCGTCACTTGTCGTCGTATCCCATATTTAGTTAGGTATGTGTCAAAATCCTTACTCCACCGTTGTCACTGCGAAGCGTCTTAATGGTTGTACTGTGCAAGTTTTCAACCATTCTTCTATACTTATCAAATTTGTTCAGAACTTCTCCCTTCGTTTTCATCGGGTAAACGACTGCATAACGAGTGTAGTCGTCTATGAAGGTTACGAAGTACTTAGAACCTCCCTTCGTAGTAGGTGTTATCTTGCCCACAACATCTGAATGTATCAGCTCCAACGGCGCGGTCGCTCTGCTCGCACAAGACGTTGGAAAGCTTTTCCTGTGCAGTTTCGCTTTGCTGCAGATGTCACATTCCTCTTCTTCGTCCATCTTGACTTCGGAGATCTTCTTCTCTTTTACAAGCTTGTTCGTCGCTTCCGCATGCAAGTGTCCTAGCCTTCTGTGCCAAAGATTCGACGTTTTCGCAATCCTTGCTGAGGGCGTTCTTCCTTCTATTGAATAGAGCCTGCCTCGTCGTTTTGCTGTCATCACTTCTTCACCATCTTTTTCAGAAACCACTGCCTTCCCGTTTCCAAACGTTATGGTATATCCGAGTTCGTCTAGTCTTCCAACTGATATTAGATTGTCGTTTAGCTCCGGCACACATAATACATCGTTGAGGGTGATGTGCATGTCTTCATCTTTGCCGTCAATCACGAACTTAACTTTTCCGCTTCCGGTGGCTGCAATCTTCTGCTTATTTGCAACTTCCACGTCTGTATCGTTTGGATTGAAGTCAGTCATCTTGTTCCTCTGGGATGTCATGTTGTCAGTAGCCGCACTATCTAGGTACCAGCTAATGTCATCTGACGCCTTCGGTTTCGTAACAGCAAGTGCCCTATGTTTTGCTACCTTTGCATGCGACTTCGGTTCACTAGTTGCCTTATTTTGCTCGTCTAGCACTTCAGGGCAATTTCTGGCAATGTGGCCAAACTTGTTACAAGCGTAGCATTTAAACCATTTCTTCTTATCATCTTCTTTGGTTTTTGCTGGCTGCTTGCTTTTCTTCTCGGTGTTTTGGTTCTGCGTCTTTTTAGGTTGGAATTTCGTTACCATTGCCATTGGTTTGTTCTCCAATTCTTCGTCCCGTCGAAGTTTCCTCTTCTCTTCCAAGAGCAGCCTTGTTTTGACCTTCTTTGTCGTTAAAGCATCTTCGTCTTGCTCGAGGTTCAGAATAAGTGCTTCGTACGTCTCCGGCAATCCCATCAGCATGACCAGTGCCACTTCTCTGTCTTTGAATTCGTAACCACTACCTCGTAACTTCCTATTCAGTTCCATCAGTCGACCAAGGTACGATTTCATATCTTCATCATCCTTCTTTCTGATATTGAAAAAATCTCGCATAAGTTGCAGGATGTGAAGGAGTCCATACTTCGAGTGCATCTCTTCTAATGTATCCCACGCGTCTTTCGCAGTAGTGCACATGCCGATGTCATCCAGGTATGTATCCTCCACGACCAAGAAGAGAAACGTCAACGCTTTTTGGTCCATCTTCCTGTCTTCTGCGGAAATCTCTTTATGAAATCCAGGGTTGATAGCTTCCCAGCATCCCTTCTGTACCAGTGCCGCTCTTGCCCTAATCGACCAGGCATGATAATTGTCACTGGATAGTTTAGTCATACGATATTCTTCATTACTGTTCATCGTGATAACTTCTTATTTTTTTCTGTTTACGGTAAAAACTTCTTTCGTTCGTATTATCCGCCCGAAAAACACTCAATAAAACCAAAAAATTATTTATCTAACCTTCTATCTTCGTCTCGACGTTCTGGGCCCATAACCTCTTATACTATGTGGAATCGTCGGTTCGAAGGTGAGAAATAATAAATGTTTTCAGGTGGATGCTACCTTTATTCCGTTAAGAAATAATAATGTCTATAAAAGATATAAACGAATAATCTGTCACGTCAAACTTCAACTTATTAAATCTACACAACAACCAAAAACAACAAAATACACTCGCTAGTTTGCTTGATAGCGGTTCATCATCAAAGCATAATATTAACTATAAATAACAACTACATCAACTAACGTCAAATATTGTTTAGCTGTCTGACAAACCAGTCGGGTAGTTTACGGTCACACAATTTTAAACACATATTTAAAATCGCCGTTAAAAGAGGCCGCAACGATGTTTCAGTCGCAACAACTTAATTGACACCAAAAAACTTTATGGCCGGAATTACCCTCATGGCCGGGATTCCCCACCTTTACCCTATATGTTCCCTCCACGTCAACTTGCCATCCAAGGTCAATCCTAAGTATCTGACGGTGTCCGGCGTTGCGATCTCATTTATCGCAGAGAATTTAAGGTGTTGCGTTTTCTCTTCATTTAATTTTAAGTTGTTATTTTGAAACCATTTTTTTGCATCAATTAACACGCTTTCCGTTTTAGCTTTAAGGTCAACAGTATTCTTAGCAGTTACTACAAAAGAAGTGTCGTCAGCGTAAAGCGAGGTGTTTGTTGGACAGATGTTAGAAGGCAAGTCATTTATGAATATTATGAACAACAAAGGATCTAATATTGATCCTTGCGGTACTCCTTTTGATATGGGTTTCATGGTTGATTTGACGGCTTTAAGTTCAACCATTTGATGTCTGTTGGACAGATATGAGGCTAGAAGCTGGTGTTGTATGCCTCGTACACCGTAGAAGTATAATTTATCAAGCAAGATGTCATGCTCCACCATATCAAAGGCTTTGCTTAAGTCACAACACGTCAACCCTACTTGTTCTTGTTTGTCGTATGCCTCTATAACAGTCTCGATCACTTCATAAATTCCTGTAACTGTAGTGTGTATAAGCATCCTAACACCAATGGCTTGCTATACGAGGAGCAAAAAGGATGTAGCAGAAACTCTCAAGGCTGCAAAGAGCAACTAGTGATTGATGCGATTGTAACGACGACGACGTCGGTAAGGGTTGGTTGTTTGGTTGCTTTTACTATTTGTTCATTGAAGCCTTGCTTATGGGCTTTCGGTTACTTACTTGTCTCTTAGATGCTCATTACTTATGCGTCGCTTCTCGTAAGTTGAAAGAGGAGGTTCACCCTAATTTCGTTTGGCGGCTCTGATGCCAGTTGTCAAACGGTAAGTTTCAACCTCGTGCCGGTTTGAACAGTGTTGCGTAATACTTGTGTCGTTACAATAATGTGTGTCAACACTGAGATAGCGACGAGTCGGAGAAAAAAGTTCAGGGTTCGGACTACGAAATAAAATTGTAAAAGTGTATCGAGAATCAAACGTTTATTTCCATATATCAACCGCAACAGACAAGGAATATATACAGCAAAAAAAATCTAAGTCAAATATAAATAAACAGGTACAATAATATGCATGTAAATACGTACAGTGGTGAGCTTTAAAATATTTACTGGGCGTCGACTTGAAATCTCAATGTGGTATCTAATAACTATGTTTCGGTTAATGCGAAAATGTACAGGGGCCGGTCAATAAGTATGCGATCGGTTTTCGCTGTCATATTACGGTAACGGTGTTAAATTCGGCGGTACGGCAAATGACGGTTATTTCACATTCTGGGGGCGCCAGGACGATGCCGGCGCAACGGCCAGAGCGGAGAAACAAAACGGTGAAATGCCTGCGTCACGCCAGTGAGCTTTGCCAACGCTACGACAGACCGGGTTTACGAAACTCAACGGGTGTCAGACTATACCGACACACCAATTGAGGCAGACGGGAAAGATGTATGTGTTACACCAGTAAGCTTTGCCAACGCCACGACAGACCGGGATTGCCAAACTCGACGGGTGTCAGAGACTATGCCGACACGCCAATTGAGGCGGACTAGGAGGGACTCGGGGACCGGACTCTCTCTGGAACTGTTAAACGCGCGGCTTAAATATACCGTCCATGGGAAAATCAATAAAAAAAAAAACGGAATTACTGACTAATTCAAACTGAAATCATTACTGCATACTGAAATAGATTTTCTTCGTTTTCGGCAAACACACTAAGATCACAACACGTTCACAAATTCCGTACGGCAAACTGCATCAACTGCGTAAGAACGGACCAAGTCCAGGACTTGACTGGTTATTGCGCAGTGTTAGAACACAGGCAACCACCAAAGCAGCTGCGTAATGATGAATAATCTAAAGCTTTTTCAGCTGGTTATTGCACAGTATCATACACTATCCGGGAAAGAACTTGGCTGCATGTATAACTCAATTTTACCAAAACAGGGACTAGACTGGATCTTGCACTGGGCCCCTCAATTGTTTCCCTCATCTTCCGTCTCCCAAAAGCGAACAATACAAATTAAAAGCTTTTGTAAGTCTGTTGATAGGTGAATTTGAAGAGTAATTCGACTTACAGGCGGGCACGCGAAAAAACGGATGCGTTCTCAAGCGTCGAATCAGCGCATTGAGACCAAAGTGGGCTAATAATTCAGGAGAGTCGAAAAGCCCCTGAAAACATTTGAGTGCGACAACAGCGTAACTCATTGTGCGTTTGCTCCGTAAGGGTTGTTCTATTAAGAGGGCATTCATTTGGTACTACTAAGATTGTCACTTGAGCGTTTGCCTCATCTACTTCCATTTTGGCATTGCATTCCCCTAGGGGAGTAACCTTTCCTGATCCATATCCGGTTAACTGAAAAGGTGACTTCATCTCTTCATATTCCAAACTAAGAATATTCGCGCCACACGTCTATATTTACGGCATTTAAAGCACACTGGTTTGTTGTCGCTTCTTTTACGTTCTGGTAACCTCTGCCTATTCTCACCACTGTCATCCACTCTCGTTTATTTTTCATTAGGTCATGAAAAATATCCATATCTGAGTGGTTACGTCATAATATTGTTGAACACATGTTTCTGTCAAAGAGACCTATTAATGTTTGCTCTTTCGTATCAGCAAATGTTAGTTTTAATTCCGAGTATAGTCTTATTCTGTCAAGTTATATCACATACAGTTACAAAATTAGTGAAATTACGCACCTTCAGTGAGATTTACTCGTGCTATTTCCAGTGCAAAGGAATTCGGCCGTTTGTGTATAGCCATCATACTCCTAATCTTGTCGATCTATTCCTAAGCATTTCCACTTCCATCGAAGCTGTTTATGTGACTGGAATGTTCAATAATTTAACCCTTTCGGTCACCATTTTTCCCCACTCAAGCAAAAATTTTGCTTCTTGCACCATTGTTATCCTGCCTACGACCCCTCGCACATCAAGTTATGTAGTCAAATGACTACGCTGTGACTGAACGGTAAAATCGTAACTTAATTTTAAAGAAATGGCGGGGAAATAGGAAAACGAAGACAGCAAAAATAATAAAATCTTGATACTATAACATTATAATACTATTATTACCTACATTACTTTGAATGAAAGTCTAAAAAACATTTTTTCTTTTCGAAAGGCATAGATGAACTTTGCACTTGTTGCACATTATCCGTGAAAAATCTTTACAATCAGGATTGTTGCATCCCGAGGCAAAACTTTTGTCGTCGTGGAGAGGCCAATGCCCAATCATATCATATCGGATGTCACTGATGGGTCCAACCTCATCGAACACTCGTCTGCGTTTTGAAATTATAGGCGACGAGCGTGGGGATGGAGTTTCAGATGCTGGTCGTCCTCTTCTTTTTGAAATTGCGTTGCCGCTCAATATTAAAGCTTCAGATATATGCGCACGAAAATGAAGTAAATCTAAAATGTCCTTTTTTTGATGTCCTAAATGTTCAGCTTGTTCCTTATATTCTAACCAGGCGTTGACACAAGCGAAGTCTATTGAACACATACACTGATGCAGATTTCAAACATAATTTTCGGTTACACAGATCCACTGTAGAACAATTATGTGTTCAATACAGTTCGACATTGCCACAAACTTTACGAGGCGGTTGCAAGCTTATAAAATGTGAACACCAAATTTTGATAACTTTATGGTATTTAGCAACTAAAGAACCTCTTAGAACAATTAGTGATAGATTTGACGTTAGTGAAAGCTCTGTTTTTCGTGTTGTTTAAAAAGTAGTTTCGTGGTTAAATTCTCTAAGTAATATTTATATTAAATGGCCAAACGCAACAGAAGTTAATGATATCATTAATGGATTTCAATCAAAACAAGGAATAGTTGGTGTTCTTGGCGCAATTGATGGCTCGCATGTGCCAATATTAAAACCTGTAGAAAATGGAGAGGATTTTGTGAATAGAAAAGGCTATCACTCGGTACTTATTCAAGCAATAGTAGATTATAGAACAAAAATATTAGATGTCTCTTGTGGTTTTCCTGGTAGCATGCATGATGCGAGAATGTTAAAGAAATCAAGTTTTTTTGCAGCATTGGAAAATTTGGGTACAGAATATTTTTTTCCCAAAAATACTTTTCTGTTAGGGGATAGTGCATATCCCAGTTTGGCATGGTTGGTGCCTCCTTATAAAGACAATGGCAACCTGACACAACAACATCGTGATTTTAATTATAGACATTCTGCTACAAGAATGCCTGTGGAACATTTCTATGGTCATCTGAAAGGACGGTTCCGCAGGCTAAAGTATGTAGAGATGATAGATATTAAGAAAATTTCAGATATTATATTAGCCTGCTGTGTATTACACAACATAATAATTACAGAAGAAGGCGAAGTTAATCAGCCAGAGGAAGAGGATGTAGATGAAGTAATGGAGGAAGATTTAGAAAACAATTCCGAAGTGTGCAATGTACAGGATCGGCGGCAGCAATTATTTGAGACAATGTATAATCAGTAATTCAAAAACAATGTAATTTATTATTTTATTTATAAATGAAAATACTAAAATGCAATAAATACATATCCTGTTGAAAAACCTATTTTAAAACAAAAATTTAATAACATGATTGAAATAATTGTAGAAAATGGTGTATGGCAATGTTCATTTTAACTGTATGACTTCTTTTGTTACTCTCACTGCATTTGTGGTGAGGTGCCATGAAATACTCATAACAAATACATTAAGAGTAACAACATATCCTAAACATACAATCCTTCACATATATATTTAATACCATAACAACATACACACTGTTGATTTTTTTAAATAACAGTAAGGTAGTTAATTCTGAAATATAGTTAACACGATCACAAAAGTCAACAAATAAGTTCATAGTTCTTTTTGAGTTACTTTTAGAAGATTTTCTAACATTAATATTCTTCTCTCTTCCAATCTCATACGTTCTTCATGTCTAAGACGCTTTTGTTCTGCTTTTTGATTTTCATTTTTTTGCCATACTTTTAAGAAATTCTCTTTCATTTCCTTTTTTTCTTTTTCAATTGACTCTTTGTACTCAATATAATCTTTCAGAGAATTGTTTTCTTGTTGCCTCTTTCTGTTTGACTTTCTCTTCTGGCTTTCAGTGTGTAAACTATCTGGGGAAGGAATACTTATAACAGAAGATGTACTCATTTCATCTGCTGGCACTGATTCAGTAGATACACAGCTAGATGGTGAAGGGACATTTTTACAAGTTGTAGATGTAGGGGTTGATAAATTTGCATCACTTTCTAAGTAATTCGCTGACGACACAATATTTTTGGGGTTTATGGCTCTACTTTGCCCAAAAATATTATCCATTTCTTCAAAAAATTCAAATTTTATTGTACCTCTTCCAGTCTTCTTTTTGTTATCTATAACTCTTTTATATGCTCTCAGCAAAGCCTTGATTTTATTTTGTGCCTGTATTATTGTGACAGATACATCTCTTAATTCCATTTCTCCAACTATCTTCTTCCACACTGTTCTTCTTTTAACTGGGTGATTTAAATCACCCTTATGCAGTTGATAAATACTGAGTAAAGTTAGTACCTCAGATCTGGTCCAAATCTTTTGCTTCATATGGTCCTCGATTTCTTTTAAATCGGTTTCTGTATTATTATTAATGCCAAGAGTGTCACTATTAAAACAGCCATGTGTGCTTAAAGTGTTAATGTTTAGTATTTCTTCACAGACTCCACAACAATACTCTATTATAATACTATTATTCATATTTTTTTGTTTTAATTTCAATTAGCTATATTTTCATGAAAATTTAAATTTCTTACATCAGCATTATCTCCTCCTTCTGTTCTAAAATCCATGTTAGAAAATCTTTTAGTTGTAACCGCGAAAAAAAAATTGTCAAACGTCAACTGGTCAAGAATTTAATAGGTTATGTTTCACAAGTACTGAAAGTGTCCAGCTAGATTTGTTGGTGCACTTACAGTACCGTGAGCACACGTGTACTTACGTGTACACTAAAACCTCGTTTATCCGGTTTTGATGGGACCAGACCCTTTCCGGATAAGCGAAATTTCGGATAAACCGGAAATCCTGCGAAATTCCGGGAATTCACAAAAAAAAACCTGCCGTTTCATAAACAATAATTCAGCAGGGCTACTGTCCTTTTGAGTTTCCAAATAATTCAACAGCTGGTTGAACATTGACGTAGCTTCGGTATGAGTTGTAACTGGAGCCGGGTCGTCTGCCTCGTCGTCAGAGCTTGAGTTTTCATCCACGCTTTGTGAAAACTCCGCTACGATCTCGTCTTCTGTTAGCTGTTGGTAACCAGGGTCACATTTATCAACATTCAACCAATTGGTTATTTCTTCATCTTCCATGTTTTCACAGCCTTCAATATCTGCCCACATTTTTCTTATTTCGCCGTTGTCCTTAGGCTCACCTTTGGCATCATCTGCATCCGATTCTTCATCCATCGGAATATCAGGCCATAACTTCTTCCATGAATTTTGTAATGATTTTTTGGAGACATCATCCCATGCAGCAGCAGACATATAGATCACACTTTTAATATTAATTTTCTTCAACGTATCCATTATGCTTTCTTTTTCATTTTCGTTTTGATCTTTAACTAATTCACCTAACAAGGCCCTTCTATACCTCCGTTTCAAAGCCTCGATTGGGCCTTGATCCATTGGTTGGATCAAGGACGTGACATTGGGAGGCAAAAACTTGACGAAGATATTTCCGTTCTTTAACTCATCTTCTCCGGGATGTGTTGGGGCGTTGTCCAGAAAAAGTATGGCTTTTTCTGGTAGCCCCTTTTCTTTCAGGTGTTTTTTCACAGCCGGCACAAATTCAGTAGAAAACCAATTTTTGAAATGGTCAGAACTCATCCATGCACGTTTTTGTGATTTGTACAAAACTGGCAATGAATTCAAGTTTACATTTTTCAATGCTCTAGGCTTGGCCGATTTTCCTATCACCATTAACGGCATTTTGTGCTCACCCGAAGCATTTGAACAACACAAAAGAGTAACACGGTCTTTACTTCTTTTGTGGCCTTTAGCTTTGTCATCTAGCTTGGACGCCAATGACTTTGTGGGTAGCATTTTATACACAAGTCCGGTCTCATCGGCATTGTAAATCTGCGAAGGTGTCAAGTTATGCTCAGAGACGATTTTTTTAAAAGTTAATTTAAAATGTTCACTTCCTTCAACATCTCCTGATAATATTTCGCCTGTGACAGTGAGTTGACGAATACCATGCCTATCTTTCCATCTCGTAAGCCAGCCACTGCTAGCAGTAAATGTTGGATCACCGTCTAATTTTTTATTCAAACTTAGTGCCTTTTCTTGTAAGATCGGGCCTGATAACGGTACCCCACGATCCCTTTCTTGCTGAAACCACAAAAAAAGGCTTTCATCTAAAGTTTCGTTTTTACCCGTGCGAACCGTGCTTCTATCTCTCAAACTTTCTTTAGCTACCATTTTAGCACAAAAATCTTCAATTTGATCCTTATTCTTTTTCCAGTCCCATACAGTTGAAACGCCCACACCATACTCAGTTGCAATATTTTTTAGTGTCTGACCTCTATCAATCCGATTAAGAGCCTCCAATCTCTTTTGCATGCTAACAACAACCTTCTTCCTTTTCTGCGACATTTTACTTTTCAATAAAGTCACTGCAACAAAGAACTGTAAACCACAAAACAGCAGTAAAGCACACAGTAGCAATTAACACGTGTGACAGACTACTGCATAACACTGCATCAACATTACGCCGCGCCGCCCGAGTCGTATCGAACATGTGCAGTTAAGGCATTCCGAATTATCATACATATATGCGTGCATAGAAAGTTTCGGCGCGAAATCAGTTTAGAATGTGTTAGAGGTTAGAATGAGACATATAACGCACAGGAAAAAGCGTAACGCATGCGCAATTTGTAGAAAGCTGTCTGATGTCAAATCCGTGGCAAATTT
Source organism: Cetonia aurata (assembly GCA_949128085.1). Lineage (NCBI taxonomy): Eukaryota > Metazoa > Arthropoda > Insecta > Coleoptera > Scarabaeidae > Cetonia > Cetonia aurata. The sequence goes on along the minus strand of OX421889.1, from coordinate 21,232,623 downwards.
GCACCAAACTTATAACAACATAACATACTGTTAGCTTGGCTTGTTTCAGTTTAAGTTTAGGTATGTATTTATTTCATAAAAATGGAAACTTTCAAATTAGAGGACGAAAAGGGGTCATTAGATATTACAGTAGACTGTGACACAGCAAGAAAATTAGTTTGTTTTACAGTATGTTACGTAAATACGCGTAATTAAATATTTAACAAAAAATATTACTCATTTACATCAAGCACAGTAAAAATCAGATAAAAATTGTACAGAATCAAAAGTGAAAATAAGCAGCGACAAAAAACAAACATATATGGCATGTGTTGATGCCGTCACGTGATCGTGTGAATGGGTATGCATTAAAAGCGTTCCGGATTGAATGTACAACAGTAAATCGGAACGCTCAAATATTTTTTATGCCTTCAATGCACGCATCGCATAGAATGCGTAATTCGGAACGCTGTTCTGTACGAGCTCTGCTCGCGATTATTTAAAATTTTTATCTTCGGTCACCCTTCCGGATAAACCGGAATTCCGGATGAGCGAGAACCGGATAAACGAGGTTTTAGTGTACTCGTAAGCTGGAATGGCTTATGTTCTCTGACAGTTCTGATTTTGTTTAGTCAAAAGTCAGAATATAGGTTATCTCTGGTGAGAATACACAAGTCATATATGTATGTAAACAATAAAAATTATTTTAAAATATATTATTGAATATAATATGGTGCAGAATAATACGCACCTAGAAAGAATATAGTTTTTGCAAGATTTTTGTGTAATTGAATTACACAAAAGGCGAATCAAACATTTGTCAGCTTCGTAACAATTAAAAGAAAAGTCAGAAATTACGAATGCACAGATGAAAAAAGTATGATGAGAGAGTGTGTGGTAATTGAAGTTTTTGAAAAATCTAGAGTAGTTGAGAAGAATGTAAAATTAATGTTTGATATAAACAAAGAAATTGAAAGTAGTACTGGTAAAAGGTATACATGCAGAGAATTAAGTAAATGGATTATAAGGTAAAGCTTGTGCTAATAAGCATGAGCAAGTATTAAAAACATGTGGATATTGTCTATTTAAACATGTTTATGGAAAATGTTCAGCTTAAGGTAAGATTTGTGAAATTTGCAACGATAATACATTAGAATGTAGTAAATGTAGAGAAACGAAACGTGTTAAAACAATACTGTATAGCAAATCACATTCTAGTTCTAACTTTGATGATAACGTTTATATTATAGACAAAATTAGTGATAATTCTATTAAAAGAAAAAAACACCGAGAACTTTGATACTTACTATTTCAGCAAAATTGATTCCAAAGGTAATCGCAGCAAACAAGCATATTTCAGCTATAGATTAGAGAAAAGGTGGCGCTGGGACTTAGATTCAAAGATGGAAGAGAATAATTCATAGGAAACAATAGACATTCCTGAGGAAACAATTCCTTTAAGCCGCCGTACCCTCATTGGCCAAACCACAATGAGCTTATCAAGAAAATTATTAGACTATATATTAGATTAGCTTCGTTGAATTAATGTAATTATATATCTCTAAAAGAAAAAAGGGACAATTTAGTATAATATATAATATACCTAAAATGGGGTAACTTGAAAGAGTTGGGTGAGATAAAAATATATGTGAAGAAAATTTGAATATGCAGGTGACATTATTTGGTAATCTATAGGAGTTTGTGACGCGACTATTTCGAATCTATTAGAACTAAACTTAGTTTTACATGCAAACTGCAGAGAATTAATGAGAATTTTGACTGTGTGTAGCTTTAGCAGTTAGGTAAGAAAATTAACTGTTTCATAATTACTGAACGCTTTTAATGCATTATAAATACTGGTAAATAATAATACGTAAATGTTTATATAAAAATATATGTTTGAATCTGTCCTATAACTAATTTAAACATGGTTTTCAAAATACCATTGTATGTGTGTGATATTAGGGTGATAGTACACTGCGACCCGAAAGTTCTATTGTGGCCCCTATTCTCGCTGTATTTACAGATTGCCGTCCAGTTTGATTCCTTTTAGAAAGTGCAGAATGCCAGAAGGCCCTAGATTAGGTAACTCTCCCTCTTCAATTTCACATGCTCCCAGGTGTAGTGCCCCTGAGTTGCACAGTGCATCGCAATTTGTAAGTAGTTGAATGGATGTTTCATCCTATTCCCCACAAAATCTACATTTGGCTTCCTTTGCTATTCCAAGCCTGCTTAGATGTCCGCTCAGTTTACAATGGCTTGTAACGATCCCTGTCAATATGCGAATATTATTTTTACTCAGGTTGATGCATTCTGCAGATCTCTACTCGTTATAGGTTCCCAGAAGAGTTTTAGCTTGCCTGATTCACTGGAGATTCTCCCAGTATTCGGATTTTCTCTGCTCTACTTCATTTTTGAGTTTCTTCAGTATTATGCTGCTACTTATGCCGCAAAAAGGTTCTGGCCCTACAAATGGTATTATAGCCCCTTTCTTAGCGAGATTATCTGTTATTTCGTTTCCTTCCGCTCCTGTGTGTCCCGGAACCCACAATAGGGTTACCTTGTTCTTTTTGCTAGTTCGTTTAGTTTTTGTAGACACTCCCAAACCATTTTGGAGCTAACTATGTTCGACCTCGGCATTATGATAATCTCTTGCTTTTCGTAGCTTCTGCCAATGTTGACCTGGACGCATCTTTCATTAGCGTGTATTTTCGCCTGGAAGATGCTTGGGTACATCCTTTCGAAATATTTGGTTCTAGGCCAATATATTCCTATTCCAGTTCTCTCTGCCGTTTTGGGGCCATCCGTGTACCAGTTGATGGCGTTTCTATTGAGTTTTGAAGTGGTGTCTTTATCCCATTCGCTCTTGGTGCTAAGTGTTATCATATCAGACTTAAGATCTGTTGTCTTATTAAAGTAAGGTTTAAGTAAATCAAATCTGGTACGAGGTCGTTTTTTAAATAATTGTTCAGCTGGGGATAAACCAGAAGTGCTGCAAGGAGTGTTTTGGTGTACAAATAAAAAGTTTTCTAATCGGTTCGAAATAGTAGGGGAGAGTGGTTCGGACGCGTTTTTTCAAAAATTCGAGTCTCACATATAAGGAAACATTCAGGACCTATTTGAACTCATGTGTGTACCTTAGTCTATTGCCGACATTTTGCCATATCTTTTGGTGAAAAAAATGTAGCTGTTTTTGTTCAGCGATTTTTTTCGTAAAAAAGAGCATTTGTCCGGAACTGCCCCTGGTGGGGTACCCCCGGACAAGTGGTGGGGTAGGTCCGGACACGTCTCGTCAAGTCCAGAGTTACCCATTTTCATCTTATAAAAGTAAAATAAGGGTATATTACTATTAGAAAAATGTTTATTGCAGGTTATAGCCGTAAAAATTAACATTAAATTTAAAGATGGCGGACATTCTGGAAGTTCCTGGCGCTGTTTCAGGATTTGGAAGTTTAGAGAATATATCGTCTCTCAGAACAGTTGCAATATCCTCTACATCAGGAAATCGGAAACCGCTTCTGTACTTCCTCAAAAATTTCACAACGTAATCGTGTGTATCGCAAATTTCAACTCGGCCAATGAAATGGAGGGTTCGCTTTTGTGTAGGGTACTTTACGAGGACGTAATCGTTGCAATGGATCACGTCATCATCTAGTAGCATTAAGATATCGTCAGTGTTGTCCTGAAATTCGTCTGAGAGGTCAGAGAGATCAGAAAACTTCGTTTCATTCTCAATATTCTGCGGTAATTCCACATTAGAATCCGAAGAGTCACTTTCAATTTTCTTCAACTTCTTTTTTGGTGCCTTCATTGCTTTTCCTATATTTTTTCCTGCAACTTTCGTTTCTTTTTTTTTCGCATCACGTCCAAGACCTTCACATTCGCTAGTCATCTATGTCCTCTTCGTGGTTCCTGCCTTCAATATCTGTTTTCGAGCGTCTTCCAGTTCTTGCAATCTATCTTTCTCGGGTGTGCTTGTATAAATCCTTGACTTCCCAAGACGAGACTGTCTGTTCGGTTTCCTAGGCGCTGCTTTCGGTCATGCTTTCGTTGGCAGATGGAAGTGACAGCTCAGACTTATTCTTTCCAATTTCAGGGTCTGCTCGATCTGTGGCAAACGAAGGCATAAAATCATCATCACCAAAAATCATAGAATTCATAGGCCACAAGCCGGTGCTGGCAAAGCTGTTTATGATGTTTTTTGGGGTAAAGCTTTGCAAATATGGATCTGCAGTGAGCTTAGCAATATCATAGATGGTGATTGGTTTCCCGGGATTTGAAATTATGCAGTAATTGAAGGCAGCCTTACATCTCGTCTTGAAGGGTCCGTAAATACCTCTGTCAAGTGGTTGCATTCTGTGAGTGCAGTGAGGCGGGAATGATAGTAGAACTATACCATTCTCGCGACAATAATTTATGGCTTGCAATGTGGTGTGGGTCTCATGGGTATCCATTAATAAAAGAATTGGGTTTGTTGGATTTGAGCCAGAATGTTTTTGGATATGTTGCAAAACTTCAGCGAAGATTCTTGATGACATCCAACCAGACTTTTCGGCAAAACCTATTGCCCCAGGGACTGAGCCAAACATGAACTGGTCCTTCATACGTACGCGAGGGAATATGTAAACTGGAGGAATTGTATTACCAGCAGCAGAAATGATGCCACACATGGTAACCAGCACGCCCCTTTCAGCTGAAACGCATTGTCCCACTCCTTTTGTTCCTGTCTCGGCAATGATTTTTGGTGCCTGCAGAACTGTTGTTACTCCAGTCTCATCAGTATTCCAAATACGGTTGAGGGTAAAATTGTATTTGGTTTGTACCGTAGCGTAATTCTTGAAGAACGAATCGACGTTGGATTTATTAAAAGCTGTTGCTCGCGCAATGCTGGTGTTTTCAGGCTTACGGTAAGAAAGTCTCGGGTGACGTTTCATGAACGATCGCATCCATTCCACACCTGCGATCTTATTTACATCCCACGATCCTGGATACTTTTTGCCACCCAACACTGCATATTCATACGCCAGCTGCCGCGCCGACTTACAAGTCAACCCATAAAATATCTTTGATGATTGATTCAAGTACTTTTCCAACTCCTTTTCTTCTTCCGCCGAAAATACTTGCCGGGTAGCGTACTTTGATGACGATACGTGCTCGTCTGAATCACTGCTTTCATTGCCCGAATCAGTTACGTTTTTCTTTTTCTTCTTTTTCTTAAGTTGATCATGCAGGGTGGACTTTGGTATATGAAAAGTGCTAGCGGCTATTCGAATCGACATTTTGCGACTGAGCACATTTCTCACAGCTCTTTTCAGATCTTCTTTGGAAACTTCAGGGCGATTTTTCTTTTTAACGTAATTTCGGACCATACTAGAATTTAAAAACGGTGAATTTGTGTCGTTTCCAAGATTGACTTTATACCAATGATCTGCTTTGTTCATTGGGGCACCTTCGGACAAGCACTATGGGGCATTTTCGGACGTGTGGGGTACATTCGGACAGTCCGAACCTGCCCCATTCGATTTGTCCGAAAGTGCCCCATGTTGCAAAAATTCATAAATGTCGAAAATTTTATTTGAAAGTGGTTTACATCCACTGATTTGTTAGGTTGTGTACTGCAAAACGTACCATGGTACAAGATAAATGGGATGTATCCTACCTTTTTCGTGTTTTCTAGCCGTGAAGGCTTACGGCGTGCGTTGCAAATGTTATAAGGGTAACACTATTTTCCAACTTTATTCAATAACTTGATTTTCAGCGACGGAAATTACTCGGCTGTAACGGACTGCAGCAGTAATACCGTAGAGGGATATGTTATGTCAAAATAGTCCTTGTCAAAGCACTTACCGCCTTAGCGTAATTTGATTTGATTTGTCCGGAGGTGCCCCATGTCCGAACCTGCCCCACTCCACCCTATTATGACTGACTTCTCCTCCTTTTTCAAGAAATAGTGATTTTTCTAATGCCTGCTTGCTTTGTGCGTGGTATGGTGGTGTATTAATTAAACGTATGTCATTTGCTTGACAAAACGCGTTAAACTCCATAGAGCTGAATGGTGGACCATTATCAGCAACAATTACAGGTAGACCAAACACCGAAAAAATGTTTTAATTTTAGGATAGTTTCTTTTGCATTCGTGCCTTCGTTCATCAACTTTACTTCAACCCATTTCGATTTATTGTCTGTTAAAATTAAGAAATTATGTTTAAATTTGTGGAAAAAATCTATGTTTACTCTATAAATTATTAGGAGCACTAGGCCATGGAAGAAGGATATTACTATTAGTGAAATTTTGAGTGATTTGACAGGTGTTACAAGTGCTAATAAATTTTTCTATGGATTCATTTATTCCAGGTCACCAACAATATGATCTCATAAGCATCTTGGTGCGCACAATACCTAAATGTTGCTCATGGAACATATTCAAAACGTTATTTTGCAAAACTTTAGGAATAACAACTTTATTTCCATGTAATATACATCCTTTTTCCACCGATAGTTCAAGTTTTTTTTTTGAAATATGGTTTTAAATTAACATCTTTAATAAAATGTGGCCAACCACTACGCGTTAAATCTAACACTTTTGATAAAATTACATCTTTTTTTGTAGCTAAAGCTATGTCGCTTGAATCTAAGGGTGCATTCTCATACAAATTAAAAGAAAAAAGACCTTCTGAAATCTGAATATTTCTTTCTAGTGGTAGTCGCGATAAAGCATCTGCGTTGGGAATATCTGCTCCTTTTTTATAAACAATATCATAGTCGTATCCCGATAATGTAATAGCCCATCTCGTAATCCGTGCTGCTGCGGTTACCGGAATATTTTTGTTTTTTGCAAATATAAATTGTAACGGTTGATGATCTGTTATTAACGTAAATTTGCGACCATATACATATTTGTGAAACTTTATATACCCTGTGAAAAATCGGTTTTACTTCGTCTTTTACTTTAAACTCTGCTTTAAAATTTCTTATGAATGAATTTGGTTCATCCACGAATATACTAGAAAACTTGTCTTTAATTTGTGCAACCAACTTAGGTCTGATGTTACTTGACAATACTTGAGACACATTAATATCACTTAACTTACAGTTTGACTCATTGACAATTACATGTTTTCATGTTTCGACTGACTCTCTTTTATGATTACACTAGCATCTAGTACATTATTTCTCCATTTGCTGTTTAGTATATTTAGCCAATTGCGCCCTAATAAAGGTATAAACATTGACTCTGATCTTAAAACTACTAGTGGTAACTTATAAATCTTATTTACATAAGTGACATGTACCAATATTTGACCTAAAATTACAGCTTTTTGGCCCGTGAGAACTCTTAACCCTTTGTGGCCCACATTATTTTTTTTCTAAATTTTAAAACATTTTATAGAAATAATGATGCAACAGACCTTAGAAAGTGGAAATATGTCTTTATTTATTTTTACATGTAATTGTTTAACTATCACACTGACAAAAGTCAATGCTAGGTTTTTCCACTATCACCAAACAACAATGCACAATCTCTCGACGCGCGTTTCGCTAACCAAGTTAGCATCATCAGGAGATGATTAATAGTCACTATTAATCATCAGGAGATGATTAAGGAAACTGGTATCTTTGGCGCCTCAGATCAATAACATTTTTTAAAATTTTAACTATTTGACCTTTGTCAATAATACTCTCATCTTCTATAACTGGATATGTAAAATACAAACCCATTTTGTCCGACGTCTGCTTTCGTAAAAATTTTGCGAGGAAAACGTTTTTATTAGTTTCATCGAAAACTTCCGTCACACAGCCGATATAATATTGAGAATTATTATTAGGACAACTAAACTGAACTAAAATATAGGTTCCTATTTCTACATTGTCTATTCTACTATCAGTCTCGTCGACATCACTTATTTGGTTGTCGTTATCACAGTTGCTGGGATTGTCTTCGTTTCCATCTGATTCGTCCTCACATTCTACATTAGATTCTTCCGCTGCATAACTATTTTCTATATCAGTTTCGCTAAGGATTTGTGACGTTCCAGCGAGATCTTTCAAGGATATTCCTCTGCCGGAAGCCACATCAACCCTATTACCCCTTTTCTTCTTTGCTGAATCAGTGGCAGAGAGTCTGCTATCGTTAAGAAATTCCTTAAGTGTATTGATCCAGTGTTGATTATTCTCCTGGTCAACGACGCACAGTGGTTTAGGATCCGATATACATGATCGAAACCTCTAGCTCCTTAAATAGTTGACCAAACGAGGTGAAAATTTAACCATAGGGGCTTCAAGGCATGTAGAATCAACTGACGAAAAAGTTTTGGTACACCATGTCATCTTCAACTTACAGTGAGGGTGAAAGTGTGTGTACCGTTTAGGGAAAGGTGCAACTATACAAGAGGTATAAAAAACTTTGTTTCAATAAAATTTTTATTTATTTTTAAAATTTTAATAATATGCTTGGTAATAGTCGCAATAGTAATAATATAGTAATAGTAATAATAATATAAATATACATATTGATAAAACCTTTAGAATGATTCTTCCTCTGAAAATTCTTCTTCACTCAAGTCTATTTGTTCTTCGAGGGACAAAGTGTCTTGTTCATCTCTGTTAAGTACTACTAATTGCAACATTTCGTCGTCTAACTTCCTATGTGGTCTTTTCGTAACACTAAATGAACTTAACAATGGATCAGAACTAAGGATGAGTCTGTGGAACAGATCTTCGTTTACTTTTTCCGCACTAATTTTTCTGGTGTGGTGTTGACGATATCGCCTCATGTCTTTATTTTTCGATTCTTGAGCCTCTTCAGATAGTTCACCAATAGGAAGAATTGCTTCTTTTACAATAATTGGACCATGGATCAATAGTTTGTGAACGGAGGGAGGCATGTAGTACCAGTTGTATAATGAAACGTATATCTCGGCAGTTTTTAAACAATACAACTCAAAGTTATCGATATTGATTTCATAATTACTGTTGATTGTACGCAAAATTACACCAAAACGTTTAATCAATCCTTCGTCAATCCCAGTAATTTCCGCTGATAGAGATGGATTTGAAAAGAAACGTCTTGCAGTATTACCATCATTTGTATTCCCAGATCCAGTTTTCGGAATGTCTACAAGAAGACCCATTTTTTCTCGAAATTCTGATTGAATCTTTCTTTTCCGTGTCTCGAAAGCCTCCTTGTGTGCTTTGCTAACTTTCCACATTTGCAGCTCAAGCCTATATGAAATATGTAGTAAACATTCAAAACAACGAATATACGAATGTAAAACAGACAATCCAAATTCTAAAGAGTTCGGATCAACTGGCAGTTGCCGAAGAGATACTATATTGTTCATTTGTGAAATTTTTACTCCACAAAGATAGCAAGTCATGCTTGAAGTGTTTGTCAGCGCATTGCAGACTTTCCCGTCCACCATTGTTAAACACATTTTGAAATTGATTTTTCCTATTGGAGAGACATATGGGATCAAATTTTCAATTTCACTTTTCACGGCCGCTTCTTCCTGTGCTGAAATCTTCGCAGTTTCATGCACCCATTGAAGTCTTATTGGGCGACAATATCTCTTAGAGGCAGGTCGCGGGTTTTTCCATATAATGTCTGTGGATTTTTCATCGATCAATTGGAGCGGAACCAAAGATGTTATAAAAATACTATCATCCGCACGTGGTGCATCTTGACTTTGATGTTTATACGCGGTGTATCCCGAACTGCCGTCAAAACCCCACTTACACAATAAAACTAATGAACTTTCTCGTGCTTCAAGTGAAATACATTTAAAAATACTTTCACAAGTGTTATTTAATAAATTTTGCAGGGGTACTTCACACTTTTTTTCGGAGATTGAAATTTGCGATGGGTAAAAAAGCTTCTTCCTTTCTAAGACTTTATAATACGGCGGATACAAAGCATGTCCGTGCTGGTTAGCTCCACTTCTTAATGTGTTGTACTGTGTCTTAGTCAGATTTGCAGAAATTAAAAGCGCAACGGCTTCTTCTAATGAATAACTTGACTGTTCATAATGTGGAGATCTCCAACGAGTTAAAATTCGCTTCGACCGTGAAGGGGTTGTTGTGGTCATTTCCTCGAGAAGCTGTGCCCCAGCTGGATCACCACTTTCTCTTAGCTTCATTGATGTCGCAAAAGCTAATTCAGCAGTCGATTTCTCTTTTCTTAACAGTTCGGTTTTTCGACGTTTAATTACCACTGAAGCATCCTTAAAGTCTTTCGATGGTCGGCCCCCGCTGGTAGAAGAAGGACCGGGAATACAACGAAGAACTACTTCAGGAAACTTTATTTCTTCTTGCAACCAGGCGCCAAATTTTGCTAAGAAGCGATTGTTCATTCTGTGCGCACTTTTCCAATTTCGAGAATAGGGAGAGAAAAACGATTCTCTGGTAAAATTCACAAGAGTCTTTGTTGCAATTTCGTCACCATTTGTTTGAAAATGCTCTTTCAGGAAATCAAGAACTCGATTTTTCCGCAGTTCCGTGGATTCTTCATGAAATTCCATAATTTTTTCATGCAGGACCATACGTGTGATTGGCCGACTCGCCATGGCCACAATACGGCAATTCGAAAAGAAAACAAAAAACACAAGAAAATCACAAAGTTTGCAAGTGGAAACACCGATATAAAGTCTTATAAAAACACATAACAGTTAACAAAACAAAGCTCTGTGGAATGATTTTATATACCCATGCCTTGCAGCCTTTTATAGGCTTTAGCTCTACCCTTATTTACATACCCCTACCTGCCACCTTCAGGGGCACGTAGGGGCATGTAAATAAACTTTCCTTATATTTATAACTCATTAAGGAACAATATTATTTTGACCACATTCCGTCCTAAGTTGTCCTCTTTATTGATACTTCGATTAATTACCTACTTCATAAGAAATATGCATATAATTGCATTTAGGGGCTTGAGCAAACAAAAGATAAATTTCTAATACCCTTAATCGCACTTAATGATAGTATTATGATAAGAATTTCATTATAAACTCATAAAGCAGTTATATTTCCAAAGAATTTCTTTGGACAATGTGAAGAATTTATAAACATTAGAATCGCATTATTTAAAAGATGTGAACTTTACGATCTTTGAAAGCGTGTATCTTTAATTTATGTAATGCATCAGTTGTAATTCCAGCCTAGAACTTGAACTAATGTAAGAAGAGTAGCATATCACAATTTTGCAACGATTGGGAAAAGATGAAATTGTCGGTTTCGATCGCGTATATCAGATCCTAAACCACTGTGCGACGCCGACGTCTTCCTCTTTATCTGGAATTTTTTTCAAAACAGTTTCCGGACATAGTGGAAATATTTCGCAACCTCTGAAACCGGATTTTATGTTGTTCTCTATGTTTCCAACTTTCTCAATTGCTTGCAGTAAAAGTCTAGGGAATTCTGATTTACCTACACAACCTCGGTTTTTGAACTTCCAATCCGTCAAGATGGATCTCCACGACTTTTTGAAAGGTGCGAAGAATGAAACATCCAAGGGTTGAAGTAGATGTGTGGCGTTAGGGGGTAATAGTACAAATTGTATATCGTTGTCCTCACAGCACTGAAGGACATGTAACGAGATATGGGATGCTAAATTGTCCCCAATGACAACCTTTTTGCCTGGTAATTTTTTAAAATGTGGCAGTAGAATTCGATCAAACCAATCGTCGAATGTTGCTGAATCGAACCAGCCGGACTTCGTCCGATTATAAACTGTTCCAATTGGACCTCCTTCAACCCATGTTGGATATAAATGGACTGATTTATACACAACATACGGGGGCAATAAAGCTCCTGACGCGCTTATGGCGATCATTATGGAGATGCTAGATTTACTTGAATCTATAATCCTTTCAACCCGCTTAGAACCACGACGACATAGGACTTTACTTCTCCCTGGATCATCTGTTAAATTGCTTTCATCGTAGTTTACGATGTTACATGCTGGAACATTCTCAACTATTTCTCCTAGATTTTCAAAATAGCTTCTTACAGTTTCTTTCGTTATAGCTGCTCGTACTCTTTTTATATTTTGGGCAAGTCGTTCTGTTAATATATTTTTATGGCGACTTATAAACTTATAAAACCAGTCAGGGCCCGGATAGTTGTCCTTAAATTGCGCAATTTTCACTCCTTTTCTATCGAGGAAGTTCTTCACTAAGAATCTTATGTCACTTCTGGTCATTGGAAACCCCCATTCAGAAAATTTTATTATTCCGTCAACCAACTTTTTTTCATCTGCGTCGGAAAGTTTTCTTTGTCCTCCGTGTTTTTTTGTTTTAAGGCCTTTTATCTTATCACATAACGTAGATTTGGGAATATTGTAGTACTCGGCAGCTCCTCTTAAACTTTTTCGACGTTTTCTAATATCGTCCAGAGCTCTAAGTAAATTTTCTTCGGTGTAGTTCCTAAAAGAAATGCCAATTTTCCTCTGATATTTCCGACCCATGCTGTCCGTCTTCACCCCTACGAAACGCGATTTGTTTAAACTTTCTCAATTCTCTCTAACAATAATTTATTAAAGCAAGTTTATTTTATGGGTATTTGTTGCCAATTAACTGCTTAACAACCGACAATATGTTTCGTGTGACCAATCCCAACCGTTTCTTGTGTGCAAGAGTTTCTTTTTTAAGTTTGTAAAATGGAACAAAACAGTTAATTCCACAAACACTTACTTGCGAGCTACGAAAATGATTTTTTCCATCCAACGAGCAACAACTCACCAGTACTAGACTCAAACTGAGCTGTTGCTGTCTTTACATCCTAACTTAACCTCCCCCGATTTCGTGGCATTGACGCAAACGACGAAACTACCCGACTGTCCGTCTTTACCCCTACTGTCCGCTTTCGCCCCAGATTACGGTACTGTACAGTTTTACTATTATTGATTTTGGAAAAGAATCACTCTGTTATATTTCTGACGTATATTCTCATCCTTTGATGACAATAACTTTGCCTCATGATGCAATCGAATGGATATGTAGCATTCAATAATTAATTTGCATAATTGCACGAGATGATTATTTAAAATCCCTTGGCTCACAATGTGTAAATTCATTTCTGGTGTATTAAAAGGGTCGTTTATGACAGAAAAAAATCTATTGCATAGCAAAGTTTTTATAGTACGTCCTTCTAAGGCATGCATATACTGCCTGAAAGTATTTTCTGATTTTCGGCAAATAGTGCAAACATCAGTTGATGGTGCCTTATATAGTCCCCGGTTCTTTATTGAGGAAAGTAAAGGTATCTTTGTCATATGTTGTTTATAATAAAATACTACTGGTAAGTATGAGATATTCTTTATTATTCGGTATTACATGTAGCCGCCATTAACTCTAACTACTGACTGAAGTTAGTTACATGTTTGTACCATAACAACCTATTACATCTCCTTTTTTTTTAACTTTAATTAACATATAAATTCTATTACATTACATTAACGCGTACATATGAATAATTTCTCAATAAACAACATAATCATTAAACTTTACTGGTCTCCTACTCTCCCGTTTCTTCACTCCTTCTTGTCCTTGTGTTGTATTGCCCTCTTTCTTATTTTCACTAACACTCTCATCTTCTCTACTCATTCTCACAGGCTCTTTAAGTGATTCTTTTAAATGTACTCTATTTCTTCTTACCACTTCTCCATTTTCCTTCTCTACTATGTATGATCTAGGGGTTTCATGCTTCTGTAATATCTTCCCTCTTTCCCATTTCCTGTCTTTATGCTTTCCTTCTTGAACGATTACATTTTGATTTTCTGGTAATTGTGGCAAGTTTCTTGCATTTCTATCATAATAATACTTATATTCATTCTGTCGTTCTATTAATTTCTGCCTAATCTCTTCATTATTTTGTCTTTCCGGTTGCAATAAGTTTTCCTTCATTGGTAGTTTTGTCCTTAATCTTCTGTTGAATAAAATTTGTGCTGGTGATAAATTAATTTTCTGTAATGGGGTTTGTAACGTATTCTAATAACTCGATACGAACAATAGTTTATTTATGTAACTCTTTACAATATGTGTACATCTTACAGTTGTTACTCTTAAAGTTAGTTGCATTATGATGCGCGTAGCCAACTGGTGACCTCGCGTTGCCAACCTCAACGGTCGTAGTTGCTAGCTCCCGTTACATCCTCCTTCTTTAGAAACCTAAAGGTCTAGTCTTGTAATCGGTTTAAGGAGGCGTTCTGAACGAGTAACCTTTGGCGACGTACGTTCCTGGCCCATCGTACTAGCAGCTCCGTCTTCGTGGTTGCTTTCTGAAACTGAAGGTTTAACAATTGTTGTAGGGAGCGGTTCAATGGGGATTGGATCGGGTTTCTTGTCGGATGGAATAGCTGTTGTTGTTTCTATTTCTTCTGCTTTTGTTTTATGCCAGTGAGCAGTATTTCTTCGGTAGGTTCTTCCATCTGTTGTCTGGATGATGTGTGATCTAGGCTTGTCGGTACTTTCCATTACCTTTCCGCTGACCCATTTCCTGTGACTTACTTGCATTCTCACTTTTTCCCCTTCTGTGAAACTCGGTGAAGGTCTGGAAGTTTTGTCTGCGTAAAATTTTTGCTGTACTCGTAACCGTTTTAATTCCACATTAATAATTTTTGGGTCGGTTAAATTTGGTTTTAGTATTTCCCTTGATGTTGGTATTTGTGTTCTAGTGTGTCGCCCAAAAAGTCTCTGATTTGGGGATCCTAGAATTTCATTTCGTGGTGTATTTCTATAGTTCAGTAGTGCTAGCTGGATGTCTGTGTTGTCTTTGGCACATTTGCGAAGCATATTTTTAGCAATTTGAACCGCTCTTTCCGCTAGTCCATTACTTCGTGGGAATGCGGGTGATGAGGTCCGATGTTCGAAATTCCATTTTCGAGTAAATTCTTTGAATTCGTTTGAGCTGTACTGCGGACCGTTGTCTGTTTCTAGTATTTCAGGGATGCCGTGAGTCGCAAACCATTCCTTGAATAGACTGATGGTATTTGATGATGTGCCTGACTCCATTATTTTAAAATCTATATATCCTGAATAGCTGTCCGTGATTACTAAATATTCATTGTTGCCGAAGTAAAATATGTCCGAGGCAATTATTTGCCACGGCAGTATTGGAATTTCTTTCAAAAGAATTGGTTCCCTGTCGTTTGCTCGATGACTGCTTTGACATACTGTACATCGTTCTATGTAATCTTGAATATCTTTAGACATGCCTTTCCAATATGTTATGTCCCGACCTCGTCGAATCGAGGCTTGAATGCCAATGTGTCCTGTATGGATGCTCGAGATAATTCTTTGAACTTGCGTTTTCGGGATGACAACTTTATCTCCTTTAAATATTATCCCATCATAGCAAGCTAGCTCATCTCTGAATGAAAAGTAAGGTTGCAGATTATCTGACATACTATTTTTGTGTTCGGGAAAACCGTGTTGGATATAATTCATTAATTGTCCCATTTCTACGTCTAAGGCAGTATCTTTGATGATGTCTTGTACAGCATTGTGTGAAAATGATAAAATTATGTTTACCTCTGCTTCGTCATCCGGCACTGTATCGTTGACGTCTATTTCTACATCTCGACTTAAGGAGTCCGGAATCGGAATGTCTTTACCTTTTTTGTATATGACCTTGGGGTGGTACTGAGTGAAGTCGAACAGAATTCTTTGTAGTCTCTGCGGTGCGGCGTGAAGTGGTTTTTTGCTTATGGCTTCTAGTGGCCTATGGTCCGTTTCGATAGTAAGTTTCTTGCCATAGATGTATTCATGATATTTTTTACACCCGAAACTAATCGCTAACGCCTCCTTTTCTATCTGTGGATAGTTTTGTTGCGCTGGTGAAAGTGCTTTAGCTGCATATGAAATAGGTTTACCCTTTTGCATTAAGACTGCTCCCACCGCCTTCGAGCTGCTATCCACGGATAGAAGCACTTCGTCATTTACGTCATAGTATCCTAAGACGGGAAATGTCGTTAACGCTTCTTTTACTTTGGTAAGGGCTTGGTCTTGTTCGATATTCCAATCCCAGGCCGTATTTTTGTGCAATAATTTCCTTAACGGCTCCGTTATGTCGGATAAATTGTTTATAAATTTGCTAAGATATGTAATCATACGTAGGATTCGTTGTAGCTCCTTTTTGTTGGTTGGAGTTTTTAACCGCTTTATTGCGTCCAGTTTCTCAGGATCAGGCATTAATCCATCTGCTGTTACCAAATGTCCTAAGAATTTCAGCTGTTTTTGTGGAAATATGCACTTTTCTTTATTTAGCTTCAAACCTGCTTTGTTCAAGGCTTCTATTACTATTTTTGTGATAGTGTCTAGTTTTTCTAGAGACTCCGCATGGATTAAAGTGTCATCCATAGAACATTCCACGTTAGGAACATCCACCAAGATGTCTGACATTATCTTCTGAAATACCTCCGGGCAAGAAGCTAGGCCAAATGGTAATCGTGTACAGGCGTATCTTCCCCAAGGCGTTGCAAACGTCAGATATTTTTCTGTTCTCGGTGTGACCTTTATTTGCCAAAATCCTTTTCGACAATCAAGTTTTGTGAAAAATCTTGATCCGTGTAATCTCGTCGTTATTTCTTCGATCGTCGATAGCGGATGATGTCTTCTTAATAAATTCTTGTTAACATCGGTTGGATCTATACAGATGCGAAGTTTTCCATTCTTTCTTACCAAGACCATGGGGCTGACCACCGGAGTGGGCTCGGTCATTGGTCGTATGACTCCTAACCTCGTCATTTGTTCTAATTCCTTTTTCACCTCTGCCCTTATAGCATGTGGTATTTTCCTGGCTGGTCTTATTTCGAATTGCGGATTATCAATGAGGTCAATATCGTATGTAAATTGTTTCAGGCATCCGAGGCCTTTGAAAACGTCTTGATTATATTTCTCCGTTGTGATTTGGTCTAATCTTAGTATTAATTTAAATTTTTCACAAGCATCTTGACCTAAAATAGGAGTTACGTCTTGCTCTACTATTTTGAATGTTATAGACCCTGTAACATCTTTAATTTTACATTTCGTATTTATTTCTCCTACTATGTCTAATTTGTTATCGCAAAAACTCACTATCTTTCTCGTGACTGATTGTGTGATTTTGCAACCAAGGCTGCGTGCCATTTTAGAGCTTAACACACAACAGTCTGCTCCCGTGTCAATTTTTGCGACAAAAGCCTGTTTACCTATCTGTACTGTCTCTGACCATTTATCTTTTCTATTTAATATTGTAGTGGGTGTATTTATCGAATTTACATATGCTATTTCGTTATCACTAACATCAGATTCCTCTCTGTTTAACATTTTTACTGTGTTAGTTTTGTTTTTAGCTCTATTTCCTTTTTTATAAAAACATGCTTCCGGTAAATGATTGAATTTATTACAGATATTACATTTTTTCTTAAAAGCTAGACATGCTTTAATTCTATGTCTTTGTAAACATCTCTTACATGCAAATTCTTTATTTTTGTTTTGTGTATAGTTTTTATTGGACGTGACTGTATTTACCTGGGAGTCCGATAGGCCCATTTCCGATAACTGTTTTGTAGCTTGTTCTGCGGCTCGACAGATGTCAATGGTTCGGTCCAATTTTAGGTCTGGCTCTGTGAGTAATTTCTCTCTAATTTGATTTGATCTGACCCCTATAACTATTTTATCTCTAATTAAACTATCATTCAACTCCCCAAATTCACATTTCTTTGCTTGAGCTCTAACACAGGTTATAAATTCATCTAGACTTTCTCCTTCTCTCTGTATGATTTTATTGAAAGTATATCTTTCATATGTAATGTTAATTTTGGGAGTAAAATAATCTGTGCGTAAATCTTTTCTTTATTACCTTAATATCCTGTTGCTCAATTTGTGTGAGGTTAAATGTGTTGAATATGGTGATAGCATCTGAGCCGATGGTAGTTAATAATGTTGCTGCTTGCACATTTGCTGGTTTACTACCCAACTGAGTAGCTGTGGCGTACCATTCGAACTGCTGTAACCAATGTTTCCAGGTTGTTGCCATCTCATTAGTTACCGCCAAATTTTTTGGAGGGCGAATCCCTGCTGCACCAGCGTGGTCGTCCATTTTTTTCTTTTTTCGGAGGTTACTTATTTATTATTCGAGTTCCTCCCGGGTTTCGGCACCATGTAACGTATTCTAATAACTCGATACGAACAATAGTTTATTTATGTAACTCTTTACAATATGTGTACATCTTACAGTTGTTACTCTTAAAGTTAGTTGCATTATGATGCGCGTAGCCAACTGGTGACCTCGCGTTGCCAACCTCAACGGTCGTAGTTGCTAGCTCCCGTTACAGGGTTGTTCTATATTGTAGTAATGCCTCACTTATATTTTCATTCTTTCTTAATATGTTTCTTGCAGTTTGGACAGCTCTCTCTGCCATTCCATTTGATTGATGGTGATTTGGACTTGATGTGTTGAGAATACTTCCTTCAGCTTTATGATAATCTGTTCTGCAGTTTTTGATGTCAATTTTATGATTTTTAACCATTTTGAAAATTGATCAACTATTACTAAATAACTAGTTCCTCCAAATTTTAAGATATCCATCGAAATCGCTTCAAATGGTTCTGCTGGCACTTCCAATGGTTTTAATGTTTGTTTTACATTTATTCTCTGATTTAGTTCACATCTGCTACACTGTTTTATGTAATTTTTTATGTCTAAACTCATCCTAGGCCATGTAAATTACTTCTTTGGCTTTGTCTCTCATTCGGTTTATTCCAAAATGTCCTTCATGCAATCTTTTTAACATATCTTCTCTTAATTCTTTTGGTATTATTAATTTATCCTCAACAAACAGTAATTGATCATTTTCATATATTTTGTTTCGTATTGTAAAGTAATGTTTTAATTCATGACTTACATTTTTGCAATTCTTTGGCCAACCCCTTATATTCTTTAACTTGTTTTAAAATTTCATCATTCTGTATTAATTTTACCATTAATTCTTTCCTTTCCTTACTTATTTTTACATTTTCAAGTGTATGGATTATATTTTTTACTTCATCTACTTCATCTGGAACAGGTTTATCTAAATAATTCCTTGATAAGTAATCAGCTATTATAATTTCTCGTCCTGGACAGTATTTAACAGTTAATTTATATTTTAATAATTTTAATCTCAATCTTTGAATTCTTAAGGATTTAATTTTATGTATCGGTTGATTTGCTATTACTTCCAATGGCTTATGATCAGTATAAATTATTATATCTTTACCATAAATATATCGATGAAATTTTATACATGAAAACACAATGGCAAGAAATTCCTTTTTAATTTGAGGATACGTTTGTTCTACTTCAGACATGCATCTTGACGCAAATGCGACTGGTTTTTTATTTTGTAATAAAACATATCCTATGCCATCCTTAGATGCATCTGTTTGAATTGTTATATCTAGTTTCTCGTCAAAATTCTGTGATGTGGGTGCACTTGTAATCATTTCTTGAATTTTATTTAATGCTATAGTATGTTTACTTGTCCATTCAAATGTTTATATTCTTTTGTAATAATTCCCTTAATGGTGATATAACTTCAGCTAAATTAGGAATAAATGACCTATGATATCCTATTAAGCCTAATAAACCTTCGATTTTTTGGTTCTTCTAATGAAATAATTGTTTCTATTTTATCTTGGCCTATTTTCATCCCTTCTTTGCTAAACACATGCCCTAAATATTTTATTTTACTAGCTTTAAATTGCAATTTATTCTTATTAAATTTTATATTGTGTTGTTTAGCTCTTTCAACAACTTTCTGTAATATTTTATCATGTTCATCTGTGTTAGCAGCATACATTAATAAATCATCAAAATAAACTATTACACCTGCTATATCTCCAAATATATCTGTATTTATTTTTTGAAATATTTCAGGCGCACAATTTAAGCCAAATGGTAATCTATTAAATTGATATGTTCCATAGGGTGTACTAAATGAACATAACTTCCTTGATCTATCATTTAATTGCAATTGATAGTACCCATCTTTGAAATCTAATACAGTAAAAACAGACATACCTTTTAGCTTTGCACTTATTTCTGCTACTGTCGGTATCAAATAATATTCACGTTCAAATACTTTATTTAAATCATGTGGATCCAGGCAAATACGAATACTTTTATCAGGTTTTTCAATAATCACAATGTTGCTTACCCATTCATTAGTTCCTTTTCTTTTACTTATTCTTCCATTTTTTTTCTAGCTCTTTTAATTTAGCTTTCACTGGTGCCTCTAATGACAAGGGTATCCTCCTTGGTGGCCTGGCCACTTGTACATTTCTATTTATCTTCAGCCCTATTTGAGTTTCGATCTGTCCTAATTCTTCGAACAATTCTAAATTATTGTTTATGAAACTATTTTTATCTACGATATTAAGATTTATGGTATCTATTTTATTAAATAATCCTAAATCTAAACATGCTTTAAGACCTAATATCGCTTTTACAATACCTTTAATTACAAAAAATTTTAATAATTTACTTTTATTACCTAATTTGCAATTTAGCATTACATAACCTACAGGTTTTATTTTAGTACCACCATATGCCTCTAATAACACACCTGTTTTCTCAAGTTTATGTCCGTTACTCACTTTTTTAAATATATAATAATAATAATAATAATAGTCTTTATTTCTTTTTATCTTAATTACATTTACAATAAGAAAATAATACAGATTGTAAAGAGAAATAAATGCAGGGAATAAAAAGAAAAATATAACTAAAAGAAATCACAAGGCGAGGAATTCAGATAGGCAGCAAATAGCGCTGCCCCCTGTTCTACCACCTAACCTTGGAAATCATCTCAAGAAATATATATATAAATAAATTTTGAATTCTTAATCACTGGCCATCAAAAAGTAATTCGCGGATCGCGCGCCTGAACACACCAATAGGACTCTGCTTCAGGTATGAAGGTAAGGGATTAAATAGTTTGTAAATACAGAAAGTGAATGATCTTTCATAGAGAGCAGAGTTGTGAAGGGGCATTGATATTATGTACATCCGTTCTAAAGGTGATTCTGTCGTACAGATACGGTGGCGATTTATGGGATACTATATTATAATACAAGCACAGACACCGAAGTAATCTGCGGTGCTTCATGTTCAACCAATGCAGGTCTCGAAGTTTTTGTAAGATATGGTCGTATTTTCTAAGACCGAATATATAACGCAAGCAGGTATTTTGAACCTTCTGTACCCGTTGAACATCAACAGAGTCCAGGCATGGGCCATACACCGGCGCGCAATAATTAAACACGGATAGCACCATAGTCTCGCAGAGAATGGTTTTTAATCTAATACTGAAGACATGTCTAAAGGAATATAAAATTTTGAGGTTAGAATAAGCTCGCTTGATCAGTTCATTAATAAATTGTCTAAACGTCAGTTCATTATCGATGATTACACCTAAATTTTTTACTTCTGATCGAAAAGGAATGCGCACACCTTTAATACTGATAGCAATGTTATTCTGGTACTTACCACACACCTGCCTACCACCAAACAAAATAGCAACACTCTTCAAAGGGTTTAACGCCAAAGCATGCCGCTCCGCAAACTCAGCAATGCCATCCAAGTCTTCCTGGATTTCCATTACTGCATTATTAAGTTCATGCGGAAAAAAAGTTTTACAAAACTGAGTGTCAGCATACATTATAACATTTGAACTTTTTACTGAATTTGGCAGCAGGCAAGTGTATACCGAAAAAAGTAATGGCCCCAAGACAGAGCCCTGAGGGACGCCCCTACCCACACCAAGAAATCGCGAAAGCTGGTTATTTAAGCGGACACACTGCGTTCTGCCCGACAAATAGGATCTCATCAACTCAATCGACACAGCATCGAAACCAACGTAATGCAATATAGATAGTAGTAAATTATGATTTAGCGTGTCGAACGCCTTGCTGAAATCCAAAAGCACCAGGACCGCAAGTTCGCCCTCATCCCGTGCTTGAATTATGTCATCCGTTACCTTCAGCAGTGCAGTAGTACAGCTGTACCCTCTACGAAAACCTGATTGATTTTGCGGAAGAATGTTGTACGTATTCAGATGTTCTGTAATCTGGATATTCATGATTTTTTCTAATACTTTGCTGAAGACAGGCAAAATGCTAATAGGGCGAAGATCACCGTACGTACTTGGAGCCGAACATTTGGGAATAGGTAAAACAAGTGCTTTCTTCCACGCATCTGGAAAATATCCATCAATCAGGCAGCTATTGTAAATATGGGTGACATATGGAATAATAAACGGCATGCACAATCTAATCATGGTAATACTAATTTCGTCACAACCAATAGAAGTGCTACTAATTGCTTTAAAAGATTTAGAAACTGTATCCGGCGAAATCGGTTTAAAACTGAACAAAGAGCCAAAATTATGCATCCTAGTCTCCGCATACACCCTCCCAGCATCACCCACACTCACACCAGGTAATGAATTTATAAAATGGTCATTAATGGCATCAGGTTTCTGCATCTCGACAGGAACCCGATCCCTTCTATTTCGGCCAATATTAATTTTTCTGAGTTCAGACCACAAGGTTTTATCTTCTGGTAGTGTATTTACTTCTGCCCCAGTATCGATTTTCATTATAACACTTGCATTATTTATCACTATCGCTTCGGTCCACTCCGATGCTCCTTGTGTCACCTGGTGTGTTTGCAGCGATCCTATCAAAAATTCTTCGTCTGTCCCTTCTTCTACAGTTTCTATTTTTCTCGTTCTACACATCTTTGCATAATGGTTTTTCTTTTTTGCATTTATTACATAACTTTCCGAAAGCCGGACATTTTCTCGGTTCATTCACATTTTTTACATATAAATTGATGTTCTTTTTCACTTTTCCTTTCATTTCTTTTATCTTTTATTTCATCTATTGTTTTTGTTTGCACTATTTATATCTGCGCTTTCATTACTTCGTTTTCTCTGCATATTTCAATTACTTTTTCTAAATTGCATTCTTTTAATAGCAATATTTTTCTTGCACTTGTTTGTCTGTCATTCCTAGCACTAACCTGTCTCTTTATTAGTTCTTCCTTTATATTTTTAGCTTTTTCAAATTCACAACTTCCAGCTAATTTTTTTAATTCTTCTATATAATGCCCATAGGATTCACCTTCTAGTTGATTCCTTGTGAAAAATTTATATCTTCTTTGCATGCACTGGCGCGTTTGCATCGCCTGAGAGTGGTTTCGTGTGTTGTTTCGTTGATGATACATGTAAAATATCTAGTTCGTCAAAAAGACAATTACCTGTATCCAATTCTTTGATTTCATGTCTCACTAACAATCTTTTATATGCACTTCTAAATTGAATGGCATTTGGACTATTGTTAAATCCTTCCCTAATTCTTATAGCCGAAAAAAAAGTTTCAATGTAATCTTGGGATAATTTGTAAGTTAGTAATCAAATAATGAAATAATGGGAAAATATTACGTAGACAAATTATAAGTCCAAGAAATCCGGTTTTACGATTCGTGTCTAAAATTTTAACATTATCTTCAGTCTTAAGGGTATTTATATACTCTTCAAATTCCTGCGCATAGATTTTCATTTGTAAATAGTTCTCACGCGTTAATGGTTTGTTGAAGTTCTTTTGTGAGAATTTATTTTTACAATTCAACATGTCAATGATATTGTTGAATTGCAAGTAATAAGTAGCATCCTGCAGTACATCCTGCAAATTCTTTCTGCACATCCTCATCCGGCAAATTTTTCAAAAATATGAACGAGTTATATACACTTTCACTAAGTGTTTGTATAGCCAATTTTACATTCATTCTATTATTAGAGAAATCGATATGTTTTTTGGTCAACTTATTGGCTGCTTGCAGGTATGGTGTTGCATATTTTGTAGTTTTACTAAATAGTTCTAATTGATAATCTGACCATTACATTTCAATTTTTTTTATCACCTAATGCATTCCGTACTGGGTCAAAAAATAGATAGCAGTCTTCACCTGTAGCTGGATTTTTAAAGTATGGTTTGAAACTATTCAGATTGTAATTAAGATTTGCACCTATATTATAGCACATGCTCTGATTGTTTGCTGCTCCATCAAATGTTACTGAATACACAATACACAATAACAGGTAGAATGCCTGTGTTAGTAGGTTGGCTCGTTCTGTGCCTGTCAAAGATTTAATTAGAAAATATAAAACTAAATATTTGTACAGATTCTAATTTATGCCACAATTAAATTATAAAATAATGAAACGAGAAAATATGAATATGTAACCAAATATAACCACAATATAACCAAATAGACACAATAAATGCACTCGTCAACACCGGTTCGAACCGTCAACTGTCAACAAGAATTTATGTTTATTATTCAAATATACGCGTTTGCGCACGTTACGTCAAGAACAAGTACGAGTTTCCGATATATATCCATCTCCCTTTGATTTCGGAATTTTTTCGGACATATAAGGTGTTTTCCCTTGAACACAATTAATCGTGGAAGCTGTTCCCCGGCGGCATTGCCACCAAGGAGTACTGTTATATTTTCTCTGCCGGGTCCACTTGTGGCCCTGTGAGCCGCTATTCCCTTCTCTCCAACCACTTTTATACGAGATGGATCAAGGCAGAAACTGGTTTCATCGATATTATATATTTGCGGTGGAGGAGCATCTTGGATCTGTTCTTTGAGAATAGTGAAGTAATAATTGATTATAAAGGGACCCATGGCCCGTTTTCTAGCAACCTCCACACTCTGTGGTTTTTTCTGGCTTAAGTTAAATGTATTTTTAAATCTAATGAAATAGTCAGATCCGGGTACACCATTTTTAAACGGCGTCTTTATGTTGTTTTCTTTCACATAACGCCCTATTAAATCAAGAACCTCCCGTTTCGACAGCCCAAAACCCCACTTTTCCATTGTTTTGATATCTTCAGCAATTCTTTGTTCGATATCATATGGGAGAGCACGTGCTCTACCTTCAGTTGTACTTTTTTTGGCCTCTTGTGCCTTTTAGATGATAAAAAAGTGTAGTTTTGGGGATTTTGTACACTTTAGATGCTCTGTACAGCGTTAGAGTACCGCTACTTACAGCTTGTACTGCCTCTTCCAAATTTTCATTGCTGTAGGTAGGCGGAGGCTTCTTACGAGCATAGCTCCGGACCATTTTCTCGAAAAAGAACAAAATGATGAGTTGGGGGAAGTGTGACATAGCGTAGGCTACACTTGCCCCTGCGGCCATTTTGCGTGGGGCAAGTGTGACACACCAGATAAAAACAACTGGCTTAATTTATCAGTTAGTCTAATGGTATTCTACTTTAAAAACATTAATTGACAACTTACTTACCACAAAAATTCTCAAACAAGTAGAAATGAACGCGATATGATTTTCTTGCTGGAACGCTGCGAACTCCGAACTCGAGTGTTATTACATTCGCAACAGCTGATCGACTGGCTTTTGGGGCTCGAGTGCATGGTCGGTAAAAATGGTACCTAGACCTTAAGCAGATGTTATTAACTTGCTACTATCCATAGATAGCGCTGCTGTAACACCATCTAATTGTTCAAATATATGTGGGTCACCCTTGCCCCTAATTCACACTTGCAAAAGCGGTCCCTCGATCTGTTATGACTCTGCTGGGCGGCCCAAACATAACAATCATATCCTTGAGTAATTTGGAGATAGTACTCGATCTGGTATCCTTCACGGCTCTCAAAATAACATGCTTCGTAAATCCGTCGATAGACGCCAACACATACACGTTACCTCTGTTACTTCTAACAAATGGTCCTAGCTGATCAAAATGAACGGTATGGTATGGAATACCAAGCTTGTCGATTGGGTGTAAATACCCAGGCTTCTTACCACAAGGGACTTTATGGAACAGGCATTGTGGACACGATTGTATATATCCTTTCACAAAATTTCGTAAACGGGTAAACCAGAACTTTGATCGTATGCCCTCCACTGTTGCATCAACTGATGGGTGTGCCTTGTCGTCATGAAACTGTTTCAAAAGGCGCCACCTCATTTTCTTCGGTATCACTAGCATTAGTCTATCGTCACACTTTCTATACAACCGGCCCTCTCTTAACAAATATTCCTGCTGTAGCTTCTTCTGCGCTTTGTTCTCTGTCTGTTCTCCTCTTACTAAGTCTTCCATAATTTTTTGTAGTTGCGGATCTTTCTTCTGTGCTAAAACCAACCAATCTTCTAATTCGATATTTAGTACACTAACACCTTCGACTATATCCATTTCTTCTTCTTCATTGACGGGATTCCGACTTAGCGCATCCACATGACGCATTTGGGTACCTGCTCGATGGCTAATCTCAAACTCGTACTCCAACATTTTCAACCACCACCTACCTATTCGAGGTAACATATCTCTTTTATCGAATGTGCCCTTCACTGCATTACAATCCGTTATAATTTTAAAACGTCCACCAAGCAGATACGATCTAAACCTTTCCACCGTCCACACCACTGCCAATGTCTCCAGCTCCGTTGAATGATACTTCGCTTCTTCGCGGCAAAGTTGCCTACTCGCATAGGACACAGGGTGGAAATGTCCGTCCTTTTGCCTTTGCAATAATATTCCTGCTATGCCCTGACCGCTTGCATCTGTGTGTACCTCCGTTTCGGCATTGGGGGAGTACAACGCTAAAACTGTCCGTTTAATCAAACTTTCCTTTAAATCCCTGAATGCGCTCTCTTGTTGTTCGTTCTAAGTCCATGGAACATCTTGTCGTAATAATGCTGTTAAGGGTCGTGCTTTGGACGCATAATTCTGAACAAAGTGTCTAAAGTACGATGTCAAACCTATAAATTGTCTTACATTATGTACATTTAAAGGAGTTGGGAACTTAGATACGCAGTTTATCTTGTTTCTTGCCGGTTTGATACCATTTCCTGAGACGTCAAATCCTAAATATTGAATTTCGTCCATGAAAAAGTGGCACTTCTGAGGATTCAAGGTTAGTCCAGTCTGCTTTAACCCCCTCAAGGTGTAGAAGTCCTTCCACCGTGGTACTGGATACCAGCAAATCATCCAAGTATGCCATTACAGTGCTGAACCGCAGTTGTCCGAATACCTTGTTGATTAACCGCTGGAAAACTGCCGGTCCGTTTGCGAGTCCGAACGGCATTCGTACAAGTTGGTAGTGACCATCCGGAGTCACAAAAGCAGTCTTTTCTCGGGATTCCACAGATAATGGGATCTGATAGTATCCGGACTTCATATCCAAGCATGTGAAAAAGTTTCGACCACTTAATCTATCCAGTTGGTCCTCGATTAATGGTAGTGGATATTTTTCCTTTTTAGTGATTCTATTCAATGATCTATAGTCCACGCAGATTCTCTCCTCTCCAGTTTGCTTCCGCACAATCACAATCGGACTAGCAAAATCAGACTTTGATTCCTCTATTATACCTGCAGTCTTTAACTCCTCAATTTGCTGTTGTACGCGTACCCGTTCAAAATGGCTCGGTTTGTAAGGCCGATGATTAACTACCATGTCATTGATCACTTCAATTTTCATCTCAAACTGCTTTGCACATCCCAATTCTCCTAGCTCTAAAGCAAAACAGTCGTTGTATTTTTCTAGTAGTGTTTTAAGCGCAGTTACCTCCGTCGAGTCCAGCTGTTTTCCCATCTGACATTGGTTCAAAACCGTATCCACACTGGATATGAATCCAACATAATTTGGGGGAACTATTTCTTTAGTCGGCCACAACTCCAATCTAACATCCGTAGGAACAGGTATTGCCCAGCACCATTCTGTGTCGCTTCTGTTCGCAATTCCTCTTCATTGTATAACATCAGGGTGTTCTTCCGTTTGACCATGGTGATGTGTTACTGTTCTGTGAATGGCTGCCCAATAAACACAGGTATAGCTTGCGCATCATTTGGCACAACCAACAATGTTGCCGCCGCTTTCGCTCGATCTACCTCCAAATTAGCCTCGCATTCTCCAAGTGGTACCACTTTGCCAGCACCATACGCTGTCAGATAGTAAGGTGTCTTCATTGGTTTCCACTGTAGACCTATAACCTCAGCATCAACTCTTCTTATGGTTATCCCTTTGCTACCAGGGTCTACATACCCATGAGCCTCATTTATTTGCACCATCTTAAAATATTTTACATTTTCAGTAACCTCAGCTGTGATACCCGTAATAGCTAAATTTTCTTTCTTGGCAGAGGTTGCTGTTGGACAATTTTTGGCTATGTGGCCTTCCTTCTTGCAAGCAAAGCACACACTTTTTCCTGTGACACAGTATTTAGCTACGTGGCCGTATTTACGACACTTAAAACATAATGGTTTATTATCCGTCTTTCCGTATCTTTAACTTGCTGACAACGATCAAGATCTATATGGTTAACGTTATAATTATATCGAATAACCACGTTATTCCTAGTAAAAGACATTGTTTTATAGTTGTGGATATTCAGATGGAGGCTATTTGATCTGCTCCACCTATGTAATGAATCTAAATCCCCTTGTAAGTGATCGCAGTCGCTAAGAGATTCAACTGTTCGATACATTTTTAAATCATCTGCATACAATAGACATTTAGAAGAAAAATAACTAGTGATATCATTGATGACTATCAAAAACAGCAAGGGGGCCGAGGACAGATCCTTGCGGGACTCCAGTAGCACTAGGATATTTGTAAGATTTGACACCACGATATTCAACATAATTATCTCTCCCGGTAAGGTAAGAATTCAAAAGTTCAATGATATCATCGGACAAACCAAAGTTACCAAGTTTACGGATAATTACAGAATGCTGCACTTGGTCAAAAGCTTTCGAAAAATCCACATAAATCTGTTAAGATAAACACTTGTACTTGAATACTTTTGTTTATTTAAACTTATGTAACATTAAATTACAGTGATGAGAATCTGATATTATAAACCGTTACAGTTTCATGTGAATGTCGTACAACTACTGTGCTGCCGCTTTTCCCCACAGGTTAGGCAACCTATGTTGCATTGCTGCCACATGTAACAACTAAAATAAACTATATATTTCAACACACCCCCTTTCTTTTAGGAGTTTTATAATTTCAAAAAAAAATATTATTCTAAAAATACATACATAAATCTTACATTAAATTTAACAATGATCTTAGTTTCTCAAATCTAGTACATCCCAAGGATTTGGTAAGTATATCGGCTAACTGTTCTTCCGAACTAATTTTACACACATCAATTACATTTTTATTAACATAGTCGTGTACATAATGATAACTTACATCGATATGTTTGCTATTCTTTGTAAAATTTCCATTCAAGGCTAAATCTTTAGCTGCAGAATTATCCTCGTAGATTTTAATGGGATCGATGAAAGCAATTGATAAATCTTTTGCAATACCTCTCAAGAACAATAATTCGTTTACAGCTTCAGCAAGTGCTATATATTCTGCATGACACGAAGATCTTGTGACTACTTTTTGTTTACGTGAGATCCATAGTACTGGGTTACCCAAGAGATGAATTAGAATTCCACTTCGTGATTTTCTATCGTTAATATCTCCTGCCCAATCCGCATCCACGAAACAATCTATGGGAATATTATTAGATCCTTTAAATTTTAATATTAAATCTCTTGTTTTATACAAATATTTTAGAATTCGTAATAAGTACTTAAAATGAGTTTCTGAATAACTATTTTGAAAAACGCTCAAATAATTTACAGCATACGAAATGTCTGGTCTTGTACCTTGACTTACATATAATAAAGCTCCAATTAAGTTTCTATATTTTATATTTGTGTCACATGACTCTGCTGGTTCTAGTTTCAAATTTATTTCCATAGGAGTTTTATAGCTTTTACTCTCTATAATTTGATATTTCTCTGCCAAAGATTTAATATATGTTGTTTGACTTAGGTTCATTAATTTTTTATTTTGATCATACTCTATTTCAATTCCTAAAAAATTTTTAACTTTTCCTAAATCTTTCATTTTAAACTGTTGACCTAATTTTTCTTTGACTTTTACTAACTCTCTATGATCGGAACTACAAATAATCAAATCATCAACATATAGTATAATATAAGTTTGTATAGTTTCTGTGTCTTTCATGTATAAACAGTTGTCATGCTTTGATCTTTTAAAACCTATAGATATTACATAGTTATGAAAACATTCGTACCATGTTCTAGGGCTTTCTCTTAAACCGTATAGGGCCTTTTTTAAAATACATACTTTATTTTGTTCTAATATAAAACCTTCGGGTTGATTAACATATACTTCAGAGTTGATTTTTCCATTTAAAAAAGCCGTCTGCACATTCATTTGCTCAATGAATAATCCTCGATTGCATATAACGGAAAATAGGGCCTTTAGAGTTGGCATTTTTGCCACTGGCGAATATATATTTTCTTCCAACAAATTTGGTTGTTGATATCCTAGAGCTACCAATCTAGCTTTGTACTGAGCATTTGGCTTAATTCTATAAATCCACTTAACTTGTATAATCTTTGAATTTTTCGGGATTTTTGCAATGTCGATTAGTGACCAGGTTTCGTTTTCTATCAGGGATTCATATTCCTTATTCATTGCCTTTTGCCAATGACTTTTGTCATTTGCATCCATAGCTTCACGGTAAGTATTAGGAACAGTAGTATCGGAAAAATTCGCATCTATCAAATAATCATCATGCCATTTTGGTGTTTTGATGTCACGTCTGGATCTTTTGTCTTGTTTTTCTTCATTATCATCATCCTTTTCTTCTAAATTTCTATTTTTATCTTCCTGCAATTGATCTGTCTCATTATTGGTCGAACTCATTACTGGGAATTTTAATAAATTCTTCATTTTTCTCTATAAACTCAACATGGCGACTTACAATTATCTTTTGATCCACTAAAATTCGATAACCCATATCATCATATCCCACTAAAGTACCTTTCATTGATTTGGGCGACAACTTAGATTCTCTGTTGACTTCTGGTATTCTTACAAATGCTGTACTTCCATACATTTTTAGATGTGAAACATTTGGTTTTCTCCCAAAACATACTTCGTATGGCGTTACTTTAAATTTGTTGTTTGCGATCAGTCGATTTCCTAAATATGCTGCAGTTTTAACACACTCTGGCCAGAATTTTTTGTCTAAATTAGTTTCATTCAATAAACACCGTGCTCTGTCCATAATGGTACGGTTATATCTCTCGGCCATCCCATTTAATTCATGTGTATATGCTGGGCTTGGTCTTAGCCAGATACCTTTATTTTTAGCAAATGTATAAAACTTTTTATTTAAATACTCTGTACCTCGATCACACCTGACCTCTTTAATTTTACTATCAGTCTGATTTTGAATTCTATTTACATACTTTTCATCAAAACACTCGAACACTTCCTCTTTACTTTTAATACAATAAACAACAGCTATTCTACTAAAGTCATCAATGAAGCTTACAAAATATTTCTCTCCATTAAAACCCTCTTGTTTAATTGGACCATTTACATCTGTATGAATAATTTCACCAATTTTATTTGCTCTTGTACGATTATTTTCAAATTTTAAATTACTCATTTTTGAAATAAAACAGGTTTCACATTTTAAATGAATATTCTCTATGCTTTGCGGTAAGCCTTCTACCAGTTGATCTTTACACATAACAGTCAAATTTCTAAAATTAACATGCCCTAATATTCGATGCCATTTTTCTTTAAATGTTAAAAGATTACTTGCAAAGCTTTTGACATCATCTGAGATCACATAACCTTTTAATACATATAAATTTTTACTTTTTATTGCAACAGCAATTTTCTTTTTTGCTTGATTGAAAATTTCACAATGTTCTTTCTCAGTCAATAATGTATTTCCAAAATCTGTTATTTTTGAAACACTTAATAAATTTTGTGACATATTTGGTGCGTAATAACAATTTCTAATTGTAACTGTACTAAATTCATTATCTACTAAACATTTCATTTCAATTGTACCTATTCCTACTGCTTTAATTAAATGACCGTCACCTACCTTAATGTTTACATTTGTTGTTAATTCTACATATTTTGAAAAATACCTCATTTCATTTACAATATGGTCTGAACATCCACTATCTAATAACCATGTAATCTCGTCTGATTGCTTCTCATCGGATTGATCCATCTTGTTTGCGATCATCACAGTAGCCTGGAAGGAATTCCCACATTCTTCGTTCTCTTTTGATGAATTTCCAGATTCTTGGTTTTCTCTTGATGAATTTCCAGCAAATCTCTTCATTCTTCCTCTGAATCCATTGTATTGACCTCTTCTTAATGTTGATTCTTGATTTCTACTCTGAGTTGCTTCTTGACATTTATTCCAATCTTGATTTCTTGTCTGCTTGAACCTCTCATCTTCTCTTCTGAATGCTTGATTTTGTTGAGATCTACAGTATTTTTGTATGTGTCCAAATCTCCCACATTTAAAACACTTAATACTTTCATTTTTATATCTGACATTATTACGATGACTTTGTGATGTAAATACTGACCCTTGATTTTCAACACTCGTATTTTTAGCTTTCTTAAAGTCAATTAGCAGTTTACTTTTCACATACTCCACTGTTTTCTTTCCTGCTGGTAATGCATCAACAATATCGATGATATGATTGTAGGACGGAGGTAATGCTATCAATAGGTAATTCAATTGGTCATCTTCTGATACCGTTTCATTTGTACTCTTCAGTTCATTCACTAAATGTTCAAACTTTGTAATAAATTCTGTCGGATCATCGAGTGGTATGAATAAAAACGAAGTATATGCTAATACTACAAATGTAAGGATCTACTTCGAAGTAATTGCTCCATCATGAAGCATCTGGACGGTTCCGGTAGTACTTGCTTAACGTCGAAGTATTTACTACACTGCTTGTAGTAT
Source organism: Cetonia aurata (assembly GCA_949128085.1). NCBI lineage: Eukaryota > Metazoa > Arthropoda > Insecta > Coleoptera > Scarabaeidae > Cetonia > Cetonia aurata. Next base: position 21,199,766 of record OX421889.1, on the reverse strand, counting down.
CTACTTTTAGTCCGTAGTATATACTTCAATATATGTAGCGTCTATCCCACTCCGTCTGTTCGGGAGCAGGTTATGACAAGTTTATTAGATTTTGTGTTCCATTTTTTGTTACACAAAATTGTAAAGACAGCCTGAAATATTATTTGGTACTTTTCTTGTGTTGTCAGTCAAATTGTCAAAGTATTAAAGTGGTAGTGTAAAATGTCTTCGGATGAAGAAATGCCTCATGAAGAGGAGTCCCAAACGGAAGACATACAATTAGCATTTGTTACAATGCTAGAAGATTACAAAATACTTTTGGATAAAAAAATGACACCTGCCATCAAGTCTGCAAAAGACAAAGCCATTAAACAATTAACCGATAGTTATAATAAGAATATAAAACAAAACTTAGATAGTAAACAAGTATTGAAAAAAATTAATAATATGAAAAGCAAAATAAAGAAAATTACGGATATGAAAAGAACAGGAAATAAGAAAATTAAATTAAATCAGTGGCAACAAAAATTTTATGACCTATGGAACGGAAATGAAAATCCAGTAGTTCAAAGAGTGCCAGGTATACTTATACGCTTTTTTTTGTGTACATAAACGTAATCATTAAATAAATGCTTTTCTGCTATAACTGTAATTTTTAATATGAGGCAATTTTCTATGTTAAAAATTTTACCTCGTATCGGATTTGAACCAGGCACCTGCCGCTTGCCGGGCGGGCACTCTATCAATTGAAAATTTCCTCATATTAAAAATTACAGTTATAGCAGAAAAGCATTTATTTAATGATTTTACAGTGTAAGAAAATTGCACTATTGCAAATAAATAATGTAATAATGTAATATTGTAGTATGTGTGGGTGCAGTATGTATTCAGTGTAGTCTACTATTGTACGTAATACTGTAATGTAATTATGTAATACGTTTTAGGGGGAGTGAGCGCAGGCACCAGTAGAGATGAAAATGCCGATCGATTTACTGAGGACGAGGATAGGATACCTTTTAGTGATGCCAATGAATCAATTGAACAATTGCAAAAAACCTTACTTATTAAACAAATAAATGCTGCTACAGCTCAAGAAAGGGCCGCTATGGCTCACGAAAAAGCTGCCATAGCTGTAGGAGAAGCCGCAGGGGCTGTAGTGCAATTTGTAGAAGATTACTATGCATCACATTACAAGCCTTGAAAATAAGTGAAAGATCGGAGTATCTGGATACTTTTACTGCTTAGTTTTTTTTATGAAAGAGGTTTAAGGTTTACGTTCTATTATTGTGTAATCAAGTTTATTACGTTTCATTATTATTATATAGATTTTCATCGAAATAAAAAATACAAATTACCAAAAAAAAATTTTATTGATTTACTGTTTCAACGTTGTCTGTACATCAATTCTGCAATTTTACTACGAACCTGGATACCGTGGCGTACAATTTCAGCGTTATTTGGCTCAGCATATAATGCAGGCATAACTGGTTGTTCTTCTATATCAATTTCTTCAAACTGTTCATATGGATCGTTCAAAAACTTGGCACAATTATGTAAAATAAATGCACACATAATATATCGACATATTCTATCAGTTTTAAGTCGGACTGTATAGTTTAACATTGGAAATCTCCTTTTCAATTGCCCAAAACATCTTTCTATGACAACACGTTCTCTTGCATGTATTTTATTAAAATATCTTTCAATATTTGTTGCCGGACTTTGGAATGGTGTAAGCATCCAAGGAGTTACACCATATCCGGAATCACCCAAAAGACATACTTTCTCTTGATTATTATACATAATTGGATAAGTGAAAGAATTGTACCATATTCTGGAATCGTGGACAGATCCAGGCCATGTTGCATCTACGCTGGTAAACATCTCTCTACTGTCACACGTGGCTTGTACATTTATTGAGGCTAATCCTTTTCTATTAATATATTCATCACCATGTACAGAAGGTTTTAAAATTTTAACATGAGTGCAGTCAATTGCACCAATAACGTTGGGTATTACATGATGTACTGCCCACTCATTTTTAGCTATATTAAACGTATCGTCTGTATGAGGGAACTTAATCCAAAATTTTTTTTTGCTGCAAATCGCACTTGAGACTTTATCAATAATTTTTGACACAGTTGTTTGATGAATTCCAACATCAACACCAACACCTACTTGAAATCCGGGGTCTCCTGAAACAACGATATTCAAAGTAGTTATTTAATTTCTTTTATTTATATTTTTGGTATAATTTGCTTTATTTTTCCTATTTGATTTAATTTCCATTTAAACATACCTAAGCTTCTTAAAAACACTTCCATTTGCTGAATGTGTGTAAGCGCACAGCCTCTTGTTTCGTTTACTTCTGTCAGAAACGTATTAGCTAGATAAGATACGTTTTCCCTATTGAACCTAAAAGAGAAACGGAATTAAACATGAACGACAAGTTATATCTTATTTTCAGTTACCGGAATATTTGGTAATACAAATTATCATCATTGATGTGTCGTCTTGCACTGTATATTTTTCTTCTGCGTATTCCATCCATTTTCAAACAAAACTAACTGTAGAATGCTCAGTGAAGCTGCTATCATACCAACTTTGCTAACGTCAAGCAAATACTACAATTTTTTCTTGAAATCGAAGTATCTCTTGTAAGAAGTCGGTACTTCAAAGTGTAGTTAATACTTTAGTCATTTCCACGAGAGTGCTACTTGGTATAGTAGCTTCCGGAAAAATTACAAGTATCTGCTTTGAAATGTAGTTTCTTCTTAGTGTTGAAGTATCTACTATGTAGAAAATCCTAATACTTCTAGTATTAGCATGTACTTCGTTCTTATTCATACCACCCATCATCTCCTTTCATTTTTAATTCCAATAGTTTTCTTTTTGTCAATAATCGTAAGGTTGTGGAAGTAGGTTTATAAATAGCGTCTAGCTTTTCTACCATAGCCTTTGCAGTTGTTTCATTTAATATAAGGTCCAGCTGTGAGTTAGACATACATTGAACAATTATGTTTCTTGCTCTTAAATCATTTTTCTTCCATTCAATTTGTTGTGGTTCTGGAGTCGGCATCGGTTCTGTTAATATTTTTCCCACACGCTTGCTTTCTAGAAATAGGGTTAATCTAAATTTCCATTTACTCCAGTCGTTCCCTGTGAATACTGGTAAATCTTCTCGCTTATTCTCGTGGCCCGCCATTTTGAAACTTTGTATTCTCACCACGTGCTTAACCCAGATAATTTTCTATTTCACTTGTTACACAATTTCGAACTACTAATTACGAACTACGCTCTGCTACCATGTTAAGATAAACACTTGTACTTGAATACTTTTGTTTATTTAAACTTATGTAACATTAAATTACAGTGATGAGAATCTGATATTATAAACCGTTACAGTTTCATGTGAATGTCGTACAACTACTGTGCTGCCGCTTTTCCCCACAGGTTAGGCAACCTATGTTGCATTGCTGCCACATTTAACAACTAAAATAAACTATATATTTTCTTGTTATAAATAATAAATATACTTCTTAACAACTTTTATTCAGTAAAACCTCTAACAAACGTTACACATTACATACTCTGTATACATCTTATATCTCTTACACGTATATCTGCGTCTACTATAAAACGCGGGTTTAACCCCTTATATGTAACGCCACCTATTTACCAATATACAAAAATACAAAGTTAGTCATTACAAGATTCCTATAAAACAAGTTCTCACAACATATTTCAACAAAATCACATCAACTTGTGTTCTGGCATCAAGAGATTTAGCAATATAATCAGTAAAAATGAATCCTATGTCGCAATCTTCTGTTTATTCTCCTTGATCGCTTTCTTGATCCACTTGGTTATTTTTTTTTGTTTTCTTTTTTCTACAAACCGTACCTGTACTTATGTGTCCTTTCTTCTTGCATGTGAAACAATCCTTATTTACTGCCGGGCACTGACTTGGATTATGACTCCTCCCGCATCTAGAACAGGATGTGAACTCGTTTCTTGGTTTCGGTTTGGTTTCTATAGGTTTTTTTTTTTATATAAAAACTTTGTTCACTTGCTCTGTTGTACCATGCACCACACGGCTTTGCACTTCTGCCGATTCCTGGTTTAATGCTACAGTAGATGCCTTAGTGAATGTTAGCGTTTCGGGTTTCTTTAACAGTTGTTGTTGAATAGCAATGTTTCGAACTCAACAAACCAAACCATCCCTCAGTGCCGTGTCTAAAAATTCTCCAAACTTGCATGTTCTTGCCAGTTGTTTAAGTGCAGTTAGATATTCTGTTATCTTCTCATTTTGTTCCTACTTTCGGTTATAGAATTTATACCTTTTAACTATTACACTAGTTGATGGTACAAACTTTTCTCCCAGTATTTTTACTAGTTCAGTGTACGTTTTTCCAACCGCTGACTCGGGGTATAATGACATTTGCAGAATATTATAACTTTTCGCTCCCAACGAGTTTACTAAGTGAGCTACTTTAAGATTCTCTTTTACTTTATGAACTATAAAATATTGTTGAAGCCTCTACCCACATTTAAATAACTATTTGATCGTTAAACTTTTAAAACCTTGCCATTTTTGCTATTTATATAACGTAACCCATGTTTTGTATCACTGATTGTTCTGTTAATAAATAACATTTTTAAGACAGCTTCTTTATTCTATGTCCGTGAACCATTACAACGATTATTACTTTTATTACAATACTGTATATATGTATTGGTGTGGCCGCTACCGGCATGCGGCAGAGCCATCTATAGTTCAATATTCAACAACTCACGCGTAAGGTTAGATTCAACTTCTCGTCGCCAATTATATGTTGTGTATTTACTCAATAACACTACTTTTAGGTGTATTCTAGTATATTGTGTACAGTTCTTGTGCAATATATATTATAACATCTGACAGGAGCTTCTCCTACTTCTCGCTCTGAACATAATTGACTAGCAATAATACAAACTCTTAACATGTAAAATACATTATACCCAGATGTTACACAAAACTGTAATTGGAGCTTAGTTAATACATTTATGCGTACTGTCGGGACAAAAAATTTAGTGAACCACCAGCGCGGCACATTAAATTGAATTTTTGATGAAAGGTAACGTTTCAATATGCAACTTGTTTATAAAATTTTGTCGATCAGCTCTCCTAGGAGGATATAATCTATGTAGTTTACATGATATAAACCTTAAGAATCTGCGCTTAATCGGTTCTAAACTTTGGATGTTTATAAATTGTTTCCCTCTCCAAAACGAGTTTTTGCAATTTTAAATATTTTAATCTTTCCTGGTGCTTTTCTTCTTTATCCGCCGCCTCTCTTTTAGCCATATTTATCTGAAGGGCCAACAATTCTTTTCTAGTGTTTGTCAAGGTATCAATCTTTTGATTTAAAGTACCTACCTATTTCTTTTGTGTTTAGGAGTCTGTAAAATTTCAGACTTGGATGTCTTTAATTGTTTAGGGTTCTATTTATTCCACTACAGAATATAAAAAAATATTAGAATACTTAAATAGAATATGTACTACACTTTTCTTGAGTGTTCTGCAATCAAGTACTGTGTTGATACTTGGATTTGATCATCTTATAAACCAATTCTTAATTGTTGCAAATTTATTATTATTGGTATTTACTACCACTTCTGATTGTAAATTAACTTGGATATTAACATCATCGTTAGTTTTGTTCAAACTGTCTACTTACGTATCGATTTCATTGTTCGTTCTATCAGTTTTCTCGATTAAGGGAGAAAGTAAACTCAGAGTGGACAATTATTGAAGGATTTTCATTATGACCTAGCACCTCCGCCAAAACTGCAGGCGCAGGACTAGTTATTAAAGGATTGTTTTTCGGTGCTGTTTTGCGACTAATGCCTGCAAAATGAATGCCTGTATGATAAATTATTGCAATAATGATGTATTTATATGGTAACATACCAAGAAAATCGGTATCACTATCGTGGTACATTGATAAATCTTCGATTGATAAAGTTAGGTAACTGGATAAAATATTAGAACTGCTACCGCCTGTTTTAAACATTCCACTTTTCTTGTGAGTAAGTTTTCTTTTTATATTTCTTTTGATGCAGTCATACTTCAGTCTTAATTATTTTGCCGTTCTACTAACAGCACAGAAATTAGAAATTCTTGGGTTATTTGTTCGCAAGCTGCATTTTTTTTCTCTCCAGTTTACTGCATCTGTGTGTTTATTTTCAATTACGAATTTGTGGCATATGGAAACATCAACAAGTGTGTGAGTATCCAACTCACAATCAGTAAAGTTTGAGGCCCGACCTCTCTATTTTTCTGTCCCTTCAGACATCCTAAAATATCTAACACGCGATTCAATCTGCAAGTAGAATAGCTATCCTAATTTTCACAAAAATTAATAACACATTTTCCACTTGCCTTTTAAAATAGATTGTAAGACGTTCAGAACAGGCAGCCGTGGTAAGCTCTTTAGGAGCTATTGACAATTCAACTCAACAGATTAACGTGGTAGCAATAACATATTAGGAAGGGATCGTCATTTTCGGTAGCGGATATAAAAACTGATATCTTTCTGATAGGTATCAAAGAAATTCGCGTGCGTTTCTATTCATATTTGTATAGCACGGTCATTTATTGCTTGTCGTAAATTTTATGTGATATTACCAAAATAAACTAGCGTTATAAAAATACCGAATAACTATTAACCTAATAAAGAGTCGTTGAAAGACGGTCTGTTGTTATTTACCTAATATATCTTTCTTGTAACTATATTAGCTAAATTGCCGCCAGAAAATGCTTTATGCACGCCAGACCCGGATCAATGGTCTGGCAGTGTGGGACTCCAGAGTGTGTCTACCCACTAAAAAACCCCCAAAACACTCCCAAAAGAAATAGTTAGAATATTTTTTTGCCAGCTCTGGGGGGACAACAACATACAGGGGACCATGTTATCCGGAGTGAGCTCGCCCAAAACACACGTGCTCTGCCTCCTAACATCACTCCACTGAGGGCATTCAAAGATGGTGGGCTCTGCTGTGTCCGGCCGTAAACAATACCTACACCCGTCGGTCGTGCATATGCCAAAGCACCTGGCATACTGTCTGAAACGGCCATGGGTGGTAAGAGCTTGAGTCAGATAGTCAACTACCCTATGCTTGCACTGGACTTGATACACTTATGTGATGTCAGACATGCTGTGTCTGCAAGTGTGGTTGCATACATGAGAGTCCTCTATACAACATCTCCCTCTTAAATATAATCTTACTAGAAAGAAAGAAGTGTAATAATTTATTTTTATATTATAAATTATTACACTTCTTTCTATACAGTAGGCGCTCGGTAATCGGACATTGTCTAGACTATTGGAAGTAATCCAAAATATCAGTGTCCGGCATTTAAAAACACACAATTTGATTAGACTACATATAGATTTTAATATAAAGTAGGGTACATTTATTAAAAAACTATACATACTTTTAAAATTAAGTAAAATAATAATACATATGTATTATTTGCATGTACTGTTATCAAATGTTTTAATTTTACTGTAAATGAAAAAACTTATCTACTGTAGATTGTTTCTTTCCTTTATACATTTTCAAAAGTACATCACTCTTTAACTTTCGTAATGCAGTTAAACTGCCGGTTGCTGCAGAGTTTTCTTCTCTCCATTTGATACAGGTTTCGATGGCAGAGCGCGCATCTTCAGCTTTTATAGTTGTCTTCGGCAACACCTCGAATGAGTCTTCACTTACTTCTCGGTTTGATGAATCTAGCTCTGCTATAATTTCATCTTCAGTAATTGCTTCTTGAAAGTCGATGTTTTCGTCACATCAATCTTGAATGTCGACTCGTTAAAGCTCATTGTCTTGGGCCTACTTTACTGCTGACTCTATCAGGTTTGCTAATGGAATTAAATCTTCTGGATCAAAAGAATCTTCTCCTTCTTCAGCTGAGTCCAATGAAGGCCATAACTTCTTCCACGATGATCTTACTGCTGATTGTGGTACAGTATCCCAGGCTGCTGCAACCATCAATACTGCGTCTTTCAAGTTGATTGATTTCAAAGTCTTGGTGATGTCATCATTACGGCTAACAGCCTCAAGCAAAATCTTTTTTTTGTACCTCTTTTTCACCATTTTAATTATGTTCTGGTCCATTGGTTGTAACAGAGGAGTGCAGTTTGGAGGCATGAAAAGCGTCTTAATGCGCCCATCTTTTGACATTAACACGTCATTTGGTCCATGCCTTATTTTGACATTTATAAGTGACAGGCAAGTTTACATTTTTAAATGGCCGCGGATTCTTAGCCTTAGCAAGAACCAAAAGTTTCAATTTGTGTGTTCCAGTGGCATTTGAGCAGGGTGAAGTGGTTACTCGGTCTTCTGGAACTTTGAAACCAGGTGCACTTGCTTCATTTTGATGGACATAACTTTTTGGTGGCAATAATTTCCAAAACAATCCACTTTCATCTGCATTGTACACCTGGTCACCTGTAAGACCTAGTTCATCTACATGCTCTAGAAAACGTTTAATAAACGGATCTACAGCTGCATCGTCACTAGACAATTTTTCTCCTGTCAAAGTCAACAGACGAATACTATACCGCACTTTAAATTTTGTAAACCAACCATCACTTGCTTTAAAATCATCTTTTCCATAAATTTTGTTATAAAAAGTTAAAGATTTTTCTTTTAGCAGTTCAGCATTAATGGGGGTGTGGCGAGCACGTTCTTTTATAAACCAAGAATAAAGTGCTTCTTCCATCTTAGGAAATTCACCTGCTTTCACAGTTTGCAGTGAAGAAGCATCTTTTACAAACTTCTCAATGTTCTCTCTGCTACTCTTGATTGAGTAGATGGTAGTGCTCGCTATATTATGTGTTCGAGCTATGTCAGCAACCTTCTCTCCCTTGTCCAATTTTCTTAAAATCTCCATTTTAACACTCAGTGTTAGAGTCTCGTGTTTCCGTTTGACCGTTGACATTTCACAAAAATCTACTTAAACTCAAACTCCTGTTAATACTAAACACACTGAACTAAAATGTAACACTTAAAATCACTTAACAGTTAAGTACAGTACACACGCGTTAAGGTTATGATGCTACACTTCACTAAGGGTGACTGAAACTGCACGTGCCAGGGTAGAGCCACAGACATAACCTATTCTCTCTAGTGAAGGAGTAGTAAGGGTGGAGTGCAATGAACTTGCCTTTTGTCCGATTACCGAGCGGTCAGCCAACAAAACCGTCCGATTATAGAGCTGACCATTCCCACACGAACAGCATTCAAAACGTCCGATTACTGGAAATGTCCGACTATTGAACGTCTGATTACCGAGCGCCTACTGTATTTCTTAAACTAGAAAATACTTATGTTAACCAGAACAATAAAAACATTAATAAATAATATAATCTTTAAACATTGTAGGTATATGTTTAGTTCTAGCTGAATTTCTAATTTCAGCACTTTCTATTGTATTGCTTGGTCCTTGTTCTATACCTATATCTCTTCCTCTATCTGCAATGTCTCTTTTCTCCGTTTCCTTAACATCTAATTCGTCATTTGCCGGTCTCCTTATTATCGTTTTGTTTGGTGATTTCTTTATATCTATTTCGTTTCTTCTTACAATGCTTCCATTTTCTGTAGTAGTCCAATATGATCGCGGTGTTTCGTTTTTCTTTTTAATAATAGCTGGTCTCCATTCACTCTCATGTCTTATCATTACAGGTTCATTCTTATTGTAATGCCTCGGTTTTCTTTTTCCTCTATCATGCCAACTCTTATAACGTTGTTGTGCTTCTCTGAACCTGTTCTGTAAATTACTCTGAATTTTTGGTTTCGAGTTTTCGTCTTTAATAGGGATTCTTGTTCTTAATAATCTGTTCATTATCGCTTCTGCTGGTGAGGTACCAATACTCGGTACTGTAGTTGATCTGTGTTCTATCAATAAAATTTCCATGCCTGTGTTTGATTCTATAGCTTTTTCAAGATTCTTTTTGATACTTTTTGATCTATGGTTTTCTCTGCAAGGCCATTGGCTCGGGGATATAATGGACTGGGCGCTATGCTTTTGATATTCCAACTGTTACAAAAATTTTGAAATTGTGTTGATCCGAAAGGCATGTTATCCGATACGATATATTTGGGAATTCCATAAACCGAAAAAATGTCTTTTAATTTCTTTTTTATTTCACCTGCTGTTTTATAATGTAACTTTTTAATCTCTAACCATGTTGAATAATAATCACAAGCCAACACACATTTTGGTGCCGGTGATTTTTTAACTGTTCCTGGGTAATTTTTGGGTGGAGAATCCGAAATAGCCATCAGATTTTGTCTATCAGATCTAGTTTTTAAAATAGGAATTATTTACTGTTTTTTAACCTCTATATATATTTTACGTTATAACTATGAGTATTGCCAGTTAAAAAAAACACATACCTATATTAAATATTTATTATAAAAAGTAGATTAACATACATTCATACTTATATTAGTCACTATCACCTACAAATTTTCGTTTATACGACCGTCTAGCATGGAGTTTACTGGGGCAGTCTCGCTGAAGGCTCCAACAGTAGTCGGCCATCATGTGGTTATCCCATCGGTCTTGATATCGATCTTCCATAGTTTTAATATCCTGATGGAATCTTTCTCCCTGTTCTTCACTATAGTCACCTAAATTTTCTGGAAAGCGGTCTAGGTGGCTGTGGAGGTAGTGAACTTTTATACTCATGTTACAACCGAGAATATGAAAATTTGAAAGCATAGTTTCCACTAATTCTATGTAATTGTCTGCTTTGTGATTTCCAAGAAACTTTTGAACTACTTGAACAAATGAACCCCAAGCGTTAGATTCAGTCTCATTCATTGATGTGGTGAACTGTGGATCTTTAATAAATTGCCTTATTTGAGGACCATCAAATATACCAGCTTTTAGTTTTTCCGTGCTAATCCCAGGAAACTTACGTGACAAGTACCCAAAACAATTTCCACCTCGATCTAACGCTTTCACAAACTGCTTCATAAGCCCCAACTTGATATGCAAGGGTGGTAGTAAGATTTTTTCTCTCGTAACCAAAGGTTCATTTACTACGTTTTGTTTTCCTTTAACCATAGTATCTCTTAAAGGCCAATTTCTCTTAACCCAGTGCTGATCTTTAGCTCTGCTGTCCCAAAGACATACAAAACAGGGGTATTTTGTATATCCACTTTGCTGTCCAAGGAGAAAGTTCACCATTTTCAAATCAACACAAATTGCCCACTGATGTTCTTCGTATTTAATTTGTTTCAAAACTTGTGCTATTGTTTTATACTCCTCTTTCATGGTAGCAGAATGTCCAACAGGAATTGAGGCATATTTGTTACCGTTATGTAAAAGGACACATTTAAAACTACGTTTTGAACTGTCAATGAAAAGACGCCACTCGTCTGAAGTATATTTTGGCAAACCCATTTTTTCTAAGACTCCTTTTATATCGTTACAGAATACCAGCTTATTTTCCTGAGTGAAAAAAGGCAGCAGATCCTTTTCTCTCTTACGATAAAATGTAACATTAGTGCCTGGATAAAGAAGGTTCTTTTCTTTTAATCTGGATGCCAGTAATTCAGCACACTCCTTTGAGAGGTATAGGTCTCTCATGAGATCGTTCAGTTCTTGTTGATTAAAACACTGAGAAGTTGTTAAATCTGCTTCAAAGTCACTGTCGTTTTCTGATTGCATTCTTTGAACTTCATCAGACGTTGATGTTTCTGTATCATCTTCCGGGATTTCAGGGAGATTGCTGAAGGTTGGAACGGGTATTTCATTAGAGTGCGGTACAGGTCTTCTTGCAGAATCTAGATCAGGATATGTCCATTTATGTCGATTGTTCCTATTTATGCCTTTAATATTAACGAGACAAAAATAGCAGTCATCATAATGGTTACGTGGTTCCCTCCAAACCATTGGTACACCAAATTTCAGGCACTTTCTGTTTCCAATTGTCCACTGTCGCAAATGTTCACCACATGTTTTACACACCACATGTGGAGCCCAAGATTTATCTTGATCTCCCAAATGAACGCCAAAATAGGCAAGATAAGACCTTTTCACAAATTCAGAAATAGTTTTTCTATTTTCTTTCACCGTGTATTCGCCACATACATAACAAAAAACATCTGGATGGTTTACACAGCTACGCCTGCTTGAGGATGCCATTGTTTTAGTTTTAACACTATAAAACGACGAAAATGTACACAAAATTATGACACAACTTTATTTGCCAAAACTACACAATAGACTAAGACGAGAAGGATACAGGCAGACTACAGGTACTATGTTTCCAACACCAATTAGTCGGGGTTGAGCAGGTATGGGGAGATCGGATCATAGGGAATTCCAAATATACAATAGCTAATAAAATTCATAGAATTAAGTAATGTGGGTTAACCAGTTCTAGGAATTAGGATTTGTTGATGGACATTTTCAGGTATATTTGGCTGATTAGATCCTAGTTTTAAGTACCAAATTTCTATTTTGAATTTTAAAGAGATGTTGATTTATTTATTTTTGCCTTTTATTAGAACTAAATTCAATTAGTCTCTACCTCAAAAACTAGAGCTGATAGAAAAAATCTGCTGCCAGTTTTAGGATCAGCACATTACGTATATCTAAACTCGGTTCTTAGATCTCAGGCACAAAAATTTTTTTTTTATTTTGTTGGCCTGTGAATCTATAATTACTAAATAACCTTTGTTTCCAAATGTCATTATGTCCATTACTATTTTTTCAAATGGTAATGTTGGAATTGGTTCATGTATCATTAGTTCGCTATGTATATTTTTTGATGCGTGTTTTTGACAAGTTTTACATTTTTCATAATACCTGGCCAATAGAACATTTGTTTGGCTCTTAATTTTGTTTTCCTAATTCCCATATGTCCCTCATGCAATACCTTAAGTACTTCGGTTCTTAATGATTTAGGAATTATTATTTTATTATTAAAATATAAAACCTTACACCTAACGGTAAATAAGGTTTTTGATTATATATTAAAATATAAAATACCATTTTCGAATCTAATATTGTTTCTAATATTGTAGTATGGTCGTAGTTCAGATGTTATTTCTCTTTGATTTTTAGGCCAACTTGCCAGTATATATTGCTGCATTACTTTTAGTTCTGGATCATTACTTGTTTCTTTCTTAATGTCTAACTTTTCGTTTGCTTTTTCACTAACCCTATTAATTGAGTGTATAATTCCTGTAATGCCTATTTCATCTTCATATTCTTCCTTTAGGTAATTTCTCGACAATAGATCGGCTATAGGCAAATCCTTTCCGGGCATGTAGTTTAGACATAAATCAAAATTCATTAGTTTTAACATCATTCTTTGAGGTCTACTAGAGATTATTTTTCCTATATCCTTATTCATTAATCCTATTAACGGTTTATGATCGGTATGTACCGTTTAAATTTTCTACATGCAAATAAAATGGCTAATAGTTCTTTCCGTGGCATTCCCTTAAACGGTCTAATACAATTCGTAGTCTCCAAAGTAGTTCCTCTGGAGTTTTTCCCTGTATAACCATGTCGTCGAAGAAGCACAGGACTCCTTCCAAATCTTGTAAAATTTGGTCCATAAACCTTTGCCATGTACTCGGTAACATCTTCGGTAGCTCTTCTTGTTTTGTTTTTGCAATTTTGCGTTCCGTAATAGTATTTGCAATATCTTGCACCTTTGCCTGGGTGCCACTTGGGTGGCCTTTCTCTTCCTCAACGGCCTGGAAGGAGGTTCTACTGGCTTAGGCATAGCACTAATCTCATAATTTATTTCAATAATTTCGGTCGGATCAGACTCTAGGTTAACTTCTGTTGTTGTTACCTCTACAACTGATACAGGTTGTTGGTAGTAACCAATGTATGTCATAAGAGCAAGATGCTTGGGGAGGGCTAAGTGCTCTAAACATTAGAAACATGTACTGAGTTGAATAAACTTCTAATAAAATGTAATACATATATATAAGAAAGTTACTTTATCGTTGTATACATTTTTTCGAGCTTTTCTTTTGAAAAAGGCATACAACTCCCTCAATTGTTTACTACTCCGAATTCCGCTTTCATTTGCATTGTTATACATTTTTGCAATATTTTCCCAGCACATATTTTGTTCGTGGATGGACGTAGCATCGGTCTTCTTTTTTCTATCCATAACTAAATCTATGAGGAAATTCTTTTCCTGTTGAGTAATGTTCTTACTTCGTTTTTCCGTTTTGTAATTCATTTAATCCTACCTCCTAGTCTCTGACTGACACAACAAATGAAAAACATCACAAACCATTAAAAACGAAAGTTACTACACATTTTATACCTTAATACAGAAACTCCTTTTTATGTAAAGGATTATCTATTCCTTATTCTGTAGATACCAAGAGGATAACTCTGACATATATCAGCAAGATATCTCTTCCGTACGAGAAACCGGGCATGAATCTTGTTAGAGCACCAACAGGCAAATTGCTACCTGACCGAGCATTGGAGAAGGTTGGAAGTAGTTTTGAATTGCCCATCCTGCGATGCTCGGTGGTATTATTTTGCAACACGCTAGTGTTCCAACAAAACTAACTATTATGAGATATGTACAAGTCTTGCTTGATGAAGATTCAAAATGTCGAAACTAATTCGGTACTTATTGTTATATTACTAAATGTATTATGTTTTTAATATATATTATGTATTCAATTACTATTTAAATTAAAATAGTTTATAAAACAAACTATTTTGCTATTCACAGTGTTTTATTTTAAATCCATTAAATACCTAAGAAGTATGTTACATAAGGTACTTTCCTTTTATGGTCTAGTTCGGCTACCTTCAGTTTTGTGAGTTAAGCTACGAGCCACTCATGACTAACACAGTCAGCCGACAGGTTTAACCGTTTGTAGTGAGCTTTAACTCACAAAACTAAAGTGAGCCAAACTAGACGGACGAAGGAAAGTACCGATATGGGACAGCATACGTAATCAGTACATTAGTTCGTATTGTAGCTGTTATGTCAGGATGTAATATTTATGACACATGGAAACGTTACATACTTGCAATATCTTTAGTAAGCAACCATGGTACGTACCTAAGACATATTCAAACTATGTAATTGAAGGGTCCAATGTAAAATGTGCCGAAGTCGCATTTTATAATAATAATAATAATGTATTTGCGTTTTATAAACATATTAATGTGTAGAACATGTCAAATGGTTATATACAAGGTAAGTAAATATATATATTTAATAATAATAAAAAATGAGACAATACAACACATTAAAAATCTAATGCTGTCATTGATATACTAAAAAAGTCTTCAATCTTATAAAAAGTAGCTTGACACAAGAAAGTTTTTATTTTATTTTTAAATTGTACAAGCGGCAAGGTTTTTAATGATGCAGGTATATGGTTGTAGATTCTTATACATTGGTACAGTGCTGTTTTTTGTAATTTACTTAAATGTGTGGCTGGTGGCATTAGATAGCTATTTGTAGTGCCTCTGGTGTTATGATCATGTAAAAGTTCATATTTTTTTAAAGAGATCATCGTCATTACATTTGGTAAAGAGAGCACACTCCAATATATATAAACTAGGTAGGGTGAGTATTTTATATGTTTGAAACGTATCCTTGCAGGTGTCACGACGGCGAACTCCAAACATCGCTCTTATGCAAGCCTTCTGCAGGATGAATATCCTTCCGGCATGCACGGAATTCCCCCAATATATGACGCCATATTTTAGGCGAGAGTAAACATTCGCATAGTAAGATAATTTCATAATAACGTCTGATAGCCAGCTATTTTAAAAGTACTTTTTTGGAAATTTAATAAATTTATTTTATTTGTTAAATAATTAGGTGGAATAATTAGTTAGAATAGGGAAATTTGAAATGTTATGGAAATAATTGAATACTTAGAACAGGTAACCCAGTGTAGTACCTTTTAGGTGGAGCACTGGGTTTTTAGGAGGATTTGTAATATTTAACTTTTCTTAAATAAAGTAAGATACCAGAGCCGCTTCGATGTTGACATTTCGGGATATCACTCTCAGGCCATAACATGCACTGCACAACCTGCCAGATAAATACTCGATGTGCGACTTCCAACAAAGCTGAGAATCCAGCTTGCATCCCAGAAAGAGCGTCTCCTCCGAGCAGGCAAGTGTATCGTCCCCGTATTTAACACTAATGACCTGTGTATTGTTAGAGAATTTTAATAATTTTGTTTTGTTAATATTCAATTCCAGGTTGTGATAGTCAAACCATTCTTGTAAAAGTGTTCAATTGTTTTCAAAATTGTCACTACTTTCGAACTGTCTCTCGCACGAGTAATTGTTGTTGTATCGTCCGCAAACATAACCAAATCAGGAACAACCGCCGGCAAGTCGTTGACGTATAACAGAAACAGTAAAGGCCCGAGAATTGAGCCCTGAGGAACCCCGAACGATATTGCTCTCCAGTCCGATTTGATTTCGTTGCCTGCTTCGTCCTGACCGACTACACACTGTTACACTTTGCATTGAACCGAAAATGACATTGATTTCAATAATTCATTTTGCTTTTTTAATCATAGACAACATCAGCGATATAAACGTTATTTTGAAGGCAAAATCTAAATTCATTCTCTTTACTTTTAATCTGGCAATTGCAATTACGACTTTAGAAAAACCGTTACGTCACTTAGCGGTTCCTTTTCGCGCGGGAGTATGCAACTTACGCGCCACGGAATTTAAACTTGCTTATTTTAAATTCATTCATTTACGCGCCAACTCGTTTCTTTTATGATCCTTTGTGCATCACTGGACTGCCATTGGTTCATCCCTTTTTTGTACCTACTTACCGAGCCTTTAAAAGGGCTGTGCACGCAAAACGCACCCTCTGTCTCTCTGTTCTTCGGTTCGCGTTCAGTTGATTTGCCGTGTGACGTACTCGTCTTGACTCGAAAACACAGATGCCACGTGCTCCCCGCAGCTTCCGAAACCCCTTTGTTTCAAGCTAGAGCTCAGTACACTCTGTTCTCTTCAGTTAATTCCGCCGTCACAACGATCCTTTTTAACTCGAAACACCGAAAACCACGGAACAGCAGTATACCCAAAAAGCGTCGAACTCAGCTTCACGCTACAGCTAAGTACTACTATTCAAAACGTATCAATCGCTCTCTTTTATTGTATTTCATTACTGTTGCTATTTATACTTTTAACTTGTAATTGCTAGTAACTTTGCTCTCGCACTAGCAGTCATTTACATATTTACTTATAGAAACGGATTAATTGCGTCACTTTTAAATTAACCACGTGCTATTCCTTCTTTTGTCTTAATTCTAATACCAGAATACAGCAAACACGTGTTGTTTTCTTTTACATTAATCTTAACCTCAAAAATCAGCAACCACGTGGCCAGTTTTTTTCTTTTTTTCTTTTTTTTTTATTACTACAATAAAGTGATCGTTACGTTTTGGATCTTTCTTTGTTTTATTAATCATTACAGCGACTCCAAGCGTCATACTCGTGTGTACCGCTCTTTTTTACCAAGTTACATCAGGTGTAGCACACACTGCGTCCGCACCCCACGCACGCCTGACCGTAACAATTGGCGCCCAACACGTGGGGCAATTCCGTATCAATTGGCGCCCAGAACGTGGGGCAATTCCGTATCAACACTGATACCTATTCGTGAGGTATGACTCTATCCATGTCAGCGGTAGTCCCCGAAATCCCATTATCTCAAGCTTTTCCAGGAGTATTTGGTGGTGAACTCGATCGAAGGCCCTGGTTAGATCCATAAAGGTGCCAACCGTTGTTTCGCCGGCTTCAAGACCAATGATAACATCTTCCAGCAGCTGGAACATAGCTCGCATGGTAGATCTTCCCTTAATGTATCCACTCTGTAGATGATTTAAAATATCATATTTGTGTGTGAAACTCTCTATTCTCCTGTATACAATTTTTTCAAATATTTTTGCAATGTTCGATATTAATGAAATCGGTCTATAGTTTTCGATGTCAGATTTTTTCCCTTTTTGTGTACTGGTCTTACTAGTGACCATTTAAATTGGTCGGGGAATATCCCATTTTCGAATGATAAATTTATAACGTGTGACAGAGGCAATGATAAACTTGCAGTGCAATGTTTCAATACATTTACTGGCACTCGATCGCTACCTACCGCGGTTGTACTATTCAAAGCATTGATTGCAGCTGCTACTTCATCCTTATCTGTAGGATGTAACACAAATGTTTGAGGTATGTGTTTCAATTTGTGCCTAAATTTCTGGTTCTTGCTGTTAAGCCCTCCCCACTTCTGCAAAGTGTACATTCATTTCGGTCAGAATCTCTGCGCTGCTTGATCCCGCCTCTTTAAATTCGCCTAGATTGAATGCTTCCTTTTGATTTTTTCCAGTTATAGTATTCACTACATCCGAAGTTCCTTTTGTTCTGTTCTTGGCATTTATTATATGTCCAGTGTACACATTTTTTTTTATTTTTAAATTTCCTTTTTGTAATTTTTGCAGAATTCTTTATATACCTGTTCATCGATCCTGTTTTCCTTCATAGCCTCATACAATTGACGTTTTATTCTAGACAATGTTCTTATCTGGTCGGTTAGCCATTGATTTTTGATTTTTGGGCCATATTTGATATATTTTCTCATTGAATTTTCTTCGACAGCAGTTTGAATTATCTTTAGCAATCGGCTGTAGCTTGTATTCACGTCCTTTATCTGAGTAACCACAGACCAGTCAACCCTTGTTATTGTTGTTGAGTTTAATTTGCACTGTGAAATATTATGTTTATGTATACCGTGCTACTTTTTTTTTCCTGTGTATGCTTTATAGTTTTGACAAGATTACAGCCTAATAGTGGTTGAATGTCAGGAGCGCAAGTGACTTGACAAAAAAAAAGAAAAAATGGACTTAGGCACTTCTTGTTTTGAATTTTTAATAAATATTGTATTTAAGTAGCAAATAAATAAAATATTATAATACGCTTAGAATGTTTAATAACAAAACTGAATATATTATTCGTACATATTAAGTTAAAGGTATATCGTATTTCACTTTCATCTGAATGCAGAATAACATGGTAGAAAACTAAAGAAAACTTAACTGAAACAATAAACTTTTATTCATAAACATCAGCATCAGAATCGACATCTCCTGCTTTTTCAACACTTACATTTTGCAAGGCAGTACGTACAATAGTGCCATTATTTGCCAATGTTCTTTTGAAAAAATCAGTATTCCCTTTTACATAGCCCAAAAGGTGGTTAACATTTTGGTATTTTAGATCTTTAATCGCCAGATATTCATTACAATATGCGAGATTTGGTTGACCTGATATTTTTCTACTTTGCCCAACTTTATAGAGTTTTATTTCTCTTGCTTCACCCCAGTAAGTTTCCTTGAGTTTAGGACGAGCACCTCGTTTAAACTCTATACATCTTGCTTTGGAAATTCCAGGTATAGAAAGCTTGAGATGGGGAGTAAAGAAACCTTTGAAGTCCTTTATTTTGAGAATTCGATCATCTCCTATAAGAAGTCCATCGGATCTTAAAGAATGCTGAACAAAAACACATTTAAATGGATTCTTTTTGTTGCAATTTTTCACTAAGTTTACGTAGTACTCAGGATCAACCTTGTCTACTTTTAATTTTCTTTTTTCTATTAATCCAAAATCCCGATGTATGGGCATCATGCTGTGGCCGGGAATTGGATATAAAATTTCGATACTCTCAAAGTGATTTGTAAGGCATAACTGATCTAGAAAACCATACAAAAATTTATTTTTGTTTTGACTAAAACAGTATAGCCTCAGTATCTTGTGAGCAGGTGCTTTATTAAGCATTAGAAAATCTTCCAAACAGGTTATGACTTCATTTGGGCCTTTTAGCGCGAAATGTTCAGCGTACATGTACAGGGTGGACCAAATTGCATGTACATAACGGGTAAATATACTTTGCAGCGGAGATACGAAAAAATGAGATAGGCAGTCCAGAGATACTTTTGCGAGATAAAAACACTGTTGAAAAAAAAAATTAAATTTATCTTACCGTTTTCGAGATATTTAAAAAAAATTAATTTTCTTGAATTTCTATTATGCCTTATAACTGTCTTATAATTTAAAATTTCGAAAAATTGTTTGGACATTTTTGACATAGCTTTTTATTAGAGATCTAGAAACAAAATCTATTTTTTAATAATTCTGCGAAATTTTGAATTATGACGTCATATCATTTTTTCTTAAATGGCAACCATAGTTGCCTATGTTCTGATTAAATAGAAAATTTTCCGGACTTTACAAAAACATATAACACTTTATGTTTATTTTAAATATTAAACAAGATATTGCGTTTCTAAATTTCTAATAGATTTCCTGTGTGCCATGGATACGACAGATCTCTGGAAAGGCCAGCAGAGTGCCATGACAGACAAACAAAGTAATTGATATTCCACCTGTCAAATAATTTTTTTTGGAACAACAGTTGTGCTTTATATAAATCGTCAGAAAATCCAAGGAGCTTTACAAATATATAATAATATATACCTTCATATATATTGAATATTGAGAGAAATTTAACACTTTCTATGCTTTTCTAATAAAATGGCAGTGTCCATGGATGTTTAGGATTATGTCATAACGTTCATAAAGTTAGTTGTGTATTAAAAACAAAAGTTGTAGGGCGTTTTAAATAAAAATAATTTAATATACTAAAAAATACAAATATCGAACAAAACAAGTTAATTGTAAATGACAAAGTAAAAACTTTAGTTATTCAAATTGCCGTCCGGCATTTGCAACACATTTTTGACATCTCGTTTCTATTGCATTTATGCTATTTATTATATAAATCGGTGTTAATTTATCGAACGCTTTAGCCACATTTACATGCAATTGTTCAACGGTGTCGCAAGTACGTTTGTAAATTTCATTTTTTAAGAAACCCCACAGAAAAAAATCTAATGGCGTTAAATCTGGAGATCTTGCAGGCCATCGTATGGGTCCATAAGTGCCAATTCATTTATTTGGGAAATTATGATCTAAATAATTTCTTGTGTCTAGGCTATTATGTGCAGGTGCACCATCTAATTGAAAATAAATTTTAGTCCGTTCGTTATATGGAACGTCATCTAGAAATTCTATTAAATGGGTATTTAATAATTCAAGGTATCGTCTAGCTGTCAAATTACCATCATATATAAAATAATAAAATCTGCAACCTTTTAAAAAGCATCCAATATTAAAACCAAATCGCCCTTGCCTCCGAATGGGTCTGTTTATATGGGGATTTGTGTCACTCCAATAGTGGTTATTTCCCCTATTAAATATGCCATCGCTAGTAATGTGAGCTTCATCACTCCATATTACACAGTTTTTAAAGTTAGGATTTTGTTGACACATTCGGATATACCACCGACAAAAATTAATCCTTCTTTCATAATCGTTGGGATAGAGAAAGTGATTAATTCCTGTTCTGTAGGGTTTGTATTTATGTTTCTTTAAAATTCGAAGGCTGCTAGTTTTTGATACTCCTATAGCGTTTACGATTTCTCTAGAAGAAGTGGTAGGAAAGGCTTCTACATATCCCAAGACTGCTATTTCCTCTTGCCTCTTATTAGCCTTCATATACTTATTGGATCGAATTTTTCTAAATGATCCATGATTTTTTAAATTATTCTCCAGCCGCTTGAAAATACGAGCATTGGGTAAATTTCTCTCGGGGTATCTCTCGAAATACAGATTTAAAGCTCTCACACTGTTTTTTCGACATTCAATATATTCTTGCAACATTTCATATTTTTCACGATTGGTGAACTTAACCATTTTTTAAATACAACAATTCAATAACACTATATAACGAACCTCATTAAATATTAACAGAACTCAAATAACTTGAAGAAGATATTAAAGAAATTGGATAAAATAATGGACATATAACGCCGATGCACCCACAGTTTGACAGATAAGAAAACATCAATTGTTTCCTTTGCAAGAGCATAGCACTCTGTGTAGGAATTAGTATTCATAACATTTGTCCTTCATAGCGCTTGACGCTTATTATTTGACAGGTGGAATATCAATTACTTTGTTTGTTGTCAGGGCGCTCTGCTTGCCTTTCCATAGATCTGTCGTATCCAAGGCCCACTAGAAAACTATTAGAAATTTAAAAACGCAATATCTTGTTTAATATTTAAAATAAACATGAAGTGTTATATGTTTTTGTAAAGCCCGGAAAATATTCTATTTAATCAGAATATAGGGTACTATGGTTTCCATTTAAGAAAAAATGGCATGACGTCATAACTCAAAATTTCGCAAAATTATTAAAAAATAGATTTTCTTTCTAGATCTCAAATAAAAAGCTATATCAAAAATGTCCAAACAATTTTTTGAAATTTTAAATAATAAGGCAGTTATAACGCATTGTAGAAATTCAAGAAAATTAAATTTTTTTAAATATCTCGAAAACGGTAAGATAAATTTAATTTTTTTTTTCACCAGTGTTTTTATCTTGCAAAAGTAGCTCTGGACTGCCTATCTCATTTTTTCGTATCTCCGCTGCAAAGTATATTTACCCGTTATGTACATGCAATTTGGTCCACCCTGTACATTGTAGTTTCATTAGTATTAAGGTTTTTTATACCTAAGTCATGTATCCAGAGTTGTCGCAAGTAATACTCGTCTTGCACATTCGTTACCGGAACAGGCATATTCATTTCGTAATCAAAACATACAGAAAGTAGTAAAGTGTGGAAGTTTATCCTTTGTGTCAGTTTTGATAGCTTCCTGAAAAACTTCTGGTTTTCTTAAATGAAGTTCTTGGTTGGTTTTTAGGCTTTTTGAGTTGGTTTCATTTTTATTCAGGTGAGCTTATTGTAAAGATACCTTAAATGTTGCGCAAGTGCTGCAAATATCTTTTCGTGGGAAGCCAAAACCAATGTTGTATTCCTCTGTAAAAATTCGTCGAAAAGATTTCATAGGATATATTTTGTTGTACGAACTTGCGATGTAATTCGCTTACTGACAAATCTGAATCGAGATACTTCTTGAGTTTGCTTTCTGTTCGGGAGTAACGGGATTCACGAGCTGGTAGTTGTTCAATATAGTTTCTAACTTTATTAAGAACTTCAATACTCAAACGTTTAGGACGTGAATCATGGGTTCCTCGATGGTCCTTGACAATTGTGGAAGAAGTTCCTTGAACTTTACGCCTTAATCTGGACCTCTTAATTCCATGCATTGCTAAAAATGTATTTTGGCATAGCTTCACAGTTTTTCCTCCTACTTGAACTTGGTATTGAAACGAATGAGTTCTCCTTTTTCCATTTTCTTTTCTTACCCTTGAACGTTGTGGCGTATTAGGTTGTGTGCAACCCCTTAAATAAATATTTTGTTCGGTAATAGTCGACAATGCTTTAAAATTTTGAAAAATAATGTCTTGCTGTTCTGCGTTTATTTTAGAGCTGCATTTGCATCGACAGTTCGGTAAAGCTCTTGTAGCTTATTATCTAATCGACTTTTTTTTATTATATTCCTCTTCCACGAGTTTATTCTGCTTGTCTTGTATGTTCTTCTTTGCAGTTTCTTGTTTGCTTTGTTCATTGTTATTCTGTTTCTCGTAACTAAGTAAACATCCTTGCACCAACGAATTTCTGGGTTCTTCCACTTCTTGGTTTTGAGAGAGTGCTCCAGTTTGCGACGATTTTGAACCCGAATAATTCAGCCCGTTTTCTATCGTCTTGTTTTTCAAAGGCAAACAAATAGGTTGCTGGTGTTTCCAGTATTTTTATATTCTTTTGTTTTTGGTACTGTTTTTTTTTCAATTTTCGTGGATTTGTCTCTTTTTTGGAACTCTCCAAAGAAGTATCTGCACACTTCTTTGATTTTGTAGGTTTTTTTATATTTACTTAAGTTAACGTTAGATTCCGAATCTGTGCTTGTTCTTGAGGGTTCATACTCACTTTCTGAAGAAGAATAGTCTTCCCATTCATCCAATAATTCTGAAGTAAAGAGAGAGCATGCATGTTTCTTGTGAGGTTAGGATAATAATACTATAAGTAAACTGTGAACGTTTGCATGTAAAACGCAAATTTATTTTTATTTTTGTGTGCGTAGTATAAAGCAGCTTACCGGTCATATTAATATTTCACTTAGTAATTACTTAATTTAAATACTTTAGGAAACATAAACACGTGCAAATTGTTTTCACATGAAACTAACCTACAACCGTGTAGAAAAAGCGTGTACGTTGATTTCGGTACATTTTGCATTGAACGCGTCCAACACTGGCATACATAAATGTAAGGGCTTGGGCACATCTTGCAGGAATTTTAAATATTTTTTTCAGTAGTGGACTTAGGTAGGGGAGAGTGGGGTACATTCGGCAACTTTTGAAAGATTATGCTATACTAAATCAGTACGTATGCTTGAAATAGAAACAACTCTACAAAAGAATGGTCCTAGGTCTGAGAACATATATCGCCAATTTAAAGGACAGCCAGACGCTATTTATTATCTTGATATACATTTTTGTAATACGCTGAAACTTGACGAATGTACCCCAGCAGTGGGGTACCTTCGTCGCAACAGTGGGGCACTTTCGTCAATACCGAAATAACACTATTTAAAATGTTTAATTTATATATTTATTTGACACATGAGGGGTCTACTATCAAAAGCGGCAATCTCCACCATTTTCACTTTTGAGTCAAGCGCGAAAAACTGTTACGCCTTTATTGTTACTAATATCGAAACGAACATAGTTTCTAATAAAAGAAAATGGTAAGCTGCGTTGGATTTTCAAGTAAATTTACCTAAAATTCTAACTGTATTTGAAAGAAATAAGGAAAAGGAATGGAGAATGCCGTGTTTGATACTGACCGTTAGATATTGCCGGTTTTGTTACCAAAACCACGAAGAGTTTGTGAGATAGTGAACTCAGAGTCGAACGGGATGACTTAATATTTTGGAAAGCTTTTATGGGTAAAATAATAATAGATGTCCATATTAACGTCAAAATAATGTAATAAAAAACATATGCATATTATATAAGTATGGATGGAATTTCTTCAATAAACTCGCATGTTGCTTCTGCGGTTTCTTCAACGGCCGGCATCCCATTTCCTTCTTCTTCTGCGCCTAGCTGTTCTGGCTCTGTCATTTCATTAGGGATAGCATCTGTATAAAATTTGAGTTGTTCCAGTAACCTCCAAGTGTCGCCAAAATGTTTTGTAAGAAGTTTATCAACATCCTTTAGCTTCAAAAAATTCACTTGCTGCAAACCACTTTCTATGATGGAAGGCTCAATCATGTGAAGAGTTTTTCCTTTTTTTAGAACACTTTTAGAAATTTTCTGTAAATCGGTTTTGTAATACAATTCACCTCTAATGTGAACATTTCCTGTGTTACATTTGTTTAGCAAAAACCGTTTTGTATTTTTAAAAGAAAAATGCCATTTTCCTGTGGGTTTAAAGATATCTGCGATTGTTTGTTTCCAGTTAAATACGCTACAATCTTGCCCTAGATGAATAACTGTAGCAATGTTAGAAAAGAGCTCTACATAAGTTTCTGGTTGCGTTACAACCTCCAAATTTTTAATACTCTTTTCAATAATACCGAATACCCTATCGGCAGGCAAAAATGAATGACCTACTACTGGAAAAATCACTTCGATATTCCGGATATGTTCTGGCGCTCTTTCCGAAAGCCATTTGCAGCACATTCCAATGAGTGTCGTGTTCTTGTTTTGTCCACTGCAGCCATCTGCCATCAGCCTGACAGTAGTTACAGCAGGGTCAAAGTTGATTTTATTGAGCTTGTCAAACACAGCGGAAGCAACTTCATTAGAACCTTTCCCAAACTCGTTTTCAGTCCAGTAATACGAAAATACATTTTGCTTGGTAAGTTGAGATCGCGATGTTCCCTGAACAATGGTGAAATTGTACAAATACAATTGCCTTGAGTAGTACGCACTTTGGTCTGGAACCTTAGGGAGGACAAGGTTCTTTTGACAATCGAAAGATAGCGTTATCAAATCATATCTAGCTTCTTTAAGCAACTCATAGAATGCATGTGCTCTTCGTTTATGAATATTCTTTGCCACTAGTAAATTTTTCTTCCCCTCTTCATCTGCAGATCTTTTAATCTTTTCTGTCAGTTGTATGCACATGGAACACACGTCAGTACGAGGAGTACTAAAGCTGAGGTTGTATTTTGTATTAAAAATCATTCGGAAGTACGATGGTTTTACTTTATCATCTGGAGAACACTGATTATTGTACATTTTACACATTTTTGCTATAGACAAATCCGAAGGAAGATAACGTCTACGTGAGGAGGAACGACAATAATGAGATTCGATACTTTTAAATTTATTAACAAATTTTTGGACGGCAGCTTGTTTGTCTTCGAACTTTGCAGTTTTTCTGTCGCCCCCTCTTTTCTCTGAAGGTCCTTCACCTGTTCTAAGAAACGATTTCATGACGTATGACAGACGATGTTTCGTAATATGTAGTACTTTCAAAAACGCTTGTTGGCACACTGGAACTTCTCGTTTTAAAGCTTTATTTCTTATAAAGCATTTTACAGAAGTTGCTTTTGCTGTATGTCTGGAATTTGTTGGACGGCGACGCTTAGGTAGTTGAACAGTGCAAAATTTCAAAATAAATGCATCCTGGCGGATTTTATCTTTTACTGCATAAAACGCATCATGAAAACTTTTAATATCCATCATTGTTAGGGTAGAACATTGATAAGACTTTGTTTTATGGCCACAAGTAGGATATTGCGGCAACTGCGGTGAAGAGTATCTGAAAAAGAGGATATGTTTATCATGTTAATTTTCTTCACTATTTCGTTCATAATACCCCAAGAGAGAAACTTTTGTAGGGCAAAGAAAAAGAAAAAAGAGAAAAATCGTATGTCCTTCTTCTTTTTGAGTGGTGATGTTACTATTTAACGAGATAATAGGGAGAGCAAGATAATATCCCAAAGATATTTATTAACAACCTTTATTTTATCAACGAGAGTATCTAAAAGTTTTGCCACCAAAAAACATGCCATTGCTAAGCAATTCCGTTGCTGTAAAACACTCTAGTTAAATAGTCAACTAAAACTTTCTATAGTGTCTAACATACCTTATCTTTTTGCGTATATTTTGCCGCCATGTAGATGGATTCCGAATCCTTTTACGGGCTTCCTTGTTCTCAACAGGAATTGTAACACTTTCCATTTTAATTTACAAACAAAATAACTTTTAACGCGTCAAACACTGACCAAAACAAATATTTTGCACTTTGACTTTAAAATTACAATAGAAAATCATAACACTATCTAGCGTGTAATGGAGCGTGTTGAAATGTCATGTCACGTGGCCGCTCCGAGCCATGTAATTGGACAAAGTGGAGATTGCCGACTATGATTCCAAACGGGCAGTGGATATTGCCGTGTTTGATTCTTAGGCCAACTTTTGATGCTATTTTATAAGATCATATTGCCGATTTTCATTCTCACAACCCATGTTTTCGTAGAGAGCACAAAAAACCGTTCAATGTGGTGTTTATAAGTAAATATCGTCAAAAAGCGGAGTTTGCCGCTTTTGATACTAGACCCCTCACATATGTTATTAAAATTATAACTAAAGGAAAATATAGAAGCAGTCCTAAGTGTTCCAGCTTGAGAAGGTATTTTCAGTTTAGCAACCACATCGGTATAATCCACATCGCTAATGTCGTCCACATCGGGAAATAGGAAGTTCTGGCTGTTACCCTTTCTTCTCATGAATCTTATTGTAAACACGCGAGAGTTAATTTCCTCTACGCGACCTATGTAATGAACAATAGAAGTTTTTGTAGGAAATTTTACCAACAAAAAATCTCCAATTTTAATTTCATTACTAGATATGTCGATACCAGTTTCTGCAAAGTCATCACCACTAACAGAGTCATCAAAGTCGAATGATACATCAGAATCGCTAGACGAAGTAAGGTTGGTCGTATTTTTCTTTGATCTTGACGGCTTATGCAATGTATTCTTTTTGCCAAACAAATCTTTCTTTATACTCTTTCTGTTTTTTAATTCTTGTTTCCTCTTTTTTTCTATTTCTAAATTTTTTCTAATCATAAACTCTGGTGTGTCGGTATAAACAGTGGATTTTGATATTCGGTTTCTATTTCGTTTCTTCCTTATATCTGCTTTAGGGAAAGGAAAAAGTTCTAGAGTGGGCACCTGCTCATTATTTTGCTGAAGTGAAGTTGATGGTTGATCGCGAATTGAATCATAATTTTTTGACGAATTGGTTTGTATCAAGGATAATTGTTCAAGATCAGAAGCTTCTGATGGTATATTGCATAAATCAAGATCATTGTTTTGCTTGCACATTTCAAGCGATCTCTCAGTAACCTGGCTAGCAACGAAATCACTCTCATCAAAAATGAGTCTGTCAACTGGCCATAATCCAGTCTTTCTAAAGGCATTGACAATATTTTTCAAAGAAAATGCGTTTTCATATGCCTTATTTGCTAAATAACTGATATTTCGTATTGTTATAGCCTGTCCTGGATAGGCTAGCATCCAGTCATTAAACGCTGTAGCAAGACTTGTTTTAAATGGACCGTAGATTCCTACATCCAGGGGCTGTATGCGATGTGTAGTATGTGGTGGGAAAGACAAAAGCACAATCCCATTTGATTTACAATATCTAATAGCTTCAACAGAAATGTGGGACTCGTGATTGTCTAAGAGCAATATAATTCTGTTGTTAGTGTCGCAATGGGTGTGATTCACAATATGTTTTAAAACTTCAGGAAATAATTCTGCAGTCATCCACCCTGACTTACTACCAAGAGCAATGGACCCAATTGGTGATCCTTCAGATAGATATTGAGATGGATTGCGAGTTCTTGGATACACAAACACAGGAGGAATTGATGTACCAACAGCATTAATAATACCCACAAACGTTGTCAATGTTCCTCTTTCAGCTGAAGCTATTTGACCAACTTGTTTTTTACCTTTTGTTGAAACAACTTTAATAGGCCTCAGTACAGTTGTAATGCCTGTTTCATCTAAATTCCAAATACTATTAGCTCTAAATTTGTATTTTTCCAAAAGACAAACATATTTGTTGAAAAAATCATCTATAACAGGCTTATTAAATGCTATAGAACGGTTCAAACTTGTACTCTCCGGTTTTCGTAAGGATAAGTCACAATGTCTTTTCATGAAACTTAGTAGCCATTCCTTTCCTGAAACATAATACATATCACTGCATTCTTTTCTACATAAAATATATTATATAGTTACCTGCAATTTGATGAATGTTCCAGTTATCAGGTATTCTTGAATTACAAGACACTTTTGCAAATTGATAGGCTAATATTCTAATTAATTTATAAGACAGCCCATAATGTAAGTCTGATGACTTCTTTATGTAATCACGCAATTGTGTCTCTTGATCATTTGTGAATACTTGCTTAACACTATATTTATTACTATATTTCATTTCTTCCGATTCATTTCCGGAATCTTCATTAACTATTTCACTTAATTGCTTTTTCTTTAATAAAGTAGTAATTCTAGATTGCAATGTTGTCCTTTTCACGCCATATTTTCTAGAGGCTTCACTTACACTTATTTTTTTATGTATGCATTCTTTCATGGCTAATTTCATGCTTAGTTCGTTTATATTCATTCTATCGGTTTTCCTAACATAATTGCGAGGCATCTGTAAAGGATTGCCTATTTTTAAAACAACGAAATTAACTGGAAAAACAATAAACGAGAATTTTTACGGTGGGGTAAATTCGTCATAATGACGAAACTACCACAAAGCTATTTGCCGAAT
Organism: Cetonia aurata; assembly: GCA_949128085.1. Lineage (NCBI taxonomy): Eukaryota > Metazoa > Arthropoda > Insecta > Coleoptera > Scarabaeidae > Cetonia > Cetonia aurata. Next base: position 21,169,914 of record OX421889.1, on the reverse strand, counting down.
GTACCCCACATATTATTTTCACATATAACTAAACTTCAAAACAAAGTACGTTTAATTATAGGTTATAATCCGCTCTTATGAGTGTTTACAAACACTCTTTACATTTTATAACAAATCAAATCAGAGATATTCTTAGATAATTTGACTATGATTTAAAATTGTAAGAGAGTAAACAATTTACCTTGGTTTCGGGTATATTACTTTTCTTTAATGATCCACTGCGCCCAATCGCTAGCACTGTTAATACTATAATGGCGATCACCGGTGTATGGTGGGTAAGGATAATACTTCTAACTTTTCATACAAAATTTAAAAATAGTCAACGGTTTCCGTGTATGACGAATGTAACCCATTGCCGAATGTACCCCACTCTCCCCTACTTCTAGCATTGAATTTGCTATTTAGCTTTGAAATCCATCTGCGCATATATGCACTTAGGAACATCTTCCAGTCAATTTAATTACACAGATTGAAAGCTAATGACAAAATACACTAGATAGCGCAATTAACATCAAAATATACAAAACGTGACTTAGGTACATTTTGCATTGGACCCTTCAATTATGATATTGTTAGAAGATCTCATGTTGCGGACATAACTAGCTCCATAGATGTTATATGTAAGTTACATGGTACATAACAGTTACAGAGGGTGCAACTAGAGTTACATTGTCGTAATATAGTAGTAATGTAACTGTGTTTGCTGGGAACCCTACAAATGTTCCTCAGACGAGGCCCATTGAGGAATTTTGGTCTCATTTGAGCAGAAAGATATATGATGGGGGTTGGGAACCCCAAAATGAGGAGCAGTTAGCACACAGAATCTTTACATAATTCGAGAGGTCAACGTTGCTGCTGTCCAAAGATTGATGGCCCACGTAAGAAATAAATTATGAGCCATAGCAGAGTATGGTCCTTGATCCGTCATGTAAATGTTTTTGAATTAAGAGTATATAAGAATAATATTGTTGTTAAAATATAAAAAAAAAAAATAAAAAAAATTGAGTCTTAGTTTCTTCCGAAAACTTTTGAGACATACGTTAAAAATCGTTATAATTTTAATCTTAAATTTATTCAAAAGGATATCTAAAGCTTAGCTGAATTTAAACCCCCACATGTTCCTTATAACAACCTCAAAAATGTATTGAAAAACAATATACTCCGGAAAAATAAACAACACATAATCATGGGTGACTTCAATATAAACATAACAAACCAAAATAACATTACAATACTACGAGAATACTTTTAGAGAATATTACAGAGTACTAAATAAAAAATCACAAAAGTATCATACGAGAAAAAACGAAACAGGAAATCACAGTACCATTAACCATGTCATTACAAATATCAAAAAAGGAATCCTATGCGGTAAAAACAAACATAAAAATACACAAACTAGTTAGGAAGTACAAACATTTTGAAAAAACAATAATATACCACAAAAACGTAGCAAAGCAAATTTCGCAAATTAAAGAACACGAAATTACAACGTTTGAAAAACTATCCATTTTATTGCAGCAAATGATAGAGAGAAATCAAATTACAATAAAGATCAAAAGAAGGGAGGAATGCCTACGGATAGATGACAGGTTGTTGAAATAAATCAAAAAACGAAATCAATATTATAAATGACACGTAAAATATCCCCAAAATGAGAAATATAAACACACAGATGATGAGGAAAAGAAAAGCACCCTATACAAAACAGACACAAGTGGAATGTAATTACTACGGAACTGAACAGCAGAAAGAAATAAAATCGAGAAATATATGAAATAAAAAGGGAAGACGAAATCAGAACGGCGGACCAAAAAGAAATAGACGAAATCAACAAATCTTTCGCAAACATAGTCAAGATTCTAGCAGAAAAACAAATTGCAAACTCAAATAAATTACCCGTCACAACCAAAACCGACAATGTAAAAACGCAATTGCAGCAATTCGAGGAGGTATCAGAGGAGACCGTTCACAACTTAATAGTAATACAATTAAAAAACAATACTGCACTAGGGTATGACAAAATAACTACAAAGATATTAAAACAAAACAGAAATAAATTAGCACCGATATTGGTAAAATTAATCCACAACACTATAAAAAGTGGACATTACCCTGACTCCTTAAAACGGTGTCGCGACAAAAGGACGCGGAAAAAAGGACGCGGAAAAAAAGACGCGGGGAAAAAACGCAGAACAAAAGAAAACCCTACTACTATTTTGAAGTCCTGCAGTCAAAGAAAAATCTATACTTTTGCAAATGTTATAAGTAAATTCCTCAAATATATGCTAATGATTAGACTATAAAGAGGAGAAATTTTTCTTGGTATATATTTTGACTGTTCATGAAGAAACAAAAATCATTTTACAAATAGATTTCAGTCTGCTAAGATGGCATTAGTGTTTGTGAAAAGTCAAAAAGGTAACAACATGTTACTTTATAATGGATTTCTCCACAAAAAGGAGCGAGTAATTCAGGAAAAGACGATTTGGAAGTGTGCTACTTATAATAAGTGTAAATGTTCAGGAAGAGTGCATACCGTTGGGAATGAAATTACGAAATCTACAGAACACAATCACGTTGCGGAGACGGCAAAGTGTGAAGCAAAAGAAGCTTGTAATCGGATGAAGGAAGTTGCACAACAACTTGAACTCTCCACCCAAGGTGTAGTAGCTGAAGTACCTCGAGGACTTTCCTTAGCTGCTACAGTACAACTTCCTTCAGTGTCGTCTTTAAAAAAAAAACTGTTCAAAGAGTTCGGAACGAGCTACGAGGTGCGCCCGCAAATCCAAGAAATTTAATAGAACTTGTGCTTCCTGAAGATTATAAAAGAACTACTGACGGTGAGCTGTTCCTATTATTTGATAGTGGTCCAGAAGAACAGCGTATTTTGTTATTTTCAACCCAAAGAAATTTAAGTTTTATAGAACAATGCGATCATTGGTATGCCGATGGAACATTTAAATCAGCACCACCATTGTTTTCTCAAATATATACAATTCATGGAGTGCGGTACAGTAATGTAATCCCGACCGTGTTTGCACTTCTACCGAACAAAACACAAGAGACCTATACACGTGTTTTTCAACAATTAAAGGTGTTGAATCCGGGCTTGCGGCCTCTAACAATAATGATGGACTTTGAAAGAGCCGCAATGAACGCTGCACAAACGGAGTTCCCGAATGTGAGAATCCGCGGATGTTTTTTTCATTTCTCGCAGTGTATGTGGCGCCATATTCAAAGTGCAGGATTACAACGCAGATATATTGAGAATTCTGACTTCGCTCTTCACTTAAGACAATTGACAGCTCTTGCATTTGTTCCAGAGAACCATGTAAGCGAAGTGTACGAGGAGTTGCTCGATAGCGATTTTTATACACAGAGTGAAGAATTATTAGTGCAACTGATAAATTATTTTGAAGACACTTGGATAGGGAGATTAGATAGAAGAAGACAGCGAAGACAACCCCTTTTTCCTGCAAATGTATGGAATTGTTACGATCTGGCAGACCAAGATATACCTCGAACTAATAATGCTGTCGAAGGATGGCACAACAGCTTTTCTACTCTTCTCAACGCTGCACATCCCAATATTTGGAAATTTATCGATTCTCTTAAAAAAGAATATAACTTAAATGTGTTGAAAATAGAGCAGTACATTGCGGGGAATGTACCTCCACGTAAAAAAAAAAATCAAGATACAGCAAACAGGATAACAGCTATTGTTGTCGATTTTCCTAACAGGCCAAATTTAGAATATTTGAGAGGCATTGCTCACAATTTTCAGTTGCAAATTTAATATTTCTAGGACAAAATCATCACAAAAAAACATGAAAAGAAAATACAAAAAAATTACAAAAAAAAAATAAAATCACAAAAAAACAAAAAAAAATACAAAACAAATTTAAAAAAAAAAATTACAAAAAAAAGACTTTTAAACACGCCAGCTTTACGCTGCCAGTCCTAAGCCTGGATAAAGTGTGAAGGAAAGTTTCAATAAATAATAACGTTTTCCCGCTTCCTTTTTTCCCACGTCCTTTTGACCCGCGTCCTTTTTCCCCGCATCCTTTTGTCCCGCGTCCTTTTTTCCCCGTCCTTTTGTCCAGCGTCCGTTTTTCCGCGTCCTTTTATCGTATATTCCCTTAAAACGTACAATAATCATACCTATCCATAAAAAAGGCAACCAGACAAAGATAGAAAATTATCGCCCAATATGTCTACTTTTAAACAAAATATTAGAAAAAAGCATACAGATACAACTAAGTGAATATTTATCATGTAATAACATCATACATAAAAATCAATATGCTTTTAAAAAAAACTCGGGAACGATATCATATCTGCTACAATTGATTTAATAAATAAAATAAAGAACGAAACAGAGAAAAACAAGCCGGTAGTAGTACTTTTACTAGATATAAAAAAAGCATTGACACTATCTCCAAAAAGAAATTAGTCGAAAAAATTGATGCTCTGGGAATAAAGAACGCAAGTAGAAACTTAATAAAAACATATTTATCAAATAGAGAACAAACAACAATAGTCAACAAAATAGAAAGTCTACATCTACAAGCAGAATATGGAATCCCTAAGGCGGGAATATACCACCGATACTGTGCAGAGCCTATACAAATGACATTTTTAATTTGAAGATCCACGGAGAAATATCTGCGAATGCAGATGATGTATACGTCGTTTGCTCAAGCAAGAACGACGAACAATTGCAGCAACACATTATCGAAGATGTGGAAAAAATAGAAGATTGGTGCTATAATAATCTCAACCATAAATGAGAACAAAACAGAGTACATGGTATTTACAAAAAAAAAAGCACACAAACTCACTTTTAACATCAAGATTAAAACACAAACTATAACTCAAACTTGCCAAATAAAATATCTAGGATTAACGATATAAAATTACCCAAAATGGGATACCCACATAACAAAATTTATAAAAAGAAACACTATGATCATAGCAGGAATGCAGAAAATTAAAGACGTAGTACCAGAATATCTGAAAAACTATCACAGCACATTGACATCCCATATTAGCTACATAGCTACACAAAAAAACGAAGCCATTCACACCTGAGAACAGAAAAAAACACAAGTTACAAATATGAAAAATGTCCAACACCTATGTTACGGTTTTTTCTTCACCTATCTTGTTTTGTTCTCCGCTAGTCTTTTCGACAAGCTTTTGCATTTTTATTTTCTTCTCTTTCCGTCCTCTACCTTCAGAGATGCCTCTACGTTTTGCTTTTCCTCAACGGTTTTCATTATCGTTTCATTTTGGTCCTTCCAATTTGTGTTATCTCTCCCATGTTTGTGCGGTTTAGCTAGAATTCGTCTCTTTTAGTTTCAGTCACTTACAGATATTTTGTTTTACTTTTTACGGTCCTTGATCTTCGCTTTTGTTCATCCTGGTAAAATCAATTTCAATGTTTTGACAGTTGTTTAGTTTTCCAGGTTAGATTTGTTTGTCCTACACTTATCTGTGTTACCGACTCTCACGCATCGATTGTGTATTGATCGTGTTCCTTTTGTCATGCCCTATTTTGTGTTTACATCTTTTCGACGTTAGATGGCACCTCTCTCCGTTTTCTTATTTTATTCTTCTGTTTTCTGATTGGTTGTGTGACGTATTCTCCCTTCCGGCTTCCTGCTTCCTGCTTGATCTTGGTGGTTGTTTTAGACGTGTCTCAAGTGTAAATCTTCCTGTCTTCGGAATTTTGGATATTTTCACACATCTGTGGATTTAATTGGAAGTTTACTGGAAATAATCATCGGCCGTATCTTCGCTTGTGTCTGATGTGGAATTTGTGTGATTACCACGGCTGATGGATTCGATTAATCGAGATATAATTTGAGAACCCACGCGTCGACAACGCCATTTTGAACCTTTCTTCGTTACGTTGAAAAAGCCCGTTGCTAACGAGGTCTTTATCTTTGCATCATTTTTGGAGTTCGGGAATTTCAACTTCGTGTTATGTGAGGATTCGAATACCCACGCTTGGCTGAGAATTTCTGCGATTTTTTTACTCCTTCACCGCCTTTGGGGAATTCAGCGGACCATCTGCTTCGGGTCTTACCGTGTCCGGCCAGACACTACGATCCATTCGGATAGGACATCGTATCCAAACCCCGTAACAGCCGTTTGAAGGACATAAGCTAAGTTGCACGCTATCTTTTTCTTTATTTGTGAATTTTGTCCGCGATTAAAACTTTTATTAGTAAATAACTACCCCGATCACTTAGTTTCTCTATTTTTTTAATGTTTTATTCAACAACTTTGGAAATTCCTTATGTATATTAAAGATCGGAGGTTATAATTAGATCAGTACAACAGATTAATTCTTTAACTAAATCAATATCTTTTCTTGCGTATTCAGAATAATTGTTAAGAACATCAACCGATTAAATATCGGCATGTAATATACAGGCTGAACTATTCACCGCTGGTAGAATTAATTCGAATATTTAGCATTGTTTCAGTAAATCATTTTCTGTTGTAACTCAATTTTCCTGAATTTAAAATAACCCCCTAGTGTAAGAATTTTCTTTATATTGATGTGTGTGAACTGATTGCGTTGTCCTATCGTAGGGCTACTTGTTATTTTTTTATTCAACTTTCCATACTTATTTTATTTAATAGTTGTTAACAACGTTTTTTTTGATACAGAGTATCATATTTATTATTTGAAATTTTATGATAATATCACCAACTTATTCTTCGTTGTTTCATGCTGAAACTTATATTAATTCTATGTTAATAACACCCACCTATTTCATCGTTATTTTATGTTAGCATAATTTTTCTATTAATAAAAGTTCAACTGCATTACTAACAAATTTATCCTTTTATTTTTTTGGTGTATGTCTTGCAAACTGCTTTACCCCTTGGTATTCATTTAACACCTTGGATTCCTGTTTATCTTGGGGGCATGACAGGGTAAGTAATTCTAAGCAGGTGGCGCCGAGATTTCTGAACATCTTGGGTTTGTGTATCCATCAACCCACTCCCTCGCCGACGAGCCGGCTGGCACCCTGCATGATTGCCGAATATCAACCCACTGCGTCGAAGGTTTGTAAAGCGAGAGCGCAGCACCTTTTCTGTTTCTATTTTGACTTCTTGTCTCGCGGTTTCTCTCGGTGTTCTACCGTCACTTTCGGTGCCGAAAATTTAGGTAACATCTAATGCGATCAAACCGTGCAATAAGCTACTAAAACAGACAAAAACACTAAAACACGTTAAATTTAAAAGCAAGATAAGGATGGAGGTATACCGGCAGTACAACATGTAGGAAGGACCAAACGACCAGACCAACCACGCCTTCGATACCGTTAGTCCGAGAAGAGAGCACGGATGAAGAATGAAAGCGAAAAAGCGCTTGCTATACGTGTTGCAATTTCTTGTGTATGTACATACGTTTTGTAAACTGTATAGTTTGTGTTTGTTTAAATAAATAATTGTTTAGAAAAAATAAATTCCAAACTAAAAAAAAACATTTAAATTTTGAAACATCATTTCGGACTTCATAACTTAAATTTTGTTTTTAGAAAAACTGTATGTTAGAAAATTATGAAATTCTTTTCTTTTTTTGACCTCCACGCCGATTGTAGAAAAGGTTATGAATAAGTAGTAGTCTTTTTCTTTAATTTATTTTTATTATATGTAATTATGTATAATTTTCTCTTTAAATTTATATGACATTTTCATGGAGTGTATACTAATGCAAGATAAACGTTAATGCATATATGTTATGCTGATTTTGTTTTTCGTATGTAAAAAGTTATTATTTTAAATTTGTTTGCGAAATTTAAAATATAGTTTGAAGGTATACGATGTTTACTAATAAGGGAATTTTGTGATGATTATTATAAAACTGAAAAGTATATATTGAATAGCATAACAGTCATGAATAGAATTTTTGTTATTTTTGATATGAATCATTTCTAACACTGTTCTTGCTTAATAGTTTTTATTTCGTTAATATGTCTGAAATTAAAGGAATGATCGGCTGTTAATATGTTTTTTTAAAGCAGTGAAGTTACTCGAAAATTTATGTCCTTCAAGTCTTCTAGTGCTGTTTTGTTTGTCCAATATATACGCTATTGCAATTATTGCATGGAATCTGATAAGCAACATGGATTTGTTTATGTTATAACATCTTTAAGTTGTGTATACAAAAATTTTAGGTTATTATTGTTTTGTGAACAACTTTAATATTATAGGGAGGTAAAATTTTATTTATTCTTTCAGATAGTTGTCAACATACGATAAGGCTCAATAAGTTGTTGTAGGACTTTTCATTAGTTAATTACAGTGATTAACAGAAAAGCATTTATTTAATGAGATTCTTTTAGCTTTGAAACATTTTTACGAACTATTGTAAAGTTTAAACAAAAGAGAAGGTAGGAGTGATTGTCGAATGCGCCACGCCAGACATGGACGGTACTTTTCAAGCTTATTAGCTCTCATCAGCATGCCACAGGGCACTGCTGAAGAAAAACGTGCAACGCCATCTATCCGTGAATCTAGATGTCTGGTAACCTCCGCACCGCACCAGAAATAGCAGGATATTAAGCAGTAGCGGAGTACAGGCACAGTACAGGCACAGCCGTCGCCCACCAGGGTACACCAGCACATTAATAAATGTGAAAATGAATAATCAAAAGAGATGGTGGGAGTGATTGTCAAATGCGCCACGCCAGACATTTATTAATAGAATGTGCTGGTACACTCTGGTGGGCGATGGCTGTGTCTGTACTCCGCTACCGCTTAATAGCTTGCTGTTCCTGATGCGGAGGCTATCAGACATATACCTTCACGGGTAAATGGCCTTGCACGTTTTTTATCTTCATCTTTTTGTAAAATTTGTTTATAAATTTTTTGTATAAATGGTTCCGGGTAATTATTTAATGTTAAAATTCGTTTTATATTTAAAAGTATTTTGGGTCTGTATATTGGACTTGTTAAGTGAATAGCTTTGTCAATTGACGACGTAACAACACTCTTTTTATTCGAGATGTGTCCACAAGATTTAGAATTCAAATTTCTGTGTTAACTGCGCCAATTGGGCAAACGCACGAAATGTATAGAGGGATATATAAGATGGTGATGAGCGACGAGAGATGTTATGTTTGCTATGTTCTGTTCCTGTTATTATTGTTTAATAGTTGTTAATTTGATAGTGAACGTATTATATTATAATTATACTTATAGTGATAATAAATAGTTAATACTACTATATCTGTTTGATGTTGTAGGCTTCTGCTATATCTTGATTAAAATTTTATCTTTTTTGTGTATTAAAGTTAGGTTAAAAAAATGTATTCGTTGTTTTCTTTTTCTACTGTCAAATTCAATTTTTGATTATAGTCATTAAAAGCTTTTACTGTGTAATCAATTTTGTTTTTAGGGATGAATGACGAAGAGGATGCAGCTTTGGTTGATCATATCCAAAATCCGTTTTCTAACGATGTGGAGGCCGGCCAAATTGCAAATTTCTCTGGTTCAATAGGAACTGCGGTTTCACCGCTATGGGGCGTACCTTAATGTCAGGTTGAGCGATAGTTTTGAATGGATTGCTCGAAAGCTGAGTTGATGTCCCATTATTTTGTTTAATGACTTTTTTTCGTATCTGCCATAATAAGGAACGTGGAAGCTAGAAGGTAAACTAGAGGAGGTTTTCTGTAGTGAGAACGTACAGACATATTAAGATGAGGTTTTCACTGAAATTTCAACAATTTAATTTGCAAACAAAATAATGGGACATCAATTCAGCTTTCGAGCAATCCATTCAAAACTATAGCTCAACCTGCAATTTTCTGAGATAATACTGATTTATGATTGAACATAGCAGATACGCCCCCTAGCGGTGAAATTTCGAACACTAAAATAATTTTCGGATACTTCTGGTGGCCACATTTGTTATGTCGTTTTTGTTCCGAAGCTATGACATAGCAGTTTCCAAGATACAGCCAGTAGCCACCCTTATTGAATCACCCGGTACATGTAATATGTAAGATCGGTAATATGTAGAATCTCTAATTACTTGTATAGTAATTTTCATGATGCATGTACTATACAATGGCAATTCTGTACTGCCCATTACATACATGCACCTATGTAAATTGTAAATATTCAATTTAGAATTAAAACTTTATATACATTTTTTTTTTGTTTTTGTAGAAAATGATATTGACGATGAAGCTTTCGAAATCTGAAGTCTAGACAAGGAAAAAAGGAAGGAAAGAACTGATACCTCTACCTGGAAAAAAGGTTAAAGTTTTTAGAAAAGTATGAGGTAGGTATACATGCAAGTAAGTCTTAGGCAGTTTGTCTCTAATTATCTTTTTGAATACAGCTTGTTAATGGGTATAAAAATACGTTAGCATTGAAAACTTCCTGGACATAATATATCACTATAAATCCGGCTATTATATCAAAATAATTATTCTGAATTTTGTTACCATTTTTTGTTTGTATTCATTTAATTACTATTTTTTTTTATTTAAACTTTATTTTAAACTTTATTTAAAAACTGTTTTAGTCATATAAACTAAGAGAATGTGATGAAATAAATTTCATAAGGCAAAGTGAATTGTATTATATTCAGTATATATTACTTTAGCTAGTTTAGAGAATGAAATATATGTTACTTTGCGACATGTTCATCAAACTTTGGGTTCTATAAAATATAGCTAAATATACGGTACATATAAGGATTTTAACACCTTTAATTCGATTCAAATATGGAAGTATGCAAGATATTGAACGCATTATAGTAATGGTAAGTATATTTGTTACCTAGTAAAAAAAGTAGAAAGGATTCTTAAAGCAAATATAACATTTAGCAACGGTAAGTGTAAATATTTACTACTCTGAAATATAATTTAAAGTAATTTTAAACATAAAAAATATCCACTATTACAATATTAATATATTCAAACTATATACTGAGCATAAATTGTGTTTGGACCCAGCATTATTATCTTTTAATGTAATCATGTTATTTTTAAATTAATAAACAAATATACTTACCGTTAATTTAATTTATTGTTATTACTATAATTTCTGTTTAAGGCATACTTAAGTATAATTTTATGTTTATTTAAAAAAATAAATAGTTACTGTCACGTATGTACCCATAAATTATATTTCATTGTAACATATATTTCAAGCACTTAGTGTTTTTTCGCCTGATGATGGTTTAACACCGAAACCGGTAGCTTAGTCACATAGTAAATTATTCCAAATTAGAAAGTACGTATTTTATTTCACTATCACCTTTAATTGCAAATTCGTACCTAGTACAGAAATACACACACATAAAGCACGTAGTTATTTACGTATCGACACTTTCCAACCGTGGTGCGTACAAAATTTTTTTGGACCACATGATTACCACTTACTAAAATCAGTTTATTTGCTTTTGTAGTGTTGAGGGTAGAAATGACTCATATTTGAATAACAGATTTTTTGACAGCTGTTTTGACAACCGAATCCAGCAAAACTTCAGAATCTTCACAGAAGAGTACGGTAAAGTAACGGAAGTGACACGTTGGTACTTCATTTCCGTATGTACTCAACGGAAGTGGGGCGTTGGCCGCTCGATTCATATATAGTTCAATTCGATAAAGTGGCGTTTTCTATCTTCGAATGAGTGTAGTACCTTTTGGATGTGGTAGCCGAAAGATTTATTTTTTTAACTATTAAAATTTGATAAGTAATAGTCATTATTAGCAGACGCGTTTCGCCTTACCAAGGCTCATTAGTGCTACTGGATGACCTGTTACATCATACGACAAAGTATATATGTTACAGTCAGAGTGATTAATCAGCGATTATATATAATCGCCAGTCAATATGTATAATGACCACATCAGCTAGTCTATTGAAAGAGCTAATCAAGATATCGAAAAGATGCTATGTACTTGGCTGGAATCTAACAATACAACAAAATGGTTCGAAGGATTACGCTTCATTCAGTTTCACGACAAACAGAACATATCACTCAGGAATAAGTAGCAAGCCTTATGAAGCAAAGTGTGGTTGCAAAGCTAAAGTCGGTATCAATACTTATATCTACCTCTAGACTTCCTGACTGATCTATGTACCGAAGAAGAGTTTGAGTAAATGTTGAATGAAAAGGACAAACAAGTTGATAATGTTAACCAACTTGATGAAGACCGATCAACAATCAACTTGAGAAAGAATTCGAAACAGGTATTTCTAGTATTGAGACGCAAAATATAATGAATTTGAATATATTAGCTTCATCAAACGACTACCAAAACGAGTAAGAAGTAGCGATTTTATACTCAATAAGAAAAAAACCACACATTGAAGATGCCAGGACCAATAAGCCAGGCAAATAATCTTTGGAGAAACAAGCAGAAAAATGTTGTCTCTGTCATCAGTGAAATGTCCTGCTGCGAATATAGATAACAACGTAGCGGTGAAAATATCAGACGTCGATCGCGCTAAAGGTAGCGCTAGAAACGTAATAGCTGCTATAATGTCACTCTAAAGAGAAGGAATGTATAGGCTATAGGTACTAAACATGAAATCTTAAACCAACTCTACGCACGAAATCAATTCGCTAATTGCAAAGAAATATTTATTCCAGCCAACGACTTCACCAAGAAGAATATGTGACCAATACGGAATGCGCAAGAAAAGCATCTCATCTAGGTGGCTAGGTGTTTAAACATTGCAACTGCACTGGGGATTGCACTAAAGTAAAATTATCACTGTGACTAACTTTGTTCGGATATTATACATAATGGCTAGATAAAGTGATTAATTCAGTTTTATTAATCACTTTGATCAAATTCGGTGGATATTATGTATAATGACAAGATGTTATTCATAATGGCTGGATTAATTACTTTGACTGTAACATATATACTGATTACAGGAGAAAAAGTACAGATGAGAATTAACGATGGAAATCTCATTAAATTCCTACAGATGTTATGCTATGTTCTCGAACTATTTCTACAAGTTTCTAAACACGAACACGATATTATAGAAATAGTTCGAAAATATAGCACAACATCAGTACGAATTTAATGAGATTTCCATCGTTAATACACTTTTTCCGCTGTAAATTTATTTTTCTAATCGGATGTTGCAATAAAGCTAAAACAAACGACACGAGGAGCACACTGTCCTGTAATGAGATATTGACGCACTAGTGGGACTCTTGCCGGAAACTAATATGGGCGATTAATGTGCAAATTAGAAAAAATACTGTAAAAAACCTGTGCCACAATAACTTGTAATGCTCGTACATTGAATCTCTCGCATTACATAAACGTCATTGTGACACTTGTGTTTTAAAATACTATTTTATTATACTCTGTAAAAGCCAAAGAAATAATTGGCGAAAATTTGGTAATAAGGAATAAGTCAACGGTTAAGGTCAAGCTTATTTAGCCAGTAATGTATATACACTTGGAATCATGAATGTTTGTAGTTACATCATTGTTTCATCGGTAGACTAAAGACAAGCGTTATATCTAAAAAGTGGAAGCATATGTTCACACAAGCAAAATACAGGATATAACATGAGTCCTAGCTACTTAAGATACGTCATAAACAAATATGGCGTAACTACAAACATTTGTGATTTCAAGTGTAGTTACTTATTTTTTGGAAATAAAGCTGGAGCACCAAACAGTTAAATTATATAAACCGTTTCGACTTTATTACATAGTCTTTTTCAATTATAAATAATAATAATAATAAATTTATTAGTAGAAGTAAAGTTGATATTGCAAATTAAAAACTGGTAAATGGTACGAATACAACCAACCAAAACGACACTTTAAAGGTAAAGAATAAAATAAATTGAAAAGCATGCCTGCGGCTTACGGAACGACAATAAAAAAAGAGTGCAATAATTTTTTTTTAGTAAAAAAGTTATTTATTAAACAAATATTTAAGTGGTAAGTAAAAACATTGATATTGTTATTATATAAGAGCCTTGGATCACTATTTGCACGCCGCGCTGTGCAGAGTGGGTGAAACAGTGCCATGTATCGGACGAGCCGTCTCTCTCCGACCACCGGTACGTAAGATTCGATTTTGATATACCGCAGGTAAGTCAGATATCGTATAGAAACCGTAGGAACTGCAATTGGCCCGCTTACCGAGAGCGACTGATTGCGGAACTAGAACATTGCGTCAAAACAATCAGAACTGCTGTCGATATCGAGCTGATGGACTACAGTCTGTCATCAAAACATCCTACGAAGCAAGCTGCCGTACTAAGGTTAAGACGACTAACCGGGCACACCTTGGTGGACTGACTGACCTGATTTAAGGGCTGCCACCAGAAAACTTTAAACAAAGCTAAAAGATCTGGCCTATGGGATGAATACAGAGCGTCTCTGATCAGGTACAAAGAGAGTCATGGAAAAAGTTCTACCAGGAACTAGAGGGGTCCCTGAATGTTCCAGAATTCGAAAAAGTCCTTGCAAAAGAAGGGCCCTGTAAGATTGGGTCTCTCAGTAAGCCCAATGGCGATAAAGGCGAGACTGAAGAGCAAATCCTCAAGCACCTCTTGGAAGTGCATTTTCCGGGCTCCAGGGTCGTTCGAACCCAGTTTGGTGGGGAATGTATGGGACTGAGGTCAGCTCAGATACCTAACCTGAGAGCACGGAAGGAAGACTGGAATCTTGCGCCGCAAGTTATTCAAATACCTAGGTATTGGGATTCGATATCCCATCGAATTCTAGAATTCGATGGGATATCGAATCCTTCAAGCCGTTTAAATCGGCTGGTAGTGACGGCATCTTCCCGGCCCTGCTGCAACAGGGCCTGAAACCGACGATCTGGAGAGATGGAGAACCGAATGGCGAAGCCATCAGTTTAGGGTTCCTCCACCTCCATCTTCCAGGCTGAAGTAATAGACATCCAGACCTGTGCAGAGAGCCTCTTAAACTGCCCGCATGGGAATGGATCGGTCGAAACTTTCTCTGACAGCCAAGCTGCCCTCAGGGTACTGCAGGCTGTCAAATTCGCTTCCAAAGTGGTACTGGGGTGCCATAGGAAGTTCGAAGAATTGGCGGAACATCACAGCATTACGCTGAGATGGGTGCCTAGTCACTCTGGGATCAGAGGCAACGAAATTGCTGACAAATTAGCTAGAGGCGCCAGTGAACGATCGTTCACTGGTCCAGAACCGTCGTGCGGGAGTTCTTCTGGCGGTTTCAAAGCTTTTGTCAGATCTTAACTCGCTGCTAGTCACCGCTCCTATTTGAATGGACTAGCCGGCGTGAGACATTCTAAAATCCTCGGATTTCATTCGGGCGACGAAAGACTCCGCAAGGCAGTCATTATGAGCAGGAGCAGACTGAGACTGCTCACGGGACTCAACTAACTGGTCACTGTTCATTAAATAAGCACTTGCACCGCATAGGGCGAGTGGACTCTCCCCTGTGTAGAAACTGTGGGAGAGCAGAAGAAACTCCTGTGCACCTCCTTGCCGACTGCCCGGCAGCGGACAGGGAGAGACGGAGTTATCTAGGGGTCGCTCGGTTGGACGAACCCAGTCTACGTAAACTTACTCTCGACCGATTTGCGGACCTCTTTGTTCAAGTACAACCAGGTCGAGAGGGCTAAGACATCATGGGGGCACAATAGGTCTTAAGGCCGAGTTGCCTTACCGGATAAACCTGCCCATGAAGGTAAAAAAAAAGACAATATTTAAGATATTTAGAATGAACATTTATGGGGAAATGAAATTTGAAACTGACTATTATCTATTTTTGATGGATTATCAACTTCGACTCGGTTATTTAGACTATCTTTTTCTTTTTTGATGTATATTATTTCTAAAATGTTACGCGAGTAATATTTTTTTCTTTAGCTAAAATTGTTGTATTATTAAAATTAAATTTGTGTTTATTATCGTGTATAAGTTCCTGTTTTTTTGAAGCTGTTAAGTTTGTTGAGGATTTGTGATGTTGAATACGATTGTTAAGGTATTGTTTTGTTTGGCCAATGAATAAAAGATAGATTGAATAGATTAAATGGGAATTTTATAAAGCGGTAGTTTTTGATTTTGATTTTGTGAAGCAACAATTAAGTTATTATTGTTTTTATGTGCTATTTTTATAAAGTAAGATTTTAAAGTTGCATACATTTTTTCAGATAAGTTTTTAATATAAGGAATTGATATATATTTTATATTGTTAGTAAAAATTTGTGTATTATGTGTTTTACTATTATTTAGTTTATGTAAACGTTGTTTAGTGATTTTGTTTATGAACTTTTACCGGTAGTTGTTAGTTTGAAGTGTAGTATTCAAGTTTTATTAATTATTTTGGTAACAAAAGTATCTTGACATAATACGAATATGTAAGATGAAAATCTGTGGAATTTGCAGATCGCGATGAATCTGCGCGTTTCGAACGAATCGTTTTTTATTTCATTCTTTTTTTATTGTCGTTTTGTAGTATGCTTCTGAATATATTTTATTATTTACTTTAAGTGTAGTTTTAGTTAGTTGTGTTCGTCGCAATTACTAGTTTTTAATTTGTAATACCAACTTGGCAATGACTGTATTTTATGTTTTAATTTCACAATTTACTGCTACTAATAAATTTATTGTTTATAATTGAAGAAACTATGTACTAAAGTCGAAACGTTTTATATAATTTAACTATTTGGTTCTTCAGCCTTATTTCCCCAAAAAAATAAGTAACTATATACATAAGGAATAAGCACAAATAACTGGCGTTAATCGATTGGTTTAGTGTAACGGAGTAGTCGGCACTTCTGATTTACGTTTAAATAAAGCAGCTGAGAACAGGCAACCAGACATACACTATAGTAACTTAGTATAATAATTATAAAACTATATTTAAAAATCCATGCATTTTATTCATAAATAATTTGGCAATTAGGAAGTCCAAACATACGATGTTATCTCAACCTCTTCCCTTTAAAATAACACCTACACTGTCCCTTTTTATTAACTACGTTGGCAGTAATCTGGTTTTCGGGATGTAACGATGCAGTATCCATATTCTTCTTCGGCTTTTCCGCCACTTTCTTCACCTTGTCATTTGTATCCCCAGAAACATCAGAAAGCGGGGGCACTTTTTTCGTCTCAACGTCTTCCTGTTCTATATTCTTACCCTCTCCAGGCTGCATGCACGGAACTTCAGGCTGAGTATCGAGCAGTTTCATATATTTTATGGAATCGGGATGAAGAGGATGAAACCTTTCACATTTCAGAACCGGCTTATAATCCAAATGTACAATCTAGAATCATGTTAAAATGTAATTAAAATTACTTATCTCTTAGCAAGTGTTTTATTCGTTTTACGTTCGGCAAGAATGATATGATTATCTGCCTGTAATCGGACATTTCCGATATGGGATTTCCGTGGAATGTGATGTTCCTCAACTTTTTCAGTTTACCCAATTTTCCCACCTCAGTTATATCCTTAATCCTATTGCCGTGAAAATAGATTATACTCAGATTGCAGAATTTTAATATTATATCGTCTATGCGGCTGATGTAATTGAATGAGAAGTCCACCCAGCTAAGTTTTTCGGGATTCTCGATAACTGAAGCCACCAGGGAGTCCATATTCTTGATATTGGCCAACTTGTTGTTATTTAACCATATGCCTTTCGTTAGGTACTTCTTATCTTGTTTACCTCGTTCTGGTGGTTCACCTAGTCTAGTAGCTCTAGCTTGCTCGCAACCAACAGCTATTAAAACGTAGTATAAGCAGATTGTGATTGCGAAATGTGGATTCGACGGTTTTGACTTACGCTTTAATTCCTTGTATTTGAAAAAAGAAAAGTCGATGGGTCTCGCACTGTCTGTTATCGTATTCTCGTTAATGTGAAAATCTACTACTGCTTTTCTACCGGCAAATGGTCTTACCCTTGTTTTCATATTTTCCTATGCAATTTCTTAACGTTAATTGTTGAAATTTAGCAAATATTTTGTGGCTAATGATGTGACATCTGATTATAAATCAAAAAATTGACAAGGGTATTTTCAAGCAACATGTCAACCATATGTCAACAAGAACAGACAGCCAGTAAATTTTGGCTCTGCTCAAGCAATCGCAATCAAAACAATTCTTGTTTTTTTCTCTCAGTTTTGATTGGAAATGAGTTCAATACAGTCAACAGCGAGCTGAATGTGACGAATTCTTGCTCGCTGACATTAAAGATGTCGTCGCTGGTTGTCTGTTCTTGTTAGCATGTTTCCTTGTATTTTATTGAATAAATGTCAGTCAGAAGGTTGATACAAGGTAAAAATGGATATTTGTTTAATTGGATGTTACAATAAAGCTAAAACAAACGATGACGCTGTGCTGTAACGAGTTATTAACGCACTGGTGGGACTTTTACCGGAATGTAATATGGGCGATTAATGTGCAAATTAGAAGAAAATACTGCAAAAAACTCGTGTCCAATGACTTGTAATGCTCGTACGTTGAATCACTCGCTTAATTCCTGTCAAACTTCAATTAGAGAAATTGAGTCACCTTCCCTCTGCCTTCCCGTACGAAAGGGATGTAGTTTCGGTATCAATCCGCAGAGGTGCTATTGTCAACATATACATAAAGTTGCCTATATACAAGGAAAGTACATTTTCAAATGATATGTTAATAGAATTGCATATAACTTGGACGCTTTTAACATTTTGGAAATTAGATATTACCATGGATCATAATGTTACTTTAAATGACAGTTTTTGAAAAATTGTATTTTCAAAAAGTAAATACTTAGATAAATTTTGCATATTGTTTAAGTGTTTGCGTACTTTTGTTACCCTTTTCCGAACTGAGACTTTTATAGTTACATAAAATGCCGGTTAACAAGTGTTTAATTTGTGGCCCAGTATCCACTTCTACGAAATTATTTTGGTTCCCTCTAAAAACAGACAGGTAAGTAATTTTATGATTAATATTAAAACACGGCATTAATTAACGTTTGCGCTATTTTTTTTTAATACGAGTATTGGATCGATTTATTGTTAGATCGGTCTGAAGGGAAATATATGTCCCACAAACGTCCAGATCCCAATATTCGGATAGGAAATTATTCGGAATCTTGAGGTGCTTAGTCATAAAGTCATAATAAGTGCATAGTTATATGCATGGATGTGAATTGAGCCCATATGGAACACTCGACGTTCGAAATTTTATTGGACGGAGTGTCCCTTTATACAGTCTCTCGCGTCCCCATCAGCCTAGTCGCATCGACAGAGTGGTGGGGACGCATCAAGGGACACTCCGAACAATAAAATTCCGAACGCCGAGTATTTGATGTGAGCTCAATTCACATCTCTGGTTATATGCAACAATAGGTACATATATTAACTGAAACATTTCTAACAACGATATGATTTTATGCTTATCAAACATAAAACAACCAGATTTACGTTATCATTGCAGGTGCCATTTATGGATTAACAAGTTGCAATTACACTTGAATGTCGGCGATGTGAGCCGAAAGAAAAGATTGTGCGCGGCGCACTTTGTTGAGTCGTCGTTTAGAACAAAGGAAAAATAGTATTAAATTGGAATGCAATTCCTACTATTTTATACCCCGGTAAATGTTATAACTAATATGTTCGAACATATTCTAAGAAAAGTGGCAATTATACTTATTATTAGTAATCATGTTTTATTTTACAATAGTTTCTGTAGTTTTCAGTTCAAGTATTGTCAGTAGAGTACTCCAACAGGAACACTTTGAATGCGGAGGTAAATCAGCAATAAAAACATAGTATAAGACTAACTAACAATTTTGATTAATAAGATCTATCATGCAGTGGCGAAGCTTATAGTATAGTACAGAGCAAAAAATAAAAACACTATGTAAGTTTAAAATGTGAACAACCGGGCGAAATAATTTCGAATTATATTTTGCATTTATTTCCTTTTGTTTTTAGTTCCGTCAGAATTATCGAAACCTCAGCAGTTATTCCCGATAACTTAACAAACCCCGTACTCTGTAGTATGTACCATAAGTTCAATATGTGCAGTTTGTCATTGGTAAAAGCAATTTAATCTACGTTTTGCAATTTTAATGTCTGCATATTTTTCCAAGATTGTTTACCTTAGTTGATGTAAGTAATAACACACTTTTTGGTTAGTTTTTGACCCTGTAAAGTAACATATTAATGTTGTATATTAGGTCTAAAGAAGGGACACATATATTTAGGTCCCGGAACGTAACTAAAAGCTATAATAAAATAACATTAAATTAAGTTTGTATCACTTTATATTATCCTGTAAAAAGTATTAACCTACTGTAGCATAATAAACTTTATTATTATTATTATTATAAAATAATAAAAAATAAAAAACTTCTTTCCCAATAAAATATTTGTTTATTTCCTAAAATACCTTACTCTGTTCCCAAACTTGACGTTAATGTTTGAAAATTGATTGTATTATTGCAATGATTCATCACGTTTTTGCAGTAATAATACATTCAATTTTTCACAATAATTTTCAAACAATAATATTAATATAAAAAAGAAAAAAATAGGGAATGCATTCAAATTACGCGCTCTTACTGACGCGTGCGTCTCTATGAATTGAGACCAGAACCACCGGGTGGGCACTTGGTCCCAAAAGTTGTCCTCATGACGTCACAACACCCGTAGTTGATTGTCGAAAACACGAAGGGCGGCACTAGTACAAATTAATTACTCCCCACCTTACCGATGGAAGGATTCAGCAAGGATATAAACCGGGCGGGAATGTGAAAAGTTTGCATTTCTGCATCTCGTTACGAGGGTTATGTTCACGTAGCGTCATATGCGAATTGCGAATATTGTGTTATAATAAGTTGCGAATTGCGAATATTGTGTTATAATAAGTAACGGTAAGTAATTCTTTATTTTTATACTGTAGTTTGTAATGTAAAAACATTGCAGATCAACTATGTCTGGTCTACGTCGATGTACAGCACTGGATTGTGAGAGTACAACAGGCATTTTGCATTGTTTTCCTAATCCAAACAAGGATATGGAACGCTTTAAGAAATGGTTGGTTGTCAATCCGGAACTAGAATACGAAGGAAAAGAAGGGTTGTTGCGTTGCCAAACAAGAAGAAAATTGCATTTAGACAACGGGTTCTAAACATTAAAAAGCAACTACATCGTTCACAGAGGAGGAACTGTTCTTTAAAAGAACGTTTTAAGATTGCATCTTCTACTCAAACCATGTCGTTATTTCAAAATATGCATCATTGGAGCCCTTTAATTGCCAACTTCTTTACGAGCCAAGTTAAGAATGTTGAAAAAGAAGTTCATGGCAGACGATTTAGTTTTACTGACAAGGTGTTTGCAGAATTATTGTGGTTATAAAATTGAATTAATTCAAGTATAGTACACGCTTTATAGTTTTGCCCTTGGTTTAGAAGGGATACATTGTTAAAATCAATTCAAATATATAAACATCCGTAAATATCTGTAAATAATAAAAAATAAATATCTGTAAATGCTAAAACAGATACACTATTTTTCCCTAAACTTTATAACTTAATTCTATAAATGACATTTTAGCAAAAATCAATAACATTTTTCATATTAACCATTACAACTAAAATTGACACAATTTACAAAACGATTTTTAATTAATAACACAAAATTTGTAAGATTTACACTTTATTATGTGTACCCCACCTCATCACACCGTGCGCCGGAACCGCTAAACGCATATCGTCGGAGTACGGGTTGTCCTTTTTCTGTCCTGCCTTAGTTCCTCCGTCTCATTTCTTCCTCCTTCTTTTTCATTATTTCTCCGATGTAACTGTGTACTGCTCCCCAAGTTCCTCTGTCTTCCAACTTTAAGTTTATCATATTTGTCCCACTTTGCATTTCCGTCCCAATCCGTAAGTTCAGTTGCGCCCTCTCTGCTTGCCATCGTTCACAGTCCAATAGAGTGTGTTCCACGGTGTCTCTTTGGTCACAGTATATGCAGTTGTCGTCTATACTTTTTCTTATTCTTTTGGTGTATGTACCAAAGCAGCCGTGGCCTGTTAGTACTTGCGATAAGTGGTAGTCAGTTTGTCTGTGTGTACATTTTACCCATGGTTCTATTCTTGGTATTAGAAATTTTGTCCATTAGGCTACTTCTTCTGTGCTTTCCCATTTTTTTTGCCACAGTTGTAGCGTGGTCTCCCGTTCTTCTATTTTGGCTTCTTTCGTTCCACCGTCCCGTCTTTGATGTAACCTCGTTCTCTCTTCAGCCATTAGTTCTATTGGGATCACTGCGGTGACTACCTGCACTGCACTTGCCGATACTGTACGGAAGGCGCTAGCTACTCGGAGTAACATTTTCCTTTGTACCCTGACCATCATTTGTTTGTTTCTTTGTACTTTCAGAGATTCGTACCATATCGGTGCCCCGTACAATATAATTGATTGTACTACATTGTACCACATCTCTCTTTTTTTGTTTGTGGGTCCCTTGACGTTCGGTGTAATTCTTATAAGAGCCGCTACTTTCTTCTCCGCTTTTAAGGTTGCTTCCTTTATATGTTCCCCAAATTTGCCGTTCTCAGTTAAAAGAAGGCCCAGATACCGTATCCGCTTCGACGGTGCTATTTCGGTTCCTTTACAGTAAAAGTTTACTCCTACTTTATTTCTCGGTCCCTTCAATATAAGTGCCTCTGACTTTTCAGATGCTAGTTCTAACCCGTGATTTATCATCCATTTGTTAATAGACTCCAGCGCTTCATCACCTTTGTTTACTAGTTGTTCCTTAGTTTTAGCGGTCATTACGACTGCCAGATCGTCTGCGTACGCTACCGTCCACGCACCTTCCGGCATCTCTATTCGAAGAACCCCGTCATATACTATGTTCCAGAGGGTCGGCCCCAATACCGATCCCTGCGGTACACCGGTAGTAACATCCATATATAGATCTTTTTCTATCCTAAGTGACCTATCCTTCATGTAGCTAGCTATTATGTTCTTAAGGTATTGTGACACTTTCCTTCGATCCAATTCTTCCAGAATCTTATCCTGTGGGATGGAGTTAAACGCATTTTTTACATCAAGCGTAATTAAGCCCCCCCATCGTGCATCCGTGTTTTCTTGCAGCAACTACAGCACTTTTTCTACTGCGTGGATCGTGGATCGCCCCCTACGGAACCCAAACTGCCCGTCCGAGATTCCTCCCGTTTCTTCAATTTCCTGTTCTAACCTGTCTTTCAAAAGGGTTTCAAATAATTTGCTAATTGAGCTAAGAAGGCAGATGGGTCTGAACTTCATATCTTCTGGTTTAGCTTTGGGTATGAGTACTAGTTTAGCTTCTTTCCATCGTTTCGGAAAATGTTGCTTTCCCAACAACTCGTTCATAAGTCTCAGAAGTACTTCTGGTGCTAATTCTGCCAGCCTTTTTATGCTTTTCCTGGTCGTAGGCTTCGTGCAGCTTTCTCAAGTTCTTCCTTTTGGAACCATTTCACCTCCGTCTCCAGCGCATGCACTGTCCTTACTGGGTTTCTTACAGGGAAGAGGGTTCTGATGACGTCTTTCTTTTGGTTTATTTCCAGGTCGAATGGAGCGTATCCTATCAGTTTTTTGACAGCTATCTGGTAACCTCTTCCCCACACATCCTTCTCAAGTTCTTCACAGAGTGAGTTCGCTTGGAGTTCCTGATGAGTTTTTGAAGTTCTTTCTTGTTTCTTTTATATATTTCAATAATTTCCATCGTATCCCCTTGTTTACGCTTTTGTCTCACAACTAGCCTCCTCGATGCAGTACATTCCCTACGTTTCTTCTCTATCTCTTCGTTCCACCAGTATGGTTTCAGACGGTCTTTCCTTTCTTTGGAGAAACAAGCTCCCCGATACGCATCCTTGACGATATTCTCTAAGCTTTCTAGCGATACCGTGTTTGATCCTGTTTCTATATTCCACAACAGGGTTTCATTAAACACTTCCCAGTTGCAATTATTTGTACGAATCTCGTTTGGATAAGAGTTATATACAGGTGTATCTTCGGCGACCTCGAAGTAAATGAAACTGTGATCACTAATACATTCTTTTTCTAGCACGTTCCAGTTGTTAATCCTTTTAGCCAGATTTCTTGTTGAACACGTAACATCGATAAAAGATTTTACGGTGCCTCTTACAAAAGTAGGTTTATCTCCTTTGTTGATTACAGTCGGTAAGATATTCTCCTCGTGGATCTGACACCGTTGATCCCCATTGCGGCGACTTGACGTTTAGGTCTCCCATAATAATAAATTCTGTTCTCTGACTTCTTGCTTTTTCCATGATGTTGTCTATCTCCTGTTTAAATTGGTCCAAGTTGATGTTTGGGGAGCAGTACACACAATACATAACAAAGCTTGGGAAATGTATAGCTATCATTCCCTCTCCAATATACGCCGAATCTATTAAAACGATTTTTATATAATCATTTAAAAAATCTCTCAAATTAAAACCAAAAACAAACTGATTTTATATATAAAACAAAAAATGTCATATTTTTTAAAAGTTATACATCAATATTTTAATTTCTTACATTATCATTTTTACAACATAAATGCTTAAGGTTTAAACTAATAAACCGAAACGTTTTACTTATTGGAGATAGTTGTTTTATTATATGACCTGAAAACCAAGGAAATATACGTATATATTTTTTTATTTTTGATTATTATTGTAGTAATGATATATATTTGGAGCTCTTAGATTGCAGTTAATTCTTCTATTCATTGTTTTTACTGTTGTATTTATTGTTTTTCCGTATACTATACTACTGAAATAATAATAAACAAATTTGGTGTCTTATAGTCTTTTTATAAAACATTTGCTTCTGATATGTAATAATTGTTGTTCGGATAGGAAGCGCGTCACTTGAAAACTGTTACTTTACGGAGACGAGAAGAATTTAAAAATTATTAATGCCGTTTTGTATTCGTATTATTGTTCTATTTATTAACACACTATGATGTGCAAATACTATAAGGTGCATATACAAAACAGTATTAACAAATAAAATTGAGTTCTCTCGTCTCCGCTAAAGTAGCAGTTTTCAAGTTACGCGCTTCTCGACCCAAACAATCATTATGTAATACCTAGACCCTATATATTTCATTTCAAATTTCGCGCCAAACATCCAACGTAGCGCTATCTACTTTTTCGACGCGAACTACATGGTCTAAAATTTTGACACATTTCTATCATTAAGTTACCCATCTTATTTAGTTATGATCTGTGACCAGAACCTCCAGAATTAGCTCCCTACTACATTCCACAGGCGTCGCAACTTTTTATTATTAAGTTTACTATCTTATACATAAATGTCATTGTGATACTTGTAGTATAAACTTGTATATGTAATATTCATATCAATACTGCGTCGTCGTTTGTTTTAGCTTTATTGCAACATCCAATTAGAAAAAATACTATTTTAACACGGTCGCTGCTCACGTGGTACACAATGTTTGCACTCAGTAGCGAATCTGTTTTCTTTTTTGCATTTTGGGCCATTATTACATCCCTAGTCAGCAAAAAATATCTATCAATATTAAAAACGTTGTTTATAAGGGCAAAAAGATGTTCGTCAAATTAAGGTTATTTGATATTGGCGGTTAGGTGGTTCTAAAAACATTTGGTGAATGTATTTTTTCGACTACCACATTCGAAAGTACAATCCGACTACACTAATTCGAGGATAGAAAGCGCCACTTTACCGAATTGAAAAATGAACGTGGTCTACTCGTGGATGAGTTTGTTGTTTTAAACTTTTCGATGTAACTACTACATTGTTCTTCAAGTTTGGGCTTGTACGTCGTTTTCTCCATTCCGTATGTACCTTTATATTTTTATCTCACTTGTCAATTAATTGTTAATTAATTTTGTAGAAATATTGTATCTCTGAAGAAGCTAATAAAGAATTAGCGAAAGCTCACATTAGTATATGAAGGAATCGTTTTAATTTGATCATTTTGGCTGCCTTCCTAGTAACCTTTCAACTGTTGGTCGTAAACATTAAGAGTTCAAGATTTAAGCGCAAATTGGGTACAAGCTGTGAAACAGATTTTTTTTTAAATTTAAAGCTCGTTGAAACCGCAATATACAACGTTTCCTTTTGATATTAAAGAATTTGCATTTTTCTACCTGATTTGCATAATTGTGAAGCGTTTTACAAACCTCTATCCCAATACACTTTTTGTCTAGAAATGTCGCTGCTAACCTGACGCGCGCCTGTTCAAATGGTGAATAGTTTTGATAGTTAAGCTTTAGACAATGTCATTACTTTAGTCGGGAGGTGTAGGTACATGTTCTTATTCTTTATATTTATTCATATGTTTTTGCACAAATAAATAAACTTCTACTTCAAGAAAAGAAAATCTTCTGATAATCTTACTGCTGTAAAAAAAATATGAACAAAATTTTACACACAAATTCGATTTTAACAATACAAAAATATTAACTAAAGAAAACAATGAATATTCTGGATGCATCTTGGAGATGATGTATATCAAAAAAGAAAAACAAAAAATAGCATTAACGATAAAACTGCACACTAAAGAATTTTAGTAAATTTACCAGGATTCCTGCTAAAACATTTGGGGGCAAATGGTCAAAAACTGGGTAATTTAACTTTTTAACAAAACTACCTATACTTTTGGAAATTTCCCACATATCGCCCAGTATTTTTCAATTGTAGGTAAAAGTAGTAGGGGCGCTATGGGAGTTCTGGGCCACTTTCTTATGGGAATTTACATAGGGGGTCGAAATTCCGTTTTTTATCCCCTCCACTCCTACTTTTCACCTAGGCCACGCCCACCTGGCGTTCTCTGATTGGTCGATGAGGAGGCTGGCTTGAAAGCGCGAAATTTGAATATCCTCAGCCACAGGTGCCCCACGAAGGGGGGCCCTTCACTCGTGGCCGCGACCAAATTTAACATCAAAATGGCTACAGCTAGTACGGGGCTCCATATACCGCGTGAGCTTAGGGCTCAGCCACTACTTCCCGATGCAGACGTGACGCGGGGCCCCGCTACATTGTAGCCCGTACGCTACGCATAACGCTGACGTCATGAAAGCGCATTTCCGTATGCAATAGAACGTGAAAAGAGAGCGACGTACGAATTATAATTATTCCGATCGAAGTAATCAAGGATCAAAATAGTAGATACCCTTTTAAAAAAGTTAATATGGAATACGTGAATTAGCATTGACCTCCCCGTAGTAAATATTACAACTCAGGTAGATTCCATTTTGCTGCAAGGTGCAGGCAACTGAGAATAAAAACAGAAATAACTTACGCACTGGAAAGAGAGCGAATATACACCTAACCGAACGAGAGATATCCAACAAGTTTTGACACGATTACATATTGCTGTGGAAAAAGGGGATGAAAAACTGTGCGGGAGTGCGTTGACCCCTTCGTCCAAGTCAGCTGTTTCTAGAAGATTTTTAAAAGACACTAAATTTTTCGTAAAAGTTAAGTTAGTATTAAGTTACTTTGAAACATGTAGAAAAATTCTTATTAATATCATTTTTAGTTTTGTTTTACAGCAATGTAATTTTCATTGAGCTCAGTTTTTTGTTTTATATGTTTGTTTGCCTGATTTAAGTCTTGTCACCGTGTAAGATCGCCGCGTTTGCGTGCGCTTCTTTTGGGCCGGCGACTGCTCGCTTGCGGGAGAGAGAAGAGGAGTGTACAAATAGACTCTGCGAAGGTAAGATCATTTTCCTGAGCGCTGTAAATGTATGTCGTTTGAAGACATTTTTGTTTCCGCGTGTCATTTTGATTTTTACAAATCTAACCTTAGTAGAGGCATCTTACACTCAATTCACTTAATTTTCTTTGTATAATATTTGGAATTCCAAATAGTTTGTTATAGCTGATTTAATTTTACTTTTTGAGAGTTCATTTTTTTTTTTATTTGGTATTTAATTAAATTTTGTTTCATTCTTTTTCCTTTTCAATTAGATTTGATTGTAGTTCACTGTTTTGAAGGTATTTTTACCTTGCTTTGTTATTGCTGACTACAAATTGAGCAGTTTTAAGTATTTAAGGGTAAAGACGTTCACCTGAGAACGCCATTTTGCGATTTACACGTGGTGTATAAAATTTTATATTTCTAAATTTTCTTAATCTTGTTAGTTTCACGTTAAATATAGGGAGTTTTCTTTTAAGCCTGGATTTTAATTAATCTAAGGTTTTAAATTTCTTCCTATTTGTGTTTTTTTATTTATTAAAGTTCTAATTAATTTCAAAATTCAAATTTTGTTGTTTTAATTTGTTTCCCCACATCGTGGTCAATTTACACCCACTTTCAGTTTCTTAAGGTTTACCTTCAGAAGGTGACCACTGGGATTTTGAATCCCATGCTCTTCAAGCAATTTTTACTCTATTTTAGAGTTGGCGCTCAACTTAATAATTAATTTCAGACATTTGGTCACAAGCATTAATTTAATTTTAAATAATTCACATTTTCATAATTATCACAGCATAATTATTTGGCTTTGCCAACGTGGGGCTCACGATTCATTGTTGTTTTGATTCATTTTTGGCCACGATTTACTTTGTAATTTTCCCTGCACGAGGTTTCGTGAATTTTTCAACTGTTTCGGGGAAACTAATACCTGTTGTGTTTAAAAATTTTTGAAAATCGTCGAAATGTCCGGAGAGAACCAAGCACAGGACAAATTGTTCGTCCCAGAAGGAACCTGGAGGGAGCAATCCAGGTACACGAGCGAGGAATCTGTGGCAACCGTGCTAGACAAGACGTATTCGGAGGATTCATTTCCTGAGGAAAAGGAGAGCAAGCAGATGGAGCTTCCACAAGCACTTTTGACGGATGTGAGGGAGTCCCACATCGAGACGTTGGAGCAGAATGAGACAGGAAAAACTGAGGAAAGTATAGGAATGAAAGATGTGATGATGATGATTAGACAGCTTGTTGTTTCTAATAATGAGATTGTTGTTTCTAATAATGAGATTATGAATGTAACAAAAGGGATACAGAGACAGATTGATGAGATAAGGAGTGATTTTAGATCAGAAATCATAAGAGTAGATGAAAACGTTAAGAAAGTAGAGAATAAAGTATTAGATAATACAATAAGATCAACAGCTAATGAAATATCAATTAAACATTGTCAGAAAGAGATAAAAGGAATGAAAAATAAATGGGATGAGAGAGAATATGTGGTTGAAGAAAGAGTCAGAAAAATAGAATGCGAAGTGAAGGAAAAGATTGCTGAGAGTGTGGAAAGAGCAGAAGAACAAATAAACAGAAAAATTTCATCAATTCAAGAAATTCCCAATGTCAATCAGTTTGGTAACAGTATTTTGTCAATGCCTGTTCAAATGGAACAGTTACCGAAATTTTTTGGTTCGGTAACGCCCAATCCAATGGCGTTTCTAAGAAATTTGAACGAATTTTTAGAATCCGTACCGGGAGAAAGAAACAAGCTGCGGATCGCCCGCAACGCCATGAAGGATGAAGCGAGATCCTGGTTTGACTTCGTCGCAGATACGATCAATTCCTGGGACCACTTCCAAGATGTATTTCAACGACAATACTGGAGTCAAGCGATTCAACAAAGGGTGAGAACAAATTTATTCTTAGGTTCTTATAATAAGTGCGGATTAGATAGTAGAGAAGCCTATGTCATAAAGAAAATCAATATTCTCAAATTTTTAACACCACCCGTTTTGGAATCTGATTTGATCACGCAATTATCCAGGCATTTTGAGCCTGAGGTCACTCAAGCCATTGCGATGCAAAATATAACCTCTGTTAGTCAATTGTTGGAACTAATGAAGAGATTAGATCAAGCGGAACAATGCAAGGTAAATCCTAGCAATTCGCGAAGTCCTGAAGGCCATGTCAACCACAATCAGGCAACTGGCAGTTCGAGTAATGATGGTTTCAACCGTCAACAGTATTCGCGAGATAATGTAAATCCGAGACCAGCTCCCTATTTCAACAGGAGACAGTCTTTCACTCCTAGAAATGGTGGACGTCAGAGTCCAAATTCAAACAATCAGAATGTGCCTCAGGTATCCACAACGCACCAAAATGACCGTCACGATGTCCAGACAAGGTCAAACGTCAATCAAGTGGCTTCCCCACAAAATCAGAATTCAAATAAGTCAGCTGACAAAGTTTTGCCTAGAGATTCTGTGCAGTGGAATTCAAATCGCTACGTTAATCAAATTCAAACAAATCAGATATCAAACAGCACTGGCGCAATTCACAAAGACACTAGGTCTAATTTAAATGAGCAAAAGGTTCAAACAAAGCCGAAAGAACTACTCGATGAAGCTCGTGGGCAGGATTTTTAGAAAATCCAACCAAAAAGAAAGAATTGTACACCATTTTACAAAATGATTTAAGATCGATCAATTCAGATTTGCCACATGTAAATGCAATGTTTGGAAAGAATGTTTTAAGATGTTTAGTAGATACGGGAAGTGAGGTTTCAATTTTAGACGAAGAGAAAGTAAAAATGCTAGAGAAAGAAAAAGTAGGGAAATTCATTCCAACTCGAAAAATTACAATCATTACTGCTACAAAAAAGATAATTGCTGCCATCAACAGAGTTTTTGTCGTAGAATTCAAATTACAAAATTCAACTTTTCTGGGAGAGTTTATTTCATTAAAAGGTTTAAAAAGAGATGGAATTATTGGGATTGATTTGTTAGACAAGATGAGAGCGGTGGTAGATGTTGATAAGAGACTAATTCAGATAGGAGAGGAGATAGTTAATTGGTGTGATGAGACTCCTAATGAGGAGAAAATTGTTAATTGTTTAAGAAAAGAGAAGGAAAATGTGAATTTAGAGTTGTTAGAAAATGATTGTTTTAAGAATGATATACAGAGTTATGGAAAAGTTGTTGAATGTGATAGTATACAGGGTAGTGAATTAGTTGAGGAGGTTAAAGAAGTAGATGTTGTTGATGAAGTAGTAGAGTTAGAAGCAAACAATTCCCAGATTGAATTCCCAGATGATTTAAATGAATTTAAGATTGATTGTGATGAGAAGTTTGAATTTAAAGTCAAAGAAATTTTAAAGCAGTACATATCCTTAGTAGACAAATTCCCAAGTTTAGCAGTTGGTTATGAACATTCTTTAGAAGTAGATGAATCGAAACCTTTCAAAATCAAGAACTATCCAATTCCCAAAAACATGCAAGAAAAAGTCAGAGTTGAGGTATCCCAAATGCTTCAAGATGGGATAATTGAACGTGGAAGAACAAGGTACGTCAATCCTTTAGTCGTCGTCCAAAAGAAGAATGGAGACATCCGTTTGTGTCTTGATGCCCGACGTCTGAATGAACGCACACGACCGCAGTTCGAAACTCCAGTCACGGTTGAAACATTGTTGGCAAGGTGTACAAATGCGAATTATTTTACAAAGCTAGATTTAAAGAGCTCTTTTTGGTTGGTACCGTTGAACAAAGAATCTAGAAAGTTTTGTGGATTTATGGTTGATGGAAATGTGTATCAGTTTAAGGTTGTTCCTTATGGTTTAAGTAGTTCGGCTGCCGCGTTGATACGGGCAATGCAACAGATTTTAGAACCATACAATTCGTTTGTAGCTCATTACATCGATGATATTTTAATTTTTAGTCAGAGTTTAGATGAACATTTAGTGCATTTGCGCAAAGTTATTGAAGTTTTAGCAAGGAATGGTTTAAAAGTGAATTTAGGAAAATGTGAGTTTGTAAAGCATGAAGTAAAGTTTTTAGGATATGATTTAACAGAGAATTATGTCAGAGTAGATGAATCTAGGCTAGACGTCATCAAAAAGTACCCTAGACCTAGCAACATAAAGCTTTTAAGAGGTTTTCTTGGTGTAGTCAACTACTACAAAAGGTTTGTTCCGAGATTAGCGCACATCAGTGCACCTTTATTTGAATTGTTGAGAAAGAATGAAAAATTTAAATGGACAAATGAAAGATTAGAAGCATTTGAAAATGTAAAGTCTGAATTTCACAAATCATTATGTTTATTATTGCCAGATTTTAGTAAAGAATTTTTGTTACGTGTCGATGCCAGTGACACAGCCATCAGTGGTGTCTTGATTCAAATTGGCAGGAATGGAGAAGAACCAATTTGTTTTGTCTCCAGAATTTTGAAAAGTTATGAGTTAAAATACACTGTGTCAGAAAAAGAAATGCTAGCTGTAGTCCATGCAGTAAACAAGTTAAGATTTTATTTACTAGGCAAGAAATTCATAATTGAGTCAGATCATGCTGCATTAACATCTTTAATGTTAACTCGGTTCTCAAACAACCGAATTTATCGATGGTCTTTATTATTATCAGAATATGTTTTTGAGATAAGACACATAAGAGGAGATTTGAATGTAACAGCTGATGCTTTGTCTCGTATGCACAATCTGAAAAGCCATTTCAACCATGTTGAGGTAAACACATACAACATGTATGAAGCCGAGGGGTTGTTTGACTTTGTCAGGATCAACGAGGTGCAACAAGATGATTGTTTCGATCGAATACGAGAGGCATTAGTCCACCAGGATGAGTACAAGGATTTTGTCATCAGAGATGGTATTCTAATGAAAAGGATACGAGACCAGTTCAATGTCGTACTCACCGAGTCATTCGCACGTCAAGCAATGCAGGAGCTACATCAAACCCTGGGACACATCGGAGGACACAAACTTTGGCTCACCTTCCGAGAAGCTTTCTTCGCAACAAGAGACAAGACCATTGCCAAATCCATCGTCCGCACATGTCTTCAATGTCAACTGGGAAAATCAAAGAACCGCACCTGCCAGAATGTCATCAAGAGCATCGTTGTTGAGAACAAACTCGACCTCGTCGCCGTCGACTTTCTTGGAAATCTCATACCTGGACATTTTGGCTACCGCAACATTTTCGTCATGGTAGATGTTTTCACCAAATACGTAAGACTCTTTCCCACCAGATATTACAACACTGATACAGCAATCCGTTGTATTGACAATTTTGTACGAAATCAAGGGAAAATGCGCCGCATTCTTGCTGACAATGCCACTTATTTTAACACGCATCGTTTTGTTGACGCCATGAATGAGCGTGATATTAATGTTTCTTTCTGTTCTATACGTCATCCTTGTGGGAATCCTTGCGAGAGATACATCCAGGAAATCGTCAAGTTTCTCAGGATGCAAACCCATCAACGCCATCCTGATTGGGTCCGCCACGTCCAAAACATCGAAAATTGGATAAACAACACTCCCAACACCACCACGGAGGAGTGCCCATACACTTTAATGTATGGAAGGTTGCCTAGTCGCCCGTGGAACCTTCTCGAGGAGGATGTATACGTGGAGGCACGTACAGAGGAAGCCAGAAGGAAGCTTCAACTCAGGGGACAACGTTATGTCCGCCAAGAAAATGCCAAGATCACCAAGCGTACCCGGTTCAATGTCGGCGACCAAGTCCTGGTGCGTCGATATCGTTTAGGAAGACGTGACCAGCAAACCTGCCAAAAGCTGGAACTTCCGTTTGTTGGACCGTACAGAGTGGCCCGTGTGTTTGATGGGGTCACCTACGAACTGCACACTTTGGACGGTACCCAGAACAAAGGTCGGTACCACATCTCTGCCCTCCAGAACTTTCACCACGACCCCGGGTAGCTCGCCGCCCGGAAGTGACGTTTTCACCCCTGTGTGCGGAGACAGGATTTTAATTTTTTTTATTATTTTCCGTTGTTCGGACTGTCAATTTTTGTTTTTTCTTTTGTGTGCGTGCGATTTCAAAAGCAAAACAATGACACTTTTCAAGTGCAATTTTTTTTCTTTTATAATCGGGAGATGTGCTGTGGAAAAAGGGGATGAAAAACTGTGCGGGAGTGCGTTGACCCCTTCGTCCAAGTCAGCTGTTTCTAGAAGATTTTTAAAAGACACTAAATTTTTCGTAAAAGTTAAGTTAGTATTAAGTTACTTTGAAACATGTAGAAAAATTCTTATTAATATCATTTTTAGTTTTGTTTTACAGCAATGTAATTTTCATTGAGCTCAGTTTTTTGTTTTATATGTTTGTTTGCCTGATTTAAGTCTTGTCACCGTGTAAGATCGCCGCGTTTGCGTGCGCTTCTTTTGGGCCGGCGACTGCTCGCTTGCGGGAGAGAGAAGAGGAGTGTACAAATAGACTCTGCGAAGGTAAGATCATTTTCCTGAGCGCTGTAAATGTATGTCGTTTGAAGACATTTTTGTTTCCGCGTGTCATTTTGATTTTTACAAATCTAACCTTAGTAGAGGCATCTTACACTCAATTCACTTAATTTTCTTTGTATAATATTTGGAATTCCAAATAGTTTGTTATAGCTGATTTAATTTTACTTTTTGAGAGTTCATTTTTTTTTTTATTTGGTATTTAATTAAATTTTGTTTCATTCTTTTTCCTTTTCAATTAGATTTGATTGTAGTTCACTGATTTGAAGGTATTTTTACCTTGCTTTGTTATTGCTGACTACAAATTGAGCAGTTTTAAGTATTTAAGGGTAAAGACGTTCACCTGAGAACGCCATTTTGCGATTTACACGTGGTGTATAAAATTTTATATTTCTAAATTTTCTTAATCTTGTTAGTTTCACGTTAAATATAGGGAGTTTTCTTTTAAGCCTGGATTTTAATTAATCTAAGGTTTTAAATTTCTTCCTATTTGTGTTTTTTTATTTATTAAAGTTCTAATTAATTTCAAAATTCAAATTTTGTTGTTTTAATTTGTTTCCCCACATCGTGGTCAATTTACACCCACTTTCAGTTTCTTAAGGTTTACCTTCAGAAGGTGACCACTGGGATTTTGAATCCCATGCTCTTCAAGCAATTTTTACTCTATTTTAGAGTTGGCGCTCAACTTAATAATTAATTTCAGACATTTGGTCACAAGCATTAATTTAATTTTAAATAATTCACATTTTCATAATTATCACAGCAATATGTATATATGTATATCGTAAACTATTCGCTATTCAGCTGTTCCAGAGATTGTAAAAATAAATCTACCTACAACCGTATCCCCTCCGATTGTGTTAGGGTTTATATGGATTTAAAATAAAATATTGTTGCAAATAGCACCACTAAGAGAAATGAACATTGATTATAATGTAAAGAAGCACAATATCTACCTAAAATTGGTAATTATCTAAGCGCGTTTTCGAATTCGGTCCGTGTATTTTGATTATTATAAGGGTGCCAGTTTGATTTAAATTCATTCCTACGAAATACACAGTTTGTTCAGTTCAATTGCAACAGCGATTTTGTAAAAAATTGTGGTAAGTACTTACATACATATCTATCATCACTTTCTTTATACGAAATCAAGTCAATTAGAATTATGTTACATAAACATTATAATAGAACATTCACTGTTCATAACACAAATGTTCACGAGCAAGCGAGACCGATATGTGACCGCAGCATTACGATAGTCATGTCTCTCATACCTATACGTGCCTATACGTTCTGTAATGCTTGCCGCCTTACTGTCTTTTCTTTTTTTTTTTGGTTTTTGGTAATGCGATATGTCGCTAACGAATTACCACGGCAGTTCAAATAAAATTTCTAGACTAATATTGATTATCATATTCCTACAATGCAGTATAAATTGCAAATATGCTATCGATTTCAATGAGTTTTATGAAGACTGCTACAGCACATTAAAATTAAATGTTGTCATTACATAT
This sequence comes from Cetonia aurata, assembly GCA_949128085.1. Classification (NCBI taxonomy): domain Eukaryota; kingdom Metazoa; phylum Arthropoda; class Insecta; order Coleoptera; family Scarabaeidae; genus Cetonia; species Cetonia aurata. The sequence goes on along the minus strand of OX421889.1, from coordinate 21,134,233 downwards.
TGTTAAATTATGATTTTTTTTTTTTTATAGCTTAAGTATTCGACCCAAGCTTTGCATCATATTACTAAACAGCAGAGATTTTAATAAAAAATTTATTTCGATAGTAGTTAAGGAAATTAAGATGTTTTATTTCCAATTATCTAATTGACTATACGTTTTACGCTAGTTTTAATAGCGATGATTCTTAATGCGACAATATAAAGGCTATTTATGCAGCAAATATTATATATATATATATATATATATATATATTTTTTTTTTTTTTTATTTAGATAATGGCATCATCTAATGTGAATCAGTCTTTTTCAAGACTAGTCGAGGAAACTCGCACACGTCTTTCGACAATCGACAAGGAGCCCACAACAATAGAACCGGCAATTAAGGAGTGTAGTCATCACATTCGTGCCATGAATGCGACGCTGAAAAATTCAAAAAAATGTAGGTGAGAAACAGCACATTACCAGCTGCATTATTCTGATGCAAAGTTTTCGGAGTGTGATGAAAGGTCTACGAGCTGTTATTGGAAGCGGGTGCAAGCCTTCTCACCCAAACACAACAAATTACACAGGCAACCGCGTGAAATGGGTGGATTTGAAATCGGCCTTTATCAGCAGAATTCGTACAGGAGCGGTAATTAACCTGCAGCATAAGGATTCAGTAAATTTCCTAAAGGATGCGGAGGTTCTCTTCAGTCGACGCATACGTAATGCTTTAAAGAAGGACGTAGCATTGAAAATAAACACCGTTTTCTGCGGAGAGTTTATTGTTATAAAGAATGGAGAGGAAATATCTGAATTAAAATACTTAAAGACTCGAAATGCCCCCTTTTATCGCAACACTGAAGAAGTAGCCTGGTTTGAGGGAAATATAAGAGCCCCTATCATGCGTGAATTAGAGGAGTTTCAAGTATGTATCTATTTTAAATGATTAAAAATAGTTTTCTATTTTAAAATTTTTAATTCTTTCAGGAACGTGACAGCGGTTGGGCATTGAATGCCATCATTAACTTGCAGGTCAACATGAATAAGTTCAGCCCGCACCAGGGGTCCTCATACATCGAGCTACCTCAGGCGATAAAGCTGAAGAAGGCTTGCATCAACATAAAAAATAAAGATGACAGCTGTTTTGCTTGGGCGGTGGTGTCAGCGTTATACCCCACCAGTAAGCACCCCGAACGAACATCCAAATATCCTCACCCTTCGACCGTATTAGATCTGGGAAACCTCACCATGCCTATGACTCTTAAGCAGATACCTCGTTTTGAAAAACAAAACAACCTTTCAGTCAACGTCTACATCCTGGAGAATTCGGGCAGGAAGGCATATAATGTTGTACCTACCTACTTAACCAAGTATAGACAGAAGAAGCACGTCAATCTTCTCCTGATACAAGATGCATACCATGAAGGCGATGACGATGGTTGTAAGCCACGCTACCACTACGTGTTGATAAATGATTTAAGCCGCCTAATGTCATCACAGCTCAGCAAGCATCATGGTCAAAAACATTTCTGTGAGCGCTGCCTCCATTACTTTTATACGCAACATAAGCTAGAGGTACATATGGAAGATTGCACAGTGATGAATGAATGTAAGATGCGTTTACCAACAGCAGGACAGGCAAATTTACAGTTTAAAAATTATAAACATAAGGAACCTGTACCGTTCGTCGTTTACGCAGATTTGGAGTGTTTATTGATACCGACTAAAACAAAAACGCAAGAGCAAGACCATATTCCATATAGCATAGGATACTATGTGAAGTGCTTCTATGACGATTCTCTAAGCTTTTATAAATCTCATCGTGGGGAGGACTGCCAGCAGTGGTTTGCGCGGGGAGATGCAGCAGTTTGCTGAAGACGTAGAGACGGTGTTTCTTTGCCCTCTACCAATGGAGCCTCTTACGCATGCGCAAGATCTGGAATTCCGCTCTATTTCACACTGTCACATTTGCGAGCGATCCTTTGATATTCATGATATTAGAGTACGTGACCACTGTTATCTCACCGGTAACTATCGAGGAGCAGCACACGAGAAATGTAACATAAATTACAAAGACGATCGGATAATTCCAGTTGTCTTTCACAATTTATCGGGATACGACAGTCACTTCATAATTAAAAATTTAGCTAAAGATTTCGAAGGTCGCGTCGATTTGCTTCCTATAAACAAGGAGCGATATATTTCCTTTACAAAGAATATTGAAGGTAATCTCGTAAAATTTAGGTTCATTGACTCTTTTAGATTTTTAGCTGGAGGGCTAGAAACTTTAGCATCATCTTTAAATATTTATCCAAATTTAAAATCAGAATATCAAAATTTAGACGACTCAAAATTTAAATTGCTAGCACGTAAAGGAGTGTTCCCCTATGACTATATGGACTCCTTTTCCAGACTCGACGAGACGCAACTGCCAGACAAGCAAAAATTTTATAATTCAATTATTGACTCTAACATTACAACTGTTGATTATGCACATGCCAACGAGGTGTGGAATTCTTTCGGCTGTAAAAATTTAGGAGATTATAGCGATTTGTATTTGAAAACTGATGTTTTATTATTAGCAGACGTATTTGAACAATTTCGATCAAGCTGTTTGAAATCATACGGTTTAGATCCAGCTCATTATTATACTTTGCCTGGGTACACCTGGGATTGTATGCTGAAATTTACTCAGATAAATCTCGATCTATTGACAGATGTTAATATGGTCCTGTTTATAGAGCGAGGTATACGTGGTGGACTAAGCCAATGTTCGAAACGTTACGCATCGGCTAACAACAAATATTTATCAAATTATCAGCCAGATCAGCCATCAAAATTTTTAATTTACAATGACATCAACAATCAGTATGGTTGGGCAATGTCACAGTACCTACCCTATGGTGATTTTGAGTGGGTGGAAGGTAATTTAGAAAACTTGAACTTCAATGTACCTATTGATAATCCTGATGGTTACATTCTAGAAGTAGATTTGAGTTATCCGCAACACATTCACGATTCTCATAGCGACCTCCCATTTTGTCCGGAACATCGCGAGCCGCCAAATTCTAAAGAAACTAAATTACTGGCTACATTAAATGAGAAAGAGAAGTATGTCATTCACTACCGAAGTTTGCAGCAAGCTTTAGAGAACGGGATAATTCTTACAAAAATACACCGCGTCTTGAAATTTAAGCAATCAGCGTGGCTTAAATCCTACATTGACTTAAATACTAAATTCCGAACAAACGCTTCAAATGATTTCGAAAAGAATTTATTTAAACTAATGAACAACGCTGTATTTGGCAAAACAATGGAGAATATTCGTAAACACTCCATCGTTAAATTAATAACTAAATGGGAGGGGCGATACGGTGCCGAGGCGTTGATTTCTAAACCAAATTTTAAATCCTCAACGATATTTGATGAAAATCTGGTAGCGATCGAGCTTAACAAAACTGAAGTCTACTTTAAAAAACCTATTTACGTTGGAATGTGTATTCTAGACATTTCGAAAACAAAAATTTACGATTTTCATTACTCATATATGAGAAGTCGATTCGGTGATAAGGCTCGAGTCTGTTACACCGATACCGATTCACTCATATACGAGGTAGAATGCAACGATTTATATGAGGTGATTCGGCGTGACGCTTCAGAATACTTTGATACAAGTGACTATCCAGATAATAATATTTATAACATCCCCCGTGGCAATAAAAAAGTGATCGGTATGATGAAAGATGAGAACGCTGGTAAGGTGATGAGCGAGTTTGTTGGACTTCGCTCAAAGATGTATGTGTGCAGAGTGGATGGTGCGGATAAAGATGGGAAAGCTAAGGGTATAAAGAGACACGTTGTTAAGAATCAAATAACTTTCGATGATTATTTAACCTGTTTGCGTGAAGGTAAAGAAACATCAGTTAAACAAAAAATTATTAAATCAGAAAATCACCACGTCTCCACCATCACTCAAACTAAAACTGCACTCAGCCCCCACGATGATAAGAGATATATTGTGCCAGGCACCTATGATACTCTACCCTGGGGGCATTGGAGTATTATGGAATCATCATAGGTAGTACTGCACGGGCCCCGGAATCATTTGTAACGTACGCGTGCATGTGATCGAGTTTAAAAAAAAAAAAAAATGAAAGGCATCAACAGGCGTATTGTAAAAATAAATTTATTATTATTGTCATCTGATATCACTTGGGTTAACAACCGCAAATTATATTAGACTTTTTATATCATAAAGAAGCAACTACTCCATCAACACATTTTTATGCTGATTTAGATGGTATATATTATATGATCCGATGCTCTCAGCTTTGAGACAGTACTGTAGAGCAAACGAGGCAGGATTTATATATTTGAGGAATGTGACGTTTCACCTATAGATGAAGATCAAATCCTAACGAAACTGTATTATGTGGAGTACAAGCGAACAGATTCATCTGCAAAACTTTGACAGAGCGCCGAAAATTCTCCGCAACATACGGAAAGCTAGCCAATACCGAGTGAATGGTGTTTGAAGAAATTACTATTGAATATAAAACATCTCTTGATATAAATGTTATTTGTAATATTAAAAATAATTAACTACTGTTTTCCTAATGTAAATGCTATTAAAAAATAAAATGATAAATAAACATATATCAATATAAGTGTGCCTTTTAATTATCACAATTTATGATAACAGTTGAAAACTGCTGAAGTGTTAAAATAAAGATAATTGTAATAGTAACCCTCCTTATCACCGAGTATAAATTCATTACATTTGCATACCATGTATATTAGGCTGTCATAATACACCCCCCGATATTTGTATAGATGTTTTCAATTAAACCATCGAAAGCAGAACATTGTTACTCAGGTAAGCTATAGTAAGTGTTTATAACACGACCAATACATAAAAGTTTTAATAAACATAAAACCTACACCCCTATCATTAAAACGATATATATTTTTTTTTTATCTAAGGTGATATTAAAACAAGTTGTTTATGTATATTAATAAAATACCTTCCAGCCCTCAGTCAAAATCAGACTACGAACGTAACAAAGGCTGCTGCCATTTTACGCGGTACCTGTTCTAGACAATATTACACTCTACACGTATCGACACAACTTTTAAAATCTGTACGGGGTAGGTCGGACTCCAGCTAACGATTAGGTGCAAGAAACCTTTTGCTGAAACGGAGTAGTCGACCCAAGGTGTCCTCTCGCGCAAAGTTTATCCTCTGTTTGCACTCGATTTCTACTTTCAAAGTGTTATTGTTCGGTTTGAGTAATATGGAATCTTTCGGCAAAAAGCGTTTCAAATATTCATCAATATCACTTATTTCATGTGATCGTACAGGAATTTCTAACACGTCATCTTTGAATCCAATTCAGTTTAGTATGCAACAGGCTCTTCATCGATTTCAACGGGATGCCGTTAGTTGCCGATCGATTCGAACGGGTGAGCTGATTGATTGCAACGGGGGATGCCGTTAGTTGCCGATCGATTCGAACGGGTGAGCTGATTGATTGCAACGGGGTGCCGTTAGTTGCCGATCGATTCGAACGGGTGAGCTGATTGATTGCAACGGGATGCCGTTAGTTGCCGATCGATTCGAACGGGTGAGCTGATTGATTGCAACGGGGTGCCGTTAGTTGCCGATCGATTCGAACGGGTGAGCCGATTGATTGCAACGGGGTGCCGTTATTTGCTGATCGATTCGAACGGGTGAGCTGATTGATTGCACCCCGTTGCAATCAATCGGCTCACCCGTTCGAATCGATCGGCAACTAACGGCACCCCGTTGCAATCAATCGGCTCACCCGTTCGAATCGATCGGCAACTAACGGCATCCCGTTGCAATCAATCAGCTCACCCGTTCGAATCGATCGGCAACTAACGGCACCCCGTTGCAATCAATCAGCTCACCCGTTCGAATCGATCGGCAACTAACGGCATCCCCGTTGCAATCAATCAGCTCACCCGTTCGAATCGATCGGCAACTAACGGCATCCCGTTGCAATCGATGAAGAGCCTGTTGCATACTAAACTGAATTGGATTCAAAGATGACGTGTTAGAAATTCCTGTACGATCACATGAAATAAGTGATATTGATGAATATTTGAAACGCTTTTTGCCGAAAGATTCCATATTACTCAAACCGAACAATAACACTTTGAAAGTAGAAATCGAGTGCAAACAGAGGATAAACTTTGCGCGAGAGGACACCTTGGGTCGACTACTCCGTTTCAGCAAAAGGTTTCTTGCACCTAATCGTTAGCTGGAGTCCGACCTACCCCGTACAGATTTTAAAAGTTGTGTCGATACGTGTAGAGTGTAATATTGTCTAGAACAGGTACCGCGTAAAATGGCAGCAGCCTTTGTTACGTACGTAGTCTGATTTTGACTGAGGGCTGGAAGGTATTTTATTAATATACATAAACAACTTGTTTTAATATCACCTTAGATAAAAAAAAAAAAAATATATCGTTTTAATGATAGGGGTGTAGGTTTTATGTTTATTAAAACTTTATGTATTGGTCGTGTTATAAACACTTACTATAGCTTACCTGAGTAACAATGTTCTGCTTTCGATGGTTTAATTGAAAACATCTATACAAATATCGGGGGGTGTATTATGACAGCCTAATATACATGGTATGCAAATGTAATGAATTTATACTCGGTGATAAGGAGGGTTACTATTACAATTATCTTTATTTTAACACTTCAGCAGTTTTCAACTGTTATCATAAATTGTGATAATTAAAAGGCACACTTATATTGATATATGTTTATTTATCATTTTATTTTTTAATAGCATTTACATTAGGAAAACAGTAGTTAATTATTTTTAATATTACAAATAACATTTATATCAAGAGATGTTTTATATTCAATAGTAATTTCTTCAAACACCATTCACTCGGTATTGGCTAGCTTTCCGTATGTTGCGGAGAATTTTCGGCGCTCTGTCAAAGTTTTGCAGATGAATCTGTTCGCTTGTACTCCACATAATACAGTTTCGTTAGGATTTGATCTTCATCTATAGGTGAAACGTCACATTCCTCAAATATATAAATCCTGCCTCGTTTGCTCTACAGTACTGTCTCAAAGCTGAGAGCATCGGATCATATAATATATACCATCTAAATCAGCATAAAAATGTGTTGATGGAGTAGTTGCTTCTTTATGATATAAAAAGTCTAATATAATTTGCGGTTGTTAACCCAAGTGATATCAGATGACAATAATAATAAATTTATTTTTACAATACGCCTGTTGATGCCTTTCATTTTTTTTTTTTTTTAAACTCGATCACATGCACGCGTACGTTACAAATGATTCCGGGGCCCGTGCAGTACTACCTATGATGATTCCATAATACTCCAATGCCCCCAGGGTAGAGTATCATAGGTGCCTGGCACAATATATCTCTTATCATCGTGGGGGCTGAGTGCAGTTTTAGTTTGAGTGATGGTGGAGACGTGGTGATTTTCTGATTTAATAATTTTTTGTTTAACTGATGTTTCTTTACCTTCACGCAAACAGGTTAAATAATCATCGAAAGTTATTTGATTCTTAACAACGTGTCTCTTTATACCCTTAGCTTTCCCATCTTTATCCGCACCATCCACTCTGCACACATACATCTTTGAGCGAAGTCCAACAAACTCGCTCATCACCTTACCAGCGTTCTCATCTTTCATCATACCGATCACTTTTTTATTGCCACGGGGGATGTTATAAATATTATTATCTGGATAGTCACTTGTATCAAAGTATTCTGAAGCGTCACGCCGAATCACCTCATATAAATCGTTGCATTCTACCTCGTATATGAGTGAATCGGTATCGGTGTAACAGACTCGAGCCTTATCACCGAATCGACTTCTCATATATGAGTAATGAAAATCGTAAATTTTTGTTTTCGAAATGTCTAGAATACACATTCCAACGTAAATAGGTTTTTTAAAGTAGACTTCAGTTTTGTTAAGCTCGATCGCTACCAGATTTTCATCAAATATCGTTGAGGATTTAAAATTTGGTTTAGAAATCAACGCCTCGGCACCGTATCGCCCCTCCCATTTAGTTATTAATTTAACGATGGAGTGTTTACGAATATTCTCCATTGTTTTGCCAAATACAGCGTTGTTCATTAGTTTAAATAAATTCTTTTCGAAATCATTTGAAGCGTTTGTTCGGAATTTAGTATTTAAGTCAATGTAGGATTTAAGCCACGCTGATTGCTTAAATTTCAAGACGCGGTGTATTTTTGTAAGAATTATCCCGTTCTCTAAAGCTTGCTGCAAACTTCGGTAGTGAATGACATACTTCTCTTTCTCATTTAATGTAGCCAGTAATTTAGTTTCTTTAGAATTTGGCGGCTCGCGATGTTCCGGACAAAATGGGAGGTCGCTATGAGAATCGTGAATGTGTTGCGGATAACTCAAATCTACTTCTAGAATGTAACCATCAGGATTATCAATAGGTACATTGAAGTTCAAGTTTTCTAAATTACCTTCCACCCACTCAAAATCACCATAGGGTAGGTACTGTGACATTGCCCAACCATACTGATTGTTGATGTCATTGTAAATTAAAAATTTTGATGGCTGATCTGGCTGATAATTTGATAAATATTTGTTGTTAGCCGATGCGTAACGTTTCGAACATTGGCTTAGTCCACCACGTATACCTCGCTCTATAAACAGGACCATATTAACATCTGTCAATAGATCGAGATTTATCTGAGTAAATTTCAGCATACAATCCCAGGTGTACCCAGGCAAAGTATAATAATGAGCTGGATCTAAACCGTATGATTTCAAACAGCTTGATCGAAATTGTTCAAATACGTCTGCTAATAATAAAACATCAGTTTTCAAATACAAATCGCTATAATCTCCTAAATTTTTACAGCCGAAAGAATTCCACACCTCGTTGGCATGTGCATAATCAACAGTTGTAATGTTAGAGTCAATAATTGAATTATAAAATTTTTGCTTGTCTGGCAGTTGCGTCTCGTCGAGTCTGGAAAAGGAGTCCATATAGTCATAGGGGAACACTCCTTTACGTGCTAGCAATTTAAATTTTGAGTCGTCTAAATTTTGATATTCTGATTTTAAATTTGGATAAATATTTAAAGATGATGCTAAAGTTTCTAGCCCTCCAGCTAAAAATCTAAAAGAGTCAATGAACCTAAATTTTACGAGATTACCTTCAATATTCTTTGTAAAGGAAATATATCGCTCCTTGTTTATAGGAAGCAAATCGACGCGACCTTCGAAATCTTTAGCTAAATTTTTAATTATGAAGTGACTGTCGTATCCCGATAAATTGTGAAAGACAACTGGAATTATCCGATCGTCTTTGTAATTTATGTTACATTTCTCGTGTGCTGCTCCTCGATAGTTACCGGTGAGATGACAGTGGTCACGTACTCTAATATCATGAATATCAAAGGATCGCTCGCAAATGTGACAGTGTGAAATAGAGCGGAATTCCAGATCTTGCGCATGCGTAAGAGGCTCCATTGGTAGAGGGCAAAGAAACACCGTCTCTACGTCTTCAGCAAACTGCTGCATCTCCCGCGCAAACCACTGCTGGCAGTCCTCCCCACGATGAGATTTATAAAAGCTTAGAGAATCGTCATAGAAGCACTTCACATAGTATCCTATGCTATATGGAATATGGTCTTGCTCTTGCGTTTTTGTTTTAGTCGGTATCAATAAACACTCCAAATCTGCGTAAACGACGAACGGTACAGGTTCCTTATGTTTATAATTTTTAAACTGTAAATTTGCCTGTCCTGCTGTTGGTAAACGCATCTTACATTCATTCATCACTGTGCAATCTTCCATATGTACCTCTAGCTTATGTTGCGTATAAAAGTAATGGAGGCAGCGCTCACAGAAATGTTTTTGACCATGATGCTTGCTGAGCTGTGATGACATTAGGCGGCTTAAATCCTTTATCAACACGTAGTGGTAGCGTGGCTTACAACCATCGTCATCGCCTTCATGGTATGCATCTTGTATCAGGAGAAGATTGACGTGCTTCTTCTGTCTATACTTGGTTAAGTAGGTAGGTACAACATTATATGCCTTCCTGCCCGAATTCTCCAGGATGTAGACGTTGACTGAAAGGTTGTTTTGTTTTTCAAAACGAGGTATCTGCTTAAGAGTCATAGGCATGGTGAGGTTTCCCAGATCTAATACGGTCGAAGGGTGAGGATATTTGGATGTTCGTTCGGGGTGCTTACTGGTGGGGTATAACGCTGACACCACCGCCCAAGCAAAACAGCTGTCATCTTTATTTTTTATGTTGATGCAAGCCTTCTTCAGCTTTATCGCCTGAGGTAGCTCGATGTATGAGGACCCCTGGTGCGGGCTGAACTTATTCATGTTGACCTGCAAGTTAATGATGGCATTCAATGCCCAACCGCTGTCACGTTCCTGAAAGAATTAAAAATTTTAAAATAGAAAACTATTTTTAATCATTTAAAATAGATACATACTTGAAACTCCTCTAATTCACGCATGATAGGGGCTCTTATATTTCCCTCAAACCAGGCTACTTCTTCAGTGTTGCGATAAAAGGGGGCATTTCGAGTCTTTAAGTATTTTAATTCAGATATTTCCTCTCCATTCTTTATAACAATAAACTCTCCGCAGAAAACGGTGTTTATTTTCAATGCTACGTCCTTCTTTAAAGCATTACGTATGCGTCGACTGAAGAGAACCTCCGCATCCTTTAGGAAATTTACTGAATCCTTATGCTGCAGGTTAATTACCGCTCCTGTACGAATTCTGCTGATAAAGGCCGATTTCAAATCCACCCATTTCACGCGGTTGCCTGTGTAATTTGTTGTGTTTGGGTGAGAAGGCTTGCACCCGCTTCCAATAACAGCTCGTAGACCTTTCATCACACTCCGAAAACTTTGCATCAGAATAATGCAGCTGGTAATGTGCTGTTTCTCACCTACATTTTTTGAATTTTTCAGCGTCGCATTCATGGCACGAATGTGATGACTACACTCCTTAATTGCCGGTTCTATTGTTGTGGGCTCCTTGTCGATTGTCGAAAGACGTGTGCGAGTTTCCTCGACTAGTCTTGAAAAAGACTGATTCACATTAGATGATGCCATTATCTAAATAAAAAAAAAAAAAATATATATATATATATATATATATATATATATATATAATATTTGCTGCATAAATAGCCTTTATATTGTCGCATTAAGAATCATCGCTATTAAAACTAGCGTAAAACGTATAGTCAATTAGATAATTGGAAATAAAACATCTTAATTTCCTTAACTACTATCGAAATAAATTTTTTATTAAAATCTCTGCTGTTTAGTAATATGATGCAAAGCTTGGGTCGAATACTTAAGCTATAAAAAAAAAAAAATCATAATTTAACAATATGTAATGACAACATTTAATTTTAATGTGCTGTAGCAGTCTTCATAAAACTCATTGAAATCGATAGCATATTTGCAATTTATACTGCATTGTAGGAATATGATAATCAATATTAGTCTAGAAATTTTATTTGAACTGCCGTGGTAATTCGTTAGCGACATATCGCATTACCAAAAACCAAAAAAAAAAAGAAAAGACAGTAAGGCGGCAAGCATTACAGAACGTATAGGCACGTATAGGTATGAGAGACATGACTATCGTAATGCTGCGGTCACATATCGGTCTCGCTTGCTCGTGAACATTTGTGTTATGAACAGTGAATGTTCTATTATAATGTTTATGTAACATAATTCTAATTGACTTGATTTCGTATAAAGAAAGTGATGATAGATATGTATGTAAGTACTTACCACAATTTTTTACAAAATCGCTGTTGCAATTGAACTGAACAAACTGTGTATTCCGTAGGAATGAATTTAAATCAAACTTGCACCCTTATAATAATCAAAAATACACGGACCGAATTCGAAAACGCGCTTAGATAATTACCAATTTTAGGTAGATATTGTGCTTCTTTACATTATAATCAATGTTCATTTCTCTTAGTGGTGCTATTTGCAACAATATTTTATTTTAAATCCATATAGACCCTAACACAATCGGAGGGGATACGGTTGTAGGTAGATTTATTTTTACAATCTCTGGAACAGCTGAATAGCGAATAGTTTACGATATACATATATACATATGTAATCGTGTCAAAACTTGTTGGATATCTCTCGTTCGGTTAGGTGTATATTCGCTCTCTTTCCAGTGCGTAAGTTATTTCTGTTTTTATTCTCAGTTGCCTGCACCTTGCAGCAAAATGGAATCTACCTGAGTTGTAATATTTACTACGGGGAGGTCAATGCTAATTCACGTATTCCATATTAACTTTTTTAAAAGGGTATCTACTATTTTGATCCTTGATTACTTCGATCGGAATAATTATAATTCGTACGTCGCTCTCTTTTCACGTTCTATTGCATACGGAAATGCGCTTTCATGACGTCAGCGTTATGCGTAGCGTACGGGCTACAATGTAGCGGGGCCCCGCGTCACGTCTGCATCGGGAAGTAGTGGCTGAGCCCTAAGCTCACGCGGTATATGAAGCCCCGTACTAGCTGTAGCCATTTTGATGTTAAATTTGGTCGCGGCCACGAGTGAAGGGCCCCCCTTCGTGGGGCACCTGTGGCTGAGGATATTCAAATTTCGCGCTTTCAAGCCAGCCTCCTCATCGACCAATCAGAGAACGCCAGGTGGGCGTGGCCTAGGTGAAAAGTAGGAGTGGAGGGGATAAAAAACGGAATTTCGACCCCCTATGTAAATTCCCATAAGAAAGTGGCCCAGAACTCCCATAGCGCCCCTACTAAAAGTGCTACGTAAAAACGTAATATTACTAAAATTTTTATGCTTTCCCAGGAATTTTTATTAAATTACTTCGTGATTTTATCCACAGTTAGGACATTTAGGTAGGAAACCAAATACATACTTACAATGCGCGCATGCTCAATTTTATGGGTTCAATTTGTAGATAGATAGCACATAGCACGCACGGAAGTGGCAGTGGTCGTTCTTTTTGTTTTATCTATACGCATATTTAGGTAAGTGACTAATTTAAAATAAATCTAGTAGTTAAATAATACATTCATACTGCTGAGGGTGATCTGCAGCTGCATTTTCATAATTTACAAACGTTGAAACATATAGGTTTGTGCATATACAAACACACAATACACCTAATTGTGTTCCAAAGAAACACATTAATTTGCCTCGACAGGGTATATAAAATATATTTGTACTTTGTGTATTACCGTAATGTTAAAGTAAATGGTTATAGATATTGTTTATTGCAGTCATATATGCACAATATATATAATACAGTTAGCCTTCTTCATACTTTATTTTTTATGTTCTCTTCAAATAGGTAATTTAAAACCTATATTTTACACACATTACACATTACACACTAAGATACTAATTGATACCTAGGCATTCATTTTTATCAATGCTTACGATCTTGTAAGTATATCAATAATGAAAGATCAGTTGTTTGTTGCAGTTCCTCCAACGCTACATCATGAAGACGCATCCTGATGCCGACACCAAAAGCAGCCTTTTTTCGCACTCGAAAAAGAAAATTATAAGTTTTTTTTTTTTTATATATATTTGGCCAGCGGGATCTAAGCCCATATGCCACTTTATTTATTATTATCTTGAGAGCTATATTTAACAACACACATATAGAGGATCACACAAGGAATACACACTTCACAGTCTGGGGCCTATCAGACTGACTTTGAGAAGACAAACATGAATTCGGCCATCGGTTTAAGGGTTAACCCACAGAGGAGACAGAATGGATGGAGTGTGCTGTAAATATAACTATATCAGCAGTTTGGACTTTGTTAAAACATCCAGAAGTTTGTCACAAATTGTTTTGCTGTTTAAATTTAACAGAGTTACTACGCTGGTTGGTAAGGGAATGTAGCTCAAAGTTAGGAATTCATATAATTCATTTACCACAGTTAAATGATTAGTGCAAGCTAAGAAAAGATGATTTAAATCAGCCTGCACATACCCACATGTACATTTTGGTGACTCTATGATATTTAGTTTATGCAGATGGGCAGGATACCTTCCATGTCCAAATTTCAATCTGGATAAGGTTGTATGGTAGTATCTTGATATTGGATATTTTAGATACCATGAATTGTTAGTAGTGGTAGGTTGCAAATAAGCATATTGTGTGAAATGTGCGCCATATGTATCTCTCCAAAATTTATCCCAATCCGCTCTTAATATATTTTGTTTAGCATGTGCTACTAAGTCAGATATGGTTAGAACGGGCTTATACAATTCTCCCTCTTTCCTACTTAGTTTGGCCAATTCATCTACAAAGTCATGAGCTTGGATTCCACAATGACCTTTAATCCAATACAGTTCAACGGTTACAGCTTTTAATCTTAGTTCAGTCATAGTCTCTATTACGTCTAGCGTAAGTGGATGCAAACCAAAGATGTGTTTTCTTTCCTGGATAGATTTTAAAACGCTCAATGAATCAGTCATAATCACTAGATGTTTGTAATCCGTTGATAATCCATATTTCAGCGCTTCCAGAATTGCAACCGCCTCAGCTACATACACACTCGCTTCCGGATCTATTTTAAATTTTACGGCAACCTGGTATCTGCCATCCGAGTAGGCACAGCCACAACCATCTATACTTTTAGAGCCATCTGAGTATAGCACTAACGCATTCGGGAGGTTGTTCAAAATGGAGGTATGTAACATCCTATCATGGTTAGGCTGTCCACTATAGCTGGGTAGAACTATATTAATGCAGGTTTGGAAATCAAAAAAAGAGATCTTTGTTGGATATTGACGATATATCCTATCGTGAAACGTGGAAGAATATCTATATGCGGAAGCGAGCAATGGGGAAGGTTTCTGTTTCCAATATTTAGTAGTAAGATCTTCAATTGAGATTCTGCACACTTTATTAAGTATTCTGCATTTATTATTGCATAAAAGTTTGTATACATATTTGACAGCTAGATATTTTCTTCTTAGAAATAAAGGAGGTTCTTGGCTTTCGATTTGTAACGCTGCAACCGGAGTAGATCTCATAGCCCCCACGCACAAACGCAAAGCTTTATTCTGAATGATGTCGAGCCTTCTTAAATTATTTTTGCTTGTGTTAGCATAAATACAACAGGCGTAATCTAAAACGGATCTTATGTAGGCCTTGTAAACATTAATGACGGTAAAAAAATCTATGCCATAAGATACCTTTACCATTCCCCTCATTAGATTAAGAGCTTTCTCGCACTTGTCACTAATCTCGTTTACGTGTGTGGTCCATTTTAATTTATTGTCTATATGCAGCCCTAAATATTTGACCTTACATTTGATATTAAAGTCAATATCATCGAGTGTTATTATTTCGCTGGGTAGATTCTTTGACCTTGAGGTTATTAATATTTTTATTACTTGTATATACGCAGATGTCATCGGCGTATTGAATTACATTATCAGAAGCTAAGGTATCATGCAGGTCACGAGTGTAAATGTTGAACAGTAACGGGCTTAAGCTGGAGCCTTGTAACAAACCGTGCGGTAGAAAACGTGGGCCAATCCTTTCATTGTTACTTGTCCTAACATAAATTTTATTGTCCCGAAAGATATCTACAATACGATCAGCAGCATACGGAGGTACTCCCACATCTACTAATTTTGTTTGTAGTATATTCAAATCCACGCATCCGTAGGCATTCTTAAAATCTAAAAACATGACACCAGTTGTATCATTTTGCGATAAATTAATCTGCACATCAGTAACGAGGTCGGTGAGTGCATCAATGGTTCCTCTAGCTTTCCTGAAACCATATTGTCTTTCTGGCAACACATTTGTCAACTCTACCCACCACTCTAGCCTTTCTTTTATAATACGTTCATAGACTTTTGTAATGCAGGATAATAGCGCAATGGGACGGTAAGCTTCAGATATATCGGGATTTTTTAGAGGTTTAACTATAGGCACTATAAGCACATCTTTGAGAAGCTCCACCTGTTCTCCATTAAGCCGTATGTCATTATAGATTTCTACAAGTAAATTTTTAAAGTTATCAGGAAGGTTTTTCAACATAGGATAGCTAATATCATCTAAACCAGGAGATGTGTCCTCTACCTTCTTTAGCACGCTGTTCATTTCAGTTAAAGTAATAGGTTTCAGTATAAAATGGTCGGTATTAAGTAAAACACCCCTGTTAGGCTTAGTTTGAACAGAATCCGGAGTTAGTCTATATAAAATTTGATTGACTGTTTCTTCCTTTAATAAATTAGGAGCTGACCAGGTCCTGTGAAACTTTTTGATATTTTTCCAAACATCTATAATAGGCATATCCTTATTTATGTTACTGCAGAATCTTTTCCAACTGTCTCTTTTTTTATACTTAAGAAAACGTTTAGAGTGTGCCATTATTCTTTGATATATAACATACTTTTCTAATGACTGGTTCTTTTTAAAATTATCTAGAGCAACTTTTCTTTTGTGGATAATTTGCGAGCATTCATCGTCCCACCATACTGGAACGTTTTTCCTTTTCGTGGTGAATGGGTGATTTATTTTAAACACTAAATCTGCAGTTTTTCTAAGTGTACGAATAAAGAAATGAATCTTAGCCTTAGCGGATTGTAACTGCGGGATAGGTATATTGTATGCGCCCAGGTGCTGTTGATACAATAGCAAATTGTTTTCATTTATTTTCCAACGACGTTTAGGATATGTAGTATTTATATTTTTTATAGAAGATTCCATTATTATTGATATAGGATAGTGATCGGATGTATGAGGATCCTCTAGTACTGACCAGGTTGAAATAGTGGATAAAGCGGGTGAACAGAAGCTGAGATCTATTGCAGATTTTGATTCCCCTGGTCAGCATACTCTGGTTTCACTACCATCATTCATAAAAACGCAACCTAAGTCCTCTATGACTCTAATCAATATATTCCCCGCATTATCATTTTTGGCGGAACCAAAGGTGGTATGATGTGCATTAAAATCTCCACATATCAAGAATGGACTCGGTACATTATGAAAAAGTTCCAAATACTCATCATATGTTGCTCGGCATTGCACAGTACGGTAGACTGAACAAACGGAAAATTTGTAGTCTTCTAATTTAATTCCACAAATCATCAGGTTATTCGGGATTTTTCCACGATCTATTTTTAAAATTTGAAATTTGATACTCTTATGAATAAATATAGCTACACCTCCATACCCATCTGCACGATCCTCCCTTATAATATTGTAATATTTAAATGATACGTTAAACTGCGGTTTATACCAAGTTTCAGATAAAACTAATATATGAACATTGTATTTAGTCATTATGTATTCTACATTTGGTCTTTTAGCTACAGCAGATTGAGTATTCCACTGTATAATATTGAGTTTATTAGGAATCTTGAATTTTATTTTAATGTTCTGAATTGTCAGTTGTGTAACCCTGAGATGAACTTTGCAAATCCTCTAGTTCGCCAACAAATAAATTCGGTATATTGCAATGTGTTTGAATTTTTTTTATAATAGGGGAATTGTGCTTAAGATGACATACTTTTTGTTCAGAGGCAACGATTTTAAAATTTAATGGTGTTAAAAAATAAAACTATGGTTACCCATTTAAAACGTTTATTCAGAAAACACAAAAATGAATTTTGAAACTATAGAAACAATAATAAATCGAAGAAAATAAAAAGATACCAATCATGTTCATGTGGGTAAGATGACACACGTCAGTCTAAGTTGACATGCCGTTAATTTTAAAACAATATTCTAATTATCACTGCACAATTCACATTGAAAATGCTTAGTTTTTGGTCTAACGCCAGCACATAGACTGTGGCACCATCGCTTACATAGTTGGCAGCATACCCAATGCTCTCCCGACCTCGATCTGCTATATAATTCATTACAATAAAGGCATGCAGCATCGGAGTCATCAGTGTCTTGAGTAAAATTTTCCACAGGTTCGTCATCTGACAATGGGTCATCCTGGAGGACAGCACGCTTCACCTGCTTACGAGCTCTAACGCTTTTACGATTTTCCTTCTCTTTTTTATTTTGGACTTGGTCTTTAATTTCGTCCATACAAGGAGTGCTTGTCAGAACCTGAGAGCCAGTGATTTTCCTTTTCGTGTTTCTTGCTTGTCCCGTAGACTCTGCTTTCGGAAATGGCGAAAGTTCATTTAGCATCTCCTGGATGGAAGACGATCCAGCAACGCCTTGGCAATTACGCTGAACTGGACCGACTGGTATAGAATCCATCATATGCTTCGAAGTAGAAGGTCCTGCTACATATTCAAGATTTGGCTGCAACTGATCAGCTGGTGCAAGATCGTCTTGAAGATGCTGTGTGAAACCAGTTGTCGGTCCAGGAAGTTCTACATTTTCCTCGTCGCGCTCCATCTCAATAACATTTTCGGTGACTGCGCTGGGCAGAAACAAATGATCCGGAAAAACATATGCGTTCAACGGATAAATTCCGGTTTTTTCGAAGCCACTCGTTATGTTTCCGACCGAAGCAGCACTTGCGTATGCTCTCCCAAAAATACCGGCGACCTGGTAAAGTCCTACAGTTCTACCAGGGTGTGTTTTTAGCCAGATGGTAATCTCTCGATTGTAATATGCGTCGAGCGGTCCGAAAAATGAGACGTCAAGTGGCTGCATCCGATGGGTGCAATGCGGCGGCAGACACAGTAATATGACTCCATTGGCCTTAGCAAATTCCAGTGCCTCTAAATTTTTATGGCTACTATGGCCGTCGAGGATCAGAATAACTTTGTTTGTAGGGTTGCAGCCAGTGGAGCCGACGAAATGTTTCATCCATTTGACAAATAAATTACCAACCATGTAACCACTATCATAACATAGTTGCAACGTTCCTGGAGGTGCACCATCAAAATATTCTGGTTTAAAGTTCTTTCGTGGGATAATCATTGCAGGTGGAACAAAATTCCCAGCAGCATTGGCACAGACAGCGATTGAGATGTGCTGGCCTCGTTCGGCACTTGTCAATGCACCGACTTGTTTTTTCCCCTTCTGGGCAAATATTTTTGGTGGCTTTTGGACGGTGCTGAGGCCAGATTCGTCCATATTATAAATTTTTGACGGTGGAATATTATTATCAGTCACCAACGTCTCTAAGAGCTCAAAGAACTTCATCACTTGAGGCTTATTGAAAGCTCTTGCCCTTGCTGCAGAAGTGGCTTCAGGAGCCCTCAACGAGATGGAGGGGTTGCGCCTCCGAAACCGTTTTAGCCAATCCCAACCTGCCATTTGTGTATCTTCGTTAAATCTATTAGACAATCCGGCCTTTTTTGCAAATTCATATGCCAATTTCCTGACATCGGTTGTGTTAAACCCAAAGAATCTCTGTTCAAAATAAAGTATATGTTCCACTAACCGGTTTTCTATGTCAGAATCAAAGGTAGGCTTGAAGCGACCAAGGTTTACCGGAACATTTTGGAAGTGACGTCGAAGTGTTGCCTGCGGCACATTGAATGTTTTTGAGGCCTTAAGCCACCCCATTTTATTTTGTTGGATGCTCTCTATAGCCTTCGCCATATCTTCTTTCGACCATGAAAGTCGCGCAGACTTCCTCTCATAGTTGCCGGGCATCCTGGCAAGAAAATAAAATAAGATTTTCAAGTAATCTACATGTTAAAAAACTCCAGGGTAAGATGACATACATCTTAAGCCGACGGTTGCTGTGTCGTCTTACCCTACGAGAGAGAAAATATTTGCCGCCTTCTGCGACTAAAACCTTGAAGGTTACTTTGATTATTATTCAGTAGTCATAACCCATACTAATCACAGTTCATATTAAAGTAGTCAAACACAAGGAAAAACTTACTTGATACAATTTTATCGACACAAACACATCAAAGAAAACAATATTTTCGAGTGACGAAATCAACACATTCGACACTACATGCAAACAACGTAAGCGAGCAGTCACATATTGTTTGAGTGGTGATGCCATCTGTGAGCCGATATGTGGGCATCGGTTAGGCGTTTGTGGTACATATATTTAAACGGTTATAGGCACTATGTCATCTTACCTGAGTATGTCATCTTAAGCACAATTCCCCTACGCTTAATTCTGGCTTTTAGAGAATTGGATTTCATACTTTGGACTATTTGTATTAATAATTGGACAAAGGCGACTGTGTTGAGAGTATAGGGATTGATAAAATATTCAGGATTTTCTTTACCTTTAACTTCCTGTAGGAATTGACAAGTCTGATCAAACGTAATTATTTGAGAACAAGATTCAAAAATATGCTTAAAATCAGAAAAGTATTGACTATCGTCGGGTGCACTCTCTGTTTTCATCTTTTTCTTTTTCCTTGAAACTGGTTTCGTAAAAGATTCATTGAGCGATTTCCCAATGCCTTTCAATAATGTGTTCTCATGATCCTTAACCCCAGTATCTTCCGAATCCGTAGATTGAGGTGCAATTCTTTTTTTGGTTTGAGTATCCGTTTGTTCGCTAGTATTACTTTCGTCATGGGTAGTTTGCGGACAGATATTATTTGACGTTTCCGACAAAGAAGATTCAATTGAAACTTCAGGAACATTTTGCGGTATTTCTGTTTCAGGGCATTTATTAGCAATATGCCCTATTTTGTTACATCGAAAACATTTAAGATCATCACTAGTACAGAATATTCTAAAGAAAAATTTATATTGCAGTAAAATAAAATTTGGCAATGTGTCATTTTCTTCTATTATAACATATACCTGCCTTCTAAAACTTAGTACATGGTTATATTCTGGTTGATTCAGACCCGCTCTAATAAATGTAATTGGTGAGACTAGTTTTAAACCTAACCGTTTTAATTCTAATTCAATAATTTCATGGGGTATACAGGGTGATACATTTGAAAGTATTATACGTTTAGCCGGCGACACTAAACGACGGGCTGGTATAAACACATCATTTAATTTAATACCGCCATGTTCACTCATAAATTTTTCTACAAGTTGTTTGGAGGAAAGATAAATACATATTCTGCCATTAGAAATTCTAGACGCAAAACTAATATTTTTAGCTCCCAATAACTTGCCTACTCCCATTATATATTCATTTTTTTTTGTATTGTCTAACGAATCAAACACGATTGCTTGGTCTCTCTCCGGAAATATAAATTTATTGCGTGTTTCCTTAACAATGTTAGCAAATGATTGAATACTTTCTGTAGGATTGACAATTGACGAATCACCTCCCTGTACGGAAGTGTCCGCCGTTTGCGATATATTTACATTTAGACTGGACATATTAACTGATTGTATCGCTGCTGATAACAGCTGTTTCAAATGTGCCTCGTCCCAGACACTTGTCGCCTATACAACGTCTCGCCCCTCTACCCGTGAAGCACGCGCAGAGGACACAAAACTATTTGATGTTTTATACCAATTCCTTATATAGACATATACATAAACAATTAATTGTCCTTAATAAGAAAATCAAAACTTATCTTGCAATTGTTTTAACGCTAACCGTCACAGCTACTTCCCATGTCTCAATTGACCGAAGCTGCACTAATTTTTTCACTCTATATCACTAAATATAACAGAAAATTGTAACTAAAATAAACACGATCACCACTCAATGGCTTCTCGAACTCGACTGAAAAATTATAAGTTTAATGAAACAGTGGAGTACCATCTAAATGTATTATTGTTATTATTATTATTATAAGCATTGTTTTTTATATTTATTAAATTACCTGTAATATACAGGGTTTTCCACGGTAGCCGTTCGTTAGAAGTTTCCGAGGTTAGAAAAAACCTGGAACTCTGAATTTTTGGAATCCGGGGCTATTCAAGATTCTCTTTCATTTTAAAATATTTTCAGGATCTTACCACTTCCGGTTATACCGGAAGTCGTCATAAACTTTCTTATTTTAAATGGAACACTCTGTATATTATTTCATTTTAAAATTCCTGAGAAAATTTTATGATGAGTTCTAATAGGTTTCCTTATACCTATTTTCAACTGCTACTTAGATATCTTGATTTTTTTGAAAATTTTGAAAGATGTAGCGTTATTTGCAACACAGTATCTTTTGCCCATTTTCGACTGGTAATAAACACTTCTAGGGTAGATGGAAGCACAAGAATTACACTTTCGAAATCCACATTGACAATTGATTTGTCGCATACAGGATGTCCAAAACTGCATGACCAATTACAAAATCTTCAAAGTTGAAAAAGTTCTTTTTTCAACTTTGAATCGATTCGCATCGATTCGCTATGACTTTCCCTATACCTATTTACAACGGTTTTCTTGTTATTGCATATTTTTTACTAAAATCTAATAAAACTACAAAATCGTATCCAGTAAGCATTGATTATAAGAGGAATTAGAACAAGTAACTTGACAGTTGTTGATTTTATGTCAAAGTAGTACAATTCTATTTTGCTAATTCTATGAAATGCAGTTAATAAGGGAGAATATTGAAGAATAGTCGAATAATGATCTGCTAAATTTGTTTTATACGCACGGTGAATGTGAACGAATTGTCAGACGCAAATGTAGATTATTTAACGAGCGATATCCGGACTTACCAGCAATGACTCCTGGAAAATTTGCAAGAATTGAAGCTCGGTTTTTGGAAACTGGGAGTGTAGAGGCAACTCGTAATCACCGAAAGCCAGTAATAGATAATAAAGCTAACGAGGTGAATGTTTTGGCTTATTTTCAAGCTTATCCACGGAGTTCAATTCCAGCAGCAGCGCTGGAATTGGGCATATCAAGAACTTCAATTCATAGGATATTAAAAAAACACAAAATGCATCCTTTTGTGAAATAACTGTACAAGGCTTACGCCTTGGTGATGAGGCAAGATGCATCGCCTTTTCATCCAATAATATACAGGCACCATTTCTGATCATAAGAAATTTACCCAGTAAATTTCATTTTGTTTAGTATTTTTCATACACTAGTAGTAAATTTTCTTGGTGAATTTTTACATCAAAGTAATTTTACTCACACAAGTAAATACCTGTACGGTTTCGGGATAATATAATTACCCCGAAACCGCACAGGAATTTTACCAAATCTTTGTTAGAGTGTGATATATCAAATCTCTCAAAGATGTATAACATTTTAGTTGTTTAAACCATTCATCATTGAATTCCCTTTTGAATTTTAAAAATGTTTTCTTAATCTATGCTTCTATTTTATAGTGACTACACCCAAATTTGCTGTTATTTATTTACTTTTGATCAAGTTTTCAACTAATTGTCACCTTTGTTGAAAATTTTCATAGTTGGCAATCAGGTATACAACTATATTTTGAATATGAAATTAAGTAATTATGAATGTATATTTGCAGATTATACTGAAGAGGATAGCAATTGCCTATTCAAACGTATGTAGTTGTAAAGCTAATTTAGAAATAATAAAAAAGCCTATAATTTCCATTAATTTGTTGGAGCTATTATTTTATAAGTATTTTTTTATTTTTCCCATGTATAAGAAAGTGTTTACAATAACATTCCACAAAATTACGTGCAAAAAGAAAGTTCCGCCATAAAGAGTAATGTTTTTTCCTATGTATCTCATATCTAATTGAAAGAGGGCACAAAATATGCGTGAATATCTTTTTTTTTTTATTTAATTTTCGGTTTATTATGTAGTACTGTACATTTTAAAACAGAAACCAAAGATTTAATTTCAATGCTTAAGAGTTTGACCATTATCACGTGAAAAGAAAATATGGATACGTTTCCTTTTTAAATCAGTATTTTATTTATTTGACAACCGCACCACCACATACATATATTTATTATTTACACAAAGGAATAAGTAAATTATGAAAACATCACAGCAAGCACAAAAACAGTCACCTAAACTGGAATCTACATAGATCTTTTGCTGTTTATATTGCTATTTGGGCTTCAGCCTTTCACTCCTAGTCACTGGCGTAAAATCTAAATTCACGATCTGGAAAATGTATTAGTAAATTAGAAACAGTTGCATTAACCTATATTCTAGTTGTTTTCCTTGAGATTTCTAGAAATAAAGGAAGCATCTTAATAATTAAAGTTATTGTCAGATTCCTTTTCTGAAATCTGCAGATGAACATATCTGTTACTCACCTGTGGCAAGCAACTCAGTACGATACCCCTATAATTATACTTGTCTGATATGGGATTCCCGTGAAGTGTTAAACTCCTCAGTCCGGAAAAGCCTTGTAACACCTTTATCTCGTCGTAATTATCGATTTTATTACCATGCAAGTAGATTATCTTCAAGTTATCGTATTTCAACAAAATCGGATCTAGATGCGTTATGTAATTAAAGGACAAATCCAACCAAGCCAGTTTTGCCGGATATTCCAAAATCGAGTTTAGAAATGTGTCTAGATTGGCTACGTTCGTCAATTTATTGTTGTTAATCCACACCGCTTTCGTCAGGAATTTATGATTCTGGCCTCTTTCAGGAGTCCTGCCAATCCTAGTAGCTCTGGCTTGTTCCACGTCGAAGGCTGTAACAAAATAAAAGAGACTTTTTGGGATCGGAGTTCTTTGAAAAGGTGCATGCCTTACCAGTCAATTGCTTCAGTTTCTTGAAAGAGAAATCGGCTGGCTTGGCAGTATCCAACTCGTTCTTTTCTGCAGCTTCTGTGGGTTCCCCCATTATTGTAGACATTTTCACGAGCAAAAATTTGGGCAATAGCCGATGCAATCCAAAGACTTTTTTTTGCGAAAACTATTTCTTATCACTTTACATTGGTAATTTTGGAGGGTAATTTTGAAAATGAAAGATATTGACACAATTCTCGAACTGTCAAAGTGATTCTCTTATAATTCCTGTACGTTCCCAAGGTAATGCAATACTGCATGCTAGCCTTTATACAGACTGTCCCAGCGAACTGGCTTATTAGATTTTGTCGAATATTCAGTGGGAGTTTGATATTGAAATTCGCACAATAGTTATGGCTGACTATGATCTATTAGGGAGAATATTTTCAGGTATATAGCACAACCGCTGTCTCGGTGGCTGAACGGTTTGCATGCTCGCCTTTCACCCCGCGGGTGCTACTTCGATTCCTGGCCGAGGTGGTGATTTTTCATTGTGGGTAAATATCAGAACATGCCTTCTTCTCGGATAGGAAGTAAAGTTGTAGGTCCAGTGTCAATGCTATGTGTGATACGTAAAAAATCTTTAGCGTGCCGTATCAAATTTATGTTTTTTTCTAAATGGGACCCTCTATATTTTATAGCAGATTTGGAAAGCTCCGTTGAATAAACACCATGTCAATCATTTCTTCTTGAGTTTGAAGCATTTTCGCAACATTTATCAGAGAACAATGTTTCTACTGTCACTTTATTCTTATTTTTTTGACAATTGCACTTCTTTTGTTTTATCATGACAGACTCAATTTCGGAAAAAGACATTTACCCACAAATTGACAAAACAACTCTTCTTTTCTTAAAAATTTCGTTATGAAATGTGTTGTGTTTTTTGGTACCAATAAGAAATTTGGAATTTCGGCTATCCAGGGATGTAATTTTTTTTGGGGGGTGCTATTTGGAATTTTAGAAACAATTGCAATTTGCGAATACCAATCAAAAATTCTCAAAAATATAAAATGGTCCTGTTGTAGAGGATAATCTAGATATTTTCTTATATCATTTTATAATTTCTTACTTATAAAATATATATACCTGTACATATTCTTCCAAATTTTCTTGACTTTTTAATATATGTATATATCTGTAGATCTTCCTGGTTTTTAAAAGTCAAATAGTTAAACACTATTAAATTGAGTAAAACGTTTCGGTTTATTTACAAAACCTTAATCATTTACAGTTTTAAAAATTAAAGATGTAGAAAATAAAATTTTGGTGTATAGAAATATATAACATTTTTTGTTTTATTGATAAAACCAGTTTGTATTTTGTTTTAATTTGATAGCTTTGAAATGTTTTATATAAAGATTGTTTTGTGAATTGTGTCAGTTGTATTAGTTATGGTAGGTTATGGTTAAATATGAAAAACGTTACTAAATTTTTATTAAAATTTCATTTATAGAATTAAGTTATAAAGTTTAGTGAAAAATTGTGTCAGTTTTATCATTTATGGAATTATTATGTTTATAAATTTGGATTATTTCAAGTATAGTTCGTGCTTTATAGTTTTGTTCTTTGTTTAGGATTGATACATTGTTAAAATCAAATGTATGATTTTGTGTTATTTCATGTTTTTTTAAAGCTGTAAGATTTTTGTTATATTTGTGTCCTTTTATTCTATTTTCTAAATATTGCATAGTTTCACCGATATATACACCATTACAATAATTTGATTAATTTTTTCAGAAAGATTTTTTCCATAAGGAATTTTTATGTATTTTATAAATGTTTGACTATTATTTATAGTTTTTATTGATTTATTATAAAAACGGAATATTCTTTGTTTAAATATTTTATTGATAAGATTATTTGGATAATTATTTTGTTTTAGAATAGTTTTTGCTTTATTAATGGTATCATTTCGAAAAATTGGACTGGTTAAAGTTATAGCTCTATCAGCTAAACTAATAATAACACTATTTTTTTGTGAGATTGGTTGTGATGACTTAAAATTTAGATAACGTCCAGACCATGTAGGTTTGGTATACCATTTAGTTAAAATTTCATTATTGTTTTTTATAAGTTCGATTTCGACTGTAAATTTTAATCTAGGGTGATATGAATTAAATTTTTCTAATAATTTTGTTATATATTTCTCTTCTAATGGTGTTATACAGTTATTTAAAATTTCTTCTTCAATATACTCTAAAACAATTTGTGCAATTATACTTGAAATTGGTGAACCCATTGCACAACCAAAAATTTGTTTATAAAATTTATTTTTATATTGGAAATATGTTTCAGTTAGTGTTAATTCTATTGCATTTATGAATTCAGTAATTGGAATATTTGTATAATTTTCAATTAAATGCCATTTTTTACGTATAATTTCTTTTGCTAATTCTATTGGTGTATTTGTATATAAATTTAAAATACTAAATATTTTAATTAAAGATTGTACAAAGTATATAAACACCATCTCAAAAGAAATCACTGACATTTTACATAGAATTGACACATTGACAGATAACACATATAAATACACATTTTTAAATCACCTAATTTACAAATATGAAAAACGTTTTAAAGCTATAAGGTTTAGACATCAAAAGAAAATTAATCAATTAAAATACAAACAAAAAAATAAAAGCTCAGAAATTACAGAAAATAACAACTGGGTAACTAATATTTCAGATACAATAATACCTAATAGTGTCATTAATACACTAACATTAGGACCAAATTTTGCTTTAGATTATGACAAAAACAAAATTCCTATTAATAATATCATTGCAAACATAGACTCTTCAATTTCTGAATTACCAAATGAAAGTAAAAACAATATCAGAGCAAAAGTTGCAAACACAATTTACAATTTCAAAAATAAAGAACACCATATAAAAAAAGAAACTAAAAAATTAAAACAACAAATTAAAGAAACAACCAAATTCATTTATAACAATCCACAAATTACAATATTAAAACCAGATAAAAGTAACACCACAGTAATAATGAACACAATAGATTATGACATCAAAATAAATGAGTTATTAAATGATCGCACAACTTATAAAGAAATTAAAAGTGATCCAACTAATAAATTTCAAAAACAAAATAATGAGTTAATTAAAAATTGGGATCTACTTAAATTTATAACAACAAAAGAATCTAAATCTTTACAAATCCATAATGCACAACCACCAAAATTATACGGTTTACCAAAATTACATAAAAACAACATACCTTTGAGACCAATAGTTTCTTATATACAAAGCCCATTTTACAAATTATCAAATTTTTTAGGAAATTGTATTAAAAACATTAGGTTTAAAAATGACTATTATGTAAAAGATTCACGGCAATTTAAAGAATTTATTAACAATATCAAATTAAAACCAAATTATAAAATGATATCTTTAGATGTAGTCTCTTTATATACAAATACACCAATAGAATTAGCAAAAGAAATTATACGTAAAAAATGGCATTTAATTGAAAATTATACAAATATTCCAATTACTGAATTCATAAATGCAATAGAATTAACACTAACTGAAACATATTTCCAATATAAAAATAAATTTTATAAACAAATTTTTGGTTGTGCAATGGGTTCACCAATTTCAAGTATAATTGCACAAATTGTTTTAGAGTACCTATATTGAAGAAGAAATTTTAAATAAAATAGATTTTGAAATTATTTTTTTCAAAAGATATGTTGATGACTGTATAACAGCATTAGAAGAGAAAAATATAACAACATTATTAGAAAAATTTAATTCATATCACCCTAGATTAAAATTTACAGTCGAAATCGAAGAAAACAACAGCATTACATTTTTAGACCTTCAACTGATAAAAAACAATAATGAAATTTTAACTAAATGGTATACCAAATCTACATGGTCTCGACGTTATCTAAATTTTAAGTCATCACAACCAATCTCACAAAAAAATAGTGTTATTATTAGTTTAGCTGATAGAGCTATAACTTTAACCAGTCCAATTTTTCGAAATGATACCATTAATAAAGCAAAAACTATTCTAAAACAAAATAATTATCCAAATAATCTTATCAATAAAATATTTAAACAAAGAATATTCCGTTTTTATAATAAATCAATAAAAACTATAAATAATAGTCAAACATTTATAAAATACATAAAAATTCCTTATGTAAAAAATCTTTCTGAAAAAATTAATCAAATTATCAAACCTTATAATTTTAAAATAGCAAATCAAAATAATAATAAATTACAAAATCAAATTTACACAAAATTAAAATCGAAAACTGAAAAAAATAAAACATCACATGGTATATAAAATAAATTGTCAAAATTGTAATGGTGTATATATCGGTGAAACTATGCAATATTTAGAAAATAGAATAAAAGGACACAAATATAACAAAAATCTTACAGCTTTAAAAAAACATGAAATAACACAAAATCATACATTTGATTTTAACATTGTATCAATCCTAAACCAAGAACAAAACTATAAAGCACGAACTATACTTGAAA
This sequence comes from Cetonia aurata, assembly GCA_949128085.1. NCBI lineage: Eukaryota > Metazoa > Arthropoda > Insecta > Coleoptera > Scarabaeidae > Cetonia > Cetonia aurata. Next base: position 21,105,098 of record OX421889.1, on the reverse strand, counting down.
TAATCCAAATTTATAAACATAATAATTCCATAAATGATAAAAATGACACACAATTTTTTACTAAACTTTATAACTTAATTCTATAAATGAAATTTTAATAAAAATTTAGTAACGTTTTTCATATTTAACCATAACCTACCATAACTAATACAACTGACACAATTCACAAAACAATCTTTATATAAAACATTTCAAAACTATCAAATTAAGTTCGGGCGTTCCATTTAAAAAAAAAAATTGGACGTATTGCCGATTAAACCGGAAGTGAAAAAAATATTGACTGTGTTGCATAAAATGCATTTATATTAACTATACCCCCATACCAAATTTCAGAAATCATAATTTTCAAATAACAAAGTTATTCGACCGTTCCGGGACTTTTTACTAACCCTGTATCTACATCTGGTGTATATGCTTGGGAAGTAATGTGTAAGTACTACTGTGAACGACAAAACTGCGCTCACAAAACGAAGTCATCCCATACCGCGGTGCGGCCGGCTTGAGTAATTTGTACCATTATATTATAATACTTTGTTTACCATTAATATAGTTACAATAACTACTACATTTGTGGTATTACTTGTACTACAAATATATTGTGCAAATGACTATTCCTGGAAAACAATAATGTGGTATTTTATACTATACTCGATAGCTGTCACTATAGTAACTTTAGTTTATGGTAAGGCACACCACAATTGTGGTTAATTTTACTATACCTTTTCCTCTGTGCTCATCTGCTTCATACTAAGCCATCCACAGTCAGATAGTTTATGTAAATAGTAAAGTAAAAGTAAATAGTAAGTATGAATTCTGTACTTTCTGCATTCTGTATTCATGTAGGTAATTATTAATTTGACTGCGACATCTAAACGAGTTATACAAAGTAAACGTACCGCATGTTAATTTATAGACTCCTGACCTATAAAACGACACGTTTTTGTAAGTCAGGAGTCTATAAATTAACATGCGGTACGTGTACAAAAGCATACGTTGGACAGAGTGGACGTTCTTTCAAAAAACGTATATCAGAGCATTTGTATTCATTTAAATATAAAAAAAAAATGATTCGTCGTATTCTAACCATTTAATTAAAGAAAACCATAGTTTTAATAATAATTTTAAAATTCTTCATGTAGAAAACAACAGTAAAAAATTAGATTTATTAGAAACAGTTGAAATTAATAAACTTAAATTTTCAGATGATTTACTTAATGATAAATTAGATCTTAATCATTCCCCATTGTTAAATTTATTCCCTTTATAGACTTTAAATTTTCTACTTTCCTATGTAAATAATTGTTGACTTTGTTTTAAATTGCATAGATTCTTTTTAAAATTTTTAAAATTGTTATTACCTGTTTGAATTTTAATTATGTTTGTGTAGAGCCAAAAACTGTAGGCGCATTTTTTAAATACATGATGTTTTGTAAAAGTTGTTTGTTTGTTTAGTTTATTGTATATATTTTCTGACGAAGCCGTTGTACGGCGAAACAGCTGTCATTTTAACAATAATAAAGTGTAAATCTCACAACTATTTGTTGTCTATTAATTTTAATGTGTAGAATTCATTTAAGTAAGAAAAAACATAGCCTCCATTTAAAATAAGAAAATTGCTATCGACTTCCGGTATAACGGAACGTTTCCGGAAGTTGAACATATTTTCAGAGAATGCTTCGGGTAGGGTTTTGTTATTAAACTTTTTGTCGTATGAGTCTAGCTGCCATAGATCGCGAGAAAAAGACAGTGGACGAGTGGTCTGAAACCCTCTGCATGTATTTATTTTTACTATTGTTCAAATCATTTGTTCAAATAATTTTTATAGCTGCAAGAAAGTACCTCTCTAAACTCTCAATTGGTGAATGACGACAATTCGGCATTGTAATTCAATTAAATCTAAGCATGAATTTCATTTTTATAATATTTGCATATGTTTGTGGTATGTTACTCCTTAGTGCGTATTGTGAGCATCTACGTAAGGTAATATGAGAGATAGAGGTGGAAAACCAACACAGTGACGGATTATTGCCGATATAGGTATCCAAAATTTTATATACATGTTACCTGTTGTTGCGTTAACTATTAGATTACCTGTTTCAAGGCGCGTCGAAGGTGTTCTATCGTTTAGGAAGGTTATCCAAAACGAGAGATTAACCGCTAAAACGATCGGTGTTATTCTCGCGGCACGCAACGATATTTAAACGGTTCCGTGTTCGGTTAGTGATCAGTGGGAGATAAAATACAAAATTGTAAGACAGGAAGAAAAGGTAAGATGAATACTGTAGGTACATTACATCTTTTTTTGCTTCAAATTCCATTACAGTTAGTAATATTTTTATCACCTTTTTAAAATCAAATATTTTAATTGTCAAAATAAAATTGAAAAGAACCGATGACGATTGTATTTCGTAAAATACCACCAATACGTGCTTCTTTGCCCTCGTACAACTTGAAACGAGCACAATAACCGTTAGGTTTATTGAGACACCAAAATTTAAATCCGAATCTGATCGGTTTCCCTCTAATGAACTGCTTCAAATGATGTCTACCATAGTATGGTTCCATGGCTTCGTCAAAAGACCAACTATGTGGTAATGGTTTAGCATACATCTCAAATTTAGAACAAATTTTGTCTATAAGAGGTCTAATCTTCCGACACTTGTCTTCTTCTCCCGTATTATTATCACTAAAGTGCAAATATTTGAAAATTGCTAAGAATCTATCTCTTGAAATAGCCCCAGAGATAGCTGCATTATGTACATCCGCTTTTGTTTGCCAATACATCTTTCTGTCTGGTAGTTTGTTATAGCCAGACACCAATAAAACTGCTAACATTTTGTACATATCTTCAATGGTTACACTAAAGTTGTTGTCACCATACTTGTATTCCGCATACTTTTCGCTTCCGTTACAGATGTAGCGGATCAGGTCTTCATCCCAAAATAACTGGAAAAACTGTAATGGTGTAGCTCCCTGGTTTACCATTTCCTGAATTATATCAGGTTGAGGTTGATCAATATTTTTTACTTTGAAGTAGACATCATGAGCACTTTCGGGTTCAAGGCAAACTTCTTTCCAATTTTTTTTGTTTTTATTTGTACGTTTTTGAAATGTTTCGTGTTTACTGATAATATTTGAACGTATTTGTGACAATGGAATATTATCTTCGGGATCTGTATCCTCCCCAGCATTGTTATTATCCCCTGTTACTATTACCTCAGACTTCTCTGACGTATTTTGGACCACAGTCCCAGTTTCAGGAGCAACAAAATCATATTTTTCACTTTTTTTACTAGCTGCACTTGCGAAGTTTGTGCTAAAATACCTTTGCCTAAGTCATAGATACTATTCTCCGTGACTATTTCATCAGGCGCATCGTCTTGATCGGTATCCTCGTCGTGATCTGGTGGAAATAATGTAAAATCAATTCTCTCAGCATCGGCTAGTTCATCATCATCCAGTTCTTCTACTATAGTTCCGTTGTTAACGGTCGTCTAAACACCAAAAAAAGTGTTTTGTTTTAGAAGAAGAAATATAAATATAATGTACATATATATAGGTAGTTGCTACTGTAGACGAAAGACTAGCGTATGAAAAATCATACGCTTATCTTAGAAGCACGTGATTAACCATATTCACAATCTTCAAGTTGTCAAAAGTGCGTCTACATTTTCTCTACTCTATTTGCTCATTTGTATTACAATGTATAAAGTAATTTAAAGATTGTAAACATAACCTGTGATCTATTTACTTACGTGCGTTCATATTTTGAAAGCCTAGATAAAGGCACACTGCGTTTTCGCTTGTTTAGAGACATATTTTGTTAAGCAACCACAAGTAACTGCCACAAAAATACAAAACAGATGCTACTGAATACCTGACGCCATCTGTTAGACAATTTTCAAACTCTAGTTTCGACAACCACCCTTTTAAAAAGAACTCTAAATATGTATGAATATTTAGACGGTAGTCTTTAATGGTAACATACAAAAAACCTGCGATTCAGTGCGAATAGATAAACGTTTCTCTATAAAAGTTACATTCATGTTATTGCATGCGGTTAGTCGGACAGTTGGCCGCATTACTACTAATTTAATCGCGTTAAAAAAACATGAAATAAAATATAATCATAAATTTCAATTTGACAAAACAGCAATCATAACTAAAGAAAGAAACTATTACACACGTAACATTCTAGAAATGATTTATATAAAAAAAACTAAGACCAGCGTAAATGATCCTAGCACATTTATCAAAAATATACGCGCCGTTATTATAAACAAATATGTATTTTTCATTTCCATTTTGACATTTTTATATTAGTTTTGCAAGTAACATTCGTATTTGTCAACTTGCCTCGTTATCACAAAAAAAATTGTTGTTTTAAATCTGTCGTTAATGCGTTCTGCTTAGTCTTTCTGTCTCGTCTACATGTATTTTTTAAAATGTATTGTGTTCATTATTTATATGTTAACGATGCAACTTATGTTGTTAATTTTAATTTTACATTTCCCGACGAGTGTGATTTAATTAATATTATAATAAGATTTTTCTTCTCCTACGGTAACTTTCACACATTATTATATGTACTAGATTACCGAAACGTCTTACACATAAATGTACTGTGTTTGTACAAGTTTTAATGTGGGTCAAATAAATCAATTTTTTACGTTGTAATGTTTCATATTGTATCGCATTGCATTGCTTTGTATTGTAATGTATCATATTGTATTGTAATATATTGTAATATTTTGCTGCCGACTTATGCAGTGTGACGCCTGTTTTTGTTGCTTATTAATTTAAATAACGCAAAACAAAGTAACAATGTAACCCCACCTTTAGTAAATGCTCCAAGCGCTTTCTCGTTGTTCCCGGTAATATTGGAACTACCTTTCATTCAGGGATTCAATGATTTTAATTGATGTCAATAACAAGGAAAAATGGTGCCTTCTGTTTAAAAAAATACACCCTGTTAAGGCTACCGATAAACGGGAATTCGGAGTTCTTAAAAGAGAGGAAACACGAGACGCATAAACAACGAGGTGCAAATGACAATTCACGTTTATTGTATGTTGTAAGGTTAAAGTATTAACATAGAATTAAAGATGAATAAGTTGAAAATTGAAGTGTGGTTAAAGTTAAATATATAATATTAATATTAAGTGAAATGTATTCAAGGCGACACTAAATTGACTTAAGTTGAAACTAAATGTGTATCTGGCTTAAACGGCGGCACATACAAATAATATGCGGTAAAATGTCCGAAAGCACTCTACAGAATACACAAATATTGAAATAACAATAAAAATCGTCCATCGGTTGTATTTTTCCGCAGTACGCAATAACGTGTCAATTAAAATTACAGTATTTTTCTTTTGGTTTTTCTCTTTTGTCAAATGTATATCACTATTTCTCAAAACTATTTAACATATTAATCAAAGAAGGTGCTGTGTAGTCAATTTATTTCTCCTCTTGTCAAAACTATTTCCTTAATTGTCACAACTATATCACATTGTTATTACATGTATGTAAGAGTGAATGCTGAAAGAACGCAAAACAACAAAATCTTGAACGACGTATGTACGTGCTTTAATAATCAGGTGAATAAACGATGGTAGTGCGCCAGTCTAGATAGGACGATAATTTAATGTTTTCCCGAACACTTTAAGCAAAATTTACAAAACTTACAAAATAACGAACGAGATGAAAAAAAGGAGTGTTGGCCATCGTCCCAAATTTTGCGCAAGAGGAACAAGAAAGAATCTCCTATCTAATAGATGAGGATTGCACTTTACCATTAAAACAAATAGAAACCAAATTGTTAGAGCAAAATCCACAACTAGAGGTGAGCTTATCGACCATTGAAAGCGCTGTAAAACGCGTTTCTTTTGTACCAGAAAGGCGTAGCGCACCAGATATTATTCAAAGCAGGTTTGATTATGCTGTTCTGTATAACAGAATGATGGTTCACAGAGAAAAAAATATATCTTACTAAGGAATTGTAAGAAATATTTACCATTTGTATCATTTATTTGTATCGTCTGCTATCTATGCAAAAAAAGGGCAGTCATCTGTTCTCGATTTTTACCTAGAGAACCCTAAATATTTCAGTGTGTCCCGTAGATATAAGTCGCGCTAGTAGTATTACCCCGAGCGTATTTCAAGTGGTTGAATAAGGAATGTATTATATAAACATTTTGATAACGCCGAATGTTGCGGCACAGTATATACCTTATGCAGTAGTTTCACTCCGGCAAATTGGTTGTTCCAAGTTGCAACTGGCGCACGGAACGGCGCATGTAGGGACTCAGGACAACTTTGAACAGGCCCGGATTGGCCTAATATTGGGGAACGGATTAACGGCTTGTTTACAAACAAAGATACAACCTATAAAACCACCTGGATGGGACACATGCGCCACATTTCGTATTCTGTCGTTAGCATAGCTTTGTGTCTCTAGCAGAGTATTTGCAAGTGTTCCATAATTAAAAATAACCGCCGTACTAAGTTTAGTTATACGTGAGTTTAATATTTTCGTAGTAGAATTTTTTCTAGCATGTGGTATATAGATACTATCTTTAATCTTAATTTAATAATAATTGTTGTAGGTTAATATTTCTGCCTTTCATATTTACAGGTGTTGTTTTGTGTATGTTTATTCATAGATTAAAGTTTACTTGATAGTTTTAATTTAGTGTGCATAGATAACTTATACAAATCAACATGAAGTGCTGGGTTCTCAACTGTAATAGGAGGTCTGCAGTAAGCAATGTCGTAGACGTTTTTGATTGAACTTTTTGCTTTTTATGACGCTCATTTACTGTGATTATATTCACCCCATGATAAGTATAAAAATACAAATAGACAAAAAATTAGTTCCTTTATACATAAGTAAGTTATATTCCAGTAAATTGTACACTTTTGTTTTAAATAGATCACCATTAGTGAAGTAATAAATATTTTATTTATATATGATTTGTTTCCTTTCCATAACATGCATTAACAATCAATAATAATTTAATGATCGTTGGTTACTAACTGTTTCACAGAAGTATCAAAATATTGACATGGATACCTTTTGAAATTGCAATGGTATTATATATTGTCCAATGTAAACTATTATACCACTGTTTGCATTTTAATTCAATTTAATAATTTCCTTTTTATTTTTTCCAATATTTGGTTAATCCGGTTCTGTCGGGGCCGGGCGATATGCCCTGAACCTACTATGCGCCGTTCAGTGCGCGAGGTAAAATTTAGAACATCGAGATCAAAGGTGCCGACACGAAGTGAAACTACTGCTTAGGTATATACTGTGGTTGCGGCGTCTATTCGAATAAGCCAGACTAAACTTCTATAACACTTTATGTGTGGTGAAGCCGTAGTTTGGAACGGTGACTTAAAAGAATTAGAGGTGTCGAGGTGTGAGATTGTTAGTTTGTGGTCCATTTATAGGTGAGTTTAATCACAGAGCATATCTGTTATTCTCGTGTAAGTTAGATTAACTTAATTATGCAATATAAGAGATTTACGAAAAGGCCTGATTAACGTTAAACATGCTTAAGTTAGGGAGGTTTTGATTGTGATAGGCTAGTCGTCCTAGCGGGACCGCGACGTGACGTGAGGAATCCGCACGGCACAGTTGACCGCAGGCGCTGGGCGACCCGGGGGTTGTAAAAATAGAGGCACGGGGGAATCGCCGGGCGATTCCGCATGCACTCTCTGTGTAAAATTCCGCGAGGGATTCGCGCGCACGAGCACCCGATCCACAAGGACATAGCGTTAGTTTCGTTAGTGCAGATATATAATACTTAATTATGTAATCTGTTCCTTTGTTAAATATATGGATGACCGGAATGCTCAGGCTACTTTTCTTTTACAGGTAAAGCCCCAGGTTAAAAACGGTTACACCTCGTCAACGTCGACGCCCCATTGCTCGACCGTCCTGACTATAATTTAATATGATTTAATAGTATTTAATGTTATCTATATCTCTTTTAATAAACAAATTATTGTAGCTCATTGTTTTGGTTAAATTTACTTGAATACAGGTAAAATAAAGTTTCATAATTTTCAGAAGTGAATAAAAGGGTTTACAGAATTTGGGATTCTGGTGAATTCTAGAAGATTTTATGGAAGATCACAGAAGGCCGAATTATTCCATTGCTGCTGCAATGTGTATTAATTCATTATATTTATTCACCATCCAAAACCGGTTTTATAACGTAGAACACTTTGGAGAATTATTGATATCTTTGATTGACCCTTTGGCCGAAGATAATATACAAGATACATATTTTTGTCATGGACAATATCTGATTTCATAGAACGGATGAAATTCAACAATTGATCAGAGCTGTGGCCTCACACAGTTCATTTTTAAATCCAATTGAAGAGCTGTTTAACCAATGCAAAACTATCATAAAAGGAAGACAGCCTACGGATGAGGTGCAACTGTATCTTCAAATTCATAATGCTTCTGAAGCTGTAGCAGAACATTACCAAAACTGTATTCGACATATTATGGAAACATATTTAGGAGATTGCCCCTACAAATAAAAGCTTTTAGTCTGAATTAAGATTATAGAAATTTTTACAATAGTTTTTCATATTTAGTAAACGATTCTACTCACCTGTGTAAGTCCTTTATTCACTTCTGAAAATTATGTAACCTTATTTTACCTGTATTTAAGTAAATTTAACCAAAACAATGGGCTACAATATTTTTATTTATTAAAAGAGATATAGATAACATTAAATACTATTAAATTATATTGAATTATAGTCAGGACGGTCGAGCAATGGGGCGTCGACGTTGGCGAGGTGTAACCGTTTTAACCTGGGGGTCTATCTGTAAAAGAAAAGTAGCCTGAGCATTCCGGTCATCCATATATTTAACAAAGGAACAGATTACATAATTAACTATTATATATCTGCACTAACGAAACTAACGCTATGTCCTTGTGGATCGGGTGCTCGTGCGCGCGAATCCCTCGCGGATTTTACACAGAGAGAGCATGCGGAACCGCCCGGCGATTCCCCCATGCCTCTATTTTTACAACCCCCGGGTCGCCCAGCGCCTGCGGTCAACTGTGCCGTGCGGATTCCCCACGTCACGTCGCGGTCCCGCTAGGACGACTAGCCTATCACAATCAAAACCTCCCAAACTTAAGCATGTTTAACTTTAATCAGGCCTTTTCGTAAATCTCTTATATTTCATAATTAACTTAATCTAACTTACACGAGAATAACAGCAATGCTCTGTGATTAAACTCACCTATAAATGGACCACAAACTCACAATCTCACACCTCGACACCTCTAATTCTTTTAAGTCACCGTTCCAAACTACGGCTTCACCACACATAAAGTGTTATAGAAGTTTAGTCTGGCTTATTCGAATAGACGCCGCAACATTCGGCGTTATCAAAATGTTCCTGTAACATTCCTTATTCAACCGCTTGAAATACGCTCGGGGTAAAACCACTAGCGCGACTTTTATCTGCGGGACACACTGATATATTTAGGGTTCTCTAGATAAAAATCGAGATGACTGCCCTTTTTACATAGATGGCAGACGATACAAATAAATGATACAAATGGTAAATATTTCTTACACCTGAGAATATCTTTAGAAGATTTATTTATTTGTTACCTTCTGAACTATGAAATAACTGAAAAAAAATCAAGTGCCTCTAATAATATGGCCACGGACAACATAATTTTCTCCAAAAGAAACAATTGAGAAGGTAACAACAGATTACAATACAAATGTGTCCTTTACTTCCGAGATGCAGAAATATATCATTGTTACAATATATTTAACGGTAACAATTAGCTGTTGTGTGCGAGGTGGCTTTTTCATATCTGTTAATTATGATGAAAAATTATACAATCGGTTATTTGCAATTATATCCAGTCTGATTAATATGAGCTGATTGTGTAAACATCTGAACTTGTCAACATGTAAAATGCAATGTCATTCACTAGTACTGAGGAAAGCTACTTACTAGGCTCGGAACACCTTTATGTTGTATTATGTTGTGTCTTTTATAAAAATTACAGAAATAATGTTGAACAACGTTACTGCATTTGTCAAATAAGGACATTTATGTTGTTTGTCTAACTAAATGCAATATAAAAGTGTTCACATATTGAAATGTTTACATATTCTAATGAGCGTCTTTTGTAGAATAAATATTCAATTTGAGGCAGTGAAATGATTTGTGTGAGGTTAACAAATGAACTGGGAAATCCTATAGCTTTACCTTGAAAGTAACAAACATTTAAAGAGAATATAAATATATACTTACATGTTAATATTTTTAGTCTAACGGTGTGGTATGTGTAACTAAAACATTTAGGGGAATCTTGTGCAATAATGTAACATGTAACCACATGCGATTTTACACAAATCGTTTTTATTCCTTATATATACATAATATACAGGGTTAGTAAAAAGTCCCGGAACGGTCGAATAACTTTGTTATTTGAAAATTATGATTTCTGAAATTTGGTATGGGGGTATAGTTAATATAAATGCATTTTATGCAATACAGTTAATACTTTTTTCACTTCCCGTTTAATCGGCAATACGTCCAACTTTTTTTTTTTAAATGGAACGCCCAGACTTTTTTAACACTTTTGAATGCAAAATAAAAAACTACGTTCGGGAAGTATTAAGATGTTTATTTTTATTCACAAGAAAACAGTTAAAAAATTAAAAAAGTGTCCTAATACAGAAAAATCAAGGTACCTTTGAAAAAAGTTGTTGTCTAGTGTTTGGATTCTTTTTGCCGTCACATTTGACAATTTTAAAAGCGTTTTAACTTTTGCATCGCTATAAATTTACTTATTTTAAACATTGACACATTTGAAAATGGCAGAGAAACTTACTGAATCAGAACGAATTGAGATATTAATGATGCGTGGGTACGGTGATCGTCAACGTTCTTTTGAGGAGGTTCGTATTTTGTTTAATACTGTTTATCCGGATCGTCACAATAGTAAAAGTACGGTATGCCGAACAATTCAAAAGTTTGAAGTCTTTCGTCAGGTGAAGGATTTATCTAGAAGGGGACGTCCATTAACAGCAACAGATGAAGAAACTAGTTTGAATGTGTTACTTACAGTGGAAGAAAATCATCACGTGTCCACAACAGAATTAGGTCAAATTCATGAGATCTCTCAAAAATCTGCTCATACGATTCTTAAATCAGCAAGAATGAAAGCCTATAAAATGTATCCCGTCCATGAGTTAATTGAAGATGATCCAGATCGTAGACTACAATTTTGCGAAACAATGACGGAATTGATCGAGCAGCAGCCTAATGTTTTAGATCACATCATTTTTTCAGATGAGGCAACGTTTTGTCTCAACGGCACTGTGAACAGACATAATTGTCGCTACTGGTCAATTGAAAATCCGCATTGGATTGAAAAAGTCCATACACAGCGTCCTCAAAAGCTGAATGTCTGGGCTGGTCTTGTTGGAAACAACATCATAGGACCATTTTTTATAAGAGGAAATTTAACTGGCAACGTCTACTTAAATTTATTGCGAAATGAGGTTGTTCCAGCACTTGCGGCCCTCTTTCCAAATGCAAACATAGGTGATCACCCTAATGCACATTTTTGGTTTCAACAAGATGGAGCTCCCCCCCATTTTGCCCATAATGTCCGCGATTATTTGAATGAAATTTTTCCGGGACGTTGGATCGGACGTAGAGGAGCATTCGAATGGCCAGCACGTTCGCCAGATCTCTCGCCATTAGATTTTTTCTTTTGGGGTCACATGAAATGTCAAGTGTACAAAAATCGTCCCCATAATCTTGAACAATTGGAAGAGAGAATAGTTCAAGAAGCCAATCGCATCACTCCAGAACAAATACAAAATTCAATAAGAAATTTTACTGACCGTTTACATTTTTGTCAAATTGTAAATGGAGAGCATTTTGAACAATTATTGTAATCGCAACCTGAATAGACAGGTATCTTGATTTTTCTGTATCAGGACACTTTTTTAATTTTTTAACTGTTTTCTTGTGAATAAAAATAAATATCTTAATACTTCCTGAACGTAGTTTTTTATTTGGCATTCAAGAGTGTTAAAAAAATCTGGGCGTTCCATTAAAAAAAAAAAATTGGACGTATTGCCGATTAAACCGGAAGTGAAAAAAATATTAACTGTATTGCATAAAATGCATTTATATTAACTATATCCCCATACCAAATTTCAGAAATCATAATTTTGAAATAACAAAGTTATTCGACCGTTCCGAGACTTTTTACTAACCCTGTATATATTGTTAGGAAGCTTTCAGACAATATTTTAACTTTTAAATTATATTTTTATAAATTAAATAACTGTATAATTTTACTGAATACCATCCAGAGTCATCTGTGATACTCTCTACAAATATCTACTATAATTTCGGAGATAATTCTAAAAGTTGAAAAAGTTATCAATAGTATTGGAAATTGTAACACAAAAAAAACAAATCAACTTCTTTGTAAGAACCCTATCGATGATGATCTCATCGTACGATAGTGCATTTTCTTTGTTCGAGCTTATGACTCACGCGCTCTCCAATGTACCTGCCCGTACGGTTTACCTAACAGTGTTAGTTTCTAGTTAGTTATTCGTCGATGTTCTTAGTAGTAAGATCGTGTTAATAAAACTGCGTTATTGGAAATTGTCTTTTTAATTCCACAAGCCCTAACAACCAACAAATAGTGCGCCAAAATTTTTGAACGGATTGTATACATATACGCAATCTCGATACATAAATAGATATCGATCAAAGTTAATGGTGATGTAAAATATATAATTTAATTGTATGATTTAAATATTTGCTGAGAATGCACTCCGTTCTTGAATTGTTTGTTGCGCACAGATATAGTGCATGTTGTTTACGTTTCACTTAGCTCTTTCGCTTTGTCACGGTGATTGGTGCTAACAATGAGTAATTTGACTTTTTTTTTTCAATTTACACCAGTCTACAAATATTGACGCAAACGGTGACATACCTAAAAGTAATTTTTATTCTATGGGCACTTATTAATTTTATATTTTGTTTCATTGAGTATTTTTAATACTTCTATGTGACTAAAGTTAGATGGAATAGAACAGTTTTAATTTATAGTAAAAATAATGGAGTTAAACTTTTTCAGGCGGGCATTGCATTATACATTTTTTTCCAAAGTTCCTTTTCAAAGACTTGTTATAAAACTCTTGCTAAAATTTCCTTTATACAAAAAATTACCTTTAAGTGATGCTATATTACACTACGTAATAGTTATTTACATTAGAGTGCGGTAGATGTCATATACAGTTGACGAGGTCAAAAAATATATTTTACATAACAGTATGCTCATTTTATCGCCTTAGGACGGTAAAACTGCATTCTTCCTCATTTCACAGTTACTTTTAATGTAAAATATGCAAAGTTCTCAAAAAAACACATTTACCGGTATTTTTATTGCTATTTTAATTATTATTCTGAAAAAATCATTATACATTCACTTTTACATAAGGTGGAGTTGCCAAAATGCGGTGATACTAATCCAGATCTACCGATACCGATATAATTTTATAAATAAAATTTTCCAAATATTTTCTCAGCCAAAAATTTTAATATAAATGCCGTGCGTTAGGTCATTTACAGCGCTCGAACGCTTGTGCGCTGTAAATAACACCTGCTCCACATTATTTGGCCCCGTCAACTCTGAACACAGCATAATCTGCCAGCCAACGTCAGGTTTGTTTCATTGCCTTAAAAGTGACTAATAGCGCATGTCTGGTTTCGTGGTTTTCTCTGCTTTACTTTATCAAATTAAGCAAACAATTGGCAATAACGTTTTTTTTTAATGTAGTGCTTTCATAGAAATTATAGTTTGACAATAGAACCTTTGCGGGTTTATAGATTTTTTTTGAAAACAATTTTGACAATAACACGAAAAAACTCTCTCTGGCCAAATTGACTGTGATTTAAAAAATATGACAGGAAACACTGTTGTAATATCGGTTAATACAAATTAAAATAAAGTTGCCCATAAAATGGTGGCCGTAATGGTAAAACTGGGCATTACAAGAAAATTCCGAGTGGCTACTCGGTTGGTAACGTTGTAAAAGTAATTACATATTACAAATAAACGCCCAACACCAGCGGCGGCTCGTGCTTACATCACTCGGAAGCTCTGACAATGATCGAAATTCTCCGTATAACTTCGTAACGTAGAAACATATAGAAATGTATTTGACGAGAGCCTACGAAGAACTACGATCATTGTCATAGCCTCCGAGTGACGTAAGCACTGACCGCCGCGGCACAACACAGCAGAGTTGGGCGAAATTTATTCAGAATAATAATAAAAATTAGTGGGTAGTTTTGTTATTCTTATTCAGAAATAATAGATTACTTTTTATTCGTTATTCCATTATTCAATAATAAATCTTATTTCATTCATTATTCAAATAGTTATATCCATTCGAATAATTTGTTGTACAAAGTAAACTGGATCGACTAAGAAATACTTACTATATTATTACTATATATCATCATGTTGTATTTGTGGGAGCCCCCTTGGTGGAGGGAGGCACATTAATTCGCTTTAAACACTGGGAAGGAAGGGGGTTTTATTCTATAGCTTACAGTTAGTGCAAAAACGTAAATTTTTCCTTGAGTTTATCTTTTAATAAGGCTGGGACGAGGAACATCTTGTTGTCTTCATTTCTTTTTAAATGATGAAATTTATTTTTTAGCAATGCCAAAGAGGGGGGAGGGGGGAATCAATTTTTGTTAATATAAGGAAGTGAAGTGGAGGGATTTTATCCTTTTTTGTCCATGATGGAATTTAGGTTTTAGCAATGTGGAGATGGGACAAGCATAATTTTGTTGGCAATATCGTGGGATAGGGGCGATGATTGGTGGAGGGAAAATTGTGAGAGAAAATTGTTGCTTACACTGGGAGAAATGAAAAGGTTATTTCAACAGTTTTTGTGGTCATAAGTATTAAGCATTCATATTACCGGTAAATGGTCAAATGAATGCAAAGATGTGTTATTAAACCAAATACTTTCAAGATTAAAATAGCGTTTTAGGTGTAACTTTAACATTAAAACGCATTGCTCGTGATTTAAAAAAGAAATATGCGAATGCATATTTCTTATAGTTAACTGATAAATGGTTAAGTAAACCATATTTTTCTCTCGGTGTATAATCGACAATCAAATAAAGTGTTTTGGTTCACTAATGCGCATATTATCCCAAGCAACATTTTCAAAGCTAGTTTTTTTTTCGTTGCTGTTTTTTTTCGAGTACGCTTCATTTCGGCTTGAAAACCATTACTGTCGGAAAATATAAGTAAATTATTGCTTTAAAATATTTTATTGTGTGAACTTTAATTGAGTGTAGGTATATTATCTATGCACTTACCTAACTCCCTTCTCTTGGATAATCGTAATTGTTCACTAATTATGTACTTCTTTATTGTAGTAGGTTTGTCAACGTTTACTATAGTAGAAAAGAAATGTTTTTAGAGTCAGGTACAGCTATTGTATCAATCCGACACCTTGGTCCGCTGGAGATGCGAATGCTTTACAATACATACCGGGTGTCCAACCTAAGATGCAACGGTTCCTAGCCAATTTATTATTGCCTTTTTGAAAAAATGTTTCAAATAAATGTTGCCTCGAATTATATTCTACACATGTTAAAATTAGTTTCAATAATGGCGGACTTCCGGTTGTACCGGAAGCAGATACTAACTTTATTATTTTAAATGGAACACCCTGTATATTATTGCACTTTTGGATTCCTTGTTAAATTTAAATAACAATACGTTAGAGATACATTGGGGCTAAGTTGTACCGTTTTCGAAGTGCATGACATTTTTCGAAAAAAATGACATTTGTTGTGTCTTCGGTGTTTGGAAATATCTCAGGAATTACGAAAGTTAGAAAGATGCGGTTTTCAATTTTCGCTTAACAATGAAACAGCACACGTCTTTTATTTTAAAATTGTTGCGTTTAAATTACAGCGTTATAAAATAGGGATCTGTAATTTTCGAACTCTAAAATCATGGATAACTTGATTTTTTTAAATTGAACGGTATAGCAATTTTTACATAAATGGATGTAAAATTGAATTTTCTTTCGATTTAATATTATCATTGTGTCTATCTCCAACGGTATTGGAGATATCCGCGATTTTTCAGTTTCTCACGATAGATACGTATTGCGAAGCGCCGCCGCCGGCCACCTTCCCCTCGCATTTCACCAGGCTTGGGACTGGCAGCAATAATACTGGAATGCTTAGAAAGTGGCCAACAGAGCACAATAGAACCACTAGAAACAAACAAAACTTGAAATTAAAACAAAGAAGAATTTACTAAAGTACGTTGTGAAACATTGGAGATGAACATAGCAAAGATAAAAAAAACACAACATTACTGGAATATCAATATCAGCACACTTTTCAAACTACATTACTCTATCCAATGTATGGAGTAGGTACACATCGAGCGTCTTGCTAGCAACAGGGTACACTTTAAACGCTAGTGTTGTCATTGTACAGAGAATTTGTACAACACTGTTATATTAAATGTTCAAAATGCTGTCCGTTTTGGGCACTACATAATCGAAATCGCTTTTGCAAACATTTCTGAACATTTCTGAGCATTTCTGGAGTGACTTCTTGAAACGCTCTTAAAATACGATGGCGCATATCATCAGGAGTTGGTGGCGTCCCATAAACTTTATTTTTAATGAAACCCCATAAGAAGAAATCGCAGCTTGTAAGATCTGGCGATGTCGGAGGCCATCTAACAGGTCCTCCACGTCCAATCCAGCGGTCCGGAAAAGACACATCCAAAAACTGACGAACTTCGGCAGTATTGTGAGGTGGAGCACCATCGTGTTGGAACCACATCAGTTGACGAGTAGCTAACGGAAGATTTTCTGACAGAACGCCTAAATGATTTTGAAGAAATTCCATATAAACCCTACCCGTTAGGCGTTGGTTATGAAAAAACGGACCTATGATATATTGTCCTATATATACCTGCCCATACGTTGACCGACCATCTGTATTGACTATGTGCTGCAATAAATCGATGGGGATTTTGTGTGTCATAATAATGACAATTGTGACGATTCACAAATCCATTTTTGTGGAAGGTAGCTTCGTCTGAAAACATCACTTTATCGAAAAAGTTCGCATCATGATCAGTTCTTTGAATTGCCCACTGACAAAATAACAGTCTGCTTTCGAAGTCACCTGCAGTAATTTCCTGGTGCAACTGAATCCGATACGGATGATACTTATGTATTCTTAAAGTGTTGTGTACCGAAGATTTACTGATATTAGTCATTCTACTTATTTCGCGCACACTTGATTCTGCATTTTCTTGTACTACTAATAATCCTTGTAACTGATTTTCATCCGTAAGTACGGAGTTATTGCGGTTCAGTTTTGGACGTGCTACGGATCCAGTACTTACAAATCTACCCAGTAGCGACAGAAATCCTCTCCTATCTGGATGCCTTCTACATGGGTAATGCTCTGCATAAACTCTTGACGCTAACAAAGCATTTCTCTTACATTCACCGCGAACGAAAACCATATCTACTAATTCTTCTCGAGTAAGCGACATCTTTAATTGTTATGTTACCAAAAAGTACTCTGAACGTCAGTTCTGACACTTGGAACATTAATAATGGTTAGATATCTAGTTTGTTTTTCAAGCCTACTTTGACTTTAAAGATGCCGCTTTAAACATCTCAAGTATCTTTTAGATAATTTTGTTTGTTTAAAATGGTGGTATTGTGTTCTGTTGGCCACTTTCTAAAGATGCCAGTATTATTCCTGCAAATCCCGGCGGCGGCACTTCGCAATACGTATCTATCGTGAGAAACTGAAAAATTGCGAATATCGCCAAAACCGTGGGAGATCGACCGAATGATACCCATATAAAATCGAAAGAAAATTCAATTTTACATCCATTTATGTAAAAATTGCTATACCGTTCAATTTAAAAAAATCAAGTTATCCATGATTTTAGAGTTCGAAAATTACAGATCCCTATTTTATAACGCTGTAATTTAAACGCAACAATTTTAAAATAAAAGACGTGTGCTGTTTCATGGTTAAGCGAAAATTGAAAACCGCATCTTTCTAACTTTCGTAATTCCTGAGATATTTCCAAACACCGAAGACACTGCAAATGTCATTTTTTTCGAAAAACGTCATGCAATTCGAAAACGGTACAACTTAGCCCCAATGTATCCCTAACGTATTGTTATTTAAATTTAACAAGGAATCCAAAAGTGCAATAATATACAGGCTGTTCCATTTACAATAATAAAGTTACTATCTATTTCCGGTACAACCGGAAGTCCGTCATTATTGAAACAAATTTTAACATGTGTAGAATATAATTCGAGGCAATATTTATTTGAAACATTTTTTCAAAATGACAATAATAAATTGGCTAGGAACCGTTGCATCTTAGGTTGGACACCCGGTATAAAAGCAGGGACACTACGGCAATGGAAACCCGACAAAACATATGTGTATATACTCACTAAATTTATTTCAGTAAATTATTTGAAGAACGATCTATTTGGTGAAACAATTATTCCAGTAAATGCTCTATTCAAACGTTTCATTAGAATAATTCTTTATTCGAATGATGTCTGATCACTTCATTCGACAATAACGTACTACTGAATAAGGAATAATTGATAACTCCACTACCTTACAAGATATCGAAGAAAGTCTAAGAGCAAAATTGTGCAGAATTACCCTCGCCATCTTTTTAAAATACTTCTGGTCAGCAGTGGCCTGCCGTATTCCAGTGGCGTATAAAACTTATATTTTTTTAAATGGGACAGCCTATATTTTATAACAGATTTGGAATGCTCTCGATGAGTACTTAGTTTTTCTTATGTATGAATTATACACACTTTTGCTCTTAAACTTTCTTTGATATCTTGTATGATAGGGGAGCTATAGTCCGAGGCGTCTTAGGTGCTACACCCTGTAGATGTTTTCTTGTAAATGGTAATTAAGTGCAATATGTGACATTATAAAGAACTTAACCAAAGAGAATAAACAATCGATAGAAGGATATACATTGTTGTTGTAATGTTTGTGCTATTTTGAGAAAGTGTAGTATATGGATATACACATACGTGGTTACAGAAATGTGCTAGAATGTACTGCTTTATTGAATTTTATCGTCTGTTTACTCTAAATAGGAATAATCTAAGGATAAAGTTTTCATATCGGAGGACCCGTCAACATACACCCTTATTCACTGTGCTCCGGTAGTGTCGGGCGCTGCTCCGACTAAAACCCCTCCTTTGCCTTCTCTGGACACTCTGGAACCGTTGGAAAAAGATAACATCAGAGTGCCAGCGGCATAGGGCAAACTTCCCTCAGACGCTACGTACTGCTTCCTGCCTTAGGTATTCATCCTTTTCCTTACCGCTCATAATGGTCCTCACAAAAACCTGGATCTTTGACCACTGCTCTGGACCTTCAATCATGATAGGAACCATGTTAGTTGGAGTCAGCTCCAATCCCAAGTCGCAGAATGTCGCAAGTCTGGCCGCGCTCCACCTAGCGCAAGCAAAAAGGGTGTGTTCCACAGTGTCGTTGTTGCCACAGTACATGCACTCGTCGGTACCGTCCTTCCCAAAGCGCTTGGCGTAAGCTCTATAGCATCCATGCCAACTCAAGGCCTGCGTCAGATAATAATCAAGGCGCCTATGTTTACACGCCAACCAGGGGCCGAGCCTGGGTATTAACTTCTTGGTCCATTGAGCCCTATTGGTCCTACTCTCCCATCTGCTCTGCCACGATTCGCATGAGCGTTGTCTGGCTCTGGATCTGGCCTCCAGCTTGTTCTCACCAGTGTGGGCGAACATAAGTCTCCTTTCAAAGACCATGAGGTCAATTGGGATAGTCCCGGTAATGGCCTGGAGTGCCTCGCCAGACACGGTTCTGTAAGCAGTTGCTTGTCGCAGCATAATACTTCGTTGTGCCCTTTCGAGCAGCAGGGTATATTTACGGAAGTTTAGGACCGGGTACCAGATCGGAGCTCCATACAAGTCTAAGTTATGCAGGGCGCTGGCCAAGACGGCCCTTTTCTCGCTACTAGGCCCACGCAGATTCGGCAGGATCCTCGATAGTTGTCCCAAGCGATCGGCGGCCTTCGTCGTGACGGCAGATATATATGCCCTTTAAATGTCCCTCCCTCATCGATATTTACGCCCAGGTACTTGATACTCCTCTTGAGTGGAATGTTTTCGCCCAGCAGGTTAAGGGAGATAAAGTCCCTATCCCTTCTACCCCTCAGGATGACTGCCTCCGTCTTCGAGGGCGCCAAGGCCAGATGGTGCTCTGCCATCCACGTGCTTAACAACGCCAGGCAATCGTTGGTATTAGCCATTAACTTAGTGCCACTCTCCGCGCCGACCACCAGTGCCAGGTCGTCGGCAAAGGCAACCGTCACCGCATCCCTGGTGAGCTGCAGGCCCAGAACCCCGTCGTATAGAACATTCCACAGGGTGGGCCCCACCACTGAGCCCTGTGGAACGCCCGCCGGCCGGATCTCTATCGTCGCACCGTCGCTCAGTCGTATTTTCCTCCCCCTGAGGTAGCTAGATATCAGATTAGTGAGGTATACGGGGACTCTCCTCTCGCGCAGCTCACGGACTATCAAACTGTGGCTAGCCGTGTTAAAGGCGTTCTTGACGTCAATAGTCACAATACACCCTTATTGGATGCTGCAATCATTAGGTAATGCAGGGAATATATTTGGTTTGAGAAAAGTGGAAGTTTGTACTATATACGTGAACTTGTATCAAGTGAGAATCGAGCGTAAATAATTGCATTTGGTCTGGAGTAGGTGAAAGTTCGTGCAACTATGATCGGCTGTTTTTCATGTGTGTTGCGACAATAAAATGCGAAGAGATTAAATTGTAAACTAACAAACATCATTTCTCTCTTATTCTTATCATTACACAATAAAAGAAACTCTATTTTTTGGGTTGTCAGTAGTAGATTTGCAGATTATGATTATGACGTGGCATAGATGGAGTTCCTGAAATCATCGATTCTTTTATTTTGTCACCATGTAACTAATGTACAATGTACTAAATGTTGGCTAATCATTAATCTATCAATAAATTTAGAAATTCTCCTGAACTAAACTCTAGAACCGTTCATTGGGCTAAAATTAATTGATGTTCTTATGACATAAATAGTGCATGCATGCACCTTTAATACACGCCACCACAACTACTTAGATCTGTTCTAACATCGTCATAAATAGGTAAAAGCGACAGAGACACTAATAGAAGATTTTAATTTGAATATTGCAAAACAAAATAAAATAATGTCATAATATTGTAAAACGTGTGAGGAAACCAACTGGAAAATAATGAACGCTAGATCTAAAACACAAATATCGACAAATTTATTGTCGTCACAACAAGAATTAAAAGAAACAAATACGAACTAATAGAATACCTGAACACCTATTATAAGCAAGTAGCAGTAAAAATAAGTAAAGGATTTTAGGATGTTAGAAATATAAAATTAGGTCAGATAATAGGTAAAATAACATATCTAATCATTTAGGACAGAAAAAGGCTAATTTACTGTAGGAAATTACTAATTTAGGATAAACAAAATAATATAATTCTTTTGGCACTAGCATTTCATAAATTGTGGGAGTATTAAGTAAATAAATAACCTGATAGTAATTATATATATATATATATATATATATGGTTTCTTTATTTTTATATTACAGTCAGCCGAATGCTGCTCTTAGATTTGTTTTAAGTTAATCTCCATTATAAATTATTATAAATAAATAAACAAATAGAAATAGTAAACTCACTGATTTACCACATGCAATACACCTTCTGGCTCTTTTATTAATTTATATTTGACACTTGACATTATTATTTTAGAGGTTTACCAGTTTCTAAATATCACCTTCAAACGAACATCACAACAAGGAAATATTATTATACAAAAAACCATCGCTAAAAATATCAGTTCTAACTTAGGAGGAACGATTCTGAAGCCGGAAATACAAACAAATATGAAACTTTGTGTAATTTAATTCTTGTAAATTGACTTTAGTAATATTTTAATTTTTTTAGTATTTTTATTTTATTTGGGGTCTTGATTTGGAATAAAACCAAATTATTACCATTTTTTTATCTGATATTTATTCATTTTTTTAATGACGTTTCGTGAATCAATTAACTTAACAATGTCAATTGATGAAACGTCCTTAAAAATAATAAATATTAAATGAAGAAAGGATTAATAATTTTGCCTGCTGTAAATATACTAATTCCACATAGACTCTGTTTCCTTGTGGTATCGCCCTCTCGGTCATCAGTTTAACAGTAAATATGTGGTCCTGTATACTTCGTCCTTTCCTGAATCTACTCTGCGATTCTTCTAGCCTGTTTTCTACTACTGATTTTAGCTTTTTATCAATGATCTGTTTTCATTGCTGTACTCAGTAAAGTTATTCCTCTGTAATTATCGCATATGGTCCTGTCCCTCTTCTTGTATATTGGTACTATCAATGACGTTCTCCAGTCCTTCGGCATTTTTTCTTCGGTCCACGATTTCTGATAGATCTTCAGTAGTAGGTCCATGCCCTTATCCCCCAGGTTCTTAAACATTTCTGCTGTTAGTTTATTCCCACCAGGTGCTTTTCCGTTCTTGTATAGCTTCTTGCAGTTCTTTCATCGCTATAGAATCTGTTTCACTAGTCCTTGTCTTATATACATTATCCGTAAGCGTTTCTTCTTCGACTTCTCCATAGTTTCCCAACAGGTCTTGAAAATATTCTCGCCATCTGTTCATTATTTATGACGTCCCTTTCTTTACCTTTTATATACGTCACCTCCGATGTTCTAGATTTTTTTTTTAGAGCTTTTAGTGCTTTGAAAAATAGTTTATGGTTGGCTGTACTATCCCTTTCTAATTTTTCTCATAATTCTACCCATTTTCGTTTCTTTGCATCGATTATCAGTTTTTTAAATCGATTTCTTGCACGTTTGTACTCTTCGTAATTGTATTCTGTCGTGTGATTTAGGTAAGTTTGCCACTTTTGTTTTTATTTGTGATTTTATTTCATTTGTCCACCAAGACGTCTGTTGCCTATTGTCATTTTTTCTACTAGCTCCACAAGTTGCTTTAGCCGCCTCTAGTGCCATATTCTTGAAGCACAAGCACATCGCTTCAATATTGTTTGCATGTGTTATCTCCGTTGTATTTTTAATTTTTCTTTCCAGTGTCTTCTTATAATTTTCTGCACAGTCTTTATCCAGTACACACTAACAAATTTTAGTAAATTTACCAGGATTTCTGCTAAAACATTTGGGGGAAAATCACCAAAAACTGGGTAATTTTATGATTTTTAACAAAATTACCTATATGTTATCGACTAGTATTTTTCATTTGTAGGTAAAAGTGCTACGTAAAAACGTAATATTACTAAAATATTTATGCTCTCCCAGGGATTCTTACTAAATTACTTCGTGATTTTATTCACAGTTTGAAAATTTACTTAGGAAACCAAATACATACTTATAATGCGCGCATGCTCCATTTTTATGGGTTTAATTTGTAGATAGATAGCACATAGCACGCGTGGAAGTGGCAGAGGTCGTTCTTTTTGTTTTATCTATAGGCATATTTAGGTAAGTGACTAATTTAAAATAAATCCAGTAGTTAAATAATACATTCATACTACTGAGGGTGACCTGCAGCTGCATTTTCATAATTTACAAACGTTGAAACATATAGGTTTGTGTATATACAAACACACAATACACCTAATTGTGTTCCAAAAAAACACATTAATATGCCTCGACAGAGTATATAAATTATATTTGTAGTTTGTGTATTACCGTAATGTTAAAGTAAATGGTTATAGATATTGTTCATTGCAGTCATATTTCGTTGCTCTGAAGTAGAGGTTATGAAAGTATTATTCAAATTGTCTCTTTATACTTAGAATATTATCTTATACCTATCTATACATTTGTTTTTATGGTTAAGAAAGCGATTAGGTATAACAACTAAACAAGCACATAACTATTATACGCTTAGTAACATTAATGATTTCTTCTACCAAATTTCGGATGCACAATACAGGGTTTTCCACGGTAGCCGTTCGTTAGAAGTTTCCGAGGTTAGAAAAAACCTGGAACTCTGAATTTTTGGAATCCGGGGCTATTCAAGATTCTCTTTCATTTTAAAATATTTTCAGGGTCTTACCGCTTCCGGTTATACCGGAAGTCGCCATAAACTTTCTTATTTTAAATGGAACACTATATATTATTTCATTTTTAAATTCCTGAGAAAATTTTATGATGAGTTCTAATAGGTTAGGCTATACCTATTTTCAACTGCTACTTAGATATCTTGATTTTTTTGAAAATTTTGAAAGATGTAGCGTTATTTGCAACACAGTATCTTTTGCCCATTTTCGACTGGTAATAAACACTTGTAGGGTAGATGGTAGCACAAGAATGACACTTTCGAAATCCACATTGACAATTGATTTGTCGCATACAGGGTGTTCAAAACTGCATGACCAATTACAAAATCTTCAAAGTTGAAAAAGTTCTTTTTTTCAAATAGAACACCCTGTATATTATTGGATGATCAGATGCAGAATTTAATTCTGCATCGATTCGCTATGACTTTCCCTATACCTATTTACAACGGTTTTCTTGTTATGTCAATATTTGCTGTTTTAATGTGATTTTTAACAGAAACTGTGTTTCATTTTAAATAGAAAATGAAAACAAAACAGGAACATAAGAAAATTTGAAACGTAGTAACAAATGAAAAACAAAAAAATTAGGAACATAATGACAAGAAAGAATAAAATAAATTGAACGAAATAACTACAATAATTGTTTTATGTGACCACCATTTTGGTTCAAACACTGAATCACTCTATCATGTACTCCTCGCCAAACCGATCTCCGAAGTTCGTCTGGAGTTATATGGGTGAACGCATCGTGAACACGGTTCAATAGTTCCTCTCTCGTTAATACAGGTGTAGAGTACACTTGCCCTTTTATGCGACCCCACAGGTTAAAGTCCAAGGGCGTCAAATCGGGTGATCTGGGTGGCCAGTTCCGGGGTCCCTGTGGACCAATCCACCGATCCTCGAACATCAACGTCAATTGTTGATGTACAGCTAGTGTGGAGTGCGCGAAAACACCATCTAGTTGATACCAACTGTTTGCTCTCTCTCCTGGAGGTAGAGTATTTAAAAATCACTAACAAATACTCTAAGTATCTCTAGATATCTAGCCCCATTTAAACTTTCATCGTAGACTTGATATGCTACGCTATTGTCCATAACCAGACAAAAAACATTAAAGCTAAACCGGTCCTGGTGATTATTCTCCCTTAAGTCGTGTGGATTATCTTGTGCCCAGTGGTGAATATTTTGACGATTTATAATTCCTTGCCTGCTGAATTTTGATTCGTCAGTCCAGATAATTTTATAAAGGAATCTTGGATCTTCTGTCATTTTTGTGCACATGAACTCGCAAAAGGCGACGCGTCTTGCCTCATCACCAAAGCGTAAGCCTTGTACAGTTATTTCACAAAAAGGATGCATTTTGTGTTTTTTTAATATCCTATTAATTGAAGTTCTTGATATGCCCAATTCCAGCGCTGCTGCTGGAATTGAACTCCGTGGATAAGCTTGAAAATAAGCCAAAACATTCACCTCGTTAGCTTCATTATCTATTACTGGCTTTCGGTGATTACGAGTTGCATTTACACTCCCAGTTTCCAAAAACCGAGCTTCAATTCTTGCAAATTTTCTAGGAGTCATTGCTGGTAAGTCCGGATATCGCTTGTTAAATAATCTACATGTGCGTCTGACAATTCGTTCACATTCATCGTGCGTATAAAACAAATTTAGCAGATCATTATTCGAATATTCTTCAATATTCAATATTCTCCATTATTAACTGTATTTCATAGAATTAGCAAAATAGAATTGTACTACTTTGACATAAAATCAACAATTGTCAAGTCACTTGTTCTAATTCCTCTTATAATCAATGCTTACTGGATACGATTTTGTAGTTTTATTAGATTTTAGAAAAAATATGGAATAACAAGAAAACCGTTGTAAATAGGTATAGCGAAAGTCATAGCGAATCGATGCAGAATTAAATTCTGCATCTGATCATCCAATAATATAAAGGTGTTCCATTTGAAAGAAAGAACTTTTTCAACTTTGAAGAATTTGTAATCGGTCATGCAGTATTGGACAGCCTGTATGCGACAAATCAATTATCAATTTGGATTTCGAAAGTGTCATTCTTGTGCTTCCATCTACCCTAGAAGTGTTTATTACCAGTCGAAAATGAGCAAAAGATACTGTGTTGCAAATAACGCTACATCTTTCAAAATTTTCCAAAAGATCAAGATATCTAAGTAGCAGTTGAAAATAGGTATAGGGAAACCTATTAGAACTCATCATACAATTTTCTCAGGAATTTAAAAATGAAATAATATACAGGCTGTTCCATTTAAAATAAGAAAGTTTATGGCGACTACCGGTATAACCGGAAGTGGTAAGACCCTGAAAATATTTTAAAATGAAAGAGAATCTTGAATAGCCCCGGATTCCAAAAATTCAGAGTTCCAGGTTTTTTCTAACCTCGGAAACTTCTAACGAACGGCTACCGTGGAAAACCCTGTATTTATAATACAGTTAGCCTTCTTCATACTTTATTTTTTATATTCTCTTCAAATAGGTAATTTAAAACTTATATTTTACACACATTACATATTGCATACTAAGATACTAATTGATATATAGGCATTCATTTTTCATCAATGCTTACGATCTTGTAAATATATTAATAATGAAAGAAAATCAGTTGTTTGTTGGAGTTCCTCCAACGCTACATCATGAAGACGCATCCTGATGCCGACATCAAAAGCAGCCTTTTTTCACACTCGAAAAAGAAAGTTATAAGTTTAATGAAACAGTTGAGTACCATCTAAATGTATTATTGTTATTATATGTAATATATATTTATAATAATAAAATACCTACACGTAGTAAACTTCATCGGAAATTACAAATTTTAGGGATATTCCTATACAAAATTCCTTTATGTATGTTTAGGAATTTTCCTAAATACATAGTAAAGCTCCATATGAAATTTCCATACTAAACGATTTTTACTAGGGACCTTTTTTTATCGTAAGAAATTTACCCAGTAAATTTCATTTTATTTAGTATTTTTCATATACTAGTAGTAAATTCCCTTGGTGAATTTTTACATCAAAGTAATTTTACTCGGACAAGTAAAATACCTGTACGGATTCGGGGTAATATAATTGCCCCGAAACCGAACAGGAATTTTACCAAATATTCGTTAGAGTATAGCTTATATTTTTAATTTTTTCATATTGTGCTATGTTCTTGATTCCTATTCTCGTACGGTTTCTCCCACTTCTATGTCCCGTGATTTTGGTTACTAACAAGTAATGGTCACTGCCAATTTTCGGCCCCTTCTTATTTTCGTATCGATTATCATACTTCTATGTTCTTTTTGTAGTAACATGTAATTAATTACTGATTTCTCACATCTGCTTTTAACTTCCATTGTGTATTTAGGTATATTCTTGTTCTCAAAGAAGGTGTGTGTTACTATAAAATGATTCATCCTGCAGAAGTCTATCATCCTTCTCTCATTGTTGTTCCGTACTTCTTCTCCGTGTGGACCAATCGCTGTGTTATACATGATATCTTTCTTCCCTACTCTGCTATTAAAATCTCCTATCACCATTATTATACCTTTAGCCTCCTCCGTTCCGATGTTGGAGCACTTTCTGCTGCGCCCATGCATTGATTTGCTGTTTAGCAACCGTAGGTGCTATGCCAATGGCAGGTTCTGGTCCCTGGAAATGCTTTGCAGCACCCTTTTTTTGCAGGGATGTCTGCTTCCTCATTACCATAAATGAGTGAGTGCCCAGGTACCCAGATTAGGGATAGGTTACTTGCCGTCCCAACTGTGTTTAAGGTATTTTTACAGCTCCAGATCAGCCTCGAGTTGCATTTAAGTGCCTCTAGTGCTTTCAGCACCGCTTGACTGTCGCTGAAAATTTTTATTGATTTGTGTCTGATGTTTTTATTCAAAATCTCTCTAGCACACATCTCAATGGCATAGATTTCGGCCTGAAAAATCGTTGCGTATTGTCCAAGGTTGTAATATTTTCTAACTCTTGGATTGCGACAGAATATTCCTGCGCCAACACCCTGCTCTGTTTTCGAACCGTCCGTAAACCAGCAGGTGTCTGCCTGCATCAGTGTTTTTTCGTTACATCCCCATTCCTCTCTGTTTGGAAAGGAGGTAGTGAAGTATGTATCGATCATTGGTCGAGTACACATCATGTCCGATGGCACTCCCAGCATCCTATCGGAAGTGACCGATTCCAGCAGCTTGTTAGCCACACAGACATGAGTATGTGGCGATTGATTCGCAATATGCCATAGGCGGAATGTTGTTAATCTGGCCTCCCATTCCACAACAATGTGCAAGGGAGGAAGCTCCAGAAGAGTTTCCAACGCAAATGACGAGGAAGAAAACATTGCTCTCGTGATTGCAATCCTTTGTATGGATGCAAGTTTTGCTGTGGCTCTGGCTTGAAGTACTTTCTGCCACCACGCTATCGGTCCACAGGTTATTGTTGGACGCACTACCATCACATAAAACTAATGGATTGACTTTGGGAATATCCCCAAGATTTCCCACATATTCTTCGGCAAGTCCATAAGGATAACCACTGTGTTTCTGTCTTATAGTTGTTTCTTTATGCCAATACGCATATAAATATATGCTCGATACCTCCCAATATATTAGGTTTAACGTCGGAGCAATTTATACACGTGCACTCTCGTGAAGACTCGACACTACTATTTGATGGGATAAATAACTTTAAACTTTAAATAAGCAGTTAATCAATTTAGTTACATGAGTACGATACCTAAAGGTATTGTCCATTCTTAACCCCACATTTTTAGGGAATCCTCTCTCCAGCAACAACAATATTTATATTCTCTTTAATTGCCTCAATGTCTCCATCCCTACCAAAAATAATTGCACAACTTTTCAATGGATTCAAGATAAGCGAATCCCTCACAGGAAACGAATTTATATTTTCCAAATCTATATTGATATTATTAACAGCATATCTCCAACGATGTTGCAATTTTTAACACTCTTGGACAAAAGACCAAGAATTGACCTCTGAGGAACCCCTCTTATAACAGACTATGGAGACGAATCTTCATCAGGCAAACGAACAATATGAGATCCATCATACAAATAGGATTGCGTCATAGAAATAAATGAAGGTCCGCAACCATAATAATGTAGATTAATGATAAACAACATCGAATGCTTGACCAAAGTCTAAAAAAATCAAAATACACATATTACCCTGATCTCTAGTACAAGGTCTGTAGACAATTGACTTCAATTCATTCATTCAATTCAAATTCATTATTGTTTTTATTTCCTATTTGATATACCTCATGCAGATTTCCATATTACGGGTTATAACAAATAACTAAATTGAAACTTGAATTAAATACGTTGTACATTCATAATATGAGTATACAGTGTCCCAGCGGTGCGAGGACAGAAGATTGCTCATAAACTGAAAAATCTTTTAAAAAAATGTTTATGAGTTTTTGTACCCCGTAGGTACCTAACTGCGTGCCTTAAAATTAGTTTGCACTATACAGAGTGTTCCATTTTTCAGCAACATATTAAAGTTGTATTTTTTTAAATAGAATAGCCTATATTTTATTGAATATTTGGATAGACCATCTTGAAAGAAACAAATTATCATCATCATTACGAACAATTCCACTTTTACCTCACGGCGTCGAGGAGTCGCTGCACAGAGTTCTCCATGCTTGGCGATCCTTAGCAAGGATCTCGGCTTGTCTCCAACCAATGTGTCTTCGTTGTAGGGATTGGCAATGTCTCCATTCCAACTCCTGCCCGGTCTTCCTCTCTTCCTTCTCAGGTTCACTTCCGCCTTCCAGATAACTCTAACCTTCCTGTCGTCACTCATTCGCGCGATGTGCCCGAACCACATCAGCTGCCGTCCCTTGATTGTTTCTAACAGTGGTTTAGTCCCCATTCGCTTACGCATCATGCTGTTTTTAATGCGGTCCTTCCTACTTACACCAAGCGCAGCTCTTAAATAGCGCATCTCGCTTGCTTGTAGTCTGGATTTTTCCTTATCCCTTAATGTCTAAGTTTCACAACCGTAAGTAAGCACTGGCACGTATACACTTTGGAATATTCTTGCTTTCGTTGTGTTTGATATTTCTTTTTTCCCGATGAAACTTTTGTTCAATGCATAGTACATTCTATTAGCGCTTGCCAACCTGTTATCAATTTCATTTTCAAGTTTTCCTTTATCGTTTATTATTCAGCCGAAGTATTTGAAATTCATTACTTGCTTCAGGTTTCTGTTATTTAGTTCGACCTCTATTTGTTCATCTTCTACCAATACTATCATTTCAGGTTTTATCAATATCAATGTTCATTCCAAGTATCCTGAATTCTTTATTCCATGCCTTCATATTGTGTTTAAGGTCTTCTGCAGATTTTGCAACAATGACTAAGTTGCTTGCGTACATAATTTCTGTCAGGAATACTTGCAACTTATAAGCACCCGTTCTTGTATTTTTTAGTTTTTCTTTGTACGTTTTATATATCTCGTCCATTACCAGGATAAACAAAAGTGGGCTAAGTACTCCTCCTTGTCTCACCCCAATCGTTGTGATAAATTCTTTTGAGAGAGAGTTGTTCGTTCTTACCACATTTCTAGTGGTTTCATAAAAGCTTTTTATGGCCCTCTGAAGTTTTTCATCATCTTTTATTTAGTATTTGCCAGATTTTATTCCTGGGGACACTGTTAAGGGCTTTGTGTAGGTCAACAAAGCCCAGGTATAACTTTTTGTTGTGAGCAATCATCTTTTCCGATAGTTGTCTCAGACTGAAAACCAAGTCCGCTGTTGATGCCACATTGATTATCATCGATTGTTTTATCTACTTCTTCTCTTAATCTCTTTTCCAATATCATTTCATATACCTTACTCGCTGCACATAACATTGCAATTCCTCTATAGTTTTGACATTTTTTAACATTTTTCTTAAAGATTGGCAGTAATATAGCTGTAGTCCAATCTCTCGGTATTTTTCCTGTTTTCCAGCATGTGTTTATTATTTTCTGTAGGACTGTTGTTCCCCTCTCCCATACTTTTAATGACTCCTGCTTTCATGTTGTCATACCCGCTGCTCTCTTTATTGCTTGTTCTAATTTCTACTCTAGTAATTTCTTCATGTGTTAAGGCAGGTTCTTCTTCCCTTCTGCTATGTAGCGTTGTCTCCACTACTCCCTCTAGAATTTCAGTGAAATATTCTTGCCATCTTTCTACAATTTTGTTGTCCTCTGTTATGATATTTCCTTCCTTGTCTTCTATCCAGCGGCTTATCTAGCTTATTTACATTTTCTTTCCTTAGATTTTTAAAGGTTCGGAACAGTAATTTCGCATTTCCCTGACTATTCTCCTACATCTTACGCCCAAAGTCTTCCCATGTTTGTCGTTTTGCATTTTTAACTGCCTTTTTAACTCTTGATCTTTGTTCTTCAAATATTATCATCAGGTACTAAATGGTATTGATCGTCAGTTGTTTAGCTATTTATTGTTTTACCTGGGAAAAGACACAAATTTAACGACATGCCACTTCGTCATTTTTAATAATTAGATTTTTACATTCTGGTCAAACCTTGTTACTTCAGTTTTCAGGCGCCGTAGGCCATTTAACAATATTTTGATATGTTTATACAGGATGCTCCATAACGCAGAATGTGATTGTTCTCGAAAATTTCAAATGCAACACCTAGTATATTTTTATAGCGTTCGATTTTCCTTTTTACGAAATCATGTTTGTTGGGCTTGAAGCCCACCAGACTATTCAAATCAGATCCACTCGTGGAACACCCCGAGGCGGTGTATGCTCGCCTTTGTTGTGGAGCCTGGTAGTAGACGAACTGCTGCACAGGCTAACAACCTCCGGCGTACAATGTATAGGATACGCCGATGACATTGTTATAATAGCAAGAGGCAAGTTTGAGGGAATTCTCTGTGACCTAATACAAACAAGCCTTAGAATTACTAGTGAATGGTGTCGATTAGTGGGGCTGAGTATCAACTCGGCGAAAACCACAATTGTACCTTTCACGAGGAAGAGAAAAACCTCGAACATGAAAGACATCCGTCTGGATGCAACAGTAATTGAATGCAAAACAGAAGTCAAATATCTAGGAGTAACCCTAGACCAAAAACTTCTGTGGAACAAGCATATTGAATTAATAATGAATAAGGCAACAAGAGCCTTAATGATTTGCCGGAACCTAGCAGGCAAAACATGGGGTTGCAACCCAAAAATACTGCGATGGCTGTACATCGGCATAGTAAGACCTATGGTAATGTACGGGGCGATAACCTGGTTCCAGAAGGTCACACAGGTCACAACAAGGAATGCCCTTGACAAGTTGCAACGGTTGGCATGCGTATGCATAACCGGAGCTATGAGAACATGCCCAACCGCGGCGCTGGAGGTCATCCTCGACCTCACACCCTTACACTTAGTAGTGGAGGGGGCGGCCCATGCGGCAATGTACAGACTAGTCAGAACGGGGACTGGAGGGTATGAGACCCCGTGCCAGAGGGCTTGGTCACCTCTAAGTCTATCGAATGACGAGATGGTCAGGAAATTCAGCTTCGAAAAGTTTTTTGTTACGAAGCTGAGCAATAAGAGAGATTGGAAAGGAGAATCCTCCGCCTACTCCCTAAAGGCAAATGCCATTAAATGGTATGTAGACGGTTCCAAAACTGATAAAGGAACAGGTGCAGGGGTATTCGGGCCAGGAACCAAATACTCAGAGCCAATGGGAATATACCCCAGTGTCTTCCAAGCGGAGGTAACTGCGATTGGAAGATGTGCTCAATTGAACCTTGATAGGAGCTATCGGAAGCAGAACATTGTGATTTTCTCCGATAGCCAAGCAGCCATAATGGCACTGAGCTCTAATACCATCAGTTCGAAATTAGTCTGGGAATGTCTTGGCAGACTAAACAATCTAGGCAAAGAAAACAAAGTTGTGCTATGCTGGGTACCAGGACACACTGGAATCAGCGGCAACGAGGTAGCTAATCTACTAGCGAGAAGGGCCGCCACAACTTCGTTTGTGGGACCAGAACCGTTCTGCGGCATACGGATGAGCACCTACAAAAAAGAACTCAAAGACAGGGAGGAGACGCTCAGAGCTTCCCTCTGGGAAAATCTCCCTGGTCTGAGACATTCCAAGATATTCCTTGGAAATTACAGTAAGGAAAGAGCAAAGACCCTGCTAGAATTAAGCAGAAACAGACTACGCATCCTTGCAGGTTTTCTGACAGGGCACTGTCATCTGGGGGAACACATGACAAGGATAGGTCTGAAACAGAATAGTGATTGCAGGTTTTGTGGAGCGGAAGGTGAAAGTCCGGAACACCTAATATCCGACTGCACTGCCATCACAGAAACTCGTTCCAACTATTTTGGCAAAGACGTCATAGACGAGGGAGAAATACCCTCCTTGAAACCATCACAGCTACTGCAATTTATTAAAGCTCTTAGACTGGATGGGGAGCTGTAAGTGCGGGCAAACCCTAGCAGCTTACAGCTGATGTAGGGGGGCACAATAGATCGATAGGTCGCGGTGTAATGTTACCCTAATTAGATCTAATCTAATCTAATCTGGGCTTGAAGCGGCACTGATTCTGTTTCGTTTGTTATTTAGAAAAAAAAATAACCTGTTAAATATAGCTAAGATAAAATATAATAAAAAATTAAAGAAAATGACATTATTAATGTTGATTGTTAATCGATAATAATAATTAAGTAGATAAAATTTAAGATAAAATATTGAATTGAAAAACAAATTTAGAAACATTACTATTTTATAAACTATAATACTTCGTGAATAGCAACTAAAACATGATTGAAATTTATTTTTATAAATAAACACAAAAGGGAGGTTACACTAAATGTTGAAAAATGTCGCCAATTTGTTCTACATACAATTGTAATTTTCTGAGTAGTATTTCTTTCACATTTTCAAGCGTATGTAGCTGAACATTTCTAAATGTTTCGCGAATCCGTTCCTCCATATTTTGTTGGGTCGTTGGTGGATCGCGATATACGTTCTGTTTTACATATCGCCACAAATAAAAATCTACTGGTGTAAGGTGGAGTGATCTGTCAGGCCCAGATATAGGTCCACCTCGACCTATCCAACGATTTCCACGCCAGTAATTTAAATTTTCACGAACGCGTCGATCATAAAGAGCAGGTGCGCCATCATGTTGCGTGGCAAGGGCAATTCACCCTTGCCATTTGGCCTAAATTTGGTTTTTTCTGAATAACTTTTAAACGGTAAGAGATAGAAAAAAAGTTTCAATAACGGACTTGTACCGTTTAGTCAGCCCTTTCGATTGGTATAGATATTTATATACAGGGTGTTCCAATAAACGCGGAATGACGTTTCTTGTGCGTATTTGATCGAATTTCAGAAAGCGGTTATAATAGCCTTTTTTGCATACAAATAATCTATAGGAAGGTAATTTAAAGAGTCATACAGGGTGTCCACAAAAATATAAATTTTAGCATGTTTCCTTATTCTAAGGAGATACTCTGTATACTGTTATGTGGCTGCATTGTATGTCGAAAATCAGTGTAAACTTATACCAGGCGCTAAATGGTTATATGTAATAGTTTTCGAGTTATACGCGTTTTGGATGTACTTCGACAGTTTGTCTGATACTTTTAACATTACACTGTATATACAAAATAACGACAGATTACGACTTCAATTTTCATATTCCTACTGTTTGTGAATAGGTACACAAATAAAATTATATAATATTGATTTATTAGTGTATTGATATTGGTTGAGTTCATATTGTTTTGTAAATGTGCAGGTAGCTAGCGATTAAAAGAAAAACTTACAATGTACAATCGACGTACAATTTAATTATAATTTTATATATATATAAGTTTTTATTATTACCGTATTTTATTTTGTGTAAGACACAAACAGCCCTGCTCTATTTTAATAAAATAAAAGTCAGTAGTGAAAATATGTATATACATTCTTCCAATTCGTGTATTACTTTTCATCATGATAGTGAACATTTTCAAAAAGTGTTGAAAAAATAAATATTGGCTACAACGTGCACATGATATAAAAGCGGGCTGTCCACATATTGAGCGTATGGGTAAAATGCCTTTATCATCGAACGAAAACGCATATGTCACTGGATGAATAAATTTGTCTGGTCTGGATTCTATGTAACCGCTTTTGTACCAGGAATATAGAAATAGGTTTCGATATTTTGGAGAGGACATTTGGTTGTGGACAGGCAGACATAGACTGGAAGAAGGAGGTAAAATATCTAGACCTTATCCTGGATAATAAACTTTTGTGGAATAAGCATGCGCTTGAAGTAACTAACAAGGCAATAAAAGGCCTTAATGGTTTGTAGAAACTTTACAGGTAATAACTGGGGATGCAACCCAAAAATACTGATCTGGATGTATACAGAAAACGTGAGACCAATGATCACTTATGGGGCAGTGGCTTGGAGCAAGAGAACTAATCTGGCTATTGCGAGAGCTAATCTCCCTGAAGTGCAAAAATTAGCATGTGTATGCATTTCTGGGGCAGTGAGAATCTAGCCAACAGCAGCTATTGAAGAGGTACTAAATCTTAGTCCTCTTAACATTTTGGTGGAGAGCATAGCCAAAAGAACCACACGCAGAATGACTAGGAAAGGAATGGCTAGGCATAGGCCTCAGCCTCCTGAAGGTGACCAAACCTTGGACATTCCTTGAGACGACATACCAAGGAAGTTGAACTTTGTGAAAGAATTTACCACAAAGTTTAGCACCAAGAGCGAGCGGCATAAAGACACCATCTTTAAACTCAATAGAAACGCTGTCAAATGGTACACGGATGGGTCCAAAACGGTAGAGGGAACTGGAATAGGGATATATGGGCCTAGAACCACATATTTCGAAAGCTTGAGGATATACGCAAGTATCTTCCAGGCTTAAATACACGCTATTGAAAGATGCGCCCAGTTCAACATTGACAGAAGCTACGAAAAGCAAGGGATTATCATAATATCTGACAGTCAAGCAGCCATTAGGGCGCTGAGGTCAAACATAATCAGCTCCAAAATGGTTTTGGAGTGTCTAGAAAAACTAAATGAGCTAGGCAAAAAGAACAAGGTAACCCTACTGTGGGTTCCGGGACACACAGGAGTGGAACGAAACGAAATAACAGATAATCTCGCTAAGCAAGGGACCAGAATACCTTTTGTAGGACCAGAAAGGACCGAGGTAAGTAGCAGTATAATACTGGAGAAACTCAAAAACGAAATAGAGTAGAGAAAATGCAAATACTGGGAGAATCTCCAAGGAATGAGGCAAGCTAAAACTCTGCTGGGAACCTATAACCACAAGAGATTTGCAGAATGCATTGTTACGATCAGGTGTGCGTGGCGTGCGAACGCAGTGTGTGCTCAACCTGATGCAACTTAGTAAGAAAAGCGGTACACACGAGTATGACGCTTGGAGTCGCTGTAATGATTAATAAAAAAAAGAAAGATCCAAAACGTAACGATAACTTTATTGTAATAATAAAAAAAAAAGAAAAAAAGAAAAACTGGCCACGTGCTTGCTGATTTCTGATGTTAAGATTAATGTAAAAAAAGAACAGGACGTGGTTGCTGTATTCTGATATTAAAATTAACGCAAAAAGAAGGAATAGCACGTGGTAGCCGAATTCCTGAGACTAATTTAAAAATGACGCAATTAATCCGTTTCTATAAGTGAATAGTAAATGACTGCTAGTGAGAGCAAAGTTACTGGCAATTACAAGTTAAAAGTGTAAATAACAACAGTAATGAAATAAAATAAAAGAAAGCGATAGATACGTTTTAAATAGGAGTACTTAGCTATAGCTTGAAGTTGAGTTCGAAGCTTCTGTGTATGCTGGAGGGCAGCTAGTGGTTTTCTGTGTTTCGAGTTAAAAAATGGTCGTTGCGACGGCAAAATTAACTGAAGAGAACAGAGATTACTTAGCTGTAGCTTGAAGCAATGGGGCTTCGAAGCTGAATCGCCAGCACGTGGGTTCTGTATTTTCGAGTCAAAACGAGTACGTCACAACGGCAAATTAACTGAACTGGGACAGAGAGCGCGCGTAGCGTGCAGAGCCCTTATAAAAGCTCGGTAAGTAGGTACAAAAAAAAAGGATGAACCAATAGCAACGTCCAGAGATGCACAAAGGATCATAAAAGGCGAAGCGTCTAAGAGTTTGGCGCTTAAATGAATGAATTTAAAATAAGCGAGTTTAAATTTCGTGGCGCGTAAGTTAAATATTCCCGCGCGAAAAGGAACCGCTAAGTGACGTAACGGTTTTTCTAAAGTCGTAATTGCAATTGCCAGATTAAAAGGTAAAGAGAATGAATTTTAAAATTGCCTTCAAAATAACGTTTATATCGCTGATGTTGTCTATGATTAAAAGAAGCGAAATGAATTATTGAAATCAAAGTCATTTTCGATTCAATGCAAAGTGTAACAGCATCAACCTGAGTAAAAATAATATTTGCATTTTCACAGGGATAATTACAGATCATCGTAAACTGAACGGACATCTAACAGGCTTGGGATAGCGGAGGAAGCCGAATGTAGATTTTGTGGGGAACAGGATGAAACATCCATCCATGTACTCACAAACTCCGAAGCCCTGTGCAACTCAAGGGCTCTGCACCTGGGAACATGTGAAATTGAAGAGGGAGAGTTACCTAGCCCGGGGCTGGACGGCTAGCTGTTAATACAGCGAGAATAGGGCACACAATAGATCTTTCAGGTCGTAGTGTACAATCACCCTAATATTACATACAATATATACATGCATACATGGATGATATTTGTGTTTAATGATAATTTCTTGTATAGAGCTCTTGCTAAGGTTAACTTCATTCCCAATTTGTCGTGTACTTAGATTACGGTTTTCTTGTAAAGCCAGTAGTACCTCTAATTCATTTCCTTGTGTGACTGTTATCGGTTTTGTTACAATTCTTTTGTTGTACTTCACCGATCCTGTTCTATTGAAGCGCTCACGTAGTTTTTGAAATGCTTCTGGTCGTGGATGTTGAGCATTTAGATACCGTTTGTTATAAATCCGGGATGCCAGCAGACAATTTTTGTCAGCTTCTCCCAAAATGGAAATCATATTGATTAGTTCTTCTTCGGAAAAATTCATTCTTTTACATATGCAATTATGTATACGCTAATAATGTTAATGATAGATTTTGACAGTAACAACAACAACAATCATGGCTTGTATTTTTCTTTCATAGATGATGTGTTTTCATATTTTATTCATTGTAAATTTCTTTGTAGAATAAAGCAAGAACTATCGAGCCAAATCCTAACAAATGTGGTGTCAACTAAAAGCAGTATACACTAATTCGTAAACAGTTTTTTGAAAAATCTTTTAGTTTATGAGCAATCTTGCGTCCTCGCACCGTTAGGACACCAATAAGTTATGCCTCAACCAGCGGTGACCGGTGCTCACGTCACAAGGAGGGCTTTGACAATGATCGAAGTTCTTCGTATGCTCTCGTCAAATATCTTTCTGTTATGAAGTTATATGATCATTCTCAGAGCCCACCAGTGATGTGAGCACCGGACACCGGTGGCGCTGGTACTACCTACTTATCGTAAACAAGTAGTGATTTAAATATTGGAAGACAAAAGTGTTGGTGTCTCAAAAATATTATAATTAAATTATACACATAAGAGTTATAATTAAAATAGCAAATGCGGTTTCAGGGAGTTAATAATATAATTTTTAATAAATTCCGTGTCTTTTTTGACCGAGTGTATTGTATTGGCTTACAATTGGCCTTATTCATTAAAAAAATAATTGTTTCTGACGATAGAACAAAACATTACGTATGTATATAGTACGTCATACAATTATACCTAATGATACAATAGCCTCATTGTTTGGCCAATCGGAAATACATATGTATAAGTAGTGAATTCGCAATATATGCTTGTATTTCACCTACTAACATAAAATTAAACGCATATTAGAAAACGTATAACGGACTAGTGTCTTTTGCTTCTAAGAAATAGATCAATGTGTGTTAGCTTCAACTAATAAAATATTCGTATGTACTTCCTAATTATAAGTACCGATAAGGGCAGAAATGAACTAATACGGGAAACACAATTTAATGTAAATTTGTAAGAAATTCTTAAGAGTGGACGATATCAGCAGATCAACTCCACAGCCCGGATCCGGATCCCTCACGACAGTCACCCACACTCTTGAAATAAAGCAATTAAATTTTTCTTTTAAAACGTTTCGACTAATTTATTAGTCTTTTTCAATTAACAATATACCGGGTGTCCAGCCTAAGATGCAACGGTCCCTAGCCGATTTATTATTGCCTTTTTGAAAAAATATTTCAAATAAATGTTGCCTCGAATCATATTCTAAACATGTTAAAACTAGTTTCAGAAATGGCGGACTTCCGGTTGTACCGGAAGTAGATACTAACTTTATTATTTTAAATGGAACACCCTGTATATTATTGCACTTTTGGATTCCTTGTTAAATTCAAATAACAATACGTTAGGGATACATTAAGGCTAAGTTGTACCGTTTTCGAATTGCATGACGTTTTCGAAAAAAATTACATTTGCAGTGTCTTCGGTGTTTGGAAATACCTCAGGAAATACGAAAGTTAGAAAGATGCGGTTTTCAATTTTCGCTTAACCATGAAACAGCACACGTCTTTTATTTTAAAATTGTTGCGTTTAAATTACAGCGTTATAAAATAGGGATCTGTAATTTTCGAACTCTAAAATCATGGATAACTTGATTTTTTTAAATTGAACGGTATAGCAATTTTTACATAAATGGATGTAAAATTGAATTTTCTTTTGATTTTATACGGGTATCATTGTGTCTATCTCCAACGGTTTTGGAGATATTCGCAATTTTTCAGTTTCTCACGACAGATACGTATTGCGAAGCGCCGCCGCTGGCCACCTTCCCCTCGCATTTCACCAGGCTTGGGACTGGCAGCAATAATACTGGCATGCTTAGAAAGTGGCCAACAGAAGACAATAGGACCACTAGAAACAAGCAAACATAGCAAAGATAAAAGAAAACATAACATTACTGGAATATCAATAAATCAGCACATTTACTCACACATTACTCTATGCAATATATGGCGTACGTACACTTCGAGCGTCTTGCTCGCAACAGGCTACACTTTAAACGTTATTGTTGTCATTGTACAGAGAATTTGTACAACACTATTATATTAAATGTTCAAAATGCTGTCCGGTTTGGGCACTACATAATCGAAATCGGTTTTGCAAACACTTTTGAGCATTTCTGAGTATTTTTGGTGTGACTTCTTGAAACGCTCTTAAAATACGATGTTGCATATCATCAGGGGTTGTTGGTGGCGTCTCATAAAGCTTATTTTTAATGAAACCCCATGAGAAGAAATCGCACCTTGTAACTGATTTTCATCCGTAAGTACGTAGTTATTGAGGTTCCGTTTTGAACGTGCTACGGATCCAGTACTTACAAAACTACCCAGTAGCGACTGAAATGCCCTCCTATCTGAATGCTTTCTACATGGGTATAATACTTTGTGTAAACTCTTGACGCTAACAAAGCGTTTCTGTAACATTCACCGAGAACGAAAACCATATCTACTAATTCTTCTTGAGTAAGCAACATCTTTAATTATCATGTTTCCAAACAGTACTCTGAATGTCAGTTCTGACACTTGGAACACTAATAACGGTTAGATACCTAGTTTGTTTTTCAAGCTTACGTTGACTTTAAAGATGCCGCTTTAAACATCTCAAGTATCTTTTAGACAATTTTGTTTGATTCAAATGGTCCTATTGTGTTCTGTTGGCCATTTCTAAGCATGCAAGGACTATATTGCCGCCAGTCCCAAGCCTGGTGAAATGCGAAGGGTAGGTGGCCGACGGCGGCGCTTCGCAATACGTATCGATCGTGAGAAATTGAAAAATCGCGAATATCTCCAAAACCGTTGGAGATAGACACAATGATACCCGTATAAAATCAAAAGAAAATTCAATTTTACATCCATTTATGTAAAAATTGCTATACCGTTCAATTTAAAAAAATCAAAGTATCTATGATTGTAGAGTTCGAAAATTACAGATCCCTATATACTAACGCTGTAATTTAAACGCAACAATTTTAAAATAAAAGAAGTGCGCTGTTTCATGGTTAAGCGAAAACCGAAAACCGCATCTTTCTAACTTTCGTATTTCCCGAGGTATTTCCAAACACCGAAGACACTGCAAATGGCATTTTTCTCGAAGAACTTCATGTAATTCGGAAACGGTACAACTTAGCCGCAATGTATCCCTAACGTATTGTTATTTGAATTTAACAAGGAATCCAAAAGTGCAATAATATACAGGGTGTTCCATTTAAAATAAGAAAGTTAGTATCTACTTCCGGTCCAACCGGAAGTCCGCCATTACTAAAACTAATTTTAGCATATGTAGAATATGATTTGAGACAACATTTATTTGAAAACTTTTTTCAAAAAGACAATAATAAATTGGCTAGGAACCGTTGCATGTTAGGTTGGACACCCGGTATAATTTAAACAGAAGTAAACTGTGTTTTTACGCAGTGGTTTATTTCATATACACTCCGCCAAAAAAGTATCGCATAATTTAGTTTTGAATCATAAAAGTATCGCATAATCTTTGTTTGTAGCATAAAGTTGTAAATATACTTTAATGCGCTCTAAGATATAATTTCTATGATTGTTTAAATAAAATACAGGCTAAATAAAAACAAGAACTCATACTTGAGATTTTTATTAAAACAAGAAATTATAATTTTGGAAAGAAAAATGTCATAACAGTAGCTTTTAATACTGAGTATTGCCACCTCTGGCTCTTATGACCGCTCGCATACGGTTTGGCAGAGATTCGATTAACCTCCGTATATAAGCCTGATCCAAATTCTCCCACTCGTCACGGAGAGCATGTGCTAGTCCATGCAGGTCCACTGGGGCAACATTTTGGGTTCGTATCCGTCTGTGAAGGAGGTCCCACACGTGCTCGATAGGGTTCATGTCCGGACTTACCGCAGGCCAATCTAAAACTGGAATACCAACATCGTTAAGGTATTCCTGGACGATTATTGCAACATGCGGTCGTGCATTAACATGAATTCGTTTCCTATAATTGGCGCATATGGTACTACATCTTCTTCTAAAATGTCCGTTATATACCTGTGGGCAGTCAGTGTACCTCTGTCTACTGGTACTAACTCTGTACGACCTGTTAAACAGATGCCTCCCCAAACCATAATAGAGCCACCAGCGAAATTAGGTCCAGGTCTGATATTACACTGCGAATAGCGCTCACCGTCTCGTCTGTACACTGAGATACGCCTATCTGAGGTGTAAAGACCAAATCTTGACTCATCTGTGAAGAGTATATTGGCCCAGTCATTAATG
Source organism: Cetonia aurata (assembly GCA_949128085.1). Taxonomy (NCBI): domain Eukaryota; kingdom Metazoa; phylum Arthropoda; class Insecta; order Coleoptera; family Scarabaeidae; genus Cetonia; species Cetonia aurata. The sequence continues at coordinate 21,062,316 of OX421889.1, read as the reverse complement.
TTCCAATTTACATGTTCTCTGGCAAACCTTAAGCGAGCCACTCGGTGGTTCCTAGTGAGACGAGGGGCTGTTACAGCTACTCTAGCTCTTAATCCACTCTGTCGTAACCTATTCCGAATAGTTTGAGTACTCACACGAGTATTTCTGACTCTAGCCAAGTCGTTCTGCAATTGTCTCGCAGTTACATGTCTTCGACGTAATGCTTGTAGTAGTAAATAGCGGTCATCTTGGCGAGTAGAACATCTTGGACGACCTGGTACAGGTCTTCTACTGTAAATGCCTGTTTCCCTATATCTGGCTACGGCTCTAGAAACACTTGACTGATTGATGTTCATCAAATTAGCAACGTATGCTTGAGATCGTCCATCTTCGATTAAAGCAACTATAGCAGCCACTTGTTCTGAAGTTAAATTGCTCATTTTAGTTTTAAAAGCGTTGGTACAGAACTCTGACTTCGCACTTTAAAATTTGTCCGTATAGGAAGACTTTCAATAAACAACTGAACAAACCTTACACATATGCATTTTTCTAAATGTGTTCTTTTAGAAAAAAAAAGTAAAAACGCTAAGTTCCATTATTTTGTTAGTGTTTTTATAGTTCACATACACGAGGCAAACTTTTTGTGAACGTATAAAAATATCTTGGTTCATAAATGCCCTTCTTTAGTTTATGCGATACTTTTTTGGCGGAGTGTATAACTTGTTGAACCATATACCTATTTTTATGTCCACCACTACATGTCCTAGCAACTTATGCCAATCATAGGAGAATGGGCTATGGAAATTAATTTGTATGGTTTTACGTTCCGCAAATTTCATTTCTCTTTCTTTTTGCGTCGTTCAACATTCAAATCTCGCCGCTGAAAATGTTTACCGTAGATGTAGACGAAACGCTCCGAAGAGATTTCCAAAACCAGGTACCATAACCCGGAAGAAACTATATCATACCATTCATGCATTTTATTATACGTATCTTGCTGGTTCATTTCCTGTTGCTAATACTGTAACCTCCCCATGAAGTCGTTAAATAAATAATGAGATATTGAAAAATAAAATCTAAATAGAAACATTAAGTAATCATTGTCAACGTTGTAGCGCATCTTAGCAACTCTAAACGAAAATCATGTTTGTATTAATACGTATAAATTCAGGCAAGGACAAGTAACCATGATCGAGATATTGGTGAAACCCTTTTTCAAATTTTATTGCCCTCAGTTGGATATACATGAACAACATATCGGTATATGGCTCCGTGCGACGTACAGTGTTCAATCAGAGGAAAAAACCTATAATTTTTTATTTTCTCTAAATATGTTTTTATTTTCAGTACGTCTTACTTATAGTCTGCTACTATCTTTATAACAAAAGCATATCAAATTTTGCTATACATGATTTACAATCAGAGAAATAATGTCGATAATTGATCCGTCTATTATTTCTGCCATAACATTTGTAATGGCGTTATCTCTCTATTTACTGTACAAAATTTAATATAAATTTGTTTATTTATGTTTATACTCATTAGTATTCGCGTTGAATAGAGTCGCTTCCCCCTTCATTATAATTAACAAACGAAAATCTTAGAAGAAGACACAAAATTAGCCTTTAAAATTTAAATAGGGCACAAGTTGGGTTTTGAAATATCCTCTAGGCTTCTAACTAAAGATTAAAGTCATTTTCAGGTGTGGAAGCCTGCGGAATGCCTTCTTAGTTTACATTTTTTGGTAAGATAAATCTCACAAGGAGTAGGCAAGAACTGCGAAACACAAAATTAAATGAGTCGTATATCATTTGAAAGAGGGAGTTAAGAGTAGAAAAACTGTAAACGGGTTTGAGTGCATGGGCCTTAATTTTCGAGATATGAAGAATTTTATTTAAAAATATTAACGTCTGTAGCTTAAGAAGAATTATATGTATACGACTGAATAGTGTATGTGTAGCCCAATTTCGGCCCAATTAGTTGAGCGCACGAATTACGAATTTTACTAGGAAGTGGAGTAGGTTCGAGCCCATCTTAGGGACATTATTTTTCTATTATCAGTATTCATTTTTTTTTTATTCGTAATATATGTGATTACTAATAATCACTAATAACATATACAACTTTCACACACAACATTGGAAAAAAACAATTATAATACAATGCAATAATTGTTTATTACTAAATAAAAGAAAAATGAGGTACGAAATCGTCGCACACGCGAACTTTTGTAGATATTTTGTATGTTAATAGTTCCTTGGTTTTCTAGCTCTTTTTTGTAAATAATAGTAATGAAAATAATATGTATGCACGAAACGCGTCTGCTAGTAATGACTGTTGCTTATCAAATTTTATAATAAAGCTATATGTAAAACTTTTCGGTTTTAACAAACCGAATACTAATCAGGTTATAAATCCATTAACGTGCTATATACACGCTTTCTTTCTTAAGTTACAAGCATTAATAGTTTTCTAATATTGTCTAAAATTAAAAAAAAAAAACAGCACGGAAAAGTGCTTAAAACTTGTCAAAGATTAATCGCATAGAAGTTGCTCGGTATTTATTTTCTAACCAACTCATTTTTTTTATTGCATTCCCAGAGGTTTTACTTTTCTATGCTGTTCCATATATTTTTTAATGTCATAATATTTATAGCTACATATAATTACATTATATATTATTCTTTACAAATGTTCGAAGGAAATCAATTTTGTAACTGTAAATTGTGGAAGAGTAGTAATGAGTTACATTATAATAAAGTACCTATAAGAGAAAATGCATTAGACTTACTTCTTTGTTTCTATATGTTAAGAAATACAGATGATTGTGAAGCAAAACTCTTACTTTATCACAAATAGGTACTAAAATAAGAATAGAATTGTCGGTTAGTATGATATGATACAAAAAGCCAAGAGGCTGCAATGTTTATGGAATTCATAATTTCATCAGTGATGCGATTTCTTTTTCGGATAGATATCGCACTACACGACGATTTGAAATTTTATATTCTTTCATAAATCTGACACCCACCTGGAAGATGCAACAAATCGAAAAATGCAATTATTTTCTGTATCCTCATAAAATTCGGCAACGGCAGCCATAACACACATCTGCAATTGCCATCTTGTAACAAGCTGTTGTACTGCGTGTTTCAACAAATTGATTATAAACATTCTTTTTAATCCGAAATACTTTGTCACGATATATGTACCACCTGACAAAGCATCTCCAAAGTTCACGTGTGCGACGATTTCGTACCTCAGTTTCTTTCTTTTATTTATTAATAAATAATTATTGCATTGTATTATAATTGTTTTTTTTTCCAATGTTGTATGTGAAAGTTGTATATGTTGTTAGTGATTATTATAAAAATAAAAAGAAATGAATACTGATAATAGAAAAATAATGTCCCTACGGAGGGCTCGAACCTATTCCACTTCCTGGTAAAATTCGTATTTCGTATTCGTATTTCCTCAACTAATTGGGCTACACATACACTAATCAGTCGTATACATATAATTCTTCTTAAGCTACAAGCGTTAATGTTTTTAAATAAAATTCTTCATATCTCAAAAATTAAGGCCCATGCACTCAAACCCATTTACAGTTTTTATACACTTAATTTCCTCTTTCAAATGATATACGACTCATTTAATTTTGTGTTTCGCAGTTCTTGCCTACTCCTTGTCAGTGACGCACAAACTCAATTTGTTATGAATAGTATCTCTTTACGTAGGTACATACTCGGATTTTCATGAACAAAAAATTTCACAAATACGGGTCTATATCTGCCACGTTTTTTTTAAAAAATATACTTAAGAAATACTTATTTACAATTACAAACTTTGCTTTTAATCCATTGAGCCTTAAATTTATAATAAAAGATACCTATGTTTTTGCATAAAATTTAACTAGTCATAATAATTTCCTTTAGTTTTCCTTTACTTTTCAATCGGGAAACACGTTCTATGTATTTTTAATAAATTCACAATGAGTGTTTTTAATGTTTCTTATCAGGAATTAGTGAACGTTTTATTAGAATGTGACCGTAATATAGATAAATATTTAGATTCAATTTTTGCGAATAATCTTTACTTAACACCAGCCTACTTGGAATGCATTCGAAAGGAACTGACCAAAACATTTATACCATATTTTAATAAAAGGTGGAAACAAAAATCAAAAGCGCTCGATTTACACTATGATGTTAAAAAACTATTGTTTTAAGTTATTTGTCGATTTAAGTAGTAAATGTATTAATTTTAATATGAATGCTTATATAGTAAAATGAGTGTAGTTCTGTCCAATCTACATTTATTTACTTAATATTTTTTTTGCAAAATGTTTTGTTCTTTAATAGAGCATCTTCAGGCAAAAAAACGTCAATGATTTGAATTCACAATAATGATAAAACGTCAAAACGTGTAAAATGCTGTATGATAAAAATTTTGTAATACTGAAATAGTTCATTCAGTTTCAAATATATACTTCAAAATTATATATATATAATAACGACATTTGTATAAAAGTTTTCTGAATTTATCAATTAATATGGCTTTTAACGCAAATTTCGCGGCTTACGGCAATATGATTTCAAATTGGTGTTTCGAATTGAACATATTTGTAAATCTAAATTGACAAATTAGCAAATATCTTCGCTAAAATAATGAGTTTAAAATCGTATAACTCTCATACATTACTATATATATACAGGGTGTTTCAGACCACTCGTCCACTATCTTTTTCTCGCGATCTATTGCAGCTGGACTAATGCGACAAAAAATTTAATAACAAAACCCTACCTAAAGAATCATTCGAAAATATTTTTAACTTCCGGAAACGTTCCATTATACCGGAAGTGGATAGCAAGTTTCTTATTTTAAATGGAATCATACGTTTTTTCTTATCTCAATGAATTCTACAGATTATTTGAACACAATTTTCATTAAAGTTCTCTATCCCTAAATCCAACCATTTTTGAGATATTCACGATTTTGTCAAAATTTTGACGTTTTCATCTCTTTCGAAAACATACCATATTTTGTAAACCATTAAAGATAATGATGTCATTTTACTAGTATCCAAGAAAAATAGTTGTTCCTACCAAATTCTGCCAAAAGAACCACTAAATTGTATACAGAGTGTTCATAAATCGATTGTCAATTCAAATACATTTAACCTTAGAAAATTCTTTTTTTTCAAATGTAACATTATATTTCTAATTATACCATACAATGTAGAAATCAATTCTCCGTCGATAAGTATAAAGGATGCATATACCTATTCCTAGTCGTTTTCAAGATATCAACCATTATTTACTCGGCTATGAAAATTTTAGTACATTTCTTGTAGTGGGCTGTGAAAGTTTCGGTTATCAAATGAATAGCGTTGTCATGTCAGTTTCAGATCGAGAAGTGTCAAACTTTTCTTTGCTAATCTCCCTATTGTAGTTGAATTTTCATTATTAGTGGTTCGTTGTTGTTGTTTGCTTTATTGTTACGCGTTATTTTGTTAGTTTTTGTTGTTCAAGTCTTATATTTATTATGGCATATTCAAATGCAGAAGCATTCGACATGTTGATGATTATGGGTGAATGTCAAAAAAATATGGCGATGGCAGCGCGTGTATACGCCGAAAGGTATCCAGAGCGACGACAGTTTACGCGTAAGGTATTCTCTCGTTTAGCTCTATGTGTGCAACAAACAGGAAGTGTGCGCAAAAACCACAACAAGGGCAAGCAAATTGTCGGTATATTAGAAATGAGAGAATAGCAGATGTTTTGGGGGCAGTCGTAGTTAATCCTCAAACAAGCACTCGCAATATAGCACGAGAGTCAGGCATTAACCATGTGAGCGTATGGCGAGTTCTTAATGACCACAAAATGCACCCGTACCATATCTCGCTTCGTCAAAAATTACGTGACGGCGACTTCCAGGTCAGGGTCCGTTTTTGTCGATGGGCACAAACAAAATTAATTGCAGATCCTCGATTTTTTGAAAAGGTATTGTAGTCAGATGAAGCAACATTTAAAAGTAATGGTGAAGTAAATCATCATAATTTACATTATTGGTCACACGAAAATCCACACTGGATGCAAGAACTCGACAATCAAAATGTGTGGAGCATAAACACGTGGTGCGGCATCCTTGGTGACCAAATAATTGGACCCTACTTTTTTGAAGCAACGATAAACGGGAATGTGTACAGCAATTTCTTAACAAATGAATTGCCAGTGCTCCTCGAAAACGTACAATTAGAAACAAGAAGAAATATGTGGTTCCAACAGGATGGTTGTCCTGCACATTTTGCTGTACATGTGAGAGAAAAATTAAGTGAAATGTTTCCAAATAAATGGATTGGGAGAGGGTCCGAAATTTCATGGCCAGCTAGATCACCAGACCTGACATGTTTAGATTATTATTTTTGGGGAAGGGTGAAAGATATTGTTTATCAAAATCGTCCGCAAAGTGCGGAAGAAATGAAAACGAGAATATGGCAAACATGTAGATCCATAAGCAGAGAAGAACTAATTCGAGTTCATAAGAACTTTGAGGCCAGAATAGAGCGATGTATAGAAAGAAACGGCAGACATTTTGAATAATTTATTTTTATTTAGTTATTTTACATTAAGTGCAATACATTCTTTATGATTATTGTGATGTATTTCTTTTTAATGTAATATGTACCATCATTTTATCTGGCATCTTTAAATTATTGAGTATCATCTATTCCCTTCTACATAAGCAATAAATGTAAAATATCTTTTATAATACTCCTATCAACCTCAACGTTATAACCATGGATCAGCAATGGAAACAATTAGATCTTAATGATGAAGCAAAGTAACACTGCTTTGATGATTGTCGAACTTACTTGTCATTTTCATAGCCTACTGCAAGAAATGTACTAAAATTTTCATAGCCGGGTAAATAATGGTTGATATCTTGAAAACGACTAGGAATAGGTATATGCATCCTTTATACTTATCGACGGAGAATTGATTTCTACATTGTATGGTATAATTAGAAATATAATGTTACATTTGAAAAAAAAAGAATTTTCTAAGGTTAAATGTATTTGAATTGACAATCGATTTATGAACACTCTGTATACAATTTAGTGGTTCTTTTGACAGAATTTGGTAGGAACAACTATTTTTCTTGGATACCAGTAAAATGACATCATTATCTTTAATGGTTTACAAAATATGGTATGTTTTCGAAAGAGATGAAAACGTCAAAATTTTGACAAAATCGTGAATATCTCAAAAACGGTTGGATTTAGGGATAGAGAACTTTAATGAAAATTGTGTTCAAATAATCTGTAGAATTCATTGAGATAAGAAAAAACGTATGATTCCATTTAAAATAAGAAACTTGCTAACCACTTCCGGTATAATGGAACGTTTCCGGAAGTTTAAAATATTTTCGAATGATTCTTTAGGTAGGGTTTTGTTATTAAATTTTTTGTCGCATTAGTCCAGCTGCAATAGATCGCGAGAAAAAGATAGTGGACGAGTGGTCTGAAACAGCCTGTATATATATATACAGCGTTTTCCACGGTAGTCGTTCGTTAGAAGTTTCCGAGGTTAGAAAAAAACTGGAACTCTGAATTTTTGGAATCCGGGGCTATTTAAGATTCTCTTTCATTTAAAAATATTTTCAGGGTCTTACCACTTCCGGTTATACCGGAAGTCGCCATAAACTTTCTTATTTTAAATGGAACACCCTGTATATTATTTCATTTTTAAATTCCTTAGAAAATTTTATGATGAGTTCTAATACGTTTCCCTATCCCTATTTTCAACTGCTACTTAGATATCTTGATTTTTTTGAAAATTTTGAAAGATGTAGCGTTATTTGCAACACAGTATCTTTTGCCCATTTTCGACTGGTAATAAACACTTCTAGGGTAAATGGAAGCACAAGAATGACTCTTTCGAAATCCACATTGACAATTGATTTGTCGCATACAGGCTGTCCAAAACTGCATGACCAATTACAAAATGTTCAAAGTTGAAAAAGTTCTTTTTTTCAAATGGAACAGCCTGTATATTATTGGATGATCAGATGTAGAATTTAATTCTGCATCGATTCGCTATTCTTTCCCTATACCTATTTACAACGGTTTTCTTGTTATTCCATATTTTTTCTAAAATCTAATAAAACTACAAAATCGTATCCAGTAAGCATTGATTATAAGAGGAATTAGAACAAGTGACTTGACAGTTGTTGATTTTATGTCAAAGTAGTACAATTCTATTTTGCTAATTCTATGAAATACAGTTAATAATGGAGAATATTGAATATTGAAGAATATTCGAATAATGATCTGCTAAATTTGTTTTATACGCACGGTGAATGTGAACGAATTGTCACAGGCACATGTAGATTATTTAACAAGCTATATCCGAACTTACCAGCAATGACTCCTAGAAAATTTGCAAGAATTGAAGCTCGGTTTTTGGAAACTGGGAGTGTAAAGGCAACTCGTAATCACCGAAAGCCAGTAATAGATAATGAAGCTAACGAGGTGAATGTTTTGGCTTATTTTCAAGCTTATCCACGGAGTTCAATTCCAGCAAGCGCTGGAATTGGGCATATCAAGAACTTCAATTCATAGGATATTAAAAAAACACAAAATGCATCCTTTTTGTGAAATAACTGTACAAGGCTTACGCCTTGGTGATGAGGCAAGACGCGTCGCCTTTTGCGAGTTCATGTGCACAAAAATGACAGAAGAGCCAAGATTCCTTTATAAAATTATCTGGACTGACGAATCAAAATTCAGCAGGCAAGGAATTATAAATCGTCAAAATATTCACTACTGGGCACAAGATAATCCACACGTCTTAAGGGAGAAAATCACCAGGACCGGTTTAGCTTTAATGTTTTTTGTCTGGTTATGGACAATAGCGTAGCATATCAAGTCTACGATGAAAGTTTAAATGGGGCTAGATATCTAGAGATACTTAGAGTATTTGTTAGTGATTTTTTAAATACCCTACCTCCAGGAGAGAGAGCACACAGTTGGTATCAACTAGATGGTGCTCCCGCGCACTCCACACTAGCTGTACATCAACAATTGACGTTGATGTTCGAGGATCGGTGGATTGGTCCCCAGGGACCCTGGAACTGGCCACCCAGATCACCCGATTTGACGCCTTTGGACTTCTACCTATGGGGTCGCATAAAAGAGCAAGTGTACTCTACACCTGTATTAACGAGAGAGGAACTATTGAGCCGTGTTCACGATGCGTTCACCAATATAACCCCAGACGAACTTCGGAGATCGGTTTCGCGAGGAGTACATGATAGAGTGATTCAGTGTTTGAACCAAAATGGTGGTCACATAGAACAATTATTGTAGTTATTTCGTTCAATTTATTTTATTCTTTCTTGTCATTATGTTCCTAATTTTTTTGTTTTTCATTTGTTACTACGTTTCAAAATTTCTCATGTTCATGTTTTGTTTCTATTTTCTAATTAAAATGAAACACATACGATGTTTCAGTTTCTGTCAAAAATCACATTAAAACAGAAAATATTGACATAACATGAAAACCGTTGTAAATAGGTATAGGGAAAGCCATAGCGAATCGATGCAGAATTAAATTCTGCATCTGATCATCCAATAATATACAGGTGTTCCATTTAAAAAAAAAACTGTTTCAACTTTGAAGATTTTGTAATTGGTCATGCAGTTTTGGACACCTGTATGCGACAAATCAATTGTCACTGTGAATTTCGAAAGTGTCATTCTTGTGCTTCCATCTACCCTAGAAGTGTTTATTACCAGTCGAAAATGGGCAATCTCATATTATCGAACTTTGCTTTGCGTAAACCAACGTTTACTTTTACTACACAGTAAGAAATGAAATGTTAACTTGAACTTTTAGTTGCCACAGATTCTCTCCCATAATTTATAAAATTTACACTGTGGATATAGTTAAATATGTCAATAATATATATGTTATACTTAGCAAATAATTTAGTAAAATTTACTTCTAAAATTACTTAGATTGTTACATTAACTGAATTATGAGGAAAATATACTTTTAAAGTTTAACAAAAAACCGTTTTGTAAATGTAACTAAAAAAAAAATGGGTTAATATTAACTGTAAGTAATTTACTATAAGCATTTTGTTAAATTGTAGTTAAATTAACCAAACATTTTTTACTGTGTACTTCTCTTATAAGTTTGTTTTAATTAAGCAAATTTAGCCGATTTCATCTGATTTATGTAGACTATCTAACAAGCGGCTTCTCATCTTCAGGCTACACTTTTGGTTTTTTCCAGGCAAATGTTGTATCTTAACGCCATTTTGGTAATAGGATAATCTGGGTCGAAATAATCAAAAAATGGCAGCAATATCAGTATCGTATTCAAGAAGAAAAAAATAAAATGTTTTGTTACTCCTAAAATGATAGCACTGGTTTACAAAATCCTATGCAATCTCCTTTTATACACTATAAAAAGGTTTTGTGTAAAATTACATAACCAAACGTTGGCATCTTTGTAACCAACGTTTGGTTATGAAAAATTACAGAAACATTCTGTAATAAAATTTTACATAATCAATCATGTGTTTTGTTTTCCATAATCGGTAATGTATCAGTACATTGTTTATTATACAGTGTGGCAACCGTTCATAGCACGATGCATGTATTAGTAACTACTGGTCGACTGTAAATGAGCGTGCCACCTTGAATTGCCACGCCTACTTAGCGGCACGCGGATGGCATTTACAAACGATAGCGGACGTATTATAAGTTACACGTATAAATGTATTGGGGCATATAGGCAAATCAAAGTCCTTTAGAGTTCTATGTTATAGCATAAGTGATTAATAACATTACATGTGGTAGAAAATACTATTCCTGAAAAATAAAAAGCACTGTTAGAGGTAGTGTGTTCCCGATATAAGTAAATATTTTTAGTTGTTTGAAGCATCAGATAATCACTGATAACATGTTAGTGAAGTAATTCATCACAGCCTCATAAACAACATAAAAAAGCAAAAATAAATAATCAGAACTCCTAAACTTTAAAATAAAAACTAAAATAATATTGTTCAACAAGTATAAAATCTAAAAACGCAACTATAATAAAATAATGGAAAATAAAATATTTAATTCTTAAAACAGAATTGTATTTAGCATTGTAATAAACCTGCAATTAGCTAAAAGAGAATATTATTCTTAAACAATAATAAAATTTGAAGTAAATTAATTTATTAAGTGTTCAAATAAACCTCCCTCTTGCTAAGACCAGTAACCCAACCGATCATAAAAATTCCGACGAACATTTGTTAACATATCTACTGTGACAGTATTACTGATTCAATAATTCTCGCGCGCAGTTCCTCTAGGTTTGATGGCCGTTGATCACCGTATCCGTATATTGTATTATGTAAAAAGGGCCATAAAAAGAAATCGATTGGAGCTAGATCAGGGGACCGCGCTGGCCATTTAATAGGGCCCGAGTTACCGATCCATCTGTTTTCAAAAACCGCGTTTATAAAGTTTGTTACAATGCGTGTATTGTGTGCTGGGCAACCATCTTGCTGAAACCAAACTTCATTTATATTAAATCGCTCCCGTATTGCCGGAATAATATTATTTTCAAGTAACTGTAGGTATCTATTTCCGTTTAAATTACCGTCAATGAAAAAAGGCCAATTATATGATTTCCAATGATACCTGCCCATACATTTAGGTTCTGTGGATACTGCGTTCGCGTTGGTATATTTAAATGTGGATTTTTACGCGACCAATAACGACAAACTGCGCGGTTATAATGCCCGTGTAGGTAAAATGTTTTTTCATCTGTGAACAATACGTTGTTAAAAAAAAATTGGTTGTGATATTTATTTATCATTCTTTCGCAAAATTCCATTCGGCGATAATAATCATCGGGAAGAAGTACTTGTGAACTTGTAAATTTGTATGAACGATATTTATTAGTACGTAAAATCTTATGAACCGTTGTTTTAGAGATACCTATTTCGCGTGCAATTTGTCGAGATGGCATAGTGGGATTTACTTCAACTAAAGCACATACTCCAATTTCTATATCGCTTACATTCTTATCCGGAACAACTTTATTTTTATTATTTACTAAAGAAAATGTAGTTTCAAATCGATTAACGGTCCTACGAATGGTGCTTGCATTGGGAATTTGACTTTCGGGGAAATTAGCTGCAAATAAATCCCGAGTTACTTTCGCGGAATTACCACCGTAAAAGTGTTTAATCATGAAGAGTTTTTGCTCCGGCGTATAGTACTCCATTTTTAAAATAACCGTTATCTACCTACCAACAACGCGTTTTATTAAATAGCAAGAGCGAGTAGTTCTCCCGACGAAATATAAAATGCATCTGACACGCACGTGTGCGACGGCTCATGCGCCTGTGCGGCGACAGCGTAGAAATGTGGATTTCTTGGGAAATACGAGTGCATCATAGCAATATGCTAATGTAATCCCGTCGAATATTCCGTATACTTCTTTACCGTTCTAATGCACGGATACCTCTGTGTATCTCGCTTACACTACAGGATCGCTATAATGCGGACGCAGGCGGACAATTTGTATACTTTACTATATTATATGAGTAGAAAAAAGGTGAAAAAAAAAACTATGAATACTTAAATAAACTATACGGCTTTATTAAAAAGTTATCCTATAGATCTATATATTTAATAATAAATGGGTAATAATATATTGATTTGCGTTTTCTATAAAAATAAATGCAATCGTTAGACTTAAGAGAAACACTCATTCAGAATAACAGAAAAATACTTCTTAGAAGTAAATATAGCTATATAATAGCATAAACAAATAGCAGTTTGTGAGGTATATGAAACATTTTGAAATTTTAGCCCTGGTCAAGATAATAAATATTATTAAAAGCTTAGAAAAAAATTTCATTTACTGCTTGCTGACTGCATACCTCACAAACAGCTATTTGACCACTATCAAGACATTTACAAAAAAACACTGAACTATAACTAAAGTATAACTAACATAACTAAAATTAAGTGATAAAGTATTTATTTTTGTGTACAATTTTTAATACTTGAAGCTTCTGTGTTACCTAAAATTTTCGGCACCGAAAGTGACCGAGTGAAATCAAAAAGAAAACCAAAAAGTTGCTGCGCTACCGCTTCACAAACCTTTGACTCAGTGGGTTGATATTTGACAATCATGCAGGGTGCCAGCCGGCTCGTCGGCGAGGGAGTGGGTTGAACGAAACAAACCCAAGATGGAACAAAAATTTCGGCGCCACCTGCTTAGGTTTACTTACCCTGTCATGCCCCCTAGACAAGCAGGAATCCAAGGTGTTCATGAGTACCAAGGGGTAAAGCAGTTTGCAAGTCAATACAAAAAAAAACAAAGATAGATTTAAAAGTAACTCGGTTAAACGTTTATTGCAAGTAAAAGTTGAATGAAATAAATATGCAATCTTGAAAACAGAAAGAGTTAATGACAAATAGCCCTACGATAGGACTCCAACACCGAACGCTATGGCCAACGCAATCAGTTTACACATCAATATTATAATGGAAAATCTTATCCTAGGAATTAAATTAAATTTAGGAAAGTTTTAGAGTTACAAAAAAATAATTTATTGAAACAAAGTTAAAATTTTAAATTAATTGTACCAGCGGTGAATAGTTCACCCTGTATATCACATGCCGATAATTAATCGGTTGATGTTATAATAAATATTAAAGAGTTAATCTGTTAAACAGTTTCAATTATACCCTCCGATCTATAATATACGAAATTTCCAGAATTGTTGACTAAAACATTAAAAAAAGAGAAGCTAATTGATCGGGGTAGTTATTTAACAATGAACGTTTTATTCGCAGATAGAATTTAGTAAAAAAAGAAAAATAGCGTGCAACTTAGCTTTTGTCCCTCAAACGGCTGTTACGGGGCTTGGATGTGATGTCCTATCCGATTGAATCGTGACACGGGCTCAACTCGGTAATACACGCAAGCAGGAGGTCCGTTGAATTCCCCAAGGGCGGTGCAGGAACAAAGAAAGCCGCAGAAAATCTCAGCCAAGCGGGGGTGTTCGGATCCTCACTTGAAACGAAGTTGAAATTCCAAAACTCCAAAAATAATGCGACGATAGAGACCTCGTTAAAAGAAAAACGGGCTTTTTCAACGTAGCGAAGAAAATTTCAAAATGGCGTTGCAGACGCGTGGGTTCTCAAATTATCTCGAATAAATCGAATCCATCAGCCGTGGTAATCACATCAATTCCACATCAAACACAAGCGAAGATACGGCCGATGATTATTTTCGGTAAACTTCCATTTAAATCCACAAGTGAGAAAATATCCGAAATTCCAAAAACAGGAAGAATTTACTCTTGAGAACACGTCTTAAACCATTTACCAAGATCAAAACGAAGATGCCGGAAACAGGAAGCCAAACGGGAGAATACGTCACACAACCAATCGGAAAATAGGAAATTAAATTTGAAAACGGACAACGGACTAGAGGTGCCATCTAACGTCGAAAAGATGTGAACTCAAAATATGATGATCTGAAAAGAACAAAAGGAACACGAAATACAATCGATAACCAAATCAATGCGTAGAAATCTGTAAAACGGATAAGTGAAGAACAAAACAGATCTAACCTTGAAAACTAAACAACTGTCAAAACATAGAGGATGATTTACTAGAATGAAATAAACAGAAACTAGGACCGAATTAAGTACAACACTAAATCTGTAGGTAAGGAAATTAAAGATTCTCCAATTCTAGCAACCATGAGAGAGGAAAACACAAAGGAAAGGACCAAAATAAAACGATAACGATACCCGTTGAGGAGAAACAAAACATAGAGGCATTTCTGAAATTAGAAGGCAGAAAGAAAAGGAAAAATAAAAATACGAAAGCTTGTCGAAAAGACTGCCCGAGTACTACACAAGTAGGTGAAGAAAAAAAAAAAAGCGTAACATCTGTTAAATTTATTATGTGTTCTGTACATATGCGAACGCATACTGTGAAACATTATATTTGAATTGCATATATTATTAAACGGACATTTTATAGATCTGCCCCGTCTAACATGGTGAAATGTATGTGATAACAACGATTTCTGAACGGCCGTAGAAAAATTACAATCACTTAAACTACACGACAATAATTCTTGCGAATATGTATTAACGGAAGTTGTATTATGTGTTCGAAACACATGTTGTTTAAATCCATTATAGGATTTGCAAATCATATTACATCCTTTTCACACTTAATTATTACACTTAAAATTTACATTATTCCAATTTCTGTGAACAAATTGATGTAAATTATACTTTCTTTCACTGAAACACTTGAAACGACATATTTCACATCTTATCATTTTTAGACTTACCTTATAGGTACATGCACTTTAACACTGAAAACAAACGCGTCTGAACAGGCACGGGTACGATTCATATAAGTGACGCTTAATAACACACAAAAATGCATATGGCGGTAGTTACAGAATTTGTACTGTACATTTGCGACGTTACACAACGTGTTTTGTGAATTTACTTTTTACCTAGCAAAAGTACTTTGTAAGTTTACCATAACACACGAGTGTAACAGTAACTGCTAAACACGTCACTTCTTTATATTCTTTTTTATTTTTCGAATTACTAGCAGATATTTTTAAAACTAAAATAATAAGCTTTTAATTCTAAAACACTTGATATTAAGAGTTACACCAAAGACATTAATATAACAATAATTTTTATTTATTTTAAATACTTGGTATGTGTCAATTTAACACATTTTATTTTAACTTGAAATATAATCATGTGTTAAGTTAGCAATCTTTTTATTTATTTTAAATACGTTTATGTGTCAATTTAGCTTCTTCTTCTCAGATCCTTTTGCCCGCTGTAGGCGTCGGATATGTCTCTTTTCAACTGTTGACCCATTCCCTCCATCTTTTCCGGTCTCTGGCCATCTCTTTCATTTCTGATATTGTCTTTCCCCTTCTCCGTCCTATTTCCTCTATTCTTTCGCTCCATCCCTTTCTCGGTCTTCCTTTCTTTCTCCTATCCATGTTTCCAGCTTCAACTACTTTTTTAACGAGTGTCTCTTCTTCCATTCTTACTATATGTCCATACCATTGTAACTGTTTCTTCTCTATCTTGGCTATTATTACTTCCTGGTTTACTTTATGTCTTATTTGTTCATTCCGTATTCTATCCCACTTTGTTTTTCCAGTTATTTTCCTTAAAAATTTCATTTCAGTAGCTATTATCTTTCCTTCCTGCTTCTTTTGAAGTGGCCAAGACTCGCATGCATATGTCATTGTTGGTAACGCTATTGCATTGTATACATTTAATTTGATATTTTTATCTATTTCCTTTTTTCCTATAATTGTTTTATTAAGTGCGTAATATATTTTATTCGTTTTCTTTATTCTGTTATTAATATCCATATCTATTCTTCCATCTTCTGTTATTATGCTCCCTAAATATTCATACGTTGATACCCTTTCCAGTTGTTTACCCCCTATTTGAATGGTTTCGTTATTATCCTTTCCGCGTTTGTTTATAATCATGGCTTTGCATTTTAATTTAGCAATCATTTTTATTTATTGTAAATGTGTTTATGTGTCAATTTAATACTATATTTTTTAATTTTAAATGCGCTATGTGTCATTTTAACGACCATTTTTATTTATTTTTAATATGCCTTATGTAACATATTAACAATGGTTATGTAAGCTTATGTCAATTTTAATTAATTTTTTTTTTGCCTAGGAGATATGGAGTTGTTGAAAACAAATGTGAGGGACTTCTTTTTCGGTTTTTCCTGAGTGTGAATGCTTTTCGTATTATTATCTAGAATTTTGAAATTTCTATCGCAATATAAGCCTATAAACTTTTCAAATTTACTTATTGTTAGAAGAATGAGAGTATTACGTGTATAGTGCTAAGATGATGGGAATTTCGAGATTTGGGGTGGCGTTCATCTAATCTAAGGCTTGTTGAAGAATTATATTCGAGACAGTTTGCTGTGATATCGTTGGAACACCATTTGGAAGCTGAAATGATTGTTTTGAAGTTGGAATTATTATTTGGTTTATACTAGAGCAGTTTTCGTACGTGAAATAAGCCATTTTATCATTTTTTGAATCTATACCTGGCGTCAAAGGCGTAAAGGAATGTTAGGTTATATTTTTGTATGATAATTTGGATATGTGAGGTTATATTTGATTCTGTGGGTTAATTTCACGAGCGGTTTAAGTTGGCATTGATTTGATAATACTTGGTTTTATGACGGGAATTTAGCGGGAGATTTGAATTCTATTTATGATATTAAAACGAGAAATATGAGTTTTTAGTTTGGATTAAGATTCTAGAAATCTTATTTTTGTGTATCTTAAGATAGTGAAGAACTTACTTACCCTGAGGGAATCTTTAAAAGATTCATTTCTTTGTTCATCAAATTTGTTTAACTCTAAATAAATCAATTACATTATATTCTTATTGTTTCTATAATTTGTATTCGATTAATAATTAATAATCTAAATGGGGATCGGACAATGTGTTAGTCTTTACAGCTTGTCAAGTACCGAATAAAGTATGGTTTTGTATCGTTGAATAGCGTTCATATAAATAAAAATATAATAAATAAATGTATCGAAGTGAAGGGGCACAGTTTCGAACACATGGCTTTTTGAAATGTTAGTTTATGTTAAAATAAAAAAAAAACAGAATCATGTTTGCTTGCTTCTCCTTTTCGTGTATTTTTTCTAGACGTTCACAATCATGCTTTTGCGATTACAGCGCAATCTGTTACGAATCGAAAAAAGAGTTTCAAACAAAAACTACGTACTTGATGGCGTAGAATCCGAACCTGCAATACCCCTCCCCCACCCTCTGGGTGGGGGGGGGGGCGGAGGCGAGGCGGCGGATCGAGTTCGGCATCATTCAGTGAGCCCCCTACATTATAACAAATCTTATTAGTATATACGACTACGTCGTGTGATGCAACAGGTAGTAGTAGCACTGATGAGCCTTGGCGAAGCGAAACGCGTCTGCTAACAACGACTTTTTAGAGTTGCATGAATAAAATTATAAAAGATTGTATAAAATGACGTTAAATTGTAAATAAATTTCTTGTATAATAAATGATAAAAGCATTATTGTTTTGTTTAAATATGAAATGATGAATCTGTGTTTTATATAAAGTTTGCGTTTAAGGGTGTTGGTTTGATTTTTTTTGTCAAATATGAAAAACGTTTTTAAATTTCATAAGTTAAGTAGATTTCTAAAAAATATTGTGTTCAACTATAAAATTAAAGTGTATTAGTGAAATATTGTGTATGTGTTTTATCATTAACTGAATTTTTAGGTTTATTAATTTGGATTATTTCAAGTATATTGCGTGTTCTTAAATGTTGTTTTTTATATAGAATTGTTATATTCTCAAAATGAAAAGCATGATTTTGAGTTATTTCACGTTTCTTTAGTGCTGTAAATTTTTTGTTATATACAGGCTGTCTGTAAAAGGTCTTTACACACGCCTACCACATATTCCTTAGACCAAAATAAGCCGATTTAAGTAAACTTATCTTAGTCCAAAGTCGCTTACTTTGGGCGCTATGCGGCCTTAAAGTTAAAATTTTGAAATAGTTTTTTTATTATAAATTCAAAACGGCTTATGCGATTTTAATAAGATTTGGCATGGTCAGTTAGTATTATTGGACGAATGCTTGGAAAAAATTTCAAGAAAATACTAATACCGGAAGTGAATGAAACACGCATGACCATTATGAAAATTAACATAATTTTTTTTGCTGTCTATAGTAGAGACACGAAATAATTTTTATTTGATAGAGTATTTAAAAGCGATCAAATTATGTTTCTTGTAAAATTTTCTTATTTTTATTCGTTTTCGAGAAAAATGAAAAAAAGTGCTTATGGTCGTACGGTCGAAAAAAGCAAAAAGTAATCCAGTCGCCTATGATTTCTATCATAAACAAATAAATTTCGCATGACTAAATCTACTGCTCAAATAAAGACTACAGGTAAACGAATAGGCTTAGTAAAAGTTCACGGTTTCGAAGATTCTTGGTAACTTATTTACTACAAAAACGGCACTCTTTATAAGAATTGATTACACTAATGGTTTTTGCGAAATTTGTATTTTAATAATTCGCATCAGGTTATTTTACACAAAAATTATTAACAAAATTAAATAACTGAAACATGAACACAAATAATAAATATGTCATAAAAACTGTTGAAAGTGTTCTCCATTTACACGCATACAAAGATTTATACGACGAAAGAAATTAAACTGTACTCTTTGCAAAATTTCTCCATCACCTTTAAGGTCACTTATTGCATGTTGAATACGTTGCCATAGTTGTGCTTCATTAGCCACAGGTGTCTTGTAAACCACGGACTTAAGATGTCCCCATACAAAAAAATCAGCGGGAGTTAAGTCTGGAGAACGTGGAGGCCAATTTACAGGAGCGTCATTACCTCTACCTATCCATTTGTTTGGGTATACTTGATTTAGATAGTTTCGAACATCTACTGAAAAATGTGGTGGAGCTCCATCGTGCATGTACCACATATCTCTCCGAAGTTGTAGAGGTAAATCGTCTAACAAATCTGGCAATGTATTTTGTAAAAATTGCAAGTAGATGTCTCCCGTTAATCTTTGTGGAAGAATAACTAAAAGATCTTGAACGACATCCTTACATACTCCTACTGCCCTACCTATTCGTCTAGTACTTATTTCTGGATCTTCTTCAATACGTTCTAAAATTGCTTCTTCAACTTCAGGACCCCTTACAAAACGCTGCCTTCCATAATCAGTGGTTGCAGGAGCAAAGCGACCGGTCTCCCGAAGACATCGCTGAACGGCAGCAAACGTTGGGTGACTTGGTATTCGACGATTTGGAAACCTTTCAGAATACACCCTAACACACTCTCGAGTATTTACTTCACAAAATCCAAATACCAATAGCATATCGGTATATTCTGCATAGGTCTATTGTAAGGCCATGATAAATCACGGAAAGTTAAGCTTTAAGGTATTTTAGATTTGACACTATTATTATTTAGCCATGCGAAATTCATTTGTTGATGATAGAAATCATAGGCGACTGAATTACTTTAAGCTTTTTTCGAACGCACGACCATAAGCACTTTTTTCGTTTTTCTCGAAAACGAATAAAAATAAAAAAATTTTACAAGAGACATAATTTGATCACTTTTGAATACCTACTCTATCGAAGAAAAATAATTTCGTGTCTCTACTATAGACAGCAAAACAAATTATGTTAATTTTCATAATTGTCATGCGTGTTTCATTCACTTCCGGTATTAGTATTTTCTTGAAATTTTCTCAAAACATTCGTCCAATAATACTAACTGACCATGCCAAATCTTATTAAAATCGCATAAGCCGTTATGAATTTTTAATAAAAAAACGATTTCAAAATTTTAACTTTAAGGCCGCATAGCGCCCAAAGTAAGCGACTTTGGACTAAGATAAGTTTACTTAAATCGGCTTATTTTGGTCTAAGGAATATGTGGTAGGCGTGTGTAAATACCTTTTACAGACACCTTATATATGAGGAGCAGATTTTCTATATGCATTTTGTCCATTTTTTTGTAATTTTCAGAAATAGAGAAAAACTGTTACAAGTTAGTGGATTAATTTATCGAGATTTTAATTTTGACAAAAATTGTAACTAAAATCACATAATCATCGTGTCTAGGTGCCAACAATCTATTTTTGATATTTTCCAAAATAAACTCAAAAATTTGTTGGACAAACTGCAATTAGTTTGTCCGTGTGGGACAAACGGCATTTTATTTGTCCATGCCAAGTAAACTTCACTGACATGGTTATGGGGATGTTAAAAAAACACGTAATAAGTATATAGAACAGCACTATTTTATTTTATCAGAAAATAATGTTACAATTTAACTGTCATGCAACTCATTTTCGTCGTTGTTGCAGTCGCATGGCATCTCTGCTTCTTCTTCTTCTTCTTCGTCGTTATGTTGACCATTTTGGTCATGGTGATTTGAGAAAATTGGCTGCAACCACGCAAGCTCAGGATCATCGCTCCAATTTTCTCCCGATAGTTCAATCAAAAGTTTCGAAAGACTCTCCAGTTTTTTTGCTTTAATCGCATTGTGGAGCGCTACATTAGGTAGAGTGATTGTTGACAGCGTTTTTCCTCTTCTTAATAAAGTTGAAATTTTTTTGGAGGGGTCGCCCTTCCGGTGCAATATTTCAATCTTCAGCAAAATTTCGCTTTTATTGCTTGATCTTTTGATAATAATCCTTTTGGCCGCACTGATTCCTTGAATTTTTTGTAAAGAATCTAAGGCGACCTTTATATCGGAAACAATCCAGTCCGTACCAAGTTTGCGAACGTCTCCCTTCTTGGAGTAAATTTCATAATATTTTGTGGGAGTTTTGATCGTACTGTAAGATCGTATTTTTTTTTTCGATCTGTCCGAAAACACGATCTGCTGACAAATATGAATGCCCACGTACCGGAAATGTTACTACTACGGATTCAATAGCTTTTGGTGCATCTTTGTACAGCCAAAGCATAAGCATGTGCATCACGTGTGCGTTTTCATTTTGTCCGGCACAACCATCTGCGAATAGCCTTACTTGTGTGATATGTGGCTCAAATTCATGTTTATTTAGAAAGTCGTGTAAAGCAGAGCTTATTTCTGCAGATCCTCTTTTTGCCTGATTTTCTAACCAGGTGTAAAATATTGTTTTTTTAATATCCATGTCAGTAACACAAAAGCAATAAAAAGATAGTTGCTGGGCGTAGAATACATCTTGGATGGGTACTTTCGGTAACACCTGAACCTGTTGAAGGTCAAAACAGCATGAAACACTGTTGGAAGGCTGCTCTTTCATTAGTTTGAAAAATTGTTTTGCTCTGACCTTATGCACACGTAGCTTTGTTTTTAGCTTCTCTATCTCATTTTTGTCTTTGCAATTAGCAATAAATGTTTCGGTTCTAACACAAAACCCACATACGTCTGTGGCAGGACTCCCAAATGCAATATTAAAGTTGTTGTTAAAAATTCTACTGAAATACTTGTAATTTACTTAACTATAAATTTTTGTACTTTTTGAAGTTTGTCTAAATTCTTAGAAGAACGTTTATGGCCTCCACGAGACTCTACAATACCTCTTCCAGATTGCATTTTATGGGCGATAGTATTTACACGCCTCTGGCTAACACTAAAACTTGTTAAGAACATTGTCTGGCAAATGTTGATTTTGTTTTGGTTCTTCCAAACCTATAAAAAAAATTACTAGCGCCTATATGAATGAAGATAATAAAACTTACATAATATTTTGCAGATAAGGCATGGGATTTTCCTTCAGGTTTTCTATTCCTACTTCTAACTGGTTTCTCCACAGCCATAAAATTTCCAAGTTTATTGTCCTGTACATTTTTAGTTTTAATAGTAAAGAAACTTCTTCGAATTTCTTTTATATCGTCTTGCGATAAGTCATTACAGCGGAAATCATTACGTTTGCAAGTACGTTCGAAATGTTCAAAATTAGGGTAATGGTCTGAATGCCTTAATAAAAGAAAATAAAAATATTGAAAGATTATGTTACCAGAAAATAACATTAAAACTCTTGGGTTTTAAAACCTACCTGACTTCACTTTTACGTTATTTTGTCGTCACATTTCTTTTCCGTTTTCTGTTACCACGGTCAATATCGCCAACGACATGCTCCCCTTCATTTGCATTCATTATGTCCTCAATTATTACTTTAAGCAACAATTTAATAATAATGAAAACACAAAATACTCTTAGCACCAGTCTTGGACGGTCACACGGCGGCGCACGACGAACTAACGGCAGTTAGTCCACGTTCAAAGGACATACTGCTGTTGGTTTGGCTTGTAACGTTGGACATACTACACATAGAATGTCCAAGCGCTTTTCCCTATTTATTTTAAATGGGACAAAATTCAGTTAGAAAGCCTTTTTCTACATAGGATTGTAGCCCGCCAACCACAGATTCTCACGCCACCTTCAGCCGAAAATTTCAAATTATGGACAAAATGCATATAGAAAGTCTGCTCCTCATATGTCCTTTCCTTCAGTTTTGCAAATATTGTACAGTCTCACCAATATGTGTATCCACCATTACAATTTTTACAGTATGCATTGGTACACACTAATAATTCAATTCTCCTATTTGAGAAAAGCTTGTAAAGAAAGCTAGAAGAGTACTTTGAACTTTTTGACGACAGGGTACCTATCGGCGATGTCATATGTGGAAAATGTCGCTTTACAGATTTGAAAAGACGAAAAACTGTTGTAGAAGAGAGCGACGATAATATCACAGCGCTGGCTTAACTTTCTCACAATCAGTCAGATTTATCAGAACCAAAAATGCTCTGGAGGGCTTTAATTATTTCATATAAGAATCGCTCAAAATGTTAGCTGGGATAAAACATGTGTTTACTAGTATACTTAACAGAATAGTAAATTACATCAATAACATTTGTATTCATGAATATTTCATATATGTAGATTTATGAATAAAGAAAGTGCTTGCTATTGGTTTCGATTTATATACACGGCTTAGTCATAATTCCACTATCCTTGGTTATTTTGAAATGTATAAATAACTTCCGCTTAAATAAAATTCGACTTTCAGGCATCGCAAAGGTTGTGGGTGTGTCCAGCAATAGCTTGTTTACATGAATTCGGTTAATTTACGATCACTGTTTTTGCATAAAAAGCACGATATTTTCTTTTTATTGCACGTCCTTCAATTTTATATGGTTAGAAATATTCTACGTCTGATTAACAGAAATGAATGGCAGCACCTGTGCCTGCATTGCTAAATTTGAATGATGAATTTGTTAATGTGTGAGCTAAAGAGCGTTTTCAAAGTAAAAAAAAACTAGATTCGAATAGTTTATTATTTTGACTTGTGTTTATCTGATAATTTCTATATCAGGTATAGATATCTTGCTTTTTAGTGACGCGCCGAATTCTTACGAGCTTACAACTATATTGGGGATAAAAAATAAAAACGTCAGAAGACGTTATGGAATCGAAGATATGGGTAGGTATCTATCACTATCTGTGTCTCTATTTCAGTTACACTCATGCGACAAAAGAATTAATAACAACGATTTGGCAAAATTTAGACATTTGCATCTTGTAATATTCTGTATTTTATTGAAAATTAGATATAATGATCTCATTGTGTTACGGTACAAAAAAAATAGTCGTGCTTACCAGATGCCGCTAAAGAAACCACTACATACAAATCGATCGTCAACTTCGGCATTTTTATCTTAATTCATTTTCTCCAAATGCAACATTTTGTTATAAAGTTTTTTGTCGCGTGAGTCCACTGCAACAGATTGCGAGTAAAAGGTAGTGGACGTGTGGTCTGAAACACGCTGTATACCGGGTGACAATAGGATGCAGTGGCGGCTCGTGACTTTTTGCCCAGGGGAGGCTAGTATAACCTAACTCTTCTCGGTCAATAAATTATATTTTTATATCCATTACTGTATCACTGGAAGTGTAGAATAAAAATTGACATAAAAAGGAAATCAAAATGAAATAAAATTACTCGTCTAGCAAGAACGACGTAGAGATGAGAGTGAAATCTTACCTGAATAGGAAAATGGATAAATGGTGTAAGGTGATAGGTAAAAAGCTAATAAAAAGTTAAACTAAACTCTTAATTAAACCAAAAATAAACGAATAATAAATAACAAATATAATAGTAACTCATAAAATTAACGGTAAATTAAAAATAAGTTGTTGATAAATGATAATAACTAAATATATAATATTTTAATATTTCTTTGAAACACGGAAAACTGTATTGCTTACTCTTACCCGCTCGTAAATACATCATTTTGCGTTAATGTAATAAAAAAACCATTTTCAATTGATATTAAGGATAAACTGCTTAATCGATTTTGATACATAGTGTTGCGGCTGTAGTTGTTAATTTTTTTTTTTAATCAACCCTTATAAGTTTTCTCAGTTCCGGCATACATTCATATAAATCGTTTTTATTAATAAAATTTAACATCTCAGTTGACGTTTAACATTCTCCGAACATTTGGGGATCATGACTTTCGTCAAAACAAAACTATTGTTGTAAAAGTGTTTTCTAAGAAATTTTACGGAAAGTTTTTAGAGTAAATTAAGAATTTGTCAAAAGTCAATAAATGAAAGAAACGTAACTTGTGCATATCTTGAAATCTAACTTCTGCCTGAACGATTAACGTATCTCAAATTTCGTTAAAAATTTGTTTATATTCTTGTATTTCCGATTGATAGGAAAATCTATGTCTTTTCTGACTAGGTTCTTTGTCAAAATATAAGTAATTATATTGCTATGATATCAAATACCTAACCTAAACAACATACAGCATCATACGTTTGTTATTGAATTATGTATATTAATATATTTTGATCTATGTATTTATCTATTATGTAAATTTATTGTAAAAATCTAAACTAAACACTCACTATATCGTATCGATTTAAAAAGGGCACGTTTCCATGGATTTTTTTAGGTATAAAGTTCCTTCACTGATCGTACGAACGTGGGTTGATTTAAGGTTTCGTATCGTTGGAAACGATATTCTTTCACCGTTGCTGGGATCTATAATGCCAAGGAGATATGAATGTTGTTTAAAACAATTGTGAGGACTTCTTTTTCGATATTTTCCTGAGTTGGTTGTATTTTCGAAAACATTTAGAATTTCAAAATTTAAATCTTTATAAGAGTCATTTAACTTAAAATCTACTTGCCAAGAATGAAGTGTTGTGCAAGGATGATGGTATTCCAGTAATTTCGAAGAGTTGGGTGGCGTATTTTTCATTCCTGGGGCCAATAAAAGGGACTTCGATTCGAGCCTTAGTAGCTGAGACATCGATAACGCAGATTTGGAGCTGAAAAGATTGTTGCAAAACTGGAATCAGTATTTGGAATATAAGAAAGCAGTTTATCGTACTTCAAGTAAGCGATTATTCATCTTTTGAACTTATAACCGGCGTTCAGAGCGTAAATAAAAATTCTGAGGTTAGAGTGTTTCGATAACAGTTATTTCTAGGGATTTTTGATGTAAACAAACGTATGTTGTTGTAAAACGTTTTTGACAATACGCGATTGTATGACGGGAGGTTAG
This sequence comes from Cetonia aurata, assembly GCA_949128085.1. Lineage (NCBI taxonomy): Eukaryota > Metazoa > Arthropoda > Insecta > Coleoptera > Scarabaeidae > Cetonia > Cetonia aurata. The sequence continues at coordinate 21,036,121 of OX421889.1, read as the reverse complement.
CGGGAGATTTGAATTCAATTTTGATATTTAAACAAGATATATTGAGTTTAGTTTGGATTAAGATTCAAGGAATCTTATTTTTGTACAATTTAAATAGTATTTGAACTTACTTACTTACCCTGAGAGAGATAATATCCATTAATTGTTCACTACTTTTTATTAACTCGAAATAAACAAAGTTATTTATACACTATTGGTTTTTATTTACTACAATATAACAACACAACTAAATAACTAATACAGCACTTATTAAAGAAACAAAGATTATAACACGTCAATTAAGTAATAATATACTTCTTTGTTTGAAGAACTACAGTCCCCCACGTCCCAAGTTTTACTGAGGATAATATCACCCGATTGGTATGCTGTATACCCAAAACAGGTAGAGGGGAAGATTTTATTCACTTGTGTGCTACAGTGGCATCTATTTATTGAGGCATAGCTTATCTGTGGAGTAAATTTATCTTTAATAGAGGACGCTGCATGTATGAATGTTAATAAAACAGTGTTGAGTTAATTTAAAATCAATTTAATAAATTAAAATAAAATATCTACAAGTTTCGTAGCATATTTAATTGGCGCCCAACGTGGGGCAAATTTACTATTCTAATTTACAAGCTATTTCAAAAGTTGGGTGAAGATGGAAGGCAGGAAGGAGAAACGAGGACGAAGGTCAAGGTCAAATGTTACTGTGGTTGCAGCAGAAGAGGGTGAAATGACTTTAAATGAGTTCTTTAAGATGTATATGCGGGATAGAGAAGAGCAGAGGAAAGAGATTGCTGATTTGAGGGAAGTGGTAATGAATATTTGTCCAAGGATGCAAGAAGAATTTAAGAAGGATCTGGTTGAGCAAAAGAATGAATTGACTGTGAAGATCGAGGGTACGAATGAAAGGATTGATGGTTTAGAAGCAGTAGTTGTACAACGTACTGAGAAAATTGAGGTGGAGTGTACACAGAAATTTGGAATATTAGAGGGAAAGCAGATTCAGAACGAGCAGTGTTTGGAATTGGTGAAAGGGGAGCTGAGGAAGATAGCAAGAGTGGAGCCTACATACGCTACGGTAACTCCAATATCAATAGATAGTATACCGAAATTCCGGAACGATCAAAAGATAAATCCGATAAAGTATTTACAAAGTTTGAGTAAATACATTGAAATTTACATGAACAACGATTTCGAAAATGTTAAAGTCATGGATCTGGTGAGGAATACATTAAAAGGAGGGGTAAAAATATGGTACAGTGTTGTCGAGGGGAGAATTGGGAATTTTATGGAGTTTAAACAACTATTCTTAAAACAGTATTGGTCGTAAAAATAGAGCAAGATCGAGTCAGGGAGAAGGTATGCAATGGAAGATATAATGAGAGAAGCTCAGAGAGTAGGGAGAAATATATGTTGAAAATCTACAACCAGGCTATTTATTTGGACATGGGTATTTCAGAAGGGCAGATGATCAATAAATTAGCGAAACACTTTGAACCGAGTATTGTTATACAGGTAGCGACGCAGAATATAAGCACTTTAGAACACTTCATTATCTATTTAAAAAGAATTGATCATGCGGAAAATAACCAGAGAACGGGAAGAGGTGAAGAAAGATCAGAAGATGATGATAGAAGGAGAGAGTACAATAACTGGAACCGGTATAGAAATTATGGGCATTTAGATAATGGATATAGAGGAAATGGTAATAGGGGTGGTCATCGTGGTGGTTTTTCTAATGGGAATTCAAGAGGGGCGAATAGAGGGAACAACTATCGGAGAAATGGTACGTTCGAAGGTCATAGTAACGACCAGAGGAATGATGAATCAGGCAGACAGCAGAGTGCTGGAGTAAGTAATGGGGATGGTAATAAAAATTGGTATGAGTCACAGAAACCAAGCACAAGTACTAACAATATTTGACTACAAATCAATTTCACTTACACACATCCAAAAGAATTTATTTATACCGATTATGAAAAAACATTTGATGCAGATATTGTATTCCGTATATCATTAAAACGACGATCATTATTTCTGTATTCTTGTAAAGTTTGAATAAGAGCTAACAAACGATTTCAAGCAAAACTGATGTCGTTATTCTGCAGTATTGAAAATGTAATCGCATACGTGCGAACTACGAAGCGTTTATTATAAATTCTTTGTCAAAATTGCTTTGTTTTAGTATATAGCCAATGCTTAAATATTGTTTTAATACCTAATAAACACCATTTATTTTATTAAAAATAATAGGGGGGGGCTTAGCCTCCTTAGCCTCCCCTGACGAGCCGCCACTGATAGGATGTGAATACACTCTGTAACTTTTTTATCATCTCAGATAAAAATTGAAATTTTGGAGGGTTTATAATTTTTTTTTTTTTTTTGCTTTCATGGGCAGGTTTAACCCCGTGAGGCAACTCAGCCTTAAGACCTATTGTGCCCCCATGATGTCTTAACCCTCTCGAGGGTTTATAATAGATTACGTTGTGAATTTTTGCAATAACTTTGAATGTGCAAGTTACCTCCGATTTTACCGGAAGCGTTCCCAGCTTGTGTATTTTTTTACATTTTTTGAATCGGCGTGTTATTCTACGCATAGCTTCATCAAGCGTAGAATTTCTTTTAAAGTAGGTATGTTCCATGTAAATTTCAAAACCGAAACTCGGTGGCTGTGATTTTCATAAATTGCTTTTAGTTTGTATTGTCATCATGAGAAATAATTGAAATCTCATGTATCTCATCTAACTTTTTTCAAATGTAACTGGGGTGGGTCTTATCGATTTTTTTAAGGATTTTTTCTGAAATGTTTGGTGCTAAAACTTTTAACAGACGCAGTTATTCCTAAGGTTATTCAATATGTCCGCTATTATACACAAGAGAATCCCTGCTCTTCTATAGCTTCTTAAAGCCTTATCTGCTACTCTTTCCAACATCTCTGTAATTATCAGTTCAAATGTCGGTAGAATTCTGTGTTCTAACTCTTGCAGTGTAAGAACTGGAGTGATGAAGACAAGATCTTTAATGTAACTCCAAAGAAAGAAATCAAGCCGAGTTAAATCTGGAGATCTGGCTGGCCACCTTATCGGCCGTTTGTTGATATCACGTTGTACCTAAACGTTTCTAATAACACGGGATAAATAAAGTATCTTAAAAGAATGTCCTCTGTGTCTGCACTAAATTTAGCTTACTCAATTTTGAAGTATTGAAACGACAAATATTTGAATGAGGCATTAGAAAAAGTCGATAATTTGTTGAAATAGCCCTTGGATTGTGATTTCTTCAGAGAACCTCCCTTTTTCATACGTATTTATAAATACACAGTCAACCAATTCGATAAACCTACCAGCTGCATATCTAAGTCTCCTATTCGTATCGTCAATTTGTCTAAAACTTACAAATAAATGTTATGAGAAAACCTCAGAAGAATATAAATTTTCAATACAAACTGAACAGCTGGACACATCAATTTGGGAAAGAATGAAACCAGCACCAACATATACAGATGCCTCTGCAGTAGGAATGTTTAATAAATTTTACAGAAGCTGTAACCGACGTGCAATAATCATGATCTATTGGTGGAAGACATGAATTGCTACTATCTCATTCTAAAGAATGTAAATTGTCTGTTTGGCTCCCAAAAGTAGGTCATAATGGAGATAATTCATTATTAACATTTGAAAAGATGGCATAAGGGACAATGTCACCATTAAGGTACATCTTTAAATAGTGATGATTGTAATTGGAATTACAGAAGTACCTACAGCATATTCAAAAGTTTTGTACTTTTGTAGAATCATCCAGAGGACACATTTCCTTCTAAATTTTCAGCGTTGATGGATGTTTTGGGAAATTATGAGAGCGAACTGATTCCTTAGCTCTATAAATGCTTGGACACCTAGGAAATATGCAATATCTGTGTGTTTTAGGCATATCTGTAAATACTTAACGAATACTTTAATCAAATCTGGTAGCTTTATTTAAAAATCTAAATTTATTACATACGTTTTCAAGAGCACAGAGGACGATGTCTGAACGCTACTGGCGGGCAAACTACAACTTGGAATTTTAGCGGGAAAGTTGCAAAATCGTCATCATGGTAGGGGCAGCGTGGGGAATTATAACAAATCTATTGAAAACAGTCGGAAATTTCTCTCAAATTCCTGCTAAACAAGGCATCTGGTGCTATCAAAATTAACCGTACTTCGAAAATTATATTTTTGGCAACAATACTTGCCAACATTAATTCACAAAACTGAAGTTGTATTTCTTGCGTAATTATCACTGATAGTTGGTGACCATGACTCGAGGGGATTTCAATGCGGCTAGGTTCGTTTGTTGCCAATAACGCATATTACCTTTTCATACCCGTGGTGGACTGTGCTGGGTACAGCTCCTCTGCCATTTAATTGTTAAATGAAAAGTCGACAAAATTATACAGGCTGTTCCACAACCTAGAGTGGATTTGGATGTAGGATCGCTTGGTCGTTATTCCAGTGTACACTGTGTACATCGACTTGGAAACCAAACGCATAATTTTCAGTCGCACAGTACTATGCGTTAGTGAGTGCAATTTTGCTGTCAGCAAAATAAATGATCTGTTGACGAGTTAAAAGAATGTACTCGTAATTTTGTTATAAATTTCTTTAAGAAGTCATTTACAGATGTCTGGAAAGTTTCCAGAGTAGATTGTTCTACAGTTATCCACTAGGTAGGTAGGTTACTTCTTCAATGCAATCATCTTCGAAAATATTTCGTAGGTGGTCTATTAAAGTAGCATTTTCTCAACATTCTCTGCATTCTCTAAGGTAGCAATTTGTCGACGGAGGACTACACATCGAGTAATATAAACAGCCTTCAAAGGTCGTTCATTCTCTCTGTTAATCTAAATATGTTTGCACCATTTAACATTAACTTTACGTCATCGTGGACACGCATACACTACAAATTTTCAAAAATCGACTTGACTTCCTACCAAACGGACTGAATAGAAACAAAACGAAACCTGCTGTCGAAAAGAACAAAACTGCAACATCCCACAACCTTATTTAAAACTAGTTTTAGGCAACTGTTTCTGTAATTTGAAAACAATTTATTGGTTGTCCAAAATCACATGCAAATATAGAAACAAACATTACGTAATGTAAATCGATGGTTTTTTCAGTATTTCATTTTCCTAGTCGCGTATTCTCATATTTTCTACACAAGGTCGATATTTGTAGAATAAAGAGAATACCAAATAATTGCATATGTTATGTATTCGGATTAGGCAAGAGGCACCATATAATTCCAAGGCATCTTGAATTGGGTTGGCTGGCTTTGAAGAATACATTTAGATTATTAAACACGATATTGTCTAATTAAAAAATTTACAAGTCAGGTAGATTATCCTAAATCTTTATATGAACGAATTTAACTTATAAAAGATATTCTCTCTAAAAACATATAATATAATAATAATAATAGACTTTATTTTCCATAATATGAATTTACAGGATAATAATAAGTTAACATGCGTTTTCTTATGTAATAAACTTCATACTCGGAAAATCCATGGGTGGGCTCCAGAAATAAAGTGCATTATGCACATCTGCTAATAATAACACAGCGAAACGTAACAGCATTCACAATAAAAATACAATCATATAATCATTGGTAACTACACAGAATATATTGTTTAGGATCCATTACGTAGGCAAGCCCAGCAAACGAGATTTTGTGGACCGTCGAAAAGCAAGCACAGACAGTGATTTACATTCATTAGTAATACTGTTATAAACTTTAACAATGTTATAGGTAAAACTACGTTCACAGAAAGTAGTTCTGTGTATAGGAGGTGTCAATAGTCTCTTACTCCTAATGTTTATATGGTGGACATCCGATCGAAAAGTTATCTTTTTATATAGATATATTGGACTTCTTAGAGTAATTATCTTATGGAACAAGCACGCCAAGTGCAATAACCTTCTATCCCTCATATTCAACCAATCCGTCACTTTTAAGGTGTGAGAAATTCGACAGTACTTTCGTATGCCATAAATCAACCTCAAACACGAGTTCTGCACAAGTTGGACTCTCCTCTGAGTAACCGCATCCAGGCATGGCCCATACACTACGTCACAATAATTGAAGTGTGATAAAACTAAGCTGTCGCAAAGTTTAATTTTTAATTCTCGCGAGAGAAAATCTTTGTTTGCATAAATAGCTCTTAAGTTAGAATATGCAGTACGAACACATCTAGAAATATGTGATGTGAACCTTAAATTTGTATCTATGACCAAACCATAGTTATTTGTATCACTAGGCCAGAAACTATAGTTTTGCGAGTGTGAGTACCGTTTGTGGGGCCGAGGCGAAGCCGAGGTCTCACAAGTGCGAATACTCGGAAAAGAGTTTCTGGTTTTTGAGCCGACAAATCTTAATTTTGTTGTAAATAATAAAAGAAATTAACGCTAAGGAGTTAACAGTACAGGTTGGCAATACTTATTACCTATGAATTTTGAATTGGAAATCAAGGTTAAAATACCTTAGTGATTTGACGTTTTAATTTTCTTGGGAGTTTTGATACATATTCATCAATAATAAGGACAATGGAGACCCTAGCTCATATTACAGAGGTCGTGTGTGAAGTTATTAACCATTTATTACCTGTAAAATCTTTCGAAAATAGAAATGGAATGAATATGAATTAATTAAGAGATTGTATAACGAAAATTCTGTCATCTGTCATCGAATCTATAATTAATGGCAGAAATGTCAGTAATTCCAATATAGTGTTGCCAACCAATAGTGGTCTATTTGCCGGCCTAGGCCGGAGAATGGTAAGTTTCCGGCCGATTTATAGTAATGCAAAATCAGTGTTTCTGGACGGAGGCGCAAAAAGGTTTTTTGCCTCAGTAACAAACTTTAACTGCATACCATTCAACACCAAATTAAAATCAGTTACATCATATCTTTTACTGAATAGTAAAGCTACGGATTTATATGAAGAGAGTGATCTGCGGAAATGGTAGCAATCGACTGAAGATCACCATTCAACTCATTCACCACACGCACCGTATAATAGTACTAAACAAACTTCCTGAATCCGTCTTTACTTTAAGTTATGGTAATCTAAGAAATAGTACCTATGTCTAATTTGCTATAACAATGTCGACTCTAGTATTAGTTGGACATGGTATAAATGCTGCTGTAATTGTAGGTAGTAGTTCTACACTACTTATTTTCCATGTATAATTGCTTCGCAATGTGTGTATTAGTTTTTTGTTGTTGTGGGTACTGTCTGACATGGAATCTCCGGAAACACTGAAGCCTCTTGCCTGTTTGTATTTAATTTTCTGTTTCCTGTGCACATTGAATCATGCCAATCATTTTAATACCCTGAAGCGCTGTACTAATCTGTACAGGTCTCTCGCTAGCCGATCGAAGTAATCCGTGAGGTTCATTTTTCGCTTGCTAAAAATTGTCTAATTTTTTCGCGTCCAGAGCCTCGCATTCACATAGGATGTGATATGCGGTCTCTGTCATCCTATTACACAGTCTACAGTTGGTATCTCCAGTATGGTCCCAATTTTCTGCAGGTGCCTTTTCAGTGTACAGTATCCTGTTAGGAGACCTACTAATGTGCGAAAATGATCCCTACTGAGGTTTAGTAGTTCTTCTGTCTTTTTTTTTGATGGTCCAGTGTTCTTTGTGTCTTTATTTGTCTCAAATCATTACCTGCCCTCGTGCTGTGTTTTTTGACATTTCTAGAACAGGTTCCCCATGTATGAAGCCGCTGATCCATTTCGTGCTAACCTATCGGCTTTTTCATTTCCTTCGATTCCCGAATGTCCGGTAGCCTACCGTAAAGTTACTTTGAGTGTATTAGTTAGGCTAAGGTTAGGTGGAAGAACAGTAGCGCTTTAATGCACATGTGCCAAACCTCGCTCTTTTCTTCTTTTGTATATGTTGACTGTATGGCAATTTTTAGACTATAGTTTTTTTTTGTGTAATATTAAATTGAAATTGTTAAAATTGTTGAAATTAAAACTACATCAACAATATTCGCCTGGCCTGTACGTAATGTTATTTTCGCCAAGTAGGATAAAAACAAGTTTAGTATAAACCTTTTATTTCATAACATTAACCTTTATAAATCAACAGTAAGTCAAAGGTTCTCTTCAAATCTAAAGGCCAGTCACACAAGATTCATTAATATTAAGGCTTCTGTAGTGTACAGCTGTCGAATAATGATGGCATTATTTTTCTTTTTACAGGTGTAAAATATTAAAAAATGTCGATAAAAACGAAGACAGACAATGTTGGAAGCGAGATACAAACATTTTATGAGGGAAAAACGGTTTTCATCACGGGTGCTTCTGGATTTCTGGGTCGGTTGCTGGTTGAAAAATTACTGAGGAGCTGCAAAGGTCTTAAAAGGATTTATATACTGCTGAGAGAGAAGAAGAACAAAAGTCCAGAAGATCGATTTCAAGACATTTTTGATGTGCCGGTAAGTTATATTATATATATATATATATATATATATATATATTTGGGCAGGAGTATCGACCGTACTTCGTAGGGAGTAAAAAGTAAATTAATGGGTAAATCGGTCTGTGATAAAAGAAACCAAGTATTTATAATCCTCAAATTTTCGATATTTAATTATATCATCCTCAGGAGGTTACACTAAAATACAATGAGTATTTGAAACAAAGAGTTAAGTCAAAAATATAAAATACTTACAATAAATTTAAATTACAACACAAAACATTTTAAAATTGCGACAGTCAAAAAGGAAATAACGTATAAAATTTAACAATACGTCGAAGTAAATAAGAGGCAAGGACAACCATAAAGAAAAACAATTTTCTTATGTATATCGTTGAAGTTTGTAAATATAAAAGCAAAGATTATCATATACAGGGCACATCAATAAGGTATGGATTCATAATTCGAAATTAAGGATATTACAATAAATATTGCTGAGTTGCTGTGTGTCAGTTTTAAAATTGATGGAATTTTCACAACGAGATACATGTGCCATTTCCAAAAATAAGCGTTTTTTATAATTTGATTCGACATCTAAAACTGAAGCATTTATGTAATCAAAATTATGGTCAAAATCTTGAAAATGCAGCGCTAAGGCACATGAGCGCTTGCCAATGCGACTGTCACTTTTATGTTGAGTTATTCTATTTTTTAATGTTTGTGATGTTTGACCTATATAGCAACTTTGACAGTCATGACAAGGTATCTTATAAACGACATTACTTTGGTTCAAAACTGGTGTCCTGTCTTTGGTTTTTGTGAACAAGTTACCAACAGTTAACAAGTTGTATTTTGCAATGCGGACAGTATTAAAATTTTTTGTTATACAACAATTCAAAAATTTTAATACTGTCCGCATTGCAAAATACAACTTGTTAACTGTTGGTAACTTGTTCACAAAAACCAAAGACAGGACACCAGTTTTGAACCAAAGTAATGTCGTTTATAAGATACCTTGTCATGACTGTCAAAGTTGCTATATAGGTCAAACATCACAAACATTAAAAAATAGAATAACTCAACATAAAAGTGACAGTCGCATTGGCAAGCGCTCATGTGCCTTAGCGCTGCATTTTCAAGATTTTGACCATAATTTTGATTACATAAATGCTTCAGTTTTAGATGTCGAATCAAATTATAAAAAACGCTTATTTTTGGAAATGGCACATGTATCTCGTTGTGAAAATTCCATCAATTTTAAAACTGACACACAGCAACTCAGCAATATTTATTGTAATATCCTTAATTTCGAATTATGAATCCATACCTTATTGATGTGCCCTGTATATGATAATCTTTGCTTTTATATTTACAAACTTCAACGATATACATAAGAAAATTGTTTTTCTTTATGGTTGTCCTTGCCTCTTATTTACTTCGACGTATTGTTAAATTTTATACGTTATTTCCTTTTTGACTGTCGCAATTTTAAAATGTTTTGTGTTGTAATTTAAATTTATTGTAAGTATTTTATATTTTTGACTTAACTCTTTGTTTCAAATACTCATTGTATTTTAGTGTAACCTCCTGAGGATGATATAATTAAATATCGAAAATTTGAGGATTATAAATACTTGGTTTCTTTTATCACAGACCGATTTACCCATTAATTTACTTTTTACTCCCTATATATATATATACACTTGGAATCATGAATGTTTGTAGTTACATCATTGTTTCATCGGTAGACTAAAGACAAGCGTTATATCTAAAAATTGGAAGCATATGTTCACACAAGCAAAATACAGTATATAACATGAGTCGTAGCTACTTAAGATACGTCATAAACAAATATGCCGTAACTACAAACATTTGTGATTTCAAGTGTATATATATAATCAAACGTCCTTCCACCCCTAGGGTGTAAGGTTATAGTATTAGATGGTCTAAGTAAGCAAGTACTCTATAAGTTTCTTCCATTCTTTCCTATCACTTACGTGTCCAGGTTTTTTCTTTTTTGCACTTTTTTTTTATTGTGTTGTAACGTGCTGTTAGGTGGGAAAATCTATTTCAGAATGCAATGATGATTTTAGTTTGAATTAGTCATTAATTCCGTTTATTTTTGATCGCTTTTCCCATGGACGGTAGCGTTGCTACCGCATGTTATTTTGTTTCGAGTGTTTATTCAGTTAATTTTGTTTACGACGCGAATGTCGTCCCGTGCCAACGGTGAGCGATTCACGCAAGCCCGGCTCCCACCATTGCGACCGCGTGGGGGGAACCGCGAGTATATTTAAGCCGCGCGCTTAACAGTTCCAGTCAGAGAGAGAGAGTCCAGTCCGATCCCCAAGTCCCTCCCAGTCCGCTTCAATGGGCGTGTCGGCATAGTCTCTGACACCCGTTGAGTTTCGCAATCCCGATCTGTCGTAGCGCTGGCAAAGCTTACTGGCGTGACGCAGGCATTTCACCGTTTTGTTTCTCCCCTCTGGCCGTTGCGCCGGCATCGTTCTGGCGCTCCCAGGGTGTTCAAATACCGTCATTCACCGTACCGCCGAATTTTGCTCCGTTACCGTAATGTAACCGCGAAAACCGATCGCGTACTTTATTGACCGACCCTGTACATAGAGTTCCGCATTAATTGAAACATAGTTATTAGATACCATATTTAGATTTCATACCGAAGCCCCGTAAATATTTTAAAGTTCACAACTGTACGTATTTACATGAATATTATTGTACATGCTTGTTTATATTTTATTTACATTTTTTTGCTGTATATATTCCTTGTCTGTTGCACTTGATATTTGGAAATAAACGTTTGATTTTCGATGCACTTTTACCGTTTTGTTGCGTAGTCCGAACCCTGAACTTTTTTTCTCCGACTCGTTGCTACCTCAGGGTTTACATACGTTATTGTAACGACACAAGTATTAACACTGTTCAAACCGGCACGAGGTTGTAATCATAGAATAATCTTTCCAGAATGGTGACTGTCCCGGCTAACCTGTAACGTTGTTTTACGCCGCCTTCTGGCCAGCGCCCATACTACAATTATGGCGCGCAATTTGAATAGCCATATAATTTGAATTGGTCCTTATAAATCGAATACAATTGTCACAACACTAAAATAAAAACTTAAATTAAAGAAAAAAGGAAACTATATCATTTTAAATTCAACATTTTTAGATGCAAATATATGAAATGTAGCAATAAATTACGTAAATTGTAAAACGAAAATAATATAAATAAATTGTATATAACAGAATATTAGTTTGTATGTATGTACGTACTAGTTAAAAAGATATGTAACTTAATATTCAAAACTCAAATGAGAATTCTAAGAAAAGAAAAAAGTAGTTGTTATTACGCCCGTGGAAGCGAATTGGGGTGTTCGTCTCTCAGCATTTGCCAAGGAATAAGGAAAACCACGAAAACCTTACTCTGAAAGCAGCCTTCAAGATTCCAGCCCGAAACCTAGGAATTACATTGCCTGAAGTCCATTTTTAACAATTTTGATGTTTTTGCTTTATCGTAAATAATCTGTTTTTGAAAGTATGTAATATTGGGACTACAATAAAAGAAGTTAAGATAACAAAAATAATCTAGTTCCATGTACTTGTTGTTAAAATGTTAGATAAACTTCAATTTACTCTTTTGTAGAATAAAATGGACTTTGGACAGTATATTTCCCATGTACATACATTTAAAGCATTAAAATACCGTCATATTCATGCAAACAGTCACTCATATTTTGGACAAAACTTTATCACACTTAGTAATAATTGTAATTAGCTACTATTTGCAGAAATACGACTATACGTAAAGAGTAAAAGAAAATACAATAAATTGTAAATACAGAATACTAACTAGTTTGTGTAAACTGATCAATTACATATCCGTAAATTGCAAAACAAAAATACAATCAGAAAGTAAACATAATATGAATGTTATTAACATAATAATAAAAGTATGTTGAATATTTTGATGTTTTCGCATTAAAGCAAAGTAAAATCGACATTTTCTAATAACTTTCTTAACTTGGGTAATAAAATTATAACTAATTTCACATTGTTTAATAATTGAAAGGAAATGTTTTTCAAAATAAACACGTATATATTCCTGCATATGAAGCTAAAATATTTCCTGAAGGTGTAATCATATGATCATTGGCAAGAAAAAGTGGTTGAATAAATTTCTTATTGCACCTGTTTACTTTGCCACCCTTAACGAAATCAGCAAAGTTGTCTAGAATATCTCAGTCATTTCACAATTTCAACAAATTGATTTATATGACATGAATAAAGCACGGATAGAAAGATGGTTAATTCTCCAATATTTCACGAAAAAGGCAACGCTGACTAGCCCTGAATACATCAGTGTGGTTTGTTCGTCAAGAATTGATATACACGGTTACTACTGCAAAATTTCTACTACAGTCGTTCACCACGATGTGTGTCCAGTGCTTCGCTTGAAACTATTACACAATTCAACTGCGCAATTGAGCCACTAACTTTGTCCGTGGTCTGGACATGAAATTGAACAATGCAAATGTTTTAAAGGATATTAAAAATAAACTGCATGTTGGATTTGTATTATACCATGGCTGCGAATAAAATTCTCTATGGCATCTAAAAACCATATTATTTCTGCTGATCCCTCTGCTTCTTGAAATCATTCCATATCTAAGTAATAAAAGAAAGCAATAAAAATTACAATTCGTACTGAAAGAATTTCATAACTTACTATTTCCAGGAAAAAATCACATTAGTCCTCCCACAGTTATAATATAAGGGACGTCCCTTTATAGGGCAAGACTCCTAAAGTTATGTGTTTAATGGTCAATATTTCGGCCAGTGACCGTTAAAAATTCATTAAATGTAGATGATCCACCGAAAAATATCTTGATCAACTCCTAAATCGAATCTTCTATATTCACTATTTCGATTTCTGTAAGTACTCCTCGCTTCGTTAATGAGCAAATTAATTGCGGCTTGGTTATTCGTCCCTTGATCGTACACAGTAGCCACTGGGATGGATACAACGTGGATAAAAATTGGAATTAAAGGTGTTGCACTTTTACAAAAAGTAAAAAACAGTGGTTGCTTCCAATTTCTTCTACGAGAATCACTAATAAGTAATCTGCCAATTGTAATTGGTGTTCTTTTCCAAAATCTGCGAAGCCTTCAATAAAATCTCTCATCCTCAAGTATTGTAAGCCTATTTCTTCGCCTGTGGCAATTTGCAATACATAGAAATGGTTTCTTTCTTGAAAGTTCCTCTAAAAATCCAAACAAACAATACTAAATGTTTGCCAACAAAATGTTTTGTTAATATAAGTATTACCTGGTATATTTTAAGTTGGAAGTGAGTTCTTAATAAAATATTTTCCATTTCGACATTCTGTGATAAAATCAGACGTACAAACAAACTTATTATACGAAAATTTCGCGAATTTCAATAAGAAATCACAAAACGAAGCCTAAATATTAAAATGATATTAAAAAATGGCGTCAACTGGACCGTTTGCTGTTTATAGTAACGACGGTTATTTTACATAGCAACCATATAGTGTGGATATCGCAACAACGAAAAGAAAGAAATAACCATAGTAGAATAGCTGTGCCGGTTCTGGCACAATATCCCATAAGGTTTACATAGGGGGTCTAAATTGACTTTACTTCCGGTTTTCTATCGCTATCTCTCTCTATCGCTACCGCCATCTCTCTCTCTCTCGCCGTGCTACTTATCAGACGACTAGACCGCTGATCGGGCTGGCTCCCGCTATAAGGTGCTCCGCGAGCGTAGACAGTTCTAGCGGGGACCTAGCGGACTCCACCAGCGTCTCGCGGTGGGGCGAGCGGGCCCCCATACGCAACGACCGCTTACCGGTAGAGCATAAAAAACAGAGAACGGCAGATTTTAGACAAGTTAGAACACGATTACATATGCGTTACGAATATATGTATGATGCAATTGCATGCATTAAAGCTGCATTGTTTTTACTTACCATAATCTAGTGAATTTATTCTATTCGCTATTCAAGCCGAACATAATGTCAATTGTGCGTCGATTTACACACATTTAAATGAAATTTCATTGCAACTAGCTTGATGATACGAATTAACATTGGTTATAATCTAAAAGAAACACAATTTCTACATGATATCAGAATTATCTAAGCACCTTTGAATTCGGTACGTGTATTTGATTATTTATAGGAGTACAAATTTGATTTACGTTAATTCTTACCGAATACTTTGTTACCTAAATTTCCGGCACCGAAAGTGACGGTAGAACACCGCGAAAAACCGCGAGGCAAGAAATCAAAATAAAAACAGAAAAGGTGATGCACTTCCGCTTTACAAACCTTCGAATAAGTGGGTTGATATTCGGCAATCATGCAGGGTGCCAGCCGGCTCGTCGGCGAGGGAGTGGGTTGATGGAGACACAAACCCAAGATGGAAACAAATTTCGGCGCCACCTGCCTAGGATTACTTACTCTGTCATGCCCCCAAGATAAGCAGGAATCCGAGGTGTTAAATGAATATCGAGGGGTAAAGCAGTTTGCAAAACACATACACAAAAAAAATAAAAGGTTAGATTTACTAATAGAGCAGTTAAACTTTTATTAGAAAAAATTGTAACATAAAATATCGGGGAAAATGTTGGTGTTATTGACATAGAATTCAAATAAATTTTAGCATAAAATAACGGAGAAAATGTTGGTATTATTGACATAAAATTCAAATAATGAGTATGATACTCTGTATCAGTAAACGTTTTAAACGACTATTAAAAATAATGAAATACTGAACAAAATTAACAAATATCTTACGATAGGACTCTAACACCGAACGCTTTGGCCAACGCAATCAGTTCACACACGTCATATTAAGAAAATTCTTACACTAAGAGTTAATTTAATTTCAAGTTTTAAAGTTACAAAAGAAAATAATCTACCGAAACAAAGCTAAATATTTGAATTGATTATACCAGCGGTGAATAGTTCAGCCTGTATATTACAGGCCGATATTTAATCGGTTGATGTTTTAAATAATTATTCTGAATTCGTTAAAAGAATAAGTGAAAGGATATATGAATACTACAGTTAATCTATTGTACTGAATGATACCCTCCGATCCTTGGTATAATATAGATAAATTCCATATTTGTTGAAAACATTAAAAAAAAAAGAAAAAAACTGAATGATCGGGGTAGTTATTTACTAAAGAAAGTTTTAATCGCGGACAAAATTTGCAAATAAAGAAAAAGATAACGTGCAACTTAGCTTATGTCCTTCAAACAGCTGTTAAGGGGCTTGGAAATGCTGTCCTATCCGAACGGATCGTAATCTCTGGCCGGACTCGGTAAGACCCGAAGCAGATGGTCCGCTGAATTTCCAAAGGCGGTAGGCTCTCCGAAGGAGTGAAAAAGTCGCAGAAGTTCTCAGCCACACACGTGAGTGTTCGACTCCTCACATAAAACGAAGATAAAATTCCAGAATTCCAAAAATGATGAGAAGAATAAAGACCTCGTTAAGTTAAGGGCTTTTTCAACGAAGCGAAGAAAGAAACAAATATGGCGGCGTTACAGACGCGTGGTTCTCAAACTATATCTCGAATAATCGAATTCATCAGCCGTGGTAATCACAAAAATTCCACATCAAACACAAGCGAAGATACGGCCAATGATGATTTCCAGTAAACTTCCAATTAAATCCACAGATGTGTGAAAATATCCAAAATTTCCGAAGATAGGAAGAATTTACTCGTGAGCACGTCTAATCAACCACCAAGATGAAGCAGGAAACAGAAAGCCGGAAGGGAGAATACGTCACACAACCAATCAGGAAACAGAAAAATAAAATTAGAAAACGGACAAAGAGGTGCCATCTAACGTCGAAAAGATGTAAACACAAAATAGGGCAAGACAAAAGGAGCACGATCGATAGACAATCGATGCGTGGGAATCGATAAAACAGAACAAACAGATCTAACCTTGAAAAGAAAACAACAACTGTCAAGACATTGAAATTGAATTTACTAAGATGAAATAAACGAAGATCTAGGACCGTATTAAGTAAAACAAAATATCTGTAAGTGAATGAGACTAAAAGATACTAATCCTAGCTAAGCCGCACTAACATGGGAAAGAAAACACACTAACAAAGAACAAAAATGAAACGATAATGGTAACCGTTGTGGAAAACAAGACGTAGAGGCATCTCTGAAGGTAGAGGACGGAAAGAGAAGAAAATAAAGTTGCAAAAGCTTGTCGAAAAGACTAAAGGAGAACTAAACGAGGTAGGCGAAGCAAAAAACCGTAACAACTTCACCGTGTCAACATCGTTTGTCCAAGTGCATCATCGAAAAAAGTTCTGGTAAGTACTTACGTATTTGTCGCTGTTAGAACGATAGGAGTGGGGGCGCGAGGCTGCTCACCGCTAGGGTCGGGCGTTATCTAGAAAAGGGGGCTCGATAGGGTCGTTTTAATAAAATTTTTGATTTTTTCTTCGAAAACGGGTTAATCAGAATCATGTCACATAAAAATTACGATGGTATAGCGGTCACGTTTCACGCTTGTCTCGCGCGTGCAGCGATAATCGGTGTGCGAACTTCTGCCTGCAGCGCCTTCGCTCGTGTCTGACTCATGTACGCGCTCTAATGCCTACCGTATTACACAGACTGAGATGTTTGAATGAACTTTTAAAATTGAGCTTTCGTATATAGAAACATCTGTTATTTGAATTGTATATATAAATTATTTAAGATACGTAGTACAGTGAATTTTATTTTTAACTTATCTACAGGAATTTTACATGAGTTTTAAGAGCGATGATTGGTTAATATGATAAAATCATTTATGTGGTAAATACTGCACAATTTAATTTTGCTTCAGATAATGGCTTCATCAAATATGAATCAGTCTTTTTCAAGACTAGTCAAGCAGACTCATACGATTTTGTTAAACCTTAAAAATAATCCAACTGACATCGAACCGGCTATTAAAGAGTGTGGAAAAAATATTCGCGCTATGAATGTAGCATTGAAGACTGCTCAAACGGTTGCCGAAAAACAACACATCACTAGCTCTGTGACTCTTATGCAAGGTTTTCGGAGTATGATGAAGGCTCAACGGATAGTTGCTGGAAGTGGATATAAACCCACCCACCCAAATCGCGAAAATTATACAAGTACCCGCGTAAAATGGGTAAACTTAGAGTCAGCCTTTGCCAGTAGGATTTATACTGTAGCGGTGATTAACCTACAGCATAAAGACCCCGCTGAATTCCTTAAGGATGCTGATCTTTGCACGGTCTTCCTCGTTTACTTGCATGTGATGTAGATGGGGCCTCCTCTTCATCGAATTGTATACGAAAATCGCCATTGAGCCACTCAGCATATCTTGTCAAAAATATATCTTTAGATCTGCCAGCTTTATTCCATCGCTGTTTGAATTCTGGCAACAAATATTTTTGAATTCTTGCAACAGTACAGGTGTTATTTGCTTCAGTTAAACCAGGAAACCTTTCTTTGATGTACATATGCACTGTACTTATGTGCTTTCCATGTTCTATTAAACGAACACATAACTCGCGTTTATTAATATTTATATAGCTCATGTTTTCTATTTAAGTTGTTTTAATATGAAGAAAGATGTTGAAAACAATGTAATACAGGTTTCTACAAAACTAACAATTGTATCTTTTGTGCTAGCTTTTATACTTAGTACTTACCACAAGAATATCACAAAATGTATTTTGGTGCAAATAGAAAAATAATGATGATTCTAGAAATTTGCGGTTGTTTTGATTGTTTTTATTATGTCAGTAACAAACACGGATTTGGTTAATAACGATATTTTCTACCTTATCAACTACTAATATATTTTGATACTATAAATATGCCACAAATAAAAATATCAGATAGGTACCTATTATCTATCTTTACGTGTACGCCACATACAATAACAACGTTTAAGCAGGAATGTATATACCTAATATATTTTTAGAATTTTATAATCTTTATAATGTATGTACCTTAGAGGGCACATATAGAATTTTATTTTATTCATGTAATTAAAAACATATATTGTAAGCATTTACGCTATGCATTAGAAAATAATAATATGCAAGCGCGCTCCTGTTCCCAATTTTTTAGTTTTCACATAGAAATGCAGCGAAATGCAGTTTGAGTTTTACAACATTTTATAGACAAATATATTAGCTTCCGGCGAGTAGTTAAAGTAGTTATTATCTAATTTTCAGCACAGGTATGAAAAAACGATTCTACAAAAGAAACTAATGTATTTTTTAATTAGGAAGTTATAGGTCTGGAAAGTAGATGAAACACTCGTTCTACTGATATATAACACATTAGTAAATATTGATAAGTATTAGCTTATTTCACTACACATTAAATGCACGCGCGTATGCCTTTCTCGGGAATAATCGGAACGCTCAACGTTAAGGCACTGTAAAACAATAGCGGAAGCTTCAAACAAAAAGAAAATTTGGTAAATAATACTTTAGTATGTACACTTTACTATACTAACAATTTCGAACATCAAGGATGACATCGCCAAAATGCATTTTTGGCAAAACTCTATATGGACTGAAACCACTGTGCGGCGCTAGTGTTGATATCTGGCACGCGGATCAAAACTCCGAACCGCTAATCGAGTGGAGCCGGGATTGGTCCCATTGCTTGATTCCAATTACTAATTAAACGAAGCCGGTATCTGGCGCGTTAATTGGAGTTCCGACTGCTAATTGAGCGGAGTCGGTCATTTTAGCAGGTCAATGATTCGTAATTAACCCCAGAATCAAGCGAAATCGATAACCCTTATTTGGTTCGCTATTTTGGTCAAGTCAGATATTGAATCTATGATAAATGATTGATAACGTATTACTTTAATGTATTCTTTGGTGAAATTGTTTAAACAACCAAATATTCATGTATTTTCGCATCATATCATCAAAAGTTGATTCAATTGTTTATTTAAAATTAAATAAAACACATAAGTATTTTCGCATTCAAAATATGTCGGCTCCATTGTTCATTTAAAATTAAATAAATTTAATCTTACTTACCACGACATCCTGTTTATATCGTTGCTTTACCGCGCACTACATATCTTATACTTCACTTCAGCTTTACGACACCGCAATTCTATCGCAATCACGGCGTACGAGAGATATCCCGAACACCCTGGAATCACGCTACCCACTGGGTTTATGGATTATTTGCATTATTAAAATTAACGGTTTTATTTGCCTCTACCACCCAGAACGCGAGCAGGTTTCAGCGCATGCACAGTTATCTGACGGCAACAAATAAGAACCAACATATGCGGTATAAGCAAAGAGCGAAACGTATTGGTTAGACAATTCGATGAACTTTGTTCTAACACATATAGCGTCAGATAAGCAGGTACAGTAAAGGGTAATTTCTGTCATAAATCACTCTACACACTGTCTTGTTGATCTAAAAAAAAAAAAAGACGAATAGAAAACCAAAATCTCGTATGCCGTATCATAAAAACTAAAAGAAGAAAACTTCTCTATATTTAAAACATCGATTATGACTGATTTCATTTTAATAATCGATTATGTATCATTCATCATTCGTTTGGCACGAATGATCATTCATTCTTCGATCGTTCATAATCGCTTTGTTCGTTTTCGATCATTCGATTATGCCCATCACTAGCACTGTTTCAATCCCCAGCAGAGAAATAACCATTCCAACTTCTTTCTCTCTATATATTTATATTTCTGTTTAAATTGAATGCAATAATAGACGTATATAAGTGATTTATGGCATTTTTGGCTGTGATATGCGAATGCCTCTTCTGAAAGTCTAATTTATTCCGTAATTTTTTCTTTAAATTCTCAACAGCTGTTGTCCCGATTTTTCCCGTGAGAAGTTTACGTGTGTATAAAGCAGCGTTTCTCAACCTTTTTGCATTTCCGACCCAATTTTCAATCACAATTCTCATCGCGCCCCCCTCCTCTCATTTCACTGAAATCGTAATTGTAATCTTAGTTTCTATTTAATTTAATTATATTTTGACGCTAAAGCCATCCTACGATCTTGTTAAACCTTAAAAATTACCACAAATGGGTAAATTTATTGATATTTGGCAACACCGATCCGCTGCATTGATAAAATCAGAATCGCTTGCTCTCTGTCTCACGTACACTATATCGGACATCCTAGCTGCTTCGCGAGAAGTTCCGATTTGTCTCGAACATTCTAGACTGCCTGCGCGGCGTGCATAAAGCTATATCTCGTTCCACCCAATCTCAGTCGAGTCGATTCTTCTATCTGTACCTCTACCGCGATGCTGCTCATGTGCATTTTGTGATTTGCGTGTTATCTGCAATTTAGGATATTCGAGTAGCTGTAGAATTATATAGTGTATATATGCAGAATCATGGATACATTTTTAAGTCGGCGTAAGCGAGCATTAGACGATAGTGAAGCATCAACAAGTGCACAGACGAGAATGGTTCCGAAGATAAAATCAAGAAAATATTCTCAAGAATATTTAAATTTTGGGTTTATCAGCACTGAAGTAAATGAAGAAGAAAGGCCCCTGTGTGTCATTTGCTCAAAAATTTTGGCAGCAGACAGCATGAAGCCGAACAAACTTAAACGACTTTGGAAACGCTTCATAGTGAGTACGTTGGCAAACCCCGAGAATTCTTCGAATTAAAATTAAAATCGTATGAAAAGCAAAAATTATTTAAAAAAAAACTTTGTCTGTAAATGAAAAAGCTTTACCTGCCTCTTACAAAGTTTCATATCAGATAGCCAGAAGCAAAAAACCTCACACTATTGGTGAAGAGGTTATCCTACCAGCTGCAATTGAGATTATAGAAACTATGTTTGGAGATAGTTTTGCCAAACAGTTGCAGTCGATACCTCTATCAAATGATACTGTTGCCCGTCGAATTGATAATATAGCTGAAGATGTGCAACACCAGCTTTTTGGGAAATTGCGTGACAAACTTTTTTCAATTTAGCTTGATGAGGCCACAGATAGCAATAAAGACGCTCATTTAATTGCCTATGTTCGATTTTGTGATGGTATGTCAGTAGCGGAAGAACTATTATTCTGCAAACCTATAGAACTCAAAGCAACAGCACTTGCATTATTTTCTATCTCAAATGATTTCCTAAATGAGGCAAACATAGAGTGGAAAAATTGCGTCGGAATATGCACTGATGGTGCTCGTACAATGTCTGGAAGATTCCAAAGTGTACAAGCACTTGTGAAACAAAAATCTCCGGAGTGTATCTGGACACATTGCATGATCCACAGAGAAGCTCTGGCTTCCAAAGAAATGAGTCCTGGTCTGAATTTTGTGCTAACAACAGTGGTAACCGTAGTAAATTATACAAAAATGAGACCACTAAAATCAAGAATCTTTTCTGCACTTTGTAAAGACATGGGTGCAGTACATTCAGCGTACCTATTTTATTGCGAGGCAAGATGGTTATCACGTGGGCATTTTTGCAACGAGCTTATGAATTAAGAGATGAAATCGCCATTTTTCTAGAAGAGGAAAACCGACCGGAAGCCGAGAACTTTCGGGATGATTTATTTGTGATGAAATTGAGCTATTTGATCGACATATTCGAGAAATTAAATACCTTGAATCTTCAACTCCAAGGAGCAAACACACATGTGTTGGATACGAGTGACAAAGTTAATGCTTTTTGTAGAAAACTAGAATTGTGGAGTAGAAATGTAAAGCAAAAAAACCTAGAAATGTTTGCAAATTTGGATGAATGTGTCAAAACTTACAAGGCTGGAGAACAACATATAGCATATAGGAGAGGGGGGGGAGGGGCGCGCCACAGGTTGAGAAACACTGCTATAAAGCAATGCAAATAATTCGTAGACGTTTATCTAAATATTTAACATCGTAATTGTATAATTTCACGTCCATAATTACACAATTGTGTTGAATATGAAACTATTTACGATTTCGTAAATCCTAAAATCCTGTTTAATGTTCCATAATTGTATTTTTAAATATGTATGCATAAATACATGATAATAATGCTAGTATCGTACTTCATAGGCTCATTGAATATTGCGAGAAAGCCTATACACGGTGATTTTAAAATACAAGTGGATACAAATATATTTAAATTATAAAGACAAAAGCAATTGTGTGTATAATTATGAACGAAAATGTGTAAAGGTGATCTTATTTTTAGAAAGTCCGAACTGTTGAGAACTGCGGTAATGTCTTGTGGTAGGCTCGTTTCTGTTTGCGCGCATAGATCGCACCACGTGTACGATATATTTCGTTTGTTTGCTATAAGGATATCGATGACTTAAAACACCGAAGATAGTAAGCGTTGAGACCGTGCAACGATATTTACCAGTATCTGTGCCCTTCAGAGGAGGGGACTTACAGTAATATATGTAACTTTGTAGTTTTTCTACAAGTGAATTTTAAATTCGATTTGAAATATTAATTCAAAATCTAAACAGGGCGTTACAATAGCAATGTATTGCTTAATTGGATATTCCTTGCTTTTTACACACTAACTTATAACAAATGTTCGAAATGTTCACCATTGCTGTCAATACAAGCCTGCGCACGACGAATTAAATTACCTTGCACGCGAAATAGCAGCTCCCTGTTCTGATGAATCGTGTTGGCCTCATTATTCACTTGCTCTGTTAAATCCGAAACATTATCTACCGATTCATTATACACTAGTTGCTTCATAAAGCCCTACAAGAAAAAATGCATGGATTCAGATCAGGCGATTGCGGTGGACATGTAACTGATCCATTGTATCCAGTCCATCCTCGAAAGTTTTGATTTAACTAATCTGTAACGACGGAGGCGGTATCAGGTGGTCCACCCTTGTGTATGAGCCATACATTATTCCTTCGGGCAAGCGGTGAATCGTCTAACAAATCGTTGTTTAGGAAATTAAGATAACCATTCCCAGTTAATCTAGAAGGTAAAACGTACGGTCCAATTAAAGTGTCACCTACAATATTGGTTCTAATGGCATGTGTATTTTCATCGGCCCAGAGACGAGAATTATGCACATTAAAAGTACCTTCTCTGGTAAGCAAAGACTCGTCTGTAGTGAGGTAGCGGGCAACACATTGAGGAAGTCAGGTTCCCTATTAACTTTTGCCAACAGCCACTGACAAAGTAAAAGTTCGAGCATCGGTTATCTGACGATCTAGGTATGTATGTATGTAATATTAGGTTGATAGTACACTGCGACCGGAAAGATTTATTGTGTCCCCTATTCTTGCTGTTTACAGGTGGCCTTCCAGTCTGATTCCTCTTAAAAGTGTAGAATGTCAGAAGGCCCCAGTTTAGGTAACTCTCCCTCTTCAATTTCACATGCTCCCAGGTGCAGGGTCCTTGAGTTGCACAGTGCAACGTAGTTTGAGAGTAGGTGGATAGATCCTCTTCCCCAAAAAATCTACATTCGACTTCTTCCGCTATTCCAAGCCTGCTTAGCCTGTCCGTTTAGTTTAGAATTGCTTGAAAGGATCCTTGTCAATATACGAACATTATTTTTACTCAGGTTGATGCATTCTGTAGATCTCTTCTGGTTATAGGTTCCCAGAAGAGTTTTAGCTTGCCTCATTTCATGTAGCTTCTCCCAGTATTTGGATTTTCTCTGCTCTACTTCACTTTTGAGTTTCTCCAGTATTATACTGCTACTTATCTCGCAAAAAGGTTCTGGCCCTACAAAAGGTATTCTGGTCTCTTTCTGAGCGAGATTATCTGTTATTTCGTTTCCTTTCACTCCTGTGTGTACCGAAACCCACAGTAGGGTTACCTTGGTCCTTTTGCCTAGCTCGTTTAGTTTTTCTAGGCACTCCCAAACAATTTTGGAACTGATTATGTTTGACCTCCGTGCCCGTGACTATTAGATATGATAATCTCTTGCTTTTCGTAGCTTCTGTCAATGTTGACCTGGACGCATCTTTCAATCGCGTGTATTTCTGCCTGGAAGATGCTTGGGTACATCCCCAAGCTTTCGAAATATTTGGATCTAGGCCCATATATCAATATTCCAGTTCCTTCTGCCGTTTTGGAACCATGCGTGTACCATTCGATGGCGTTTCTATTGAGCTTCGAGATGATGTCTTTGTCCCATTCCCTCTTGGTGTTAAGCTTTGTGGTAAATTCTTTCACAAAGCTGAACTTTCTTGGTATGTCATCTCGAGGCATGTCCCGCGTTTGGTCATCTTCAGGAGGCTGAAGCCTATGCCCAACCATGCCTTGTCCGATCATTCTGCGTGTGGTCCTTTTGGCTATGTTCTCCGCCAAGATGTGAAGACGAGTAAGGTTTAGGACCACTTCCATAGTTGCTGTTGGCTTAGGTTCTCATTGACCCGTTATGCATGCTAACCTTTGCACTTTGGAGAGATTAGCTCGCGCGATGACCAGACTAGTTCTTTTGCTCCAAGCCACTGTCCCATACGTGATCATTGGTATCACTATTGTTGTATACATCCAGAGCAATATTTTTGGGTAGCATTCCCAGTTATTAACAGCAAAGTTTCTACAAACCATTAGGTCCTTTTTTGCCTTGTTAGTTACTTCAAGCCCATGCTTATTCCACAAAAGTTTATTATCCAGGAAGGCCTAGATATTTCACCTCCTTCCAGTTTATGTCTTGCCTATCTACTTTTATGGTCTTGAGACTAGATTCGCTTTTTCTTGTAAATGCGATCTGGGTAACGGTTTCGGTACAACAAACGAGCTGCCTCAGCATTTCCTCTCGCTTCATCACACATTAATAACATTTCAGTTGATTCGATACTTATGTACCGCGCCCTTTTGATAAAAGAAAAGCAGATGAAACTGAGAGAAAAGTACCGCAAACCTTTGCATTACACGTAACATAGCACCACAAACTCTAATCAAGCTGTTTCATTCGTTAGTCGAACAAGTCTAAGCCTTTCTTCAATCTTTTCGGACAGCTGGCCCAAACCCTTGACGGTATCTTATTAAGGAGTATGCCGACATACATATCATGCTCTGTTTACGTTTAAGGCGAGAGTGTTTCACTTATCTTTTTTTTTTTAAAAAAATACTACTGAACAACTTGGTCTGAAGAAATTCAATCTTCCTTTTCGAGGTCAGTAATATGTGGTTTAGCTATGTTTCCAATTTTCGCAAGTATTTTTTGATCAAATGATATAAACCTTAAATTTAGATATAAAAATTGTGATGTGAACATTTATTGAAATTAAATACGGAATGTATGAGAGACTATCGAACACAAGTATTTGAAAATGACGGGACTGAAGCTACATAATTAATTAACTTATAGAAATGGATCTGGTATTTTCTGAAAAGCAAACGACATACACGAAAAAAATATTTATGTGAAGTAGAAGACAATGCTTCCGATAAATATTAACTGTAAAATTTCTGTTTTTTTTTTTTTTATTAGAAATCGATTTAAGAAATATTTTATAAATTATTTCGTTTTTACAACGTTGGTTGTAAGCCGGCACAATTAAGCAGTAAAAGAGTTGAAAACAATGGGTACACAGCGGCGACAAAATTCTATCACTTCGAGCTGGCACTGTCTTTAAGTTAATGTGTGAATTACTTTACTTTCCAGGCATTTGAACCTCTGAAGGCAGATCAACCGGATTTCCTATCAAAAGTTTCAATACTGGAAGGCGATATTATGAAGCCATATGTAGGGTTGTCTGAAGCTCACCTAGCAGTCATAAAGGAAGAAGTCAACTGTATATATCATATAGCCGCAAGTGTTCGTTTCGATGAGAAACTTCGAAGAGCAGCCTATGTAAATGTTAGAAGCGTCAGAGATCTTCTTCGTCTGGCAAAGGAGATGAAACATTTGCAGGTATGAGTGTATATGCTGATCAGATATTTTATACGTTCTAACGGTAGTTCTCATGGTGAATTGTAACGGAGGCAACACAAATACTCAAATTATTGCACTGAAAATTCCATCGTCTGTTGAATTTGGTGGTCCGACGTTTCGGCAGTTCGTCTACTGCCGTCATCAAACGAATCATCAAAATCCAACAAACAATGGAAATAGCCCAAACAAAAACTCAAGTATTCAGTCATCGTCAACAATCTCGTGTCACGAACAAAAAAATATGTTTGAATGTATTAGATATCCACTTATCGTCATAATATCAAGCTAAAGTTATTATCCCAGTTTCCTCCCTTTCATCTGCATCATAGATAACTTGATGACTAATTCAATATATCGTTTTTCATACCAATTTGGACTTATTTTTTATGCTGTACTCGCAGTGTAAGTGTCGACCGATGTGTGCATTTAGATGTGCTATCTGTTAGATGAGGATAGTATTACTGCAGGTTAGATATAAATTGTTCATTTCTTTATGTATTTATTTCATTACTTTCTTTATAATTAAGATAACTATACCGGATGTCCAGCCTAAGATGCAACGGTCCCTAGCCGATTTATTATTGTCTTTTTGAAAAAATATTTCAAATAAACGTTGCCTCGAATCATATTCTACACATGTTAAAATTAGTTTCAGAAATTGCGGACTTCCGGTTGTACCGGAAGTAGATACTAACTTTATTATTTTAAATGGAACACCCTATATATTATTGCACTTTTGGATTCCTTGTTAAATTTAAATAACAATACGTTAGGAATACATTAAGGCTAAGTTGTACCGTTTTCGAATTGCGTGACGTTTTTCGAAAAAAATGACATTTGCAGTGTCTTCGGTGTTTGGAAATACCTCAGGAAATACGAAAGTTAGAAAGATGCGGTTTTCGGTTTTCGCTTAACCATGAAACAGTGCACGTCTTTTATTTTAAAATTGTTGCGTTTAAATTACAGCGTTATTAAATAGGGATCTGTAATTTTCGAACTCTCAAATCATGGATAACTTGATTTTTTTAAATTGAACGGTATAGCAATTTTTACATAAATGGATATAAAATTTAATTTTCTTTTGATTTTATACGGGTATTATTGTGTCTATCTCCAACGGTTTTGGAAATATTCGCAATTTTTCAATTTCTCACGATAGATACGCATTGCGAAGCGCCGCCGCTGGCCACCTTCCCCTCGCATTTCACCAGGCTTGGGACTGGCAGCAATAATACTGGCATGCTTAGAAAGTGGCCAACAGAACACAATAGGACCACTAGAAACAAGCAAACATAGCAAAGATAAAAGAAAACATAACATTACTGGAATATCAATAAATCAGCACATTTTTCAAACTACATTACTCTATCCAATGTATGGCGTACGTACACTTCGACGGCTACACTTTAAACGCTAATGTTGTCATTGTACAGAGAATTTGTACAACACTATGATATTAAATGTTCAAAATGCTGTCCGTTTTGGGCACTACATAATCGAAATCGCTTTTGCAAACACTTTTGAGCATGGCTGAGTATTTTTGGTGTGACTTCTTGAAACGCTCTTAAAATACGATGGCGCATATCATCAGGGGTTGTTGGTGGCGTCTCATAAAGCTTATTTTTAATGAAACCCCATGAGAAGAAATCGCACCTTGTAACTGATTTTCATCCGTAAGTACGGAGTTATTGCGGTTCCGTTTGTGTATGTGCTACGGATCCAGTACTTACAAATCTACCCAGTAGCGGCAGAAATGCCCGCCTATCTGGATGCTTTCTACATGGGTAATATTATGCCTGAACTCTTGACGCTAACAAAGCGTTTCTGTAACATTCACCGAGAACGAAAACCATATCTACTAATTCTTCTTGAGTAAGCAACATCTTTAATTATCATGTTTCCAAACAGTACTCTGAATGTCAGTTCTGACACTCGGAACACTAATAACGGTTAGATACCTAGTTTGTTTTTCAAGCTTACGTTGACTTTAAAGATGCCGCTTTAGACATCGCAAGTATCTTTTAGACAATTTTGTTTGATTCAAATGGTCCTATTGTGTTCTGTTGGCCATTTTCTAAGCATGCCAGTACTATATTGCTGCCGGTCCCAAGCCTGGTGAAATGCGAAGGGAAGGTGGCCGACGGCGGCGCTTCGCAATACGTATCTATCGTGAGAAACTGAAAAATCGCGAATATCTCCAAAACCGTTGGAGATAGACACAATGATACCCGTATAAAATCAAAAGAAAATTAAATTTTATATCCATTTATGTAAAAATTGCTATAGCGTTCAATTTAAAAAAATCAAGTTATCCATGATTTGAGAGTTCGAAAATTACAGATCCCTATTTAATAACGCTGTAATTTAAACGCAACAATTTTAAAATAAAAGACGTGCGCTGTTTCATGGTTAAGCGAAAACCGAAAACCGCATCTTTCTATCTTTCGTATTTCCTGAGGTATTTCCAAACACCGAAGACAATGCAAATGTCATTTTTTTCGAAAAACGTCATGTAAATCGGAAACGGTACAACTTAGGCCCAATGTATCCCTAACATATTGTTATTTAAATTTAACTAGGAATCCAAAAGTGTAATAATATACAGGATGTTCCATTTAAAATAAGAAAGTTAGTATCTACTTCCGGTACAACCGGAAGTCCGCCATTACTGAAACTAATTTTAGCATACGTAGAATATGATTCGAGGCAACATTTATTTGAAATTTTTTTTCAAAAAGGCAATAATAAATTGGCTAGGAACCGTTGCATCTTAGGTTGGACACCCGGTATGTGCCAATGTTTTAACTCAACTATACTTAAAAAAATTGATTTAGACGCTTTAGAACATCTAGGATTGGAACCCATCAGAAGTATTATCTTTTTAATATTCAGAAAAAATAATTGGTATTGTGTATTACAAATGTCAACAAACCTATAGCGCGTATTAGAAAAAAATAGAAGAAAACATGCGAGACCACAACCTACTAAATATAAAATATGAACCAATTCGTGCTCTACGGGAAAACATATTCTGTAGTGGGAGGGATGGCAAATTAAGGCAGTCGATCCAGCTAACGTATTTTATTAATTAAAAGTGAGCACGATAACACAAGGTAAACCCAGTGACGGTCTTCGGTGACAGCGTGCAGGGCGAGGTAAGCAGCGTTTCCTTCGGGTGCACTAAGAAGGTAGGTTTCAGACCAGAGCTCATTACCATGAATGAGCCTAGGTACCCAGATAAGAAATAGATTATTAGCCGTCCTCAACTGTATTTAAAGTATTTTTCGAGTTACGTCTCTAGTGCTTTCAGTACCGCCTGACTGTCACTCAACATTTTTATTGATTTGTATCTGATGTTTTTATCCAAAATCTCTCTACCACACATTTTAATAGATTTCAGCCTGAAAAATCTTTGTGTGTTGTCCAAGGGTGCAGCATTTTCTAATTCTTCGATTACGACAGTATTTTCTTGTGCCAACACCCTGCTCTGTTTTCAAACCGTCCGTAAACCAGCAGGTGTCTGCTTGTGTCAGTGTTTTTTTTATTGCATCTCAAATCCTCTCTGCTTGGAAAGGAGTTTGTGAAGTGTACATCGATCATTTGATAATCGGTATTCCACTCTCCTATTCCTTCTGGTTTTGTTCGGGTTAATACTCAGGTTTTCCCTGCTACACTTTGTAGCTGAACAGCGTTAATCACCTGTTGGAAAGCTGAGGCAACTTCCTTCTCCTCCACACTCACAGAATTTTATTAAATACGTAATTTATTTAATAAAATTGGTGATGAGAGGTTGAGCCCATAGAGTTTTGGAAAGCTATTTGGCTAATCACAGGTAGTTCACTGAAATAAAGCATCTATATACCAACAACATTGTTGGAAATCATACATACATATATAATCCGTCCTCTTCTACCTTTCTAAGGTGTAGAGGTGCCATCACAGATATCACGGCACGCTTTGCGGTTCCGGGCCAGCCGATGCGCCTCTGCCCACTGCAGATTTCTCTTCTTCAGTATAGTCGCCATCTGTTCATTCCATGTCTGTGCTGGTCTACCCCTCCCTCGCCTCCCGTCAACCCCCGCCATCCATATTCGTTTTACTGTTCTATTGTCGTTCATCCGTATAATATGACCAAACCACTGCAATTACCTCATCTCTACTTTTGTCATAACTGATACTACCCCAAACCGCTCCCGCAATGCATCGTCCCTAGTCTCTCCTTGTCACGCACGCCACCGCCCTCAAGTACCGCATTTCACACGCTTATATTCTGCTTCTCAGTCTCGCGCACAAAGTCCACGTTTCACACCCATATGTTAATAATGGTATATATACAGAGTTAAAGATCTTTATTTTTGTCATATCCGACACTGCTTTATTTCTAATAAACGCTTTATTTAATGCATAGTAACATTTGTTTGCATTTGTTATTCGGTTGTTAATTTCCTGTTCCAATTTTCCCTCACAGTTTAACATGGCCCCCAGATATTTAAATTTCTCGCTTTGTTGCAGGTTTTTGTCGTCTATTTGTATATTCACTATTCCTGGTTCCTTTGATATTACTAATATTTTTGTTTTTTTCTATATTAATTTTTAGGCCATAGTGTTTAAGTTCTTGCGCGCAGATATTCAAATTTCTTCTTAGGTCTGCTTCAGAGTTAGCCAGTAATACTAGGTCGTCTGCATATACTAGCTTATGAATTACCTGAGTGAAGTTTCTCACTCCTAGTCTGTGTCCGTTGGTGTTTCTCCTGCAAATTTTTCCTATTTCATCCACGAGTATTATGAATAACAGTGGGCCCAGAACGCCGCCCTGCCTAACTCCCCTCACTGTAATAAATTCCTTCGACTCTACGTTATTTGTCCTGACAACATTTCTTGTACCGCTCTCAATAGTTGACTACTTATTCCTATCTCTTCTTATATATTCCAGATTCTTTGTCGCGGTACACTATCGAAGGCTTTTTCAAAACACATCAATATTTTGCTATTATGTGCTATTCCTTTTTTTACTATCTGTCTCAAACTAAAAATCAAGTCGTTTGTTCCTCTTCCCGGTCTAAAACCGTTCTGGTTGTCAAAAGTATGTTCTAGTTTTTCTCTAACTCTCTTCTCCAATATTAACTCGTAGACTTTACTTGCGGTGCTAAGTAACGATATTAGTCTATAACTTGAGCAAACGGTATTCTTCCCTTCTTATACAGAGGCAGGATTGTGGCAACAGACCAATCGTTGGGTATTCGATTCATGGACCATGCTAGCATTATTACTCTATGAAGTACGTTTGTTCCTATTCTTCCCATGTATTTTAGAAGTTCACCTTTAATTTGATCTTGGACAGCTGCTTTACCATTTTTGAGTTTTCTTAAAGCTTCCTCCACTTCTGTTAATGTTATTGTTTCTTTCCCATCTATGATTTCATTTTGATGTCGTTCCTCTCTTGGGACTTGTTCTGAGCACCCATCTCCGTCACGAAATGCTGACACCAACGTTGCATTATTGCATCATTCGTTCTTAGAAGGTTGTTTTGATCTACTTTTATATATTGGTTTGGAGTTTTATTGTTGGTTCTTAAATTTTTCAGTGTTCTATACAGTTGCCGTTTCCTTCCATCTTGTTTCCAAACTCCTCCCATTCCCTTCCCTTTGCCCCTCGCACCGCTTTCTTCACTATCTTGTGTTCTTTATAGAGTTCATATTTTTGATTTAGATAGTCCTTTCATAGCACTTTTTTCTTTCTAACTTCAACTTTTATTTGATTGTCCCACTACGCCGAACGTTTCTGTTTTCAATATTTTCGTTTTAAATAATGTCCACATCGTTTCTAGATCCTTTAGATTCCACTCTACTATACAGGGTTTTCCACGGTAGCCGTTCGTTAGAAGTTTCCGAGGTTAGAAAAAACCTGGAACTCTGAGTTTTTGGAATCCGGGGCTATTCAAGATTCTCTTTCATTTTAAAATATTTTCAGGGTCGTACCACTTCCGGTTATACCAGAAGTCGCCATAAACTTTCTTATTTTAAATGGAACGCCCTGTATATTATTTCATTTTTAAATTCTTGAGAAAATTTTATGATGAGTGCTAATAGGTTTCCCTATTCTTCCCGGTTCTTGATTTTTTTGAACATTTTGACAGATGTAGCGTTATTTGCAACACAGTATCTTTTGCCCATTTTCGACTGGTAATAAACACTTCTAGGGTAGATGGAAGCACAAGAGTGACACTTTCGAAATCCACATTGACAATTATTTCGTCGCATACAGGCTGTCCAAAACTGCATGACCAATTACAAAATCTTCAAAGTTGAAAAAGTTATTTTTGTCAAATGGAACACCCTGTATATTATTGAATGATCAGATGCAGAATTTAATTCTGCATCGATTCGCTATGACTTTCCCTATACCTATTTACAACGGTTTTCTTGTTATTCCATATTTTTTACTAAAATCTAATAAAACTACAAAATCGTATCCAGTAAGCATTGATTATAAGAGGCATTTTTGTTGGACCACAAATCCGAAAAATGTTTCTTGATGAAAATTTTACGAAATTGTTAAATGCAGTTGAAAAGAGAGCCCTGGATTAGTTTCATGTCATTGTCGGAAATTTTTTTAGGTAATAAGAGAAGCGCTGACTACGTTCATGTTGTTAATGAGTTTCTGGAGGCTTACGAAGAAATGGGGTGCAGAATGTCTATAAAAATACATTTTCTGCATTCCCATTTAGATTTTTTTCCAGAAAATCTAGGCCAATTTAGTGACGAACAAGGCGAACGTTTCCATCAGGAGTTATTAACAATTGAAAAGAGATTTGAAGGAAAAAGTCAAATCAGGATGCTAGCTAATTACTGCTGGTCACTAAAGCGAGAAACTGATGATTTGTATTTTAAACGTAATAGATTAAGTAAACATTTTTAAAAAAATTTCATGTATAAATTGGTGATACAAATATAAAATTCGTTAAGTTTTATTAGATTAAAGTTATTTTATTAAATCATGCGAATCTAATCGACACAGGTTTCCACTCTTTTGTTCACAAAAAGTACTATAACTTCCTCATTTCTCAACCGATTTCAACAAATGACGTCTCATTTTACTCAGAAAAATACTGTCTTTAATATATTTGTTGTCTTTAAACTAAATTCGGAAAAAAGTCTCGTAGAAATCTTAAAAGTTTAAAACAAATTAAAAATTTTCCATATAATTGAAGAAATCTATGCATATTTGTGCTAATATTGTATGAGAAGTATATATATTTAAAAATAACAATTATTTTGCTTTCCAAAACCGTTTGAATTTCAAAAATCGGTTAATAAATAAAAAAGTTATAAATGTTTAAAAGTAGCAGCCTCAAAAAATTTTCTTTGGCCCATAATTCGGGAATTTGGAGGTATATTGAAACTTTTAAACCCGAATTCGTAACATGCTCACCAACACCTTTAACGCACACTAGGTCATTTCAGAAGTGCTTTTTGAGTGTAGCACAGTGTTATTAGTATACATTGATATTTACGTGAGTACCTTGCTGGACGAGTGGTCAGCCTTGGGTTACCCCCGTCACGCGTCAGTGCCGTGACAATATCCCATTCACGTCATTCATTCGGGTTGTGTTGAGTATACCTGCAGCTTACACTCCTTGACTAGACTATTGCGGGTGGACGTAAAAAGAGGATATTTTGAAGATTAATAAGAATTCATTTATATGTAACCCCTTATCAAAGCTACCAGAAACGTTCATGAGGATCGGTTATCAAGTTATCTATGCTTGCGTGCGCCAAATGTCTTATCTACGAATTTCGTAAAAGAAAACTTAGAGGGTATTTAATTTATAGAGTTTCGTCTACTCTTCTACGGCTTTCGCAAACTGTGTACACCTTAGCATCGATGAAGCGTTTTATGAACCAATCATAACTGGAGATAAATTGTTGGATTTGGTGGAGTGTCTTGATGAGGATATTTTAGATAAAATAACACCAACGTAAGTATACATAGGATAACTTAAAATTTGTTTAATATAGGCTTGTCAGAGTGCCGCCGAACAATAATGCAGTATAGATAGAATAGTATTTAAAACACAGTGACACTTGTGTTTTAAATACTATTGACATTTGTATGTAATGCGAGTACAAGTTTGAGTAGTTTGAAGTACGAGCATTACATGTCATTGTGGTACACTTTTTTTACAGTATTTTTTCTAATTTGCACATTAATCGCCTATACAGGGTGTTCCTAAATATCATGTACATAAGGAAGGGGGTAATTATTTGGTTTATTTTGTGCCTAAAATTTCATATAAACATAGGTCTGCAAACACTTCGTTACCAATCTGCAGGGTGTTGAAATTTCAAGATTTTTTCACTTTTTACTGTATAGCTCCTACAGTTTTTGAGATATTTTACTCAAATTTGGAAGGTAGGTTACGCTATAAGGCTTGCATCATTAGCCATGCCAAATGATGATGTAAATCTGCAGGGTAATAATTTTTTCGGGGTCATGCCCTCTTTTCCCATCCTGAACTTTTTTGCGATGCGCCACTGCTAGATTCTAAAATACGCAATAAATTTTCTGTCTTGTTTAGAAACTTTTTGGTCTCTTGTATTTTTTTCATATCTCTGACCGTTATCGATAAAAAAAATAGAAAACAATTTTCTGTAATTCGCCAGAGAAAATTAAAATTTTTAAAATGGTCTAGCAGGCTCTAGCTTTATTCAGATAATCACTTGAGTTTATTAATTTGACAACTGACATTACAAATCGTAACTTGTGTCTGTATAAGTAAAGTTTTAAATTGCAAACTGTAAGGTGTAAAAGTGTTTTAAATACTCGTTATAATTTTGTAAATATGCCGAATTTCACTAATTCTGAAATGGCTGACATGCATTTTATCTACGGCCTTGCGAATGAAAATGCAAGAGAAGTCAGGCGTCTGTACATGGAGTGCTATCCCAATAGAATGATACCCGATCACCGAATATTTTCAAATATTCATAGGCGTCTTGGAGAAACTGGAACTTTTAAAAAGAATACTAATGATGCAGGTAAACCACGTACTGTTAGAATACCACAGATCGAAGAGGGTGTTCTGAATGAAATAGACAGACATCCTCGCACCAGCACCAGAAAAATCAGTGAACATTTAAATATTAGTCATCAAGTTGTTTGGCGTATTCTACGTGTTTCCCTGCTATACCCTTACCACATTGAAAGAGTGCAGGCTCTTTTTTCCCGAGACTTCCCTTTAAGGATTGATTTCTGCCAATGGTACCTTAATAAGCTAGCAGCAGACAGCATTTTTTATTGTAAAATCCTTTTTATGATGAAGCGAATTTTTCAAGGACTTCAATTATGAATTTCCACAACAACCACACGTGGGCAGATGAAAATCCACATGAAATTGTACAAACGCATTTTCAAGAACAGTTCTCATTAAATGTATGGGGTGGTATAATTGGAGATAATTTGATTTGTCCTTGTTTTTTGCCTGGTCGACTTACTGGTCAGTCATACAGGCTGTTTTTGCAGAATGAATTGCCTTTATTACTTGAAGACTTGCCCCTTTTACTTAGAAATCAAATGTGGTATATGCACGATGGCGCCCCATCACATTTTTCTATTTTGGCTCGGGATTATTTAAATGAAGTATATGAGAATAGGTGGATAGGACGAGGTGGACCTCAGCCTTGGCCCCCTAGGTCCCCTGACTTAAATAGTATAGATTTTTTCCTGTTGGGACATCTCAAATCTCTAGTGTATACAACACCTGGGAATACTGTTGATGACTTACGAAATCGAATAATCGATGGATTTGAAACGATAAGAAATACTCCAGGAGTATTTGAGAGAGTGCGAGCATCAATGAAAAGAAGAGCTGACGCCTGTATAAGGGTTGGAGGAGGACACTTTCAACAATTGTTGTAGCATAGTTTCCTTGTCATTGTTATTAATTAGGGTTTTTATTGTTATTAGTTATGTTACTTTGTATTGTAATAAAACAATGCTACGAAAACCGGGTCATCCTATTTTTTAACAGATAGTAGCACCTTAACTCTTAAAATTAATAAACTCAAGTGATTATCTGAATAAAGCCAGAGCTTGCTAGACCATTTTAAAAAATTAAATTTTCTCTGGCGAATTACAGAAAATTGTTTTCTATTTTTTTTTTCTCGATAACGGTCAGAGATAAGAAAAAAATACAAGTGATCAAAAAGTTTATAAACAAGACAGAAAATTTATTGCGTATTTTAGAATCTAGCAGTGGCGCATCGCAAAAAAGTTCAGGGTGGGAAAAGAGGGCATGACCCCGAAAAAATTATTACCCTGTAGATTTACATCATCATTTGGCATGGCTAATGATGCAGGCGTTATAGCGTAACCTACCTTCCAAATTTTCCAAAAAAATCTTGAAATTTCAACACCCTGCAGATTCGTAACGAAGCGTTTGCAGACCTATGTTTATATGAAATTTTAGGCATAAAATAAACCAAATAATTACCCCCTTCCTTGTGTACATGATATTTAGAAACACCCTGTATTACGTTACGGCAAGAGTCCCCCCCACCACGTTAATATCTCATTACAGCACAGCATGCTGTAATAACCATATCAGCACTGCGTCGTCTTTTGTTTTAGCTTTATTACAACATCCAATTAGAAAAAAATATTTCTGGCACGTATTGAATTAGATGGTTTTGCAGTAAATAGCGCCTGTTCATTTGGAAAATAAGCACCGTTTCACCTTGCTGCGTATACAGGGTGGCTCATTAGTGTGAGGAAGCTCAATATATCCGATATTATAAAAGTGACCAAAAAGATTATTAAGAAAAGGTGTAGGTATTAAGCTTCATATTCTAAAATTAGTTACACATATACTGGATGCTCCATAACGCCGTGCCAGACCGAACTTATATATTTTTAAATGAAATGGCATACTTTTTTTTTGCGTATTTGGAATCTGCTTACTTTTGCGAGCCTCGTTATGTAGAGTTTGCTACATCTCTTTCGATTGATTAAAACGTTATGACCATTTTTACGTCTAAATTAACTTGTATCAAGAGGATTGGATTCTGGATTCTGTATTCTATGTCGGGGAAGGTAACCAGGTGCACTTACGCCACTCATACCGGGCCCATTGTAAGCCCCACCTCTCCTAGGTGGCGTCGCTCTCCCACACTGAGCCCAAACTGAGCGTGAGCTCGAGCAAAGCAGCAGGCAAGGCGCCACTAAAATCGGCCATACTGGACCAGTACTCCCCCAGAATGGAACCTCTGAGTTGGACAAGCGCCGCACAGTCCCATAAAATGTGTTCCCGCGTCTCGTCTTCTTGGTAACATGCCCGGCACAGTGGGCTGATAGCCAAGCCCATGCAGTGCATGTGTTTGTTTAGCTTGCAGTGGCCGGTCAGAAGCCCCACAACTTGACGTAAGTTACTGCGAGAAAGCTGCAGGCAATATCTTGCCGTCTTCGGTGATGGCCTGGGCATGGTGTCACGCGCTTGACGGCAGGTGGTTATGGACTTCCATTTATTCTCGTGAAGAGTGGTAGTCCTTTGCGTTATTATGGTGTTGAGTGTGGCCGACGAAATAGAAAGAACAGATTCCTACCCCACAAAACGGGAGCGCGAGCCCCGCTCCTGCAGCCCATTGGCAGCCTCATTACCTAGATTTCCTTTATGACCTTTAACCCACTTGAGTGTCAAGGTATTATCGATAGAGACCGCCTCTAGGGCATTGTGACATTGACGTACTAAGCCCGAAGTGATCTATTAAGAGCCTTATGAGCAGCCTGACTGTCGTTATGCGGGACGATACGCTGCCCCTAATGCCCCTTGCTAAAATTTCTCCGGCACCGTGCAGGATCGCCAGCACCTCGGGTTGTAGTTCGACCCCGGGGTCAATAAGAACTTGGTAGTGTTTGTTGAAAGCAAACACGGGAGGCACAGCATCTGTTGCGGCACCAAGGAGAGGCACTTTGGCGGCGCCCTCATAAATGATGCTCGCGTGGCTGCGTCCTCCTCCCGTCACGTCTAGACTACCACGGGATTGCAGTCTTATAGCCACCTTAAGCGCCGCCTCCTCCACAAACAAGTCCAGAGGCATATAGGAGTGCTTCCATTGCCGCCGTTGGCGTTGTGCGCATTGCTCCTATTACACTGAGACATGCGATGCGCTACACATGTGACAGTTCGTTCGTGGCAACCACTCGTCTCACCCTTGGCAACTAGACGAGAGCGCCATAGGTTAGCATGGGCCTTATTATGGCAGTATACAGCCACAAGGTAATTTTCGGAGAAGGTCCCCAAGTCTTACCCAAAAATGCGGCGGCACTGCCAAAAAGCCATACATCGTTTTTCAGTTTTTGTTTTGACGTGCTTGGTCCAGCTCAGCCTCTTATCAATCACAACGCCCATATATTTGGCATCGTCTGAAAAACTGAGAGCAGTGCCAAACAATTGTGGTGGTTCTAGTTGTTCCACTTTTCTTTATCACTGTTAAAGGTCCCTATAAGAGGATTTGTTCGGTTGGAAAAAAATTATACGACTTTTTTCGCCCCATTACTTGATTTAGGTCTTCTATTTTCACTGATGCGAGAATTTAACAAAAAAAAATTTCTTGTTTACAAGATGAGTCAAAACTCGGGTCCTTAATTTTCTCATTAACCTTAAATGAAACAGTCTATACTTTTATTTTGTTTCGACAGATATTTATCGGCTCTTTCATTTTTGTTAACCGTTCCCTATACCTAACGATTTGGCTTTAATAAGATATTTCAAATTAAAAATGAAAAATACATTCCAAAAATGAACTATTCAGTTGAGGAATTAAGAAATATGATTTGGATATTGGGAGAATCTGCGAAAAGTTGCGTTCTTGCAAAAAAAGTATGAACCGAGCTACCCCTCACGAAGACAAAAAAAAAACAGAAAAGTTAAGCGACCGTTTGAACCGTACTGGTTCAGTAAAGTACGAAACACGTGAAAGGAAAAAATTTGCACTACCACGGAAAATTAATTTAATGTGATAGCATGCGTTATAGAAAATCTACACAGTAGTCAACTTGAAATTTCGCAGCAACAAAATATTAGCGGAAGGTTTACCACTGTATTTGGAAAATGAACCTCTGAACATACGTCAAAGAATGTGGTTTTTCTACGATGGGATTCCGGTTCATAACATTGCATTAATCCATAACCACCTCCATACAACGTTTCTCAACAGGTGGGTTGGAAGAGGAGCACCAGTCATATGGCCAGCTCGATTCCCGGACTTGACTAAAATGATTTCTTCTTGGGGGGCTACATAAAAGATCGTGTGTATCAAGTATCGGTAACAACATGAGAAGATATCATGGAAAGAAGAGAAGCCTTTTGGAGTATTGATACAGAAATCTTAAGAAACATCAACATTTTGAAAAGAGTCCAGCCGAATAAGCATGGTGAACTGGCCCTAAAAACCGATTTTTGAAAAAAGTTATGTATGGGTACTGACAAGTCATAAGAAGGTAATATAGGGGTATTTTACTCCCGCATTCCCCACTGACTTTGAAATAATCAGGGAAATGTGCCCTAAACCTATCTTTAACTTTTCTTTCCTAGAAAGTTATTCTCTTCAGAAAAACGGCACTGCCGCCATCTGTCAGATATTGAATCATAGTTTATTATATATTTTTTTGAAAAATTTTCATTCATAAAATCAAAAAAAAAAAATTATCTTGAAATATTTGAAATTATGCAATTTATTGTTCATTCAGAGTGACAATCACCAAAAAAATGCAAAACATGACTAATTATATATACTACAACTCCTATAAATTTGATTAAAAAATCTGTATCTTTATTATCTGCTGTTGTTAATCTTTTGTGACTATAATATCATGAGTCAAGTGATAATCATAAAAAATATTAATAGTTATTTGCGTGCCGAGTAGAGATAAATGTACTTTCTTATTCGAGGTGACAGTTCGTAGTCCGAAGCGGAACTGTGGTCCATAAGCCACCGAGAATAAACAAGGAACTTACCCCACAAGGATGCGCATTAATTTTTTTTTCGCTACCACAAATACAACACTCAATAAATATACATTAATATTTCATAAAGACCTCTTCAAATATTATTTTCCCAATTAAGTGTTTCCTGCAACATCGATCACCATTTGGTATAAAAATATTTTTATAGTAAAGTATCAAGTCTGGTCTCCAGGGATATTTTGTGAAGATTTTTTACTGCTCCACATATTATGTAGTACTTATGAGTGGACGTTACTCGCGGGAAAGGTACCTACTTCTAGATATTCGTTGTCTCTATTCTGCGCCATATCGCATACAAAATCTTCATCTCTGGCGGTAGAGTCAGAATCCTCACCAAGACACAGCATCAGAGTGTTCTGAATCGTCAGTTGTATGAAATTCTTCTAGATATAATTAGACAGCAACTTGTGCAAATCGCTTAATAGTTTAACTTCATCTTCAGTGGTTAATACTTTTCCATAACCGCCTATTTTATGTAGAAACTTATTCCAATTTTTACATCTATCGGACATTGTTACTCCTGGAAAACACACATCCAACAATAAATATGGCGTCAAAAACAACTGCAACGCGGCTAAAGCTGACATATAAAAACAAAGCAACGGTAGATATGCTTCCCGGACGCTATGATTTTTAGATTCATTAAATATAAGAACGTACTTTTTCTGCGGGTATATGCTGGGCGATATCATCATATAAGTTTGGTTTCATGTTTTTTAAATACAGTAAAATCTCCCGTAATGGACATCTCCTATAGGCGGACACCTCCCTTGGACGGACATATTTCATGGTCCCGTTGGTGTCCGTTCAAGAGAGATTTCACTGTATATAAAGCTAACCAGTTAAGATATATTTTATTAGTAAATGTGTATATGAATTTATTATAAGTAATATTTTATATATATATTTTTTTATTATTATGATATGTGAAATATAAACATAACAGATGAACAATGCAGTGTGTAAGTGTAAGGCATACCAGTCGTTATAAATGGAACTTATTTCCTTTTTATACTGTACTTATTATCTTTTAATTAAACCTATATGATTTACGGTACACAAGGTTATTAAGTTTTGTTGTTGTTATTGTTACTATAAGGCAATCATGATATTGGGGGCTATGATGTATCATTCCTGTAATATATAATGGATAGCCGTTACGTTATGATTACGTTGGCGGATAACAGGTGGCATTACGGAAAACGTCAAAGTGGTATGATCTGTCTGCACAGTGACGGTGGCCGTAATCGCTACTGTTAAAAAGGAAAGAGGTATTGCGCTCAACGTTATATTGCAGCGGAAGTTACTATTTTATTCGTTGTACGCATGTGCGCCCGAATTTTAATGTCAAAAAAGTATATTTGGTCTGTGATTTGATGTATTTTACAGTATTCGCGGTGAAATTTGCCTTTTTTTCTAGGTTAATTTGCCGGAAAAGGTAGGAATTTTACGCTTAAAGAAAACAAATAAAAACAGTATGAAGATTTAATAGTCTTCGTAAGTTAATAGTCACTATTTAAAAACATAATACATTATGATATATGAATAGTTTTCTAGAAAAAGAAGAAGATAGGTCTGTTTGGGGCACATTTTTCCGATTATTTTAAAGTCAGTGGGGCGTCAGGGAGTAAAATACCCCTATATTACCTTCTTATGACTTGTCAGTACCCGTGCATAACTTTTTTCAAAAATCTGTACTGGGGGCCAGTTCACCATGCTTATTCGGCTAAACTCTTTGTTAATATTCTTTTTCTTTTATAGATAACGCACAGCATGTAACTTGTTAATTAATAAAATTTCAAAACAAAAACAATTTTCATTTTTAATTTGAAATATCTACTAAAGTGAAAGAGTTGGGTATAGGGAATGATTAACAAAAATGAAAGCACCTATAAATATCTATCAAAATATCATAAAAAAATATGAGGTGTTCCATTTAAGTGAAATGAGATAATTAAGGATCCGAGTTTCAGATTTCAAATACGCAAAAAGAAGTATAGCATTTCATTGAAAAAAATATATGTTAGGCCTGGCACGACTTTATGAAACATCCTGTATATGTGTAACAGTGGCTTTTTGTCTCAAGATAAAAAACTCACCCAGTATAGATATCTCACTTCTTGTGAAATTGTATATATACTTTGTATTTGTATTTTCATTCGGTAAACTTCAATCTTTTTTTGTATTATATGCAATCATTTGGATGCTTCTTTTCTTTATTCTGTATGTTACAGTAGTGCATGAACTTAATTT
This sequence comes from Cetonia aurata, assembly GCA_949128085.1. Taxonomy (NCBI): domain Eukaryota; kingdom Metazoa; phylum Arthropoda; class Insecta; order Coleoptera; family Scarabaeidae; genus Cetonia; species Cetonia aurata. Next base: position 20,993,479 of record OX421889.1, on the reverse strand, counting down.
CTAAATGTTACTGCAACACCATTAATTTTCTACTTATTGTCCTGTAATTTGCTTGTTTGCTGTTGGATGAAATAAACTATTATTCTTATTACTATTACAAAAAGGTAGGATCAGTATTATTTTATTCTATCCAACATACATTCCCCATGTAGAGATCTTTTTCGTCCAGGGTAGTTTTGCCTTAGGAATAACAAACATCCAAAATATGAGCCTATTTTTTCTTACACTACTTTCTTGTCGTGGATCTACTATAATTTAGGATAATTTACTGTATTTTGCAGGATACTTCAGAATGTTCCTAACACTTACATCCTAACTAAAAGCGCTGCTGAGGATGTAATCAAAAGCGAATCCAGAGGTTTACCAGTAGCTATATTTAGGCCTTCTATAGGTTAGTACACATATACATTTGCCATTCACATTACTTCATAGTTGCCTGAATACTTACAGTGATCAGTACCTATAGAGAGCCAATACCAGGTTGGGTAGATAATATTTATGGCGCAACGTCTATAATACAAGGAGCGGCGATCGGATTGCTTAGAACTCTACATGGTAAGAAGACCAATTACGCCGATCTAGTCCCTGCAGATTTCGTCATCAATGGTATGATTGCTGCTGCTTGGGATGTGGCTAAGGGGTAAGTTTGAATTTTTATGGTGATGCGACTCAGTGGGGGTATAAATTAATACTTCTTTCCTTATATTTTATTATTATGTACCTCTTCCTTTTTTTGTAAAAAAACCCCAATGAAAAATTCACACATACTGGTTCTTGAATAATTTGAATCTCAGTACTGGTTTCTTCGCACTGTATATTCAGATTCATTTATTTATATGTAATTTCTAAACTTTTAAATGCGACACACGCAGGGATTTATTTTGCACATTACCTAACTAACTCCCCGCGCGCACCTAAGTTTAAATAGACGATAATTTTGGCCTAAAATAAACTTGCCTATACTAATGTCGTTGAAAACTGTTGGTTATTAGGGCTTGTGGAATTAAAAATACAATTTCCAATAACGCAGTTTTATTAACACGATCTCACTACTAAGAACATCGACGAATAACTAATTAAAAACTAACTCTGGTAGGTAAACCGTACGGGCAGGTATATTGGAGAGCGCGTGAGTCATAAGCTCGAACAAAGAAAATGCACTATCCTACGATGAGATCATCATCGATAGGGTTCTTACAAAGAAGTTGATTTGTTTTTTTGTGTTACTATTTCCAATACACCCCCTCAAAAAATACATCAACTTATCCCTATTTCAAAGAAGTCTTATTCCTACCTACTGCGTTTTACGGGGAATATATATGTGGTTCAGCATTTGCGGCAAGGACTAGGAAAAACCCCACTTCAAAAACCTGTTGTTGCATTTCTTAATTCTACTTTAAGAACATTATAGAACTTAATATTAACACAAACCACCAGAACTTTATTTAGCACTTTGCTTCTCACTTTTCATTCAGGAGTCCCAGCTTGCAACGCAATTCTTGGAAACGAGGAGCTGGTAGTGCATTGGTAAAGATATCGGCTTCTTGGTTTGCTGTAACAATGTAGTTTAAGCAGATAACTTTGTTATCTACTTGCTCACGAGTGAAATGATATTTAATATCAATATGTTTTGAGCGTTTGTGTCCTGTAGGATGAGTAGCTATTGCTATACAGCTTTGGTTATCTTCAAATAAAGTTATTGGATGTATAATTTGTATATTTATACTTTGTGGCAAAGCTTTCAAACATAAAGCTTCTTTGACTGCTTCAAAAAGCGCCATATACTCTGCTTCAGTTGATGATGCAGCAACTGAGCTCTGCCGTTTTGTATTCCAAGTAATCATACAATTATCAAACATTTTAAAGACATACCCTGGCGTACTTCGTCGGTCAGTTTCATTATTTGCCCAGTCTGCATCAACATAGCCAATTAATTTTTCGAGATAATCACATCTTCTGTAAATTAGTTTTACTTCAATGGTACCTTTTATGTATCGCAACACACGCTTCAAGGATTGCCACAATTCCTTGTTTTCTTTGTTTTGATATTTACTTAATATGTTCAAAGATACACATAAGTCTGGTCATGTACCTAATATTACGTACATTAAACTACCAATTAAATTTCGACAGGGTGCACCACAGGCTTCATCGGACTCTAAAGCTTCATAATTTAATTTTATCGGTAAAGGTGTGCTTATTGCATTACACTCGCTCATGTTGTATTTTGTTAAACCAGATTTTATATATAGACTTTAAAGAAATTTGGTCTTCTGTTCTCTGTATCCTAATTCCAAGAAAGAAATTTATTTCTTTTAACTCAACCATTTGAAATTTGTACATTAAAAATCTTTTGAAAGCGTTCATTGTATTTATTTCCTGTGTTACTATTGTCACGTCATCTACATATAAAATAAGGTAGATTTTTTTGATTAAACTTAGCATGATCTCGGAAGTATAAACAATGATCAACAGAAGAATTAATAAAACCATGCTGGTTTAAAATACTATCGAAACATTCATACCAACACCGAGCTGATTGTTTCAACCCGTATAATGATTTATTTAATTTACATACCAAATTATCATTTTCAACTTTAATGCCCTTCGGTACTGTCATAAATATGTCTTCTTTTAAATCACCATTTAAGAAAGCTGTTTTGACGTCCATTTGATTCACTAATAGTTTATATTGATTAGCAAAAGCTAAAAGACATCGATAGGTATTAATTCGAGCGACCGGTGCAAATGTTTCATCGTAATCTAATTTATATAATTGGTTAAAACCGCGAGCGACTAATCGTGCTTTATATTTCATCAGAGTTCCGTTTTTATCCTGTTTTATTACAAACACCCATTTACTATCAATCACATTCACATTCTTTGGCTTTTGTACCAATGTCCAAGTGTGATTTTGCTTTAACGAGTTCAACTCTTCTTCAATTGCCTTTTCCCACTTAATTCTATTTTGGCTTTTACTTATTTCTTGATCCAGTAATTGGGTTTTGGAACCTTTGGTGTAACAATAACTATCACACTGACAAAAGTCAATGCTAGGTTTTTCCACTATCACCAAACAACAAGTTGTTTGGTGATAGTGGAAAAACCTAGCATTGACTTTTGTCAGTGTGATAGTTATTTCTTGATAACATGTGGGAATTTCTTCATCTAAAGTTTTAACATTTAAAACATTAGAATTGTTTATTTCTAAATCATGTTCTCTATACGAAATTGACGATTTTGTTTTGAGCCTTTCGCTCCGCCTCACATCCTGTATTTTATCGCTCCTCCTCAACTTTGAGGAAGAAGGATAGCACAGATTTTTCACATCTGGTTCAGGGACATCTCTTACTGGAGAAGTTTGACCTTGACTACTTGACTCTAGAGTACTATTTTCAGATATAATGCATTTATCAGAGACACCTTGTCTTTGCAGGGTTTGATTGCATTTATTAATTATTGAATCTGTTTTACCTGGATGGAGTTTGGTTACGGATTTGCCATCAGCACCACCTGTTGCTGAGCCTTCCTCACTACTTATTATTAGTTCTGAGTTATCCGTATTTTCACCTAAATATTTGTCAATTTCGATTATTTCATCAAGTTCTTTCCTTGATGTTTTAAAATTTGTCTCATCACAAATTACATCACGCGCTATTATAATTTTTGCGTTTCTGCCATGTATATTTTGTACCCATTTGGGACATATCCCACAAGAATTCCCTTATTTGATTTAGCATCAAATTTATGTTTTCTTGTTTTATTATGTACATACGCTGTACAACCAAATACTCTTAAAAATTGTAGCTTCGGTTTTTCTATTATGCCACAATTCATACGGTGTCTTATTTATTTTAATCGCTTTTGAGGGGACTATATTTACCAAATACGTAGCAGTTAACACAGCTTCACCTCAGAAGTGTTTATGCAACCCTGCACAGTGCACCATAGCCCGTGCCTTCTCGACTAACGTTCGATTCATACTCTCCGCCACTGAATTTTGCTGCGGAGTGTACGGCACCGTCAAATGATATGTGATCCCTTTTTTTTTTTTACAAAAATCTTTTATTTCGCCCGATAAATATTCTCTCCCATTATCACAGTACAAGTGGACCACTTTCACATTAAAATGAGCCTCACTTTTGTTAGCATAGTCTTTGAAACTTGTAACTACTTCTGATTTATTACTTATCAGGTAAATTACCGTATAGTGAGTAAATTCATCAATAAAAGTAACAAAATAATTGTTTTTCATCAATTGTGGCTGGTGTTATCGGACCACATACGTCCGAGTGTACAATATACAGTGGCCTTGGAATGTGAATTTTATCTTTGGCTTTCGAAAATGGAAGTCGCGTTTGCTTACCATTAATGCAAGATTCGCACAATGAGTCTAAGGGATTTATATTCTTTAAACAGTTACTATCTTCGGCTAGTTCTTTTACTTTTATTTGAGTGAATTTATTTTTACTTATATGACCTAATCGTTCATGCCATAACATATTTTTAGTATCTTGATGAATTATTGCCGCCTGACCATTTGTTTTTAACGACAACGCATTTGCATTTTGAACTGTGAAGTGAAACATATGCAATTCATTTTTGTGGTCTTCTGGCCGAGTTTGGCAATTACTTCACCATTGTGACTAAACAGAACGGAAAATCCTGCCTCTTGCATTTTTCTGACGGACAAAAGATTGAAGGGAACCTCTGGCGCGTACAGAACGTTTTCTATAACGCCCATATGGCCGTGGTTGGTCACGACTTCAATGTCGCCCACATGTGTTGCCCAAATGCAGGCTTCCTTTTTCGCAACTGCAATCTTCATGGGTTGCTTCAATTCTTGATATTTCTTGTAGAAACTCAAGTCGTTGATCAAATGTTCTGTTGCTCCAGAATCCAATACAAACTGTAAGTTTCCATCCGCCTGTTTAGTTTCATAACTTCCGGCTTTTATCATAAAAGCAAAACTACTCTGCTTTTCTTGAGAGAATGGTACGGTTGCAGTCATAATTTCAGGTGAGTGTCTTTTGCTCTGGCCATTGTCTGCTTATCACTTCGCTTTACTCACACTTAATCCGCACTCAAACTGTCACTTTAACTGTCGCAAACTGGGCCCATAACCTGTTGGTTATTAGGGCTTGTGGAATTAAAAATACAATTTCCAATAACGCAGTTTTATTAACACGATCTTACTACTAAGAACATCGAGGAATAACTAACTAAAAACTAACTCTGTTAGGTAAACCGTACGGGCAGGTATATTGGAGAGCGCGTGAGTCATAAGCTCGAACAGAGAAAATGCACTATCCTACGATGAGATCATCATCGACAGGGTTCTTACAAAGAAGTTGATTTGTTTTTTTGTGTTACTATTTCCAATAAAAACATAGAATGATACTTTGTTTAAACATTTTTTATACGGGATTTTATCCATTCCTGTAGCGTTTGTAAGGCTATCTATAAGTTAGAATCCCATAATTAATTATGAATTTATTTCCTTCATAATGTTTAATAAGACATTAAATTAACAAAATATAATAATAATTACGTTAGAAGAAAACCCAATGAAAAAAGGTTTGCTTTTGTCTTTACAATTTCAATATTTTTGTTTCAATGTGTATTTACAATGTGTATTGGCAAGTAATAGTTAGTTCTTATGAGGGATACCCTGATGACGGCAGTAGAGCTACTGCCGAAACGCCGGATTTCAACAATCCAACAGGTGAGGGAAATACACTCCGCCAAAAAAGTATCGCATAATTTAGTTTTGAATCATAAAAGTATCGCATAATCTTTGTTTGTAGCATAAAGTTGTAAATATACTTTAATGCGCTCTAAGATATAATTTCTATGATTGTTTAAATAAAATACAGGCCAAATAAAAACAAGAACTGATACTTGAGATTTTTATTAAAACAAGAAATTATAATTTTGGAAAGAAAAATGTCATAACAGTAGCTTTTAATACTGAGTATTGCCACCTCTGGCTCTTATGACCGCTCGCATACGGTTTGGCAGAGTTTCGATTAACCTCCGTATATAAGCCTGATCCAAATTCTCCCACTCGTCACGGAGAGCATTTGCTAGTCCATGCAGGTCCGCTGGGGCAACATTTTGGGTTCGTATCCGTCTGAAGGAGGTCCCACACGTGCTCGATAGGGTTCATGTCCGGACTTACCGCAGGCCAATCTAAAACTGGAATACCAACATCGTTAAGGTATTCCTGGACGATTATTGCAACATGCGGTCGTGCATTATCGTGCATTAACATGAATTCGTTTCCTATAGTTGGCGCATATGGTACTACATGTTCTTCTAAAATGTCCGTTATATACCTGTGGGCAGTCAGTGTACCTCTGTCTACTGGTACTAACTCTGTACGACGTGTTAAACAGATGCCTCCCCAAACCATAATAGAGCCACCAGCGAAATTAGGTCTAGGTCTGATATTACACTGCGAATAGCGCTCACCGTCTCGTCTGTACACTGAGATACGCCTATCTGAGGTGTAAAGACCAAATCTTGACTCATCTGTGAAGAGTATATTGGCCCAGTCATTAATGTTCCAATTTACATGTTCTCTGGCAAACCTTAAGCGAGCCACTCGGTGGTTCCTAGTGAGACGAGGGGCTGTTACAGCTACTCTAGCTCTTAATCCACTCTGTCGTAACCTATTCCGAATAGTTTGAGTACTCACACGAGTATTTCTGACTCTAGCCAAGTCGTTCTGCAATTGTCTCGCAGTTACATGTCTTCGACGTAATGCTTGTAGTAGTAAATAGCGGTCATCTTGGCGAGTAGAACATCTTGGACGACCTGGTACAGGTCTTCTACTGTAAATGCCTGTTTCCCTATATCTGGCTACGGCTCTAGAAACACTTGACTGATTGATGTTCATCAAATTAGCAACGTATGCTTGAGATCGTCCATCTTCGATTAAAGCAACTATAGCAGCCAGTTGTTCTGAAGTTAAATTGCTCATTTTAGTTTTAAAAGCGTTGGTACAGAACTCTGACTTCGCACTTTAAAATTTGTCCGTATAGGAAGACTTTCAATAAACAACTGAGCAAACTTTACACATATGCATTTTTCTAAATGTGTTCTTTTAGGAAAAAATAAAGTAAAAACGCTAAGTTCCATTATTTTGTTAGTGTTTTTATAGTTCACATACACGAGGCAAACTTTTTGTGAACGTATAAAAATATCTTGGTTCATAAATGCCCTTTTTTAGTTTATGCGATACTTTTTTGGCGGAGTGTAGTTCAAACATCAACTGCTATTCTTATAACCCATCGTCAAGAATAATCACGTCGTGCTCTATAATATGGATATAATTTATATGATCAATGCTATTGTCGTAAGTTTTGACTTGTAGATATTTTAAATAATTTCATAGCTAACCTTATTTTTAATCTATTAAACCATAATATCAATAACTTTTTTCAAGATGTTACATACCGGGTGTCCAGCCTAAGATGCAACGGTCCCTAGCCGATTTATTATTGTCTTTTCGAAAAAATGTTTCAAATAAATGTTGTCTGGAATCATACTCTACACATGCTAACATTAGTTGCAGAAATGGCGGACTTCCGGTTGTACCGGAAGTAGATACTAACTTTATTATTTTAAATAGAACACCCTGTATATTATTGCACTTTTGGATTCCTTGTTAAATTTAAATAACAATACGTTAGGGATACATTGGGGCTAAGTTGTACCGTTTCCGAATTACATGACGTTTTTCGAAAAAAATGACATTTGCAGTGTCTTCGGTGTTTGGAAATACCTCAGGATATACGAAAGTTAGAAAGATGCGGTTTTCGGTTTTCGCTTAACCATGAAACAGCACACGCCTTTTATTTTAAAATTGTTGCGTTTAAATTACAGCGTTATTAAATAGGGATCTGTAATTTTCGAACTCTAAAATCATGGCTAACTTGTTTTTTTTTTAAATTGAACGGTATAGCAATTTTTACATAAATGGACGTAAAATTTAATTTTATTTCGATTTTATATGGGTATCATTGTGTCTATCTCCAACGGTTTTGGAGATATTCGCAATTTTTCAGTTTCTCACGATAGATACGTATTGCGAAGCGCCGCCGCTGGCCACCTTCCCTTCGCATTTTACCAGGCTTGGGACTGGCAGCAATATAGTACTGGCATGCTTAGAAAGTTGTCAACAGAACAAAATAGGACCACTAGAAACTAGGAAACATAGCAAAGATAAAAGAAAACATAACATTACTGGAATATCAATAAATCAGCACAACTACATTACTCTATCCAATGTATGGCGTACGTACACTTCGAGCGTCTTGCTCGCAACAGGCTACACTTTAAACGCTAGTGTTGTCATTGTACAGAGAATTTGTACAACACTATTATATTAAATGTTCAAAATGCTGTCCGTTTTCGGCACTACATAATCGAAATCGCTCTTGCAAACACTTTTGAGCATTTCTGAGTATTTTTGGTGTGACTTCTTGAAACGCTCTTAAAATACGATGGCGCATATCATCAGGGGTTGTTGGTGGCGTCTCATAAACCTTATTTTTAAGGAAACCCCATGAGAAGAAATCGCAGCTTGCAACTGATTTTCATCCGTAAGTACGTAGGTATTGAGGTTCCGTTTTGTACGTGCTACGGATCCAGTACTTACAAAACTACCCAGTAGCGACTGAAATGCCCTCCTATCTGGATGCTTTCTACATGGGTACCTATAATACTTTGTGTAAACTCTTGACGCTAACAAAGCGTTTCTGTAACATTCACCGAGAACGAAAACCATATCTACTAATTCTTCTCGAGTAAGCGACATCTTTAATTATTATGCTACCAAACAGTACTCTGAATGTCAGTTCTGACACTTGGAACACTAATAACGGCAAGATACCTAGTGCGTTTTCAATCTTGCGTTGACTTTAAAGATGCCGCTTTAAACATCTCAAGTATCTTTTATACCATTTTGTTTGTTTCTAGTGGTCCTATTGTGTTCTGTTGGCCACTTTCTAAGCATCCCAGTATTATTGCTGCCAGTTCCAAGCCTGGTGATATGCGAGGGGAAGGTGGCCGGCGGCGGCGCTTCGCAATACGTATCTATCGTGAGAAACTGAAAAATTGCGAATATCTCCAAAACCGTTGGAGATAGACACAATAGATAGACTCATATAAAATCGAAAGAAAATTAAATTTTACATCCATTTATGTAAAAATTGCTACACCGTTCAATTTAAAAAAATCAAGTTATCCATGATTTTAGAGTTCGAAAATTACAGGTCCCTATTTAATAGCGCTGTAATTTAAACGCAACAATTTTAAAATAAAAGACGTGTGCGGTTTCATAGTTGAGCGAAAACCGAAAACCGCATCTTTCTAACTTTCGTATTTCCCGAGATATTTCCAAACACCGAAGACACTGCAAATGTCATTTTTTTCGAAAAACGTCATGTAATTCGAAAACGGTACAACTTAGCCCCAATGTATCCCTAACGTATTGTTATTTAAATTTAACAAGGAATCGAAAAGTGCAATAATATACAGGGTGTTCCATTTAAAATAATAAAGTTAGTTACTTCCGGTACAACCGGAAGCCCGCCATTACTGAAACTAATTTTAGCATATGTAGAATGTGATTCGAGGCAACATTTATTTGAAATTTTTTTTCAAAAAGGCAGTAATAAATTGGCTAGGAACCGTTGCATCTTAGGTTGGACACCCGGTATAGTTGAAATAAAAAATACTTTTTTCTGGTGGTGTCAAAATCCAACATGGTGTTCCTATCTAGATTAGATAGAACATCGAAAGTGGCATTCAGATGTACTATTAGTTTTTCTCTGCAAGGTCAATTAATTATCAATTAAGAGGAAAAACAAGAAAATTTCAGCTTACACTCTACTTCAAATAGTAAGCGAGATTTCCATGGTGGGATCGAAAATCAGTCTGGATACAAAACATAAATCAACACCACACGTGGAGTATAGGCTAACGTTTTAACTTTTATATTTTGTATGTTTGCAGTCACAATGAAATCAGTTTGGCGAAGAATGGCTTGGTTGAAAAAGAAACTACTGCACCGAAAATCTTCAATTACGTCAGTCAGCCGCAAAATCCAATCACTTGGGGTAAGTCGTAAAATATGCTAGTTTTTTTATATTTTTCTTTATATTTGTAGATAGGTATCATAGTTTAGCGAAGATAGAGGGTATGAAAGTTCCCACCACAAAGATGATCTGGCATGCAACGTTTGTTATGCAGAGCAACTACATCGCCTATTGGTTGACGGCATTATTCACGCAAACTATACCTGCTTACGTAGTCGACTTCTTTCTAAGGTTAATAGGCAAGGAACCCATGTAAGTCTATACATAAGGAATTTTTGATTATGTAGGTGTGACGATTTCGAGCATCTGCGCAAATTATCTTCTTAGAACTAATTTCTCTTCGAATGCTCATTTGCTATTGACATTAAAAATAACCGCACAGCAACTGAAAATAATTTCTGTGCAGATAATTTTATCTTAACAACCAGGGTTATTATGGTTAATGAGAGTATGCGCATTACCAGACAAAAGTTGAGTAATACAGAATAGTCCTTGAGCCTCAGGGCCAGCCGCATTCAAAAGTGTCTGCAGACTGTCGAGTGGAAATGCAAGATATATGAAGGACACAATTATCTGTTTTGTCTCGAATCTGTACTAATATCAAACCTTTAATTTTTTACATTTCGTTATTTAAGCTGTAAAGTTTACACTTGATAATGTCTGCGGCAAATATTGCGAATGCACGAATGCGAATACGCGATTACAAAACACCTTCATTTATAAGGCGTACTCTTATCTGAATATCTCCATCAAATAAGCTCAACTCCTCGGAGTATGCTCTTTACAGGCAACTGAGTTATTGATTAGGCAAATAAAGAAATAGCAGAGTATAGCAGTGCCGGCTCGTGATAATTGTACGTGGGGTGCTCTTAGTTTTTTAAATAATCAACAGGTGTAAATAATTGCAAATATAAATAAAGAAATAAATTACCAAAGAAATACAAGACTGGCTTACGTTGCTTGATATTTAAATCGAAGAGGAACCATGTATTTTGTCAGTTTTAATACTCGATGTACGCGAGATTAACAACAAAAAAAACTCGGAATCAATAACGCACTCACAAATGGAATTGAAAACGTAGCGGTCAATATATGCAAAACGCCAAATGATAGTTATTTATGTATCATGGCTGGAAGTGACGTTTTGTCGAACGAGTTGAGTTTAGAAATTGGGAGGCGAGGTGAGCAACCAAACGAGTTCGATAAGACACCTTCCAGCCGTGGTACCTACAAAAAATTTTCGACCACCACATGATTACCACTTCCTACGATCAATTTACTTGCATTTGTAGTGTTCAGAACACAGATGACTCATATTTGAATGACAGATTGTTTGACAACTATTTTGACAACCGATCCCAGAAAAACTCCGGAGTTTTTACAGAAAAGTACGGTAGAGTGACCGAAATGACACGTTGGTACCTTACTTCGGTGTTTACTTATTGTACTCTACCGTCCATGGACGGTAAATTAACGAAATGATGCGTTCACCGTTCAATTAGGTAAAGTGGCGCTTTCTTTTTCTTCGATGTGGTACTCGAAAAAAAAATGTTTCGACTACCACATCCGAAAACCTTAAACAATAACTCGTTGCTTTAGGTTAATGAGAATCATAAAAGAAAGTCACTACAATATAGCAAAAACACAATTCAATTAATTATACACTTAGTGGTGAATGACACGGTGGACTGATAAACAAGATCGACGAACAAAACGGCACGATCCTGCGGTAGCACACGTGAACAAAATAAATGGGTAGATCCTACCTTGGGTTTGTGAGTGCGTGACCACGGATCCGACCTCCAGGTAAATGTGATACCCTGACTCGACGTCTAATCGATCGGACTCTTCCTTTTAATAATAATAATAATAATAACAACAATAATAATACTAGATAATTCTACAAACTGAAGCTATTTCACAAAAAAAAGAGAACGAAAGTAATTACAACTACATCGATTGACTAAGAATGAAACCAAAATGAGAAAGAAAGGCAAATTACAATACAAGAAATTATTCTGTAAACTAAACCCAAATACAAGAAAGTAATTATAAATGCAGTGGTAATCAGGTAAAAATAGAAAAATAGAAACAAAGAAATAAAGAAAAGTGGTAGTACTAACTGAATATATAACAGAAATAAAATTAAACGTTTCCGGTGAACGGATCAGTAAACATCTGATCAATATTCTGGTACATATGCGTTAGGGGAGCCTTAAGTAAAATATTGGTGCGAGCTCTGGGACGGGAAAACGTAGCACAAGATCTACTATTAAGGCGGGGCATACTAAAGTTGAGTTGGCTAAGTAGGGTTGGTGCATTAATGTTATTATGAATTAGATTGTAAAGAAATTTGGCGCTAGCATCATTTCTCCGTTGCGATAAGGAAAAGAAGTTATGTCTTTCTAGCAGACTAGAATAATCGGTTCCACGAATAGGATATTTTTTTTTTTTTTTTTTTGACGGGGGAAAATGCTTAGATGCACCATCAAGCGGGCAAAAGGCGCACTCGCTCGGTGTGTGGGACTTCCACCCACTAAAAACCCCCCTTTCGGACATAGCTCCACTCCGGTACCGTTTTGCACATATCTTCGGAGTGGTGTCCCGTATTTAACGATTCGTCTCGCTTTTCTTGGCTTTAAGCACTCCCTCGATGAATGTAGAGATCCTCCGCCAGGTTTCGGGGCTCTCCATAATCTTTTGGATGATATTCTCGGGCGACAACTCTCCCAGCTCATTCTCCAAAACGTCTCTCTCCGGCCCCCACCTCGTACACTCAAAAAAGGTGTGGTGGGCATCGTCTTTATCGGAATCACGATACGGACACTGGGCACTATCCACTTTCCTCATTTTGAACAAGTAATCGTGGAAGTACCCATGGCCGGACAGGAACTGGGTGAGATAGTATCCTGTCTCACCGTGCTTTCTATCTATCCATATTGACAGGTCTTTTATCAATCTAGCGGTCCATCTTCCTGTCGTGGCGGTCTCCCATCTCTCCTGCCATACCCGAATGGTGAGTCTTCTTTCGTCTGGGGCCGGATTTGTTCCCGTTTGCCTCAGCTCCCATTTCCTCTTCCTTTCTTTGGCCAGCAGGTCAATAGGCACAACTCCTGCTATCACCAGGATGGTTGCCTATAATAATAATAATAATAATAGCCTTTATTTTGCCCAATAACTCTACAGAGCAAGAAAATATAAATAAATAGAAGCCAAAATTAAGAATTAAGAATAAAACACATGCTTGTGAGCTACCGCACAAAATCCCAAGGGGAAGTTCAGATGCAATACAGAATGTATTGCCCTGCTTTTAAACTTTACCCTTGATTTAGGTAAGTCCTAATAAAAAGAAAAAAACTGCCTAAACAAACACGAAAACTAAAAACTAAAGTGCATACAAAGCATAGAATGAAGTGAAGTAAACAAAATCTAAAAATTTAAAAAGTGTGTGAAAAGACTACAAATGTACTCTTATAATAATAATAATAATGTAGTAAAGTATATGAAATAATATTAGAAAAGAGAGTGAGAGATATACTGGAGGCGACTTTTGCTGATAGCCAAAATGGCTTTAGGCCAGAAAGAGGAGTAACCGACCTAATCTTCAGTATAAGACAGATTACAGAAAGAGCAATTAATTTTGATAGGAAAATATATGCATGCTTTGTCGATCTAGAGAGGGCGTTCGATAGTGCACCTAGAGAGAAAATATTGGAAATAATTAGCCAAAGGGGAGTTAAAGGTAAACTATTGAAAGCAGTTAAAAGTATATATAATTGCACAAGAAATATTGTAAGAACCAATAACAAAACGACCAGAGAGTTTGTTACAACTAAAGGAGTTAGACAGGGTGGAGTGTTGAGTCCACTGTTATTTATCACACTAATGGACGAAATCGCAAAGAAATGCCGACAGGAGACTAAAGGAATACGAGTGGGTGTAAAAAATTTACAGCAAGTGTAGGTATATAAACGAATTGTTACATGCGGATGATTTCGTATTATTGGCTAACTCACCAGAAGAATTACAAAATAAACTAAATATATGGAAACAACAACTTAAAGAACATGAAATGCAAATTAATATTGGAAAAACAGAAGTAATGGCTATCGCAAGAATACCCGAGTCTATAAACATAAAAATTGATAATATAAACATTAAACAAAGCGGCAACTTTAAATATCTGGGGTCTATTGTTAACGAAAAGGGATCATTGGAACATGAAATTATTAATAGAGTAAACTGTGCAAACAACTGCTTCTATGCATTAAATAAGTCGTTTATAAGGAAGAAAGAAGTCACAAAGGAAACTAAAATAAAGATCTTTAATAGTGTATATATACCAATACTAACGTACGGGAGCGAAACATGGACTTTAAATAAAAGATTAAAAAGTAAAATACAGGCAATGAGATGCGTTATCTGAGGGCTGTAGCGGGAGTGACAAGAAAAGACAGAATCAGAAACGATAGTGTGCGTAATTGGTTTAAAGTAGTGTCGGTAAATGAAAGAGTGGAACAAGGACAATTAAGGTGGTTCGGACATATGGCTCGTATGAATAGTGACAGAAAGGTGAAGCAGATATGGACGGCGGGGGTGGACCATAAGAGACCGAGAGGAAGACCGATGCGGACATGGGATGACCAGGTCGCAGATATATTGTTGAGGAGAAATTTAGACTGGAACCAAGCAAGCAGGATCACCCAGGACCGAAGATTGTGGAAAAGCTTGTCGCAGTAATGCCTCTACACCATAATGGTAGAAGAGGAAGGATTATATATTATATATATAATAATAACAATAATAATAATAATAATACGTATTATAAGGAACTTGTGGATACTAAGAACTGTAAGTAAAGTTGAAAAAGATAGAGAAACATCGTTTTTATACGTTTATAGATGAAGAAAAGCAGAATGTCATAAATGACATCTACATTAAATTGACAACTATAATATGGAGGATTATATTCAAAATTCAGAGGACGTTATTGAATCAAATATATATGTAGTTAAGCCACAAATTGAGAACGATAAAAGTGTTGTGGAGGAATCAGCATCTTCACCCACGTTTAGCGAGTTAGAAGTAAACGAAACATTAAACAATGTTTCAATATTAGCACAATGTTATGATGTGTCGTTTATGTCTAATACTCGGTATTTGGATAGGCAGATTACAACACAAATAATGGATCGCGAAAACGACAGCATAGTAATAGAATTAAATACTGAAAGTGTTGTTGGAACTAACATGTCCCAACCCACTGAAGTGGAAGAAGAAATAGGCAATAGAAAACGAATAACAAGAAGCACGCCCAAAATTGCCGAACAGGTTATTGAGACTACTATATCTCCCATCAATAATAACGAAAAGTTGGAGTTCACCCAGACATCGCAATGTAAATATGTACCCCTGGCTGCTGAAATTAAACATCTGTGGAACATGGAGGGCACTACAATCATACCAATTGTGGTGGGGGCCACAGACGAGATTCCGACATCGCTCCTAAAAAATCTGGAACACTGGATGTGCCCAAGCATGTTTACATCGAGATGCAAAAGGCGGTGCTCCTGGCGACTGCTAACATAGTTCGAAAGGCCCTTAACATGGATGAACCCGCTGAAGGATTGTGAACTGGAAATTTATATAGTTATTATTGTAATCAATGCCGCTTATATATATTGTAATACTTACCTATTTAGGTCGTTTACAATGTAATACTTATTTTTATAAATAAAGGTACCCTTGAATAATAATAATAATAGTAATAGTAATAACAATGATAAGTGCCTGCGAACATATAAAAAATAGCTATCGCACCCCTCAGACATATTGCCAGGTCATCAGTCCCATTGCCTCCTGAGCAGCAACCGATACACGGGGGGTGTATCGGGGGGTGCTTTCGGAAGGGGGTCCCGAAAGCACGCGGCGACAAACACTTGAAAGAGGGAGGAATACTATTATACGATGTGCAAATATTATATGAAAAACTCCTCTCATACAATGCAGTTCTGTGGAGTGGCGGCGTAATCATAGACTCCACGGTACGCAAACTTCGGTCATGAACATCTCTTCGAAAACTAATTTATTCGAATAAATATTCAGGTTGTCGAGTAGAAATAATTTTATGAAATAAACATAGAGCATGAAGAGATCGCCGATTGGACATATTTAACCAGTTTAATGTAACATATTTATGGGTAATATGATCAAACTTTCGGATATCAAATATTAACCTAACACATGAGTTCTGTACACGTTGTATCCTAAGAGGGGAATGATAATCCAAACATGGCCCATATAGTGCAGAACAGTAGGAGAATGAAGAGAGCACAAGTGAGTTACACAGCAACATTTTGATATTTTGACTAAGGTACGAGCGATGAGGATACAATAATTTCAAACCTCGATATGCCTTACTTACACAATTACGAATATGAGATCTAAAGCGGAATGTCGTATCGTAGGATACACCTAAATTATTTACGGTATCAGATGGTTCAATTGCAACACCTGCAATACTACATTGAAAATTACTTATAAACCTAATACGATCATTTTTATTTCCGAATACCATAATTGCAGATTTAAGGAGGTTTATATTCAAAGAGTGCATCATTCAAGTCCGAAGTAACGCGCTCCAAAGCGACTGTACTATCTGTTGGAAGAAAGCTATGATAAACCTGCGTATCGTCAGCGTACATATGCATTTGAGAATGTTTAAGATGTTTAAAAAAATCACTGACATATACGCTGAAGGGAACAGGTCCCAAAATCGAACCTTGGGGAACACCTCGAACTATTGCAGGTTGATTTGATAGTGTGGAACACACTTTAACCTTTTGCGATCGTCCATTCAAATAACTAATTATACGAAGAATCTAACTTCAACCGAAATCAGATTTTCACACATCAGAGTCAATGTCGACTGTGTCCTGCCAGGTACGGACAGCGCTGTTTCGTGGTACGCTGATGAGTTGCTAACAAGCACGAAACAGCGCTGTCCGTACCTGGCAGGACACAGTCGACATTGACTCTGATGTGTGAAAATCTGATTTCGGTTGAAGTTAGATTCTTCGTATATTTTAGGTTACACGCTTTTCGTGTAATTGCTGCACCCTAGTGGTCAGTGGCTTACTGTGTAAGCCTACTCATGCAGTGTTCTGTATGCTGTGCATAGACCTGCAGAGGACGCTGGGCATCTATACACTTGTTGTATAGATGTCGTTGTAGTCATGTCATTCTCTATAACTAATTATGTTTAATAAATCAATTTAATTATATATTTGTTTGACAATTTGATTATAGTTCTTTACATTTGATGATAAAAGTTAACTTTTCTATTGTCTCGCTAGATGTCATGACAGATCTTAATAAATTTAATTTATTCAAATTCTGAAACATTTAAGCTAAATTAAAATTGAATGAAAAGAAAACTAAAATGTAACTTACAACATGCTTCAAATAAAATTATGCTTCACAATTCTGCCTGATTCTATTTGTTAAATTTGGAAATTATGACATTCAATTCTGATATAACAAAGATTTTTTTTTTTTTTTTGTTAAGGGGGTTGACAAGGCCTAAGCATCGAGTGCTTATCAGGCACCCCTGCAGAGCCAAATCTTCCTCCTAATCATCATTACGACCCCGGAAAATACCGGTTATCGTAATTTCTTAGTTAAATGTTTGTGTTTAGTTATGAAAGCTAATTTGTTTTGTGTTTGTAATGTACTGTGTGATTAATTATATCACAATACATATAAGCCATTGTACCATATGTTTCTTCTCCTAGGTTCGTAAAAATTTTTAAGAAGATAGACAAGTTCTGCGCCGTGCTGTCTCACTTCACAATGAACCAGTGGGAATTCAAGAATACTAACACGCAAAAATTGTACAAGAGCATGAACGCAGTAGATAAGAAGTTATACAATTTTGATATGTCATCGATGCCTTGGACCGATTTCTTCAGGACATATTTAATGGGAGGTCGTATGTATCTGCTGAAAGATCCGTTGGACACGATACCGCAAGCAAGGAGGAAATATCTGGTTATTCAGATCGGACACTATATATTGGTTACGGTGTTGTGTTTCTGCCTTTATAAATTTTTAATATTTCTGTTGTATCTACTTTTTTAATTATTTGTGATATATGATTGTTGTTGTATTCGTTTATTGTTAACTTTTGGGAATATGTAGCATATATGTATGTGTAGGTACTAATAAATTATTGTTGTCCAATTCTAATTTTAACTTTACACACTGGATCTTGAATTGCAGCTATATTTTTCATTCTAGGAGGAAATGTTTCCTACAAATATTTGCAACATCGCACAATATAAAAATATTGCGACTATATGGAGTGTTAGAAAATAAATAATAAAGCCTATACATTTAAAATATTCTGGCCTTCTGAGCTCGCATTGACATAAGGAACTGGAATGTTTTGTGTTCATATCAATGTCATTAGGGCATTCAACTTTGAAAAGCGTAATATAAAATGATGGAGTTAATAAAAATCAGGTGAATATGCTGCGCGATAGTAGGGGACAGTTGGGTAAAACGGGATACTTAGTGTTTGAACGTCAATAACTTTTTTGCCAAAGAAGATTTCTTTTTTTTACAGTTTCGCTTAGGTTTTGCCCTTTTTAGATAAATCCATACTCTTGTGATTTGGTAATAGACATAATCATAATTTATAATTATTTGCTTAGGTGTCAAATATCCCGTTTTATCCTAACCGTCGGGTAAAACGGGATAGTAAATGTTTTTGTGAATTAATTGCTTTTCCACTAAAAGAAAAAACGAAAACTCAAAAAATAGAACTTTATTTTAAAGATTCCAAAATCTTTTAACCATTAAGGTAACTCAAACTTTTTTTTTTTCATAAAACTAAGTAAACAAAAGAAAACCACTACTTTATTTGCAAAAATCGCATGAATACTCTTCATCATCGTCGTGATCTACTCCAGCGCAAGCTTCGTGGGCCCAGCGCACATAGGGGTATTTGTTAATTTTAGCTGGCCAAAAGTCGAATTCTCAAAATTGCACTCAGGTAAAAAAAAATCGGTTGCGAGACAAACCAGATAGTGGGGCGACCACCTCCCCCACACTGGCCTCATTTCACCCATCCCCACTCACCGGTGATACGGTGATTTGATAACACGAAACTCAGGCATTGTTCGCATTGGTTGTAGCGTCTCGATATTTGTGTTATATTCTGTTATATTTTGTTGTGAAAAAAAGATTTTAGTTATGGATTCTGAAACTGCCGGTAAGTGACTTTCTTTTATAATCTAAATATTACAATTTCCCATACATATTTAGTTGTTTTTTGTATTATCCAAAAGACATAAATTTTTCGCGAAAACAATAGTTTTGGAAGCCATTTTTTTTAGTGCCAGGCATTGCCCGGCTATGATTCTTACATATTTGAAAAGTATAATAATTCTACTTTTTAAAAATACATTAACTGCTTCCAACTATTTCCTACTCTTCCATATAGAGCGATTTCAAATTTCTAATAAGCAAATGTGAAAATAAAATTTTCGATAATTTTTTTTTTATTATTATTTCAGGACCTTCTAGAAGTTGTATGATAACTCGAAAGAAACTGTTTGACCTAATGAGATTACAAAGTCATCTCGATTTTAATGGTCAATTGGATTATATCGAAGATTACTTGATTTCATATAAACCTTATAACGAAGAACAAGTTACGGAAATAAAGCGTAATTTTTCAAGATTAAGGCCGGAAATGAAACAACGTTGGGTAACAGCAAAATACAGAGGGGATTTATTTGTGAAAACCAATGAAAAGTGGTTGAGTGGAGTATTTCAACTACCCATAGTAGCAACAAGACCCGGTAGACCAACGAAATCTTTCGAGGACGTTAGTGAGCGAAGCAAAAGACGCAAGACTGAAAAGATACGTACGTCCGCGACCCCTAAGGAAATTATCTATGCTGCTCAAATGGAATTGAGAGCTCAAGGAAACAGATGTGCATCAAACATACTGAAAGACATTTCGGAAAATAAAGGTCGGACAAAGGAGTACAGGAAGTCAATTGAGTGAGACAAGGCATGTGCCAAGCAAGTTAGTCCAGAAGAAGCACTAGCAATGTTCGTAGATGCGGATTTGTCAAGGACGCAATATGAGAGAATCAGACAAACAACAGAAAATCTTCCTTGCTACTCAGTTTTGCAACGATATAAAAAACAATGTTATCCACCCAATGAATCTATTAACATAACCGAAACCTGTGCCGAAGTGAATTTACAAAGTGTCGTGGACCACACAGTCGAGAGATTACTTTTACATTTAGAAGAAGTTATGAAAAGCCTTAAGGATGATGGACGTGCTCTCCAAATGATTTGTAAATGGGGATGTGATGGCTCACAGTAGGCTCAATTTAAACAAAAGTTTGAAAACGATAGCGGTAGCGACTCCCACATTTTTCAAAGTTCCTTTGTGCCTCTGCGTATAGTATATGGAAAGGAAAATAAAATATTGTGGCAGAACGCAACTCCATCATCACCTCGATACTGTAGACCTATCCGTATACGATTTGTAAAGGAGACGGTTGACATAACGAAGGAGGAAATTAGTTACATAGAAAGCGCTGCAAGTAATCTGGAACCTACATCAGTAACAATTGGTGAAAGAACGTTTATTGTTGAATCGAAGATGATGTTAACAATGATAGACGCAAAAGTGTGCAATGCGGCAACATGCACAAAGTCTACTATGAGGTGTTACATATGTGGAACTACATCAAAAAATTTCAACGACTTGAATAAAACCACTGAGATTAATGTAGATTCATTAAAATTCGGTTTGTCTATTTTACACGCCAGGATTCGGCTATTTGAAAGCTTACTACATATTGCCTACAAACTTGACGTGCAAGATTTGCCTGCTAAATCTGAAGCGGATAAACTTTTAATACAAAGAAATAAAGAGAGAATTCAAGAAGAATTTAAAAGCAGGCTAGGTCTCCGTGTAGATTTCCCTAAAGCTGGATTCGGGAACACTAATGACGGAAATACAAGTCGAAGATTTTTTGAAGATCCTGAGTTGGCAGCTGAAATAACAGGCCTTGATGTTACGTTCATAAAAAAGATCAAAGTGATTCTTGAATGTATTTCAAGCGGCTACAAAATAGATGTACAAAAATTTGAGAAATTTACCAAAGAGACCGCTGAACTTTATGTTGCACTATATGGTAGACATAATATGACGCCTACTATGCATAAAATTTTAATACATAGTTCCATAATAATCACGAATGCCCTTTTACCTATCGGACAATTGTCCGAAGAAGCGGCTGAAGCCAGGAATAAACATTTTCGTTTATATAGGCAAAATTTCGCACGAAAATTTAATAGAGTAGACTGTAATACCGATATTTTACATAGGTTGTTGTTGACATCAGATCCTCTACTTACATCAAGGCGAATACTAATCAAGAAGAAACGCAATTGTTTTATGAAAGAAACATTAGAAATGTTAATATGTGAAGAAAGTTAAGATTGTTTTTTAATAAAAAACAATCTTAACTTTCTTCACATTTCGTTTCTTCTTGATTAGTATTCGCCTTGATGTAAGTAGAGGATTAGTAGGAATTATCAAATAAATTTTACTTATAAGATGTATGTTTTCCTTTCGCCCTTTGCTTTCGCCTTTGCGCTTAGCTACATTGCTGGATATTAGAAGTTAAAGTACCTTTACAGACAAGTTTTAATGAATCACCGATTAATTACTAAACCATTAAGAACAATAAATAATTTTGTCCGGCTAGATTAGTTAAATACCCCTATGTGCAGCGTTGACAATTTTGACATTTTACCCAGCCGTCATCTGATTTGGAGTTTGAGTAAAGTTCCGTACAATATATGCACGACGTATCACTCTCTTCTCCTTCCGAACTGCTGCTGTTGTATTTTACTCTTTTTGGTATTTTTTTGATAACCTTTTGGCGTCTTACACGTTTTTGTATTTCTTTATTTGAGCTTGCTGAAGCTTCCTCAGCTACACTACGCTTTCGTATTTTCTTGTGTTTTGCTGTGATAGATTTCTCTAGTTCTTGTTTATATGGCGAGGAAGATAATATAGCAGTTTTACCTCGCCTTTTGTCATCAGCTTTAATTTTCCTTTCCGAGTGTGGAATGGGAATGATTTGTTCTGGGGTTACTGTAAATATTCTGGCGGTGGATGAACAAAAAGAAGTGCTATCGGAACATGAGGGAATCGGATTATCATAAAATCTTTTTGTAGAGATAGGTCTGCAAGTCGTCGCTTGCTCATCGTCTGATT
Source organism: Cetonia aurata (assembly GCA_949128085.1). Classification (NCBI taxonomy): domain Eukaryota; kingdom Metazoa; phylum Arthropoda; class Insecta; order Coleoptera; family Scarabaeidae; genus Cetonia; species Cetonia aurata. The sequence continues at coordinate 20,971,057 of OX421889.1, read as the reverse complement.
TTGTCGGTGTAATGAGCGTTGGCTCACCTGGTGAACTCGGTGGTGTTTTAGGATTTTCGATCACATTGGTATTTTCAATGTCCATTAATCTATTGGTAGTTTCAGCCGGTTCGAACATCCAGTCTGGAAAAGCATCAGGATTAAGTGGATGTATTCCACATTTTCTAAATCCACTAACTGCAGTTTCCACGCATGCGGCTTTCATATATGCGTTTCCAAAAAGCTTTCCTATTTGGTTTACAGTAACAGCGCGTCCTGGATGTTGTTGCATCCATTTTTGGACTTCTGAAGAGTAATACGTGCTGAGTGGCGCCATGAAACTAACGTCTAGCGGTTGCAATCTGTGAGTAGTGTGTGGTGGAAAGCATAGCAGTATAACGTTGTTAGCTCTGGCTTTTTCAATTACGTCCAAGTTTTTAGTGTGAGTTGAATGACCGTTCAAGAGCAAAAGAACGGGCTTCTCTCTGGAGGGCTTGGCAAACTCTATAAACTTACAGAACCAGTCTGTAAAAATCTCTTTTTGCATCCAACCTGTTGAATGATAATATGCTATGCTTCCTGGAGGAGCATCGTCCAAAAGCTCCGGTTTTGCTCTTACTCTTGGGAAAATGAATGTTGGCGGCATAAACATTCCAGCGGCGCTCATGCAAATTTCCACTGTGACAAGAACACCACGTTCTGCTGAAGATATACAGCCAACTTGTTTTTTTCCACGCAGTGATAGACATTTGGATCTCTTCTTTGGTACATAATGCCACTTTCGTCCACGTTATAAATACATTCGGGAAGAATCTTATGTTTGCAGAGTACATCAGACAACAGTGTAAAATATTTTTGAACAGCAGGTCTATTAAAACTCATGGCTCTTGCAAGCGATGTAGGCTCAGGGGTACGCAGCTTGATGTTTGACTTTTAGCTCGATGTTTGACTTTTTTCTTGTTCTGATTGAATCTATGGTCCAAGTGATTTCGCTCTGCCAATTCAAACGCCAAAGTTCTGAAGTCATTTAGTGTGAAACCAAATAATCGTGCCTCCATAAACAAAATATATTGCGCTAGCTCTTCTTCTTGTTTTGGAGAAAGTGTTGGTGTATGGCGGCCCAATTTTTTCTTCGATGACTCTTTGCGATTAAGCTCTCCTTTCCTTATTTTTTTAACTCTAGCCTCAAGAGTTGTACGAGGAACTTCAAACTGCTTGGAAGCCTTTAGATACCCCATTTTACCCTCTAATACTTCCTCCACAGCTTGGTGCATATTTTCTGCATCTCAGGATTGCCTTTGGGTTTTTCTTTTATACTTCCCCATTTTGATTTACACCTTAATCGGAAACATATATATTTTTGGTTCAGTGATATCAATATAAAAGGAGTTGGGTAATACGGGATAGTATCCTGTTTTAGACGACCGCATGGTATCCCGTTTTACCCAACTGTGCATTTCAAAATAAATGATTATTTCTTTGGTTCATACAATGATGACAATTTTAATTAAGGATCAAAAAGTTGAAGTAGAAGTAACACAAGAACTATGAGCTACACTCACATTTACCTGCTCTCCAGTCAGAACGAAAATATTTTGCTTGAGACATACACCCAGAGGGGTGCGATTCCTTGGTTAGGGAGTGGGGAAATATTTGGACGCACCCTCGGAGACATTCAGTGTACTAACAGAGCTCTATTTCAGTCTTTCCATATGGTTATCTCTTTCTTTTTAATTGTTGCTATGTAAGATAAGCGTCGTTACTACTATGAACAGCAAACGGTGAGGTTGACGCCATTTTTTAATATCATTTTAATATTTAGGCTTCGTTTTGTGATTTCTTATTGAAATTCGCGAAATTATCGTTAACTCAGTTTGTTTGTACGTCTCAGTTTATCACAGAATGTCGAAATGGAAAATATTTTATTAGAAACTCACTTCCAGCTTAAAATATACCAGGTAATAGCTATATTAATAAAACATTTTGTAGGCAAACATTTAGTTTGGATTTTTTTAGAGGAACTTTTACGAAAGAAACCGTTTTCTATGCATTGCAAATTGCGACAGGCGAAGAAATAGGCTTACAATATTTGAGGATGAGAGATTTTATTGAAGGCTTCGTAGATTTTGGAAAGAAACCAATTACAATTGGCAGATTACTTATTAGTGTTTCTCGTAGAAGGCATCTACAGAAATTGGAAGGAACCACAGTTTTTTTACTTTTTGTAAAAGTGGAACACCTTTAATTCCAATTTTTATCCATGTATCCATCCCAGTGGCTGCAGTGTGCGATCAAGGGACGAATAACCACGCTGCAATTAATTTGCTTATTAACGAAGCGAGGAGTACTTATAGAAATCGAAATAGTGCATATAGAAGATTCGATTTAGGAGTTGATCAAGATATTATTCGTTCAATCTTTAATGAATCTTTTAACGGTCACAGGCCCACAATATTGACCATTAAACACATAACGTTGGAAGTCTTGTCCTATAAAGGGACGTATATGAAACAACTAAGCGGTACTGTGTGGGGACTAATGGGATTTTTTGCCGAAGATAGTAAGTTATGAATTTCTTTTAGCACGAATTGAATTTTTATTGCTCTCTCTTATTACGTAGATATGGAATCATTTCAAGAAACAGAGGGATCAGCAGAAATAATATGGTTTTTAGATGCCGCAGAGAATTTTATCTGTTTCACTCGCAGCCATGGTATAAGGAATGCAAACTCAATATGTAGTTTATTTTTAACATCCTTTAAAACATTTGCATTGTACAATTTCATGTCCAGAGCACGGACAAAGTTAGTGGCTCAATTCTGCAGTTGAATTGTGTAATAGTTTCAAGCGAAGGAGTGGACACATATCGAGGTGAATGACTATAGTAGAAATTTTGCAGTAGCATGCCATGTATATCAACTCTTGGAAAACAAACCACACTGATCCATTCGATGCTAGTCAGCATGGCCTTGTCCCTTTTTCGTGCAACATTGGAGAATTAACTATCTTTCTATCCGTGCTTTGTTCATGTCATATAAATCAATTTGTTGAAATTGTGAAATGACTGAAAAATTCTAGGCAACTATGCTGATTTTGTTAAGGGTGGCAAAGTAAACAGGTGGAATGAGAAATTTGTTCAATCACTTTTTGTTACTAATTATCATATGATTATATCTTCAGGAAATATTTTTGCTTCATATGCAAGAATATATATGTGTGTTTATTTTGCAAATGCAGCAGCAGTTTACTGCCTACTGAAAAATGTATTACCTAAGTTAAAAAAGTTATTAGAAAATGTTGATTTTACTCTGCTTTGCTGCCAAAAATATCAAAACATTTCACATAGTTTTATTATTATGTTAATAACATTCACATTGCATAGCTGTGTGATTGTATTTTTGTTTTCTATTTACGCATATGTAATTGATTAGTTAGTATTTTGTATTTGTAATTTATTGTATTTTGTTTTACTCTACGTACCGTCATATTCCTGCAAATAGTAACTAATTACAATTATTTAATTCTTCGAAAATTGATGAATTTCAATCTTTTTTATATTAAACTAGACTAATTTAGCAATGTGAATGTTACTGTAAGAATATATAGTCATTTCGTGCGTTTTTTCTTTTACCAAGTGATGATTAAGGTTTGTCCAAAATATGAGTGACTGTTTGCATCAGTATAACGGTATTTTAATGCTTAAAATTTTATATTTATGTACATGGGAAGTATACTGTCCAAAGTTCATTTTATTATACAAAAAGAGTAAATTGAAGTTTGTCTAACATTTTAACATAAGTACAACGAACTAGATTATTTTTGTTATCTTCATTTCTTTTATTGTAGTCCCAGTATTACATACTTTCAAAAACAGATTAGTTACGATAAAGCAAAATTATCGAAATTGTTAAAAATGGACTTCAGATACTATCATTCCCAGGTTTCGGTGTTGGAACGCTGAAGCCAGCTTTCAGAGTGAGGTTTTTGTGGTTTTCCTTTGCAAATGACGAGAGATGAACACCCTAAAGTCGCTTCCACAGGCGTAATAACAACTACTTTTCTCAGAATTCTCATTTGAGTTTTGAATATTATGTTTATGAGTTACATATGTTTTTTAACCAGTACATACATACAAACTAATATTCTGTATATACAATTTATTTTTATTATTTTTGTTTTACAGTTTACGTAATTTATTGCTTCATTTCTTATATTTGCATCTAAAAATGTTGAATTTAAAATGATATGGTTTCCTGTTTTCTATAATTTAAGTTTTTATTTTACAACAAATGTTATTGTAATGGATTTATATATGTCATTCACCAATTCATAAAGACTGGTATTCTGTATATTTAATTTATTGTATTTTTTTTGTGATATTAATAAAGATATTTTAAAAAATGTCGGTTTTTCATTTATACAAATCTAAATATAAATTTAAAGCACCAATTCAAATTATATGGGCAGTCAAATTACGCGCCATAATTTTAGTACACTTAACGCCAAGAAGGGGGCGCAAAACATGATTCCAAATTAGCCGGGAGAGTCACCATTCTAGTCGGGTTATTCTATGCATACACCAAAGAAAATAGTATAATGTCACTTTTTTCGTTGTACGTGTTTTCTCTCACAGACTTGAAATAACTTCACTACTATGGTTACCAACACTAAATAATAGATGGTATGATTCTAATTTGACGATTAGCAGGTAGATGGCTCTACTCATTGTTGAGAAAACAGCGGTATCCCGTTTTACCTTACCATCCCGTTTTAACCGACTCTCCCCTAGCTAAAATTACTGATAAACAAATATATCATTTTAAAAATGTAACATTCCTCTAATAAATCCAAGACAGTTTCAAGTATTGGTGCCAATCTTCGAACAAAGTGCTATACTTTTATATTTTCTATAAATCTTCCAAAATTGCCGTCCATCTTACGTAATCGTATTTCATACATTACTTATAAACAAGTGAACATTTTCAAAATTTTCTTACACATCCATAATAGAAAAATTGTTACTATTATGATGACATTCTTGGATAAATTTGTTTGTTTTCCCGCGGTTATCCAGTTATAAACCCTAAAGACATTTCTTCATCATAACCGCCTAACAAAAAGAAAGAATATGATGAATGATAAGGATCTTCCCTATCAATAAATCCCACACAAAACGCCATGCCAACCGGCAAATTGAGGTGTAAAAGTGTTTTGGAGATCAAACGTCGATAGATGAATCGATAAGAGTAAAAGAGGGATGACCGGATGAGTGCTTCCGCAGGCACGAATAACTTCCTTAAATAGCCTTCGTACAGAGATAACCGCCACAAGCGGTGACGTGTTCGTCTAGCGCCAATAAGGTGTAGGGCAGGAAAATGCAGACAAATGATTGGTAATGATGAAAGAGACTCGGAAGTATACGGAACCACAAGAAATCTATTTTTAGAAATGATATAATACTCCGTAAGAAAAAATTCAATACAATTCTAAAATAAGGATTTTTGAACACGTAACAGTGGGTATGTTGTATTTTCTTCTTTTGTCATACATTTATTTGCTGTAATCGGACATTTTTCCGTACGATTAACTTTTATTATCTGTGTATGGCCAATTATATACAATATACATAACAGGGTATGCCAACGCATATTCTGAACTGATGCACATATGACATAACAGAAGCTCTTATCGGCACCCCTTGATCTATCGAATTCAATATGAATGACCTTGCAGCCGTATTGAGTCTTGGTAAACATTAGTTGACGTTTACGAATATGATATAACCTCAAATTCAGTAATTAAAAGTTTACCAATGTGCCCTCAAATTATCTATACGTTCACGAGGATAGTATCAGATTTTGCACTGAAACGGTTTTAATGCACTATGTATAAGGTTGTTTCCTTAAACTGACGTTTAACACACAATAAGTTCTAGATTTTATGCTGATATGATTTTTCTACTATGTGCGAGCAAATCAGGTTTCAAATTGCTTTTTTCTATGTAAACCGATTTTCAGCACACAATAATTGTAGTACTAACAGTCAAATAGTTGTACTTTACGATCTGTTCTTTTTTATATTAAAAATTTAAGTGATAATAAATAATATTCCAAACAAATATGGTTAAAACACGTGGGAACTTACAATAAGCGACGCGCGGAAATATTTACCGGTTTGGAATATGGCGACTGCATGCGCGACCGAGACCTGCGCAATACTTCCCGCCATCACGAGCTTCTGTTATGTATTATGTGACTAATGTCATTTGCGAGGTGAGGGCAAGGGCACAGTATATACGTAAGCAGTAGTTGTACTACGTCGAAATGTTGGGTTTCAAACGTAACTCGCGCATGGAACTGGGCAGTGTCGCATCGGTGGGTGAAATTGTAATTAAAATTACTAGATTTTGTTTACAAACAAAAATCTAACCTTCAAAACTTTAAACTGCTTCAAAGCTTTTTGAATTATGCTCTTAGCGGCCCTATTCATCTTGTGTTGTGCGCAGAATAATATTCTGGAATATTCCTTACTTGTTATTAAAAGCTTATCGTACTTCATATTTTCTTATATCCAGGTTTACTTATCCTCCTATACCTTCTTTGGTATATTTAGTTACTTTAATCTTTGCTTATTTTTCTCTAATATACAAACTTTATTATATAATAGTACCTAGTCTTTAAAGTATGTTGCTTAGTCTTTAGTTAATTGTTTCTAATATATAGCTTTATTAAGAGTATTTCATTCATATAAATTTGCAGGAAATAACTGTAATATCTGGGCACTGACGAGGTTATAAAGGAAAGCAACAAACAATTTTAAAGGTTAAATAGTAATTCACTAAACTTACCTACCTTTCCATAGCACTTGTGAACATTTAGATTGTAGAATATTTCTAAATACTTCTGCGCAGAACCAAGAAGTATTTCAATATTCCATAAACAAAAAAATATTACCATATGAATATTTTAACGAGATTTATGTGTTAATATAATTAGAAGATCTATAGAAATAGATTATTTGATGTGTATATTGTCTATATTTCTGTATTCTCTACTTATTCTCTGGATATTCTCTTGACATGAACATATTGGGCTCTATAACGCTACGACTACAATTTTTAATATTGTCAAATTATTAAATAAATGTTTTTCTGCTTTAACTGTAATTTTTAATAAGAGGAAATATTTGCACTATTGCATTGTCAAATTATGACTTTCTTTTGTATTTCTCTATCAATATCGTTAATATTGAGTATATACACTATTATAGCTTTGTTTGCTCACTGAAATAATTTCTTTTTGTGCACCCTCGACGCAATCTTGTATCAATGCGATTTAGTATACTATATCATAGATAACTTAACCTTTAACTTTTGAATTATCAATCTCGACAGTTGACAGACGCTCAATTATTAGTTGCAGGAAACGTCACCAGGGCAGCTATGCGCAGTTCTCTGCGCGAGGTACAAATGAAAGAGAAACGGTATATGTTGTGGCAAGGGATACTTTTAGCGAACACAATACGAAGGTATTGTCGTTTCAAATATATTTATTTATTATTTATTTTCACTAACAATAAGTAACTTCTATAATCCAATGCATTACCGAGCTTAGCCCACCCTTAACCTATTTATGCTCATTGTTCCAGTATTGGAACAATAAAATTAAATGGCATTCTATATCTAGCATCATAGGAATTATATCCGTTAAACAGATTTATGTGATATTGCCACAAATCGTACTTCAAGGGTTTTTCGCAAGGAGGCTCTCCGATAGGGACCCCTCCTGCGAATCTCTATAGTAGCTGTTGTCAATGAAGATTGTTAAGTTTGGTTTTGCCTCCTTGAGGCTTACCCCTGTCAAATCAGGTCGAGCCAACTAGAAACGTACACAAGGTAGGTACAATTGTTATTATATATTAATATTTGCGTGGGTACCTTACCCAACGAGTATAATTTATTAATAAACATCAATAAAACAAAATGGATATTATTTAGAAGTTCTCCAATTGATGCATCGGCATATGTAATGTTAGATAACAAGAAATTCGACGTCGTTGACTATACGGGGTGGTCCAAATTGCTTGTCAGAATAGGGTATCTCAATAACCGTAAGAGATAGAAAAAACGAGTAGCCAAGTCTCCATCGCTTTTCTCTAGATATTCTCAATGGCGAAAACGAAAATTAGTTATATCCTTTTGTTTTTGAGTTATAGCCAGAAATTGGGTTTTTCAAATTTTCGAGAATGCGCAATACCTCGCTTGTCTTTAACGATACGTAGAATCGACTATTAAAATCGGACTATTTAGTTCTAGTAAAAAAAACAGAGATCCTAAACGCTGATATTAGCAATTAGCAAGTTACTTATGGTGGTGTTTCATACCAGTAACTTATGAAGTTATTTATGATAAAGGAACATATGCAGTTGCAGTAAGTAAAAGACCCATGTCAAGTAGAAGGTGCATTGCTGTAAGTGAACTGTTTCATAACGGCTATCAACCTTCATAATTGATGCAAGCTCCATTTCTTTATACTTATATCACAGCACTAACGTAACATCACGTAGTCCTATGGTACTATGTGAAAGGTGCAATCTATGCGTATGCATACGTGATCAAACATTATTTATGGTGGTTATGCGCAAAACGCGGTAAAACTACCGATACTGCCCGAAAATATTCGAGGTACAAAAAAATTCAAATAATCATAGTTGTGGCAAGTTGCTACTTGCTTATGAAAATACATCAGTTTAATAGCTATCAGTATTGTTGTTACTCTTACTAAGTAGTAGGGTTGCGCATCGAAACGAAAACATCGATGTTGCCATCGATGTTTGACATCGAATGCCATTCATCGATGTCTTCGATTTATCGGATCAGAAACATCGATGTTCTTTAAACATCGATTTTTTTTTGGATTGTGCGGTTTAAAAGGTGATAGTCCAATAACACTGGTCAACAGTGAAATTGCTTCTTAGGTGAAAGTACCCAATCCTGAATGAATTCAACGTGCTGAACACGAATATCACATTGAAAAAAGTTGATTGGCTCACGTTCCAGAGATATTGACGTTTTGTCCATTGTATAGATGCTATTGCATAATGTAATGCAATTTAGTGAGAAATTACGAAATTTTGCGTCATATTGCATCACCCCTTCATGCAAAGAAGTTAATGCAGCATTTGCTGTCCTTAAAGATCCACTTTCTTGATTCCCACTTAGATTTCTTTCCTGATAACTGCGGGCAGGTCAGCGATGAGCACGGCGAACGCTTTCATCAGGACATTGCCACCATGGAGCAACGGTACCAAGGCAAATGGTCTACGTCAATGCTAGCTGACTATTGTTGGACAATCAGTAGAGATGCTCCACAAGTCCACTACAAACGGCAGGCCAAAAGAAGTCGAAAGCCAGAAGCAGACTAATGTTTTCTTACCATGTATTATAATATTGACATAAGTACACTTTTTCTGAAATATGCGTAAATGTTTTCTTACCATGTATTATAATATTGACATAAGTACACTTTTTCTGAAATATGCGTAAATGTTTTCTTACCATGTATTATAATATTGACATAAGTACACTTTTTCTGAAATATGGGTACATATTACAGAAAACCCGTAGCCAATTCAGCTTTTTCTTAGTCATTTTCGTGTTCAGCACATTGAATTCATTAAGAAATGACTATTTTCAGCTTGGAAGCATGAACTTTTCGAAAATTTGTTGCCCAGTGTGGAGGGAAGTTCTTGATTGTTGAATTTATTACAAAAAACATTATAGATAAAGACAATGTATTACATTACCTAATACCTATAGTCCTATAGAGAAAATGTAAGTCAAAGTAAGTATCCATGTCTATTTACCTTACCTAACTAACAGCTTATTACAGATCCCATGCAAGTTTATTTAAAGATTGTAAAAATAACAGTTGTGATAAACGTTTTCCTTTTAGGCGATTCCTTTGTTGGCATAGAGTCTGGCCAGCTTTGGAAAACAGTCGTTCCGATGGAACGGATGTCGCAACTGTAGTCAGGTACTTCAGAGCTAGGCTGTATAATCGTGGATACTGGTGCTTCAATGTTTGCCATTCCACCATGGGACTTGTAGAAAGATTTAGCAATGGACTTTCTAAATATGCTCTCACTTCGTCATTAGAAGTTCGGTTAGAGGCATTGTGAGTTTGGACCAGCTTGTGGTGCGCAGCCCATAATGAAGATTTCCCAGTTTCTGGGACGTCTGGTAAAGAACAGACAAATATAAATCAGTGTAAGCAATTAAGCATTCATAATATGAATATATATTAACTTACCAGTTTTAAGATCGGGAACACTAGCTGTGTCGACATGATGGTCCTGAACCTGAGTTAATTCTTTCAATGTTTTGATGGCTTTAGAATAGGCTAGTGGATCATTGAAGTAAATATTTTTAAATCTTGGATCCAGTATAGTACTCAGAGCCAAAAAATGAACATTTTCCGTTTGTCCAAACCTCTTTTTGCATTCACAGATCACTGAAGCTTGAAATGCTGTAGCAATAGGAGTTTCAGACTTCATATTGGTGACAGTCGTCACCAAGCAGTGGGTCATTGGTATTACTGCACTTGTAGTTAAATATTTTTCACCACAAGCTTCTCTTGTAGCTGCTTCAATAGGCTTCAAGATTTTGCAGATTGCTTTCAGCTCTAAGATGTCCAATGCAGATAACATTGCTGGAGCTCGTCGATGTTTGATTATAATCTCATTAATACCTTCATAATTTTGCAAGAATCTCTCAATCATGTAGTACCTAGAGTTCCACCGTGTGGAAACTTCTTGGATAAGTTTTAAGTCAGTGATTTTTCTCAACTCATCTGAAGCAAAAACGCTTTGCTTAAACCATATGACAATATTTTTGACTCGTGTTATGAGAGTAAGTAAGTCTCGAGTTTGTTCCATTGCTTTTTCAATCATTAGATTGATGGTGTGAGCAAAGCATGGTAAATGTTTTCCTTTGTTAAATGCCAGTTCTGTGGCCTTAACCATGTTTGCTCCATTGTCAGTGACGACACAAGTAACGTTTTCGTTTGGTATATTCCAATCATTGCATATTTCTAAAATTTTGTTGGCCAAATAGTCTGATGTATGTCTCTCATCTAATTCAAAGACCCCTACAGTAACTCAAGTAAGTTCGGTATTCTCTAGGAAATGAGCTGTGAGTCCCAAAAAACTTTTAGTTTGCTGTGTGTCAGTCCATATATCTGTAGTCAGTGTCACGTGTTTTATAACTGCCAATTGTTCTTTGACTTGTGATGACAATAGGTTGTATCTTGTTTCAATAAGTCTTGTAATGGTCGTTCTGTGTGGAATTTTATAATGAGGCGCAACTGTTTTCATCAGTTGTTGAAAACCTTCATTTTCAACTACTGAGATAGGTTGACAATCTTTGCAGATCATAAAAAGTATACAGTTAGTAATTTTTTAAGATTTTGCTCCTTTTTCAGAATAGGCTTCTATTTCAGACAATGCGTCGGAAATTAATTTTTGCTTAATAATAATTGATCCACTTGCCTTTTTATTCGGTAGATCTTCAGATAGTTCTTTAGAAGTTGTACTTTCTAGGTCCCAATTATAAGCCACATTCTTTGATGTTGAAGCCTCATTTTTAGATGTCGAAGGGGTGGTCACCGCCGTTTTGGGAGCTGAAGATGGAGCACTAACTTTGACGGCACTTGGATGCAGTTGTTTAACGTGACCGCTTAAGTTACTAGTATTTCCCGACGTTTTAAGTTTTTTGTTGCAGACTCGACAAGTCGCTGTATCATCACTATGTTTTTCAAAAAACTTCCACACCTCACTTCTGCGTTTTGAAGACATTATGAAACAAATAAGTTCACAATACACGAATACAGAGGAATGACGAGAAAGCCGCTCGACCCATATTTATAACCTCGGTGTTCGGGGATGTACTCACTTTTGAATAAGTAATATTTAAAAAATCTCCGCAAAAGAGATACCTGCCAGTAAACCTACCATACCTCCTCTACGTCTCAGTAGAGGGCGCTGGTAAATTGTAGGTTCTTTTTTTATGTATTTGCTTGTAAAATTAAAATAAATGCTTTCAAGTAAAATTTCAATTTTGTAATATTAATTTGAAAAAAAAAAAAAAAACGAAAACATCGATGTTTTTGAGTATTTTTGATCGATGTTTCCGATACATCGAAGTGTAAACCTCGATGCCAAAACATCGTTATATCGAAGAACAAACATCGATGTTCGATGCTCAACCCTACTAAGTAGTAGCCACACCACAAATGAATAGTGTCTTTACGACTATGACGCAAAACTTTGTTACGCACGCTATGTAATAGACGTTAATAACAGTATTATTTACAGTAAGAACTTCTCATTAAATAAATGCTTTTCTGCTATAACTGTAATTTTAATATGAGCAAACTTTTTATATTAAAAGTTTTACCTCGTGTCGGATTTGAACCAGGCACCTTCTGCTTGCCGGGCGGACACCCAGTTGAGCTAACGAGGTGTCTGGTTATCACAAATTAAAAAAATGTCTGAAATACAGATCTTAGGAAGCCGGCAGGACGGCAAATGTGCAATAGTGCAATTTTCTTACTTACTTAAATTGCACTATTGCAGTAAGAACTTCTATTCAGGAAACTGGGTTTAGTTGCAAGTATTAACTCAAAAGAATAGTTTCAAGTAAAACTTTATCTATGGTAAATGATTTTTTATCAGGTATGCAGTTTACGTAACCTATTTTTCTCAGTGTAGAACTTGACCTTAAGCACCTACACAGAATCGGACTCTCTGAAGAGACTGAATGCCGGCCGGCTGTGTTTGGGGGACGAAGAGACAGTTGAGCATATTTGCTGTCACTGCCGCGCTGCAACGAGAATCAGGTATGACATCTTAACTCTGTAACTAGGGCAAAACTAGTTAGATTCCTCAATACACTGGCACAGGATCACACGGTGTCGCTGATTTGGGTGCCGGGACATGAGGATATAAAGGGCAATATAATAGCCGACGAACTAGCCAAGGAGGGCTCTAAAAGACACTTCATAGGTCCAGAGCCCGTATGTGGGATTACTAAGGATTCTGCTAAAAGGAAGATTTGGACCTGGTTAGACAAAGAAGGTACAAATAAATGGAGGACGACTGAAGGTCAACTCCATACCAAAGCGCCAATAGGGGATGGGGATGCTAAGTGCTCTGATAACCTACTTAGACGCAGCAAGAAAGAAGCTAAAACTATTAGTGGGCTGCTAACTGGATACTGTCCTCTGAAAAAGCATCTATACAACACCGGTCGAGTAAGCCAACCGTGGTGTAGAAGCTGTGAGCTACAGGAGCAAACGAGTTTACATGTAATCTGCACATGTGAGGAGTTGAAAGTACTCCGGCAGAAACATTTCGGGAAGGATCTATTGGAGCCCTCGAAGGTTCTCAAGTTTCCACTGGGCTTTATAGAGAATACCAAGGTGCTGGTGTGGAAGTAAGGGATTTGATGGAGATGGCACTTGAGCACCTAGCTCAAGTGCCTGGGCTAAAGGTGTCCACCCTAACGTTATGAATGAATGAATGAATGAATGACATCTTTCGGACGGTTGGTTTTTCCCTACAAGACCTAATTCGAACAGATTCTGAGCTACCTTCAGGCCCTAAGCTGTTTGGATGAATTTTAAAGATAACATTCGCTCTATAATAGGACCTAGCGGCCGCGGTGGACCGGCGGATAATCGATGCATTCGGATGCTATCTTCTCTCAATACTCAATTAAACTGTTAATTTCTTTCAATTATTCTTCCTTGTACATTAATTTTACATAATAAGTTTTAATAAGCAATTAATTGCAAACTTTTGTTTGACAATTCAGCTTACAGGTATCTATACTAAATGACAAGAGTTAACTTTTCTGTTTTCTCGGTAGATGTCACCCACTTGAAAGACATATATTTTTAAATTGAATCGTTTAGTTATACCTGAATGTAAAGAGAACTATGTAACTTACAACATACTTTAATGAAAATATGATTCACATTTCTGCTTGAGTTTACAATTTTTTAATTATTATTTTTAAAATTACTAACATATTTGTAGTTTCTTGACTAAATGTTTCTATTTAATTTTGAAAATAAATTATTTGTTGTATTTGTAATGACAAACATGTCGTCATAATGGTAATCAATTGTAAACATCATACAGTGTAATTAGGTTTCTAACCTGTTTGTGTCTACTAAATAAATAAATAAATATCCGTTTTGAGCTCTGGAATCGTAGAACGAGTCTATTATACTAGATTTAGGGGGATATATGTTTTGAGTTCAACCGCGTCGTCGCCTTGTGGGACAGATCGACGAATATCGTCTCAAAAATCAATAACTTTTTTATTAATTAATCTAGATTAGTGAAATTTGGTGTGTATGGCAAGGAAGGTTTGCTACTTAAGATAAGGTGTGAAAATTTATAAAATATAATGTAAGTCTGTATTTATTAGCTAACAAATGTACAGAAAAATTAAGGTAAACCATTTTGTCAGAGGAAAGTCGAGAAAGATTGATTTATTGCACTTGTTTAGTTTAAGGAATCTTGTAAAGAGAAGTATTAAACTTTTCTATGATAAGCTCTACGCATTGTTTGATCTTTATGTACCTCTAGAGAAAAACAAACCAAATAAATATCCTCCATGGTTTAATAGCGAAATAATTAACAACATAAAATTCAAAGTTTATTACTTCAATCGTTACAAAAAATAAAATATATAGGATACTTGGAACAATTTCAGCATCTAAGGTCGTTAGTGAAGAAGCAGATTCAAGCAGCTTATAGAGTTTATATTACTGGAATTGGAGCATCAATTCTTGATGATCCTAGAATTCAAATCCCCCGCTGAATTCCCGTAATAAAATCAAATATTTCAAATAAGGCCAACCCAAAAACCTCTCACAGCATCATACGTCTGCTTACATACAAATATCCCTAGAAATCACTGTTATCAATGAGAATCTAACCTCACATTCCCTTTACGCTCTTAACGCCGGTTATAAATTCAAAAGATGAATAATCTCTTACTTCAAATACGCCAAATTGCTCTCTTATACTCCAAATACTAATCCCATCTCCGCAACAATCTTTTAAGCTTCGAATTAGTGTTCCAATGATGTCACAGCTACTAAGCTCGAACGAAACTCTTCAATCGGCCCCAGGATTAGAAATAGGTCACCCAAATCTTCGAAATCACTGGATTTCTATCATCTTGGCACTACATACACAATACTCTCATACTTGTAAGTAAATTTTTAAAGTGAACGACTCTTATTTTGATATGAATTTATAAATTTCTAGATATTATTCGAAAATGCAACTACACTCAGGAAATACCGAAAAAGAAGTACCGGGAAAAAATAAGTGTAATTTTTATAAGTTTGAATGTTTGTTTATCGACTTCATAAATGACAGCCCGTAAATCTAGAAGAATGTCGGCGGATATAATTATTACTGGCATGTCGACCTACCGATGCACTTCCTAACGTTAGCGATAATTTTTATATGATTACCCGCCATTTTGAAAGATATTGGGAGCTGTGAGAGAAAATATAAACATGGGACGATATACAGGCTGTTTTGAAACATCGTTTAAAGATTTTAAGGGCATGTAGTACGATCGAAAATAAGGTTAAAAGTCATAATAAACATATGTCCACAAATTAACTGTTTACGAGATAACAGCGATTTTATCGCAAATGCAGAATAAGTTTGCTTTAGCGGTTTTTATTCAGATGTTATTGTATTTTAACTTAAAATAGATTATAACTAAAGAAGATGTTCAAAATGACGCCTTCCATTTCGACACAGGATCTACATCTGCTTTCAAAGGAAGCGCGCACTCTTTCAAAAAACAAGGGTTTTTCTCGTATTATCTGGTAACAGTGTTCTATTCGTTGGCGCAACCCTGGAAGATCGTTTACCGGTGTTGCGTACACTATACTTTTCAAATAACCCCAGATACTAAAGTCCAACGGGTTTAGATCGGGAGACCTTGGAGGCCAAGCAATGGGACCTGCTCGCCCTATCCATCTCCCAGGAAATTCATTGTTAAGATGTTCCATAACAGCACGCGTAAAGTGCGTCTTGCATAAACCAGAGGTTCAGTCTTAGATTTATAGGTAAATCTTCCAAAAGTTCAGGTAAAGTATTTTCCAAGAACTCAAGGTATGCAGGACCTGTTAAGCGTTGTGGAAAAACAATCGGTCCTAACAACCGTTTCCCTATCATGCCTAACCAGCTGTTTAGACAGAAACGTTGCTGGTGCCGAGCTTCAACGGCAGCATGAGGATTCTCGTCACACCAAACGTGATTGTTGTGGAAATTAAATATTCCATTTTTAGTAAAACCAGCTTCATCAGTGAAAAGGATGTTATCAGCGAAATCTGGCCGATCAGCAGCTGTTCGCAAAACCCACTCACAGAAAGCCCTTCTCGCTTGATAATCCGGAGCAGTAAGGGCTTGTACCCGTTGCATATGGTAGGGATATAGGAGTTGCTCATGAAGAGTTCTCCAAACAAGATTGCTGCTTACACCCACTTGAGTCGAAATTCTTCTAACACTAGTTTCGGGATTTTCATCAATAATATTCAAAATGTCTGCCGTCCAGTATCAGAAGACCGCTTCTCAAACGAACCAGTTTCGTCGTTGAAACACCGTCTGAAACATCACATGCGAAGGCAGTTGGCGATCAGGAAACGTTTCAGCATAGAAGCGACGTGCTTGTAAAGAATTCCCATTAGCACGACCGTACCTGAACACCATTTCGCAACCATTGTAATTGCTACAAATTGCACAAAACGTCAAATTAAACAGTCATAAAACAATAGCTGATAAGCACCTGTTTACTGGGACATGTTATATCCATGTACTACTAGGAACACTCGCTGTTATCTCGTAAACGGTTGATTTGTGAACATATGTTTATTATGACTTTTAACCTTATTTTCGATCGTACTACATGCCCTTAAAATCTTTAAACGATGTTTCAAAACACCCGGTATATACGGCTGATTCACGTAACCTGTCCATTAAAAGTTCTTGGATTTGCTATGTTATCTCGATTTTGAAACTTTGGCGATAACCATAGTTGGCTATGATCTAGTTAGAAAAAGTGACATAATCAATGTCGCACTTCCGGTTATATCGAAAGTCATAGCCAACTTTAATATTTTAAATAGAAGCTTATATTTTTGATTGCATTTTTAGATTCTATATGGAATTTTGAAGCCAATTTTATAAAACATCTTTTTAGCTATCGGTTACCGGTTCGGAGTTATGTTGATATTTGTGAAAAAATCCAAAAAAAAACAGATGATGCATTAAAGGGGTGTAACAGTCATACAGTAAAAGGTAGACAGCTTTTATGTGAATTGTGGAGGGTACAGGTACTATACTATTTAACGAAGGCATAAAAAGTAACCAAATCATACAGGGTGTCTCACAACCTAGGGTTGATTAGGCATAACTTCGTAGTACTAAAAGTATTTTTTTCAAATGGAACACCCTGTATATTTTTACACTATGCGATGTAGAATTTAATTCTCTATCAAAAAGCTATATGTGTTCTTATGCCTATCTCAATCGCTTCTTTCAGAATTAGTGATTTTCAGAAAATTTAGGGCTGAATTAGTATTTCATTAGAAAATTGGCACGCAGTAGGCTGTGCGGACTACGGAACATTACTAAACAATATCAGTCTACACTCAAGTGATCTGTCAAATTATTTTGGTCTGTGTTGTCGTGTTTATTGCATTAGCAAAAATGGAAAACCATTTTAATAATTATAGAAATTAAGATATTTTTAATTTATTTTTTATTCACGGAGAATGTAATAAAATTGTAAGCAGAACTTGCCGAGTATTTAATAGCCGATATCCTCATTTGCCGCCTATTAACAGAACACATTTCCGAAGAATTCAAGAAAACTTTAAAGTACTGGACAATGGAAGCATAATAAACAGGTGCCAAAACCTGTAACAGAGGATGAGAATTATGAAATAATGGTGTTAGCTTATTTTCACAGCCACCCTCATAGTTCCATACGTGCTGCTGCTGAAGAAGTAGGTATATCCTATTCATCGAATGTTTGAAATATGTTTTGATAGAATACACTGTTTCTATCAAAACATAAAATGCACGCAACGCCTTTAACATCGGGCAAGCGTTACATCCTGGCGATAAGGCTCGCCGTTTTGCTTTTGGCGAACAAATATTAATAAGGCTCCAGGAAGATTAACAGTTTTTACAAAAAAATATTTGAACGGATGAATCCAAATTTACCAGAGAGGGCATTGTTAATAGACGCAACTGGCATTACTGGGCACCGCAAAACCCTCACTTCGTTCGTGGAGCTTGCTACCAGAATGCATTTAGTTTTAATGTATTTTGTATATAATGTATGGAAGAATACATTTTCAAATTTATGATGGCAGACCAAAACAGAATTAGAGCGACGAGGAAGGGAAGCGTTGGAGAACATAGATCCTGAACAAATAAAGCAGGCTACAACAACAGAAGTTTATAACAGGGTCTTAAATTGTTTGCAATCGAATGGGGCTCAGATACAACATTTATAATTTTATTAGTTGGTTTTTGATTATCTTGTATTCAATAAATTTTATTTTCTTATACTATATTTTGCTTTTTTTATATAATATCTCTTAAAATTGTTTTTTACCGCCTACTATTAATTAAATACCAATTCAAAACTACATTTTCTGAAAATCACTAATTCTGAAAGAAGCGATTGAGATAGGCATAAGAACATTTATAGCTTTTCGATAGAGAATTAAATTCTACATCGCATAGCGTAAAAATATACAGGTCGTTCCATTTGAAAAAAAATACTTTTAGTACTAAGAAGTTATGCCAAATTAACCCTAGGTTGTGAGACAGCCTGTATGATTTTGTTTACTTTTTATGCCTTCGTTAAATAGTATAGTACCTGTACCCTCCACAATTCACATAAAAGTTGTCTACCTTTTACTGTATGGCTGTTCACCCCTTTAATGCATCATCTGTTTTTTTTTATTTTTTCACAAATATCAAAATAACTCCGAAACGGTAACCGATAGCTAAAAAGATGTTTTATAAAATTCGCTTTAAAATTCCATATAGAATCTAAAAATGCGACTAAAAATATAGGGATGTATTTATAATATTAAAGTTGGCCATGACTTTCGATGTAACCGGAAGTGCGACATTGATTAACTTACTTTTTCTAAATAGATCATAGCCAACTATGCTTAACGCCGAAGTTTCAAAATCGAGATAACATAGCAAATCTAAGAACTTTTAATGGACATGTTACGTGAATCACCCTATATATAATTAGCATGTTATATACAGATAATTATATTTATTTATTATATTTTGTTTAATTACTTGACAATGTCTATGCCATGTACTCTAATTGGTTGGTTGAAACAATAAAAAATAAAAAAAAAAATCTATAAATAAATCTATCATGTAAAATTTGCCCACCACGTCACTCGAAATTGACCAGTTTTCTTGTTAAATGCAAATCAAGGCATTTCAAAAGCTATTCCGAGTGGCTAGCTTTGAAATGAAAGCCCGGTATAATCAAAATCCCGATTCAGATTGTTTAATCTTATTTTGGGAGTAGCTGTACTTCGCAATCTTGTTTGGAATGACAGTTGCAAATTTTGGAGTGGTCGCACATTATTGAGAATTATGCAAACTACACTCCGCCAAAAAAGTATCGCATAATTTAGTTTTGAATCATAAAAGTATCGCATAATCTTTGTTTGTAGCATAAAGTTGTAAATATACTTTAATGCGCTCTAAGATATAATTTCTATGATTGTTTAAATAAAATACAGGCCAAATAAAAACAAGGACTCATACTTGAGATTTTTATTAAAACAAGAAATTATAATTTTGGAAAGAAAAATGTCATAACAGTAGCTTTTAATACTGAGTATTGCCACCTCTGGCTCTTATGACCGCTCGCATACGGTTTGGCAGAGATTCGATTAACCTCCGTATATAAGCCTGATCCAAATTCTCCCACTCGTCACGGAGAGCAATTTCTAGTCCATGCAGGTCAGCTGGGGCAACATTTTGGGTTCGTATCCGTCTGTGAAGGAGGTCCCACACGTGCTCGATAGGGTTCATGTCCGGACTTACCGCAGGCCAATCTAAAACTGGAATACCAACATCGTTAATGTATTCCTGGACGATTATTGCAACATGCGGTCGTGCATTATCGTGCATTAACATGAATTCGTTTCCTATAATTGGCACATATGGTACTACATGTTCTTCTAAAATGTCCGTTATATACCTGTGGGCAGTCAGTGTACCTCTGTCTACTGGTACTAACTCTGTACGACCTGTTAAACAGATGCCTCCCCAAACCATAATAGAGCCACCAGCGAAATTAGGTCTAGGTCTGATATTACACTGCGAATAGCGCTCACCGTCTCGTCTGTACACTGAGATACGCCTATCTGAGGTGTAAAGACCAAATTTTGACTCATCTGTGAAGAGTATATTGGCCCAGTCATTAATGTTCCAATTTACATGTTCTCTGGCAAACCTTAAGCGAGCCACTCGGTGGTTCTTAGTGAGACGAGGGGCTGTTACAGCTACTCTAGCTCTTAATCCACTCTGTCGTAACCTATTCCGAATAGTTTGAGTACTCACACGAGTATTTCTGACTCTAGCCAAGTCGTTCTGCAATTGTCTCGCAGTTACATGTCTTCGACGTAATGCTTGTAGTAGTAAATAGCGGTCATCTTGGCGAGTAGAACATCTTGGACGACCTGGTACAGGTCTTCTACTGTAAATGCCTGTTTCCCTATATCTGGCTACGGCTCTAGAAACACTTGACTGATTGATGTTCATCAAATTAGCAACGTATGCTTGAGATCGTCCATCTTCGATTAAAGCAACTATAGCAGCCACTTGTTCTGAAGTTAAATTGCTCATTTTAGTTTTAAAAGCGTTGGTACAGAACTCTGACTTCGCACTTTAAAATTTGTCCGTATAGGAAGACTTTCAATAAACAACTGAACAAACCTTACACATATGCATTTTTCTAAATGTGTTCTTTTAGGGAAAAAAAAAAGTAAAAACGCTAAGTTCCATTATTTTGTTAGTGTTTTTATAGTTCACATACACGAGGCAAACTTTTTGTGAACGTATAAAAATATCTTGGTTCATAAATGCCCTTTTTTAGTTTATGCGATACTTTTTTGGCGGAGTGTATTTTAAAATATTTGTTCAGGAAACAAAATCAAAAATAGCTACAGTTTTGTTAACTGCGCTAATTGTTTGATTATTATCAATGATATCATAGTGTGTTCGGAACAATATCTATACCCTGCAACCTAAAGAATTCGTAAAAATGAGTTACCACAGATAAATTTCGAGTAGCGTACAAAGTATTTCCACCTTCTTTTCGAGAATAACACAATTACCTTTGAAACATGTAAAAATAATAAAATTATCAGTAACACACACTGTGCGTTCTACACTCATTTATACGGATTTGTTTTTAATGAGGAATGATCTTAGAGCTCTGATAAGATAAACACACATGTCGACAGGTAGTACACTATGTAGTAAGTAATATATTTTCTTCAAATTAGACACTGAAGAATTGAAGTGCATTTGACGGGCAGTGCAATTTGTAATCATCTAAATAAATACATCTGTAGAGGTGAGTGTTCTAAAAATTTACTAGCTTTACGTGCCAAAAGAATTCCTTAGATACAAAAAATACTGCTATTTATACGAGCTACTGTAGGTAAACATTCAGATTTAAAAATAATAATGCATAGAATGACATTGCGAGCATGAAAGAAAATCTACGCACGTAGTTATTCCGAAATCCTATAAATAAATCTGTTGAATTGATGCTGTAAAAAAAGATAACATCAGCTGTACTGTTACAAACGGATTCCACTAGACGATTGAAAGATCTTTTTTCTCTCTTTCCAATTAAGACAAGTTTATTTGCAACATAAGTTAAGCATAAAAATACTCAAAACCAGTTGCGGTTCGTGAGTTATGAACGAGGGTGGGCACAAAATAAAAACTTACCTATTTTTTTGTACATAAAATCCATTCTCCTATTTTTCATGCAGGAAAAGACGTCTATGACTTTGTTGTCAAAATCCGGGATAGACTGGATGAACTTCTTTTCTATTGATAGCACCGCCAATGCGTTCAGTCGATCTTCTGACATTGCGCTTCTCAGAAAAGTTTTAACCCTTTCGATCATGACTTTTTGATTTTCAACATAAAATTTTCAAATTTGAGGGACACATAATGGACAAGGCTTGCCCTTTATATATTGCTTGACGTTAAGATTACCCTTGAAAGGGATAATCTGTTCGTCAATCGAAAGTTTTGTTTCCAAAGAAAGTTGCTGGCATCTTCTTCTTATTGTATCATAGAGAGGTCGAACCTTCCAAAACCTGTCATTAGGATCTTCATTTGTAATATCAACGAAATGAACGTGAGTTCTCAGCTTCGAAAAACGGTTGTAAATCATATTTTCGCAAATAATGGGAACAGATAATTCTGGTTTCCAATATAAACGAACTCTAGGGTAATGCAGATTACCCATTACAATGTGAATACCCACAAAAGTTTTAAACTCTGCGGAATGTGTAGGTTCAAACCTAGTGTTTTTCTGAATATGGTACATATTGGTATAATCCGCCATCAAAGTGAACAGTTCCTCTGGAAAGTAATTCATGAAAAAATGAATTGGAGTTTTGGGTGCATCTCTGTCACATTCTACTTGTTTTTGAGGCCAAGTAATGTTTGGTCGCGGCGAAATATACGTCAGCCCTTGACGCCAGGTAATATTGCTTTTTTTTATAAGAGCATTTTCTTCAAAAAATTTCTCAATATCTCTTTGAATAGTTCTCGGACGTTTACTTCGTTGAGAAGCAGATGTGCTTGCACTTTCTCGAGTATCACCCGCAGAGGTTCCAGCTACTGGTTCTATGTCCATTATCTCTGCTTCCCTATCATTCCCACTTTCAGAACCTGATAAACAGTTCATGTAGATATCAGAAATGTGTAAAATTATGTTTACCCTTACCCTCTGAGGGGGCAACGGGGGCCGATTCCCATCCGTCACCATCCTCCTCACTTAGGTAGTCTAGATCAGATAGGTCGCCTTCAATCAATTCATGCAGTTCCTTTTCTATAAGGGGCATATTCCTAGCCATTGTCGACTTGATAAATTGGTAAATACGTTATCAAACTTAGAATATAAAAAAAAGTTTGGTTATGTTTGCTGTAAATTTCACAGCCACTTGATCACGCTGTACTACTAGTAGTACAAGAGTTTTTTCACTAACAAATGCAAAACAAAACAATTTCAGCACTGTGGACAACTCCAACACTAAGCTCGCTTTCTTTACAATCACGGAAAAAAAATCCCAACACATCCAGATAACAATTGAGGCAAAAAAAAAAATAAAAACACAGCCGCTGTAATAAAAGTTGATCAACCAGTACTACCGAATATTTGTTCAATGCCCCCTACCTTTTCAGCGTGCATTTACTAAAGGGAGTTACTGTTAGCCTAAAGTTAACATCTCTTCTACCCAATATATGTCACCACAATGTCAAAAATTTAAAATAATTGCGGGGAAATTTAAAAGAAATTATGTGCTACATGTAGTACAAGGTGAGCGAAAGGGTTAATGCGCTTGAGGGTGGGAAAACATCCTTCACATTCTGCTGTGGACATGGGCGTTGTGCAAATAATATTCAACAGTTTGTATGTTTCCGTCAAAACCTTTTTTAGGTTGTTGTCTCTTATGAACACTAAAAATGGTAAAACACCACTTACGACACACATGTCATCGCGCTCATAACTTACTGAAAGTTCACTTTTCAATTTGAAGATGGTGTCGCGCTGTATTTAGTGGACATAATTTCAACAAAATTACACGTTAATTATAACAAACAATAGTGTAATAACTCGAAAATTGTGAACATATAGATTATGTTTTGAGATCAATTTATGTGAAGTGTAAGTAACATAATTAGTGTAATCGTATTGTGCAAAGATCGGACAAAACAAAATGGCAACCACAAGAAGCCAAACTCGTCGAGGACAAAATGGACAAAACGTGTCAGAATTATAACAATTTGACACTCTCCAACATAGGATAAGATTTCACAGTTACATCAAAATGTTTTTGTGGAAATTAATGACTATAAGTTCTAAAATTTTGAGAATCAAATAATTTTGCCGCACTGAAGTGATCCCTAAAATCAAATCGGTCGCCAATTTGGCTTAAAATAGTGCCACATACTTCCTTTGCAATAACAGCTCTGTTATCTGTCGTTTTTTGTCTTTTCCTTGCGGGTTCTTCCTTATTACGTTTTTTGATTGTCATTGTCAGTAGAATTTCTTAAATTTCTAATGGTAATAATTTGTTGTTGGAATTGTTCAATTGCCTTTTGCAGTTGAGCACTGTCAATCCTGCGCATTTGAATCTGATTAAATAATATTTCAATATGTGGCATGATGAAATGAAATATTTTCAACCAGTACATTACCAGCACACATTACCAGTACAAAGAAACATTTTTGATAGAATTAAGTAAAACATTGGAGTCAGCAAAAGGCAATATTTTCTTAATAGGTGACTTCAACGCCATAGTAGGGAGAAAAGATAAAGCTTATAATGTTATTGGTAATCATGGAGAAGTTAGTAGAAATAATAATGGGAGGAGACTGTTGAGTTTTTGTGTAATATATGATTTAATTATAGCAAATGGCAATTAAAGACGTGGTAGTTAAAAGGGGTTTTGAGATAAACAGCGACCATTATCTAGTGATGGCAAAAGTCAAACAGGATCATATCCAAGAGAAAGTGCACACACCAGGAGAGGAAAGAGTAGAGCATGAAATAATAAGGTCGCATATGCTGAGGAATAAACAAATAGGCAAAACGTACGAAAAAGGTTTGGAGGAAAAATTGGAGAAGCTGCAAGGAAAACTTAACAGAATGGAATTAACGGAAATGTGGGATGAGTTTAAGAACACGACTATACAGTCAACCAAAGACGCTTGCGGAATCTATAGGGCAAACAATTATAAGAAACAAACAGCGTGGTGGACTAAGGAGATCCAAAATCAAGTTAAAATTAAAAAACAAAAATGGTGTAAATACCTAAGCAATAGAACAGTAACGAACTACCAAGCTTATAAACAGCAACGAATAAAAGTAAAAGATCTTGTACTACAGGCTAAGCGAAGAACATGGACAGAATTTGGGGAAAAATGGAAAGACATGGCAAAAGTAACAAAAAATGGTTGTTCAAAGTTTTGAAAAATCTCAGAAATGACTATAAGAATAAGATAAATATACCAACAATTAAAAGTAAAAAGGAAAAGTGTTAAAGAAAGAAGAGGATGTAATGGATCGCTGGAAGGAATATTTTGAAGAGTTACTTAATACACAGAAAACACAAGCGAATTATGAAATGTATATGACGGAAAGAAATAGAGAACCAGATAATATCAACGAACTTGTTACAATAGAAGAACTTAAGAATGCTATTAAGGAACTTTAGAACGGCAAGGCACCAGGTGTTGACAAAATAACAACGGAAATGATGATAATGTATGGGGGAACAAAGAACGCAGGTATTACTGGAAATATTTAAAAGAATTTGGACAAGGGTAGAAATACCTAGAGAGTGGGAAGTTGGGCTGATGTTGCCAATATTTAAGAAAGGTGACCGAAAGGACTGTAATAATTACAGGGGCATAACAGTGCCAAGTACGATGGTAAAACTCCTGGAAAAGATAATAGAAAAGCGACTAAGACGGCAAATCGAACCAACACTCTCAGAGACTCAAAGTGGGTTTAGAAAAGGGCGATGCACACAAGACCATGTGTTCACAATAAAAGAGATTATTGATAGAACCCTAGCCACTGACAAAGAGGCCTATATAGCATTTATCGATATGGAAAAAGCTTTTGACCGGGTCCCGAAGAACAAAATATGGGAATGCCTAGAGAAGAGAAACGTAAGCCCGAAGTTAATAAGAATTATAAAGACCATGTACAAGAATACTAAAAACAGAGTAATAAGTAAGAATGCTATATTGGAAGAATTTCCCACCAAACAAGGTGTGAGACAGGTAGGTAGTTTAAGCCCGCTTCTGTTTATTACCTTCATGGACGAGATATTAAGAGATGTAGAAGGAAAGACCAGATCGTTATATATTGGATACAAAAATCTCGAAAGAATCGGTATCGCTGAGTGCGCCTTTGCTGATGACGTTGCGTTAATAACTGGAACGGAAAAAGACTTGAGAGAAAATCTAAAAATATGGAAGCAAACTTTAGAGATATACGGAATGAAAATGAATAAATCGAAAACTAAAATAATGATCATTTCGAAAGAAAGAAAGAAAGTCAGTGGAGGTGGCGATAGAGGGGGAGCTGATAGAAGAAGTGAGCAGTTTTCAGTATTTAGGAACAGATATAGAAGAAAGAGGAAAACATGAGATTGAAATTAATAACAGAATAACAAAGGCGAATAGAGTTTATTATGCTTTAAACAAGGGTATATAAAACAAAAAAGAAGTATCAAGAGAAACAAAGTTGAAAGTATATAAAGCTGTTTATCGACCGATTCTCACATATGGGTGCGAGTCCTGCGTGCTAACGAACCAAGAAGAAAGCAAAATTGGTGCAGCAGAGATGAAGTATCTAAGAAAGGTTAGCGGAATAACTAAATTGGACAAAATCAGAAACGAAGTTATACGAGGAGAACTAGAAATTGAATCTGTACAACAATTTATTTAAAGACGGCGGCTTGGATGGTGGGGTCATCTACAAAGGATGAGTAATTCGATGCAGGCAATAAGAATATGGGAATCGAAGATACAAGCAAAGAGAAGGAGAGGTAGGCCGAAGAAAACGTTGGACAATGAGGTGGGAGACATTCTGAAGAGGGAAGGCATAAACTGGAGGGATGCAAAAGTTTTGGCACAAAAGAGAAAGGACCGGCAAAAGTTTATTACGAACCAGTGAAAATGTGAAATATTACACCCTTTTGGGTAGATAGGGAGTGATTATATACAGGGTGTCTCTGAAATAAGAGTACAAAATATTAAAAATGGGAAACCCAAATTATACTGAATAAGTATCCAAAAATTCGTACGCCAATTGCAATATCGAATATACAATTAAAAACTCATTGAAACGTCACGAATGTGCCGCCCATGGATCCACTATCTGTGTTTATACTATATCTTAAGGTCATTTGTAAATACAGCTGTGATATACAGATAATCATTGTATGCAGCTGATACGAGTCAACGACTCCAATATTATTACGTACGCGAAATTTAAAGCAAATTTCAAAGAAGATATTGAAAGTAAAATGTGGAATCTATTAATGAATAACTCTATTCACTTGTGCGTAATCTGATCAATGACAGCTGTCTGAAATAAACATCATTGCGGTGTGCCGTACTGCGTGACACCCCCACTTGCCCTGCAGCATCACGTGTACTTACACCTGCATTTCTGTTCACAATATCCAGCAATTCTTCTTCGGCTCGTAAAATTCGACGTGGTCTTTCACGTCCGCGACCTTCGTAATTTGGTAGCAATCGACCAGTTTCTCTTAATCTAAACACGGTATCCTTTATACACGTGTAAGACGGGGTTCTACGATTGGGGTATCGCTGCCGGTAGATACGTAGAGTTCTTCGACAACTTCCTCCTGCTTCGCCGTAGACATAAATCATATCGAACAACTCGCGTGTGGTAAAAGCCATATCCGATGTGTTCATGCGTAAGGATCCAGACAGACTGAGACTCAGAGCGTAGTTATACGTCGCGTGTTGCCTGCCCTACCTTCGTTGGTTAGAAGTGTAGTGTCTCAAATACCAGTGGCGTGACGGATATTTAATAAATATCTTTGCCATTTTTTTCCTCACGTATGCGTGGGAATTTTGGAAAAATTAATTTAGATAAAAGGTGTAATAAAATTAGGGCTTCCCATTTTTAATACGTTGTACTCTTATTTCAGGGAAACCCTGTATATACATTACATTGAACTCTCTTTAAGCGACGGAGTACGTCCGTAGAAGAGTAACTATTGTAGATAGCAATCTTTTTAATATATATTAATTCTCTGCCGAATCTGATTTTATTAAGTGGAAAAGTTATATTATCAATCTATTGATCACGAAATTAATGCCGGCCATTTTAAGTTGTCCGCAATGATTTGAATCAGCCATAATAAATTTATTAGTGTTGGTTTCCTTTCTATAGATGTCTATTTCTAATTTGTTATTGTTCCTAATTACTAAGGTATCGAGGAACGGAAGTTGTTTGTTTACTTCTTCTTCTACAGTGAATTTTATACTGTGGAATTTTGAATTTATTTCGGTGACAAAATCAGCGATGGTGGATTTAGTAGTATCGAAAACCGGAAATATGTCGTCCACGTACCTCAACCAAATCCTATGTTAATAAATCGACTGTTAGTGATATCACACGGAGACATCAACGCAAGCGCAGTTTAAGAGATCGGGCAAGTTCAGATCTAAGAGAATAACAAGTCACGCCAACGGTGAGCTTATAAAACTGCTGAGCAAGCGAAATAGGAGACAGCACCAGAAATCGCCATAGAAATGAATCGCGACCGCACAAGACACATTTCTGTTACAACACTGAAGAGAAGAATAAAAGCTGTAAATCTTCACGGCCGCATTGCAGCAAAAAGAAAACCCTACTTCGATGGTGAAACAGGCAAAGACGGTTACAGTGGGCAGAAACACATAGAAATTGGACAGCGGATGATTGGAAAAGGGTGCTATGGACTGATGAGCCAAAGTTTAAGGTGTTTGGACAATCAAGGCGCGATTTTGTAAGAAGAGCGAAAGGGCGGAGAATGTTGAAGGATTGTGTAGTCTCAGCTGTCAAGGAAGACATTCTGTGCTTGTTTGGGGTGGTTTTTCCTATGCCGGTACAGGAAACTTGAAGCGAATCCAAGGTATTTTGCGAAAAGCGGGTTAATTAAAAATACTGCAAGAAAATGCAATACCATCGCATCGGGGCAACGTTGGAGCGGGTGCCTTTGCACCCCTGTCAGCACGCCTATCAAATGGGCAAATCCACTGGGACTGCATTAGTGGAGCTGACAGATCAAATCCAGGATGCACAGACGAATAAAGAAACTGTAGTGTGCGCCTTTCTAGATATAGAGGGCGCTTTTGACAACACTCCGCACGAGGCCGTCAAGAAAGCATTAATTGAAAGAGGTGTAGACGGCGCGACGTCCAGATAGCTGTCGCAACTGCTTTCTACTAGATCAGTGGAAATGGAAGTGGGAAGCAAAACCAAGGGCGCTGCACCTGGGAGCATGTGAAATCGAAGAGGGAGAGTTACCTAATCTGGGGCCTTCGCACATTCTACACTTTTTAAAAGGAATCAGACTGGACGGCCAGCTGTAAATACAGCAAGAAGAGAGGACACAATAGATCTTTCAGGTCGCAGTGTACTATCACCCTAATATCACACATACAAACATACATACATCGAGGCAACGTGTAATCGGCGAAAATTTTATGTTAATGTAGGACAACGACCCCCAACACTCAGCTGCGATATGTAAATATTTCTTAAATGAAGAGCAAGATAATGGCGCTTTACAAATAACGACATGGCCACCGAAAAGCGCAGATCTGAACTTCATAGAACTGTTATGGGTTGAATTGGATATGAGAGTCCGAAAAGTATGCTCTACCTCCGTAGCCCACCTGTGGAACATTTTACAAGAGGAATGGACTGATATCATAAATAGAGTCCTTGAGAAACTAGATTGTGAAAGCTGTTCTTCGCACAAAAGGGGGTTTCTTTGATGAACGGAATGTTTAAGAAGCTTTTGTTTATTTTTCATTAGAATGACTTTTTTTACGATTATACTTTAATTTTAAGCGCTATTAATAAAATGCTATAAAATTTTAAGTTTTGGAAAAATGAGTTTCAATATTTCCCCATTTTTATTAAATTTATTTGAGTGTTCGAACTAATATAGACGGTAGTGTACCTATTATATTTATGTATGCATTTGTATCTCAATAAACAATTATTTAATTGTAAAAAAAATGCCTGACCGTAGATGTGTGATTGTTTCCTGCGATAACAGTGGCATTGTAAATTAACATTAAATATTCAACTCGAAATTTAACCCTAGTTAGAGACCCCTAGAGTTCTAGATACATATCAAAGGTTTCAGAAGAGAAAGGGAAACGAACAAGAGAACATTATTTTAAATACTTGTGAAGCAAGCGACGAGAGTAATTCTCAATCTCCTACTTCTCAATCTAGTAATAAAATTTCAATTGAGTCTCCGTCAGAAGATTTGACTTATTCTGAAGTATAATGCATTATTAGCTAAGTACAACGAACTTCAAAGGAAGAACAGTATTTTAAGTCGAAATAGTATTAACTGTAAGCAAATAAAAGTGATTGCAGTAGCGTTTACTATGCTATTACAGTAGAAGGTGCTACTTGTACACTCACGGATACCCAAAATGTCCGGTCTAATGCGTAGTGTAAACGCCGCGGGCAACTCAGGTGTGTGGAACGTTGCGTTCAGACTATGGCTTCGACCGGACATTTTGGGTGTCCGTGAGTGTACTTACGGAATAATTTACATTATCCTTCACTTGGATTATCTACTCTCAGAAGTTGGGCTTCATAAATAAACCTGAGTCAAGGTGTGCTAAAATACAGTTTGACTCTATTAAATTTTGCTGGAGAAAAATTGTCTGATGTTGAAAAGGCAGTGGTGCTTCGATTCGACGAAATGAAAATAAAATCAGTGCTAGAGTATAACGTAATTGAAGATTAAATAGCATAATTAAATGCAAGTGGGCATGGCTCAAGGATTGTTTTCGAATTGGAAGCAACCAATTTTTATTGCATTTGATCAATATATCATCATAATAGTTAATATAATAGCAGAATTACATAACATATCCTACAATATCGTAGCGTGCGACTTTGGAGGGAACAACGTTGGATTGTGAAGAGAACTGCAAATTACTGAAAACTAAAATTTTTTAAACATCCAAGTACAGGGAACAATATTTACTGGTGTTTGCAGATGCTCCTCTTCTTCAAGTTGCTTCGCAATTGGTTATTGGACAAAGGCTTCCAGTTAGAGGACAAAATAATATATAAAAAAATTTTGGAAAATTTAATCAATATTACCAACAGTGAAGTGAGCGCACGCTACAAAATTTCCCAAAAGTATCTTGATTGCGAAATAGCTAAAAGACCGAATGTGAAAATGACTGCTAACTGTTATCTAGTACAGTTGGAACTGCTCTTCTTAGATATAAACCTGTAACCGATAAACAACTGACAGAGATGTGGATAATTTCATTTGTGACGTAATAAATGGTTTGACATATTCAACAGCTACGCTTAACTGTCTCTTCGTCCTCCAAACACAGCCAGCATTCAGTCACTTCAGAGAGTCCGATTCGGTGTAGATGCTCTGTAGTACCCCAGAACAATTGTTTCGATGTTGAAGCACTTTCTGATTTGCCTATAAATTGACTTACTGTTTAGCTACCGTAGTTGCTGTGCCAATAACAGGCTCTGATACCTTTGCAATGAATGAGTGAGTGTCTAGGTATCCACTTTAGGGATAGGTTATTAACCATCACCATTGTATTTAGACTATTTTTACAGCTCCAAATCAGCCTCGAGTTGCATTTATGCCCATCTACACCATTTCCAGCAGTAATTCACAATCCATAAGATGTAATTCAGATTGACAAGTTGTATTTCAGAAAGCGTCAAGTGTAAATCAGATTAGTAAGTTTTATTTCAGAATGTATTAATTGTAATTCAGATTAGAGAGTTTAATTTCAGAAAGCGTCAAGTAATTCAGATTAGTAAATTGAATTTTAGGATGTATCAATTGAATGATTATTTTTATTTTATAACTGTTTCTAAAGTTGAATGACATGGAGCATTATCACAAACAATTACTAAGTCTGTTAGCTGATTACCCATGTCTTGCCACTGCTGCAAAATTGTGCTTAACCAATTATTAGCCAATTCTGTTGTAAAAGATCCCCGGCGACGCTCCATAGAAATGACCCCGACTGCAGAAATTGGTCCTATAAGATGCACGTTCGGACCTCTTGATGCAAGAAGGAGTTGTACTGCTCTGACACCAACTTTTGAACAACTGCGTGTTCGACGGCAAAATAGATTAAAGTTGATCTCATCTATCCAAACTATTTGTTTTCCTGCTTGAATGTATTGGTTTGGTACCCTTACATACTGAGAGCGTTTCTTCCGCATTCTCATGATTGTTCATATTCAACGGCACATTATGTACTGTTTTAAACGTCAGCAACCTTCCTGCTAAATAATTTCCCCCAGTAGAAATAGACACCTCTCTATTAAATTCTCTTAATACTTTGTTTTAAATTTGGATCTATTTGGTTTATCGTTAACAACTTGGGTTTGATACCTCCTTTGGGTAACATTTCCTGTCGGCCCGAACGAACCAAATGGAACGCTGGTTCTATACTTTATTCCTAATGCTTTTGCTAACGTAGTCCAATCTTCAACAACTATATCCCTATCTTGTTGTGCGTGATGTTTGTAAGTGGTTCTTATAACATCTTCACTACCAGTTAACACTTCTCTGCATATAGGACAAAGCACTTCTTCATTTGCAGCTGTAAGCAAATTGTAGCATTTTCTATGAAGCAAATGCATACAAGGCGATAATCTTCTTACAAGATTCCTTGTCATTGCTATCCGGCAAATATCACAATTGTCTTTAAAATTCATTATTTGCACCAAACCTAACGTAAACGCACTTAAACCCAATGCAAACAGTGGTAACTATATAAATACATATATAAATTTCGACGTGCAACTTCATAATTTTGTAAGCCTACTTGAAAACACAGTTTAGCAACTCAATTACAATTGATACATGCTGAAATTCAATTTACTAATCTGATTTACAATTGACTCGTTCTGAAATCAAATTTACTATTCTGATTTACAATTGACACTTTCTGGAATTAAACTCTCTAATCTGAATTACATGTGACGGTTTCCGAAATCAACTTGACGGTTTCTGAACTACAGTTGGAAATGGTGTAGTGCTTTCAGAACTACCTGATTGTAACCGAAAATTTTTATTGATTTGTGCCTGATGTTTTTATCAAAAATCTCTCTAGCACACATCTCAATGGCCTAGATTTAAGCCTGAGAAGTCGTTGTTCAAAGTTGTATTTTCTAATTCTTGGAATACGACAGAATATTCCTGCGCCAACACCCTGCTCTGTTGTCGAATCGTCCGTAAACCTGTGGGTGCCTCCTGCCTGCCCGCGTTCGTGTTTCCTCGTTACATCTCCGTTCCTCTCTGTTCCTAAAAAGGTTAATGAAGTATATATTTATCATCGGTCGAGTGCACATCATGTCCGATGGCATTTCCAGCACACTGCCGGAAATGACCGGTTCCAGCAGCCTGTTAGCCACACAGGCATGAATATTTGGCGAATGATTCGTTATATGCCATAGGCGAAATATAGTTTATCTGGCCTTCCTTTCTTCAATAATGTGCAAGGGTGGCAGGTTCAGGATAGGTTCCAATGCCAATGATGAGGAAGAAGACATTACATTATATATAATATGAAGTTGGTGTTGTTTGGACTGTTTCCATCGTCTCTTGGATTTTGGAAATCTGATGTTTCGGCCGTCATCAGGGTGCCCCTGATAAGAACTACTGCTTGTTAATTCCATGGTTGGTTGTGGAATTATACGTACTTATTCTCGGGGAAATTGCCGCATGCGTATTTTGCACATACAGTGGATACAATCCTATACTGGCTTTTCCGGGGGTAGGTATGTACTGTTTTGGAACCTATATTTATATTTAATACATGTAAACTTGGTTGCATGATAGTTCTCTGCTCTGTGGTCTTTCCTTTTCTTCCTCGTTGAGATTTTTTTGAAATCTGGTTCTACTGAAAGCTTTATTATGTTTTTGTTGATCTTAAAAACAGACTAATCATTGCGCGTGCCTTGTTAAGGCGGTTCTAGAATTTTGTTTATACCTTATTAACCTGTCTGATTGCCGATGTGATCCATGCTGTATGCAGTTACGCACTAACGCTATCCATACCCTATGCAATTCCAATCTTGCTGCACTGATGGCTTCTGGTGCCGTGGCTATGTTTGTCGCTTCTTTTAATTTTCTATTGGTTTGTCCATCTTCTTTAGATAAGATGGAAGTATTGCCTCAATCTATTCTATGTTTCCCAAGCATGCCGTGCCAATTTTGATTTCTCCGTTTCTCCTTTCCTGGAAATCTTTGTTTATCCGTACTGGTTAAACCGGCAGATAAGTTAGTGAGTACTGTTGCTAAATTGTTGAGGGCTGTGTCTCCAGTTATTTTTGAAATGGGACCACCATATCAACAGTTTAGTTAAAAAGTTAAAT
Organism: Cetonia aurata; assembly: GCA_949128085.1. Taxonomy (NCBI): domain Eukaryota; kingdom Metazoa; phylum Arthropoda; class Insecta; order Coleoptera; family Scarabaeidae; genus Cetonia; species Cetonia aurata. The sequence continues at coordinate 20,936,519 of OX421889.1, read as the reverse complement.
AAATGTTATTACAACTATTACAGTATAGGTTTACAAACTGTAATGACTTATTTCATCTTAGCAACGACTTTTTTTATTATTTTTATTAAGTATTATAATCCATTTGTATTTTCCTGCAGACTACAAATTTTCGAAAAATTAATTGCTTCAGATTTAAGGAATTTGTTCTATAATTTAAGCGCTTACTGTATACTTACCTAGAAAACCGACAGAATTTTTTTCTGCTATGGCAAAATTAATAGGTTTTTTGACGAGAAATTCTAAATTGTGTTTGTGGCGGGGTCTCGAATATATGATTGTTCGAACCTACAATCTTAGATCATATATATTACATGGTTACCGATATACCTTCCGAACTATGTTATCAACATAGTCACGACATACTGTATGTACTCTTCTTTTTCATACTAAGTTGTAATGGTTGTAAGTATCTCGATCTATCTTACTTTCTCGCTACCTCGTCTTGCGGATCGCATGCTTATTGGGCCAGAGAAAACGTGAATGTCAAATTGACTTTAATTTATTGTTATATATTTTTATTTCTGGGCAAACGTATTTATCTACAACTTAGAGAGGGATTAATCGTCGAGTAGTTAAGAGCCTAACACTCGAGGTTGAGTGATAAGTACAAGGGGATGCTACGCATTTGTCGTCAATTTTACAACAGTGCGTTCGCAGAAAAGTTAAATAAATAATTTATAGGATATTCATGATTTCAATATATTTGTTCAAGATTAAATGTTGTAACTGCCGCATTAGAATGTTTATATTCGGCAATTATCACCGATAATACTTTGTTTTAAACCAAATATAATTTCGTAAAAAATATAGCAAACCCAGCCGCTGCTGGGGTAATTATCCTCACAGTAATTGCAAAGAATTGCGTTATTATTACGGAATTTTTTTATTAGTCCTCAAATGGCAGATGTAACAATTTCGCACAAACATTTTGGATTATGAAAATTGATAGAAACAATTATGCCAATTGTAATTAATAATTAAGTATTAATTAACACCATTTGCTAGATGGACCGCAGTTATTAATGCTTTACCGTATTTCTTTTTCAAAAGTGAAATATAATATAATGTGGCTGTTTAGGTATTAATGGTTAAACATTTACAGTACTGTGCAAAAATTGTCGACAATTTTTTTTATTTGATATTTCGCTTTCTACATTGGATGATCTCGCATATAGCTATCTATCGGTGTACCTCCACATCATACATACTGCGTGTAGTAGTATTCCATCTTTTGTTCTCTTCACCATTATATCTAGGAAAGACAGATTTTCTTCTTTCTCTATGGTGAACTTAATGGTGCTGTGAGTATTTCGTAAAGTATCGTCGACATATCACAGTTCGGTTTCCTTTCGCTGGAACTTATAGCTTCTTCTTCAAAGGCTTTCATAAACAAATTGGCTATTATAGAGGAAGAGGCTATTCCATTCTTATGCCATCAAATATTTCTAGTACAGTGGAAAGTATACGAAATTATAACGAAAATTTTCCTCTGGTGAATAATCGTAGATATTGAGGTTTGAGCATTTAAGAATGTTACCACAAATTCAATTATTGAGGCTATACGGGGAAAAGACGTTACACCGAACTGCTGCAGTGGATAAAGGTCAGTCTGGTAAGAAGGATAATTACATCCACAATCGAATCCACTATCGAAGCGGAGACGGGAGGGAAATGCCCGCAGGGCGAAGTTTGGTCTCCCTTACTGCATTAGTGGACCGCCTAATCCGGAAGCTTCTCAAAAAGGTTTTCATTGCCTAGGGTATGCTGACGACCTTACAATAGTCGCCAGAGGTCGGTTTCCCAAGGTTCTGGTAGAACGTATTCAAACCACACTAAATACTGTAGACAACTGTTGTAAACAAGAGCGGCTCTCTCTGGATTTTAGGTCGGGGAAGGTGGTGAACACATGCACTTGGGCCACTCTTATCGGACCCATTGTGCTACCTCCCCTAGGTGGCATCGCTCGCCCACAGCCTACTCGAGCCAGCCCAAACTGAGCGTGAGCCCGAGCAGAGCAGCAGGCAAGGCGCTACCAAAATCGGCCATACTGGGCCAGTACTCCCCCAGTATGGAACCTCTAAGTTGGACAAGCGCTGGGCAATCACATAAAATGTGTTGCGGCGTCTCGTCTTCTTGGTAGCAAGCCCGACACAGTTGGCTGGTAGCCAAACCCATGCGATGCATGTGTTTGTTTAGCTTGCAGTGGCCGGTCAAAAGCCCCACAAGTTGATGTAAGTTACTGCGCGAAAGCTGCAGGCAGTATTTTGCTGTCTTCGGTGACGGCCTGGGGATGACCTCACGCGCTTGACGGCAGGTGGTTATGGATTTCCATCTATTCTCATGAAGAGTGGCAGTCCATTGCGTTATCATGGTGTTGAGTGTGGCCGACGAAATAGGGAGAGCTGGTTCCGGCCCCACAAAGTGGGAGCGCGAGCCCCGCCCCGCCAGCCTATCAGCAGCCTCATTACCTAGGTCTCCTTTATGGCCTTTAACCCACTTGAGTGTCAGGGCATTATCGATAGCGACCGCTTCTAGGGCATTGTGACACTGAAGTACTAAGCCCGAAGCGATCCTATGATTATTAAGAGCCTTAAGGGCAGCCTGACTGTCGCTATAAAGGACAATACGCCGTCCCCTAATGCCATTTGCTAAAATTTCTTCGGCGCCGTGCAGGATCGCTAACACCTCGGCTTGAAAGATGGCGATCGAAGGCAGTTGTTGAAGTGATGCTCGCATGGCCGCGTCCTCCACCCGCCACGTCCAGAAGACCCCGGGATCTCAATCTTATAGCCGCCCTAAGCGCCGCCTCCTCCACAAACAAGTCCAGAGGGGGAACACATAGGAGTGCTTCCATTGCCGCCGTTGGCGTTGTGTTACACTGAGACATGCGATGTGCTGCACATGTGACAGTTCGTTCCTGGCGACCACTCGTCTCACCCTTGGCCACCAGACGAGAGCGCCATAGGTTAGCATGGGCCTTATTATGGCAGTGTACAGCCACAAAGTAATTCTCGGGGAAAGTCCCCAAGTCCTACCCAAAATACGGCGACACTGCCAAAAAGCCATACATGCTTTTTCAGTTTTTGTTTTGACGTGCTTGTCCCAGCTCAGCCTCTTGTCAAACACAACGCCCAGATATTTGACATCCTCTGAAAAACTGAGAGCAGTACCAAACAATTGTGGTGGTTGTAATTGTTCAACTTTCCTTTTGTTGGTAAAGAGTACCATCTCTGTTTTATCTGGGTTTACAGAGAGGCCACCTTCCCTACACCAATTTTCGATTGATCTTAAGGCGGTCTGCATTACGCTACAGAGCACATCTTTGAATCTTCCATCAATTAGGACCGTGATATCGTCCGCATATGCGATTGTATAGTAGCCAGACACATTGACCAAACGGACAAGGTCATCTACCACAAGGTTCCACAGAAGTGGAGACAAAACGCCTTCTTGGGGACAGCCTCGATCCACAAGCCCCCTGACCCTGACATCCCCCACATTTATTTCTACTGCCCTCTGCTCTAACATACGGCGCAGCCATCCCACAAGAGTCGGCTCAACGCCATGCCGAGTGAGGGCATTAATAATACTGTTGAGGGACGCTTTATCAAAAGCTCCCTCTATGTCTAAGAATACACCCAGGGTAGACATTTTGTTGTCCAATGATCTTTCTATCCGCCGCACCACTGAGTGGAGGGCAGACTCGGTGGATCTCCCCGGGATGTATGCATGTTGATTTGTGTGAAGTGGATACATCGGTAAGGCCACTTCTCGGAGGTAATGGTCACACAGCCGTTCCAGTATTTTCAACAGAAAACTAGTCAAGCTTATTGACCGAAAAGATTTGGCTAGGGTATAGTCAGATCGCCCTGGCTTTGGTATAAAGACTACTTTTGTTTCTCTCCATACCTCAGGTACGTAGTTCCAAGCGATACAGCCCCTGAATAAAGTCACCAACAGGCCTAGCAGGGCATCCATGCCCCACTGAAGCAGAGCAGGGAACACACCATCCGGGCCAGGTTGAACGGTTGGAAACTTTTAATTGCCCAACAAATTCGGGATTCTTCTACCACCTTTTCCGCCACAGCCCAGTCCTCCTTGGTAGGGGGCGAGCTGTAAGGATCTTGCCATGCCAGTGTGTTGCAAACTACACTGCCTGGAAAGTGGGTGATCATAAGTATCTCGGCTGTTTCTAGAGAGGACGACGAAAGAGTCCCGTCCTCCCGTTTTAACAGTCCTAGTTGGTGACTAGTATCTTTACTTTATACTTTCTTTAGACGAGCAGCCGTTGTGACAGATTCGATGGAGTCACAGTAGTTTCTCCAGGCTCGTCTCTGACCACAACGGATCTCCCTTTTATATTGCCTACATTGAGCTTTGTAGGCTGCCCAGTCTTCTACGGATCTGGTTGATTTAGCTTTATTAAATAGCTTTCTTATTTTGGTTCTCATCTTTGAGAGATCTCGACTCCACCATAGAGTCCCACTCTTCTCCGATGTAATCTTTAGCGGGCACGATCGCTCGAAGGCGTCCACAATTGACGTCTGCACACCAACAGCAATCTGGCGGAGGCCATCAACCTCCAGACCCCCCAGAGAGCTCAGCCCTTGCAGGTTGACAGACAGTAGATCCCCGTAGGACCGCCTGTCCGTCTGCCTCGGATTTCGGTATTCAACCTTTTGAACCCTAGTTTGATCGATCTGAAAACAGATCCATATGTGGTCTGACATTGATGCCTCATCAGACACCCGCCAGTCTAATATGTTGCTTGAAATACCAACCGATGCCAGTGTAATGTCAATTACTGTCTGGCACCGCGAGGTGACAAACGTGGGTTCCCATCCTCTGTTGAGTATGTCAAGATTGGTGCTAGAGATAAACTCACTGAGGAGTCTACCCCGATCATTTACGTCACGGCTGGCCCACGCTACATGATGAGCGTTTGAGTCACAGCCTATGACCAAGCGTTTGTTATATCTATCACAGTGTTCCACCAGCTGCACCAGAAGACTGGATGGGACCGGTTCGCCACTGGCTAGATATACTGAAGCAATCACTACTGGTGTTTGCCTCCCTTATACATGACAAGTTAGTTGTACAGTTGTTACATCCCTGCCACAGTAGTTTGGTATGGGATAGGCTTTAATACACTTTGGTACGTAAATACACGTCCTAGGTTTGTCTTCAGTGCCGGAGAAAACAACACCTTTGACATTATTCAGGCCCAGGATTCTGGATTTCAGAAACCATGGTTCCTGAATTAAGCAGATGTCCTGCTGTCTATCTAGGCGCCTACGTAAGGTAGCAGTGGCCGCCCGACAGTGTTGCAGGTTAATTTGTTGGCTGGGGTTGTCCCTTGGGCAACCCTGCTCTTGGAGTTGGAGTTTTAGCGGGGGTCACCTTCCGAACTCCAGCCTTACCGGGGTCCGCCCTAGAGGCAGAACACCTGGGGGCAGGAGACGGGGCAGCACCAGAGGTACTAGACGCGGCCGGAGCGGCCTTAGCCTTCGCCTTCCTTTTCCGCTCGGCGGCGGATGGTCGTTTTCGCCGCGGACCTACTGGTACCGCAGCGCAACCTTCCTGGCACTCTTGAAATTGCCGCTGCTGCTGCGAAACTGCAGTTGCGGCTGATTAGATTTGGGGGCATCCGAGGATGCACTCCCTATAAAGGCGACACTTGTAACTCTAGGTTCCATGCCGGTTGTGGTGTATATTCATCATTCTGGCTCCCCACCCGCCACGGAGTCCAACAAGGGGACGTTCAAAGAACGCCAGGGCTACCAGTCCGATATAGCTCCCCATGAAGGGTCAGCACGCAACGAAGGCACCCGCAGCAGCGGACAACGCCCGTGCCAGGCGTGTCCGTGTCGCAGGGCTCCGGCACGCCAGCCGCAACCCAGAAAGCTCATCCTGTCGGCGGTCTGATCCGACAACACAGCCGATTGATCAGGGGTGGGTTAGTCCCTGACCTCTCGTCTAGATGAAATCCAGGCCAAAGCAGTGTGTCGCCGACCTCCAGGACACTAACTCCCTCCCGGGGGCAGCCCAACTGCCAGAATCCTCTCATCCACATGAAGAAATGGAATGTACTGAGCTTGAGGACCTGAAAAATAAAAGCATTTAATTAACATTAGAATGCAGCGCAATAAAACTAAACAAAATTAAAACAGTAGTCATTAATATCTATCAACCACCGAGCGGTAAAATACACTATAAGCCGGCATTTGACTGAAATTCCTAACTTAATTCGTAAAGGAGCCTGATATACTATTGCAGAACCCTGTATTTGAGAACTAAATAAAGAAAGAAAGAGAGGATGAACACAAGTCTTTGATGAACATGGAAATTTTTAAGGAAGAGGATATAGTTAGAGTATGTACAAAGGGAAAATGAAAAAGAGATCACTAAGATAATAATGAACTGGAAGAGGAATACCAAGGAAATTAAAGATTTTTAAGAAGAAGAGTAATAAACGATAGGAAAGTATGTAGGAAGGCAATGAAAGAAGCCTAGACGCACTACGATTTGTAGAGAAGAAACAGAAAGGATAGGATCAGCCTTGTTAAAAGGATCCACAGCAACAAACAGCTAATATTTACTTTAAATAAATGTTTCCGTGTTATTTATGAAACTCATTGATTTTTTGTTAATCATACCTTGCTGCAGCGCTCGTTAAATGCTGCGCCTCTGTGGTACTTAACTTGTCTACCGCGTAGCGTTGCCAATGTTATTCTACAACTCTTGAAAATCTTAGAAACCACTCTCAGACGAAAATTGCGAAATCGTCTTTTGGAAAGAACTAATTCTATCTTAAGCATAGAGAAGAAATGAAAATTAATTTAGTTTAGGGTCGGTCTTTCAATCTCCTAATAAATGTATCTAATAACAATTCAGCTAATAAGTTATTAGGTGAATAAGAACAGACCGTCTTTCAACGAGTATTTTTACGTTAAGGACACGTATTTCAAACTTCTAATAAAGTTCCTAATAAAAGTTATTAGCTGAACTTGAAATAACTGTCTTTCCATCAACTAATAAAAATTATGTAGGTAATAAATTCGTTTATTCTCCTAATATCTTATTGAGTGCTTGAAGTAGCCAATAAAAATTATTAGACGCTTAATAGCGCATCGAAAATCTCTGAAAGTTGTTAAAACAACAAAGAAGGTTATGTTTTCAAGTTTGAAATTATTTATGAACCAGACATGTTTGAAGATTTCGAGAATTTTGGTTGAAAGGGGTTTGGTCAATCTAATTAAAATAGTTCATCGTGATTTATCAAGAGGTTTAGATTATCAAAGCACAGTGTATAGACAATAAATAATATTAACAACAAATAACATTAACAATAAACAATTTCGATAATAAACAATATTAACAATAAACAATATTGATAATGAACAATATTAACAATAAACATTGTGAACAATAAACAATATTGACAATAGACAATATTAACTATAAACAATATTGACAATAAACAATTTTGACAATAAACAATATTGATAATAGACAATATTAACAATAAACAATTTTGACAATAACCAATATTAACAATAAACAATATTGAAAATAAACAATATTAACAATGAACAATGTTAACAATAAACAATATTGACAATAGACAATATTAACAATAAACAATATTGAGAATAAACAATTTTGACAATAAACAATATTAACAATAAACAATACTGATAACAAACAGTATTAACAATGAACAATCTTAACAATAAACAATATTGATAATAGACAATATTAACAATAAACAGTTTTGACAATAAACAATATTGATAATAAACAATATTAACAATGAACAATGTTAACAATAAACAATATTGACAATAGACAATATTAACAATAAACAATATTGACAATAAACAATATTAACAATAAACAATATTAACAATGAACAATGTTGACAATAAACAATATTGATAATAGACAATATTAATAATAAACAATTTTGACAATAAACAATATTAACAATAAACAATATTGATAATAAACAATATTAACAATGAACAATGTTAACAATAAACAATATTGAAAATAAATAATCTTAACAATAAATTAACAATAAACCCTATAAATAATAGCTGTCGGCCTGGTATTTCAATGTCCTAATAAATGTGTCTAATAACAATTTAGCTAATAAGTTATAAGGAAGATATATTAGGTAAATAAAAACAGACCGTTTCTCAACGACTATTTATTAGGTGAATAGTTATTCGGCATTTTCATAACCCTAGTTTATGTTAGTAATATCCAATAAGATTTTACAACAAGCAATAAATGACAGCGCTATACAAATATGAATAGAAACGGAAGGGTATTTCTTTGATACATATCAAAAGGATATCAGTTTTTATATCCGCTACCTAAAATGGCGATCGCTTCCTAATATGTTATTCATGCAGCGTTAATCTGTTGAGGCGAATTGTCAACAGGTCCCAAACCGCTTGCTACGTGTATTGAACGCGGCCATTTTGTGTTAAAGATGTTAGCAATCTATTAAAATTGACATGTTTACTAGTAACCTTTCTGTGGTATATTTTAATCTATTTTTAATTCTTTCTAGTAACCACTGAACACTGCGTTTTGACAATCTAAATCTCTTAACAAACTCTTCATCGTTCCAAATATTTAAATAATTTATATGAGGCTCTCTAATACTATACTGTCTCTTACGATTAACTACTTCAACAAGCTTGGCCAAATCATTTTCCACAAACTCCTCGAAATCTTCAAAAATATCCATGTTCCTCCTTTACAAATAATCTCAAACAATTTCAAACTTTTTTTTTTGTTATGTTGGCGACATTTAGATACTTTCGATGAGCTTATTAAGGTTCTAATAGTACTTATTGGCCACTTCAACCACCTAATAACATTTTAGGAGAATAAATCGGCTTATTAGCTACATAATTTTTATTAGTTGGTGGAAAAACAGTTATTTCTGTTATTCGGCTAATAACTTTTATTAGGAACTTTATTAGGAGATTGAAAGACCGGCCCTTAGTTGTTTAATTCTGATGATGACCCATAATATTCGTACAACACTGTATTAAACTAATGAAATACACGCCTTTCTGTGACAATTCCATTCCTAACAATTTAATTAAGTGAAACGGGCCCGCTGCACAGTTTTAGGTTTAATTGTTGTTATCGTTGCGCGTAATTATTGTTATAGCATTAGTAGCGTTTAATATTTTTTTCTCCGTTCGAGGAAACGCTAGACAAAGACGGCGATAACAGAGAAGATAAAAATTGGAAACCGTGCTCGAATATTTGGCAATACGCGGAGTAGTTAAGCGATTTCTGCGTCAGGACTAAGCACAATGAAACACATCACATATTAACATCACATATTATGCATAATATATACCGATTTTAGTACTACGTATGTACATAAGCGTAACGAGTGTTAAAATTTTTGATTAGATTCCAGTTACTGTCAGATCGTTTTGGACGAGTTGGCTGTCCGGTTTAGAGTTACTATATAGCTGAGCGCCGAAGTGTTATCGATTGTTCGCGTAGACATAGCGTCGACAAAAGGCTGGAATAAATTAGATTCGTGTATGGTAATTTATATATATATATATATATAAATATTTTTTTCTATTTTCGGAAATTGCAAGCGCATTCAGAACGAGAAATGGAGAAGTTCGAGAAAGATCCAGAACCCAAACAGCGATCCACGAATAAACAGGTAGGTGTTTATCTTTTTTGCTTGATTTTTGAATGAATGAATGACTGAATAGAAGCTAAGCAGTTTCGTTATCATAATTAAGTGAGAATTTTCACATTTGAATTTTTCTAAGTTTTTGTGAAGAGGTTGGTTAGAACTGAGTGTCGCAAATATAGCGTTTTAGCAATTTAATTCCTGTAGATCTTAGCGTTATTTATTATATGCATAAAAAATATCAAAGTTGAAAAAAGAAACGACGCCAGCTAGCACAGAAAGCGGGTCAAGTTGACACAACTGACGCATTGTGGTCCAAACTCGCTTATTCACGGCGAATTTTTAAATGATTACTGGAGGAGAACGTGGTTTAGGCGTTTAGACAAAAAGAGTATTTATTCATGCCCACTTCATAGGCTCTTCGTTCGGGAAGGCGCGCGCGTTATTTGTCAGTACGATGTAAAATAGTAATTTTATCGCTACGTCGATGTATTTCAGCTGCACGTGTTCTGCGGTCGAGTAGGTCTGTTTATCCGATTCGTACCGCCCCAGTCGGCCAAATACATTTCTGACCAAAACGTCGCTGTGATATATCTGTTATTTCTACCGGCTACAGCGGTAGGCATACAAAATATATGTATATAAAGAGCAATCGAAAATTTCTGTATCGTGGAATTAGGAATCGTATGTATTGATATGTCTTTTATAAATGCTCCTCGTATCTCGGCCATCGCCTTGCGCCTAAAACACGCTTAACTTAATGATTCCACTTTCGCACAAATACTTAAAAAGTAAATTCCAAGCAGTTCGCTTGTCCGGTGTGATCTCGTCGTTTTTGCTTTTTGAGTGTGGGGTGCTCGAGGAGTCTGTTTTCAGTCACCTGTGTGAAGTTAGCAATAGATTTTAGCAATAGATTTTTTTTTTTGGCGACATCCATTCCAAATGTGATACAATCACGTTATTTAAACAAAGTTAGTTCAAAGAGGGTTTGAAAAGGTTGAAAACACAATATTATTATAAAATAACGACCTTCCTAACAGTTCCTAATCGCCCCAATGAAATGTATGCGCCGCCGTAAAGTTTATTTATTTTGAGATCGTTCGCCACGTTTTAGTTCAAATTTCTTTTTACAGACGTGTTAAGGGATGTTCAGAGGACATTAGAAAAAATATAAAAATGACAATACTTTTGTAACAATTTTTGTAAACAATCAAAGTTGCCCGCGCCGATAAAATGCACGCGTCGCCGTATATTTTATTTATTTTGACATCGTTCGCCACGTTTTAATTCAAATTTCTTTTTACAGACGTGTTAAATGATGTTCAGAGAAGGTATGGAAAAAACAATTTTTGTAAACAATTAAAGTTGACCTTACCGATAAAATGTACACGTCGCCGTATATATATGTATATACAGGGTGTGGCATTTATCTGTGGACGAGCTATTGTGGCTAACCTGTCCACTTAAGTGAAATATGTTTTAGATAAAAGTGATTCAGGATCAAATACTCTACACCGTAAAATTATTTTTATATATACAGGGTGGTCAGTTTAGCCTGCGCGGTATACAACTTTGTTATTTTAAATGGAACACCCTATATATCATTACATTTTTGGATTCCTCGATGCAAAATAAAGTAGATTTAATTCACATACCCTACACCAAAACCGAACAGTTTCGGAGTTATTCGACTTTTTAGAAAAAAAAATGCATTTCCTTGGGTCACTTGGAAAATCAATACCACCGTTATTTATAACAATTTTGCGATTATTTTGTAATATAGTCGTGACAATATTTGAAAGTGTATAACCAATTAATAATTTCTTTGTTATGTTATACAGGGTGTTGTTAAAGTGACAATAAAGCTAGGCATCTTTAAATAGACGAATCTCATTTTTTTCAAATGGAACACCTTGTATATTTTTATGCCGTATAATGCAGAATTAAGTCCTCTTTCAATCGCATGTAACATTTCCTATAGCTAAAGTTAATACTTTTTGAGTAATTTTGAATAATGTGCTATGTAGTGCGAGAAAAACAGTAATTGATCGATATTCTATGAAAAAAACATTTATGACATAATCAAGTACTGTAAAAATGAATTTTTTGAGTAAACATCGGTATATTTTATCCATCGTTGGTTTATACTAGGTACAATTTTATTTATGTACCTCCAGGATAAGCATTTATAGTCATATGCCCAAATAGGTATAAAAATAAAATTATAGTAGGCCATGTTTTGTGATAATAAATGAACTAAGGGTATCTAGCTAACTGTCAAATTTTACGTACAAGTATTGTGGTAATTACCCATTTTTCAGGATTTTGACAACAGTGTGAATTTTCTAGTTTTATTATTGTTGCTTGTTACTTGTTTCATGGTTTATGTTACACATTCTTTGTTATCTGTTGCTTGTTATTTTTTATTATTAAATTTTTTCAAATTGAATATGAACTACTCGGAGGAAGAGCTTATAGATATGGCCTTTATCCTAGGTGAGAGTGAACGCAATTGCTTACTGGCAAGTAGAATTTATGTACAGAGGTATCCAAACCGCAGACATCCTCGAACGGAAGTTTTTGAACGTTTGATGGCCAGGTTTGTAAATGATGGTTCTGGTAAGTACGGATCTCATAGACGTTCAAAAACTGTGATTGCCGAAAAAAAACGAATTAATGGTTTTGCAAACTATTGTAGAAGATCCTCATATTACTTTGCGAACAATGAGCAATAATTTAGTCATTAGTATGAGGTCATTAGGAAGAATGCTGAAGAAAAATAAGTATCATTCTTATAAAGTTCAACTCCACCAAGAACTGTTGCCAGCAGATTTGAATAGAAGGGCAGAGTTTTGTCGTAGAATTACACTAATAATGAACGAACATCCGGATTTTTTGAGTAATGTGTTGTGGACAGATGAAGCCCAGTTTCATAATAATGGATGCGTAAATAGACATAATTTTCACTATTACTCAGATGTAAATCCTCACATTATTCGTGAAACTCGTCGCCAAAACAGATGGTCACTTAATGTTTGGGGCGGTATCATTGGTACCAGTGTTATCGGACCGTACTTTTTTGAACAACATTTAAACGGTCAGAGATATAGGCACTTTCTTGTGAACGAATTAGGAGGCCTGCTAGAAGATGTGCCATTGCAAAATAGACTAAGTATGTGGTTCCAACACCACGGTGCGCTCAGCCACAACCACCATGCAGTAAGAGAAACTTTAAATGAAATGTATGGCATTAGATGGATAGGTAGGGGAGGACCTATTGCATGGCCAGCACGATCTCCTGATTTGACCCCCATGGATTTCTTTCTATGGGGGTACATCAAAAGTAAAGTAAATGAGGAGGTACCAACTACACCAGAAGATATGACAGGCAGAATTTCTAGAGCTTTTAAAGAAATTTGCCATAATATGCTTCTGAGCGTTAGAAATTCATTTACCCAACGTTCAACGACGTGCATAAATAATGTAGGCGGTCATTTTGAAGTTCTTTTATAATTTTCGTTGTTATTTATCTTTATTTTTATAATTTGCGATTTCTATTGTTATTAAATTATCTTTACCGTTTTGTTTTTTGTTTTAATTTCTACAATTAGAGATTCCAATTCTTGAATTAATAAAAGAAAAAAAAATATTCTTTTACAGTAAACATATTATAATAATCATTTTTTTTACTAAATAGCACATTATTCAAAATTACTCAAAAAGTATGAACTTTAGCTATAGGAAATGTTACATGCGATTGAAAGAGGACTTAATTCTGTATTATATGGCACAAAAATATACAAGGTGTTCCATTTGAAAAAAATGAGATCCGTCTATTTAAAGATCCCTAGCTTTATTGTCACTTTAACAACACGCTGTATAACATAACAAAGAAATTATTAATTGGTTATACACTTTCAAATATTGTCACGACTATACTACAAAATAATCGCAAAATTGTTATAAGTAACGGTGGTATTGATTTTCCAAGTGACCCAAGCAAATGCATTTTTTTTTCTAAAAAGTCGAATAACTCCGAAACTGCTCGGTTTTGGTGTAGGGTATGTGAATTAAATCTACTTTATTTTGCATCGGGGAATCCAAAAATGTAATGATATATAGGCTGTTCCATTTAAAATAACAAAGTTGTATACCGCGCAGGCTAAACTGACCACCCTGTATATATAAAAATAATTTTACGGTGTAGAGTATTTGATCCTGAATCATTTTTATCTAAAACATATTTCACTTAAGTGGACAGGTTAGCCACAATAGCTCGTCCACAAATAAATGCCACACCCTGTATATGATGGCTTAACACCCCTTGTGGGGTTGTGCCTCTTATATAAGCTTCGTAGATCCATTGCTAATTGGGGTGGATCAATCCCCATTTTCGTCCTCTAAATCGCTCTCACTATTTGTCTCAATAAGTTTCTGTCCTCTACCTTCTTCTTCCATTTGCCAAATCCGGCCTCTCTCAAATCTTCTTCCACCTCTTTCAACCATTGTGTTTTTTGGTCTTGCTCTTGCTCTTTTGCCTCCCAGTTCCCACTCCAACATCATATATATGACTGCTCCCGGTCCTGCTCTCCAGACATGTCCCAGCCACTTTATTATCTGCCTTTTAATTCTTCTCACTATATCCTCGCTTCCCAATTCTTGTGCTATTTCATCATTCCTTTTTATTCTATACTCATTATCTCTTATCTTCACAGGTCATAGAATTGTTCTCATTATTTTTCTTCCTACGATTCTTAAGTCCTCTTCGTCTTTTTCTATGTTTTGTAAATTGTTAATTTATTTTTCTTGGTAAGTAGCTTACTTCTTAAAAGTTTTTTATTAGCATGTTAGCTTTATTTACTATCATTTTTCTTTCTGTGGTTTCTATTTTATTGTCTCTGTCTTTTGATAACATCACTCCTAGGTACTTGAATCTATCCACCTGCTCAAATTTATAGTTTACCTATTTTTATTCTTGTTACAAAAATATTGTCATTTTTATATTTTTTCAATAAGTTCTCTGAACATCCCCTAACACGTTCGTAAAAAGAAATTTGAACTAAAACGTGGCGAACGATGTCAAAATAAATAAAGTTTACGGCGGGGCATACATTTCATTGCGGCGATTAGGAACTGTTAGGAAGGTCGTTATTTTACAATAATATTGTGTTTTCAACCTTTTCAAACCCTCTTTGAACTAACTTTGTTGAAATAACGTGATTGTATCACATTTGGAATGGATGTCGCCAAAAAAAAATCTATTGCTGAAATCTATCGCTAACTTCACACAGGTTTTTCAGTCCGCTGTTGTATACCATAAATACGGTCGAAATGGAATTACATATTCTGAACTGTAGATCATACTTTCACGCTGGCGATATTCAGATATATAAATCTTTCAACGTCTCAGGTACTATTGTAGCTTCTGAATAAATAAACCAGTATCTGCTGACCTTAAATGAATATTTGCGGGAGTTGTGTTTGCGGATCAATCCTTCTAAATGTCATGGTGTTTGGCAAAAAATATTATCCTTCTCGTTTGTTAAGACACTCTTTGGTGGATTTGGATGGTGTTGCTCTGACTATTGCGAATGAGGGACATAAAGAACCCAGCGATTGTTTGGATATAGACATAGCATTAAATCGCAGATCTATTAAATAATATTTGTGTTTTCTTGTTATATATATATTGTATTTATCGAGGGACAACAATATATACATACATTCTATAATATTTAATATTCTTTGCAGAGTTACACGACTTCAGATAATTATATCATCAATTATAAAGTTTGCTGTCATTATGGTTATTATTTATTTTTTTCAGTATCTTTAAAAGGAGTCTCAGTACAGTATAACCTTCCTTAACGCACATCTCCATTTAGTTTGCACTAATTAATGCCCATCATATTATATAAGCTTAATTAATCCTTACATTAATACAAACTTCTATTTAGTGAACACTTGGTATAATCGACGGAAACAAATTATTCGAAGTACGGAGTACGTAAGACTCCAACAAAATTTTGCGTTTCCCTATAAAAGAAATAAATAAATCAATCATCATTTTGAAGATTTATGTGTCAA
The DNA here is from genome assembly GCA_949128085.1 of Cetonia aurata. Classification (NCBI taxonomy): domain Eukaryota; kingdom Metazoa; phylum Arthropoda; class Insecta; order Coleoptera; family Scarabaeidae; genus Cetonia; species Cetonia aurata. The sequence continues at coordinate 20,920,726 of OX421889.1, read as the reverse complement.
TACATAAATCTTCAAAATGTATTATGAAAACAATTTCATTTTCATTTTAAAGGGTTCCTTACACTGTTCCCTATTCCAAAAAATGTTTTCAAATGTTTCTTATTGCTGCTTTCCTGTACATGCGCATACAGTATGTCGACCAAATTGCGTTTAGGGTAAAATTACAATAAGTTAATAATGAACACATACAAAATTAATTCTTGAAGACATCGAGTTGTAAGAAAAATTGTAATCTAACAAAAAATACATATGTATGATGAATCTGTGATGATCATTTGTCTATCATACATGTATCATTTTATATTAAAAGAATGTTTATGTTATATTAAAAGAATGTATTCTAGTTAACGGAGATCTTTAGAAGCACCCGTTTGTTAATTTTACACGAAAGTTTATTTAACAGATCTATGATTGGTGTCTGTGTAGCCCAATTAGTTGAGCGCACGAATTACGAATTTTACCAGGAAGTGGAATAGGTTCGAGCCCTTCTTAGGGACATTATTTTTCTATTATCAGTAATCATTTTTTTTTATTTTATTCGTAATATATGTGATTACTAATAATCACAAATAACATATACAACTTTCACACACAACATTGGAAAAACAAACAATTATAATACAATGCAATAATTATTTATTAATAAATAAAAGAAAGAAAATGATGTACGAAATCGTCGCACAGGTGAACTTTGGAGATGCTTTGGCAGGTGGTACATATAGTGACAAAGTATTTCGGATTAAAAATTATGTTTATAATCAATTTGTTGAAACACGCAGTACAAAACAGCTTGTTACAAGATGGCAATTGCAGATGTGGGTTATGGCTGCCGTTGCCAAATTTTATGAGGATACAGAAAATAATTGCATTTTTCGATTTGTTGCATCTTCCAGGTGGGTGTCAGATTTATGAAAGAATATAAAATTTCAAATCGTCGTGTAGTGCGATATCTATCCGAAAAAGGAATCGCATCACTGATGAAATTATGAATTCCATAAACGTTGCAGCCTCTTGGCTTTTTGTATCATATCATACTAGCCGACAATTCTATTCTTATTTTAGTACCTATTTGTGATAAAGTAAGAGTTTTGCTTCACAATCATCAGTATTTCTTAACATATAGAAACAAAGAAGTAACTAATGCATTTTCTCTTATAGGTTCTTTATTATAATGTAACTCATTACTACTATTCTACAATTTACAGTTACAAAATTCATTTCCTTCGAAAATTTGTAAAGAATATATAATGTAATTATATGTAGCCATAAATATTATGACATTAAAAAAAATATGGAACAGCATAGAAAAGTAAAACCTCTGGGAATGCAATAAAAAAAATGAGTTGGTTAGAAAATAAATACCGAGCAACTTCTATGCGATTAATCTTTAAAGTTTTAAGCACTTTTCTGTGCTGTTTTTTTTTTTTAATTTTAAAATTTTAATGTTAAAAAATGCTTGTAACTTAAGAAAGAAAGCGTGTATATAGCACGTTAATGGATTTATAACCTGATTAGTATTCGGTTTGTTAAAACCGAAAAGTTTTACATATATCTTTATTATAAAATTTGATAAGCAATAATCATTATTAGCAGACGCGTTTCGTGCATACATATTATTTTCATTACTATTATTTACAAAAAAGAGCTAGAAAACCAAGGAACTATTAACATACAAAATATCTACAAAAGTTCGCGTGTGCGACGATTTCGTACCTCATTTTCTTTCTTTTATTTATTAATAAATAATTATTGCATTGTATTATAATTGTTTTTTTTTTCCAATGTTGTGTGTGAAAGTTGTATATGTTATTAGTGATTATTAGTAATCACATATATTACGAATAAAAATAAAAAAAAAATGAATACTGATAATAGAAAAATAATGTCCCTAGGATGGGCTCGAACCTATTCCACTTCCTGGTAAAATTCGTAATTCGTGCGCTCAACTAATTGGGCGACACAGACACCAATCAGTCGTGTACATATAATTCTTCTTAAGCTACTAGTGTTAATGTTTTTAAATAAAATTCTTCATATCTCAAAAATTAAGGCCCATGCACTCAAACCCGTTTACAGTTTTTCTACTCTTAACTCCCTCTTTCAAATGATATACGACTCATTTAATTTTGTGTTTCGCAGTTCTTGCCTACTCCTTGTGAGTATTGTAATTTACTGCAATATCATTTTCGGTTTTCTGTTAAACTCTGCTAATAAGTACTGCCTCCATAGAAGATATAATTACGTTAGTCATGAATTGAGATGCGTTTTTTTTTCATTCTACAAAGTGCCCCATCGCATGATTGCAACAGCTTACGAATGTGTTGCTGAAGCAATTTCAAGTCAAAAGTCTTTAATAAACATATACCCAACACTTTTTCGCAACTAAGCTACAAGCATTTTCTGAGATTTGTATTGAACATGGGGTTCTCTGGGTTCCCATGGATTATCAAGCGCCCAACAATGTAAATGGTGTTATCGATGCCAATTTTGGTGAAGGAGGCTTCCATATGTTTATTTGATACTTTTGTTTTGAAATTGCTTCAGCAGCACACTTAAGCTGTGGCAGCCACGTCATGGGTCATGCTGTATAGTAATTATCATTAGAATAGTTACCTTACTACCTTTACAGTTGATTATCTTTTCATACTGATGTGTACCTACTATTTGAATTTGTGCCACAGAGGCTTTGTTGCATAGCCATATAACTCTTACTAGTCGGTTTTTTTCTAGCAACATTGCGAATTGCTATAGCAACGCACCACATCGTTTCAAGATCCTTAGTAGATATTATTTTTGTAAATATGTTTATCTTCTTCTTTTTAAAAATCAGCGACTAGTTCGCGCGTCTCTTATTATTGTTTTAAACATGGATTTGCAAGTACTCTCTCGTAGTATCTGTTGCTTGAGAATGTTCAGCGCTGTTAGCTTGATATGATACTTTTGGGATAAAGTGGCACAGCAGTCATAATAAGAGATTTTATTTATTACACTAAGTATACTGAAGTTTCAATAAAGCCAATTATTATTATTATTTTTCAAGACAATGATATTAAATACAGGTCGCGTTTTATTTTCCAGGTTGATGTTTTTTGTTCGATAACTTTTACTTGAAATATAGTTTCATACTTTACTGTTTGATTATTTGGACACAAATTACCAATAGATGGCAAACTGTGCTTTCGATGATATCCTGTCAAGAATGGTAGTTGTCAATTCTCAACTGTAAAATTCGAGCACTCCAATTTCGTCTCCATTCATGATTATTTCCTTGTAATTGTTGTGTCAATTGAATTTTATACGGGTAAGGTATAAATGCAAATCTTTTTTGAAAATTTTTAAACACCATAATGGAGACATTTCCAATTCTTGTGCCGGGCGTCGATGAACAGTACCTGGATATTCAGCAGCACTTTTCTGGTGTACGTTGACTTAATTGTTGGCCAGTCTTCACTTTATCTCCTAGAATATGTAGATTTTCAAAATTATCCGTTACAAGACTTGCTCGACACAGCAAAGAAATCACGTAGTAATTGTCTTCTCGTATAAACAATTAAACAACCATTTAAATAAAATGTTTTAATATCTAATTTCAAGACGTTGTTGTGGTGTTAGATGCACAATAACAAATTGTTATCGACCTCTCACAACTGACAAATGTCACGCAAATCGAAATTGCGGCCAAAGAAAAGCAATCTGAAACATAAAATCCGCAACATGTGATATAAACTATATGAAAGAAAAAACAGCTGCATGAAAAAGTATCTTCTCAGTTACAATATTAAAATTATGGAGAAAATGTTTGATTCTGATTTAAACGAATATGAAGACAGAAGCCCTTTGCATCTAAGAATTTTCAAGCTTCTGCAAGACAGTAAATCTATTCAGTTTCTTGTATCTTACGTCAGACTGGAGAAAAAGAGTTGAGTGATGATGAAGTACAGTTCTGGATTCACGTTAATGGAAATTAATTACTGTCTTCAGAAAAGAGCATCCGATTCCGACTATGTTGAACATGAACCATTTATTAAATGGAATAGTGAATAGATTCTGTAACAAGGTTAGGTTAGAATGAAAAAATTGATTGATTTGTGGAGGCAGATTTAATGATAGTGTAACAGGAAAAATTGGAGGTTTCGAGGATGGTTACGAATTAGATTCAGTAATTGAAGAAACTAATTGATTTGCTACATTTACTCGATTTTGTAGAGAATGCTTGTATTTTCTGCTACTTGAGAAGATTTCCACCCTCCATGCCTTTCTGATGTTGTAATATCCGAACATGCATTTACCAACGTAGTCGCCGAGGTATGGCGGAAGCAGTGGCCAGTATACTTTCGAGGGTCGTCTAGATTCAGAAATGTGACATTTTCATTAGGCATATTTTCCAGCTTATTTATAATAATAATAATAATAGTATTCATTTATTTCCAACAGACAAGGAGCCCAAGCACGGGAAATATACAATACAGCTTATAAATTATGTAGCAAGCGCAATTACTAATTCCTAACAGAATAGTTACTTACTTAAAAGTGTTAATTACAAAAATCTGAATGATAATGTACCTAATACGTCAAAGTAAACAATAAAGAAAGCAAAAACTAAATCTTATACTATAACACATAGTGCTTTACTTATCAGTGACTTCTGTGCATATCACAACATTTTTTTTTTAATTTCGGTAAATGAGCTATAGTGTATCTCGCAAAGATTACAAATTAAATTAAAATTTTTATACATCAAAGATATTGATGATCTTAATAGTACATTTGTTTTACTAGCGGGACAATAAAAGCTTTGTTAATGACGAGCTATCAATCTAGGTACTTTAAAGCAAATACGATCTAACAGAAAGGTACAGTTGACATATTATTATACATGTTATGTAGTAATTTAATGTACGAGATGTTGCGTCGAGTCTCAAGCGATGTAAAATCACATCTCAACAACATGATATCGTAGTTGTAGCTCCTCTCAGGGTATATTCCATCCGCGGTAAATATTAGGTACTTCAGAAATCTCCTTTGCACAATTTCGATATTTTGTAGGTGTACGTTATAAATTGGGTAGCAGATTATTGAACTATATTCTAACTTAGATCAGATTAACGAGTTATATAATGTTATAAGGCAGTTTGCATTGGTGAAATCTCTGCAATTTCTATAAATGAAACTATAAATCTGATGTGCATTCGTTACAACACCATTAATGTGTTCCACAAAGATAAGCTGGCTATCAAAGGTAATTTCTAGGTCTTTTATGATATCACATCATTGAAGTACTATATTTGATGCGATGTAGTCATGATTTACAATATTTTTCTTGCGAGTGTAGGTCATAGCTTTACATTTATCGATGTTCAATTTCAACTGATTAGAGTCACACCATGAAATTATAAAGTCCAAATCTCTTTGTAATAATAAGCAATTGTTCAACGACTCAATGTTGAAAAAGAGTTTCATGTCGTTTGCATAATGTAAAACTTCGCATTGCAGCAAGTCAGTAATATCGTTAATAAACATTATGAAAAGGAAGGGAGCAAGGTTGGACCCCTGAGGTACACCTGACGTAGGAGATATTATCTTAGACCTAATTCCACGGAATCCAACATACTGTTTAAGTTAAGTTTAAATGCTTTTAATCCATTTTAAGAACGAGATTCACATTTAAAGTTAAGTTTTGATAGTTCTAGAAATAAGTTATATAATGTACCAAATTCACCATTTAGAGTTATTTTTACATGTAGAAAACGAATTTCACAATTAAAATCAAACCCAAAAATTAATTTTCGAGATATTTTAGTAATTTCCAAAAAGAATTCGTTTCAAAAGAGACCGCTCAAATTTCAACCAATCATACAGAAGCATTTCACGATGTTATGGAGAATCTCCATAGCGACAAAGGAATCACTTCGATTTTAGCTGTTGTGGGGGAACGACGCGCTTTTGCCGCCCAAAATTGAGATTCTAATCTCACTTAAAAATTTAAATAATTTTTCTAAGTCCAAGTGGACACTAAAATCAAGTACAAAGTAATAAGGGTTAAAGTGTGAAACGTTACTACCTATTTTATGGAACGTTATCGATCGCCAAGGAGATCCTGAGATCCCTAACCGCATTGTTACCAGAGACTCCCGCTGATACATTTCCCGTCTCACACAAGGATCCAGAAAGGTCAGACCCCCCGATTCCTTATTCTCGAGATCGTAAACCCGGAAAGGGCCGAAAGGGCATCTCACGGTGTTACAAAATCATACACAAACGATCTAATTAAAAATTATTATTAGCCTATAATTGGAACGTGACTTCGAATTGTTAACGTGACTCCTGTTTAATTAAATAAACCTTAAATTAAATTTTAAAGTTTTCAACGACAAAATTGAATTAGATTAGAAGTGACAGTGTTTGTTTCTATTTAACTAAAAAGGAGCTAAGTTAATAATTCGAAGGCACGTTATAGGTTAATAATAATTTTTAATTAGATTCTTTGTATTTTTTTCTAATTCGATGTTGCAATAAAGCTAAAACAAAAGACGACGCAGTGCTGATATGAATATTATAGCACACTGTGCTGTAATGAGATATTAACGCACTAGCGGGGAACTCTTGCTGGAACGTAACATAGGCGATTAATGTGCAAATGCCAGAATGACTTGTAATGCTCGTACTTTGAATCTCTCGCCGCCACGCGGCTCGAGATTCTCGGGACTTGTACTCGCATTACATAAACGTCATTGGGACACTTATGTTTCAAAATACTATTTTATTAAATGAAACAGCGCCATCTACCGTTCAGACGCTTTAGTTTGGGTAGAGAGCTATAAGCAAGAATTTAAAATTTCACTTTTAAACCCCATTCATTTTATAATTTCCGAAATTTAAATTCAAATGAAAATCAAGAACTTTGGTTATAATTTTAATATCGTCTATTTAAATATTATTCTTTTCAATTTACACTGTAAAATTTAATAAAGAATTTCATTTGTGTTTTTCATTTAAATAGTTGTTTTATTTTCTTCGTAAATTCCCTAATTTAGGACACGAATCCAAGCCCTGTCTCATACTAGAATAAATTTATGATTCAATCTCATTTTAACGCATTTTCATACTTAGTTACCGGGGTTAGTACTATATATAATATATCTACTGTTCTAAGAAAGTCGTATCTGCAAAAAATACGTTTTACGGATGCCACCGTTTCTGTTATATTTGTGTATGTTTTATCATATAAACAAGGTCTCCAAACCGTATCTGCATTACAAATAGTAATATTTGATGATTTTTGTTTGTGATATCTGTAAAATATATCCATCTTCTAGGTCAGAAAGTCAAGTACTTATCTGAAAACTTTGATTGTGCAGATACGATTTCCTGTCTTAGCAGGGCAGTATTGTACTTGCGAAAATACGGCTTGTTGCGTCATTATCACGCATCCATATTCACTATCCACTCTCATATCTCCGTCTGACGCATTAGATTCTCTATGAATACGACGATCGCGGGTAAAAATTCAATATTTGTGCTTACAAGGAGTAGGCAAGAACTGCGAAACACAAAATTAAATGAGTCATATATTATTTGAAAGAGGAAATTAAGTGTATAAAAACTGTAAATGGGTTTGAGTGCATGGGTCTTAATTTTTGAGATATGACGAATTTTATTTAAAAACATTAACGCTTGCAGCTTAAGAAGAATTATATGTACACGACTAACTAGTGTATGTATAGCCCAATTAGTTGAGGGCACGAATTACGAATTTTACCAGGATGTAGAATAGGTTCGAGCCCCTTCTTAGGGAACATTATTTTTCTATTATCAGTATTCATTTTTTTTTTTTTGTTTTTATTCGTAATATATGTGATTACTAATAATCACTAATAACATATACAACTTTCACACACAACATTGGAAAAGAAAACAATTATAATACAATGGAATAATTATTTATTAATAAATAAAAGAAAGAAAATGAGGTACGAAATCATCGCACACGTGAACTTTGGAGATGCTTTGGAAGGTGGTACATATAGTGACAAAGTATTTCGGATTAAAAAGAATGTTTATAATCAATTTGTTGAAACACGCAGTACAAAACAGCTTGTTACAAGATGGCAATTGCAGATGTGGGTTATGGCTGCCGTTGCCGAATTTTATGAGGATACAGAAAATAATTGCATTTTTCGATTTGTTGCATCTTCCAGGTGGGTGTCAGATTTATGAAAGAATATAAAATTTCAAATCGTCGTGTAGTGCGATATCTATCCGAAAAAGAAATCGCATCACTGATGAAATTATGAATTCCATAAACATTGCAGCCTCTTGGCTTTTTGTATCATATCATACTAACCGACAATTCTATTCTTATTTTAGTACCTATTTGTGATAAAGTAAGAGTTTTGCTTCACAATCATCAGTATTTCTTAACATATAGAAACAAAGAAGTAACTCTAATGCATTTTCTCTTATAGGTTCTTTATTATAATGTAACTCATTACTACTATTCTACAATTTACAGTTACAAAATTGATTTCCTTCGAAAATTTGTAAAGAATATATAATGTAGGCGAAATTTCGAATGTAATTATATATAGCTATAAATATTATGATATTAAAAAAAATATGGAACAGCATAGAAAAGTAAAACCTCTGGGAATGCAATAAAAAAAATGAGTTGGTTAGAAAATAAATACCGAGCAACTTCTATGCGATTAATCTTTAACAAGTTTTAAGCACTTTTCTGTGCTGTTTTTTTTTTTTAATTTTAGACAATGTTAAAAAACTATTAATGCTTGTAACTTAAGGAAGAAAGCGTGTATATAGCACGTTAATGGATTTACAACCTGATTAGTATTCGGTTTGTTAAAACCGAAAAGTTTTACATATATCTTTATTATAAAATTTGATAAGCAACAGTCATTATAGCAGACGCGTTTCGTGCATATATATTATTTTCATTACTATTATTTACAAAAAAGAGCTAGAAAACCAAGGAAGTATTAACATACAAAATATCTACAGAAGTTCGCGTGTGCGACGATTTCGTACCTCATTTTCTTTCTTTTATTTATTAATAAATAATTATTGCATTATATTATAATTGTTTTTTTTTTCAATGTTGTGTGTGAAAGTTGTATATGTTATTAGTGATTATTAGTAATCACATATATTACGAATAAAAATAAAAAAAAAATGAATACTGATAATAGAAAAATAATGTCCCTAAGATGGGCTCGAACCTATTCCACTTCCTGGTGAAATTCGTAATTCTTGCCCTCAACTAATTGGGCTAATCAGTCGTATACATATAATTCTTCTTAAGCTATAAGCGTTAATGTTTTTAAATAAAATTCTTCATATCTCAAAAATTAAGGCCCATGCACTCAAACCCGTTTACAGTTTTTCTACTCTTAACTCCCTCTTTCAAATGATATACGACTCATTTAATTTCGTGTTTCGCAGTTCCCGCCTACTCCTTGTTAGTGCAACTACAGTGGCACACATAGTGTTGTTATCGCATTCTTACACTTGAAAATGCAGGGCCGTCGTAATCTGCAAGCGGATCATACCCAAAGATAATGGTGTTGACGGAATGCGATGAAGATGCCGCTACCTTTTGGCTTGTGCATTTGACCTTTGTAGTCGCTGCCAAAAGATTAAATGCAAAAATATTTTTTTTAATGTGATTTTTAATTCACCATGTTTACATACGAAATTTCGTTCCAATCAGCTGTTCATATTTTTCCTTAACGCATTTAATTGGTATACTCTCAATTTACAAAATTCATAGGAGCGGGGCCATCTATCTACCATTATTATCTTTCATTATTTTATTGTACCTAGTTAAATTTATAAACTTATTCAAAGATATTTTCTTAAATAAGAAATTGTTGTTGTATGTATAGTTACGTGTTGCTTTAATGTCGGCAAGGTTTTTGTTAGAATAAGAAAACGAAGTTACAGCTGAAAGTATGCTGTATTAATTAGTAAGAAACTAAAAATCAATTTGCAACTTTTTCCTGACGTTTATTACCGTAGCATGGAATTTTGTGCAATAATTATTAATAAATATCGCAACTACAACAATGAATTATGTTTTAATAATTTGCTGGTTACAGATGAGAAAACTGCGACGCCTAATAATATAGTTACTTAATAAACTGTAAACCGTGAAACAATGTAACCCCACCTTTACTGAATCCTTCATGTCATTTCTCGTTGTCCTCCCTGATATTGGACCTACTTTTCATTCAGGGCTGTCCGACGGGGTGGTTCGATTTTTAATTGATGTTAAATACAAAAGAAATGGTGCCACTTGTTGATAAGAATACACCGTCAAGGTTTCCGATAAACGGAAATTCGGAGTTCTTAAAAAGAGAGAAGACAACAACTACACGAATAAACAACGAGTTACTTTATTTTCACTTTACTATGTATATAAGAAAAGTGAAAATATTAACAAGAAGATAACGACTAATAAATAAGTCAACATTGAAATGTAAATAGAGTAAAATATATGTTGAATTAAATATATTAGAGAGTTTAAGCATAACGTACGCTAAAGTCAACGCTAAATTTAACGCACGTTATTGAATAGCGTCAATAGTCAGTTGGCAAAAAAGAGTTTAAGCAAACATTTCGCGGACAAACACACCGAACAAAAAGGAAAGAATAAAATCGACAAGGAGGTAAATATAGATTTCTTTGGAAATTAGAGTCAAATTTTATTTTTGATTCTACGTTTTTTGAAATAGTATTTAACAATACTAACAGGCTTCCAAAAGCAGTACGCTATTAGTAGCGTGGACGCCTCTAGCCGGTATGTTTTGTTACAAGTTATCCGAGAGGGATCCGGAGTATTTTTAGGGGGCGTCGATTTTTCACGATTTTTGGTAACGGACCGACAATTCCCAAGGTCGATCTCCGCGCGCCGGCAAGAAGGGTCCGATTATGTAATAATGCTGGTGATCAGCATGTAGTCGTGCACCGAACATGAAACCATCGAAACCTTGAACGAGGACAAATTTGGTGTGAAATAAGCACAAAGGGGATCGAAGAAACGGTAAAACATGAACATTATAATTAATGTAATAACCATTATTCGCAAGGCGTCAGTTACCAAGTATGTAAATTATCGATAGTTGACGGATTTATAAAGCAGATCAGAATTTTGTGTTTTCTTCGATTGTTTTAGTGTTACAACGGAAAATAATGATGATACAGTTGTGTAATTTCTAATTAAGAAAAGGGGGGGTGACAATTTCAATTATTACAATATATACAGTATGTGTAATTTTTAATTGAGAAGAATGAATATACAGGATGTACCGACGATCCCAAACCAATCACAGGTGTAGACGGGAGCTAGCGGAGATTGGTGCGGTATAGGGGGTCTGCTGAGGTGGGTCGTAATGGGGATCAAACCAACGACTGCGAGTTTTTTTACAAGTGGGAGGGGTGTAGCGGGTCTTCTGAAGTGGGTCGTAATCCGATATCAAATCATTGACTGCGAGACGCGAAGCGTCGAGTCTTTTTACAAGTGAGAGGCAAGAATTAAGAAAAAGGAATATAAAGGGTGTACGATCCCAAACCACAGGTGTGTACGAGTTAGTGGAGGGTGGTGTGGTTTAGTCTGTCCGCTGTGTTGGGATGTCATCCGTCATGAAACGACTATTTAATTGGCTGGGTGAACGGTCCAGAGTTTACTAGTCTGAATATACTATAGAGTGATCCATGTAGAAGTGATGATATCATCGCTCATTTTTTAAAATGAGAACCGATGTATCTTATTCGATGTTTTGATGGCCCATTCCCATTTATTTGTCGAATTGATAATACCTTTTCTAACGCATAGGAGGGGTGGGGGAAAGACATATTTTCTTTTAAACCAGTAAATTAGTTTTTTACATCGCGTAGACAAAAATTATTTCTTGAACTCCAGGTGACGCATGTTTTCTTTTGGTAATTATCAAATTATGTTCTTTTCACAACACTGATAAGAGAGGGACAATTAAAAATCTTTTAAATTATATTTATTCCTCCCGTTGTGTTGATGTTGTGAAAAAAAGATTAGTTTAATTATTTAAAAACATTATCCTTCTACCTCTACTCTCTTGGTAAAAAAGACCATTTAAAGAAGTTCTAATTGACCCGCTCTTCCCAGAGCTGTAAAAAAATAATTTAATCGTTAAAAGAATCATTCCTATACCCCCACCTCGAAGTGTTATAGAAAAAATAATCGTTTAAAACCATTCTAATCTTCTCTCACCCTGCTCGGCGGTACTCGATGTTTAGAGTAAAACAAAACTCAGAATAAGACTTCCCGAAGAAATTGCGTATAAGATGTAAACAACAACTACAGTGAAGATTGAATAATTGTTCTATAAGCTTATAATTTTAAGGGCGCAAAGTATCTGGAAATCATTGTTCACATGCCGACGGAGAGCAACAGACACGCCTCAACAGAGCGGAACGGTTACGCACCAAAGGACAGACGACGATATATTAACCCCGAATCAGGATAAACTAGTCACTTCACTTCTGAAGAAGATCACGACAAGATGATCGAAACGTCGAGTAATTCAAACTTTCTGCACGGCAGAGAACCCGACAACCGAAGAGCAGCCAGCAACGACGGCCGTGAAAGCCTAAAGACTACTTTAATAAAGTTCATGTTTAAATTTCTGCTTTTATTTATTTTAGGTAAAATTTTTGCATATTTTCGGAATTTCTTTGCATCAATGCCCCAAATTTATGCATATTTCCTGAAAACTCCAAACATATATATGCATATGCGCATATATTTCAGTTCATTTTTACATATAATCCGGTCTTTATACTTATAACTAAAGACAAAATAAATTCTATGAGCGGTAGTGTATATCAAATTGTTAACCATTTAGCTAGCGTTTAAATTATTCTTACATACTTATTATAGCGATAACAAAAACAGACGTGTCACATGATTCTGGATATTTCTGTTGCTTTATCAGTCAAACAGTAATTTACGTCACATTAGGTATTAGATCATCGCTCTGCATACATTGGTACCATTTTCATATGTACTAAATAATTGCTGTTAATCACAAATGTTTCTTTTTCGGTTCAACTGGACGGAAACAATCAAAGAAATAGAAGTTGGTGTTTACATTTAAAAAAAAAAGGACTAATTGCCCGTCGCTAATTATATTGTTATTAAACTTAAACCTATCATCAAAGTTACGTAGAGCCGTTATTTGGGCAGCGATAAATTTGTGCGTATATACAATAATAGTTCTCGTGATCAGAAGAGGTCATTCGTCCATTCTTCATACATTTTATATATGTCAATGTCGCAATAGAACTCGGGCAAATCCTTTCGCGACTCGCGTGCTTATATTTCGCGGAATTATTTTTGCACATTCCGCAGCGCGCGTTTGTTTATTTTTTACGTATCTGCACGGCGCTGTAATTTGTTTAATCACGCGCGTTGAATGTCCATGATTGATTTACATAACCAAATTTTACGTACGAAAATATTAACGTAAACACTTAAAGCTAGCACGTTGCTTTCACTTTATTGTGCCATTGGAATTCGCCAAGGTCGCAATTCGATTTTTAGCACAGAGAAGGAGACAGTAAGAGACCTGTGCTTTCTTTTTGCGAATCTATCTAAGAGTTGAAAAGAAAATCGCCAAAAACGGAATCTCTCGATGAACGTTGGATACAACCGAATTTATTAGAAATTTAAGGCGGAGATAATTTTACATTAAAGCGACAAGAACAGATATCCGGATTGTACGACCACGTACCACGTACAGCAGGGCAAAAAGGTCTACCTTTCCCAGAATTAAATTAAACTAATGGGTTCATTCTAATCCGTATTTCAAAATTGAAAAATTTGATATGTATCTACTACATGTTTCGGCATCTTCAGGTGACTATATAAATTTCAAATTCACTTATAATAAATGAATTGCACATAACAGAGATGTATTTACTTACATAACGTCTTTTCAGGAAATATAACAAAAACAAACAATTAAAATGTCTGAACTATAACATTCACAGAACATACTAACAAAGTAAAATTATCGTATGTCAAACAGAACAATAGGAAATAATGTAATAATGTCAACGACACGTGGAAAACTAACGTAAACAACTGTAAAAGTTCATTTTATTTTTATGTATGTGTGTAATATGTATAGTATATAGTTGTACATAATTTTTTATCGTTTTAGACTAGTTATCTATACTAATGTGAATTCATTTTTATTTTTAAACATAAATTATTATTACAAATAATGGATATAAGATTAATATTTGTGTGTTTTTCTAGATCCAAAGATTGAAAATTATGAGTTAGTAATCTAAGGTTAAATCAGTAAAGCCATAAATAATCGAACATCTCTTTTTTATTAATATTATTATTATTTTTTGATCATCGAGTAGCAACGCCCTCTCCCATCATTAGATACAAGATATAGTTTTCATCTCAACCACTGTCAGTAGACGCCTGCTGTCCTTGAAACCGTTAGGGAGATCGTCCTCCACGCAGATGTGTGACTCGCTCCGGTAGAACCCTTGGTAAACAGCTGGACTCGTTCCATTGGAACCCTCGGTGTTCAGCTGGACTCGTTCCATTGGAACCCTTGGTGTTCAGCTGGACTCGTTCCATTGGAACCCTTGGTGTGCAGCTGCACTCGATCCATTGGAATCCTGGCTCACTCCATGGGAACCATTGGTATTCAGCTAGGCTCGCTCCTTGGGAACCACTGGTATTCTGCTAGGCTCGCTCCTTGGGAACCACTGGTACTCTGCTAGGTTCACTCCTTGGGAACCACTGGTACGCAACTAGGGTCACTCCTTGGGAACCACTGTACTCTGCTAGGCTCACTCCTTGGCAACCACTGGTACTCAGCTGGGCTCGCTCCTTGGGAACCACTGGTACTCAGCTGGGCTGGTCCCATCATAATAATTGTACGGCTGAGCGTACGCTCAGAGAATAATAATTGTACGACTGCGCGTACCCACAGAGAATAATAATTGTACGACTGTGCATACCCACAGAGCATAATAATTGTACGACTGCGCGTACCCACAGAGCATAATAATTGTACGCGTACCCACAAAGAATAATAATTGTAAATACGTATTTCAAATAAGTTAATATAGTCTGGGAACTATCATACTGTACACTCAAGTCAACTAATAAAGATATATAGGCATGTCCTTATAAACAGCCTGTACATGGTGTAAATTCATCTAATAGTACAGTGCATGCATATTCATACTAAACAACCTGTATATGGTGTAAATGCATCTAATAATACTTGCAGGTGAGAATTGACGGTATACCAAAATAATATTTAATAACTGTATATCTCAGACCACCACCTTAGTCTTATGATAGAACACCTAGCCCTTGAAAGCATATACTTCTAAAGATAGATAAGTAACAAAAAGGTTATACCAACAAACGTACAGAAGATAATAGTATAATTTTCAAATTTAAATATAAAACCTTACAGTAAATTAAATATTTTAAAATTATAATCAAAATTACTATCGTATTAAACTATTTAAGAAAAAAAAAAAAAAAAAAAAAAATTGTAAATTTTAAAACAATTGTAAAGTTTAGTACAATACACTGTAGGACATATAGCGACGAGCACAATTTTTGTTAAAATTTCCTACAAAATTGTTGACGGAAATTATTGCATTGATTGCAACAAAATGCGCAATTTCGTTATACAGTTGTATGTTAACATAACTTATATGTTAAAATAGCATAACATACCGGTCATTGGATGCAAATAGTACGTTTATCCCAGTGGTAAAACTTGCAACCAATCTACTAAAATATTATAAACTCGTGTAGTAAATTTTGTCGACAAGATTTTGCATACAAATCAACTACGCCATTGCAATAATTAATATAATTGGCTATAATTTTATTAGTTAACTGCTGAGCCGGTGTGGGAAGCATCTCGCAATTCTCATACCGTGGGTGATTGCCAACCACAGTACTTTTTATACGATATTAACCATGCGTAAGCATCAGGTAAATACACCACAATTTACATGAACTAAGAATTCCAATGGTTGTGGAACAAGCGTAGCGCCATCTCTATGACAATTGCTGTAGTATCACATATTTATGTACCTAAATAAATTATAAATATCATGGTACTGCTAAGATTGATTTTTACTGTGTAATCCAAAATTAAACACAGCTAAGAGGCTAAGCAATGAAATGAAGTGGAATTTTAGTCACACAGTTATACTGAGTGTTCGTAAACGCTTGTTTAAGTTTCATTACTTTTGCTGTAGATTAACTTTCTTACCTCATTGTGTTTGTTTATAGTTTTTCCATCGCACATGCTTATTATTGGGTGTATATCTTCTTTATTTGTTTTGTTTATGTAAAAAATACAATATTTCAAAAATTTACTTTAGCTTATAGACTTAAAATATACTGATTTATTTTATTAAAATTCCTGCAAACCCTGAAATATATTTAGAATTTTTTCTAAAGATAAAGATAAAGATAGATTGCTGTCAAATAATGATAAATTGTTTATACATGCTTAGTAACTATGTCTAAGCCAACTAAATTTAAATAAATTGTATTAAATGTATTCATCGGAAAAATGAAATGCTAACCACAAAAAAACTATTCATGTTAGGTATAGGGAACTCTAATATATTTTGAAAGGGAATTAAATTCTACGTTGGATAGTATCATCAGATATAGCCTGTTCTATTTAAGATAACAAAGTTAATTTACTGCAAAAGTCATCAAACTTAAACAAGCGTTTTTGAACACTCTGTATAACTGTGTGCCTAAAATTCCACTTCATTTCATTGCTTAGCCTCTTAGCTGGAGGATGAATGTAGGTAGTTGTGTTTAATTTTGGATTACACAGTAAAAATCAAACTTACATTTTGTACTGCGATTTCATAAATTTTAAAATATCGATGGTTTTAGGAATATGGAGTATTACATAAACTTGCCCTAATTTGGTCGTTAGACTCCAAATATGTCATTATATATAGGCTGTTCCATTTAAAAAAAGGTAACTTTGTTATGGATCTTTTTTCTCGAACATCCTGTATAATTCGAAATAATTTTAAATTGTACATACAAAGGTTTAGCATTCAACTAAATAAAAAAGATTTCAAGAAATCATATGCTTTCCCATACAGAGCCCGCGCCGTATATGGTGGCCCAGCCTGTATATGTGTATTACAGAGGTTAATTAATCGTTTATTAAACAGTATCTTATTCGATATAACGTATAGGAAAACATCACTTAATGATATCTAAACAATCACATTATAAATTCATTGATATTAAATGAGTTTATTAAGAGTTTATACACTGAGAAAAATGGATTGTAGAAATTAGATCGTAAATCTCTTTATGTTAATTACTAACATAATTATTGTCAAAACGACAATATGTCGCGTATTAAGAGTAAAATAACCAGATGTTATCATGCTTATAGTAAGAGGCAAAATCTGGATGTTACCATCTACATCTTATGGATGTAAGAATTAATATACTCTATTGCTGAGAGCCTATATAATGACGTGGATTATATAGATAGTCGCTGGGATGGACTGCGATATTATCAGGTATTCGATGCATATTCAATTTCTAACATAAATGTTTGTAACGCTCTTCCCACCCCTTGCTCTATTCATTGTCGATCTTTACCGAAGAAATCGACCAATCAGCTGTTTTGCCACTGACACGTGTTATGTACGTGTGATACAGGTGTACGTATTCGTGTCGGTGTATGTTTGTGTCTCGTCCTCGTTGATTGTTGTGCATCGTGAGCAGAAATGGATGCAAACGTGGAAAACATTTTAATCGAGTGCGGGTTTCCAGAGTTAATTGATATATTCAAAGGCAAGTAATAGATATTATATGCATATACTTCGTGGTGGGTACTTTATGCTTTGATAGCACATTAACCTAAATCTAACCTATACTAGTGATTGTTATGTTAATGAAAGTAATACACGTTGGATTTTTGTAATAATGGTTTTAAGGTCAAATAAAAAAATAAAATCAATATTATAGTTTTTATTGTGTAATATTCCACTTTCCCTATCCATGAACTGAGTAAAACCTTGTATAGTACTATATTTTAAATTACAGGTAAGTATCGCTGTATAGTGCCCGCATATGATCCATTATATTATTGTTTACTATCTACTATTTTAAATGCTAAAAGACGTTAGATTATTATAGTAGAAAATAATATTGTAAGTACTACAAGGCTATATAGTAAGTATGAGCATCATGTATCGTACATAGTAAAATATTACATTATACTGGGTACAATAAAAAATTTAACAGTTATTATCAAATATAGTCAGTGCTACTAGATATTTTTGTCACATTTACTAACATGTATGCTCAAATTAATAATACAAATATAGTACACCAACTTACGACTACCATACGAGTTAATAAAAACTATTCACAGAAATTTACTATACAGATATTGTCACCGGTAATATAAAATATGATTGTCCCTATCGGAGCTATAAAATATATTAAAGTATACTATATTTATGTTAAAGAGTACAATCTATTTCTCTTAGTGTAGGTAGCATTAGTCACAGCGATATAATCCTTCCACGTTCCATGAGTTATCAAATAAACTTCAGTGTAACTGCCTAGTAGGGGAGCGAAATCACTTGAAAGGGGGAAAATTTACAGCCAGCGCCACCTGGAAATTGGGGTCTGGCTTTCTTTAAATAAATGCTTCCCTGCTAATAACTGTAATTAATATGAAGCAATTTTTATATTATTACACATTACCGCAGTTCTCAACAGTTGGGACTTTTTAAAAATAGGATCACCTTTACACTTTTCGTTCATAATTATACACAGAATTGCTTTTGGCTTTGTAATTTCAATATTTTTGTTTCCACGTGTATTTTCAATTAGTCTGTGTAGATATTTTCAATAAAGAATGAAATTTAAACGCGCAATATACTTAAAATAATTCAAACTTACAGACTTAAAAATTCAATTAACAATAAAACCGACATACAAAATTTACTGGACTTTATAACTAAATTGTCTAATAAATAACTAAATAATACAAGAAAAATACTTTAAGAAATATTGTTACTAAACATGTACGCTTTTCATGGTTAAAAATGAGAAACTGATACACAATTTACAAAACAATCTTTATATAAAACAAAATTGTTAAATTAAAACAAAAAAGTAAGTACATAACATAACTACAAAAAAAAAATGTCAAATATATTTTTTCATTTTACACAAAATGTAAAAGAAGGATTATTAAAAAGCGAAAGACACTTCAGTTTTTAATAAACCTTATTCTTTTCCATTGTTTGCGCCAAAATTTTGGGGTATTGGTATTGATATTGAGGAAAGATAGCATCCGCATGGGTCGATTATCCGTCTCGTTCACCGCGGCCCCTAAGGCCTATTGTAGAGCGGATGTTAACTTTACAGTTCATCCATCAAGTTCAGGCCCTCAAGAATCTTTTTGAATGAGGAAAGGTCAATCTTCCCAAAGATGTCATACCTGATTCTCGTTATGGCGGGGTAGTGGCAGAAGATATGCTCAACTGTCTCGTCATCCTCCAAACACAGCTGGCATTCAGTCTCTTCAGGGAGTCCGATTCTATGTAGGTGATTTCTGACTTTGCAGTGACCTGTAAAGACAGAAGCTATTACTTTGACGTTTTTACGGTAAAATTGTAGTAGTTTCTGGGTTCTGGCATGATGAAACGAAATGCGCTTTCTTGCATATACAGGACAATTGTTCCGATGTTGGACCACTTTCTGCTGCGGCACCCTTTTTTGCAACGATGTCTGCTTCCTCATTGCCATGAATGAGTGAGTGCCCAGGTACCCAGATTAGGGATAGGCTACTTGCCGCCCCTATTGTCTTTAAGGTGTTTTTACAGCTCCAGATCAGCCTCGAGTTGCATTTATGCGCGGTGATTTCAGCACCGCCTGACTGTTACTGAAAATTTTTATTGCTTTGTATGTATATATATAGGGTTAGTAAAAAGTCCCGGAACGGTCGAATAACTTTGTTATTTGAAAATTATGATTTCTGAAATTTGGTATGGGGGTATAGTTAATATAAATGCATTTTATGCAATACAGTTAATATTTTTTTCACTTCCGGTTTAATCGGCAATACGTCCAATTTTTTTTTTTAAATGGAACGCCCAGATTTTTTTAACACTTTTGAATGCAAAATAAAAAACTACGTTCAGGAAGTATTAAGATGTTTATTTTTATTCTCAAGAAAACAGTTAAAAAATTAAAAAAGTGTCCTAATACAGAAAAATCAAGATACCTGTCTATTCAGGTTGCGATTACAATAATTGTTCAAAATGCTCTCCATTTACAATTTGACAAAAATGTCAGTAAAATTTCTTATTGAATTTTGTATTTGTTCTGGAATGATGCGATTGGCTTCTTGAACTATTCTCTCTTTAATTGTTCAAGATTATGGGGATGATTTTTGTACACTTGACATTTCATGTGACCGCAAAAGAAAAAATCTAATGGCGAGAGATCTGGCGAACGTGCTGGCCATTCGATTGCTCCTCTACGTCCGATCCAACGTCCCGGAAAAATTTCATTCAAATAATCGCGGACATTATGGGCAAAATGGGGGGGGGGGGGGGGAGCTCCATCTTGTTGAAACCAAAAATGTGCATTAGGGTGATCACCTATGTTTGCATTTGGAAAGAGGGCCGCAAGTGCTGGAACAACCTCATTTCGCAATAAATTTAAGTAGACGTTGCCAGTTAAATTTCCTCTTATAAAAAATGGTCCTATGATGTTGTTTCCAACAAGACCAGCCCAGACATTCACCTTTTGAGGACGCTGTGTATGGACTTTTTCAATCCAATGCGGATTTTCAATTGACCAGTAGCGACAATTATGTCTGTTCACAGTGCCGTTGAGACAAAACGTTGCCTCATCTGAAAAAATGAGGTGATCTAAAACATTAGGCTGCTGCTCGATCAATTCCGTCATTGTTTCGCAAAATTGTAGTCTACGATCTGGATCATCTTCAGTTAACTCATGGACGGGATACATTTTATAGGCTTTCATTCTTACTGATTTAAGAATCGTATGAGCAGATTTTTGAGAGATCTCATGAATTTGACCTAATTCTGTTGTGGACACGTGATGATTTTCTTCCACTGTAAGTAACACATTCAAACTAGTTTCTTCATCTGCTGCTGTTAATGGACGTCCCCTTCTAGGTAAATTCTTCACCTGACGAAAGACTTCAAACTTTTGAATTGTTCGGCATACCGTACTTTTACTAATGTGACGATCCGGATAAACAGTATTAAACAAAATACGAACCTCTTCAAAAGAACGTTGACGATCACCGTACCCACGCATCATTAATATCTCAATTCGTTCTGATTCAGTAAGTTTTTCTGCCATTTTCAAATGTGTCAATGTTTAAAATAAGTAAATTTATAGCGATGCAAAAGTTAAAACGCTTTTAAAATTGTCAAATGTGACGGCAAAAAGAATGCAAACACTAAACAACAACTTTTTTCAAAGGTACCTTGATTTTTCTGTATTAGGACACTTTTTTAATTTTTTAACTGTTTTCTTGTGAATAAAAATAAACATCTTAATACTTCCTGACCGTAGTTTTTTATTTTGCATTCAAAAGTGTTAAAAAAATCTAGGCGTTCCATTTAAAAAAAAAAAGTAAGACGTATTGCCGATTAAACCGGAAGTGAAAAAAATATTAACTGTATTGCATAAAATGCATTTATATTAACTATACCCCCATACCAAATTTCAGAAATCATAATTTGCAAATAACAAAGTTATTCGACCGTTCCGGGACTTTTTACTAACCCTGTATAGAAATACTTTATTCATCTTTAAGATGGTTTTGCATACAACAGTACATACATATTACATTAAATACTACAAAAATTCTTAACATAAATACTACAAAACTTCTTAAATTTACTAATGTTATTACCCGCCTGTTTAGCGTTGTCTGGTAATTCGTTATACAATTTCAATCCCTTATAAAACAAGCTATTTTGCGATGAAGATTTTTTATGTAACGGTAACCTGAAATTATTTACAATTCTAGTATTATATATATGAATATCACTATTATATACAATAAACCTATTCATATATTCAGGAAGATTATTATTTACTAATTTATAAATTAAAACTAAGCTGTTCATATAAATCCTTTGTCTAACACTAAGCCACTGTAACATATCCAACATGAGTGTAACCCTTGTATATCTACTACATCCTAAAATTATTCTCCTTGCCCTATTTTGTAATTTTTGTAATTTGTACATATGACCTTCACCAATTAAAAGTAAAACTGAAGCACAGTATTCAAAGTGTGGAGCAATGATAGTCTTATACACAAGTATTCTCGCCCATGTGCTTAATTTATTACTAATCCTGCCCAAAAAACTAATTTTCTTAGCTACTTACTTCACAATGTAATCTACATGGCTTTTGAACGACAGACCACTGTCTATTACTACCCCCAAATACTTAATTTCTTTTACAAAATCGATAGGAACGTCATCAACAAAAATATTACAATTTATTACACTAGGAATCCTATTCCCTATTACCATAGCTTTAGTCTTTGAAGTGTTGAGCTTAAGCTTATTTATTTTTAACGATTTTGAAATGTTTTTTAGTTCAAAGTTCATTTTCCGAACAGCCCCCTCGATATCACCGTCATAAATACTCACAAGTGTATCATCCGCAAAGAGATTGATATTAGAATTCAGTGAAACAGTACTCATGTCGTTGATGTACAGAATAAACAATAGCGGACCCAAAATCGTACCCTGCGGGACCCCTAAGGAAACCTCTCTTACTTCTGATGTTTCGTCTTTGTACTTAGTTACTTGAAATCTTCCTGTTAGGTATCTATTCAAAATTTTTCTAGCGCACATCTCAATGGCATAGATTTCAGCCTGGAAAATCGCTGCGTGTTGTTCAAGGTTGTAATATTTTCTAACTCTTGGATTACGACAGAATGTTCTTGCGCCAACACCCTGCTCTGTTTTCGAACCGTCCGTAAACCAGCAGGTGTCTGCCTGCGTCAGTGTTTTCTCGTTACAATCCCATTCCTTTATGTTTGGAAAGGAGGTAGTGAAGTATGTATCTATCACTGGTCGAGTACACATCATGTCCGATGGCATTCCCAGCATCCTGTCGGAAGTGACCGATTCCAGCAGCTTGTTAGCCACACAGACATGAGTATGTGGCGATTGATTCGCAATGTGCCATAGGCGGAATGTAGTTAACCTCTTCAGGGACAAATTAAAATATGTTGTTAAAAAACCTCAATTTTTTTTTAGATGAGATTTAATAATGTACAGAAAACATGGAAAAATATTTAAAAAAATCTATTTGCAAATTTGGGCTCTAAAAACCAAAAAATATAAATGTACACATATGTGGACACAGGGCAGATGGTCTACTGATGGAACAACGCCATACATTCAGGGCAGACGCTTTCCTGGCACTTACGGCATTGGTATCTTGTCCTACGTTCGCATTTTTTATCATGAGAGCGTGGTGGATTTTTATGCTCCATTTTTATGGGATACTGCCCCACTCCATCTAGGCGTACTTCAGGTGCAACCTTGGTCCACGCCTTTTTTTTTCTTCGGTGTAGTTGCCTCAAATGATGGTCTTCCCCTCTTTCTTGGATTTTCATTGAGTTTGAGTAGTGTTGAAGCAACAGATGCCTTGAATTCCAATAACGGCATTATAGATACCTTTTTACTTTTCGAAAAAGTAACCAAGCATTTATAATTGCCACATTCATGAAGTGGAATTGGTATGTAAATTTTTTTATTTTTTATAGCGTGCGGATAATGAGCGATCATTCTGTCCGCTAAATCTACACCGCCCATAAATGGATTGTACTATATAACAGCCTGTGCCCTTTGAACTTCAATATATGTTTTCGTTTTCCTATCCCACCTTCTAACAACATCCTGAGTAGGTAGGCTATGTTGGTACGGGGCCACTTTTTAGATAGGCGTATCGGGTGCGGGTACGGGGCCAGTTTTCAAGATGGCGGCTACCCCGGGTAGACGCGTTGAGACACGATTTCGCGATCGCGGCTTAATTATGAATCATTATGGATTGATTATTTGTTTAATTAGGGGACATTACGCTAATTCGCGGAACGGGCGAGCTGATTGATTATTTGTTTAATTAGGGGGTGCATTACGCTAATTCGCGGAACGGGCGAGCTGATTGATTATTTGTTTAATTAGGGGGTGCATTATGTTAATCCGCGGAACGGGTAAGCTGTTTCTCAGAATCCCCAATCATCTTACACACCTGCGCCCATAGCAATAAAAAATTTAAATTATTATGCATAACACGCAACTACAACCCCAGCTAGGTACATGGGATTTCGGCATGTTAATTATGGGATGAGTTTATCAGAATTTACAATCATCTTACACACCTGTGCTCATAGCAATAAAAAATTTAAATTATGCATAACACGCAACTACGAGACATTGAATTCAGAATCTGCAAAGTTTCTCAGAATCCGCAACACCTGCGCGCATAAAACGCTCGTTATTTATGCAAAGCATGAGGACAATGGGTTTGCTAGAGATATGGAATTTATGAATATTAATTGTGGGATAAGTTATCAGAATTTACAATCAGCTTTATGCGGTAAAGCAGCTTATGCATTTTAATCAGCATGCTCTTCTGAGAAGACTCTTTTAATGTAGGGGTGCTATAACTCGACCCCCTGTGCGTTAATCGCCTGTGAAATGTATATGCATATGTACTTATACCCATAGTCTTTAATAAATAAATAAAACAAATATTTTTGTAAAATTGCTGTATTATAAATAAAACCTATAACTAATTTACAATTAAATAATTTAACATCATTTCCACATTACGCTCTGTACACATACTTGGTTTATCTTTATTATGATAGAAACAGGCAAAGTTAGTCTTTATAAAATTAGGAATACTATTTTCAATATATTCTAAATTAACAATACTTAAGTCAACATATCTTCTTAGGAAAGTAGCCTTTTGATGTCCCTTTACATAAATTGTATTATACCACTTGCAAATATCGTTTAAAATTTTTCCAACATCTTTCAACTCCAGATATCCGTCATTATAATTAATATTCAAATAATTTCTCTCCAACCACACTATCTCATTTTGCTTAAACTGCGGCATTTTATGAAGCTGTCTCGGAGGCTTAAACAATACGTGTATTGAACGTTTCCCATCGGTAATGGACATTTCTTTGGGTGTAAACTCGGGGCTGTTGAAGCCTTGTATGTCTATTACTAGAAACGGCTCGTATATTCCGGGGTGGTTCTTGAAAGCGACTGTCATGCTAAATTATTTTCTTGACTATTCCGCTAAGGGGATCGTACTCCACAGCAGAATCATGTAGAATGAGGCAGTATGCAACTGTGTTATTATTAAATGCCTCTTTGGATGCCATTTGCAATTTAACATCTACAGTACTAGATTTTACCGCCTCATTCTGTTTAGAGCAATCAATCACATATACTGCACTTTCACCGAATTTCGCATAATCCATTAATGGCTTGCTAGCCCGTCCGTAGTAACTAGACTGGAAGGAGGCATACATGTGATATGCCACAGCATAGCGCATATCATTCATATCGATGTTCATGTCATTATACGGATAATTTTCTGAATTAAGATATAGTTTGATATCGGTTATTTTAGAATGATCAAACACTGATGCGTCCCTTTTAAAATTATCTTTCCTGCCATGTTGAAACGCAATGATCACATGGCGGGGTTTCTCCATGTTTGTGCTAGATTTTATCGGCCAAATATCTGTTTGCGTATTACGCAGCGATGGTAATTCATGCAGTTGCCATTTTCGAAATGGAATGTTTATCGTCTTATTCTGTCGAATTGTGTCTAATAACTTAAATCGAATTTCATCGTTGACGCTTACGTGAGGTACGTGCCACTCGATCTTCTCAATTTGTATAGAGGCCTTCTTCGTACCTGCATCATACGTGTTTTTGTAGCAATTGTCGTCTGTACGGCTTCTAACGAGTACTAATTCTTGACTAACATTTATTAATATACGTTTATAGTCCTCAAACACTCCCATTAAGAATTTCAACGGGATGCATGCGTTGAACTTATTATCTGTTAATGTAGGTTGACTGTCTTGGAATGGTCCCCATCCTGCCATTTGTAGCAACTTACTTTCATTATCGCTATAGGAGACTAACGATTTCATTGTTGTAGTAATACCAGGTTTGGTACACCGATCAATTTCCACTCCATTAATTTCATAGCGTAATTGCTCAAACATAAAAGCATAAGCATTATTTGTTATAGTACAACTTCCAGTCCCTTCATCATCAACATTAAATTTGCCTTGCAAATATATGTAGCTTTCGCTAGGAAGCGTGTACATATCTTGATGTTGTATGCAAATGCGCACTTCATCGTTTAGGTTAAAACTATTTGTTCTCGGGTAATATGTGTGATATTCCTGCTTGGTTATCGTTTCGTCGAAATTCAGACCCTCGAATATTTCCAATTTTTCCATCGTTTATCACCTTAAGTCCAATTGACTGTAGATATGCAATATTGGTATGTGTCAACTGTTGAATGTCCAAGTTGCGAATGGCTAGAGGTGTAGTGCTCATTCCCATTTTATATTTTCGGTCAGCAAACGATAAGCCCATTATAACTTTTTTAATTCTAATCTAACAACAATCTGTTCTCCTCGGAAGTCAATGGGATCACCGTCTTGGTCCAGCAAAGATAAGGTTATGTTTTCTATAGTGCTTCTGTTTACAGGCAGATAAATCACGTGTTGGGGCTCAATATAAATACTGTAGCCGGGCTCCACTTGCGGCGAAAACTCATACAGAGTATGTGAAGGACTGGTGCCGTGGTAAGTAGACGATATTATATTGCACTCTACCCGTATCGACACAACTTTTAAAATCTGTACGGGGAGGTCGGACTCGTGCTTACGATTAGGTGCAAGAAACCTTTTACTAAAACCGAGTACTCGGCCCAAGGTTTCCTCTCGCGCAAAGTTTATCCTATGTTTGCACTCTATTTCTACTTTTAAAGTGTTATTGTTCGGTTTCAGCGATATTGAATCTTTTGTCATAAAACTTTTCAAATATTGCTCAATATCACTTATTTCATATGATCCTACCGGAATCTTTATCACTCTATCATCGTAGTAGAATTTATTGTTTTTTCCCGTTATATTCGGAATTGTATGATATGTATGCAAGCTGATTAGCCCAATAGCGTAATCGTGCTTTGGGTCCAATTCAATTGGAGGATAGTAATCGGCGCAGAGCACGTGCCCAGGTCCTTTTAGTGTGAATGTATATGACATGACTAACTCACAATGCTTGCCCGCACATTATTTATTAAAAATTCCAGACATAAATGACCACAGTTAACTTGACTGAAGGCTTGGAATCTATCTTGATTGTATTTAATTATTGTTTTTTCCCTCATATTGAAATAATCTAATAATTCCGAAGGGGGTTTTAGGTTGCCAAACGAATCAAAATAGTAGACTAAAGCTTCTCTCTTATGATATGCTACCCAATGTGTTCCAGGGCCTTCTGAAGAATCTAAATTGACTACCGCGCATTCATTTTTAAATGGATACTTGGGTAAAACATCTCTCATGAACACACCTCGAAAATGTGGGATATTTTTACCAAACTTTAAAATGTCAACGTTGGTTAAAGCTCTTCGCGGTAGCCGATTCAACAGTTTTTTGATGGTTTTATGAATAAACCCATCCCATTCTTGTATGGTTTCATGTACAATCCGTCGCCTTTTCTCCCCAATGCGATGGCTTCCATTGTTTTGTTATGTTTTCGCGTCTCTACTAGCTGCTGTTGAGCATTTTTAGCTTTGTTAATGGCACTGGCAATTGCAGACGAACCTCCTGCCAGTGCGCCAAGCGCACTAAGGCCTGCAAACAGTGGTATTAGCGGTAACACACCACCTCGTTTGGGGATTGGTATGATTCGCGGAGTGCGTATGCGTTTGCGTCCGCCTGCTTCTTTAATAGCAGCCTTGGCGGCTTTGAGGGATACTTTTGCTCCTTCTTGTAGATCAATAACTTTGTGATGTTTCATCTCATTTTTTACTTTATTAAATACGGTTTTTTTGAACGGTTTCTGTTTCAACCCCATTCCCAACTTTCGTTTAACCTTCATTATATTGCTAACAGACCACGCAGCTGCTTTTTCACCTACACTAGCGTCACTCGCTTTAACTCTTGACCAGGCTTTCTCTTGAAGAACTTTGTCCGCCTCGTGTCTCACATTCAAATCTTTTTCTTGGTCGTATGCAATGTCGTGATCTTTGCATGCAGCGTCCAAAGGATTAATGCCAGAATCCCCCCGCTCCAACCGCTTCTTCAACTTTGTGCCAGGTCCGCAATACTGATATCCAGGCAGATGCAACTCTATTGGTAATTTATTTATAAGGCTGTTGACAAAACCTCCTCCTTCGTTAAAGTACATCATTTGAATGAGCCTCTCGCATGTGGCAATCGATATTTATGCGTGCGATATTTCATCGCAAACTCATTCACCATGCGATATAAAAACATATGATTTTGAAGTAATGAAACTAGGAGTCGAATAAATTAAAATGTATATTTGAAAATAGTAAAATAAAGAAAAGTTATTATCGATATTTGTATTTTATTTACAAATATGACTTACAACATATAAGCATAATACGACTAAAAAGTCGGTGAAAACATACGATGATTGGCTAAAACGAATTTGTAACAGATGTTCTACCGTTTGTACGGTAAGAACCAAACATTAAATCAGCCTACCAACCTCTCGTTATTATACAAGTTTTGTCAACAGCAAATGATGGATACTACAAAAGAACACAAGAAGAATTGTTTCCCCTATTGTCATCGGACTTTCCGATACTGGGGGCGCTTAGTATGCAACAGCTAGGCCGATGCGTTTGAACGGCTACCCGTTGCAAAGAACAGCTAGGCCGATGCGTTTGAACGGCCTACCCGTTGCAAAGAACAGCTAGGCCGATGCGTTTGAACGGCTACCCGTTGCAAAGAACAGCTAGGCCGATGCGTTTGAACGGATACCCGTTGCAAAGAACAGCTAGGCCGATGCGTTTGAACGGCCTACCCGTTGCAAAGAACAGCTAGGCCGATGCGTTTGAACGGCTACCCGTTGCAAAGAACAGCTAGGCCGATGCGTTTGAACGGATACCCGTTGCAAAGAACAGCTAGGCCGATGCGTTTGAACGGATACCCGTTGCAAAGAACAGCTAGGCCGATGCGTTTGAACGGATACCCGTTGCAAAGAACAGCTAGGCCGATGCGTTTGAACGGATACCTGTTGCAAAGAACAGCTAGGCCGATGCGTTTGAACGGATACCTGTTGCAAAGAACAGCTAGGCCGATGCGTTTGAACGGCTTACCTGTTGCAAAGAACAGCTAGGCCGATGCGTTTGAACGGCTTACCCGTTGAAAAGAACAGCTGAGCCGAGGCGTTGAACGGCTACCTGTTGCAAAGAACTGCAGTTCTTTGCAACAGGTAGCCGTTCAACGCCTCGGCTCAGCTGTTCTTTTCAACGGGTAAGCCGTTCAAACGCATCGGCCTAGCTGTTCTTTGCAACAGGTAGCCGTTCAACGCCTCGGCTCAGCTGTTCTTTTCAACGGGTAAGCCGTTCAACGCCTCGGCTCAGCTGTTCTTTTCAACGGGTAAGCCGTTCAAACGCATCGGCCTAGCTGTTCTTTGCAACAGGTAAGCCGTTCAAACGCATCGGCCTAGCTGTTCTTTGCAACAGGTATCCGTTCAAACGCATCGGCCTAGCTGTTCTTTGCAACAGGTATCCGTTCAAACGCATCGGCCTAGCTGTTCTTTGCAACGGGTATCCGTTCAAACGCATCGGCCTAGCTGTTCTTTGCAACGGGTATCCGTTCAAACGCATCGGCCTAGCTGTTCTTTGCAACGGGTATCCGTTCAAACGCATCGGCCTAGCTGTTCTTTGCAACGGGTAGCCGTTCAAACGCATCGGCCTAGCTGTTCTTTGCAACGGGTAGGCCGTTCAAACGCATCGGCCTAGCTGTTCTTTGCAACGGGTATCCGTTCAAACGCATCGGCCTAGCTGTTCTTTGCAACGGGTAGCCGTTCAAACGCATCGGCCTAGCTGTTCTTTGCAACGGGTAGGCCGTTCAAACGCATCGGCCTAGCTGTTCTTTGCAACGGGTAGCCGTTCAAACGCATCGGCCTAGCTGTTGCATACTAAGCGCCCCCAGTATCGGAAAGTCCGATGACAATAGGGGAAACAATTCTTCTTGTGTTCTTTTGTAGTATCCATCATTTGCTGTTGACAAAACTTGTATAATAACGAGAGGTTGGTAGGCTGATTTAATGTTTGGTTCTTACCGTACAAACGGTAGAACATCTGTTACAAATTCGTTTTAGCCAATCATCGTATGTTTTCACCGACTTTTTAGTCGTATTATGCTTATATGTTGTAAGTCATATTTGTAAATAAAATACAAATATCGATAATAACTTTTCTTTATTTTACTATTTTCAAATATACATTTTAATTTATTCGACTCCTAGTTTCATTACTTCAAAATCATATGTTTTTATATCGCATGGTGAATGAGTTTGCGATGAAATATCGCACGCATAAATATCGATTGCCACATGCGAGAGGCTCATTCAAATGATGTACTTTAACGAAGGAGGAGGTTTTGTCAACAGCCTTATAAATAAATTACCAATAGAGTTGCATCTGCCTGGATATCAGTATTGCGGACCTGGCACAAAGTTGAAGAAGCGGTTGGAGCGGGGGGATTCTGGCATTAATCCTTTGGACGCTGCATGCAAAGATCACGACATTGCATACGACCAAGAAAAAGATTTGAATGTGAGACACGAGGCGGACAAAGTTCTTCAAGAGAAAGCCTGGTCAAGAGTTAAAGCGAGTGACGCTAGTGTAGGTGAAAAAGCAGCTGCGTGGTCTGTTAGCAATATAATGAAGGTTAAACGAAAGTTGGGAATGGGGTTGAAACAGAAACCGTTCAAAAAAACCGTATTTAATAAAGTAAAAAATGAGATGAAACATCACAAAGTTATTGATCTACAAGAAGGAGCAAAAGTATCCCTCAAAGCCGCCAAGGCTGCTATTAAAGAAGCAGGCGGACGCAAACGCATACGCACTCCGCGAATCATACCAATCCCCAAACGAGGTGGTGTGTTACCGCTAATACCACTGTTTGCAGGCCTTAGTGCGCTTGGCGCACTGGCAGGAGGTTCGTCTGCAATTGCCAGTGCCATTAACAAAGCTAAAAATGCTCAACAGCAGCTAGTAGAGACGCGAAAACATAACAAAACAATGGAAGCCATCGCATTGGGGAGAAAAGGCGACGGATTGTACATGAAACCATACAAGAATGGGATGGGTTTATTCATAAAACCATCAAAAAACTGTTGAATCGGCTACCGCGAAGAGCTTTAACCAACGTTGACATTTTAAAGTTTGGTAAAAATATCCCACATTTTCGAGGTGTGTTCATGAGAGATGTTTTACCCAAGTATCCATTTAAAAATGAATGCGCGGTAGTCAATTTAGATTCTTCAGAAGGCCCTGGAACACATTGGGTAGCATATCATAAGAGAGAAGCTTTAGTCTACTATTTTGATTCGTTTGGCAACCTAAAACCCCCTTCGGAATTATTAGATTATTTCAATATGAGGGAAAAAACAATAATTAAATACAATCAAGATAGATTCCAAGCCTTCAGTCAAGTTAACTGTGGTCATTTATGTCTGGAATTTTTAATAAATAATGTGCGGGCAAGCATTGTGAGTTAGTCATGTCATATACATTCACACTAAAAGGACCTGGGCACGTGCTCTGCGCCGATTACTATCCTCCAATTGAATTGGACCCAAAGCACGATTACGCTATTGGGCTAATCAGCTTGCATACATATCATACAATTCCGAATATAACGGGAAAAAACAATAAATTCTACTACGATGATAGAGTGATAAAGATTCCGGTAGGATCATATGAAATAAGTGATATTGAGCAATATTTGAAAAGTTTTATGACAAAAGATTCAATATCGCTGAAACCGAACAATAACACTTTAAAAGTAGAAATAGAGTGCAAACATAGGATAAACTTTGCGCGAGAGGAAACCTTGGGCCGAGTACTCGGTTTTAGTAAAAGGTTTCTTGCACCTAATCGTAAGCACGAGTCCGACCTCCCCGTACAGATTTTAAAAGTTGTGTCGATACGGGTAGAGTGCAATATAATATCGTCTACTTACCACGGCACCAGTCCTTCACATACTCTGTATGAGTTTTCGCCGCAAGTGGAGCCCGGCTACAGTATTTATATTGAGCCCCAACACGTGATTTATCTGCCTGTAAACAGAAGCACTATAGAAAACATAACCTTATCTTTGCTGGACCAAGACGGTGATCCCATTGACTTCCGAGGAGAACAGATTGTTGTTAGATTAGAATTAAAAAAGTTATAATGGGCTTATCGTTTGCTGACCGAAAATATAAAATGGGAATGAGCACTACACCTCTAGCCATTCGCAACTTGGACATTCAACAGTTGACACATACCAATATTGCATATCTACAGTCAATTGGACTTAAGGTGATAAACGATGGAAAAATTGGAAATATTCGAGGGTCTGAATTTCGACGAAACGATAACCAAGCAGGAATATCACACATATTACCCGAGAACAAATAGTTTTAACCTAAACGATGAAGTGCGCATTTGCATACAACATCAAGATATGTACACGCTTCCTAGCGAAAGCTACATATATTTGCAAGGCAAATTTAATGTTGATGATGAAGGGACTGGAAGTTGTACTATAACAAATAATGCTTATGCTTTTATGTTTGAGCAATTACGCTATGAAATTAATGGAGTGGAAATTGATCGGTGTACCAAACCTGGTATTACTACAACAATGAAATCGTTAGTCTCCTATAGCGATAATGAAAGTAAGTTGCTACAAATGGCAGGATGGGGACCATTCCAAGACAGTCAACCTACATTAACAGATAATAAGTTCAACGCATGCATCCCGTTGAAATTCTTAATGGGAGTGTTTGAGGACTATAAACGTATATTAATAAATGTTAGTCAAGAATTAGTACTCGTTAGAAGCCGTACAGACGACAATTGCTACAAAAACACGTATGATGCAGGTACGAAGAAGGCCTCTATACAAATTGAGAAGATCGAGTGGCACGTACCTCACGTAAGCGTCAACGATGAAATTCGATTTAAGTTATTAGACACAATTCGACAGAATAAGACGATAAACATTCCATTTCGAAAATGGCAACTGCATGAATTACCATCGCTGCGTAATACGCAAACAGATATTTGGCCGATAAAATCTAGCACAAACATGGAGAAACCCCGCCATGTGATCATTGCGTTTCAACATGGCAGGAAAGATAATTTTAAAAGGGACGCATCAGTGTTTGATCATTCTAAAATAACCGATATCAAACTATATCTTAATTCAGAAAATTATCCGTATAATGACATGAACATCGATATGAATGATATGCGCTATGCTGTGGCATATCACATGTATGCCTCCTTCCAGTCTAGTTACTACGGACGGGCTAGCAAGCCATTAATGGATTATGCGAAATTCGGTGAAAGTGCAGTATATGTGATTGATTGCTCTAAACAGAATGAGGCGGTAAAATCTAGTACTGTAGATGTTAAATTGCAAATGGCATCCAAAGAGGCATTTAATAATAACACAGTTGCATACTGCCTCATTCTACATGATTCTGCTGTGGAGTACGATCCCCTTAGCGGAATAGTCAAGAAAATAATTTAGCATGACAGTCGCTTTCAAGAACCACCCCGGAATATACGA
The DNA here is from genome assembly GCA_949128085.1 of Cetonia aurata. Classification (NCBI taxonomy): domain Eukaryota; kingdom Metazoa; phylum Arthropoda; class Insecta; order Coleoptera; family Scarabaeidae; genus Cetonia; species Cetonia aurata. Next base: position 20,886,722 of record OX421889.1, on the reverse strand, counting down.
GCCGTTTCTAGTAATAGACATACAAGGCTTCAACAGCCCCGAGTTTACACCCAAAGAAATGTCCATTACCGATGGGAAACGTTCAATACACGTATTGTTTAAGCCTCCGAGACAGCTTCATAAAATGCCGCAGTTTAAGCAAAATGAGATAGTGTGGTTGGAGAGAAATTATTTGAATATTAATTATAATGACGGATATCTGGAGTTGAAAGATGTTGGAAAAATTTTAAACGATATTTGCAAGTGGTATAATACAATTTATCTAAAGGGACATCAAAAGGCTACTTTCCTAAGAAGATATGTTGACTTAAGTATTGTTAATTTAGAATATATTGAAAATAGTATTCCTAATTTTATAAAGACTAACTTTGCCTGTTTCTATCATAATAAAGATAAACCAAGTATGTGTACAGAGCGTAATGTGGAAATGATGTTAAATTATTTAATTGTAAATTAGTTATAGGTTTTATTTATAATACAGCAATTTTACAAAAATATTTGTTTTATTTATTTATTAAAGACTATGGGTATAAGTACATATGCATATACATTTCACAGGCGATTAACGCACAGGGGGTCGAGTTATAGCACCCCTACATTAAAAGAGTCTTCTCAGAAGAGCATGCTGATTAAAATGCATAAGCTGCTTTACCGCATAAAGCTGATTGTAAATTCTGATAACTTATCCCACAATTAATATTCATAAATTCCATATCTCTAGCAAACCCATTGTCCTCATGCTTTGCATAAATAACGAGCGTTTTATGCGCGCAGGTGTTGCGGATTCTGAGAAACTTTGCAGATTCTGAATTCAATGTCTCGTAGTTGCGTGTTATGCATAATTTAAATTTTTTATTGCTATGAGCACAGGTGTGTAAGATGATTGTAAATTCTGATAAACTCATCCCATAATTAACATGCCGAAATCCCATGTACCTAGCTGGGGTTGTAGTTGCGTGTTATGCATAATAATTTAAATTTTTTATTGCTATGGGCGCAGGTGTGTAAGATGATTGGGGATTCTGAGAAACAGCTTACCCGTTCCGCGGATTAACATAATGCACCCCCTAATTAAACAAATAATCAATCAGCTCGCCCGTTCCGCGAATTAGCGTAATGCACCCCCTAATTAAACAAATAATCAATCAGCTCGCCCGTTCCGCGAATTAGCGTAATGTCCCCTAATTAAACAAATAATCAATCCATAATGATTCATAATTAAGCCGCGATCGCGAAATCGTGTCTCAACGCGTCTACCCGGGGTAGCCGCCATCTTGAAAACTGGCCCCGTACCCGCACCCGATACGCCTATCTAAAAAGTGGCCCCGTACCAACATAGCCTACCTACTATCCTGAGTCTGCTTGCCGATAAAAGAAGAAATCATATGAACCAAATTGTTGTCTATCCATCGCAGAATTGTTATGTTGTTTGAAGATGTTGCCACTGAACATGAACCTCGACCTCTTTTTTGTAACGTTTTACCATCAGTTAATTTTTCATTTGCTAGATAAATCCTATTGGCTCTGACAGTTCCTACTACGTTAATATCTACATTCTTCGGGTGTGTAATTGTTGGTATTGACGTAAAAAGGTTGTCTAAAAATACTTCATGATTGAGCCCTTCTAACCCTTACCCAATCTTACTACTGTATCTCCAATAGTTCCTAGTTCAGTCTTATCACGATTTCCTGAATTCTGATACATTTCAAATTTTGACACATATCCATCTGCCGAACCTCGAACCCATACTTTGAATGGGAGTTGTTTGAGTTTTGAACAAATTCTAAGACATGAACTTTTTCCTTCTCTCTGCCATAAAAACTTCTTGGAGATATTTCTGCAAACATGGTAACCCTATTTGCACAAAAAAAATATTGAAATTAGGTAAGAAAATCACATTTTGGACCATATTTAAGCGATACTAAACGCGTTGAAACCAAACGTACACGTATGTGGTTGTATCCCCGAAGAGGTTAATAATATTTTGGGGAGAAAGCAAGCTAAGCCATATCTGTATTTTTTTTTAAAGAGTTGTTCAAAAATGTTTTAAGTTTGCAGTAAAATTCCTTTTTTTCCCTATTTGATAAGACTTGATATTATGATGATTATTACAACTTTTTTTTATAAATTTAGGGAATAATGGATTAAGTGATAAACCGTTAACTAAATATTTCTTAGATAAAGATAGAAGATATCGAAGCAGAAAAACCTATCCTACCCACAAAATTAACATCAAAATGCGCAAGTATTGCATAAAAATGCAGACGTTACACTTTTTCTGTTCTGAATGCAAAATAGCAATTAAAATCCTCTGGCGCATTTCCTCGCCCCATGACATTATCTCACAAATACCCAGAAATAGAAACAGAGCATTAGCATAAGATGTAGCTACGTCAGTGTGATAGACAGAACCTGTCAGGTATAGTCTGTCCATATTTCTAACGATTTGCCTTTAGAGGGATTAAGAGTATTACCTGGGACTATCCACTACCTGGTGCCGCCAAATAATGCTAATGAGGTAATGGGCCGTATTAAGAGAAATTTGATTTTTTTAAAGTAGAGAAGTAATTATGTTTCGTTTAATATAATCTACCGTTTACAATTTAATCTAATTGGCTATACTATGAATAATTAAAGTTTCTTAAGTAAATAAGTTATTATGTTTCGTTCAATATAATCTACTATTAACAATTTAAACTTTATGATTTAAAAGCAAACAATTCTAATTTATGCCTCTACAGCTGTATTAAAGATATTTAATGGTATTCAGATTACTAACATCCCTTTAACGTAATTAACAAATTTCTGGTAATTTACATATATAAGAAAGTAACAAAGTAGAATTAGAAAATAGTTGACGGACAGTTGTTGAAAAGTGCAGACGTTCAAATTTGTGAAAGAAAAACATGTGGAGACCGTGGAGTACAGACGACTGTTCAACAAACGATATATTCGTGGGTAGCAATAGTTTGCAAAGTGTAAGTAGTGATGTGATAGGCGACGACGTTGATAATGCAAGAAATCATTTGAGCACTGAAACACAGCAGATAATCCTAAATGTATATATCAATTTGAAGAGTGAGGATTATGGGACCAAAACAGAGACAATTATTAGAACATCCAAGTTAACGGGTGTCTCTTACGGAACAGTCCACAAAATTGTTCAAGAAATACAAGGAAGGATAAGGGACAAACGAGAAAAATGAATATGTGTGATATCGATATTGTGAGAAGAGAAATATACCGATGCTTTAAACGAAATGAAGTTCCTACATTGCGAAGTTTGTGCAACAACCTGAAAGAGAATTATAGATTCCAGTGTTGTATAACTACGTTGTCGCGCGTTATGAAACAAAACGGCTTTAAATTTGGTGTGGTTAACAAGCGGCGAACAATTATGGAATCGCAAAGATTGCAGCTACTACGGGATGAGTACTTAACGAAAGTGAAGGCATTTAGAGAGGAGAATCGTTTCATTTGCTACTTGGACGAAACATGGTATGATACCCATGATACTGTCAAGAAAGGTTGGAATGATAGTTCGGGAATGTGCTCCCTTAATGTTCCTGTGTCAAGAGGGAAAAGAATAATTATTGCACATGCGGGATCTGTGGATGGCTGGGTCGGTGAAGTGTTACTGTCTACAAAGAACATAAAATCTTCGTCGTTGGATTATCATGAAGATATGACAAGTTCCTTGTTTGAAGAGTGGTTCGTGCATAAGTTACTACCGTCTTTACCACCAAAAAGTGTCATTGTTATGGATAATGCCAGTTACCACTCTCGACAAATTATTAAAATACCTAGTGGGTCAAGCACAAAACTTGAAATAAAAACTTTTTTAGAGGAGAATGACCTTTATTTTGAAGAAGGTTATTCCAAGAAACAACTCCTGGAAGTCTTACAGACGAAAACATTTCCGAAGCAATACTTTATTGACAATGCTGCAGCTGCTGCAGGTCACACAGTACTACGTCTACCTCCACATTATTGTATCTTCAATCCAATAGAGTTGATTTGGAGTTCACTAAAACAACACATTCGTCGTCAAAATACCGCTCCCACGTTTAGCGTAATTGTTGTTTCAATTAAGACGATCCAAGAAGCTATGTTTTTAATAACACCAGATACTTGGAAAAATTGTGTACAACATGTAATCGGTATAGAGGATGAATATTTACAATACGCAAACTCCATACCGCAATTAATAATACATGTAGATGATGTAGACGATGAAAGCAGTGATTCTGTTGACTGAAACGGTATTTAAGTTTTAAATTTAAGATAATGTACATATACATAATGACGAGTACTTCTGAGTTGATAAGGTACAATTTACTATAGCAATTTAGTAATGATCATAGTTTCTTTGATTGTATTGTTTAACATGTATGTTATTGTTGTTGTAATTGTAATATTATAATGATGTTTCCTGTACTATGTATCAAGAAAAAAATTTAATTATTTCCCAACAATGTATGTATGTTTATGTGTATATAAATAAATATATTATTTAGTCGAACATTAATCTCTTTATAATACACTTTTAGTATTATAATCTTAGTGAATACGTCCCTGTTAACCACCCGTGCTCGCAAGGGATTATAACGGTCGGTAAACATTTCTTTTGTGAAGATCGAGTGCTATTTAAAAAGGCAAATCGTTAGAAATATGGACAGACTATAATAGTAGTTTTATTTAACGTTTTGCATTAGTGTAGTAACACATAATCCCATAATATCTATTATAATTAAAGTTTATTATGCACTGTCATGTTAGCGTATACGGACTACACAGAAAAAAGCTCCAACCGTAAATGGAAACCTAGTTCACATTATGATGAGATTTAGCGCATCATCGCGTGAACAAATATTCAATGTTTGCTTGATAAATACAGGCTTAGTATTTATCTTGGGTTCGCTATTATTGTGAAGGGAGTTATTTTTTGACATTATCCACGGAAAATTGGTATATTATATAACTTTTCTTTATGAGAATGTAATACATTATAGTAATTTTATTACATTTGATAATCAATATAACTAATGTAAACATATTTGCAGTATCGATAAGTATTTATAGAAGCGTGAATATTTATCTGCAACGCTGTAGAAATAATAATAATAATAGTTCTGATTACAAAATAGACAGAGAATTAGATACATTTGTGGGTGATAAGAACTTATTTATCTGCCTGTATATTTATTTATGTTAAACATTGTGTAAGTCGTTTATGTTTATGCGATGTGTGTTAATGCACATTCGAATAAATTACGACATTTGGTTCTATGAAAAATAAAAGATAAGATTTTAGCTATTTAATTTCGCACACATTTAATATAAATTAGTTATGAAGGACAAATGTCATAATTAAAAGAAAGTTAGAATTAACGGCATGCGTATTATACAACAAATAAGCTGTTTGTGTTTGAAGTTCTTTGTCATCATGAAATAATGGAGTAGAGAGTTTATTATGCATGCCGTTTACGTACTTCTTTTAAACATGGGCAGCGGTTGCATATGACCGGGTGTCCAACCTAAGATGCAACGGTTCCTAGCCAATTTATTACTGCCTTTTTGAAAAAATTTTCAAATAAATGTTGCCTCGAGTCACATTCTACATATGCTAAAATTAGTTTCAGTAATGGCGGACTTCCGGTTGTACCGGAAGTAACTACTAACTTTATTATTTTAAATGAAACACCCTGTATATTATTGCACTTTTGGATTCCTTGTTAAATTTAAATAACAATACGTTAGGGATACATTGGGGCTAAGTTGTACCGTTTTCGAATTACATGACATTTTTTCGAAAAAAATGACATTTGCAGTATCTTCGGTGTTTGGAAATATCTCGGGAAATACGAAAGTTAGAAAGATGCGGTTTTCGGTTTTCGCTCAACTATGAAACAGCACACGTCTTTTATTTGAAAATTGTTGCGTTTAAATTACAGCGTTATTAAATAGGGATCTGTAATTTTCGAACTCTAAAATCATGGATAACTTGATTTTTTTAAATTGAACGGTGTAGCAATTTTTACATAAATGGATGTAAAATTTAATTTTCTTTCGATTTTATACGGGTATCATTGTGTCTATCTCCAACGGTTTTGGAGATATTCGCAATTTTTCAGTTTCTCACGATAGATACGTATTGCGAAGCGCCGCCGCCGGTCACCTTCCCCTCGCATTTCACCAGGCTTGGAACTGGCAGCAATAATACTGGGATGCTTAGAAAGTGGCCAACAGAACACAATAGGACCACGAGAAACAAACAAAATGGTCTAAAAGATACTTGAGATGTTTAAAGCGGCATCTTTAAAGTCAACGCAAGCTTGAAAACGCACTAGGTATCTTGCCGTTATTAGTGTTCCAAGTGTCAGAACTGACATTCAGAGTAGTGTTTGGTAACATAATAATTAAAGATGTCGCTTACTCGAGAAGAATTACTAGATATGGTTTTCGTTCTCGGTGAATGTTACAGAAACGCTTTGTTAGCGTCAAGAGTTTACACAAAGTATTATACCCATGTAGAAAGCATTCAGATAGGAGGGCATTTCAGTCGCTACTGGGTAGTTTTGTAAGTACTGGATCCGTAGCACGTACAAAACGGAACCTCAATAACTACGTACTTACGGATGAAAATCAGTTGCAAGCTGCGATTTCTTCTCATGGGGTTCATTAAAAATAAGGTTTATGAGACGCCACCAACAACCCCTGATGATATGCGCCATCGTATTTTAAGAGCGTTTCAAGAAGTCACACCAAAAATACTCAGAAATGCTCAAAAGTGTTTGCAAAAGCGATTTCGATTATGTAGTGCCGAAAACGGACAGCATTTTGAACATTTAATATAATAGTGTTGTACAAATTCTCTGTACAATGACAACACTAGCGTTTAAAGTGTAGCCTGTTGCGAGCAAGACGCTCGAAGTGTACGTACGCCATGCATTGGATAGAGTAATGTAGTTGTGCTGATTTATTGATATTCCAGTAATGTTATGTTTCTTTTATCTTTGCTATGTTTGCTTGTTTCCAGTGGCCCTATTTTGTTCTGTTGACAACTTTCTAAGCATGCCAGTATTATTGCTGCCAGTCCCAAGCCTGGTGAAATGCGAGGGGAAGGTGACCGGCGGCGGCGCTTCGCAATACGTATCTATCGTGAGAAACTGAAAAATTGCGAATATCTCCAAAACCGTTGGAGATAGACACAATGATACCCGTATAAAATCGAAAGAAAATTAAATTTTACATCCATTTATGTAAAAATTGCTACACCGTTCAATTTAAAAAAATCAAGTTATCCATGATTTTAGAGTTCGAAAATTACAGATCCCTATTTAATAACGCTGTAATTTAAACGCAACAATTTTCAAATAAAAGACGTGTGCTGTTTCATAGTTGAGCGAAAACCGAAAACCGCATCTTTCTAACTTTCGTATTTCCCGAGATATTTCCAAACACCGAAGATACTGCAAATGTCATTTTTTTCGAAAAAATGTCATGTAATTCGAAAACGGTACAACTTAGCCCCAATGTATCTCTAACATATTGTTATTTAAATTTAACAAGGAATCCAAAAGTGCCATAATATACAGGGTGTTCGATTTAAAATAATAAAGTTAGTATCTACTTCCGGTACAACCGCAAGTCCGCCATTTCTGCAACTAATTTTAACATGTGTAGAATATGATTCCAGACAACATTTATTTGAAACATTTTTTCGAAAAGACAATAATAAATCGGCTAGGGACCGTTGCATCTTAGGCTGGACACCCGGTGATAATACTTTATCTGTATATAAATGAGGAAGTTGCAAGATATATGAAGCCTAAACTGACTAATTAAGTGTAAGAAAAATACTATATTATATTAAGAAGGAATAAATAAATAAATAAATAAGATATGTCAATATATTTTTAGTATTCCTGGTCATAATGCGACTGTGGAACGCGTATTTTCATTAATGGTCGCACAGTGGACTGACGAACGGAACCACATCAACTGTTAAGTTGCAAGTTAAATTGTCAAATAAATATTAAAAAAAAGAATAATTGTTATATATACGCTATAAATATTAAATTTGTATGTACTTATGCTATTTTTCTGTTATATCAATTGCTTATTTTAGAAATTTAGTTTTCCATATATCCGAGCCTCTATTCGCTTTATCTATAGAAAAATGACCCTTATTAAAATGTCCGGACGGAGTCTCGGGAAAATGTGGTAGTCGTACATTAGATGCGGGATGTTCCATTTAACAAAACGTAACTTTGTGATGGATCTTCTCTCTCGAATATCCTATATAAGTCAAAGTAATTTTAAATTGTACATACAAAAGTCTAACATTTAATTAAATAAAAAGGTTTTTAAAACATCCTATGTTTTTCTATATAAAGCTCACGCCGTATTTGGTGGCCTATCCTGCATACTTCTTCCTTGCGGTGTAAGCAGCCATCAAGGATTTACCACACATAAACATATCACAATTTACAGTTCTTTTAAAAAAAAAGAAGTTTCAAAATTATGGTAAAATAATAATCTTGTTTTGTTTCAGATCCTGTTATGCCTGATATCGTACTTTTCTACAATAGCGCCCAGCATGAGCCTGGGTTTCTCAGCGGTGGCATTACCAGCCCTAACAGATCTTTCAAATCCCTTCAGGTTAACAGAGGATCAAGGCACTTGGTTCGGTGAGTTTCACATTTATTATAAATTTCATTCGAAAATCAAGCTCAACTTATTGTTTTCGAAGAGCAGATTTCAGTACTTTATGCTAGGAGCAAGCAATTGCTATACAGAAAGAAAGTAACAATGGTTGAAGCACGCTGATTCTATATTTGCTTCCAATTTTATCGAAATTAATCTCTTTCTCTGTCAAACAAAGTTATATATATATATGTTGCATTCAGTTGGTTTGATTTTACGTTAGTTTGTCTTATCGTTGTTATATTATACAAAGATATGCAAGGATAATAGCGTAGTAATAGACACACCAGATATCCGATCACTCTGGGCTTAACCAATTTTAAATTAATTCTGGACAATTGTTTCTGAAATTCGTGGATTTCCATTTTCAACCGAAAACAAAATGAGAAAGTTATTGGTAAGTGAATATTTTCCAAAAAAGCAATATTCCCTTGGAACACAATACCATTCTTTTGGAAACGTATTTCAGTAGATCAACTTTCCGAAACTGCAATTTCCAAATCTGGTCATTGAATGTTAGATTAGATTAGGATTGGGGTGGCCTATCGACCTATTTCACCGCGACCTTTTCAGATCTATTGTGATCCCCTTTTTTCCTAGAGGACGCTCTCTAATTTTGCCCTTTTAGTTAGGCTTATCATCTTTGAGAGCGGCTTCTTTATGTAGCTACTAGCTGTGGGGTTCACCTCCCCCATTACTAGAAACTTTGTCCTCGCCAGGCCTTCACATTGGCACAGCACATGAACTGGTGTTTCGTCCTCCTCTTGGCAGTATCTGCAGGTTGCATCATCTGCCAGGCCTATGTTGTACATATGCCTATTCAGTCTACAGTGACCAGTCAGCAGACCTACAATCATTTTGTTCCTTCCTGTCTTTATTCAGTAGATCTCTCGTAAGTTCAGGCCTTTGCTCCTTTAGGAACTCTTTTGCCTGCCATTGTCCCGGTGATTTTTGCCACCACTCTCTGGACTGATTTTATATCCATTCATTGATGGATTTCTTAATTTGCGATTTGGTAGTGCCGGAAGAGGGGTCGGCTCCAACGAATGGCCTTGACGAACCTCGCCTGGCCAGCTCGTCCGCCGCCTCGTTTCCTCTCACGCCCGAGTGGCTAGGGACCCAGGCTGGGGTTACTTTCCTTTGGGTGCCCACCTCATTTAGGGCGCTTACACAGTCCCAAATCAGCTTAGAGTCCACGCTTGAGGAGGTAATCGCTTTAAGTGTGGACTGACTGTCAGAGAAGATGGCGACGCTTTTAGCCGGTTCGGTACATCTTTCTATCTCTCGTGACACAGTGATGAATTGCAGCAACCTCAGCTTGGAACACAGTCGTGTCTTTGCTGAAGCTTACCGAAAGAGCCTTTTAGGTAGGAGTATATTCCCGCTCCAACGCCGTAGTCCGTTTTAGAGCCGTCAGTAAACCAGTTTGCGTCCGCTCTTACCGGGGCACTTGCCTCCCAGTCCTTCTTATCTGGTATTATAACCTGGTATTTCCTATCTAGGTTAGGGGTTCGAACCATGGCATCGCATGGCAATCTTAAAACAGGTGCCCTCCTTCAGTTCGTCTAGCAGCTTTTTATAGTCAGCCCCGTGCGATTTACTTATCGGTACTTGACTATGTAAGAGTCTGTGTACTGTGGACCTTGCGGCTCCTTGTACAAAGATATGTAATGGTGGCAGGTTCGGAATTACTTCAATCGCGGTGGTAGGGGTCGATCTCAACGCCCCCGTAGCGCACAGGCACGCCAGCCTCTGCACACCACCCAGCGCCTTGGCCGCCCCCGCCTGCCGCGCCTTTGGCCACCATGCAACTGCTCCGTACGTTAACATGGGTCCAATTACCCTTGCGTACAACCACAGAGTCATCTTGGGGCTAAGGCCCCAATTCTTTCCACACAACCTCCTACACCTACCCAGGGCGATGGTGGCTTTGGTGGTCAATTTCTGGATATGTGAATTCCATGTGTGCCTTTGATCAAACCATACCCCCAGGTATTTCACCTCTTTGACATATGGAATTCGTTCGCCTCCTATCACTAGTGGCTGTAAGCCTTCTAGCGTTCTTTTTCTTGTAAACGTGACAGCCTGTGTTTTTTGAGCATTGACTGAAAGTCGCTCTTGTTTACACCATTTGTCCACTGTGTTAAGAGCGGTTTGCATACGCTCCACCAGAACCTTTGGAAACCGCCCTCTGACGACTATTATAAGGTCGTCAGCATACGTCATTGAATGTTGGGGAAAGTATAATACTAGACCGATGAGATTGGGAATGATAGTTGTCTGTTACTGTTACTTTTTGTTTTGTTAATTAACTTATTTCAAATGTTCCAAGACCAATTCCACTTTAGTTTCGCTACGTTTTTTAGGTTTTGTGTGCTTTTCGTTTGACATTATAGTAGTCTTTTACAATTGGATCGCTTTTTTGTAAAATGTACAGATCATTTAGTACACAGTCCTAAAACATCTGTATTTAGCCAATTTTTAAAATTTACCTTAATATTCACCTTTTTGGACGGAAGAACCAGATTGAAGTGGTGAATTAAATGGGAAATTAATTACAAGGCTGGTCAGGAGGCTGTAGTGTCTCCAGAGATTCTATGTCAGAAGGCTCTTGCAACAAAAGAGAGCCCACCCAAACGTTTGGCGCGCATAATACTTACTAGTGCGCAACTCACGGTTTGCTCTGATTTTAGCAGTCAATCCGAAGCGAAATTTATCGGAGTGATAGGGTTTCTTTAAAATGAAAAGGAATTATGAGTTAGGCAGGAATATAAAATAAGATGAATAACCAAAGAGATCCGATTAGAATTCACTTAATTTTTCTGAATTTTCAGTGTCTCACATCTCTTTTCCTGCAGTAGAATTATATTCAGCTGGCGGATGCGCGATAGCAAACAGTGAGACACACCCGAATAAATATAGAGAAATATATAACTCGCACGTGGGAATATACCGGGTGTTTCTGGGAGGTGGCTCGCCACTATAAATTCTGAAGTATTTGAGATAGAGAAACGAAATTTGCGAATTGAGTACGGGGCATAAATTTACATTAAAAGTTTTTCGTTTTTACTGTATACACAGTTTTTTACGCGCATTTGTACGTCAAAAATTTAGTTTTTATGATTTAATTTAATTTTCTCAAATGGGAACAGCCCTTTTACCGGAGAGAGATACTTAAATTTCTTAAATTACGAAACTGACAACTTTTTAGATGAAATGCCATTAGTTGAACATGCTGGCCTATATTTCCAACAGGATGGTACGCCAGCTCACAACTCTCTAATAGCGAGGCAATATTTAGACGATAGGTTTCTTAAAGATGGATTAGGGCAAATCGACCTATTAGATGACCTGTTAGTTAAGCAGATCGGAATACCATTTATTTTCTTTAAGCCCAATTAAAACCTTAGACTGCTTTGCCTAGGGCACCATCAAAGACGAAGTATACGCAACCCCGTCAGCTAATCGGCAAGGTTTGGAAAACAAAGTGAGAATGGCCATTAACAGAATTACTCTAGACCAGGTTAGAAAAGTGATAAGAGTCACAGTTGAGTAAGTACGACTTTGTCAAAATCAAGATGACGGCCATTTTTATGCTATCATGTTGGTAAACATGCTAATATGTGTTTATTTCTCGGTATAGTATTTTCTTTTTTGTTTTGATTCAACGTTTTGTAATAAAGTAATATAAAGGATTGCCATTTTTTAAATGCGTAAGACACTTTATACCTACTAATCAGTACTTATAAAATGTTTGCTATCTGTCACCTGTCACTATTTATATAGTGCCAACAAAAATTGTTTTTCGTGGCTATATCGACTTAGGTAGATACCTACATATGATATCGTTACGTATTGCATTATTTTGCGTTTTTCCAAAAAATACTTAATAAACATTCGATTGGCATATTAATGCAATGCTCTTTCTTTGCTTTACACATGCGTGTAAAAAACTGTGTATACAGTAAAAATGAAAAACTTTGTTCTTATCATGTTTATGCAGTAACACCTGAGCATTTTAAGAACTCCAAAGCACTCGATGAAAAAAAAAATAATAATAAAAAAAGAATTCTTTTTATGTCAAGCAATATTATTTGGTGCAGTTGTAAATGTTATTCCAAATCAAAATATCGAAAAATATACAGGTAGTCCCATTTAAAAATCGAAAATCAAAGTCATTTCTGGTAAAACTGAAAGTGACAAAAATTTATTGCCTATGTCAAAAAATGTAAATTTATGCTCTGTACTTAATTCCCAAATTCCGTTTCTCTATCTCAAATACTTCAGAAATTATAAGGGGCGAGCCACCTCCCAGGAACACCCGGTATATCACTAACTAACCCCCACTATCTTGGCGATTCCTACAAAATACGAAACTCAGTTTCTTTTGTAAATGATAGCCAACTACTGAGCTCCGTCTACCTCTTCGTATTGTGACGCAGAATGGTTGTGGGGGGGCTGGGTTTCTGCAAACAGAAAATAATTCTACTGTACGTAGTTACTCGGAAACTAATGGAGATAAAAGTTGTAGTAAACTCCAGTGTAATTGGGGCGACAGAAGAATCTGCTATTATAACTAGTGTTGGGCACGGTTGGGGAAAATAACTCGGGTTTAGTCGACCCTCGGGAAAGCCGGGAACCAACACGGACCCCTTCTCCCAAGACGAATAAATACACGCCTGTCTAACCCACGCTAACGATAGATATTTTCCTCTACCTTGCCCAACCCGGTAAAAGCTATGTATATACACGGGGAGTGTTATAATGGCAGAATCTTACTTAACTATTAAAGATCTGGGAGTCGTTTTTGACAACAAACATACCTTTGGCAATCACATAGCTGCTGTAACCTCTGCTGCTCATAGATCGCTGGGCTTTATAATCAGATCTTGCAAGAAGACCACCAACTTGAATGTCATAACTCACTGTATTACGCCCTGGTTGTGAGTAAGCTGGATTATGTGGCCGTTGTTTGGTTTCAGATTTAAGGTGTACACAGGAATCCTGTCGAGAGAATTCAACAGACGTTCTTGAAGTTTATTTCATTTAAATTCGATGGAGTCTACCCTCAACGCATTCCGCCTACTCTGAATTATTAAGGAGATTTAACTTTGACTCCTTGGAATTCCGCAGATCCCATACCAGGCCTCAATTCATGAAAAATATAATTTCTGGTGTAACACATACTCCTGATTTATTGGAGCAGGTGACCCTCCGTGTTCCGAGAATTGAAGCGAGAAACAGTGAATTAATTGTTTCGGCAGTCCCGAGAACGAATGTGTTGTGACGTGGTCCGTTGGTCCATTCTGTCATAAATTTTACCAAATTAAATAAAGGTTTATAAGCCTTCTTATTTCTTATTTATTTGGAGCTTCAACATATTTATAATTAATCATATACTCTTATTTACTCTCTATTTATAGTTATTATTATATTGTAATGGCAATCATAATATGTAAGCATGTATCACTTGTTATTGTATCATCAATGCCCTATTTTGGAATTTTCTGTTGAGCATTTTAAATATATTATTATTATTATTATTATTATTATTTTGTCGGTGGAAAATCCTTTATGGACATCATGTGCATCATTGCAACATAATAGTGTGAGACTCCCTTTCATCGTCCAGGTATACTCACTAAAAACCACCCATTTTCCTCGCTATGTGTTTGTCACGGCACCATCCTTGTAGAATATCACATCGTGACAACACCGAGCACCTAGCGCGTTTTTTCCCTGTCCTCTACTTCTTTAGCTTTCATGATATCTCTGACCATACCCTTGATCACTTTCCAGTTTCCTTCAGATTCCATCATGCTGTTTGCCATATTTTCTGGTGTAATCTCTACTCCCAGCCTCTCCCTTGCCCTCGTTCTTTCTTCTTCCCACCGGATACAGTAAAGAAGTGTATGCTCAGCCGTGTCCGTCTCCTCGCAGTACATACACTTGTCGCTCTCCTTCTTGCCTATTCGCTTTTGGTATACTACGAAAACTCCATGGCCAGTCAGTCCTTGGCTGAGGTAATAGTCAAGCCTTCGGTGCGTGCATGCCACCCACTTCTGCAGATCCGGCACCAGCCTTTTGGTCCACTGCCCCTTTTGCGTGTTGTTTGTCCACCTCTCCTGCCAACTTTCTAGTGTTTTACGTTTGGCCTCTAGAGGTGTACATACCATGCGATCGTATACTTTTCGCCTCTCCATCGCCATTAAGTCTATAGGCGGACAACCAGTAAGGACCTGAAGCGCCACAGCAGAAACCGTTCTGTAAGCGGCCGCCACCCTAATCAATACCTTCCTCTGGGCTCCCTCCATTATGGCACAGTTTCTTTTGATGTTTAGCGCATCCTGCCAGACCGGTGGGCCCTCCAATGTTTGGCAGCAATCTCGTTAGCTTTCCGGTTCTTTCCTCTGCTCTCCCTGCTGCCCTCACCATGTGCTCCCTGAAGCTACCTCGCCTATCAAAATAAACACCTAAGTACCTAATGCATTTCTCCGGAGTTACATGTACGTTGTCAAGTTTGAAGGTTACTCCTTCAAGTTTTCTTTTGTTAGTTATAAGCAGAGCATTGGTCTTCTCCGGTGCCAGCGTAAGTTGGTTTTCAGTCATCCATCTGCTGATCCTATTTAGATTCTCGTTTGTGTTTAGTACTAAGTGGTGTTTACTCTCGGCGGTGACTATAAGCGCTAGGTCGTCAGCAAACGCTATGGTCCTTGCTCGTCCTTGCAGTTTGAGTTGGAGGACGTCATCATATAAAACGTTCCACAGCAGAGGGCCCAGCACCGATCCCTGCGGAACCCCTGCTTTAACTTCTACTTTCTTCCCAGCGCTAATTTGTATGTACCTGTCCTTGAGGTAGTCGGAGACGACGTTTAAGAGATACCCTAATATTTTCCTTTTCTCTAGTTTTTGGAGTATTATATTCCAATTGGCCGTGTTAAACGCATTTTGCACGTCCAAGGTAACCAGCACGTTCCATTTATCTCCATTTTTTCCTATAACGTTTTTAATTATCCGCATAGGCTGGATAGTTGATCTTCCCTTTCGAAAGCCATATTGGTGCTCAGCCAGATCTCCCTTCTCCTCTATCTCTTTCTCCAATCTCTGCCTTATCAGTTCTTCATATACCTTACTGAGTGTATTCAGCAGGCACAGTGGTCTGTATGCCTCCGGTTTTCCTGGCTTACTCTCTTTCGGCACCATTATGACTTTAGCCACTTTCCACTCCCTTGGAAAGCTTTGGGTCTTTAAAAGTTTATTGAAGACTCCCAATAGCCATTCGCCGTTTACCCTGCCAGTCTCCTTAATAGCTTCCGGAGGAATTTTATCTGGGCCAGGTGCTTTCCCATTTTTCATTTTACACAAGGCTTGTTGTAGTTCGACATTGGTAAAGCATGGAACTCGTTCTATCTTTTTCCTTTTAGGGTGTAGCTGTTCTGTATTGGGGTACGGGAAAAGTTCTCTTACTATTTTAATCTTCTGTGCCTCGCTTGTTTCATATGGAGTTTGGTTCTTGATTCTCTTCATAGCAATTTTGTAGCCTTCACCCCATATATCTTGGTTAAGTTCATCGCAGAGTTTTCTCCACTGTTCTCTTTTGGATGCTCTTACTAGTGCCCTCAGCTCTTTCTTTTTGGTTTTATACATTGCATTTAGCTCTGTCATCTCCTGCCCTTCTCTCGCCTTTTTGGTACATTGCCTTCTTGTAGTGACACACTCTTCTCTCTTCCTCTTTATTTCCAGGTTCCACCAATACGGCACTTTTTTATCCCGTTTTACCCATTCTACCGTGCTATTTTGGTATGCTCCCCTTATTATTTCTGTGCATACTATGTGTGACTCCCTTTCTTCCCTTGCCATGCTCGGTAGCACAAGGCTCAGGTTAGCGCTGAACGCATCCCAGTCGGTTACGAATTTCTGCTTATCTTGGATCTTCTTAGGCGGCCTACTAGTTCTTATTTCATAATAGATATATTGATGTTCCGTCAGGCTTTCTTCCTCCATGACTCTCCAGCCTTCGATATGTCTTGCCATTCTCTGTGTAGATAAGGTAACGTCTATGAATGATTCCGTGTTTTTTCTCACGAAAGTAGGTCTTCCTCCCGAGTTATGCACAACCAAGTTCATATCCGCGATGCACTCTGCCCAGTACTCTCCTCTTCTATCTACTGTCGGAGACTCCCACAGCCGCGATTTTGCATTTAGATCTCCAGCAATCACAGCTTCCCTTTTTCCGTTTGTAACATGGCTTACTAATTCGTTAACTCTAGTTTTATATTCTACCAAGTTTATATTAGGCGATATATAGCAGCAGTAGCAATCCCACTTTTCAAATTCCAAACACAGAAAGCCACTTCCCTTTTTAATACCTGTTATACCCAGCCTCCTGTTAACGAGTAGTACTGCTACATCCTTTTTCTGATTTTTCAGCCATCTCCCGCCCTCAGGTAGTTTTTTATTTGGTTCACACACTACTATAACATCGATTTTATTTTTCTTAGCTGTAGCGTATGCTAAGTCATGTGCGACTCTCCCTCTCCCTAGATTTGTTTGTAGAATCTTAATGCTCATTTCTGGGTTTTATTCCTTCCCTTTTCTTGTATGGCATGTCCTGTATTTTCTTTTTCCTGGTCTCTTCCACTATTTTCTTGAAGACTGGGCATTTTATTTGGTCCGCTCTATGGCCTTCAACCTTGCACTTTACACAGTAAACACTATTTGTGCAGTCTTTGCTTTTATGCCCATTCTTTCCGCACTTAATACATTCCTCTCTTCTATCTACTGATGCTGTACACTCTCTTGTGCGGTGGCCGTACTCCAAGCATTTGAAGCACCTCTCTACCTGAATCCTTTCCTTGATTCCACACTCAGTCCAGCCTATTTTAATCTTTCTTTTTTTGATTAGGTCCTCTGCTTTCCCTTTTGGTATTTCAACAATCATTGTTTTATCCTCGTTTTTACCCCTCTTACTCGCTTTAACAATAATGTCAGATTCTTTTAGCTTTGCTGCTCCTGCTAGTACCTCTTTCACCTCGTCCTCGCTTATAGTTGGTTCCAGTCCCAGTAGGTAGATAATCGTTGTTCCACTTCTTTTAGTAGCTACTTGCACCTCCTCTACTTTACTTTTAATTTCCTCCTTCAAGGTATGGGCAATTTCCTGTCCACCACCGATTGTTAGCATAAGATCACCCTTTTGAGTTTTCTTCATTTTTGTAACTTTTACTCCAAGTTTCTCTATATCGATTTCTTGTTTCAGCTTTTTAACTATTTCTACATAACTTCTTCCCTCAGTTTTTACCACCAAGGTGCTCTCCTCTTCCTTTCCCTTTTGTTTTCTTGGCTCCGATCTTTGGCCTTGGAGTATAATTTTAATTTTGATGTTACTCTTTCTAAAGACGCATTCACAGATTTTTCTTACATATGAAATTTTGAGACCTTCCCCTACAATCATATTTAAATTATCGGTAGCTTGCTTCTCTGCAACTTCCTTCAGTTCTCTTAGGCGGTTGTAGACTAACTCCATATCGTTTATTCCTGTCACATCTATTTTACTCGGCAAAAAATATATCGCGCTGCTCCTTTCTTCGTATTCAATTTTGCTGGTTTTGATTTTAGCCGTTTGTATGAGGAAGTCAATTTGGCCCTCGTTTTCTTTAAGCATTTCCAGCATGCCATCATACTTAAACAGGAGTTTTCCTATAATTTTATTTTCTTCTACCTTATCTAGGTCCACGAGGAGGGCATAATTACCCTGATTTCCTGGCATTAGTATTTGGTTCGCACCTTCTATTTCCGTAATTTCAAAGACTTCCTGCGGCCATTTTTCGTCAAAAGTTTCTGTAAGGCCATCAAAGTCTTTAGCTTCCTCAATGCCTTTCCTAATCCTTTGTAAGCTTTTTACTCTTTTCTCTTCATAGTCCCTCTCCATGTCATCCCCGTCTACTTGAGTGCATGCGTCTTTCATCTGTTTCTTCTTTGTAGTTGCTCTTTTTCCCTCAGTCTCATCCATTGCCTTCCATTCTCTGTCTACATCCCTTCCATATCTTTTCAGCTTTTGTAGCAATGTTTTAATTTCTGTTTTCGTTTTACTGCTCGATTCCGTAATTTGCACCAGTTCCTGAATTGTTCCTAGGAGTCTGTCCACTACTCTTCTTAACTGCTGCGTTGCATCACCCTCGTCTTCACTCCGTGGCCTTTTTCCACCGGTACTTGTCGATTTTTCCTGTCTGTCTTTCTCTGCTTCCTGTTTCCATCCTAACAGCGCATCTATGCTGTGACTTATTATTATTATTATTATTATTATTATTGCCCGGTTGATAGCCCAGCGGATTGCGAACTTGGTTATCAATCGTGAGGTCCAGGGTTCAAATCTCACTCTGGTCAATACGATAACCGGTTCTTTCCGGGGTCGTAATGATGATAGGAGGGAGATTTGGCTCTGTAGGGGTGCCTGATAATCACCACAAAATGCTTAGGCCTTGTTAACTGTCTTAAAAAAAAAAAATTATTATTATTAGTCTTACGTACAGGTGTCCCACCGAAGACTGCGTCTTTGATTACAGCTCTATTTGTCATTTTAGAAGAAAATTTTTCTACAAGAATGTTATAGAATCCAATGCTGCATCACCTAAAAATATCTTTGACTATACAGAGTGTCCCAGAAGTAGGTGAACGAGTACTTACTTCGTTATTTTAAATGGAACACCCTATATATTATTTAATTTTTTTATTCCACCCAGAAAAATAATATAACTTCATATAAACTACTATATATTTATCTTTAATATTAACGTTGTTATTTACTCTTTTGTCAAAAGTAAAAATATAATAAATAATGATGATTTGATTTAATTTGGAAAAGTGGTCCCGATGCAAAGCATCGGTTAAGGAGGCGTACATATTTTGAATACCATACATACATACTTAGTCTGATTGAACATTGAAATTAAAATCGGTGTAATTGTGTACAGATTTCCACTATAGACCTGAACATTTGCTTAACTATAATCCAAGGTAACTTAATTTTTTTAAATAGCACCCTATATTTTTACTTGTGCTGAATTAACCCTTACCCAAAGCCCTTTCAACCCATGCTAAACATTTATGATTCCTTATACATGATGTGATTGAACAATTATTTATTTAAACAAACACAAACTATACAGTTTACAAAATGTATGTATATACACAACAAAAATTGCAACACGTATAGCAAGCGTTGTCATGCACTGTTTTTCCACCTTCATTCTTCATTCGAACATACGAGATGGTGCACTAACGGTGTCGAAGGCGTCGTTCGTTTGGTCGTTTGGTCCTCCCTACATGTTCTACTGCCGGTATACCTCCATCCTTATCTTCCTTTTATTAAATTTAACGTGTTTTAGTGTCTTTGTCTGTTTTGGTAGTTTATTGTATTTTTTGATCGCATCAGGTGTTGGAAATTTTTCATATTTGTAACTTGTTTTTTTTTCTGTGGTTAGGTGTGAATGCCTTCGTGTTTTGGTCCTGTGTATTTCTGTATTAGGTGTCAATTTATAATCAGTTTTCATCAATTTGTCGTCGATTTTGTGTATTGTAAGGAGATTTCTGAATGTTATTAATTGTTGTAAATTTAGTTCTTGCGTCTTCTCGTAAACGTCCTTTGATGGTGTCCATTTGTCCATGTTATGCAGTGTCTTTAGTATCCTGTTCTGCCGTCTTTGTAGTTTATTTAAATTTTGCTTAGTTGTATGGCTCCATATGTTTATTAGATAGCTAATATGGGACGTAAATGTGCTGTGATATACAGACTTCTTCAGATATTCTGGTACTATGTCTTTAATTTTCTGCATTCCTGCTATAATCATGGTATTTCTTTTTATTTGTAACTTGTTTTTTTTTCTGTGGTTAGGTGTGAATGCCTTCGTGTTTTGGTCCTGTGTATTTCTGTATTAGGTGTCAATTTATAATCAGTTTTCATCAATTTGTCGTCGATTTTGTGTATTGTAAGGAGATTTCTGAATGTTATTAATTGTTGTAAATTTAGTTCTTGCGTCTTCTCGTAAACGTCCTTTGATGGTGTCCATTTGTCCATGTTATGCAGTGTCTTTAGTATCCTGTTCTGCCGTCTTTGTAGTTTATTTAAATTTTGCTTAGTTGTATGGCTCCATATGTTTATTAGATAGCTAATATGGGACGTAAATGTGCTGTGATATACAGACTTCTTCAGATATTCTGGTGCTATGTCTTTAATTTTCTGCATTCCTGCTATAATCATGGTATTTCTTTTTATCAAATTTTTTACGTTTCCATATTATGCTTGTAGATGTAGACTTTCTGTTTTGTTGACTATTGTTGTTTGTTCTCTATTTAATAAATATGTTTTTATTAAGTTTCTATTTGTGTTCTTTATCCCCAGAGCATCAATTTTTTCGACTAATTTCGTTTTGGAGGTAGTGTCAAACGCATTTTCATATCCAGAAAAAGTACTACTACCGTCTTGTTTTTCTCTGTTTCATTCTTTATTTTATTTATTAAGTCAATTGTAGCAGATATGGTTCCCGAGTTTTTTTGATAAGCATATTGATTTTTATGTATGATGTTATTACATGATAGATATTCACTTATTGTTAGTTGTATTTGTATGCTTTTTTCTAATATTTTGTTTAATGTGGAAAGTAGACATATTGGGCGATAATTTTCTATCTTTGTCTTGTTGCCTTTTTTATGGATAGGAATGATTATTGTTCGTTTTAAGGAGTCAGGGTAATGTCCACTTTTTATAATGTTGTTGGTTAATTTTACCAATATTGGTGTTAATTTATTTCTGTTTTGTTTTAATATCTTTTTCGTCATATCCTGGTGCAGTATTGTTTTTTAATTGTAGGATTACTTTGTGAACGGTTTTCTCTGATACTTCCTCGAATTGCAATTGCGTTTTTACATTGTCGGTTTTGGTTGTGACGGGTGATCTATTTGAGTTTGCAATTTGTTTTTCTGCTAGAATCTTGCCTATGTTTGCGAAATATTTGTTGATTTCGTCTGCTATTTCTTTTGGGTCCGCCGTTATGGTTTCGTCATCCCTCTCTATTTCATATATTTCTCGATTTTCTTTCTTTCTGCTGTTCAGTTCTGTAGTAATTACGTCCTATGTTTTAGTTGTGTCTGTTTTGTATTTCTGGAACTTTCTGATGTAATAGTCCTTCTTCGCTTTTCTCATCATGTATAGGTGTCTTTCTTTTCCTCCTGATAAGTGTGTTTATTTTTCTCATTTTGGGGGTATTTTACGTGTCGTTTATAATGTTCGTTTCGCTTTTTGGATTTGTTTCAACAACCTGTCATCTATCCATGGGCATTCCTCCCTTCTTTTGATCTTTATTGTAATTTGATTTTTCTCTATCATTTGCTGCAATAAAATGGATAGTTTTTCAAACGTTGTAATTTCGTGTTCTTTAATTTGTGAAATTTGCTTTGCTAAGTTTTTGTGGTCGGTTATTGTTTTTTCAAAATGTTTGTACTTCCTAACTAGTTTGTGTATTTTTATGTTTGTTTTTACCGCATAGTGGTCTGACAGATCTGTTGGAATTATTTTTATGGTGATTTCATAGTTAATTCATGATTTTAAATAAATCGAATAAATTATTCGTTAATTTTCAAGTCGCCTTGGTATATAAACGCTAAATAATGGAATAAAGCGGTGAATTAGTAAATATACGTCGGCATTGGGTCATAATTTAAAACTAGTAACACGCTTTTTTGAAAAAATGAGAAATTTATTGTCATTTAACTCTGTGATTGTACAAAATTACTAAAAATATATATATATATGTATATTCAAAAACTGTTAAAATAAATAAAAAACAAACATTATGAAACAGTAAAATACATCATTAAATTAATTATTAGAATACAAAAAGGAGATGTTAAAAAATATGTCCTCTTTCTCTCAAAGATATTTCTATCCCTTTTGCAAATTTTGCGTTACTTTTTGCAGCAACTCTGGGGAAACGGATAAAAATGCCTCCCTTAGTGATAAGTTCTCCAACATTTCATAGAGTTGCGTTTGCAAAAAATAGTTGTATCGCCCTCCGTTTAAATTATTCTCGAAGAAAAAGCGTCCCACTGTGACATCCAACAATTCCTCCTTTATTTTCCATCTACCTTGTACTGCACGTGTTGCTACAGATCTAGGGTTGTCTTGTGCATAAACGTGAGCGTCCTTTCTGTTTGATACAGTACTACTCTGGAAACTAGCTTCTATACATCACTCACAAAATCTTAATCTTATTTTTCTTCAGTAATCATCATCTGTAAGCTGCTGATGGATGGATGCGTGATAGGGATGATATTTGTGTTTCCGTAAAATCGTTTGAACGCCTTATACACACTTCAGCGTTTCTGCTGATATGCCTCGTTCACATTCACATAAATGTAAAATTTGAAAAATTTTATAAAACGGGAATACAAATATATGTAATTAAGAAAATGACTAAAAATATGTAATTTCTGATCATACATAAATGAACATTTTTCTTTTTTTAAAAAACTTGTTATTATTTTTATATTGTGACCCGATACTGACATGTGTTTACTAATTCGCAGCTTTATTCAATTGTTTAGCTTTTATATACCGAGACGACTTGAAAATTAATGGAAAATTTATTGGATTTGTTTAAAATCAATCAAGTTACCTTGGATTCAAGTTAAGCAAGGACTATAGTGGACACTTGTATACAATTATATCGATTTTAATTTCAATGTTGAATCAGACCAAGTATGTATGTATAGTATTTAAAATATGAATGTCTAAAACAAATGCAAATATAAACCAGGCCGCCTTAGCCGATGCTTTGTATCGGGGCCACTTTTGACAAAGGAGTAAATAAAACAACGTTGTTACTAAACATAGACATATAGTAGTTTACTTGAAGTAATGTTATTTTTCTGTGCAGAATTGAAACATGAAATAATATATAGGATATTCCATTTAAAATAACGAAGTAAGTATCCGTTCGCCTACTTCTGGGACATCTGTATAGCCAAAAGTATTTTTAAGTGAGGTAGCATTGGATTCTGTAACATTCTTGGAGTACCGGTTTCTTTCTAAAATGACAAATAGAGCTGTAATCAAATACCCAATCTTCGGTGGGACAGCCTGTACAGTGTCGCCCCAATTATACTGGAGTTTACTACAACTTTCTAGCTACACTAGTTTCCGTATGGAGAATAGATGCGAGACACCTTGTATTTTGCTTTACAGTTGATCATTAAAGGCTAGTTGACAGTATAGAGTTAGTATTAGATACCTAGGTGTATGCACTACCCGCATCTAAAAGATCTATAGTTACAAATTTTTCCTTGCTTCGTTTAAATTATTAAATTCGTTTTGTTTTATTTTCATAGCGAGTGTTGCATCTATAGCCACGCCCGTTGGCTGCTTCATTAGTGGTCCAATATCCGACAGATTCGGAAGGAGGACGTCCCTTCTCTCCATCAACGCCATAACATTCCTGGGCTGGTTAATATTGGCTGTAGTATCGAAAATAGAAGGCCACATCTTTGCAGCTTTGATTATCGGAAGACTGATAACCGGTCTTTCCACTGGTTTAGCGAGTATTTCTGCAGCTGTCTACATGGCCGAAGTGTCTTCATCGGAATTGAGGGGAATGTTCACAACAGCCTCAGCATCGTTCTTTTCTTTTGGAATTTTGATGGTGTATTTCTTGGGCTTTCTTTTCAAGGTAAACAGATAGCATGTATAATATCAAAGCACGTTTAAGTTAATAGATGCTTGATGTACTGTATACCAGGTACGCCATTAGTGCATACAGAGAGATGCATGCCTACCTTAAATAAATTTGTCTTGGACCAAATAAATCTACGTTTTGAATATCCGCAAGACAAAAACTTCTTAAGGCAAGAAAAAAATTGTCTTAACAGTACAATCTTGACGTAAGAGGTTAGCAGTCTTGGATGAAACTGCTTTTAGTCTCCACTTAAGAATATCGTTTACTTGCATTAAAAGCATTAGTCTTGTAGCAAAATGTGAGAATTCTTTGGTTAAATGACTTTTCATATCTTTTTAAGAATAGTAATACTTACCTTAAAATCATAACGCTTTATGCAAGGATAAATATTTATTTCTATCAAATAAAAAGTACCTATTACTTACGTGAACTAAATGCTTGGTTTGAAAAAGTTTCTGAACGGTGCCTTATTTGCAAATATGGAGGAAGTACAAACACATCTTCATTGTTCAGATGCATAAAAGTAGTAGTACTAGACGCACAAATTATCGAGTTTCAGGTCTATCGTTACCTTCAGTCTTTCTATTCACTTATGTGTATAAAACTAAAAAGGTTTCAGTAAAAGAACCAACATAGTTTATTGCACTGCAATGTAGGTCTCCATTAGAAGTATGTGCTTACAATGATTTAGAATGGAGTTTCTTTAAATATCAAAACTACCAAAATACTTACAATAGATGCAAATGTCTTTTCAACGTAACTAACTAGTCCACAATGCATTAAATGAATACCTGCTTAGAAATCCCTCATTACAAAGGCTTCTAATCTAAGATTTAAAGTAAGACGCTGGATTGATTTTAAGCTGGTGCTCCCGAATTTTTTCTTGCATATGAGCAATGTGAGCAATCTGATTGCCTTAATGGTATGTTCTAACGTTCCTTGCACAATTCCATGTAAATATTATACTTGCATACCAGCATACCGATAATACTGTAATCTAATAAAAAAAGCTTGCGTTGAAATATCTTTCTGAGATTCTCCAACAAACCCAATTCGAGCAGCAGCTTACTTACCTACTTCATCATTAATATTATTAGGTAGATTTACGGCTGCATATGTAAGTAACATAAGTACATTGATACATGTAAAACTAATAAGACTAAACAACTTCTCTAAGAGAAATTCTCACAGCAAACTACTCTGTAAGGTAAAAAAAAGATCACACAATTGAGTGACAACGCAGATATAGGGTTTTGCTGCTGTACTGTAACCGATTCTAACATTTATTTCTTATATTAAATAAATCCCACGTATTACTGCGCATGCACAATAAGGTGCATTCTCTATTTATTTGCACTAAGCAAATATATTCTCCAGTTAAGAAAATTCATCGAAACAAAAGTTCTCTTGAATTAAAACTTTCAATTTTCTTAGGGTAAAAGATTTATTTTCAACAAAATTATTTTATTTTCCTTATAAGAAAATTGTGTTAAAACAATATTTTGTTTTGAACTCAGAATGCATTTTTCTGTGTGTGTGTCGGTGGAATTTATCGTGACAGCTACCAAAGATAAAAATGTAAGATTTTCTGTACGTATTGCTGTGTACTGAATGTACCAACAAAAAAATCAAATGAAATTTAAAAATGAAAAAATTAAATTAGCTAGCTCAAGTGACGCTTTCACTTATTAGAACGCAAAAGAACAATTAAACTCAGGGTTTCTAAAAAAAAAAGAAAATTGTGGGTGAAAAGAATCTCTGACTTTCTTTTATACTCCAAAACAATATTTTTAAAAGGTTTGATCAAAAATAAATTTTGAATGACGTAAATACAATAATTTTATTAATTTAAAAAAAAGAAAAAAAAATATTAATTACAAACTTTGCAGAAAAAGATCCTGGTCGAAATCAAAACTGCATTTGACTTTTAATTACAAAAGGACAATTCAAAATCCTTTAACAAGGCAAAAGACAAAAAAAATCGTTCAGGAAGATAATAATTTTTCTTCAATTAAATCCACGTGGTCTCAATATTAAAAGAACTAAATTACACGTGTAAAATTTCAGTAATTTAAATAAATGAAAAATAAAAGCAAGCACAATGCTTTTGTTCACCCAACCCGAGCTGATTAGCAAATAATTATAAATCAGAAAATTTACAACGAACAAAAAATTAATTCTTAAAACTTAAAAATATCTTCCTGCACGTAAAAATAATAACATATCTAATATCTAAATTGTGTACACAAAAATACAATTTCAATTATTATTAAATTAACGATATTAATTCAAAAACGTGAATTCAATGCTTGAAAGCAAAAATCTCAAAATGGCAGAAATGAAATACAATTTTTATATATCTACTTACACGTGTTATCAGGGAACCTTCACAAGGTTCAACAATCGTATATGTATAAAATTCTCCAGCTGCGTGCGACGCAACGCAGCAAGCTCTGTCCGCAAACAGACGACTCGCAAAACATAACAATATATACAATACCAGTGAAAGCAAAATGTACAACAGAATGAAATTAAAATAAACAACTGAACAATAAAATAAACAAATTAACCAATCCAAAACATTAACTCTCTTATTTAAAAATAAAACAATTTGAAATTTCTCGCAACATTGACAAACGCTTTACGGAATAAACAAGAAAAAACTTAATGTTTTTACGCAAACCGGGTTGCCAGACCACAGCAGTATATAGTATATCATTGCGCATTTAGTAAAATTAGTTACATATATAGTTTGTTACAAATTCCTAGAGCTACTTTCAACTTTTATATTTTCGAAAGGTTACTATATTTTTGTAGTAATTATTTCGACAGCCACCTGAAACACCTTGGCAGGAATATATTGTTGTGTGCACTTCAAACAATTAGGTTTGGCTATATTGTCAAAATTTCTACAGGTGCAGCTTCTGACATTTTAACATTTATCCTACAACGTTGCGCGTAATTCTTTTTTTGTCAATTTAGCCGCCACTTTGTGTGTTTCAAGGTCAATGTCACGTGAAAATATAAGTTAAGTATGTGATGGCATATTTATTTCGATATTTTTTGAATGGATTCCATATTTCTCGATGTTATCAGCAAATATCTTATAAAATTATCTTCAAAGTGGTACCAATAATTTATTTTTACATCATTCAATATGTGAGACACGCAATACGGCCATGATTTTCAAACAAAAACTAAGAATCTAACGAAACGTCAAATGTCTACTGCTTTTCTCATCTGTTTATATATTTACAGACTAAACTTTATGCAACTTCACTTTTGCTATTATATTTAATCCTGCAGGAACAACAAATAATCCATAATAATAATGTAGCCGGCCAAATTTGCTTGGTAACCGGTTTTTAATATGAATAAGCCATTGTATTCCATTGTGTGTATCACCATTTACATTAACGTAAAATGCAGATATAGGTACAATTCGAATAAAACGATATTTGATAATTGGATTTCTTCTAAGTCCATAAACGTCGAGTTTATGTAATGTAGGTATGTATATATAATAGCTTTATAGAAAGTTTTTAAAAATATTTTGGCCATTATATCAGGTCCCTTATATCGAGGTTTTACTGTATTGTGATATAATCATTTCACAGAACGTCACAAATACAAGACACAAAATTAATTCTCAAAATTAAATACAAATATGTACCTATCTAAGACTCTACAAATTAAGTACCTATTTTAAAATCATAGTAAAAGTCACAATTCAAAAATTTTACACACACAATCAACCAGAAATGTGAAGCATTATTTTATTAAAGCAAGTTCTAAGTTACAATTTAGTTTTCTTTGCAATCAGATGACAACAGTAAATTATTCAAGAATTTAAAATTTAATTTAAAAATGTATCTGTCAAGTTGCTGACACCTATAGGAAAAACAGAAAAGGTAACTCTTATCTAAGATACCTGAACCTAAAAGAGTTGAATAGGAATGAGTAGTATTCTAAAATCATAATTGTTTATACTATTATCCATGTTGTTTAAGTTTAAAAATGTTTCAAATCATGACACCACTTAACCTGTACCAGCATTACTATCAACATAAAGCGCTCTCGACAATGAAGTGAGAGAAAACTATACAGATAAAATCAGAAATTCAGAAAACAAGCAAAAAACAATTTGGAAAATAATAAACCAGCTAACCGGAAAGAACATTAAACAGGCCTGCAGCACGAGTATAACGCCTGATAGTATGAACCAATACCTTACACGTAAAGCACCCCTAATAGGCAGGCCACCAATCGATCCGTATGAATTATTGCATAAAACAAACAAAATGAGTAGAAATTCTTGTTACTTCGCTCCGGTAACCTCAGATGAAGTATAGGAGATTACTACAAGGATAAAAGGCAAGGATACGCGGGATCACTACGGTATCTCGACGAAACTCCTAAAAGCTATTGCTCCAAGTATTATAAAACCACTTGTCACTATTGTGAATAACTGTCTATCGGAAGGCATTTTCCCAAACGAACTGAAAATAGCGAAGGTAGTACCTATATATAAAAAAGGAAACATTGAGGATGAGAATAATTACAGGCCAATATCAGTTTTGCCTGCATTTTCCAAGATCTTTGAGATGGCTGTTGCAGATAGATTAGGTAGTTTTTTAAATAAACATAATATAATCACTAGTGCCCAGCATGGTTTTCGTAAGAATAGATCAACTGCAACGGGATTAAGAGAAATAATGAATGCGATGATGACGGCACTAGATAATGAGGAGTACATCGACTGTGATCTGAGTAGTGCGTTTGATACCGTTGACCACAGATTATTGTTGGATAAACTCCATTACTATGGGATACGGGGTTATAGCCACAGTCTACTGGAAGCATATCTACAGAATAGGCGTCAATACGTTGAGGTTCCTGGAAATAAATCTGCTGTAGTGCCCATTGATTGCGGTGTACCGCAAGGTTCTATTTTAGGGCCGTTATTATTTACGTGAACGATCTTGACATTAACATCACCGCGGATTTTGTCTGTCAATATGCCGATGATACATCGCTTCTAGTAAAGGACGATACAATGAATAAACTCATACAAAAGCCACACACAGTGGTTAGAGAAGCAGAAACGTGGTTTACTTACAACAAACTTAAACTTAATACAAATAAAACACAACACACTACGATTACACTGAATAAAAAAGTGGGTGCTAGTAGTGTCAAACTGCTAGGCATTCAAATAGATAGTAAATTAACGTGGTCGGAACATGTTGACGGACTAGCTAAAAAGCTGAGTGCCGCGATTTATTGTGTGCTACGTATAAAAAATGTGTCTACTTACCAGGCCGCAAGGATGGTGTACTTCTCGAACTTCCACAGTGTAGCTGCGTATGGGATAGAGTTTTGGGGAACGTCTTCCGGAGCTAATCGTATCTTCATCCTCCAAAAACGCGCAATAAGGATTCTGTGTGACCTGAAAAAAGAGCAGTCATGTAAACAAGCATTCATCAGTGAGGGAATACTTACGCTTCCGAGTGTATATATACACTCCGCCAAAAAAGTATCGCATAAACTAAAAAAGGGCATTTATGAACCAAGATATTTTTATACGTTCACAAAAAGTTTGTCTTGTGTATGTGAACTATAAAAACACTAACAAAATAATGGAACTTAGCGTTTTTACTTTTTTTTTTTCTAAAAGAACACATTTAGAAAAATGCATATGTGTAAGGTTTGTTCAGTTGTTTATTGAAAGTCTTCCTATACGGACAAATTTTAAAGTGCGAAGTCAGAGTTCTGTACCAACGCTTTTAAAACTAAAATGAGCAATTTAACTTCAGAACAAGTGGCTATAATCGAAGATGGACGATCTCAAGCATACGTTGCTAATTTGATGAACATCAATCAGTCAAGTGTTTCTAGAGCCGTAGCCAGATATAGGGAAACAGGCATTTACAGTAGAAGACCTGTACCAGGTCGTCCAGGATGTTCTACTCGCCAAGATGACCGCTATTTACTACTACAAGCATTACGTCGAAGACATGTAACTGCGAGACAATTGCAGAACGACTTGGCTAGAGTCAGAAATACTCGTGTGAGTACTCAAACTATTCGGAATAGGTTACGACAGAGTGGATTAAGAGCTAGAGTAGCTGTAACAGCCCCTCGTCTCACTAGGAACCACCGAGTGGCTCGCTTAAGGTTTGCCAGAGAACATGTAAATTGGAACATTAATGACTGGGCCAATATACTCTTCACAGATGAGTCAAGATTTGGTCTTTACACCTCAGATAGGCGTATCTCAGTGTACAGACGAGACGGTGAGCGCTATTCGCAGTGTAATATCAGACCTAGACCTAATTTCGCTGGTGGCTCTATTATGGTTTGGGGAGGCATCTGTTTAACAGGTCGTACAGAGTTAGTACCAGTAGACAGAGGTACACTGACTGCCCACAGGTATATAACGGACATTTTAGAAGAACATGTAATACCATATGCGCCAATTATAGGAAACGAATTCATGTTAATGCACGATAATGCACGACCGCATGTTGCAATAATCGTCCAGGAATACCTTAACGATGTTGGTATTCCAGTTTTAGATTGGCCTGCGGTAAGTCCGGACATGAACCCTATCGAGCACGTGTGGGACCTCCTTCACAGACGGATACGAACCCAAAATGTTGCCCCAGCGGACCTGCATGGACTAGAAAATGCTCTCCGTGACGAGTGGGAGAATTTGGATCAGGCTTATATACGGAGGTTAATCGAATCTCTGCCAAACCGTATGCGAGCGGTCATAAGAGCCAGAGGTGGCAATACTCAGTATTAAAAGCTACTGTTATGACATTTTTCTTTCCAAAATTATAATTTCTTGTTTTAATAAAAATCTCAAGTATGAGTTCTTGTTTTTATTTGGCCTGTATTTTATTTAAACAATCATAGAAATTATATCTTAGAGCGCATTAAAGTATATTTACAACTTTATGCTACAAACAAAGATTATGCGATACTTTTATGATTCAAAACTAAATTATGCGATACTTTTTTGGCGGAGTGTATATAATGTCTCCAGATACGTACACTAAAATCAACATAATCTTAGTAAAAATGGCGACTCACATAATTACGATACCCGCACCAGATCACAACTAAAAGTTCCTTATCATAGAACTCAAGCTACCCAGAAGCACGCTGATTTTTGGGGCGCTAAAATTTTTAACAAATTACCGGAGCGCTTCAAATTTATGCCAGTCAACACCTTTAAAACACAAATCAAAAGACTCTTACTAAATAATGCATTTTATACAATAGATGAATTTCTGAATTGTAGTTTCACTTAATGTTCCTATGTTTGTTATTCATGTTAGTGATATATTTATGTATTGACTTATACACATAGATGTATGTGTGTTCTTTATTTTATTTTATTGTTTAACTTACGATGCTAATTTCTACAGATATTTTGACATATTATTGTAATTTTTATTGCAAAATACATACATATGAATATGAATATGAATAACTAACCTCAAACAATAACTTTATATCAAAACACAATTCAGCACGCTGAACATGCTGAGAAAATTACCGGTTATTATAAAGCCTTAGCACATGCTTTTAGTAACTGTTTATATTTTTACACAAAACATAACCTACTTTTCGTATTTACGAAACGAATTTCAAATGTCAACGCCAGATGGAGTAATGTTTAAAACAGCGGTTCATTCAGGGATTTGCGCTGTGCTGACATACAGCTTATTTCTGCCGCTGAGCATCTCTGAATGCGCCCATTCTATTCAATTGCTTATAGAAGGTCTGTAATTTCTTTATTCTTGAACTCTCTCCAGTTTTCAATGCCCAGAAGTTAATTGCGCCCAATGGATCTCAACTTGATTTTAAACTGTGCAGGTAAATTGTCTCCCACAATATTTTAAATGCATTAGTATTCATTTTCCAGATTTTGCTGTGATTCATCTTTGTAAAGGAAGGCGGATAGTGATAAAATACTTATTTTACTAAATTAATTTCTTTCTAACACTTTCTTGATTGATTAGTACGATAAGGTTCAGTATGAAGGTACTTAAATGTAGCAGTCTGTATTTCACTTTAAATTTGAAATTCGCTTCACTTCCTCATTACAAAAAATATAAACCTGTAATATGTTATACAAGGGTACCTATTTAAAAAGTTATCAATTTTAAAATATGAAGCTTGATGGTGGCTCTAATCTCCCTAATTTTTATTTGGATACCTCTAAGGACGTAGACGTACGTTAAACTTCATATTTTAAAATTGATAACTTTTTAAATAGGTACCCGTGTATAACATATACAGGTTTATATTTTTTGTAATAAGGATGTGAAGCGAATTTCAAATTTAAAGTGAAATACAGACTGCCACATTTAAAAAAATATATAACTTTGATTAGACACGGCGTTATGGAACATTATGTAACATTGTAGCTAATTTTAGAATATAAAGCTTGATCGTTACTACAATCTTCCTAAATTACAAAGAAACTCCATAACACACAGCATACTTATTTTTTAAAAAAATTGTCATGGTTATAAAAATTTTGGACATATCATAGTAGTCAAAGCAAAAACATATTAAATTATTTGTTAAACAATTGCCAGTAATAGTTTAATTACTCAAAGGCAAACGAACAGAAAAACATTTTTAACGGAGGTACAATTATATATTGAAAGAATAAATATCTATTCTTTACTTATTACAAATTATTTTATCTACTTCTGTTCTTTTCTCGTTTCTAAGAGTATATGTTAGAACGAAATATTTGCTAAGTAGTCAGTTATTTACATCAATGTAATAAATTTTCTAAGCAAATATTCCCGTGTTCCTAGTATGGTAACATGCTGTTAAAATGATTAATGAGTAATGTATGCAAAGCTTTTAACCTATTTATCCTTCTAGTGAAAATATTTTCATTTTCCTTGAATAAAATTGTTATGAAATAAACTATTCCCCTTAAACAAATTAATCATTTACTACAAAATGCTTACAGTGGAAATTTGCCATTAGTAGTTTTAGATGTTCTAGCTTCCAAATAGTACAATTTCCATGTTTGTTTATGATTCATCTAAGGAAGTGGTTGTAGCAATTTAGACATATCTCGTATTTTTCGGATTAGTCATTTAAAGCTACTCAATATATTTTTTTTTCTCAGGAAGTACCACTGAATTCAAATTTATGATTATTTTTCTCTTTTGAGGAATAGTTTTTTTGGGTTGAGTTTAACGGCCCAGTTTGTTATAGGTATGAGGAGTTTGAGATTATTATGCAGGCTGTCAGTGACGGCTCGTCAGGGGAGGCAAAGGAGAGTAAGCCTACCCTATTATTTTTAATAAAATAAATGGTGTTTATTATGTATTAAAACAATGTTTAAGCATTGGCTATATACTAAAACAAAGCAATTTTGACAAAGAATTTATAATAAATAGTATATTTATTCATTACTTCATTTGGAAATGCAAACAAACCAATAATGTATAAAATTTTACTGCACGCATATTATAAAAGTAAGCAAGGAGGCTAGCCGCAAGTCTGACATCAGTTTTGCGTGGAATCGTTTGTTAGCTCTTATTCAAACTTTACAAGAGTACAGACATAATAATCGTCGTTTTATTGATATATATATAATTATTTATATTTCGACAAAGAAGCCAGTCAGAAAAGACATAGATTTTCCTATCAATCGGAAATACAAGAATATAAACAAATTTTTAACGAAATTTGAGATACGTTAATCGATCAGGCAGAAGTTAGATTTCAAGATATATACAAGTTACGTTCCTTTCATTTATTTACTTTTGACAAACTCTTAATTTACTCAACAAACTTTCCTTAAAATTTCTTAGAAAACACTTTTACAACAATAGTTTTGTTTTGACGAAATTTATGATCCCCAAATGTTCGGAGAACGTTAAACGTCAACTGAGATGTTAAATTTTATTAATAAAAACGATTTATATGAATGTATGCGGGAACTGAGTAAACTTATAAGCGTTGACTAAAAGAAAAATTAACAACTACAGCCGCAACACTATGTATCAAAATCGATTAAGCAGTTTATCCTTAATATCAATTGAAAATAGTTTTTTTTTATTACATTAACGCAAAATGATGTATTTACGAGTGGGTAAGAGTAAGCAGTACACTTTTCCGTGCTTCAAAAAAATATTAAAATATTTATTTTAGTTTTTAACAAACATAGATTTATTTAGTTCTTATTATCATTTATCGACAACTTATTTTTAATTTACCGTAGAATTTTATTATATTATATTTGTTATTTATTATTAGTTTATTTTTGGTTTATTAAGACTTTTTATTAGCTTACCTATCACCTTGCACCATTAATCCATTTTCCTATCCAGGTAAGATTTCACTCTCATTTTTACGTGGTTCTTACTAGACGAGTAATTTTATTTTACTTTGATTTCTTTTTTATGTCAATTTTTATTCAACACTTCCAATGATACAGTAATAGATATAAAAATATAATTTATTGACCGAGAAGAGTTAGGTTACACTAGCCTCCCCTGAGCAAAAAGTCACGAGCCGCCACTGCAGGATGTAGCACCTAAGACGCCACGGACCATAGCTTTCCTATCATGCAAGATATCGAAGTGTTAGAGCAAACTTGTGCAAAACTACCATCGCCATCTTCCTAAAATATTTCTGGTCTTCAGTGACGCACCGTTTTCCAGTGGCGTATCAAACTTATGTTTTTTTTAAACGGGGCGCTCTATATTTTATTGCAGATTTGGAAAACTCTCGAAGAGTACTTATTTTTTTTATATAACATAGAATATCCCTAACTTTAGCGGTTTCGCTGTTATAACATTTTTTCCTCAGAGTCAGTTGTTTGATATTTTTTTTTTGCAGGAACTAAATTGCACAGGTTTCACATTTAGGAATAGTCTAAGACCTCTTATTCTTTCACATAATTTTTTTTCAAGTGATTTATGAAAAGAAGGTAATTGTCGATTGACATTCGCAAATTGTCATATTTTTCTAAAAAAAATTACATTGTTGGATAGCGGAAATTCTAAACTTTTCATTGGTAAGTATTAATTGAAATCTTTAAGAAAGAAAAAGTTGTTATGTCAATATGCCGGCAAATGTCTTTTTCTGAAATTAAATCCCAGCTGGCAGGATAACGTCTCTAAAACGTACTTTTGTAGTTACTTTTCGGTAAATGACGTCGTGGTACCAAAATGATACGTGTATAATACGTTCCTTCCATAACGTAGAAACTACGTCATACGTCATACGTCTTTATTACATTGCAATAGTACCAATTTTGTATTTATGCACTGAGTAGGTACCATATTTATTATTAAATTAGTATAAAATACTCAGAAAATTAATGAAAATTTATATTTAAATTAATGGGCGGATTGTATGTAATTATTATTTAACTAAGGTTATCACTCATCTCTTTAGAATTTTTGATAGTTTTATTAGTTTCCTTAGGTATAAGATTTCAAGAAGTAATATAATAAAACAATTAGTGTATTGTGTATTTCTGTATACTAGTGTTCAAATCGAAGTTTGGTGGTGGAGTGGGTATGTACGCATCACGTGAGTCACTAAGGCCGCCAAGAGCCTTATTATTTTGCGAAAAATACGAACACATGCATATCATATAAATTTGGCGGCATAATAATGCAACGCACTCCTTTTGTAATTGGTTGGCATCGAAATCAAATGGACATTGGCGTCGTTAAACGCACGTGATGCGCACGTGTGTATTCGAAGATATTCTACAACATTCATCGATCATGTATTTTGTGCTCCGAACTTAACACATACGTTTATATCACTTTTTACCGTCTGGAAGTGTCGGTTAGTTTCATATATAAAGTTAAGTGTGTGTTTGTTATTGAGAAAATAAAACAGGTAAATATAATAATGAACTCTGCTACTATGAACATGAAACATAACCTAAAGTTTAGGTCCTAAACTCTTTACCACCGTATTTTTGGTTAATGATAACAATTGTAAATGGGTTTCGATGCCGATTATACATTCAATATGTAATTGAAAAACTGCCCTACTTTGTTTATTTTGTTATTGTATTTAGTGTCTAGAGGGAATGTGTACAATGTATTATGTAGAGTACTTTATAATAAAAGTTTTTTTTACGAATACGTATTTTCTCTGACTTTTACGTATTAACGAAAAAATAAAGTTATAAATACGTCCTAGAATATAGTTTTTGGACGTTATTTTTGTACGTTTAAACTACGTTTAAAAGTTACGTCTTTGCGATGTGACACGTAATTTTTACGTGCTTATTACCTCCAATATTACGTAAACATTACGAAATATGCCACCTATTTTATACGTAAATAATACGTCGCTCTGCTAGCTGGGATCTGTCATGATAAAACAAAAGAAGTGCAACTATAAAAAAAAGTAACAATTAGAATAAACTGATAGTAGAAACATGTTGCGAAAATGCTTCAAACTCAAAAAGAAATGCTTGACATGGTGTTTATTTTGGAGAATGTTACAAGGGGGCGTCACGAGTATACGTTGTGAAGTATCCTGGCAGAGCGCATATAAACCCGCATGCGTTTCAAAGAGTGTTGGATAGATTTACAACTACTGTTCGACAAACAAAGAGAGTTAGAACGAATCCAGTTTTGATCGAAGATAATGAACTGCAAGTTCTGGAGGAGGCTGCTGAAAATTCTCATATCAATATCCGTCATATTAGCGGGAATACTGATATTTCAATGCGTTCTGTAGATCATACTCTCTTCAAAAGTACAACTTTCATCCTTGCAAGATTCAACTGCGTCAGGAATTACAACCTCAGGATTTTCAAGCGAGGCAAAATTTCTGTATGTGGGTTATCAACAAAATCGACCAAGATGAAACCCATCTTATGCATATGTTATTTTCCGATGAATCGA
Organism: Cetonia aurata; assembly: GCA_949128085.1. Lineage (NCBI taxonomy): Eukaryota > Metazoa > Arthropoda > Insecta > Coleoptera > Scarabaeidae > Cetonia > Cetonia aurata. The sequence continues at coordinate 20,849,361 of OX421889.1, read as the reverse complement.
TATTTCATAAAAATGGGGTAGTCAATCGCCACAACTTTCATTATTGCACCGATGAAAACTCGCATTTCATGAGAATTGGAAACCACCAGCAAGGATGGTCTCTCAATATTTGAAGGACATATTGGGAGAACACCTACTTGGTCCTTACTTCTTCGATGGTAGTATTGAGTACCGAGAGAAGATAGCATCCGCATGGGTCGATTATCCGTCCCGTCAACCGCGGCCCCTAAGGCCTATTGTAGAGCGGATATTATCTCTAAAGTTTAGTTCTTAAGGTAGCTCAAAATCTTTTCGAATGAGGTCTTTCTCAGGTCTTCTAGCGAAAGGTCAACCTTTCCAAATACTACTACTCTTCGTCTTTCGACGGAAACCTGAACGGCAACAATTATTTACGGTTCCTTCGTGATGACTTGGTGGAACTCTTGGAAAATGTTCCTTTAGTCGCTCGACGACAGGTGGTTTTCCAACACGATGGAGCGCCTGCATATAATAGTCCTGCCGTTCGAGAATATCTTCATGAAAGGTTTATAGATTCATGAATTGGTCGTGAGGGTTCAGCAATGTGGCCGCCAAGATCACCAGACAGCACTCCCATTGACTTCTTCTCTGGGGCCACATCAAGAACGAGGTGTACAGGACGGTACCAAGTACAGCCGAGGATATACGAGAAACGATTCGCGTGGCTTTCCGTGGTGTATCAGCAGAAGTCCTAAGGGGGGTGTCTAGGGCCTGTTGGTTGAGGTTTCGATTATGTCTCCAACGGGAAGGTTGTCATTTCGAACATTTAGTTTAAGTAACTAGATTTTCGAAACTATTTATTCGCATATTTTTACTTAAGTGTTAGAAATTAATTAATATGAATATGAGACGTCAGAGTATTTTTAAGGGTGCACAGAACTAACAATTCTTGCGATATTGTTGAATAAACACCATATTTACTACATTTTTTTTTTTTGTTTTACCATGGCAAATTTGATTTCGGAAAAGGACAAATTAATGTAACAACTTTTTCTTTCTTAAGAATTTTGTTATAGAATGTGTTGTTTTTTTTTTGTACTAATGAAAAATTTAGAATTTCTGCTATTCAACGATGTAATTTTTTTTTGAAGGGTGCCATTTGAAATTTTTGAAATGTCAATCGAAAATTATCTTCTTTTCATAAATCACTTGAAAAAAAAAATTATATGAAGGTATAAGAGGTCCTAGTCTATCCCAAAAAAAAAACAAAAAAAAAAAAAACAGCGAAACCGGGGGTATAATAATAAATAATTTCCAAATCTGCAATAAAATATAGTGTCCCATTAAAAAAAAAACAAGTTTGATACGCCACTGGGAGACCGTACGCCACTGGAAAACCGTACGCCACTGAGGACCAGAAATATTTAGAAAGATGGCGATGGTAGTTTTGCACAATTTTGCTCTTAGAATTTCTCCGATATCTTGTATGATGTATTATTATGCGGTTTTGGGAGCAAGAATTAAACACTTTTTGTTGTCTATTCAACTGACAGTTTATTTACTTTTTGTTACAATAACATGGTTACAACTAACAGATGACTGCTAACCTAACATTCGTAGGTGACCATGTGCGTCACCTACGTGCGTCACTCAGGCCAAATTCTAAACTAATTAGAAATATATCAATTACTGTAAATTTGCAATTATCTGACAGCTTATATTATAATTTTTTATTACTTTTGGCTCTACCGGAAATGTGACAAAATAAAACATCCTGTATATTTTTGAATATCCAGATTTTACAGTCCGAAGGCGAATAATTTGTTAGATTTGGGTTTCTTGTTCCAAAGACCAATTACAAATATTTCACCTTGCTTTATACACGTGCTAACAATAAGACGCACCAAAAGGACACAGTTTTTTCTTTCTCCATAAAAAGTGTTTTTTTTTTAATGGAACGTCACGAGCGGTCTCTAAAAGAGAAATTTTTGTTGATTTCGATCATGTGATATGATATGTATATGTTAGATGATTCTTTATTAATTGCTCCCTTTTCACCACTTTACAACATTTTTTGTTCTATATATCTATATCAAGAATATCGTCCCTTCCTTGTCTTCCCTCGCCTTCTGTCCACAACCTACTTTACTGTCCTGCTTTGGTTCCCTCGTTTACACACCATTGCGGTTGGCAGATACATATGGCGCTTACACTCGGCCATTCTGACTCAGCGGGGCTATAGATGGTAACCAGTGACAAGGGTTTATATTCAGATCACATAGATGGGAACAGAAAAAAAATATAAACAAATATACTGGTATAAATATGTAAATACACACACATAGTACAAGCAGATACAAATTTGTGCGCCAGCGTGAGACCAATTAGTTAAACTATACCACATATGAATGCTATTAGAGACGAGAATGAAATTCCTGATCATTCTCTATCAACTCGAATGATAAAACATTTATAAACACTATTAAGGATTCTCTAACACCTCATTAAAGTATGACATCTGCAAATACTATTGAGGACGAGAATGCAATTCCTGATCACGAGAGATTTTCTAAGGCTCTGATACGCATCCTCTTGTTCAGTTTGCCATTCACATACTTGGTCTTTTCTCAAAAGCTTTGGTCTTAATTTTTCAGAGAATTTTGGTATCAATTTTCTAAAATGTCCACTAGACCAAGAAACTGTCCAATTTGATGGAGATTTTTGGGCGAAGAGAAATTAACTATCGCTCCTATTTTTCTTGATGAAGGGGCAACCGTTCTTCTATTTCATACACCAAATATTCAATTTTTGTCCACATGCAACTGCACTTTTCTAAATTGAACGTTATGTTGTTTCCTTGACATACTGACAGATCATCTTTCAGAATAGCAAAGCCCTCCTCGATTGTTTTGGACGGGAAGAGGATATGATCAAGATATATTAGAATTTTATTAAATCTAAAGTTATCCAGAATTGTGTCAACCATGGGTTGAAAAATGTATGGGACATTTGTGAGCCCAAATGGTACCTTCAAATATACTTGCCCTCAGATGTGATGAAAGCAATATATTTTACAGAATCATCCGCCATCTTCAGGTGATAGCAACCATTTACAAAATTTAGGAAAGTGAAATATTTGTAACGTAATAGTCTATCTATTAATCTTCAATTACAGGTAGAGGATAGGAGTCTTCAGTTGTTATTTTGTTGATTTGTCGATAGGCGACAAAAAGCCGCATTTTATTATTTTTCTGGGAAACTATGAGGTTGGCATAAAGTGACTTAAACGGTCGAATGACTTTCCTTTCCAATAGTTCGTTAATTATGCCGCGCACGTTCTCTTTTTCAAACAATTTATTTGAATTTGGTTTTCAAAGTTTGGGATACAGTCTAGTTGGGAAGGGTCTCTTGTAAAACACTTAGGGTATGACTTAATGTGTTGGATGTTATTAATGGTATATTCGTCCGCATTTCCCGCGTTAATTACGGATTTTCTTTTATCTATTTAGGCGTGAACGGTGAGCACATGTCTGAAATTTAAGCTGTTGCCGATTCTCTCATACTTTATACGAATGCCATCGGTAAAACTTTGCCCTACTACTAACTCTAACCCGGGAAGGTTCCAGTCTACGATAAATAGTTCGACTTTGTTGTTCGAAATACTTGAGTGCTGTTTGCACACATTTTCTCCGCAATCCTTGCATTCCAGTCGAGTTGCATTGTTTTTTCTTGGCCCACAGATGTAACATATACCTCCTTATTGACTGGGCTAGCTGATTATTGTCGGTTAGCTCTTCGTTATACGATATTAAGAATAGTTTCAAACTTTTGGGAGATGCACTAATTTGGCTCGCTGTTTCAAGTTGTCATTGATCAAGTCCATCGCTAACTGGTATAGGTACGCTCTTCTTATGACCAACTTTGCGAGGGAAGTATTCAATTGAAAGATTCACACTGAATTTATTCCCGCCATGTCAAGTAACCGGAAAAATATAGTTAGGGGCCATCATTGTGTTTTCCTTGAGGTACTAGTTTTTGAACACCATTCATGATTGGTTACTTCGTCAATTGTGCTAATATCGTGCAGGGTAGACAGTAGACAGTACTACAACGGTTTTCTTCTTTTTGGTTATTAGAGATATCAAAGTTTTGTCCTCCTGGCATCCAAACATGTAGTCTCCTACAAGCACCTTCCCCTATTATCACGAATTTGGGGGGAATCTCTTTTTTATTTCTCCCCATAGTTCCCAAAAAGATAATACCATTGCTCAGCAGGTATTCCGCCAAGGGATAACTGTCTACCAACCTCACTACAACGTCAAACGGTTTGTTAGAGAGGGTTTTGTTTTCCGCAATACACTTCCACGTCATAAGTATAAACGATACGCGCATCACACAACGCATATATCTTCAATCCGTACTTGGCAGGTTATTCCTCTAAAGCTAACAAGCATTTCGTCAATGGTTGTGTACTCTCCTAAGCTGAATGAGTTTTGACTGTTGGTGATGAAAGAAGTGAAGTTTATCGCGTGCTTTACGTTCTGCTCTGGTATTTATATCATCAAATCTTAGGGACCTCAGCAAAAATCGAAATCAATTTTCACTAGAATTGGCTCGTAAAATTATGAAATATGTATAGTAGCAGTAAAAAATTCCGAGAAATCTACCCTATTTGTTCTTTTTACTCCAATCAAACATAAGGCACCAAATAAAGCTAGAATTTCTTCTTTTGTTGTTAGCCTGCAGTCTCTAACTCGAACCTCACTCTCTGAAATTCTCTCTCGTTCTGAACTTTTTTTTTTCTATAAATATAATATTAAATTGGTATAAATTACATTTCGTTCAACTATTTCAGGCGTAATGTGAAAAACACTCTAATTGTGTTTTACATTGCCGAGCTTGCCTTTTAGGGCCAGAACGAGTTCTTATTATATTTTTGCACTTAGTTTTTAAAGATGGAGTAACGGACCTGCTTGCCCAAATTGTTTCTTTATTGTTGCCTATGTAAAATGTCAAATCTGTTAGTTCCTGTTCTTCACCGCCAAACTCTGCTTTCCTTTTTCCCGTCTACTATGTTTCAAACGCTTTTTCCCTTTCAGTTTGGCCATAGATACGATCTCACTTCTGATGTTAAATTATTCTTTATTAATTACTTTCTTTTCACCACTTTACAACCGAAGGTCGTAGGTCGGAACTTCTCATCTAGGGTGGGGAACCTGGGATACTATACCCTTTCATCTCTGATAAAGCGGCACGATCAAGCCGCGGGGTGTGAAAACAAAAGTTTGTAATTAAATTACACTGATCGGGGTGCTATACAACCTTTTTTTGTCGTACCTATATACATCAAGTATATCATCCCTTCCTTGTCTTCTGTCCGCAACCTACTTTATCGTCCTACTTTGGTTCCCTCGTTTATACACCATTGCAGTTGGTAGATACTAAGATACAGATGGCGCTTACATATAGAGTGACTGGTATAAATGTTGCAACATATGGGAATTGTTCAGCATGTCTAAAAACCCCAGAATTTATTTTGACACCCGTTACGTTGTAACGTGCCGTTACATGGGAAAATCAATTTCAGTATGTTATAATAAATTTTAGTTTGAATTAGTCATTAATTCCGTTTATTTTTTGATCGATTTTCCCATGGACGGTAGCGTTGCTACCGCATGTTATTTTATTTCCGTGAATTTTGTTTACCGCGTGAATGTCATCCCCTGCGCGATTCACACAAGCCCGACTCCCACCATCGCGACCGCGTGGTGGAAACCGCAAGCATATTTAAGCCGCGCGCTTACCAGCGAAGAAGAGTCCGGTCCCCGAGTTCCTCCCAGTCCGCTTCAATTGGAGCGTCGGCACAGTATCTGACGCCCGTTGAAATCCAAAATCCCGGTCTGTCGTAACGCTGGCAAAGTTTACTGGCGAAACACAGACATTTTTCCCGTCTAATTCAATTGGAGCGTCGGCACAGTATCTGGCACCCGTTGAAATCCGAAATCCCGGTCTGTCGCAACGCTGGCAAAGTTTACTGGCGAAACACAGACATTTTTCCCGTCTAATTCAATTGGAGCGTCGGCACAGTATCTGGCACCCGTTGAAATCCGAAATCTCGGTCTGTCGTAACGCTGGCAAAGTTACTGGCGACGCAGACACTCCACCGTTTTGTTTTCCCACTCTGGCCTTTGAATCGGCATCGCGCTGACGCTCCCAGAGTGTTAAAACACCGTCATTCTCCGTACCGCCGAATTTAGCACCGTTACCGTAGATTTATAACCGTGAATACCGATAGCGTACTTTTGGCCGACCCTGTATAAATTTCCGCAATAATTAAAACGTTGCTATCAGTTACCATATTAAAGTTACATACCGAATCCCCGTAAATGTTATATTTTAAAAGTTTTCCACTGTACATATTTACATGCATTTGAGTGTACGTGTTTATTTGTATTTTACTTACGCTTTTTCTGCTGTATATATTCCTTGCCTGTTACACTTGATATTTAGAAATAAACGCTTGACTTTCGATGCACTTTTACCGTTTTGTTGCGTAGACCGATCCCTGAAGTTTTCCTCCGACCTGTTGCTACCTCAGGGTTTACATATGTTATTGTAACGACACTATTATTGCGCAACATTGTTCAAACCGGCACGAGGTTGTAATTTACCATTTTGACAACTGACATCAGCGCCGCCATACGAAATAAGGTGAACCTCCTTTTTCGATCTACGAGGAGCGACAAATAAGTCATAAGCACAAAGTAAGTAACCGAAAGCCCATAAGCAAGGCTTTAATGAGCAAAAGGTAAATCAACAACCAACTGAAATAATCAAGTAACAGTCGTTACAACGTGACAACTGGTATGGCGGGAAATTTAAAAAATATGCAGTGAATTGGCAAAACGTGAGGTTAGCTGGCACGGTATTCAAAAAAGTCATTTCAAGAAATTGCTTATAATTCAATTCTGAGGCCGTGCGCAAACTTTCGTAAACGTATTTAAAAAAAGCTAAAAATCACATTTTTTTATCTAATTGCTTTCTTTAAACTAAATCATTGATGTATTGTTTTTTCTTTGTTTTGTACAGGAAAACTGGGGCCAGATCGCCTTGATAACAGCTATAATCCCAGTAGTATCGATCACCTTCTCCGTGTTCTTCCTGCCAGAATCACCAGCATGGCTGGTATCTAAGAATCGCGAGGTTGAAGCCCGAAACAATCTAACGAAGATATACGGCTTTAAGGACACAACGGCCCAGATCAGAGAAGAAATCCAGGCCCTGGTTGACAATCGCAGGAAAAACGAAATCAAGAACAAATCCGGGGAAACCTCATCATTCTTGGCCCCTCTAAAGAAGAAATTCAAGTATTTCATGCGTCCAACGTGCTGGAAACCGTTTCTGATCATTCTAACCTATTTCTTCTTCTTGCAATTCTCGGGAGTGTTTGTGATCATCTTCTACTGCATCGATATCGTGAAACAAGCCGGCGTCACTATTGACCCTTACATTGCCATTGTCACCATAGCAATGACTAGGCTTATTGGAGCCTTATGCGTGTTTTTTATAAGCAAATGGTGCGGTCGCAGAGGTCCGTCGATATTTTCCGGCACCTTTATCACTATTTGCATGCTAGGGTTGAGTGCTTACCTTTACTGTAAGAACCGCGCTATAATTAGTATGGAAACTGCACAAAATTTGACCTGGTTGCCATTGGCGCTTTTAGTTCTATATTTCTTCACCTCAGCAATAGGATTCTTAACAGTACCGTTCGCCATGGCAGCAGAAGTATTTCCTACGAAGATCAGAGGGTTAGCCTCCGGACTGGTAACGTGCTTAGCTTATGGATTCAATTTTATCACTGTCAAAACCTATGATGTGATGATGCAATCTATGGGAAACGACGGTTTCTTCTGTTTCTATGGGGCCATGGGTCTTTTGGGAACCCTATTCGTAATAACTTTGCTCCCAGAGACCAAAGGTAAAACGCTGCAAGAGATAGAAGACTACTTTAACGAAGGAAAGAAAAAGAATAGTCAAAGTGCGAAAGGTTTATTGTCTGTCCAAATCGATAGCTAGGAGTGTCTTCCCTTTTGGAAATTAGTATTAAAATATTAAATTAAAATCAGTATAACGGGAAATGAGGAATAGGAGAGTTTATTGTCAAAACTTTTATTTCGGATATTAATCTAGGTCAGTGGTTCTCAACGTGGGCGGTAGCGCCCACCAGTGGACGCTGGGATCTATATAAAATCCAGTAAGTGGGCGCTAGGAGAAAAAAGGTTGAGAACCACTGATCTAGGTGATTCCTATAATACAGAGTGTTTTTCAAATAATGTCACAGCGGTCACCAGACCAAAGTATTCTTTGTCCCTAGTAAATACAATCTAATTTTATTTTTGAAACCCCACAGTTTGATGATCACTGATACGCACATTGAAAAAAGAACGTCCCTATTTATGTAAGTACATTTGCAGTTTGCAGATATTACAAACACACACATACGCATAAAAATAAATATAAATATAAATATTTAAAAGGCCATTAGGCTTTAGACTACAATAAATGTCAAAGAAAAAATGCCTAAATACAATTGGAACCAACAAATATCACCGCGGCGGGGCTCATGGTCTATTGTTGGAATCACCATGGCAGCAAAAGCAATGAAAGAGAAATAACATGAAAACGCTTTCTCGAGTTTGTGCCTAAAGCTGCGTTTTCGTTGAGCGCGATTGCGCGGCGTCTGGGTTTTCTTTGAACGCAATTATACGCTGCGACTAGTACTCGATTGGAAATTGTAATAGCAAGACGTAAGAAGTAGTAGTGCAAATATGCGTCTTCTACTGCAAAGAAAGCGAATAGTGGCAGCTGCACTGCTCTTGGAGGAGTAGAAATAAGATGATATAATTAATTCATTTAAAATGCGAGAAGATGTCAAACATCTGTGTAAACAAAGAAAACAAAAAGGTTACTTTAAAATATTAATAAATAATCACCGTGCGACAATATATAACTTGGCGAATTTATTATTAGATAACAGTAGTATGAGATTTATTTGTATGTATGTATTTTAAACGCAACTCGCCTTAGAAAATTCGACGTTGCATTTTAATTTTTTTATTGTTATTTTTCTTTTTTAATATCCTTATGCTTATTCTTTTTCGTTTCATTTTGAAAAATTTGACGTTACTTGTCTATCTTCAGAAAAACTCGGCTTGGAATTTTTCAATAATTCCAAATTTTCGAATATTTAAATTTTGCAATTTTTCTATTTTTCCAAATTTTTCAATTGTCAAATTGTTCAATGTTACGTTTTGCAATCTTTCAATATTTAATTTTTTAATTTAACTCGAGAATAACTTGACGTTACGCGTCTAGATTTGAAAATTCAATTTATTTTATTTATTATTATTTTTCTTTTTTAATATCCTTATGCTTATTCTTTTTCGTTTCATTTTGAAAAATTTGACGCTACTTGTCTATCTTCAGAAAAACGCGGCATTGGAATTTTTCAATAATTCCAAATTTTCGAATATTTAAATTTTGCAATTTTTCTATTTTTCCATATTTTGCAATTGTCGAATTGTTCAATGTTACGTTTTGCAATCTTTCAATATTTAATTTTTTAATTTAACTCGAGAATAACTTGACGTTACGCGTCTAGATTTGAAAATTCAATATTTCAATTTTTTAAATAAAATGCCTCCTGATATTCTTAATGTGTTTCATGTGACTTCTTTGTCTATTCTTCATCCTCCGCAACAAAAAATTATAAAATGCAGACATTTTCGCTACAACAAAACTCTCATCCGACGCGACTGCGGCTCTTGGAGCAGTCAAGTCGCAATCTCTAAGCGACTTACTTGAAATCGCAATCGCTAGTCGCGCCAACGAAAACGGATATAAATAAACTCATAAAGCAAGTACTGTGCGATCCGTCGCAGCGAATAGTTGCACCAACGAAAATGCATCTCCGACTAGCAGACAAGTCGCAGTCGCCGAGCGACTCACTTGCGAATCGCAATCGCTGGTCGCGTCAACAAAAACGGAAACAACTGATTCCATAAAAGTAGTACCTACTGCGCGACCCGTCGCCGCGACTCATCGCAGTCGCAATTGCGCTGAACGAAAACGCGCCTTAACAGACGTCACAGCGTCACTTCCATCGCTACCGTATCTCAAGCTTTATCCACCATCGCCTGTTAGTGAATTAAGAGTTTACATGTACGCCCTCTAGGCGACTTCTAAACTCTTGATTCACGAGACCGCAACATAAGTCGGTAATGCAGTCACAGATCTAGCTCGGACGGCGATGGTGGATGAAGCCTGAGATCCGATAGCGATGAATACTTGTTTGTAGTCAGAGTGATGCTGATCACACTTGGTAGGCAGAAGCTCGAGTTCGTTTTCAGTGCTGTTTCTCTCTTATTGCTTTTGCTGGTTGGTGATCTCAACAAAATACCATGAGGCCCGCTATGGTGGCAATTTTTCGCTTGAAATTGTCATTGATTATATCATGGCAAGCCGTTTAGGGAATCACTGACGAGACTGATAATTCATGAATAGTCCGACTTATGTTGCGGTTATCGCGTGGGTTGAGAACTTAGCTTGTGTCCCCTAGAGAGCGCACACCTAAACTATTAATTCCCTAATGGACACTGGTGGATACAGCTTGAGATGCGATAGCGATGGAAGTGGGTTTGCACTGAGTGACACTGATGACGCCTGGTAGGCAGAAACTCGAGTCCATGTACTTTTATTGCTATTGCTCGTATGGAAATTCCAGCAATAGACCATGAACCCCCATTGGTACATTTTGGTCCTAAGATAAATGTGTTTATTATGGTTTCTAATGACCTCACTTATCGGCTTATCGTTCTTCCAAATATCCTATCCAAATTTAACAAAAGGAGGATACTTTTCAAAGAATAAAGTTAAGTATCTTAACGTTCCAGGAAGATATAATGCTAATAGCTTTCTTGCAGAATACATGAAATTATGCAACAGAGGGTTAAGTAGCCGGTTGCAAGAATTACAAGTAATTCGTTGTAATAGTATTCTTCTATTTCCGAGTAAGCCTACTAGAAGCTATAAACAACAATAAATTTTAAGTGCATAATTAGCTACTTTTATTTTAGCAACATATCGTGATTTTAAGATATGTATAATGCTTTTTAAAATACTCATTTTTGGCTGCATGAAATTGTTGCTTTCTTACAATAAGTACTGTAGTTATAGATACTCAAAACGTTGTTACTTTTTATATAAAAAATATTTTAGTCACACTATCTGTATATTACAAATATCGGGACCAACCGTATATAGTTAGCTTCTTGGATGTGTATACTTCCATACCTACATCTCTTTCTATGTGATATTAGAATGCATTTCTTGTTATACCTACTAGTTATAAAGTTTAGTTAATTTAAGTTATTTCTGTAAATTAGTTAATTACAGGATTAAGTCGAATATTGATAAGGTTCCATATTATTTGTGTTTGTAGTAGTAATAGTTGTTTGAATCGTCGTGTCATGTGTCATCCTAGTCAATGTTTCGTTTTATTTATTTTAAATGACCATGTAGGAGGAATAAATAAAGAGGTAATATTTATGCTTGGGTAGTTTTTATTAAACCTATATTTCCACCTTTATTTTAAGAAGGCGATTTTAGCTTTTCAACTCGATTGCAGGAAGTTAATGAATTCGGATTGTTACGATCAGGTGTGCGTCGCGTGCGGAGGCAGTGTGTGCTCCACCTGATGCAACTTAGTAAGAACACGAGTATGACGCTTGGAGTCGCTGTAATGATTAATAAAAAAAGAAAGATCCAAAACGTAACGATAACTTTACTGTAATAATAAAAAAAAAAGAAAAACTGGCCACGTGGTTGCTGACTTCTAGTGTTAAGATTAATGTAAAAAGAACAGCACGTGGTTTAGAATTAAGACAAAAGAAGGAATAGCACGTGGTAGCCGAATTCCTGAGATTAATTTAAAAGTGACGCAATTAATCCGTTTCTATAATTGAATAGTAAATGACTGCTAGTGAGAGCAAAGTTACTGGCAATTACAAATTAAAAGTATAAATAGCAACAGTAATGAAATAAAATAAAAGAAAGCGATAGATACGTTTTAAATAGGATTACTTAGCTGTAGCTTGAAGTTGAGTTCGAAGCTTTTGTGTATGCTGGACGGCAGCACGTGGTCTCCGTGTTTCGAGTTAAAAAAAGGTCCGTTACGACGGCAAAATTAACTGAAGAGAACAGAGATTACTTAGCTGTAGCTTGAAACAATGGGGCTTCGAAGCTGAAATGGGCAGCACGTTGCCTCTGTGCTTCGAGTCAAAACGAGTCCGTCACAACGGCAAATTAACTGAACGGGAACAGGGAGCGCGCGTAGCGTGCAAAGCCCTTATAAAGGCTCGGTAAGTAGGTACAAAAAACAGGATGAACCAATAGCAACGTCCAGAGATGCACAAAGGATCATAAAAGACGAAGCGTCTAAGAGGTTGGCGTGTAAATGAATGAATTTAAAATAAGCGAGTTTAACTTTCGTGGCGCGTAAGTTAAATATTCCCGCGCGAAAAGGAACCGCTAAGTGACGTAACGGTTTTTCTAAAGTCGTAATTGCAATTGCCAGATTAAAAGTAAAGAGAACGTTTATATCGCTGATGTTGTCTATGATTAAAAGAAGCGAAATGAATTATTGAAATCAATGTCATTTTCGATTCAATGCAAAGTGTAACAGGATGAATGAAGTTTTCATTTGCCGCCATAATATTTTGTAGGTACATATCGATGACAAAAATACTGAAATCTGTGGTACTAATTACATCACATACTTTCAAACACCTTACCACAAACTTCACTATACTGGACATAAGTTTCAATAATAACCGCACTTATGTCACTCTTTTGGAATTATATGATTGTTACAATTTCACTATTTCAAAAATAAAACATTCTAAGAAACAAAACGGCTTTGTTGTGTATACCTCTCCTATAAAGATTTTTTCTCTTTGAAAAGAACAGTCTTCCATGCACATTTCGTAAGATGTGAAAGAAACTTGTTTCATGTAGACAGCATATGTATTTGCAGGAAAAGAATTTTAAAGTGGATATTCGCGTGTTGGTATTGATTGCTTGCGATGGCTGTGGTATGTAAATACAAAATTGAATTAATAGTTTCGTAATGGAAATATGTAGGTAATTTAATGTATTATGAAAAAAATTGACTTCGTTTTGGTTTCCAGTAACTTCGCTATGAAATCAATTAATTCTGATATGGAATTAGAAACGCTTGGTAAAAGATGTTGTATGTGAATTTTGCGAATGGAAATAAAAACAAGAATAATAGGCGATAACTTACCCAATTGTCCCGGTCCTGGTACACTCTGCACAGGGTAAAGGGATAGGGAAAGACTAAGGATGGTCTAGGATGTGCTTTTATGAACTCGCGGCGCGGGACAACTGCGATTTTACTAAACGGAGCGGGTGTGACTATTTGTGCGGATAATACAACTATGAAAGACGTGCGAATGATGCGAATGTGTATTGCTGTCCTCAACCAAAAGAAAAACGCGTACAATACCAAAAATAGAAAAACAGATATATACCGAGTGGAGTTTATTGAAACTGGCGTAAACAGATGTAATTTCTTCTATTTCGGAAAAGGTTACCTCCGATATGGATTTCAGGACCACCGTCATGGAACTATAGTTTCCGTAACCGAGGCATTTTCGTCTGTCAAGGAGGGGATGTACTCTGAAATGGAGTTAGAATCTTTCCTTGGCGGTGGTAATCTCATCTACTAAAGAGGTGGTTACCTCTGATATGGATTTCAGTAGCTCCGTTCCGGAAATATAGCTTCCGAAACGGAGGTAATTATATCCGACGTGGAAATAGTTTTATTTATTCCGGAGAAGATTACCTCCTTTAGGGATTTTTTTAACAAATTATTATTGCCGTAGCAGAGGGATTTGCACCTGCCACTGCGACAATTAACCTCCCAGCGGTGTGTTTTACCTTCGTAAGAGGAAAAACATCTTCCTTATTGAAGGAAATTCGCGATTTCTAGGATGAAATTGCCTCCATGTTTCTTCCGTTGGGGTGTAAAATATTTAACTCTTAAATGGAGGTTCCTTGAACGGATGGTCGCGAGAGAACACCGGAAAAGTGTTGAAATGGTGTTAAATCTAACTCCGTATTTTTATCTGTGTACCCTATTTCTTCAAGTATTGTTATATTAATGGCAGAAGGGATATGAACTAATAAGTACAAAGTACTTACTAACAGTTTGCTAAACCTTTTGATCTTTTTGGCTTAAATATTGTTTAATGTTTTCTAATAAAACAGCACAATTATCATGGGCACAATTTGTCCCTAATGAGGAAGAGGAAACAATTTCTAATTAATAAGCTCTTAAAATACTGTTCAAAGGTGCAGCAATTAGAGATGCTGTTTCTTCCACCATGTTGGCGCACTACACAAAAAGATTTTTCAAGTGGGTCTTGGTTAATCCTGCGGGGTAGGAGTTGATACCCCTGATTATTCATTTTTGTTGAAAGTAATTTGAAATTTTCCTATGTAAACGTCTAATTTTTTAAAGAAGGCGGTATATTTCTTTTTCCATCTTTAGTTAGACATGTCATATCTCTCAATTGCTTTAAACATTTATTCCAAAATATTAAAATATTAAATGCAATATGGCCTGATGCTTGTGACACTGCACATTGGGTGGAGGTCGGAAAGCTGTACCATTCAAGCTGTCGAATAACTCGTCAAAAAATAACAATAGATGTGCAGTTTGTACACCTTCTGCCCTCATCTTTATCGTACCATCTAAATTTTGGTTTGTGGGTGAGTAGATGGGTGGAAGGGTCGCGTATTTTCTAGTTAAATAATACGACGCTAGACGCCGAAATTATCTTTGCTCACTTTTGGTAATGTTTTGTATCGTTCGCAAGCGTTAACTAGCGGTAGGTTACTGTCTTGATATGACCGAGTCTGGATTGTAAGTCTTTATTTACTTAACCGGAACATACATACATATACAGGTACACGTCATATATACAATGTATAGGCAACACAAATTACATTACTATAACATCTTCCCTTCTTTTTCAAATAAAAAAAGCATTTATCCTCTGTCAACAATACCAGATATTTTTTATTACAGGCGATAGTAAGGGAAATATTAATACACTCCGCCAAAAAAAGTATCGCATAATTTAGTTTTGAATCATAAAAGTATCGCGTGGTGCTATCCTTGGATAGTGGGTTGGGGCATCCGCCAGGCGCGTTCCCGGGTGGTGGATAGGGAGACGGCCATTCCAGTCGGGTTACCCACGACGGGATGGTTAGTGGCGGTTATACGTTGTCCCTCTCTGTGTAAAACCGGAGCAGGGTTGACTAAGGCCGCTGCCGCGAGCCACCCCCCCTCGCCCAGCTGTCGTGTCGTGGCTAAGGGCTTGCACAGAGGCAAACGATGCCGTTTGTGACCTGCTAGGGTGCAACCGCTATACCATGTGTTTCCCGTTGTCTGTGGACATGTCTCGCGGACGGGTTGCACGGGGGGTCTCTAGGGACCAAGAGGACTAAACCTCAATAAAAAGCTCTCCGGATGAGTGGTGACAGCTCGCTGGTCTGTAATATTGTCACCCTCGTGTTTGTGCCGTGCGAGGCGACCCGTGATGGTGGATGAGAGGATCCTGGTAGTTGAGCTGCCTCCGGGACGGGGTTAGTTTCCTGGAGGTCGGCGACACACTGCTTTGGCCTGGATTTCATCTAGACGAGAGGTCAGGGACTAACCCACCCCTGATCAATCGGCTGTGTTGTCGGGTCAGACCGCCGACAGGGTGAGCTTTCTGGGTTGTGGCTGGCGTGCCGGAGCCCTGCGACAGCGACACGTCTGACACGGGCGTTGTCCGCTGCTGCGGGTGCTTTCGTTGCGTGCTGACCCTTCCTGGGGAGCTATATCGGACTGGTAGCCCTGGCGTTCTTTGAACGTCCCCTTGTTGGACTCCGTGGCGGGTGGGGAGCCAGAAAGATGAATCTATACTACAACCGGCATGGAACCAAGCGTTTTAAGTGTCACCCCTACAGGGAGTGCGTCCTCGGATGCCCCCACAACAAATCAACCGCAACTGCAGCTTTCGCAGCAGCAGCGGCAAACCGAGGAGTGCCAGGAGGGTCGCGCTGCGGTATCGAAAGGTCCACGGCGAAAACGACCATCCGGCGCTGAGCGGAAAAGGAGGGCGAAGGCTAAGGCCACTGCGGCCGCGTCTGGTACCTCTGGTGCTGCCCCGTCTCCCACCCCCGGGTGCTCTGCCTCCAAGGCGGACCCTGGTAAGGTTGGAGCTCGGAAGGTGACCCCCGCGAGGACTTCTAAGTCAACCCCACAGACAGGGTTGCCCAAGGGGCAACCACAGTCAAAAAAGCGCCCTCGTTCGGATGGGAGCGCAGGAACGCCGCCTGGTAACCCCAGGAAGCGGGAACGTGCACCTCCGGCGAAAGGCGCAAAATCAATAACATCGTACAGTGCGGCTGCCTCAAGTCACTTGAGGGCGGCGATTGTCGATCTATTGAATCCTATGGGTAAGGTAAGCCAAGCCCTGGCGGATAAATTAGAAACCACCTTCTACGAGGCGCTGACTGATCATGCCCTCGCTCTGGAGCGTGGAACTCAAGCGCCAACTTTCGCGGGGTGGAGGTACTCCGGTGAGATCCTCAGGGTCCACTGTGACGACGACCATTCCCTTAATTGGCTCAAAGCCATGGTGGCGAACCTCCCAACTCCATGGGAGGGGGCCAACTTAGCAGTTGTGGCGGTGGAGGACTTGCCGCGGCTGACGAAGGCGACCTTGTGGATCCCGGGAGAACCGGGTGAAACGAGGCGCGTAGTCGGACTGCTGGCGGCCCAGAATCGCTGGAGCAACATTGACACCTGGTGTCTCTTCCATGAAGCAGACCAACCAGGTGGAAAACTACTGGTCTTCGGCGTCGACAAAGATGCTGCGGACCGGCTAAAGTTGCACGATTGCCGACTAAGGTTTTCCTTTCGAGGCGACGTGCATGTGAAGCTGCAGAAGGCTGAGGCCGTTACGACCTTGACCTCTGCGGCTACCACTTCGGAGCCCCAGTCTGCCACTCAGAGTGTGCCGACGGGGCAATCAACAGCGGATGTGCCCATGGACACATCCGCACTTACAGATGACCCTGCTGTCCTTGGCGCGGGCGCCGTCGTCGCTCCTGTGGGTGACGCTAGCGTCTCTGTGGTGGATGTGCGGGGGCCGTCAAAAAAGACCAACCGTGGAGGCGGTTCGACTTAACTTTGTCGTCCAATGTCTCCGCGTGGTCTAAACATTATACAAATTAATCTGCAACACTGTCGGGCGGCTACTGCTACTTTACGTAGGCACCTAGACAGACAGCAGGACATTTCCCTAATTCAGGAACCATGGTTTCTGAAATCCAGAATCCTTGGCCTGAATAATGTCAGAGGTGTTGTTTTCTCCGGCACTGAAGATAAACCTAGGACGTGTATTTACGTACCAAAGTGTATTAAAGCCTATCCCATACCAAACTACTGTGGCAGGGATGTAACCACCGTACAACTCACTTGTGATGTACAAGGGAGGCAAACACCAGTAGTGATTGCTTCAGTGTATCTAGCCAGTGGCGAACCGGTCCCATCCAGTCTTCTGGTGCAGCTGGTGGAACACTGTGATAGATATAACAAACACTTGGTCATAGGCTGTGACTCAAACGCTCATCATGTAGCGTGGGGCAGCCGTGACGTAAATGATCGGGGTAGACTCCTTAGTGAGTTCATCTCTAGCACCAATCTTGACATACTCAACAGAGGATGCGAACCCACGTTTGTCACCTCGCGGTGCCAGACAGTAATTGACATTACACTGGCATCGGTTGGTATTTCAAGCAACATATTAGACTGGCGGGTGTCTGATGAGGCATCAATGTCAGACCACAGATGGATCTGTTTTCAGATCGATCAAACTAGGGTTCAAAAGGCTGAATACCGAAATCCGAGGAAGACGGACAGGCGGTCCTACGGGGATCTACTGTCTGTCAACCTGCAAGGGCTGAGCTCTCTGGGGGGTCTGGAGGTTGATGCCCTGCGCCAGCTAGCTGCTGGGGTGCAGGCGTCAATCGTGGACGCCTTTGAGCGATCGTGCCCGCTAAAGGTTACATCGGAGAAGAGTGGGACTCCATGATGGAGTCGAGATCTCTCAAAGATGAGAACCAAAATAAGAAAGCTATTTAATAAAGCTAAATCAACCAGATCCGTAGAAGACTGGGCAGCCTACAAAGCTCAATGTAGGCAATATAAAAGGGAGATCCGTTGTGGTCAGAGACGAGCCTGGAGAAAGTACTGTGACTCCATCGAATCTGTCACAACGGCTGCTCGTCTAAAGAAAGTATTAAGTAAAGATACTAGTCACCAACTAGGACTGTTAAAACGGGAGGACGGAACTCTTTCGTCGTCCTCTCTAGAAACAGCCGAGATACTTATGACCACCCACTTTCCAGGCAGTATAGTTTGCAACACATTGGCATGGCAAGATCCTTACAGCTCGCCTCCTACCAAGGAGGACTGGGCTGTGGCGGAAAAGGTGGTAGAAGAATCCCGAATTTGTTGGGCAATTAAAAGTTTCCAACCGTTTAAGTCACCTGGCCCGGATGGTGTGTTCCCTGCTCTGCTTCAGTGGGGCATGGATGCCCTACTAGGCCTGTTGGTGACTTTATTCAGAGGGTGCATCGCTTGGAAGTACGTACCTGAAGTATGGAGAGAAACAAAAGTAGTCTTTATACCAAAGCCAGGGCGGTCTGACTATACCCTAGCCAAATCTTTTCGGCCAATAAGCTTGACTAGTTTTCTGTTGAAAACACTCGAACGGCTGTGTGACCGTTACCTCCGAGAAGTGGCCTTACCGATGTATCCACTTCACACAAACCAACATGCATACATCCCGGGGAGATCCACCGAGTCTGCCCTCCACTCAGTGGTGCGGCGGATAGAAAGATCATTGGACAACAAAATGTCTACCCTGGGTGTATTCTTAGACATAGAAGGAGCTTTTGATAAAGCGTCCCTCAACAGTATTGTTAATGCCCTCACTCGGCATGGCGTTGAGCCGACTCTTGTGGGATGGCTGCGCTGTATGCTAGAGCAGAGGGCAGTAGAAATAAATGTGGGGGATGTCAGGGTCAGGGGGCTTGTGGATCGAGGCTGTCCCCAAGGAGGCGTTTTGTCACCACTTTTGTGGAACCTTGTGGTAGATGACCTTGTCCGTTTGCTCAATGTGTCTGGTTACTACACAATCGCATATGCGGACGATATCACGGTCCTAATTGATGGAAGATTCGAGGGTGTGCTCTGCAGCGTAATGCAGACCGCCTTAAGATCAATCGAAAATTGGTGTAGGGAAGGTGGCCTCTCTGTAAACCCAGATAAAACAGAGATGGTACTCTTTACCAACAAAAGGAAAGTTGAACAATTACAACCACCACAATTGTTTGGTACTGCTCTCAGCTTTTCAGAGGATGTCAAATATCTGGGCGTTGTGTTTGACAAGAGGCTGAGCTGGGGCAAGCACGTCAAAACAAAAACTGAAAAAGCATGTATGGCTTTTTGGCAGTGTCGCCGTATTTTGGGTAGGACTTGGGGACTTTCCCCGAGAATTACCTTGTGGCTGTACACTGCCATAATAAGGCCCATGCTAACTTATGGCGCTCTCGTCTGGTGGCCAAGGGTGAGACGAGTGGTCGCCAGGAACGAACTGTCACATGTGCAGCGCATCGCATGTCTCAGTGTAACAGGAGCAATGCGCACAACGCCAACGGAGGCGGCGCTTATGGCGGCTATAAGATTGAGATCCCGGGGTCTTCTGGACGTGGCGGGTGGAGGACGCGGCCACGCGAGCATCATTTATGAGGCCGCCGCCAAGGTGCCTCTCCTTGGTGCCGCAAAGGATACTATGCCTCATGTGTTTGCCTTTAACAGGCACTACCATGTCCTTATTGACCCTGAGATCGAACTGCAATCTTCGATCGCCATCTTTACAGATGGATCGAAAACGAAAATGGGGACAGGGGCCGGAGTTTTCTCCTCGGACCTTGACCTCAATCTAGAACTGGCGCTGGGCAGGTTTGCCACGGTTTTTCAAGCCGAGGTGTTCCAGGCGATCCTGCACGGCGCCGAAGAAATTTTAGCAAAGGGCATTAGGGGACGGCGTATTGTCCTTTATAGCGACAGTCAGGCTGCCCTTAAGGCTCTCAATAATTATAGGATCGCTTCGGGCTTAGTACTTCAGTGTTACAATGCCCTAGAAGCGGTCGCTATCGATAATGCCCTGACACTCAAGTGGGTTAAAGGCCATAAAGGAAACCTAGGTAATGAGGCTGCTGATAGGCTGGCGGGGCGGGGCTCGCGCTCCCACTTTGTGGGGCCGGAACCAGTTCTCCCTATTTCGTCGGCTACACTCAACACCACGATAACGCAATGGACTGCCACTCTTCATGAGAATAGATGGAAATCCATAACCACCGGCCGTCAAGCGCGTGAGGTCATCCCCAGGCCGTCACCGAAGACAGCAAAATACTGCCTGCAGCTTTCGCGCAGTAACTTACATCAACTTGTGGGGCTTTTGACCGGCCACTGCAAGCTAAACAAACACATGCACCGCATGGGTTTGGCTACCAGCCCACTGTGTCGGGCATGCTACCAAGAAGACGAGACGCCGCAACACATTTTATGTGATTGCCCAGCGTTTGTCCAACTTAGAGGTTCCATACTGGGGGAGTATTGGCCCAGTATGGCCGATTTTGGTGGCGCCTTGCCTGCTGCTCTGCTTGAGCTCACGCTCAGTTTGGGCTGGCTCGAGTAGGCTGTGGGCGAGCGATGCCACCTAGGGGAGGTAGCACAATGGGCCCGATAAGAGTGGCCTAAGTGCGCGTGTTAACCACCTTCCCCGACCTAAAATCCAGAATCCAGTATCGCATAATCTTTGTTTGTAGCATAAAGTTGTAAATATACTTTAATGCGCTCTGAGATATAATTTCTATGATTGATTAAATAAAATACAGGCCAAATAAAAACAAGAACTCATACTTGAGATTTTTATTAAAACAAGAAACAGAACTCTGACTTCGCACTTTAAAATTTGTCCGTATAGGAAGACTTTCAATAAACAACTGAACAAACCTTACACATATGCATTTTTCTAAATGTGTTCTTTTAGAAAAAAAAAAAGTAAAAACGCTAAGTTCCATTATTTTGTTAGTGTTTTTATAGTTCACATACACGAGGCAAACTTTTTGTGAACGTATAAAAATATCTTGGTTCATAAATGCCCTTTTTTAGTTTATGCGATACTTTTTTGGCGGAGTGTACAATACATTCAAGATTATTGTTCTAGTATAAAAAGTACAGCGGCGGGGCCTGCAAACACTAGCACAAAACGAAGAGTTGTTTTATCCCTTTACAGTGATGGAACATTAGACCAACAGACTGGACGCTACCATATAAAAAACAAAGGTAACAAAACTGAATACATTAATGAATTTTATTCTGGCAATATAGCCAAGATTCGGAATTCGGACCGTTCCGTTGCTGAAGTACTGATTGATAAAGCTATCCCCTATACTCATAGTAATTCGTGGATATCTAAAGATAATGTGCTTTAAAAATATAAGTAATATGTGTAATTATTCAATTATGGTGAGCTTCAAGTGGACTTTGCGGCTATACATATAAGAAAATGTTGTATACCAATATATATATTTATTTTGGAGAAATAAAACTGAAATTATATTATATATTAGGCTTTATTAACATTTATTTTAGTACATAATAATATCTACATGAGTTAAATATTAACATACATTATTTATTGTACAAATTAAGTTTTCTATATTATTTTCCGCTAACAATTCTTCAATTTTATAATGACCCCATGCCAACGTATTACAATTATCAGCTAAAATGAATCTCTTATCATCTTTACATGTTAATGCTACTTTATTCTTAAGTTCGGTAAACATTGTATGGGAATCAGATCGGAATGTATACATTTGCCTCAATAGGACAACTCCATTTTCGACAATCTGTTGATAAGCATTTACTGTTAAATGCTTATCGATAACATATTTTTTAACACCTTTAGCGGTTTTACAACTTTTTGATAATAACTTGACATAGTATGCTTTTGCACCTGTACCATAAAAAGATTCAATAACTTTACCTCCAAATTCATCTTTCATTCTACCTAACATTGGCAAAGTGCGCGGAATATTATATATATTTTCTTCAGGAAAGTTTGAAGTATCAAATTTATGTAAGTTTGTTTTGATATCATTATAAATGTTATAATTCTTAACTGATAAAATTAGAGAATCTGTATCAGTGTATAATAATGACACATAGGTTTTATAAAATCATAAAGAAAATTATACATAACCATCTTAGCTATTTCTAGAATTGTAAAACCAATATATATTGGTTTTACATAGTTCATACGAACTAATGCTAGTTCAATTGCAACCAAATGATCGCTGAACACTTTTGAGGATTTAAAATGTGGTTTTGCTATGTAGCACTCCGCACCAGGTTTCCTATGTATTGATTCCCAATGTGTCAGTAATTTTACATCTACTCGATTTTCTATATTTTCCATAGTCTTACCGAATATACTATTAACATTTAATTTATAATATTGTTTCCCAAACTCATTGGTCGCTGCGTTACGTTTTTCAGTGTTGAAATCAATATATTTCTTCAGCCAATTCTCTTGACGAAATTTAATGCCTCGACATATTCCACGTAATATTAAACCATGTCTTAAGCATTGTTTTAAAGTTAAATAGTGTATAATATAGTTACTTTTATCACATAAATTAGGGATCAGTTTCGGATATTTAGAATTAGGTGGAATTATGTTTTCCGGACAGAAAGGAAAATCGTTATGGCGATCGTGTATATCTGTAGGATATTCCAAATCCACTTCCAACACATAACCGATATTTCCATCATCATCTACACTATTAATATCTAATACACTATGTATTTGGTAGTTGCTTTTTCGTCAAAATTTGGCAAATAGATATTGTTTGCAATTTCTTTTCTCTTACTGCACATACTAACACCACCCCGTATACCCATTTTAAACAAATGTAACATGTCTATATCTGTAAGTAGTTCTAATGTAACTCCAGTCATGCGTAACATCGCATCCAAGCTTAATCCTGGAGCAGTGAAGTAATGAGCGGCGATTTTTAATTGCTTTTCGAATTTATCAAATTATAGTAAATTTTCAGGCACAATTTCACCATATTTATTTATCTTTAATTCGTTTCCAGGAAGTACAGCTTTTATTTGGTTACAATCCTTTCCTTGGTGTCGTGTTAACTTTTCTTGCGTTGTAAAATATATTAAGCAGCTACGGATTACCTGCAACTTTGGTGTCCGATAATGGTCCTCAGCTTGTTTCATACGAATTTGAATTATTTATAAAGTCTAATGGAATTAAACATTTAACGTCAGCACCATATTTTCCTTCCTCAAATGGACAAGTCGAACGCTATGTTCAGACCATTAAAAAGGCGTTACGTTCTTTCAATGATCCTACTAACTTAATGTCAAAACTTAATAACTTTCTGTTGCATTACCGTAAAGCTCCGCATGCAACCACCGGAGAAAGTCCCGCAATGCTTATGTTTAAGCGAAATTTAAGAACAAGATTAGATATCATGGTCCCTAACATATCTTACAAATTATCACAACAAAATGAGAATTACAATAACAGCGTTAAACATAAAATATTTAATACGGATGAGAAAGTATCTTTTCGTGATTATAGTAGAGACGGCAAATGGAAATTTGGTGTGATCATAAGTAAAATCGGTAATGTTATGTACGAAATTAGTTCCGAAAATCAAATATATCGGCGTCATGCCAATCAGTTAAGATCTTGTGGCAGTAATATCGCGTTAAATAATAGTGCTTCTATACATACGCCAGAAAATATTACACCTTTACCTACAGCCCGAATTCCGAACGAACCTACACCTACAATGTCGTTGGAACCCGAAGAAAGCTTGAATACGTTAAGAAGAACTTCCCGAACATCTAAGGCACCTGAACGATACTCCACTACAGAATGGCGCAATAAGGGGAGAGGTGTTGGATACGGTAGTAGGGGAACTAGGTGCGTTCTGGGCCACTTTTTAGATGGGCGTATCGTGTGAGGATTCTGGGCCAGTTTTCAAGATGGCGGCTACCCCCGGTAGACGTGTTGAGACACGATTTCGCGATCGCGGCTTAATTATGAATCATTATGGATTGATTATTTGTTTAATTAGGGGGGCATTACGCTAATTCGCGGAACGGGCGAGCTGATTGATTATTTGTTTAATTAGGGTGCATTACGTTAATTCGCGGAACGAGTGCGATGATTGATTATTTGTTTAATTAGGGGGTGCATTATGTTAATCCGCGGAACGGGTAAGCTGTTTCTCAGAATCCACAATCATCTTACGCACCTGCGCTCATAACAATAAAACATTTAAATTATTATGCATAACACGCAACTACGAGACACTGAATTCAGAATCCACAATCATCTTACGCACCTGCGCTCATAACAATAAACATTTAAATTATTATTATGCGTAACACGCAACTACCAACCCCGCTAGGTACATGGGATTTCGGCATGTTAATTATAGGACAAGTTTATCAGAATCCACAATCATCTTACGCACCTGCGCTCATAACAATAAATGCCCAACGAGGCAAACACCTTTATGCTTCGGCATTTGCAGTTCAGGTTCGTAAAAAGAACCCAAAATTGGCCATCCATTCATTTCCTCATGTAGATAGGCAAGAGGATTAGTTATTTGCACTTTGGCTATTTCGAAAAGGTCGGCACACCAATTAGGTATATATCCTTTCTAGAATACTCCGTTATACCTGCTGATTCGAATAATATCGCCAACTTTGAATTCATTTCTCCCATTGATTTTAATATTCACGTAAACAGCAGACAGAAGATATTGCTCATTCTACGCTGTGACATCACCAGGCATTATTTTAATAGTAGTATGTTTTGTTTCATCAGGTATTTGACAACTATTTCATGTAAATATCTATCGATTTGTAAGGCCCCCTCAAAATGAAATTCTTCTACAATCTACTTTTTGATTGCGTGAATAACCCCTTCAGATACTGAAGCTTTCTTAGTACTATATGAGGAATCATGATGTATTCAATATTTGATCATTAATTATTTCAAACTCCCGAATGTAGAATTCAGTATCCAAGTATGCTTGTACATTTTTGGGAAAGCGTCCTCGCAGCGAAACACTAAACTTTAACTTATATAACCATACAAACTTTGAAAACATACGATGATGGCTAAAACGTATTTGTAACAGATGTTCTACCGTTTGTACGGTAAGAACCAACATTAAATCAGCCTACCAACCTCTCGTTATTATTATACAAGTTTTGTCAACCGCAAATGATGGATACTACAAAAGAGCACAAGAAGAATTGTTTCCCCCTATTGACATCGGACTTTCCGATACTGGGGGCGCTTAGTATACAACAGCTAGCCCGATGCGTTGAACGGATACCTGTTGCAAAGAACAGCTGGGCCGATGCGTTGAACGGATACTTGTCGCAACGAACAGCTAGGCCGATGCGTTGGAATAGTGATTTATTCCATGTGTTATCATTAATTTCTCAAACTCCCGATTGTACAATTCAGTGCCAGCATCTGTTTGTAAATTTTTGGGGGTGCCGTAGTCGCCGATCGATTCGAACGGGTGAGCTGATTGATTGCAACGGGGTGCCGTTAGTTGCCGATCGATTCGATCGGCGACTATTGGCACCCCGTTGCAATCAATCAGCTTACCTGTTCGAATCGATCGGCAACTAACGGCACCCCGTTGCAATCAATCAGCTCACCCGTTCGAATCGATCGGCGACTAACGGCATCCCGTTGCACTCAATCAGCTCACCCGTTCGAATCGGTCGGCAACTAACGGCACCCCGTTGCACTCAATCAGCTCACCCGTTCGAATCGATCGGCAACTAACGGCACCCCGTTGCAATCAATCAGCTCACCCGTTCGAATCGATCGGCGACTACGGCACCCCCAAAAATTTACAAACAGATGCTGGCACTGAATTGTACAATCGGGAGTTTGAGAAATTAATGATAACACATGGAATAAATCACTATTCCAACGCATCGGCCTAGCTGTTCGTTGCGACAAGTATCCGTTCAACGCATCGGCCCAGCTGTTCTTTGCAACAGGTATCCGTTCAACGCATCGGGCTAGCTGTTGTATACTAAGCGCCCCCAGTATCGGAAAGTCCGATGTCAATAGGGGGAAACAATTCTTCTTGTGCTCTTTTGTAGTATCCATCATTTGCGGTTGACAAAACTTGTATAATAATAACGAGAGGTTGGTAGGCTGATTTAATGTTGGTTCTTACCGTACAAACGGTAGAACATCTGTTACAAATACGTTTTAGCCATCATCGTATGTTTTCAAAGTTTGTATGGTTATATAAGTTAAAGTTTAGTGTTTCGCTGCGAGGACGCTTTCCCAAAAATGTACAAGCATACTTGGATACTGAATTCTACATTCGGGAGTTTGAAATAATTAATGATCAAATATTGAATACATCATGATTCCTCATATAGTACTAAGAAAGCTTCAGTATCTGAAGGGGTTATTCACGCAATCAAAAAGTAGATTGTAGAAGAATTTCATTTTGAGGGGGCCTTACAAATCGATAGATATTTACATGAAATAGTTGTCAAATACCTGATGAAACAAAACATACTACTATTAAAATAATGCCTGGTGATGTCACAGCGTAGAATGAGCAATATCTTCTGTCTGCTGTTTACGTGAATATTAAAATCAATGGGAGAAATGAATTCAAAGTTGGCGATATTATTCGAATCAGCAGGTATAACGGAGTATTCTAGAAAGGATATATACCTAATTGGTGTGCCGACCTTTTCGAAATAGCCAAAGTGCAAATAACTAATCCTCTTGCCTATCTACATGAGGAAATGAATGGATGGCCAATTTTGGGTTCTTTTTACGAACCTGAACTGCAAATGCCGAAGCATAAAGGTGTTTGCCTCGTTGGGCATGTGTTACAACAAAAGCAAACAAATGCTATGTCAAGTTGCTTGGATTTGATCGTTCGCACACCAGCCGGATTGATAGAAATAATGCAATGTAGACTTATGACTATTTATAAATAAAATACTAGTACCGATAATAACCCGCACGCAGGCACAAACATTTTAATTTATTCAACAGCTAGTTTCATTACTTCAAAATCATATGTTAGAGTATTATGCAATATATAAATCTTCATGCATAAAGTATGCATTTTGCGAATTAATACATTTGCTTAAGAAATTATTGACATTTTGATACAAATCACCATTTAGCGATGCATTGGATGTTATCGTGCGTTTGTAAATATATGAATTCACAACACAATAGCAAAGACTGTTTGATTTTAATTGGCCTCTGTAAATGATAGAGGTTGTTGTTGTATGTTTTTGTAGATAAACAATTTCTTGCACCCGACTTTTTAGTCGTATTATGCTTATGTTGTAAGTCATATTTGTAAATAAAATACAAATATCGCTGATAACTTTTTCTTTATTTTACTATTTTCAAATACATACCCACACACACACATAGCCGAAAACGTTTTCATTTATTCGACACCTAGTTTCATTACTTCAAAAGCATATGTTTTTATATAGTATTATATGCAACTGATTTGATATTTCGCACAACAGCTGGATTGATAAAAATAATGTATTGTAAACTTATGCATTTTATAAATAAAAATACAAATCTCGATAATAACTTTTTCTTTATTTTACTATTTTCAAATATACATATATACACAAACATTTTAATTTATTCGACGCCTAGTTTCATTACTTCAAAATCGTGCGTTAGAGTATTATATGCCATATATAAAGCTTCTTGCATAAAGTATACATTTTGCGAATTAATACATTTGCTTAAGAAATTAGTAACATTTTGATACAAATCACCATTTAGCGATGCACAGGCTGTTAGCGTGCGTTTGTAAAATGTCTGAAATTCACAAGCCAATAGCAAAGATAGTTTGATTTTAATTAGCCGCTGTAAATGATATAGGTTGTTGTATGTTTCTGTAGATAAAACAATTTCTTGTCCCCGACTTTTTAGTCGTATTACGCTTATATGTTTGTAAGTGCTGGCTTCGATATGATGATTTGCGCTGTAACCTTCTTTCTTGCAAAACTCGAACCATTCATTTTCGTCGAAGTATATGCATGAAGAATGCGATTTAATCTGGATGATAGGGGTAAAGCCTGCCTCTGGACTAAGACCGACGCTGAGCCACTTGGAACCGCTTCTGTTTAGTGAATATGTTGATTGGCCGATTAGATGTTTTTCTTTCGAGATCATACTTTCTTTCATTTGCAGCGCATTCTCTATGAATTCGGTGAAGTTGTCTGAAAGCAATAAAGAAAAATAAAAATATTGTAGGAGAAAATTAGTATCGCACTTGATTCACAAAAACAATAAGCAAAAATATAAATATGATGAGAAAACAGACAATTAGTATCTTACTTGATTCGCTAGTTGAAGCCATTTTGAAGCGTGTACACAGGTATATCGGCAGGCAGGTACTAACTCGCATAAGAGGCCAATGTTGTAGGCGTGTCGTCCTCTATGCAGGTACACGGTAAGCAAGAACTGACTTGCATAAGTATCATGGCATCCGATACAAACGAAAATATGGTTGGGTTGGGAAACGGTGAAAGATAGGGCGGTGCCGTTGAATATGGTATGTGATGTAATCTATACTGGTACTGCGTAGTGGCCCCCCAAGGTAAGGTGTCGGTGAAACCAACCACTCTGAATCGTTTATTGCCGAATGTGCTAAGGGAGATCTTCTCCTGGACGGTAGTAAAGAGCTGGTGTTTAAAGGAACGTATCCCTTCGCTGCTGATGCACCATTTCTCGCTCCTCCTTTAGGCAAGTTAGGTAGTCGTTGAATTCGATGCTCTGCTTCACAACATAATTTTTCACACCCTTCGCTTTTTTCATAACACTATTTTGAAATCTGCAGGCGTACATTTTAGCTCGTAAACCAACAAACACCAAAAGCAAATCGCCCTCACCTTCGTCTTTCATAAGTCCCGGCACTTTTTTGTTCACCCGCTGCATTTTATACACATTGTTTTCGGTGTAGTCCGAAGTATTGAAACGCGCAATGTTCACTTTAATATCTGCATACACGTCTAATATGTTTATAGAATAAATTAAGGAATCGGTATCGGTATAACACAGTTTACAATTTTCCCAGTAATAGTTCTTCATGTAGTCGTAGTGGAATTCGTAGAGCGCCGTTTTGGAAATGGCCAATACTCACATGCCCCCTCGTAGATTGGCTTATCGAATAGCACTTCGTTCCTAAATAATTCCACGCCAACTAATTCATTGGTGAAAATCGTTGAACACTTAAAATTTGGTTTGCTAATCAACGCCTCTGCCCCATATCTACCCACCCACTCATTCACAATTTTAATTTCACGGCGTTCTCACGCGTTCATAATACATCGGTCTTCATGTACAAGTCCGAATACTCGCCTAAATCGCCTCACTCGAATTCACGCCATACACTTTGAGCGTGCTCATAATCATCGATGTTGATGGGGGGTGTTTGTCAGGTCGTTGTGGAAGGCTTCCATTGGTGGCAGTTGAGCTTCGGTTAATTTCTCCCATGAGCATATATAATTATATTGAAACACATCTTTCCGCTTTAATAAACTAACTTCTCTACCGATGTTCTTCTAAATAAGATGCTAATTTATCTATGGATGTAGCCATGAATCTGAATGAATCCAGAAACTTGAACTTTATTTTACTCTCATCGGTTGTGTGAATCATAGCAATATATTGTTCACTGTTATTGTGGGTCACTCTTAACTCCCCTGATGCTGCCAATTCTTCTACTAGCAAGTGACCATCGAGGGCGGACAGATTGTGGAACCAACAGATTTGGTTTTAGAATCTTGGAATTCCAGATTACAATTGGCGTGGGCAGCACCTCTATACATACAAACTAATATAAGCAACTTGATTAAATATATGCAATGTTAGAAACTTACCTGTATTTACTGGTGAGATGAGAATGATCGCGAACCCTGTCGGTTTCAATGAGTTTTTCGCAAATATGGCATATCCTCGCGGTGTAAAACTCCCTATATTGTTGTGGTGTTAGGTGATCCCTGGGGGCCGGACATTGGTGTGCTGCTTGTACATCTATTGCAATATCTTGAAGTTCACGAATCATCCACCCAACACAATTTTCTTCTCTGTAGCTGCGACGTCTTCACGACGTCTTGCCTGAGTAGCAGTCTCTCTATACGGCTTACACTTGGAGCAATCAATATCTATATGCAATCGTATATGTCTGATGGGGTCTGGGTATTCCATGATTTTTTCAACCAATTCATCTAGAACGGTAGATTGAAACCAATCACTCTTAAAACGTTTTGGTGATAGTTGTGCCGTTTCATATTTCTCATAAGTGTAGCCTGATTCAAAGCCGATTGATATGATAATATTAGGCTTATCCGGTGTAAATTGCTGCGCTGTTTTTAATCTGTGAGATTCTCTCTCATATAGCTTCTGTAGAGTCTCTCTAATTTCATTTTCAGTTAATGGTTTATAAAAGTAGTCAAACATCTCTGATTTAGGCGTATTTAGCATCTCTTCTTTTAATATCGGCAAGGGATTGTATGAGTCAATGCGTTGCGGATTATGGTTATTAATACTTATAGTTAAATCAACTACGCTAGTTATTGACCATCCACTATCATGTTCCTAAAATCAAATGTATGTTAGTAAAGAGCACTCATTTTAAAGAAATTAAACTTACTTGGAACTTTTATTTATTACCGAATATGGGTATAAGTACATATGCATTTTACTGGCGATTGACGCATCCTGGACAGTTTTTAATGGCCGGTGGCGGACCATCTAAATGGTCGCCTGCTATTGGATTATGTATGTAGCACGGCAAACACATCTGAAGCAATGCTTTCTCTTGATGCGGGATGATATGCCATTTCTCTTCCAATGAAAGGCGATGTACCTTTTCTCGCAGCACGTATGTTGGTAGCTCTGATATGATATCATCACTTAATGCGTCCAACCTCCCATAATTATCATCGATACTTTTGATGGCAATTTCAATTTTTTCTTCCATACAATCTTCTGTGTTTCGGTTTCGCAGCTTATTTGCAACAGATTCAATTTTTAAGTTCTGCACTTCTGTCACAAACCTATCGAGTTTGTTTCGGAGAATTTTGTCCACCAAACCCTTGGCCAAATCGGAAGACGTCATTTTTATGTAACTTTAAACTATTCACAGAAATACACACTGTTGTATAGAGTACTGTAGCACTGCACTGTAGATAGAGAATATTGAAGTTCGTTCTGCGCGCTCTTTATATATATTCCACTCTCATGATTAGGCATAATGGCGCAGTTTTTAGCAGGTATAGACTCGCATAACACAATACTTTGTGAAGCCTTCCTATTGGCGGAGAAAATACGTTGTGAGGCCTTCCTATTGGCGGAGAAAAAGGGCGTTAATTCTATTGGTTAAAGAACTATTATTGGGTGGTAACCCTCCCTAGCAGGGGGTCGAGTTATAGCACCCCTGCATTAAAAGAGGATTCTCAGAAAAGCATGCTGATTAAAATGCATAAGCTGCTTTACCGCATAAATTCCATACCTATAGCGAACCCACCATTGTCCCTCATTTTTATTGTTATGTTCTTCCGCTGATTGTAAATTCTGATAAACTTATCCCACAATTAATATTCATAAATTCCGTACCTCTAGCAAGCCCATGTACCTAGAGGTGTTAGTAGTTGCGTGTTACGCATAATAATTTAAATGTTTTATTGTTATGAGCGCAGGTGCGTAAGATGATTGTGGATTCTGATAAACTTGTCCTATAATTAACATGCCGAAATCCCATGTACCTAGCGGGGTTGGTAGTTGCGTGTTACGCATAATAATAATTTAAATGTTTATTGTTATGAGCGCAGGTGCGTAAGATGATTGTGGATTCTGAATTCAGTGTCTCGTAGTTGCGTGTTATGCATAATCATTTAAATGTTTTATTGTTATGAGCGCAGGTGCGTAAGATGATTGTGGATTCTGAGAAACAGCTTACCCGTTCCGCGGATTAACATAATGCACCCCCTAATTAAACAAATAATCAATCATCGCACTCGTTCCGCGAATTAACGTAATGCACCCTAATTAAACAAAGAATCAATCAGCTCGCCCGTTCCGCGAATTAGCGTAAGGCCCCCCTAATTAAACAAATAATCAATCCATAATGATTCATAATTAAGCCGCGATCGCGAAATCGTGTCTCAACACGTCTACCGGGGGTAGCCGCCATCTTGAAAACTGGCCCAGAATCCTCACACGATACGCCCATCTAAAAAGTGGCCCAGAACGCACCTAGTTCCCCTACTTACGGTCCTGTCCCATAAAATTTATGTGTGAATTTAAATGTATTTACAAACATATATGTAGTATTTCTTTCATATGTTTTTTACACGGTTAGAATTTTACGAAGCGAACACCTTAAGACCTCAATCCATATAAACGTATAATATTATAGACACATGTACCGGGTGATTCAGTAAGGGTGGCGACCGGCTGTATCTCGGAAACTGCTATGCCTAGATCTTCGGGACAAAAAAATACATAACTAATGTAGCCACCAGAAATATCCGAAAATTATTTTAATGTTCGAAATTTTACCGCTAGAGGGCGTATCTTCTATGTTCAATCATAAAATCAGTATTATCTCAGAAAATTGCAGGTTGAGCTATAGTTTTGAATAGACCGTTCGAAAGCTGAGTTGGTGCCCTATTATTTTGTTTAATGACTTTCTTTCATATCTGCCATAATAAGGAACGGGGAAGCCAATCAATTGTTCAATATGTAAATTTTAATATCTCCTGAACAATTCAACATATCTGAAAATTTTTGGGCTCGTTCGATTGAGCATTTCATGGGTTTTTTCTAGAAAAATTGTCGTTCTAGCATTTAGTTTGAAATAGGTAAACTACAGGGTGTTTTCTGTAGTGATAACATATTTTGGTGAATTTCTAGAAAAATTAAATGTAACCGTGCTATATAATTACGAGTGTCGCAAGCTAAATTAAATTGTTGAAATTTCAGTGAAAACCGCATCTTAATATCTCTATCTGTTCTCGATTTATCGCCAAAAGAATGAAATTTGTAACAAAAATCAACTGCGGCCATGAAGGTAGGCGACGCGGCGGATGGTTTCCATGGAAACTACGAAACTATCAGATTGTTTATTGCTTATATCAGTTAAAAATAGTCCAAACTCAAATGGAATACATTATTAACGAGAATAATAACAGCAAAAAGAAAATTTATAATTAAAATTTTAGTTAATGTCTACCATCACTGGCCACACACAAATTGAGTCTGTTACTATCGTTATCGTAAGTTTCTTCCTTACCATGTCATCTTACATCAAGAATTAAAGGATGGCGATTTTGACCATGCAGCATGCACTATCGGTCAGAAAGCAATCCTCACTGGTTACGCGAAGTTCAATTTCAAAATCGTTGGCGTGTTAATGTTTGGTGTGAATTTTTGGGGGAAAATTATTGGTCCTTACTTTTTTGAACAGCGTTTAAATGGTGTGGCTATTTTTTGGAAAATGTATTGCCTTTATTGTTCGAAGATAGTCCCCTGGAGACAAGAATGGGTATGTGGATTCAGCAGGATGGTTGCCCGGCGCATTATGCGCAAAGTGTCCAGGAATTTTTAAATAGCCGGTTCCCAAATGAATGGATAGACTGGGGTAGCATTTTTTCTTGGCCGCCGATGTCCCTCGATCTCACAGTAATTGATTTTTATTCATGGAGTAGACTTAAAGATATAGTATATAAAGACCGCCCAACAACACCTGATAATATGAAACAAAGAATTCGAGAAGCCGTCAGAAATATTTCCATTGCCGAGGTAGAAGCGAGTGTATTATCCACAAGTAACATATTCAATTTGTGGGTGGCCAGTAATGGTAGACATTCCGAACATTTATAATTAAAATTTTTGGTTAGATATTTTCTTTTTGCTGTTATTATTCTCGTTAATAATTTATTCCATTCAGTTTTGACTATTTTTAGCTGATATAAGCAATAAACAATCTGATAGTTTTGTAGTTTCCATAGAAACCATCCGCCGCGTCGCCTACTTTCATGGCCGCAGTTGATTTTTGTTACAAATTTCATTCTTTTGGCGATAAATCGAGAACGGATAGATATTAAGATGCGGTTTTCACTGAAATTTCAACAATTTAATTTAGCTTGCGACACTCGTAATTATGTAGCACGGTTACATTTAATTTTTCTTGAAATTCACCAAAATATGTTATCACTACAGAAAACAGCCTGTAGTTTACCTATTTCAAACTAAATGCTAGAACGACAATTTTTCTAGAAAAAATCCATGAAATGCTCAATCGAGCGAGCTCAAACATTTTCAGATTGGTTGAATGGTTCAGGAGATATTAAAATTTACATATTGAACAATTGATTGGCTTCCCCGCTCCTTATTATGGCAGATATGAAAAAAAATCATTAAACAAAATAATGGGACATCAACTCAGCTTTTGAACGGTCCATTCAAAACTATAGCTCAACCTGCAATTTTCTGAGATAATACTGATTTTATGATTGAACATAGCAGATACGCCCCCTAGCGGTAAAATTTCGAACATTACAATAATTTTCGGATATTTCTGGTGGCCACATTAGTTATGTATTTTTTTGTCCCGAAGCTCTAGGCATAGCAGTTTCCGAGATACAGCCGGTAGCCACCCTTACTGAATCACCCGGTACCATATTAAACAAACTTATGTAAAAATTAAATAAAGTATTTAAAGAAAAATTAAAATACACAACAGTATAATGTTTAATTACGAAAAATTAATATACAGGCTGGTGAGAATGTTCACGTTTCATTATTACAATATATACAGAGTGTATAATTTTTAATTACGAGAAATTGATATACAGAGTGTTGAGAATTTTCAGGTGTCATTATTACAATATATACAGAGTGTATAATTTTTAATTACGAAAAATTAATATACAGGCTGGTGAGAATGTTCACGGTTCATTATTACAATATATACAGAGTGTATAATTTTGAATTACGAGAAACTAATATACAGGGTGGTGAGAATTTTCACGTTCCCTTGTTACAATATATACAGAGTGTATAATTTTTATTTACGACAAATTAATATACAGAGTGGTGCGAATTTTCACGTTTCATTATTATGCGTAATTTTTAATTAAAAAAAATGAATATACGGGGTGTACCGACGATCCCAGACCAATCACACAAATATACGAATGCAAGATGCGAAGCGTCGAGTCTTTTTACAAATGAGAGGCAAGAATTAAGAAAAAAGAAATATACAGGGTGTACCAACGATCTTAAACCAATCACACAAATATACGACTGTAAGATGCGAAGCGTCGGGTCTTTTTACAAGTGAGATGCAAGAATTAAGAACAAGGAATATACAGGGTGCACCGACGATCCCAAACGAATCACACAAAATTCGACTGCGGGACGCGAAGCGTCGAGTCTTTTTACGAGTGAGAAGCAAGAATTGAGAAAAAGGAATATACAGGGTGTACCGACGATCCCAAACCAATCACACAAAATTCGACTGCAAGATGTGAAGCGTCGAGTCTTTTTACAAGTGAGATGCAAGAATTAAGAACAAGGAATATACAGAGTGTACCGACGATCCCAAACCAGTCACGCAAATGAATCACTGCGGAACGCGAAGCGTCGGATCTTTTTACAAGTGAGAGGCAAGAATTGAGGGAAAGGAATATACAGGATGTACTGACGATGCCAAACCAATCACACAAACAAATTAATGCGAGAGGCGAAGCGTCGAATTTTTTTACGAGAGAGAGGCAAGAATAGAGAATATACATTTTTTTTCAAATGCCTTTCACTTTTAAACAGACTCGACGCTTCACGTCTCGTCTTAGAGAACTCGACGCTACGCGTCTTGTTGAAAAAGATATGGAATTTCTTAATTTTTGAATTGTTCATTGTTTTTTGATTTCTCTTTAAACGCGGTTTAACTTTGGAAAACTCCTGGCGGTAGATATATTTAATCTTTTAATTTTTTTAATTTCAATTTTCTTTTTCAAATGCCTTTCACTTTTATACAGACTCGACGCTATCCGTCTCGTTGAAAAAGACATGTAATTTCTTAATTTTTGAATTGTTCATTGTTTTTTGATTTCTCTTTAAACGCGGTTTAACTTTGGAAAACTCCTGGCGGTAGATATATTTAATCTTTTAATTTTTTTAATTTCAATTTTCTCTTTCAAATGCCTTTCACTTTTACACAGACTCGACGCTTCGCGTCTCGTCTTTGAGAACTCGACGCTATGCGTCTCGTTGAAAAAGACATGTAATTTCTTAATTTTTGAATTGTTCATTGTTTTTTGATTTTTCTTTAAACGCGGTTTAACTTTGGAAAATTCCTGGCGGTAGATATATTTAATTTTTTAATTTTTTTAATTTCAATTTTCTTTTTCAAATGCCTCTCACTTTTAAAAAGACTCAACGGTTTGCGTCTCGTGTTAGAGAACTCGACGCTACGCGTCTCGTTGAAAAAGATATATAATTTCTAAGTAAGTAGGTAGTGGAAACGTTTGTGTAAATATCATTTAAATTTATTTACCCACTATTTAAATTCACAAATGATATCAATCAAAGAAACCTCGATGACGTCAGATCGTCAGGGATCGCAGACCAATCTCCACTGGGCAAAGCAACTTTGTATTCAGCTTATCTACAAAAATCTGTATAATATTCATCAATTCAGTGAAATCGGAGTGAAACATGCGACCAAGTTTACCATTTAGCCCGATGATATTAAATCACATCTGCTATCTCATAATTTGCTTAGCTCTGTTGTAAAATTAGAATTTTTCTTCTGCATACACACCATATCACTATGTAAAACTAACCTTCCTTGTGCGAAACAACATTATATTGAATGTTTCTACAAAAAACAATAAGTTTTTAGCGATTTAGTGAAATTGAAATGAAATATCTGACAAACCATAGCGATTCTGCTCGGTAATGCTAAATTATATTCACTTCTTCACCTTATCGGGCACAGCTCTCTTCAAACAGAGAAATATTTCGGTAGTAGCGTACAGTTCCTGACACTCAGCTTCCTTAACGTAAGAAGTATAACCATCTGCTGTCTCTAGACCTACTTGCAGTCTCGATTTAGCAAGTAACCCATCATTGTAGTAATTCGGATTTTAATGTCGCGCTTAATAACACATTTTCGCTCCAGATTTCATCGCTGGTTTTTTCACGCCAAATGCTTGTTTTAACGGTCCGATGACATACTGTTAGCATTTGGGTCTGACTCGGCGAATGACAGATCTGTTATAATGACATCGGACACCCGTCTAAAACATATTGCACGGTCTAACGTTTGCGTCGTCGACGTACTGCTAAGGATTTATATTTTGAGCGTTTCTTTCTGCATTTCGCTCCGGTTTTCTGCTCTTTTCAGTTAGAAGAGGCTTCGGTGTTGGTAGATTGACGGTTTTTGGTGCGACTTGGACGCCCTAGAAGCACCACTTTTCAACGAAAGAATACATTTCTGTGGATCTGATGTTCGGCAAATCGAGGTAAAATTTACAACAGAACTTATTTAAAACGTGGTAATTTATTAAGAATAGAGACGTACTTACAATTTTTCAAGCTTCCACTTTATCTGAGATCTGCTTGATATTATAAGAGGCCGATCCGGATCTGAATGTGACAGCGTCCAAGATCCATGTTATATGGCGATTAATAACACGTTTTGGCCCACGTTTTTCTGGCTTTAATGTCCATGATGCTTCTGTGATGACGATTACAACATAAATTGAGTGAGTTGAACATGGCTCCAAATAGATCAAAAATTTCTCAAGAAGTTACCTGTTTAAAGTGCTCGGTGTCGGTCAAAACTTTTGTGACATGCAGTAAATGTGAAAACAATTACCACCCGAGTTGTGCTTTAAGAATCGAAGGACTATATGTGAATGAAAGTGGACAAATCAATTGTTGTAGTAACATAACCTCTAATTGTGGAAAGTGTCCGGAGAAAGAGGATGAAATTCAAGAACTAAAAAGAAGAATAAGTAAACTAAACAAACAACAAATGGACAAATCTATTAGAGAAATTACACTTACAGATGAACAAGTAGTAGATCAAGAAATGTTAGAGGAACACCAAGGAGAGACGACCAACGAAAACCATCAAATAGAACTTTGGTCATACATAAAAGACGTAGAGACATCGCTAAGACAAGAACTAAGTGAGTTAAAGGAACACTTACTAATATCTAAAAATATTGATCTTCATAAAAAAAGTGAATTTCATACTAATGATTGGAAGATAAACAAACAAAGTGATTTTGGAAAAGGAATAGCAGAGCCATCTAGAGATGAAAAGCAAAACTCTAGTCAAGTTGGTACTCAGAAAAAGAAGTCTCCTAATCAGTCGAAGAGGCAACATCTGGTAGTGGCAAGAGAGGGCACTGGAGATAGGAGTAAACACAAACTTGAAAATTCACTAAACGAGGATAAGAAGGCAAATCACAACGTAATAGAAGAAATACCAGAGACAACAGTAGCAAATAAAGGCAAACAAAAACAAACTAGTCGACGTGGTAATGATAAACCGATTATAGGAAATTGCCGTTCCGAAATTAAAAGTGTAGTTAAGAAAGGCCATGTACATGTTTACAAACTAAACAATGAAACTACGGGCGAATTACTATTAAAACATTTGACGAACATTGCTCCGGACATATCGTTCGAGTGTGAGGAACTAAAAAAAGACAATATAAGTGCATCGTTTCGCATTTCTTTCCCATTGGAATTCATATCGCGCGTATATGAACCGAACTTATGGCCAGCGGGAGCGGCGGTAAGAAGGTTCAGATTTAGGGCAACAAATTTTCATCGACCCCGGACGGACAGCCGTCAGTCATAAAGCCGGTCTGCAATGAATCATTTACTATAATGAACTTGAACATACAGTCGGTAGGAAAAAAATACGACAGGCTAGAAATACTTCTAGCTGAGGAAAATATTGACGTATTATGTCTTTGTGAACATTGGCTTACTCCTGAGTCGATACGGATGTTTCAAATTCATAACTACAAAATCGCTAGCTACAGTATCAGAAGTGGCCAAAGAGGGGGAGGAACGCTTATTCTACTAAAGAAATCTCTTGACGTGACTGTGGTAGCAAATATTAACAATTTCATCAGACAGGGCCATATTGAATTGTGCGCAATTAATATGAATAGCTTAAAAACCACGTTCATTGCCGTTTATAGACCTCCGGCAGGTGACATAGATACCTTCATGGCCAATATCACCGCTGTATTAACCACAATAGTGGAAACGTACCCAAATGATAGAATCATGCTGGCAGGTGATTTTAACATCGATTTTAACCAAAATAGCAAAGATAAAACCGAATTTATAAACATTAGGAATATGTTCGGCTTAAGACAAACAGTAAAGGTGGCTACACAAGAATTGCTACTTCTTCCACATGTATAGATAATATATTTACGGATTTAGAACGTAACATAACAGTAAACACTCTGGAAACACACATATCTGATCATTTAGCGCAAATTGCTAGAATTAAACTGCAAAGCACAGTAAAAGCTGAAAAAAAAAGAATTAGAAAAAATCAGAGTAATAAACACAAATCAAACCTGTCTTTTCAAAAACATGCTGGCGGAAGTTCAATGGGAACAGATTATTCATCACCAAGATGCACAACAGAAATTCACTGCATTCCACAACACTATTGGAACTACCTTCAATATATGTTTTCCTGAAACATATAGAAAAAAAAATTACAGTAAGGAATTTAATTGGAAAACTCAGGAAGTAATAGATGCTAAAAACAAATTGGATGCGCTGTATACCACATTTAAAGTAACAAAGAACCTCAGAATATTAGAGCTATATACCGAGGAAAAGAAAACATATAAAGATAAAGTTGCCAACGCAAAAAGAAAGCACTATGAATCACAACTTTTTAGTGCAAAAAATAAACAACAAAAGGTTTGGGAAATAATTAAAAAAGAATCTGGAAAAACAAAAGAGATTGAGTTGTGTAGCGAAGTGCAACTCACATCCGACGATTTTAACAAATATTTTATACAGGTGGGTGATGATCTACAAAAACAGATTAAGGACAATGGAGTAAATCCATACACATTCCTTCAGAATACAAATAAGTCACCCCAAACACCTGCTATTTCGCACCGGTACACCCGCAAGAAGTGATAAACATCATTAATAGCATCAATAAGAAGAAAACTAAAGATATATATGACATGAGTACTGCGCTATTGCATGAGATTTCCAGAGAAATTAGTGAACCTTTGCAAATATTATAAATCACTGCATAGAGGAAGGAATATTTCCACAAGAAATGAAGGTAGCGAGAGTAGTGCCTGTTTACAAAAAAGGAAATAAGGAGAAAGAGGAAAACTACAGGCCGATATCGGTCTTACCTGCAATATCCAAGGTAATTGAAAGAGTCATATCCAAAAGAGTTGTTTCCTTCTTGGAGAGGCAAAAGTTATTCACAACAGCGCAACATGGATATATATCCCAAAAATCGACCATCAGGAGAGTGTCGAAATGATCCTGTGTGATCTTAGCAAGGCGGTTGATACTGTTTCGCATAGTTTACTTTTGACAAAGCTGCAATACTATGGAATAAGGGGTACAGCATATAAATTATTAAAATCTTACCTTCAGAATAGAACACAAGTAGTAAGCTGGCACAATTCTACATCCAACATCGATTCAATCATCTGCGGTGTTCCACAAGGTTCCATCTTAAGGCCTATACTTTTCATAATTTATATGGACGATCTGCCAGACAATATCATCCATCGTAAGGGATGTTTATATGCTGACGATACATCCTTTGTGGTGAGATGCGATAGCTCCTGTAAATTGGATAATGTTAGGGAGAATACATTAACTGCAGCAAAGACATTGTGCGAAGCAAACAAACTGAAAATAAATGAGAACAAAACGCAGATACTTACCTTTTCGCCGAATACTGGAGATCAGGTGGTGAAGTTCCTGGGAGTAACCATGGATGGTGGTATAAAGTGATCGGAACATATAGCTTCGCTTTCTTCAAAATTAAGCACGGCAATATTTACAATCAGACGGATCAGACACCTATTTACCCACGAAGCTGCAAAGCTAGCATATTATGCAAACTTCCATAGCGCAGCCACTTATCGAATAATGATTTGGGGTACATCCGCGGGATTGGAGAAAATCCTAATTCTACAAAAACGTGCATTACGAACATTGTGCGGATTACGGGTTCACGAAAGTTGCCGAAAAGTGTTTGTTCAAGAAAGGATAATGACAGTGGTGAATGTTTACATATTAAACTGCGTTAACTATGTCCACCAGAACAAACAAAATTTCGCGAAGAATTCTGACTATCACGCGTATTCAACTAGAAATAAAAACGAACTAGCCATTCCACATCATAGGCTCACACAAACTCAGCAGTCTGTGAATTACTGGTGCGTGAAAATGTACAATAAACTGCTGGATCATTTAAAAAAGCTTAACGCAAACAGGTTTCATAAGAAACTAAAAGCTATTTTGCTTAAAGAACCCTTTTATAATGTTAGTGAATTTCTAACACATGACTGTTCCCATCTGTGATATTTGTAGACTTTACTTTTTATTTATACAATGTATTATATATGTGTTCTACTGTTTTATACATATTTTTATTAGTGACATGTTACGTCTATGTAATGAATAAAAATACTACTACTACTACTACAAATTTCTCGAACCACTTTGCGCGCTTTCTTTACGAAATGCACGACGATGTAACGGTCCTACATACTGTTGACACTGAAATTTATCGGCAACTGACGCATCTGTCAAAATGGTATCGGGCACTTATGCCAAAACCATACCCCGACGCATTCGTTTATCACGCGTTTTTTACTTATTTCGCGCCGGTTTCTTGTCATTTTCCGATAGATGAGACTTCCCGGGTGATGTTCGGTGCGATACACGGGCGACTTCGTCGCTTTATTAATTGCAGATCACTGTTCGAAATTGCGATCTTTTGACAATTCGGACGCGTAATCTGACAATTCTCCTCGGCAATTTAGTGGACATCAGTCGGCATTGGCTGCCCGTCGCCGAAATTCGGAGAAAATGGAAATTTCGAAAAAGATTTACTCGTTTTTTCGCTTTGAACGATGGAAAGTGATTCGCGCGGCCCGGGACGACGATCGATTAGCGCCTTTCAAAAATATCTCTCCTTTTAGATAGCGCGCGTACGTTGAGAATATTCGTTCGAACCTTCCGGCGAGAGGCGTCTACAGGGGTAAATGGCGTACGCCCAACGGATGCCGACATTGGCTGCCCGTCACCGAAATTCGGAGAAAATGGAAATTTCGGAAAAGATTTACGCGTTTTTTCGCTTTCGACGACGGAAGGGGATAGGCCTATTCCAGGACGACGATCGATTCGCGCCTCTCAAAAATATCTCTCCTTTTAGATCCGTTTGTCGAGCCTATTTGTAAAACCTTACGGCGAGAGGCGTCTACAGCGCTAAATGAGGTACGCACTTCGATAAAGCTTTATTATTATTAATAACGCAATCATTTTTGTGTACGATGACTGGAAACCACACACTGCAACCCAGAACAACGAGGAAACAGTGTCCCTTTGTATAGAAAAATTAAACTTTCACTTCATATGTAACATGTTCATTAATAAATCAAGTTTTTTCGAATGAATGAGTGTATCTTATAATTTCGCACTTACCCGTCATAAATTGCAACTTATTCCGTTCATTAAAGGCTCAGGATTACATTCTGAACTTCAAATATAAAAATTACAAACACACTCTGAAAGTAAATATTACTTTATAAGAAACAATAACAGACGTTAGATATCTTTTACATGTCAATCTAGACCATAGAATAACCAATCTAGACCAAATAAACAGAATGTTATATCAGTGTTGCCACTGCTGAGAAGTTTTAATAATAGATTTTCTTTCCAGCGTAACCATCATTTTTTGAGGCCAAAATAAAAGAACACCCTCCGATATGAAAAACGTAATAGATTTTTCGCTTAATGTGACATGGTAATAGAGTGGAACCAATTGTAATAGATCTGTTACGAACGTAATAGCAGTGAAAACACTGGTATATTGTCAAATCTGAAGTGAAGTGAGTGTAACGGTGTAACTTATGACAGGACACTACGTCTGTGTGCGTGTGTCCACGCGGGCGCGTACATTAAATACATTTTGTAGTCAGTAGGTAATGTATCAATTTGAATTTATAATAATATCGGGCAGCTAACATCATGAATTACCGTATTTCCATATGAAATATTAAATTACCCGTAAAGAATAATATATGTAGTCGTTTTTCGAATCATTTCTCAGTTACCGCGGTAGTCTAGCCGGATGAGCTATAGACGGGTAACAAGCCCGGTCTCGAATCCCAGGTTAGCGCTAATTTTGTTTTTGTATTTTCTGCATATGTTTCCGGTTTTTAAAGTGAGTTTGGAAAAAAAGAGATGAATTAATTGAAATATTAAAAAATAACAGAGTTATTTCAAATCTTGATATTTGTTAAAAGAACACAGAGATGGTACTCTTTACCAACAAAAGGAAAGTTGAACAATTACAACCACCACAATTGTTTGGTACTGCTCTCAGTTTTTCAGAGGATGTCAAATATCTGGGCGTTGTGTTTGACAAGAGGCTGAGCTGGGGCAAGCATGTCAAAACAAAAACTGAAAAAGCATGTATGGCTTTTTGGCAGTGTCGCCGTATTTTGGGTAGGACTTGGAGACTTTCCCCGAGAATTACCTTGTGGCTGTACACTGCCAAGCTAACCTATGGCGCTCTCGTCTGGTGGCCAAGGGTGAGAGGAGTGGTTGCCAGGAACGAACTGTCACATGTGCAGCGCATCGCATGTCTCAGTGTAACAGGAGCAATGCGCACAACGCCAACGGCGGCAATGGAAGCCCTCCTATGTGTCCCCCCTCTGGACTTGTTTGTGGAGGAGGCGGCGCTTAGGGCGGCTATAAGATTGAGATCCCGGGGTCTTCTGGACGTGGCGGGTGGAGGACGCGGCCACGCGAGCATTATTTATGAGGCCGCCGCCAAGGTGCCTCTCCTTGGTGCCGCAAAGGATACTGTGCCTCCTGTGTTTGCCTTTAACAGGCACTACCATGTTCTTATTGACCCTGAGATCGAACTGCAATCTTCGATCGCCATCTTTGCAGATGGATCGAAAACGAAAATGGGCACAGGGGCCGGAGTTTTCTCCTCGGACTTTGACCTCAATCTGGAACTGGTGCTGGGCAGGTTTGCCACGGTTTTTCAAGCCGAGGTGTTAGCGATCCTGCACGGCGCCGAAGAAATTTTAGCAAAGGGCATTAGGGGACGGCGTATTGTCCTTTATAGCGACAGTCAGGCTGCCCTTAAGGCTCTTAATAATCATAGGATCGCTTCGGGCTTAGTACTTCAGTGTCACAATGCCCTAGAAGCGGTCGCTATCGATAATGCCCTGACACTCAAGTGAGTTAAAGGCCATAAAGGAAACCTAGGTAATGAGGCTGCTGATAGGCTGGCGGGGCGGGGCTCTCGCTCCCACTTTGTGGGGC
This sequence comes from Cetonia aurata, assembly GCA_949128085.1. Taxonomy (NCBI): domain Eukaryota; kingdom Metazoa; phylum Arthropoda; class Insecta; order Coleoptera; family Scarabaeidae; genus Cetonia; species Cetonia aurata. The sequence goes on along the minus strand of OX421889.1, from coordinate 20,804,443 downwards.
CGGAACCAGCTCTCCCTATTTTATCGATAACGCAATGGACAGCCACTCTTCATGAGAATAGATGGAAATCCATAACCACCTGCCGTCAAGCGCGTGAGGTCATCCCCAGGCCGTCACCGAAGACAGCAAAATACTGCCTGCAGCTTTCGCGCAGTAACTTACATCAACTTGTGGGGCTTCTGACCGGCCACTGCAAGCTAAACAAACACATGCACTGCATGGGTTTGGCTACCAACCCACTGTGTCGGGCATGCTACCAAGAAGTCTCGTCTTCTTGGTAGCATGCCCGACACATTTTATGTGATTGCCCAGCGCTTGTCCAACTTAGAGGTTCCATACTGGGGGAGTACTGGCCCAGTATGGCCGATTTTGGGGGCGCCTTGCCTGCTGCTCTGCTCGAGCTCACGCTCAGTTTGGGCTGGCTCGAGTAGGCTGTGGGCGAGCGACGCCACCTAGGGGAGCTAGCACAATGGGTCCGGTAAGAGTGGCCTAAGTGCGTGTGTTCACCACCTTCCCCGACCTAAAATCCAGAATCCAGATATTTGTTAGTTATATTCGAAATAAAATTTTATATATACGGTAGTGGCCAGATAAAAGTTACCACTATAGAAGATTTATATACGCATACAATTTTGTCAAACTTTGCATATTACGTATGCATATGTCTCTTTCACTGTTCCGCTAGATACAGAGTGGTAATTGTCACGTTTGACGATCCCAAACCAATCAACGACTACGCGTCGAGTCTTTTTACAAGTGAAAGGCAAGTATTGAGAAAAAGGAATATACAGGCTGTACCGATGATCCCAAACCAATCACAAAAACAAATCACTGCGGGACGCGAAGCGTCGGGTCTTTTTACAAGTGAGAGGCTAGCATTGAGGAAAAGGAATATACAGGCTGTACCGATGATCCCAAACCAATCACAAAAACAAATCACTGCGGGACGCGAAGCGTCGGGTCTTTTTACAAGTGAGAGGCTAGCATTGAGGAAAAGGAATATACAGGGTCTACTGACGATCCCAAACCAATCACAGAAACAAACTAATGCGAGAGGCGAAGCGTCGAGTCTTTTTACAAGTAAGAGGCAAGAATTGAGGAAAAGCAATATACAGGAGGTACTGACTATCCCAAACCAATCACACAAACAAATCACCGCGGGACGCGAAGCGTCGAGTCTTTTTACAAATGAGAGGCAAGAATTAACAAAAAAGGAATATACAGGGTGTAAGGACGATCCCAAACCAGTCACAGGTGTAGACGGGGTTTAGCGGAGAGTTGTGCAGTTTGGCTGGTCTGCCGAGTTGGGGCGCAAGTGGTGCGTTCTATATGGAACGCGGACTTCCTGCTTTCTGCAGAGTGGGGGCGGTAAGAGGTCATCGAACAACTGATTAATAGGCTGGGTGAACGGGCCCGAATATCTAGTTAGAAGCAATCCTAATGTAGAAATCGCTGTCTACCATATGGGATTCGCAAACCTAAGTAAGATAATAGGAGCGTACACAAAGGGAATCCTCTGCGACCGCTGGATAAAGAAAAAATCGCATCCAAATTGCAAAAAGTGATCATCTCGGTCTGAAACGAACGATTTCAAACTAGAAACAATTCCAATGTAGAAATCGCTGCCACCATATGGGATTCGTAAACCTAAGTAAGATAATAACAGCGCACACAAAAGAATCTTCTGCGACCGCTGGATAAAGAAAAAATCGCATCGAAATGCAAAAAGTGATTTTCTCGGTCTGAAACGCACGATTTCAAATTACAAACAATTCCAGTGTAGAAATCGCTGCCACCATATGGGATTCGTAAACCTAAGTAAGATAATAACAGCGCACACAAAACGAATCTTCTGCGACCGCTGGATAAAGAAAAAATCGCATCGAAATGCAAAAAGTGATTTTCCAGGTCTGAAACGCACGATTTCAAATTACAAACAATTCCAGTGTAGAAATCGCTGCCACCATATGGGATTCGTAAACCTAAGTAAGATAATAACAGCGCACACAAAACGAATCTTCTGCGACCGCTGGATAAGGAAAAAATCGCATCGAAATGGAAAAAGTGATTTTCTCGGTCTGAAACGCACGATTTCAAATTACAAACAATTCCAATGTAGAAATCGCTGCCACCATATGGGATTCGTAAACCTAAGTAAGATAATAACAGCGCACACAAAACGAATCTTCTGCGACCGCTGGATAACGAAAAAATACCATCGAAATGCAAAAAGTGATTTTCTCGGTCTGAAACGCACGATTTCAAATTACAAACAATTCCAATGTAGAAATCGCTGCCACCATATAGGATTCGTAAACATAAGTAAGATAATAACAGCGCACACAAAACGAATCTTCTGCGACCGCTGGATAACTAAAAAATCGCATCGAAATGCAAAAAGTGATTTTCTCGGTCTGAAACGCACGATTTCAAATTACAAACAATTCCACTGTAGAAATCGCTGCCACCATATGGGATTCGTAAACCTAAGTAAGATAATAACAGCGCACACAAAACGAATCTTCTGCGACCGCTGGATAACGAAAAAATGGCATCGAAATGCAAAAAGTGATTTTCTCGGTCTGAAACGCACGATTTCAATTTCCAAACAATTCCAATGTAGAAATCGCTGCCACCATATGGGATTCGTAAACCTAAGTAAGATAATAACAGCGCACACAAAACGAATCTTCTGCGACCGCTGGATAACGAAAAAATGGCATCGAAATGCAAAAAGTGATTTTCTCGGTCTGAAACGCACGATTTTAATTTCCAAACAATTCCAATGTAGAAATCGCTGCCATCATATGGGATTCGTAAACCTAAGTAAGATAATAGCAGCGCACACAAAACGAATCTTCTGCGACCGCTGGATAACGAAAAAATGGCATCGAAATGCAAAAAGTGATTTTCTCGGTCTGAAACGCACGATTTCAAATTCCAAACAATTCCAATGTAGAAATCGCTGCCACCATATGGGGTTCGTAAACCTAAGTAAGATAATAACAGCGCACACAAAACGAATCTTCTGCGACCGCTGGATAACGAAAAAATGGCATCGAAATGCAAAAAGTGATTTTCTCGGTCTGAAACGCACGATTTCAATTTCCAAACAATTCCAATGTAGAAATCGCTGCCACCATATGGGATTCGTAAACCTAAGTAAGATAATAACAGCGCACACAAAACGAATCTTCTGCGACCGCTGGATAACGAAAAAATACCATCGAAATGCAAAAAGTGATTTTCTCGGTCTGAAACGCACGATTTCAAATTACAAACAATTCCAATGTAGAAATCGCTGCCACCATATAGGATTCGTAAACATAAGTAAGATAATAACAGCGCACACAAAACGAATTTTCTGCGACCGCTGGATAACGAAAAATTAGCATCGAAATTGCAAAAAGTGATTTTCTCGGTCTGAAACGCACGATTTCAAATTACAAACAATTCCAATGTAGAAATCGCTGCCACCATATGGGATTCGTAAACCTAAGTAAGATAATAACAGCGCACACAAAACGAATCTTCTGCGACCGCTGGATAACGAAAAAATAGCATCGAAATGCAAAAAGTGATTTTCTCGGTCTGAAACGCACGATTTCAAATTACAAACAATTCCAATGTAGAAATCGCTGCCACCATATGGGATTCGTAAACCTAAGTAAGATAATAACAGCGCACACAAAACGAATCTTCTGCGACCGCTGGATAACGAAAAAATGGCATCGAAATGCAAAAAGTGATTTTCTCGGTCTGAAACGCACGATTTCAATTTCCAAACAATTCCAATGTAGAAATCGCTGCCACCATATGGGATTCGTAAACCTAAGTAAGATAATAACAGCGCACACAAAACGAATCTTCTGCGACCGCTGGATAACGAAAAAATACCATCGAAATGCAAAAAGTGATTTTCTCGGTCTGAAACGCACGATTTCAAATTACAAACAATTCCAATGTAGAAATCGCTGCCACCATATAGGATTCGTAAACATAAGTAAGATAATAACAGCGCACACAAAACTAATCTTCTGCGACCGCTGGATAACGAAAAATTAGCATCGAAATTGCAAAAAGTGATTTTCTCGGTCTGAAACGCACGATTTCAAATTACAAACAATTCCAATGTAGAAATCGCTGCCACCATATGGGATTCGTAAACCTAAGTAAGATAATAACAGCGCACACAAAACGAATCTTCTGCGACCGCTGGATAACGAAAAAATAGCATCGAAATGCAAAAAGTGATTTTCTCGGTCTGAAACGCACGATTTCAAATTACAAACAATTCCAGTGTAGAAATCGCTGCCACCATATGGGATTCGTAAACCTAAGTAAGATAATAACAGCGCACACAAAACGAATCTTCTGCGACCGCTGGATAAAGAAAAAATCGCATCGAAATGCAAAAAGTGATTTTCCAGGTCTGAAACGCACGATTTCAAATTACAAACAATTCCAGTGTAGAAATCGCTGCCACCATATGGGATTCGTAAACCTAAGTAGGATAATAACAGCGCACACAAAACGAATCTTCTGCGACCGCTGGATAAAGAAAAAATCGCATCGAAATGCAAAAAGTGATTTTCTCGGTCTGAAACGCACGATTTTAATTTCCAAACAATTCCAATGTAGAAATCGCTGCCATCATATGGGATTCGTAAACCTAAGTAAGATAATAGCAGCGCACACAAAACGAATCTTCTGCGACCGCTGGATAACGAAAAAATGGCATCGAAATGCAAAAAGTGATTTTCTCGGTCTGAAACGCACGATTTTAAATTCCAAACAATTCCAATGTAGAAATCGCTGCCACCATATGGGGTTCGTAAACCTAAGTAAGATAATAACAGCGCACACAAAACGAATCCTCTGCGACCGCTGGATAACGAAAAAATACCATCGAAATGCAAAAAGTGATTTTCTCGGTCTGAAACGCACGATTTCAAATTACAAACAATTCCAATGTAGAAATCGCTGCCACCATATAGGATTCGTAAACATAAGTAAGATAATAACAGCGCACACAAAACGAATCTTCTGCGACCGCTGGATAACGAAAAATTAGCATCGAAATTGCAAAAAGTGATTTTCTCGGTCTGAAACGCACGATTTCAAATTACAAACAATTCCAATGTAGAAATCGCTGCCACCATATGGGATTCGTAAACCTAAGTAAGATAATAACAGCGCACACAAAACGAATCTTCTGCGACCGCTGGATAACGAAAAAATAGCATCGAAATGCAAAAAGTGATTTTCTCGGTCTGAAACGCACGATTTCAAATTACAAACAATTCCAATGTAGAAATCGCTGCCACCATATGGGATTCGTAAACCTAAGTAAGATAATAACAGCGCACACAAAACGAATCTTCTGCGACCGCTGGATAACGAAAAAATGGCATCGAAATGCAAAAAGTGATTTTCTCGGTCTGAAACGCACGATTTCAATTTCCAAACAATTCCAATGTAGAAATCGCTGCCACCATATGGGATTCGTAAACCTAAGTAAGATAATAACAGCGCACACAAAACGAATCTTCTGCGACCGCTGGATAACGAAAAAATGGCATCGAAATGCAAAAAGTGATTTTCTCGGTCTGAAACGCACGATTTTAATTTCCAAACAATTCCAATGTAGAAATCGCTGCCATCATATGGGATTCGTAAACCTAAGTAAGATAATAGCAGCGCACACAAAACGAATCTTCTGCGACCGCTGGATAACGAAAAAATGGCATCGAAATGCAAAAAGTGATTTTCTCGGTCTGAAACGCACGATTTCAAATTCCAAACAATTCCAATGTAGAAATCGCTGCCACCATATGGGGTTCGTAAACCTAAGTAAGATAATAACAGCGCACACAAAACGAATCTTCTGCGACCGCTGGATAACGAAAAAATAGCATCGAAATGCAAAAAGTGATTTTCTCGGTCTGAAACGCACGATTTCAAATTACAAACAATTCCAATGTAGAAATCGCTGCCACCATATGGGATTCGTAAACCTAAGTAAGATAATAACAGCGCACACAAAACGAATCTTCTGCGACCGCTGGATAACGAAAAAATGGCATCGAAATGCAAAAAGTGATTTTCTCGGTCTGAAACGCACGATTTCAATTTCCAAACAATTCCAATGTAGAAATCGCTGCCACCATATGGGATTCGTAAACCTAAGTAAGATAATAACAGCGCACACAAAACGAATCTTCTGCGACCGCTGGATAACGAAAAAATGGCATCGAAATGCAAAAAGTGATTTTCTCGGTCTGAAACGCACGATTTCAATTTCCAAACAATTCCAATGTAGAAATCGCTGCCACCATATGGGATTCGTAAACCTAAGTAAGATAATAACAGCGCACACAAAACGAATCTTCTGCGACCGCTGGATAACGAAAAAATGGCATCGAAATGCAAAAAGTGATTTTCTCGGTCTGAAACGCACGATTTCAATTTCCAAACAATTCCAATGTAGAAATCGCTGCCACCATATGGGATTCGTAAACCTAAGTAAGATAATAACAGCGCACACAAAACGAATCTTCTGCGACCGCTGGATAACGAAAAAATGGCATCGAAATGCAAAAAGTGATTTTCTCGGTCTGAAACGCACGATTTTAATTTCCAAACAATTCCAATGTAGAAATCGCTGCCATCATATGGGATTCGTAAACCTAAGTAAGATAATAGCAGCGCACACAAAACGAATCTTCTGCGACCGCTGGATAACGAAAAAATGGCATCGAAATGCAAAAAGTGATTTTCTCGGTCTGAAACGCACGATTTTAATTTCCAAACAATTCCAATGTAGAAATCGCTGCCATCATATGGGATTCGTAAACCTAAGTAAGATAATAACAGCGCACACAAAACGAATCTTCTGCGACCGCTGGATAACGAAAAAATGGCATCGAAATGCAAAAAGTGATTTTCTCGGTCTGAAACGCACGATTTCAATTTCCAAACAATTCCAATGTAGAAATCGCTGCCACCATATGGGATTCGTAAACCTAAGTAAGATAATAGCAGCGCATACAAAACGAATCTTCTGCGACCACTGGATAACGAAAAAATGGCATCGAAATGCAAAAAGTGATTTTCTCGGTCTGAAACGCACGATTTTAATCTCCAAACAATTCCAATGTAGAAATCGCTGCCATCATATGGGATTCGTAAACCTAAGTAAGATAATAACAGCGCACACAAAACGAATCTTCTGCGACCGCTGGATAACGAAAAAATGGCATCGAAATGCAAAAAGTGATTTTCTCGGTCTGAAACGCACGATTTCAATTTCCAAACAATTCCAATGTAGAAATCGCTGCCACCATATGGGATTCGTAAACCTAAGTAAGATAATAACAGCGCACACAAAACGAATCTTCTGCGACCGCTGGATAACGAAAAAATGGCATCGAAATGCAAAAAGTGATGTTCTCGGTCTGAAACGCACGATTTTAATTTCCAAACAATTCCAATGTAGAAATCGCTGCCATCATATGGGATTCGTAAACCTAAGTAAGATAATAACAGCGCACACTAAACGAATCTTCTGCGACCGCTGGATAACGAAAAAATGGCATCGAAATGCAAAAAGTGATTTTCTCGGTCTGAAACGCACGATTTCAAATTCCAAACAATTCCAATGTAGAAATCGCTGCCACCATATGGGATTCGTAAACCTAAGTAAGATAATAACAGCGCACACAAAACGAATCTTCTGCGACCGCTGGATAACGAAAAAATGGCATCGAAATGCAAAAAGTGATTTTCTCGGTCTGAAACGCACGATTTCAATTTCCAAACAATTCCAATGTAGAAATCGCTGCCACCATATGGGATTCGTAAACCTAAGTAAGATAATAACAGCGCACACAAGACGAATCTTCTGCGACTGCTGGATAACGAAAAAATGGCATCGAAATGCAAAAAGTGATTTTCTCGGTTTGAAACGCACGATTTCAAATTCCAAACAATTCCAATGTAGAAATCGCTGCCACCATATGGGATTCGTAAACCTAAGTAAGATAATAACAGCGCACACAAAACGAACCTTCTGCGACCGCTGGATAACGAAAAAATGGCATCGAAATGCAAAAAGTGATTTTCTCGGTCTGAAACGCACGATTTCAAATTCCAAACAATTCCAATGTAGAAATCGCTGCCACCATATGGGATTCGTAAACATAAGTAAGATAATAACAGCGCACACAAAAGGAATCTTCTGCGACCGCTGGATAACGAAAAAATGGCATCGAAATGCAAAAAGTGATTTTCTCGGCCTGAAACGCACGATTTCAAATTCCAAACAATTCCAATGTAGAAATCGCTGCCACCATATGGGATTCGTAAACCTAAGTAAGATAATAACAGCGCAAACAAAACGAATCTTCTGCGATCGCTGGATAACGAAAAAATGGCATCGAAATGCAAAAAGTGATTTTCTCGGTTTGAAACGCACGATTTCAAATTCCAAACAATTCCAATGTAGAAATCGCTGCCACCATATGGGATTCGTAAACCTAAGTAAGATAATAACAGCGCACACAAGACGAATCTTCTGCGACTGCTGGATAACGAAAAAATGGCATCGAAATGCAAAAAGTGATTTTCTCGGTTTGAAACGCCCGATTTCAAATTCCAAACAATTCCAATGTAGAAATCGCTGCCACCATATGGGATTCGTAAACCTAAGTAAGATAATAACAGCGCACACAAAACGAATCTTCTGCGACCGCTGGATAACGAAAAAATGGCATCGAAATGCAAAAAGTGATTTTCTCGGTCTGAAACGCACGATTTCAAATTCCAAACAATTCCAATGTAGAAATCGCTGCCACCATATGGGATTCGTAAACCTAAGTAAGATAATAACAGCGCACACAAAACGAATCTTCTGCGACCGCTGGATAACGAAAAAATGGCATCGAAATGCAAAAAGTGATTTTCTCGGTCTGAAACGCACGATTTCAAATTCCAAACAATTCCAATGTAGAAATCGCTGCCACCATATGGGATTCGTAAACCTAAGTAAGATAATAACAGCGCACACAAAACGAATCTTCTGCGACCGCTGGGTAACGAAATAATAGCATCGAAACGCAAAAAGTGATTTTCTCGGTCTGAAAGGCACGATTTCAAATTCCAAACAATTCCAATGTAGAAATCGCTGCCACCATATGGGATTCGTAAACCTAAGTAAGATAATAACAGCGCACACAAAACGAATCTTCTGCGACCGCTGGATAACGAAAAAATGGCATCGAAATGCAAAAAGTGATTTTCTCGGTCTGAAACGCACGATTTTAAATTCCAAACAATTCCAATGTAGAAATCGCTGCCACCATATGGAATTCGTAAACCTAAGTAAGATAATAACAGCGCACACAAAACGAATCTTCTGCGACCGCTGGATAACGAAAAAATAGCATCGAAATGCAAAAAGTGATTTTCTCGGTCTGAAACGCACGATTTCAAATTCCAAACAATTCCAATGTAGAAATCGCTGCCACCATATGGGATTCGTAAACCTAAGTAAGATAATAACAGCGCACACAAAGCGAATCTTCTGCGACCCCTGGATAACGAAAAAATAGCATCGAAATGCAAAAAGTGATTTTCTCGGTCTGAAACGCACGATTTCAAATTCCAAACAATTCCAATGTAGAAATCGCTGCCACCATATGGGATTCGTAAACCTAAGTAAGATAATAACAGCGCACACAAAACGAATCTTCTGCGACCGCTGGATAACGAAAAAATAGCATCGAAATGCAAAAAGTGATTTTCTCGGTCTGAAACGCACGATTTCAAATTCCAAACAATTCCAATGTAGAAATCGCTGCCACCATATGGGATTCGTAAACCTAAGTAAGATAATAACAGCGCACACAAAACGAATCTTCTGCGACCGCTGGATAACGAAAAAATGGCATCGAAATGCAAAAAGTGATTTTCTCGGTCTGAAACGCACGATTTCAAATTCCAAACAATTCCAATGTAGAAATCGCTGCCACCATATGGGATTCGTAAACCTAAGTAAGATAATAACAGCGCACACAAAACGAATCTTCTGTAACCGCTGGATAACGAAAAAATAGCATCGAAATGCAAAGAGTGATTTTCTCGGTCTGAAACGCACGATTTCAAATTCCAAACAATTCCAATGTAGAAATCGCTGCCACCATATGGGATTCGTAAACCTAAGTAAGATAATAACAGCGCACACAAAACGAATCTTCTGCGACCCCTGGATAACGAAAAAATAGCATCGAAATACAAAAAGTGATTTTCTCGGTCTGAAACGCACGATTTCAAATTCCAAACCATTCCAATGTAGAAATCGCTGCCACCATATGGGATTCGTAAACCTAAGTAAGATAATAACAGCGCATACAAAACGAATCTTCTGCGACTGCTGGATAACGAAAAAATGGCATCGAAATGCAAAAAGTGATTTTCTCGGTCTGAAACGCACGATTTCAAATTCCAAACAATTCCAATGTAGAAATCGCTGCCACCATATGGGATTCGTAAACCTAAGTAAGATAATAACAGCGCATACAAAACGAATCTTCTGCGACCGCTGGATAACGAAAAAATGGCATCGAAATGCAAAAAGTGATTTTCTCGGTCTGAAACGCACGATTTCAAATTCCAAACAATTCCAATGTAGAAATCGCTGCCACCATATGGGATTCGTAAACCTAAGTAAGATAATAACAGCGCACACAAAACGAACCTTCTGCGACCGCTGGATAACGAAAAAATAGCATCGAAATGCAAAAAGTGATTTTCTCGGTCTGAAACGCACGATTTCAAATTCCAAACAATTCCAATGTAGAAATCGCTGCCACCATATGGGATTCGTAAACCTAAGTAAGATAATAACAGCGCACACAAAACGAATCTTCTGCGACCGCTGGATAACGAAAAAATAGCATCGAAATGCAAAAAGTGGTTTTCTCGGTCTGAAACGCACGATTTCAAATTCCAAACAATTCCAATGTAGAAATCGCTGCCACCATATGGGATTCGTAAACCTAAGTAAGATAATAACAGCGCACACAAAACGAATCTTCTGCGACCGCTGGATAACGAAAAAATAGCATCGAAATGCAAAAAGTGATTTTCTCGGTCTGAAACGCACGATTTCAAATTCCAAACAATTCCAATGTAGAAATCGCTGCCACCATATGGGATTCGTAAACCTAAGTAAGATAATAACAGCGCACACAAAACGAATCTTCTGCGACCGCTGGATAACGAAAAAATAGCATCGAAATGCAAAAAGTGATTTTCTCGGTCTGAAACGCACGATTTCAAATTCCAAACAATTCCAATGTAGAAATCGCTGCCACCTTATGGGATTCGTAAACCTAAGTAAGATAATAACAGCGCACACAAAACGAATCTTCTGCGACCGCTGGATAACGAAAAAATAGCATCGAAATGCAAAAAGTGATTTTCTCGGTCTGAAATGCACGATTTCAAATTCCAAACAATTCCAATGTAGAAATCGCTGCCACCATATGGGATTCGTAAACCTAAGTAAGATAATAACAGCGCACACAAAACGAATCTTCTGCGACCGCTGGATGACGAAAAAATGGCATCGAAATGCAAAAAGTGATTTTCTCGGTCTGAAACGCACGATTTCAAATTCCAAACAATTCCAATGTAGAAATCGCTGCCACCATATGAGATTCGTAAACCTAAGTAAGATAATAACAGCGCACACAAAACGAATCTTCTGCGACCGCTGGATAACGAAAAAATATCATCGAAATGCAAAAAGTGATTTTCTCGGTCTGAAACGCACGATTTCAAATTCCAAACAATTCCAATGTAGAAATCGCTGCCACCTTATGGGATTCGTAAACCTAAGTAAGATAATAACAGTGCATACAAAACGAATCTTCTGCGACCGCTGGATAACGAAAAAGTAGCATCGAAATGCAAAAAGTGATTTTCTGGGTCTGAAACGCACGATATCAAGTTCCAAACAATTCCAATGTAGAAATCGCTGCCACCATATGGCATTCGTAAACCTAAGTAAGATAATAACAGCGCACACAAAACGAATCTTCTGCGACCGCTGGATAACGAAAAAATAGCATCGAAATGCAAAAAGTGATTTTCTCGGTCTGAAACGCACGATTTCAAATTCCAAACAATTCCAATGTAGAAATCGCTGCCACCTTATGGGATTCGTAAACCTAAGTAAGATAATAACAGCGCACACAAAACGAATCTTCTGCGACCGCTGGATAACGAAAAAATAGCATCGAAATGCAAAAAGTGATTTTCTCGGTCTGAAACGCACGATTTCAAATTCCAAACAATTCCAATGTAGAAATCGCTGCCACCATATGGGATTCGTAAACCTAAGTAAGATAATAACAGTGCACACAAAACGAATCTTCTGCGACCGCTGGATAACGAAAAAGTAGCATCGAAATGCAAAAAGTGATTTTCTGGGTCTGAAACGCACGATATCAAGTTCCAAACAATTCCAATGTAGAAATCGCTGCCACCATATGGGATTCGTAAACCTAAGTAAGATAATAACAGCGCACACAAAACGAATCTTCTGCGACCGCTGGATAACGAAAAAATAGCATCGAAATGCAAAAAGTGATTTTCTCGGTCTGAAACGCACGATTTCAAATTCCAAAAAATTCCAATGTAGAAATCGCTGCCACCATATGGGATTCGTAAACCTAAGTAAGATAATAACAGCGCACACAAAACGAATCTTCTGCGACCGCTGGATAACGAAAAAATGGCATCGAAATCCAAAAAGTGATTTTCTCGGTCTGAAACGCACGATTTCAATTTCCAAACAATTCCAATGTAGAAATCGCTGCCACCATATGGGATTCGTAAACCTAAGTAAGATAATAACAGCGCACACAAAACGAATCTTCTGCGACCGCTGGATAACGAAAAAATAGCATCGAAATGCAAAAAGTGATTTTCTCGGTCTGAAACGCACGATTTCAAATTCCAAACAATTCCAATGTAGAAATCGCTGCCACCATATGGGATTCGTAAACCTAAGTAAGATAATAACAGCGCACACAAAACGAATCTTCTGCGACCGCTGGATAAGGAAAAAATGGCATCGAAATGCAAAAAGTGATTTTCTCGGTCTGAAACGGACGATTTCAAATTCCAAACAATTCCAATGTAGAAATCGCTGCCACCATATGGGATTCGTAAACCTAAGTAAGATAATAACAGCGCACACAAAACAAATCTTCTGCGACCGCTGGATAACGAAAAAATGGCATCGAAATCCAAAAAGTAATTTTCTCGGTCTGAAACGCACGATTTCAATTTCCAAACAATTCCAATGTAGAAATCGCTGCCACCATATGGGATTCGTAAACCTAAGTAAGATAATAACAGCGCACACAAAACGAATCTTCTGCGACCGCTGGATAACGAAAAAATAGCATCGAAATGCAAAAAGTGATTTTCTCGGTCTGAAACGCACGATTTCAAATTCCAAACAATTCCAATGTAGAAATCGCTGCCACCATATGGGATTCGTAAACCTAAGTAAGATAATAACAGCGCACACAAAACGAATCTTCTGCGACCGCTGGATAACGAAAAAATAGCATCGAAATGCAAAAAGTGATTTTCTCGGTCTGAAACCCACGATTTCAAATTCCAAACAATTCCAATGTAGAAATCGCTGCCACCATATGGGATTCGTAAACCTAAGTAAGATAATAACAGCGCACACAAAACGAATCTTGTGCGACCGCTGGATAACGAAAAAATGGCATCGAAATGCAAAAAGTGATTTTCTCGGTCTGAAACGCACGATTTCAATTTCCAAACAATTCCAATGTAGAAATCGCTGCCACCATATGGGATTCGTAAACCTAAGTAAGATAATAACAGCGCACACAAAACGAATCTTCCGCGACCGCTGGATAACGAAAAAATGGCATCGAAATGCAAAAAGTGATTTTCTCGGTCTGAAACGCACGATCTCAAATTCCAAACAATTCCAATGTAGAAATCGCTGCCACCATATGGGATTCGTAAACCTAAGTAAGATAATAACAGCGCACACAAAACGAATCTTCTGCGACCGCTGGATAACGAAAAAATGGCATCGAAATCCAAAAAGTAATTTTCTCGGTCTGAAACGCACGATTTCAATTTCCAAACAATTCCAAAGTAGAAATCGCTGCCACCATATGGGATTCGTAAACCTAAGTAAGATAATAACAGCGCACACAAAACGAATCTTCTGCGACCGCTGGATAACGAAAATATAGCATCGAAATGCAAAAAGTGATTTTCTCGGTCTGAAACGCACGATTTCAAATTCCAAACAATTCCAATGTAGAAATCGCTGCCACCATATGGGATTCGTAAACCTAGGTAAGATAATAACAGCGCACACAAAACGAATCTTCTGCGACCGCTGGATAACGAAAAAATGGCATCGAAATCCAAAAAGTAATTTTCTCGGTCTGAAACGCACGATTTCAATTTCCAAACAATTCCAAAGTAGAAATCGCTGCCACCATATGGGATTCGTAAACCTAAGTAAGATAATAACAGCGCACACAAAACGAATCTTCTGCGACCGCTAGATAACGAAAAAATGGCATCGAAATGCAAAAGTGATTTTCTCGGTCTGAAACGCACGATTTCAAATTCCAAACAATTCCAATGTAGAAATCGCTGCCACCATATGGGATTCGTAAACCTAGGTAAGATAATAACAGCGCACACAAAACGAATCTTCTGCGACCGCTGGATAACGAAAAAATGGCATCGAAATGCAAAAAGTGATTTTCTCTGTCTGAAACGCACGATTTCAATTTCCAAACAATTCCAATGTAGAAATCGCTGCCACCATATGGGATTCGTAAACCTAAGTAAGATAATAACAGCGCACACAAAACGAATCTTCTGCGACCGCTGGATAACGAAAAAATGGCATCGAAATCCAAAAAGTAATTTTCTCGGTCTGAAACGCACGATTTCAATTTCCAAACAATTCCAAAGTAGAAATCGCTGCCACCATATGGGATTCGTAAACCTAAGTAAGATAATAACAGCGCACACAAAACGAATCTTCTGCGACCGCTGGATAACGAAAATATAGCATCGAAATGCAAAAAGTGATTTTCTCGGTCTGAAACGCACGATTTCAAATTCCAAACAATTCCAATGTAGAAATCGCTGCCACCATATGGGATTCGTAAACCTAAGTAAGATAATAACAGCGCACACAAAACGAATCTTCTGCGACCGCTGGATAACGAAAAAATAGCATCGAAATGCAAAAAGTGATTTTCTCGGTCTGAAACCCACGATTTCAAATTCCAAACAATTCCAATGTAGAAATCGCTGCCACCATATGGGATTCGTAAACCTAAGTAAGATAATAACAGCGCACACAAAACGAATCTTGTGCGACCGCTGGATAACGAAAAAATGGCATCGAAATGCAAAAAGTGATTTTCTCGGTCTGAAACGCACGATTTCAATTTCCAAACAATTCCAATGTAGAAATCGCTGCCACCATATGGGATTCGTAAACCTAAGTAAGATAATAACAGCGCACACAAAACGAATCTTCCGCGACCGCTGGATAACGAAAAAATGGCATCGAAATGCAAAAAGTGATTTTCTCGGTCTGAAACGCACGATTTCAAATTCCAAACAATTCCAATGTAGAAGTCGCTGCCACCATATGGGATTCGTAAACCTAAGTAAGATAATAACAGCGCACACAAAACGAATCTTCTGCGACCGCTGGATAACGAAAAAATGGCATCGAATTGCAAAAAGTGATTTTCTCGGTCTGAAACGCACGATTTCAATTTCCAAACAATTCCAATGTAGAAATCGCTGCCACCAGTTGGGATTCGTAAACCTAAGTAAGATAATAACAGCGCACACAAAACGAATCTTCTGCGAACGCTGGATAACGAAAAAATGGCATCGAAATGCAAAAAGTGATTTTCTCGGTCTGAAACGCACGATTTCAGTTTCCAAACAATTCCAATGTAGAAATCGTTGCCACCATATGGGATTCGTAAACCTAAGTAAGATAATAACAGCGCACACAAAACGAATCTTCTGCGACCGCTGGATAACGAAAAAATGGCATCGAATTGCAAAAAGTGATTTTCTCGGTCTGAAACGCACGATTTCAATTTCCAAACAATTCCAATGTAGAAATCGCTGCCACCAGTTGGGATTCGTAAACCTAAGTAAGATAATAACAGCGCACACAAAACGAATCTTCTGCGACCACTGGATAACGAAAAAATGGCATCGAAATGCAAAAAGTGATTTTCTCGGTCTGAAACGCACGATTTCAGTTTCCAAACAATTCCAATGTAGAAATCGCTGCCACCATATGGGATTCGTAAACCTAAGTAAGATAATAACAGCGCACACAAAGCGAATCTTCTGCGACCACTGGATAACGAAAAAATAGCATCGAAATGCAAAAAGTGATTTTCTCGGTCTGAAACGCACGATTTCAATTTCCAAACAATTCCAATGTAGAAATCGCTGCCACTATATGGGATTCGTAAACCTAAGTAGGATAATAACAGCGCACACAAAACGAACCTTCTGCGACCACTGGATAACGAAAAAATGGCATCGAAATACAAAAAGTGATTTTCTCGGTCTGAAACGCACGATTTCAATTTCCAAACAATTCCAATGTAGAAATCGCTGCCACCATATGGGATTCGTAAACCTAAGTAAGATAATAACAGCGCACACAAAACGAATCTTCTGCGACCGCTGGATAACGAAAAAATGGCATCGAAATGCAAAAAGTGATTTTCTCGGTCTGAAACGCACGATTTCAATTTCCAAACAATTCCAATGTAGAAATCGCTGCCACCATATGGGATTCGTAAACCTAAGTAAGATAATAACAGCGCACACAAAACGAATCTTCTGCGACCGCTGGATAACGAAAAAATGGCATCGAAATGCAAAAGTGATTTTCTCGGTCTGAAACGCACGATTTCAATTTCCAAACAATTCCAATGTAGAAATCGCTGCCACCATATGGGATTCGTAAACCTAAGTAAGATAATAACAGCGCACACAAAACGAATCTTCTGCGACCGCTGGATAACGAAAAAATGGCATCGAAATGCAAAAAGTGATTTTCTTGGTCTGAAACGCACGATTTCAATTTCCAAACAATTCCAATGTAGAAATCGCTGCACCCATATGGGATTCGTAAACCTAAGCAAGATAATAACAGCGCACACAAAACGAATCTTCTGCGACCGCTGGATAACGAAAAAATGGCATCGAAATACAAAAAGTGATTTTCTCGGTCTGAAACGCACGATTTCAATTTCCAAACAATTCCAATGTAGAAATCGCTGCCACCATATGGGATTCGTAAACCTAAGTAAGATAATAACAGCGCACACAAAACGAATCTTCTGCGACCGCTGGATAACGAAAAAATGGCATCGAAATGCAAAAAGTGATTTTCTCGGTCTGAAACGCACGATTTCAATTTCCAAACAATTCCAATGTAGAAATCGCTGCCACCATATGGGATTCGTAAACCTAAGTAAGATAATAACAGCGCACACAAAACGAATCTTCTGCGACCGCTGGATAACGAAAAAATGGCATCGAAATGCAAAAGTGATTTTCTCGGTCTGAAACGCACGATTTCAATTTCCAAACAATTCCAATGTAGAAATCGCTGCCACCATATGGGATTCGTAAACCTAAGTAAGATAATAACAGCGCACACAAAACGAATCTTCTGCGACCGCTGGATAACGAAAAAATGGCATCGAAATGCAAAAAGTGATTTTCTTGGTCTGAAACGCACGATTTCAATTTCCAAACAATTCCAATGTAGAAATCGCTGCACCCATATGGGATTCGTAAACCTAAGCAAGATAATAACAGCGCACACAAAACGAATCTTCTGCGACCGCTGGATAACGAAAAAATGGCATCGAAATGCAAAAAGTGATTTTCTCGGTCTGAAACGCACGATTTCAATTTCCAAACAATTCCAATGTAGAAATCGCTGCCACCATATGGGATTCGTAAACCTAAGTAAGATAATAACAGCGCACACAAAACGAATCTTCTGCGACCGCTGGATAACGAAAAAATGGCATCGAAATGCAAAAGTGATTTTCTCGGTCTGAAACGCACGATTTCAATTTCCAAACAATTCCAATGTAGAAATCGCTGCCACCATATGGGATTCGCAAACCTAAGTAAGATAATAACAGCGCACACAAAACGAATCTTCTGCGACCGCTGGATAACGAAAAAATGGCATCGAAATGCAAAAAGTGATTTTCTTGGTCTGAAACGCACGATTTCAATTTCCAAACAATTCCAATGTAGAAATCGCTGCACCCATATGGGATTCGTAAACCTAAGTAAGATAATAACAGCGCACACAAAAGGAATCCTCTGCGACCGCTGGATAACGAAAAAATGGCATCGAAATGCAAAAGTGATTTTCTTGGTCTGAAACGCACGATTTCAATTTCCAAACAATTCCAATGTAGAAATCGCTGCCACCATATGGGATTCGTAAACCTAAGTAAGATAATAACAGCGCACACAAAACGAATCTTCTGCGACCGCTGGATAACGAAAAAATGGCATCGAAATGCAAAAAGTGATTTTCTCGGTCTGAAACGCACGATTTCAATTTCCAAACAATTCCAATTTAGAAATCGCTGCCACCATATGGGATTCGTAAACCTAAGTAAGATAATAACAGCGCACACAAAACGATTCTTCTGCGACCGCTGGATAACGAAAAAATGGCATCGAAATGCAAAAAGTGATTTTCTCGGTCTGAAACGCACGATTTCAATTTCCAAACAATTCCAATGTAGAAATCGCTGCCACCATATGGGATTCGTAAACCTAAGTAAGATAATAACAGCGCACACAAAACGATTCTTCTGCGACCGCTGGATAACGAAAAAATGGCATCGAAATGCAAAAAGTGATTTTCTCGGTCTGAAACGCACGATTTCAATTTCCAAACAATTCCAATGTAGAAATCGCTGCCACCATATGGGATTCGTAAACCTAAGTAAGATAATAACAGCGCACACAAAACGAATCTTCTGCGACCGCTGGATAACGAAAAAATTGCATCGAAATGCAAAAAGTGATTTTCTCGGTCTGAAACGCACGATTTCAATTTCCAAACAATTCCAATGTAGAAATCGCTGCCACCATATGGGATTCGTAAACCTAAGTAAGATAATAACAGCGCACACAAAACGAATCTTCTGCGACCGCTGGATAACGAAAAAATGGCATCGAAATGCAAAAAGTGATTTTCTCGGTCTGAAACGCACGATTTCAATTTCCAAACAATTCCAATGTAGAAATCGCTGCCACCATATGGGATTCGTAAACCTAAGTAAGATAATAACAGCGCACACAAAACGAATCTTCTGTGACCGCTGGATAACGAAAAAATGGCAACGAAATGCAAAAAGTGATTTTCTCGGTCTGAAACGCACGATTTCAATTTCCAAACAATTCCAATGTAGAAGTCGCTGCCACCATATGGGATTCGTAAACCTAAGTAAGATAATAACAGCGCACACAAAACGAATCTTCTGCGACCGCTGGATAACGAAAAAATGGCATCGAATTGCAAAAAGTGATTTTCTCGGTCTGAAACGCACGATTTCAATTTCCAAACAATTCCAATGTAGAAATCGCTGCCACCATATGGGATTCGTAAACCTAAGTAAGATAATAACAGCGCACACAAAACGAATCTTCTGCGACCGCTGGATATCGAAAAAATGGCATCGAAATGCAAAAAGTGATTTTCTCGGTCTGAAACGCATGATTTCAATTTCCAAACAATTCCAATGTAGAAATCGCTGCCACCATATGGGATTCGTAAACCTAAGTAAGATAATAACAGCGCACACAAAACGAATCTTCTGCGACCGCCGGATAACGAAAAAATGGCATCGAAATGCAAAAAGTGATTTTCTCGGTCTGAAACGCACGATTTCAATTTCCAAACAATTCCAATGTAGAAATCGCTGCCACCATATGGGATTCGTAAACCTAAGTAAGATAATAACAGCGCACACAAAACGAATCTTCTGCGACCACTGGATAACGAAAAAATAGCATCGAAATGCAAAAAGTGATTTTCTCGGTCTGAAACGCACGATTTCAATTTCCAAACAATTCCAATGTAGAAATCGCTGCCACCATATGGGATTCGTAAACCTAAGTAAGATAATAACAGCGCACACAAAACGAATCTTCTGCGACCACTGGATAACAAAAAAATAGCATCGAAATGCAAAAAGTGATTTTCTCGGTCTGAAACGCACGATTTCATTTTCCAAACAATTCCAATGTAGAAATCGCTGCCACCATATGGGATTCGTAAACCTAAGTAAGATAATAACAGCGCACACAAAACGAATCTTCTGCGACCACTGGATAACGAAAAAATGGCATCGAAATGCAAAAGGTGATTTTCTCGGTCTGAAACGCACGATTTCAGTTTCCAAACAATTCCAATGTAGAAATCGCTGCCACCATATGGGATTCGTAAACCTAAGTAAGATAATAACAGCGCACACAAAACGAATCTTCTGCGACCACTGGATAACGAAAAAATGGCATCGAAATGCAAAAAGTGATTTTCTCGGTCTGAAACGCACGATTTCAATTTCCAAACAATTCCAATGTAGAAGTCGCTGCCACCATATGGGATTCGTAAACCTAAGTAAGATAATAACAGCGCACACAAAACGAATCTTCTGCGACCACTGGATAACGAAAAAATAGCATCGAAATGCAAAAAGTGATTTTCTCGGTCTGAAACGCACGATTTCATTTTCCAAACAATTCCAATGTAGAAATCGCTGCCACCATATGGGATTCGTAAACCTAAGTAAGATAATAACAGCGCACACAAAACGAATCTTCTGCGACCACTGGATAACGAAAAAATAGCATCAAAATGCAAAAAGTGATTTTCTCGGTCTGAAACGCACGATTTCAATTTCCAAACAATTCCAATGTAGAAATCGCTGCCACCATATGGGATTCGTTAACCTAAGTAAGATAATAACAGCGCACACAAAACGAATCTTCTGCGACCACTGGATAACGAAAAATTAGCATCGAAATGCGAAAAGTGATTTTCTCGGTCTGAAACGCACGATTTCAATTTCCAAACAATTCCAATGTAGAAATCGCTGCCACCATATGGGATTCGTAAACCTAAGTAAGATAATAACAGCGCACACAAAACGAATCTTCTGCGACCACTGGATAACGAAAAAATAGCATCGAAATGCAAAAAGTGATTTTCTCGGTCTGAAACGCACGATTTCAATTTCCAAACAATTCCAATGTAGAAATCGCTGCCACCATATGGGATTCGTAAACCTAAGTAAGATAATAACAGCGCACACAAAACGAATCTTCTGCGACCACTGGATAACGAAAAAATCGCATCGAAATGCAAAAAGTGATTTTCTCGGTCTGAAACGCACGATTTCAGTTTCCAAACAATTCCAATGTAGAAATCGCTGCCACCATATGGGATTCGTAAACCTAAGTAAGATAATAACAGCGCACACAAAACGAATCTTCTGCGACCACTGGATAACGAAAAAATAGCATCGAAATGCAAAAAGTGATTTTCTCGGTCTGAAACGCACGATTTCAATTTCCAAACAATTCCAATGTAGAAATCGCTGCCACCATATGGGATTCGTAATCCTAAGTAAGATAATAACAGCGCACACAAAACGAATCTTCTGCGACCACTGGATAACGAAAAAATAGCATCGAAATGCAAAAAGTGATTTTCTCGGTCTGAAACGCACGATTTCAATTTCCAAACAATTCCAATGTAGAAATCGCTGCCACCATATGGGATTCGTAACCCTAAGTAAGATAATAACAGCGCACACAAAACGAATCTTCTGCGACCACTGGATAACGAAAAAATAGCATCGAAACGCAAAAAGTGATTTTCTCGGTCTGAAACGCACGATTTCAATTTCCAAACAATTCCAATGTAGAAATCGCTGCCACCGTATGGGATTCGTAAACCTAAGTAAGATAATAACAGCGCACACAAAACGAAGCTTCTGCGACCTCTGGATAACGAAAAAATGGCATCGAAATGCAAAAAGTGATTTTCTCGGTCTGAAACGCACGATTTCAATTTCCAAACAATTCCAATGTAGAAATCGCTGCCACCATATGGGATTCGTAAACCTAGTAAGATAATAACAGCGCATACAAAACGAATCTTCTGCGACCGCTGGATAACGAAAAAATGGCATCGAAATACAAAAAGTGATTTTCTCGGTCTGAAACGCACGATTTCAATTTCCAAACAATTCCAATATAGAAATCGCTGCCACCATATGAGATTCGTAAACCTAAGTAAGATAATAACAGCGCACACAAAACGAATCTTCTGCGACCACTGGATAACGAAAAAATAGCATCGAAATGCAAAAAGTGATTTTCTCGGTCTGAAACGCACGATTTCAATTTCCAAACAATTCCAATGTAGAGATCGCTGCCACCATATGGGATTCGTAAACCTAAGTAAGATAATAACAGCGCACACAAAACGAATCTTCTGCGACCACTGGATAACGAAAAAATAGCATCGAAATGCAAGTGATTTTCTCGGTCTGAAACGCACGATTTCAATATCCAAACAATTGCAATGTAGAAATCGCTGCCACCATATGGGATTCGTAAACCCAAGTAAGATAATAACAGCGCACACAAAACGAATCTTCTGCGACCACTGGATAACGAAAAAATGGCATCGAAATGCAAAAAGTGATTTTCTCGGTCTGAAACGCACGATTTCAATTTCCAAACAATTCCAATGTAGAAATCGCTGCCACCATATGGGATTCGTAAACCTAAGTAAGATAATAACAGCGCACACAAAACGAATCTTCTGCGACCACTGGATAACGAAAAAATAGCATCGAAATGCAAAAAGTGTTTCTCGGTCTGAAACGCACGATTTCAATTTCCAAACAATTCCAATGTAGAAATCGCTGCCACCATATGGGATTCGTAAACCTAAGTAAGATAATAACAGCGCACACAAAACGAATCTTCTGCGACCACTGGATAACGAAAAAATAGCATCGAAATGCAAGTGATTTTCTCGGTCTGAAACGCACGATTTCAATATCCAAACAATTGCAATGTAGAAATCGCTGCCACCATATGGGATTCGTAAACCCAAGTAAGATAATAACAGCGCACACAAAACGAATCTTCTGCGACCACTGGATAACGAAAAAATGGCATCGAAATGCAAAAAGTGATTTTCTCGGTCTGAAACGCACGATTTCAATTTCCAAACAATTCCAATGTAGAAATCGCTGCCACCATATGGGATTCGTAAACCTAAGTAAGATAATAACAGCGCACACAAAACGAATCTTCTGCGACCACTGGATAACGAAAAAATAGCATCGAAATGCAAAAAGTGATTTTCTCGGTCTGAAACGCACGATTTCAATTTCCAAACAATTCCAATGTAGAAATCGCTGCCACCATATGGGATTCGTAAACCTAAGTAAGATAATAACAGCGCACACAAAACGAATCTTCTGCGACCACTGGATAACGAAAAAATAGCATCGAAATGCAAAAAGTGATTTTCTCTGTCTGAAACGCACGATTTCAATTTCCAAACAATTCCAATGTAGAAATCGCTGCCACCATATGGGATTCGTAAACCTAAGTAAGATAATAACAGTGCACACAAAACGAATCTTCTGCGACTACTGGATAACGAAAAAATAGCATCGAAACGCAAAAAGTGATTTTCTCGATCTGAAACGCACGATTTCAATTTCCAAACAATTCCAATGTAGAAATCGCTGCCACCATATGGGATTCGTAAACCTAAGTAAGATAATAACAGCGCACATAAAACGAATCTTCTGCGACCGCTGGATAACGAAAAAATGGCATCGAAATACAAAAAGTGATTTTCTCGGTCTGAAACGCACGATTTCAATTTCCAAACAATTCCAATGTAGAAATCGCTGCCACCATATGGGATTCGTAAACCTAAGTAAGATAATAACAGCGCACACAAAACGAATCTTCTGCGACCACTGGATAACGAAAAAATAGCATCGAAATGCAAAAAGTGATTTTCTCGGTCTGAAACGCACGATTTCAATTTCCAAACAATTCCAATGTAGAAATCGCTGCCACCATATGGGATTCGTAAACCTAAGTAAGATAATAACAGCGCACACAAAACGAATCTTCTGCGACCACTGGATAACGAAAAAATAGCATCGAAATGCAAAAAGTGATTTTCTCGGTCTGAAACGCACGATTTCAATTTCCAAACAATTCCAATGTAGAAATCGCTGCCACCATATGGGATTCGTAAACCTAAGTAAGATAATAACAGCCCACACAAAACGAATCTTCTGCGACCAATGGATAACGAAAAAATAGCATCGAAATGCAAAAAGTGATTTTCTCGGTCTGAAACGCACGATTTCAATTTCCAAACAATTCCAATGTAGAAATCGCTGCCACCATATGGGATTCGTAAACCTAAGTAAGATAATAACAGCGCACACAAAACGAATCTTCTGCGACCACTGGATAACGAAAAAATAGCATCGAAATGCAAGTGATTTTCTCGGTCTGAAACGCACGATTTCAATATCCAAACAATTCCAATGTAGAAATCGCTGCCACCATATGGGATTCGTAAACCTAAGTAAGATAATAACAGCGCACACAAAACGAATCTTCTGCGACCACTGGATAACGAAAAAATGGCATCGAAATGCAAAAAGTGATTTTCTCGGTCTGAAACGCACGATTTCAATTTCCAAACAATTCCAATGTAGAAATCGCTGCCACCATATGGGATTCGTAAACCTAAGTAAGATAATAACAGCGCACACAAAACGAATCTTCTGCGACCACTGGATAACGAAAAAATAGCATCGAAATGCAAAAAGTGATTTTCTCGGTCTGAAAAGCACGATTTCAATTTCCAAACAATTCCAATGTAGAAATCGCTGCCACCATATGGGATTCGTAAACCTAAGTAAGATAAAAACACCGCACACAAAACGAATCTTCTGCGACCACTGGATAACGAAAAAATAGCATCGAAATGCAAAAAGTGATTTTCTCTGTCTGAAACGCACGATTTCAATTTCCAAACAATTCCAATGTAGAAATCGCTGCCACCATATGGGATTCGTAAACCTAAGTAAGATAATAACAGCGCACACAAAACGAATCTTCTGCGACCACTGGATAACGAAAAAATAGCATCGAAATGCAAAAAGTGATTTTCTCGGTCTGAAACGCACGATTTCAATTTCCAAACAATTCCAATGTAGAAATCGCTGCCACCATATGGGATTCGTAAACCTAAGTAAGATAATAACAGCGCACACAAAACGAATCTTCTGCGACCACTGGATAACGAAAAAATAGCATCGAAATGCAAAAAGTGATTTTCTCTGTCTGAAACGCACGATTTCAATTTCCAAACAATTCCAATGTAGAAATCGCTGCCACCATATGGGATTCGTAAACCTAAGTAAGATAATAACAGTGCACACAAAACGAATCTTCTGCGACCACTGGGTAACGAAAAAATAGCATCGAAACGCAAAAAGTGATTTTCTCGATCTGAAACGCACGATTTCAATTTCCAAACAATTCCAATGTAGAAATCGCTGCCACCATATGGGATTCGTAAACCTAAGTAAGATAATAACAGCGCACACAAAACGAATCTTCTGCGACCGCCGGATAACGAAAAAATGGCATCGAAATGCAAAAAGTGATTTTCTCGGTCTGAAACGCACGATTTCAATTTCCAAACAATTCCAATGTAGAAATCGCTGCCGCCATATGGGATTCGTAAACCTAAGTAAGATAATAACAGCGCACACAAAACGAATCTTCTGCGACCACTGGATAACGAAAAAATGGCATCGAAATGCAAAAAGTGATTTTCTCGGTCTGAAACGCACGATTTCAATTTCTAAACAATTCCAATGTAGAAATCGCTGCCACCATACGGTATTCGTAAACCTAAGTAAGATAATAACAGCGCACACAAAACGAATCTTCTGCGACCACTGGATAACGAAAAAATGGCATCGAAATGCAAAAAGTGATTTTCTCGGTCTGAAACGCACGATTTCAATTTCCAAACAATTCCAATGTAGAAATCGCTGCCACCATATGGGATTCGTAAACCTAAGTAAGATAATAACAGCGCACACAAAACGAATCTTCTGCGACCACTGGATAACGAAAAAATGGCATCGAAATGCAAAAAGTGATTTTCTCGGTCTGAAACGCACGATTTCAATTTCCAAACAATTCCAATGTAGAAATCGCTGCCACCATATGGGATTCGTAAACCTAAGTAAGATAATAACAGCGCACACAAAACGAATCTTCTGCGACCACTGGATAACGAAAAAATGGCATCGAAATGCAAAAAGTGATTTTCTCGGTCTGAAACGCACGATTTCAATTTCCAAACAATTCCAATGTAGAAATCGCTGCCACCATATGGGATTCGTAAACCTAAGTAAGATAATAACAGCGCACACAAAACGAATCTTCTGCGACCACTGGATAACGAAAAAATGGCATCGAAATGCAAAAAGTGATTTTCTCGGTCTGAAACGCACGATTTCAATTTCCAAACAATTCCAATGTAGAAATCGCTGCCACCATACGGTATTCGTAAACCTAAGTAAGATAATAACAGCGCACACAAAACGAATCTTCTGCGACCACTGGATAACGAAAAAATGGCATCGAAATGCAAAAAGTGATTTTCTCGGTCTGAAACGCACGATTTCAATTTCCAAACAATTCCAATGTAGAAATCGCTGCCACCATATGGGATTCGTAAACCTAAGTAAGATAATAACAGCGCACACAAAACGAATCTTCTGCGACCACTGGATAACGAAAAAATGGCATCGAAATGCAAAAAGTGATTTTCTCGGTCTGAAACGCACGATTTCAATTTCCAAACAATTCCAATGTAGAAATCGCTGCCACCATATGGGATTCGTAAACCTAAGTAAGATAATAACAGCGCACACAAAACGAATCTTCTGCGACCACTGGATAACGAAAAAATGGCATCGAAATGCAAAAAGTGATTTTCTCGGTCTGAAACGCACGATTTCAATTTCCAAACAATTCCAATGTAGAAATCGCTGCCACCATATGGGATTCGTAAACCTAAGTAAGATAATAACAGCGCACACAAAACGAATCTTCTGCGACCACTGGATAACGAAAAAATGGCATCGAAATGCAAAAAGTGATTTTCTCGGTCTGAAACGCACGATTTCAATTTCTAAATAATTCCAATGTAGAAATCGCTGCCACCATACGGTATTCGTAAACCTAAGTAAGATAATAACAGCGCACACAAAACGAATCTTCTGCGACCACTGGATAACGAAAAAATGGCATCGAAATGCAAAAAGTGATTTTCTCGGTCTGAAACGCACGATTTCAATTTCCAAACAATTCCAATGTAGAAATCGCTGCCACCATATGGGATTCGTAAACCTAAGTAAGATAATAACAGCGCACACAAAACGAATCTTCTGCGACCACTGGATAACGAAAAAATGGCATCGAAATGCAAAAAGTGATTTTCTCGGTCTGAAACGCACGATTTCAATTTCCAAACAATTCCAATGTAGAAATCGCTGCCACCATACGGTATTCGTAAACCTAAGTAAGATAATAACAGCGCACACAAAACGAATCTTCTGCGACCACTGGATAACGAAAAAATGGCATCGAAATGCAAAAAGTGATTTTCTCGGTCTGAAACGCACGATTTCAATTTCTAAACAATTCCAATGTAGAAATCGCTGCCACCATACGGTATTCGTAAACCTAAGTAAGATAATAACAGCGCACACAAAACGAATCTTCTGCGACCACTGGATAACGAAAAAATGGCATAGAAATGCAAAAAGTGATTTTCTCGGTCTGAAACGCACGATTTCAATTTCCAAACAATTCCAATGTAGAAATCGCTGCCACCATATGGGATTCGTAAACCTAAGTAAGATAATAACAGCGCACACAAAACGAATCTTCTGCGACCACTGGATAACGAAAAAATGGCATCGAAATGCAAAAAGTGATTTTCTCGGTCTGAAACGCACGATTTCAATTTCTAAACAATTCCAATGTAGAAATCGCTGCCACCATACGGTATTCGTAAACCTAAGTAAGATAATAACAGCGCACACAAAACGAATCTTCTGCGACCACTGGATAACGAAAAAATGGCATCGAAATGCAAAAAGTGATTTTCTCGGTCTGAAACGCACGATTTCAATTTCCAAACAATTCCAATGTAGAAATCGCTGCCACCATATGGGATTCGTAAACCTAAGTAAGATAATAACAGCGCACACAAAACGAATCTTCTGCGACCACTGGATAACGAAAAAATGGCATCGAAATGCAAAAAGTGATTTTCTCGGTCTGAAACGCACGATTTCAATTTCCAAACAATTCCAATGTAGAAATCGCTGCCACCATATGGGATTCGTAAACCTAAGTAAGATAATAACAGCGCACACAAAACGAATCTTCTGCGACCACTGGATAACGAAAAAATGGCATCGAAATGCAAAAAGTGATTTTCTCGGTCTGAAACGCACGATTTCAATTTCTAAACAATTCCAATGTAGAAATCGCTGCCACCATACGGTATTCGTAAACCTAAGTAAGATAATAACAGCGCGATTTCAATTTCTAAACAATTCCAATGTAGAAATCGCTGCCACCATACGGTATTCGTAAACCTAAGTAAGATAATAACAGCGCACACAAAACGAATCTTCTGCGACCACTGGATAACGAAAAAATGGCATCGAAATGCAAAAAGTGATTTTCTCGGTCTGAAACGCACGATTTCAATTTCTAAACAATTCCAATGTAGAAATCGCCGCCACCATACGGTATTCGTAAACCTAAGTAAGATAATAACAGCGCACACAAAACGAATCTTCTGCGACCACTGGATAACGAAAAAATGGCATCGAAATGCAAAAAGTGATTTTCTCGGTCTGAAACGCACGATTTCAATTTCTAAACAATTCCAATGTAGAAATCGCTGCCACCATACGGTATTCGTAAACCTAAGTAAGATAATAACAGCGCGATTTCAATTTCTAAACAATTCCAATGTAGAAATCGCTGCCACCATACGGTATTCGTAAACCTAAGTAAGATAATAACAGCGCACACAAAACGAATCTTCTGCGACCACTGGATAACGAAAAAATGGCATCGAAATGCAAAAAGTGATTTTCTCGGTCTGAAACGCACGATTTCAATTTCTAAACAATTCCAATGTAGAAATCGCTGCCACCATACGGTATTCGTAAACCTAAGTAAGATAATAACAGCGCACACAAAACGAATCTTCTGCGACCACTGGATAACGAAAAAATGGCATCGAAATGCAAAAAGTGATTTTCTCGGTCTGAAACGCACGATTTCAATTTCCAAACAATTCCAATGTAGAAATCGCTGTCACCATATGGGATTCGTAAACCTAAGTAAGATAATAACAGCGCACACAAAACGAATCTTCTGCGACCACTGGATAACGAAAAAATGGCATCGAAATGCAAAAAGTGATTTTCTCGGTCTGAAACGCACGATTTCAATTTCTAAACAATTCCAATGTAGAAATCGCTGCCACCATACGGTATTCGTAAACCTAAGTAAGATAATAACAGCGCACACAAAACGAATCTTCTGCGACCACTGGATAACGAAAAAATGGCATCGAAATGCAAAAAGTGATTTTCTCGGTCTGAAACGCACGATTTCAATTTCCAAACAATTCCAATGTAGAAATCGCTGCCACCATATGGGATTCGTAAACCTAAGTAAGTAATAACAGCGCACACAAAACGAATCTTCTGCGACCACTGGATAACGAAAAAATGGCATCGAAATGCAAAAAGTGATTTTCTCGGTCTGAAACGCACGATTTCAATTTCTAAACAATTCCAATGTAGAAATCGCTGCCACCATACGGTATTCGTAAACCTAAGTAAGATAATAACAGCGCACACAAAACGAATCTTCTGCGACCACTGGATAACGAAAAAATGGCATCGAAATGCAAAAAGTGATTTTCTCGGTCTGAAACGCACGATTTCAATTTCTAAACAATTCCAATGTAGAAATCGCTGCCACCATACGGTATTCGTAAACCTAAGTAAGATAATAACAGCGCACACAAAACGAATCTTCTGCGACCACTGGATAACGAAAAAATGGCATCGAAATGCAAAAAGTGATTTTCTCGGTCTGAAACGCACGATTTCAATTTCTAAACAATTCCAATGTAGAAATCGCTGCCACCATACGGTATTCGTAAACCTAAGTAAGATAATAACAGCGCACACAAAACGAATCTTCTGCGACCACTAGATAACGAAAAAATGGCATCGAAATGCAAAAAGTGATTTTCTCGGTCTGAAACGCACGATTCCAATTTCCAAACAATTCCAATGTAGAAATCGCTGCCACCATACGGTATTCGTAAACCTAAGTAAGATAATAACAGCGCACACAAAACGAATCTTCTGCGACCACTGGATAACGAAAAAATGGCATCGAAATGCAAAAAGTGATTTTCTCGGTCTGAAACGCACGATTTCAATATCCAAACAATTCCAATGTAGAAATCGCTGTCACCATATGGGATTCGTAAACCTAAGTAAGATAATAACAGCGCACACAAAACGAATCTTCTGCGACCACTGGATAACGAAAAAATGGCATCGAAATGCAAAAAGTGATTTTCTCGGTCTGAAACGCACGATTTCAATTTCTAAACAATTCCAATGTAGAAATCGCTGCCACCATACGGTATTCGTAAACCTAAGTAAGATAATAACAGCGCACACAAAACGAATCTTCTGCGACCACTAGATAACGAAAAAATGGCATCGAAATGCAAAAAGTGATTTTCTCGGTCTGAAACGCACGATTCCAATTTCCAAACAATTCCAATGTAGAAATCGCTGCCACCATACGGTATTCGTAAACCTAAGTAAGATAATAACAGCGCACACAAAACGAATCTTCTGCGACCACTGGATAACGAAAAAATGGCATCGAAATGCAAAAAGTGATTTTCTCGGTCTGAAACGCACGATTTCAATTTCTAAACAATTCCAATGTAGAAATCGCTGCCACCATACGGTATTCGTAAACCTAAGTAAGATAATAACAGCGCACACAAAACGAATCTTCTGCGACCACTGGATAACGAAAAAATGGCATCGAAATGCAAAAAGTGATTTTCTCGGTCTGAAACGCACGATTTCAATTTCCAAACAATTCCAATGTAGAAATCGCTGCCACCATATGGGATTCGTAAACCTAAGTAAGATAATAACAGCGCACACAAAACGAATCTTCTGCGACCACTGGATAACGAAAAAATGGCATCGAAATGCAAAAAGTGATTTTCTCGGTCTGAAACGCACGATTTCAATTTCCAAACAATTCCAATGTAGAAATCGCTGCCACCATATGGGATTCGTAAACCTAAGTAAGATAATAACAGCGCACACAAAACGAATCTTCTGCGACCACTGGATAACGAAAAAATGGCATCGAAATGCAAAAAGTGATTTTCTCGGTCTGAAACGCACGATTCCAATTTCCAAACAATTCCAATGTAGAAATCGCTGCCACCATACGGTATTCGTAAACCTAAGTAAGATAATAACAGCGCACACAAAACGAATCTTCTGCGACCACTGGATAACGAAAAAATGGCATCGAAATGCAAAAAGTGATTTTCTCGGTCTGAAACGCACGATTTCAATTTCTAAACAATTCCAATGTAGAAATCGCTGCCACCATACGGTATTCGTAAACCTAAGTAAGATAATAACAGCGCACACAAAACGAATCTTCTGCGACCACTGGATAACGAAAAAATGGCATCGAAATGCAAAAAGTGATTTTCTCGGTCTGAAACGCACGATTTCAATTTCCAAACAATTCCAATGTAGAAATCGCTGCCACCATACGGTATTCGTAAACCTAAGTAAGATAATAACAGCGCACACAAAACGAATCTTCTGCGACGACTGGATAACGAAAAAATGGCATCGAAATGCAAAAAGTGATTTTCTCGGTCTGAAACGCACGATTTCAATTTCTAAACAATTCCAATGTAGAAATCGCTGCCACCATACGGTATTCGTAAACCTAAGTAAGATAATAACAGCGCACACAAAACGAATCTTCTGCGACCACTGGATAACGAAAAAATGGCATCGAAATGCAAAAAGTGATTTTCTCGGTCTGAAACGCACGATTTCAATTTCCAAACAATTCCAATGTAGAAATCGCTGCCACCATATGGGATTCGTAAACCTAAGTAAGATAATAACAGCGCACACAAAACGAATCTTCTGCGACCACTGGATAACGAAAAAATGGCATCGAAATGCAAAAAGTGATTTTCTCGGTCTGAAACGCACGATTTCAATTTCTAAACAATTCCAATGTAGAAATCGCTGCCACCATACGGTATTCGTAAACCTAAGTAAGATAATAACAGCGCACACAAAACGAATCTTCTGCGACCACTGGATAACGAAAAAATGGCATCGAAATGCAAAAAGTGATTTTCTCGGTCTGAAACGCACGATTTCAATTTCCAAACAATTCCAATGTAGAAATCGCTGCCACCATATGGGATTCGTAAACCTAAGTAAGATAATAACAGCGCACACAAAACGAATCTTCTGCGACCACTGGATAACGAAAAAATGGCATCGAAATGCAAAAAGTGATTTTCTCGGTCTGAAACGCACGATTTCAATTTCCAAACAATTCCAATGTAGAAATCGCTGCCACCATATGGGATTCGTAAACCTAAGTAAGATAATAACAGCGCACACAAAACGAATCTTCTGCGACCACTGGATAACGAAAAAATGGCATCGAAATGCAAAAAGTGATTTTCTCGGTCTGAAACGCACGATTTCAATTTCTAAACAATTCCAATGTAGAAATCGCTGCCACCATACGGTATTCGTAAACCTAAGTAAGATAATAACAGCGCACACAAAACGAATCTTCTGCGACCACTGGATAACGAAAAAATGGCATCGAAATGCAAAAAGTGATTTTCTCGGTCTGAAACGCACGATTTCAATTTCTAAACAATTCCAATGTAGAAATCGCTGCCACCATACGGTATTCGTAAACCTAAGTAAGATAATAACAGCGCACACAAAACGAATCTTCTGCGACCACTGGATAACGAAAAAATGGCATCGAAATGCAAAAAGTGATTTTCTCGGTCTGAAACGCACGATTTCAATTTCCAAATAATTCCAATGTAGAAATCGCTGCCACCATATGGGATTCGTAAACCTAAGTAAGATAATAACAGCGCACACAAAACGAATCTTCTGCGACCACTGGATAACGAAAAAATGGCATCGAAATGCAAAAAGTGATTTTCTCGGTCTGAAACGCACGATTTCAATTTCTAAACAATTCCAATGTAGAAATCGCTGCCACCATACGGTATTCGTAAACCTAAGTAAGATAATAACAGCGCACACAAAACGAATCTTCTGCGACCACTGGATAACGAAAAAATGGCATCGAAATGCAAAAAGTGATTTTCTCGGTCTGAAACGCACGATTTCAATTTCTAAACAATTCCAATGTAGAAATCGCTGCCACCATACGGTATTCGTAAACCTAAGTAAGATAATAACAGCGCACACAAAACGAATCTTCTGCGACCACTGGATAACGAAAAAATGGCATCGAAATGCAAAAAGTGATTTTCTCGGTCTGAAACGCACGATTTCAATTTCCAAACAATTCCAATGTAGAAATCGCTGTCACCATATGGGATTCGTGAACCTAAGTAAGATAATAACAGCGCACACAAAACGAATCTTCTGCGACCACTGGATAACGAAAAAATGGCATCGAAATGCAAAAAGTGATTTTCTCGGTCTGAAACGCACGATTTCAATTTCTAAACAATTCCAATGTAGAAATCGCTGCCACCATACGGTATTCGTAAACCTAAGTAAGATAATAACAGCGCACACAAAACGAATCTTCTGCGACCACTGGATAACGAAAAAATGGCATCGAAATGCAAAAAGTGATTTTCTCGGTCTGAAACGCACGATTTCAATTTCCAAACAATTCCAATGTAGAAATCGCTGCCACCATATGGGATTCGTAAACCTAAGTAAGATAATAACAGCGCACACAAAACGAATCTTCTGCGACCACTGGATAACGAAAAAATGGCATCGAAATGCAAAAAGTGATTTTCTCGGTCTGAAACGCACGATTTCAATTTCTAAACAATTCCAATGTAGAAATCGCTGCCACCATACGGTATTCGTAAACCTAAGTAAGATAATAACAGCGCACACAAAACGAATCTTCTGCGACCACTGGATAACGAAAAAATGGCATCGAAATGCAAAAAGTGATTTTCTCGGTCTGAAACGCACGATTTCAATTTCTAAACAATTCCAATGTAGAAATCGCTGCCACCATACGGTATTCGTAAACCTAAGTAAGATAATAACAGCGCACACAAAACGAATCTTCTGCGACCACTGGATAACGAAAAAATGGCATCGAAATGCAAAAAGTGATTTTCTCGGTCTGAAACGCACGATTTCAATTTCTAAACAATTCCAATGTAGAAATCGCTGCCACCATACGGTATTCGTAAACCTAAGTAAGATAATAACAGCGCACACAAAACGAATCTTCTGCGACCACTAGATAACGAAAAAATGGCATCGAAATGCAAAAAGTGATTTTCTCGGTCTGAAACGCACGATTCCAATTTCCAAACAATTCCAATGTAGAAATCGCTGCCACCATACGGTATTCGTAAACCTAAGTAAGATAATAACAGCGCACACAAAACGAATCTTCTGCGACCACTGGATAACGAAAAAATGGCATCGAAATGCAAAAAGTGATTTTCTCGGTCTGAAACGCACGATTTCAATATCCAAACAATTCCAATGTAGAAATCGCTGTCACCATATGGGATTCGTAAACCTAAGTAAGATAATAACAGCGCACACAAAACGAATCTTCTGCGACCACTGGATAACGAAAAAATGGCATCGAAATGCAAAAAGTGATTTTCTCGGTCTGAAACGCACGATTTCAATTTCTAAACAATTCCAATGTAGAAATCGCTGCCACCATACGGTATTCGTAAACCTAAGTAAGATAATAACAGCGCACACAAAACGAATCTTCTGCGACCACTAGATAACGAAAAAATGGCATCGAAATGCAAAAAGTGATTTTCTCGGTCTGAAACGCACGATTCCAATTTCCAAACAATTCCAATGTAGAAATCGCTGCCACCATACGGTATTCGTAAACCTAAGTAAGATAATAACAGCGCACACAAAACGAATCTTCTGCGACCACTGGATAACGAAAAAATGGCATCGAAATGCAAAAAGTGATTTTCTCGGTCTGAAACGCACGATTTCAATTTCTAAACAATTCCAATGTAGAAATCGCTGCCACCATACGGTATTCGTAAACCTAAGTAAGATAATAACAGCGCACACAAAACGAATCTTCTGCGACCACTGGATAACGAAAAAATGGCATCGAAATGCAAAAAGTGATTTTCTCGGTCTGAAACGCACGATTTCAATTTCCAAACAATTCCAATGTAGAAATCGCTGCCACCATATGGGATTCGTAAACCTAAGTAAGATAATAACAGCGCACACAAAACGAATCTTCTGCGACCACTGGATAACGAAAAAATGGCATCGAAATGCAAAAAGTGATTTTCTCGGTCTGAAACGCACGATTTCAATTTCCAAACAATTCCAATGTAGAAATCGCTGCCACCATATGGGATTCGTAAACCTAAGTAAGATAATAACAGCGCACACAAAACGAATCTTCTGCGACCACTGGATAACGAAAAAATGGCATCGAAATGCAAAAAGTGATTTTCTCGGTCTGAAACGCACGATTCCAATTTCCAAACAATTCCAATGTAGAAATCGCTGCCACCATACGGTATTCGTAAACCTAAGTAAGATAATAACAGCGCACACAAAACGAATCTTCTGCGACCACTGGATAACGAAAAAATGGCATCGAAATGCAAAAAGTGATTTTCTCGGTCTGAAACGCACGATTTCAATTTCTAAACAATTCCAATGTAGAAATCGCTGCCACCATACGGTATTCGTAAACCTAAGTAAGATAATAACAGCGCACACAAAACGAATCTTCTGCGACCACTGGATAACGAAAAAATGGCATCGAAATGCAAAAAGTGATTTTCTCGGTCTGAAACGCACGATTTCAATTTCCAAACAATTCCAATGTAGAAATCGCTGCCACCATACGGTATTCGTAAACCTAAGTAAGATAATAACAGCGCACACAAAACGAATCTTCTGCGACGACTGGATAACGAAAAAATGGCATCGAAATGCAAAAAGTGATTTTCTCGGTCTGAAACGCACGATTTCAATTTCTAAACAATTCCAATGTAGAAATCGCTGCCACCATACGGTATTCGTAAACCTAAGTAAGATAATAACAGCGCACACAAAACGAATCTTCTGCGACCACTGGATAACGAAAAAATGGCATCGAAATGCAAAAAGTGATTTTCTCGGTCTGAAACGCACGATTTCAATTTCCAAACAATTCCAATGTAGAAATCGCTGCCACCATATGGGATTCGTAAACCTAAGTAAGATAATAACAGCGCACACAAAACGAATCTTCTGCGACCACTGGATAACGAAAAAATGGCATCGAAATGCAAAAAGTGATTTTCTCGGTCTGAAACGCACGATTTCAATTTCTAAACAATTCCAATGTAGAAATCGCTGCCACCATACGGTATTCGTAAACCTAAGTAAGATAATAACAGCGCACACAAAACGAATCTTCTGCGACCACTGGATAACGAAAAAATGGCATCGAAATGCAAAAAGTGATTTTCTCGGTCTGAAACGCACGATTTCAATTTCCAAACAATTCCAATGTAGAAATCGCTGCCACCATATGGGATTCGTAAACCTAAGTAAGATAATAACAGCGCACACAAAACGAATCTTCTGCGACCACTGGATAACGAAAAAATGGCATCGAAATGCAAAAAGTGATTTTCTCGGTCTGAAACGCACGATTTCAATTTCCAAACAATTACAATGTAGAAATCGCTGCCACCATATGGGATTCGTAAACCTAAGTAAGATAATAACAGCGCACACAAAACGAATCTTCTGCGACCACTGGATAACGAAAAAATGGCATCGAAATGCAAAAAGTGATTTTCTCGGTCTGAAACGCACGATTTCAATTTCTAAACAATTCCAATGTAGAAATCGCTGCCACCATACGGTATTCGTAAACCTAAGTAAGATAATAACAGCGCACACAAAACGAATCTTCTGCGACCACTGGATAACGAAAAAATGGCATCGAAATGCAAAAAGTGATTTTCTCGGTCTGAAACGCACGATTTCAATTTCTAAACAATTCCAATGTAGAAATCGCTGCCACCATACGGTATTCGTAAACCTAAGTAAGATAATAACAGCGCACACAAAACGAATCTTCTGCGACCACTGGATAACGAAAAAATGGCATCGAAATGCAAAAAGTGATTTTCTCGGTCTGAAACGCACGATTTCAATTTCCAAACAATTCCAATGTAGAAATCGCTGCCACCATACGGTATTCGTAAACCTAAGTAAGATAATAACAGCGCACACAAAACGAATCTTCTGCGACCACTGGATAACGAAAAAATGGCATCGAAATGCAAAAAGTGATTTTCTCGGTCTGAAACGCACGATTTCAATTTCTAAACAATTCCAATGTAGAAATCGCTGCCACCATACGGTATTCGTAAACCTAAGTAAGATAATAACAGCGCACACAAAACGAATCTTCTGCGACCACTGGATAACGAAAAAATGGCATCGAAATGCAAAAAGTGATTTTCTCGGTCTGAAACGCACGATTTCAATTTCCAAACAATTCCAATGTAGAAATCGCTGCCACC
Source organism: Cetonia aurata (assembly GCA_949128085.1). Classification (NCBI taxonomy): domain Eukaryota; kingdom Metazoa; phylum Arthropoda; class Insecta; order Coleoptera; family Scarabaeidae; genus Cetonia; species Cetonia aurata. Next base: position 20,766,207 of record OX421889.1, on the reverse strand, counting down.
ATAAGGGATTCGTAAACCTCAGTAAGATAATAACAGCGCACACAAAACGAATCTTCTGCGACCACTGGATAACGAAAAAATGGCATCGAAATGCAAAAAGTGATTTTCTCGGTCTGAAACGCACGATTTCAATTTCTAAACAATTCCAATGTAGAAATCGCTGCACCATACGGTATTCGTAAACCTAAGTAAGATAATAACAGCGCACACAAAACGAATCTTCTGCGACCCACTGGATAACGAAAAAATGGCATCGAAATGCAAAAAGTGATTTTCTCGGTCTGAAACGCACGATTTCAATTTCCAAACAATTCCAATGTAGAAATCGCTGCCACCCATATGGGATTCGTAAACCTAAGTAAGATAATAACAGCGCACACAAAACGAATCTTTGCGACCACTGGATAACGAAAAAATGGCATCGAAATGCAAAAAGTGATTTTCTCGGTCTGAAACGCACGATTTCAATTTCTAAACAATTCCAATGTAGAAATCGCTGCCACCATATGGGATTCTTAAACCTAAGTAAGATAATAACAGCGCACACAAAACGAATCTTCTGCGACCACTGGATAACGAAAAAATGGCATCGAAATGCAAAAAGTGATTTTCTCGGTCTGAAACGCACGATTTCAATTTCCAAACAATGCCAATGTAGAAATCGCTGCCACCATATGGGATTCGTAAACCTAAGTAAGATAATAACAGCGCACACAAAACGAATCTTCTGCGACCACTGGATAACGAAAAAATGGCATCGAAATGCAAAAAGTGATTTTCTCGGTCTGAAACGCACGATTTCAATTTCTAAACAATTCCAATGTAGAAATCGCTGCCACCATACGGTATTCGTAAACTAAGTAAGATAATAACAGCGCACACAAAACGAATCTTCTGCGACCACTGGATAACGAAAAAATGGCATCGAAATGCAAAAAGTGATTTTCTCGGTCTGAAACGCAACGATTTCAATTTCCAAACAATTCCAATGTAGAAATCGCTGCCACCATATGGGATTCGTAAACCTAAGTAAGATAATAACAGCGCACACAAAACGAATCTTCTGCGACCACTGGATAACGAAAAAATGGCATCGAAATGCAAAAAGTGATTTTCTCGGTCTGAAACGCACGATTTCAATTTCCAAACAATTCCAATGTAGAAATCGCTGCCACCATATGGGATTCGTAAACCTAAGTAAGATAATAACAGCGCACACAAAACGAATCTTCTGCGACCACTGGATAACGAAAAAATGGCATCGAAATGCAAAAAGTGATTTTCTCGGTCTGAAACGCACGATTTCAATTTCTAAACAATTCCAATGTAGAAATCGCTGCCACCATACGGTATTCGTAAACCTAAGTAAGATAATAACAGCGCACACAAAACGAATCTTCTGCGACCACTGGATAACGAAAAAATGGCATCGAAATGCAAAAAGTGATTTTCTCGGTCTGAAACGCACGATTTCAATTTCCAAACAATTCCAATGTAGAAATCGCTGCCACCATATGGGATTCGTAAACCTAAGTAAGATAATAACAGCGCACACAAAACGAATCTTCTGCGACCACTGGATAACGAAAAAATGGCATCGAAATGCAAAAAGTGATTTTCTCGGTCTGAAACGCACGATTTCAATTTCTAAACAATTCCAATGTAGAAATCGCTGCCACCATACGGTATTCGTAAACCTAAGTAAGATAATAACAGCGCACACAAAACGAATCTTCTGCGACCACTGGATAACGAAAAAATGGCATCGAAATGCAAAAAGTGATTTTCTCGGTCTGAAACGCACGATTTCAATTTCTAAACAATTCCAATGTTGAAATCGCTGCCACCATACGGTATTCGTAAACCTAAGTAAGATAATAACAGCGCACACAAAACGAATCTTCTGCGACCACTGGATAACGAAAAAATGGCATCGAAATGCAAAAAGTGATTTTCTCGGTCTGAAACGCACGATTTCAATTTCCAAACAATTCCAATGTAGAAATCGCTGCCACCATATGGGATTCGTAAACCTAAGTAAGATAATAACAGCGCACACAAAACGAATCTTCTGCGACCACTGGATAACGAAAAAATGGCATCGAAATGCAAAAAGTGATTTTCTCGGTCTGAAACGCACGATTTCAATTTCTAAACAATTCCAATGTAGAAATCGCTGCCACCATACGGTATTCGTAAACCTAAGTAAGATAATAACAGCGCACACAAAACGAATCTTCTGCGACCACTGGATAACGAAAAAATGGCATCGAAATGCAAAAAGTGATTTTCTCGGTCTGAAACGCACGATTTCAATTTCTAAACAATTCCAATGTTGAAATCGCTGCCACCATACGGTATTCGTAAACCTAAGTAAGATAATAACAGCGCACACAAAACGAATCTTCTGCGACCACTGGATAACGAAAAAATGGCATCGAAATGCAAAAAGTGATTTTCTCGGTCTGAAACGCACGATTTCAATTTCTAGACAATTCCAATATAGAAATCGCTGCCACCATACGGTATTCGTAAACCTAAGTAAGATAATAACAGCGCACACAAAACGAATCTTCTGCGACCACTGGATAACGAAAAAATGGCATCGAAATGCAAAAAGTGATTTTCTCGGTCTGAAACGCACGATTTCAATTTCTAAACAATTCCAATGTAGAAATCGCTGCCACCATACGGTATTCGTAAACCTAAGTAAGATAATAACAGCGCACACAAAACGAATCTTCTGCGACCACTGGATAACGAAAAAATGACATCGAAATGCAAAAAGTGATTTTCTCGGTCTGAAACGCACGATTTCAATTTCCAAACAATTCCAATGTAGAAATCGCTGCCACCATATGGGATTCGTAAACCTAAGTAAGATAATAACAGCGCACACAAAACGAATCTTCTGCGACCACTGGATAACGAAAAAATGGCATCGAAATGCAAAATGTGATTTTCTCGGTCTGAAACGCACGATTTCAATTTCCAAACAATTCCAATGTAGAAATCGCTGCCACCATATGGGATTCGTAAACCTAAGTAAGATAATAACAGCGCACACAAAACGAATCTTCTGCGACCACTGGATAACGAAAAAATGGCATCGAAATGCAAAAAGTGATTTTCTCGGTCTGAAACGCACGATTTCAATTTCCAAACAATTCCAATGTAGAAATCGCTGCCACCATATGGGATTCGTAAACCTAAGTAAGATAATAACAGCGCACACAAAACGAATCTTCTGCGACCACTGGATAACGAAAAAATGGCATCGAAATGCAAAAAGTGATTTTCTCGGTCTGAAACGCACGATTTCAATTTCCAAATAATTCCAATGTAGAAATCGCTGCCACCATATGGGATTCGTAAACCTAAGTAAGATAATAACAGCGCACACAAAACGAATCTTCTGCGACCACTGAATAACGAAAAAATGGCATCGAAATGCAAAAAGTGATTTTCTCGGTCTGAAACGCACGATTTCAATTTCCAAACAATTCCAATGTAGAAATCGCTGCCACCATATGGGGTTCGTAAACCTAAGTAAGATAATAACAGCGCACACAAAACGAATCTTCTGCGACCACTGGATAACGAAAAAATGGCATCGAAATGCAAAAAGTGATTTTCTCGGTCTGAAACGCACGATTTCAATTTCCAAACAATTCCAATGTAGAAATCGCTGCCACCATATGGAATTCTTAAACCTAAGTAAGATAATAACAGCGCACACAAAACGAATCTTCTGCGACCACTGGATAACGAAAAAATGGCATCGAAATGCAAAAAGTGATTTTCTCGGTCTGAAACGCACGATTTCAATTTCCAAACAATTCCAATGTAGAAATCGCTGCCACCATATGGGATTCGTAAACCTAAGTAAGATAATAACAGCGCACACAAAACGAATCTTCTGCGACCACTGGATAACGAAAAAATGGCATCGAAATGCAAAAAGTGATTTTCTCGGTCTGAAACGCACGATTTCAATTTCCAAATAATTCCAATGTAGAAATCGCTGCCACCATATGGGATTCGTAAACCTAAGTAAGATAATAACAGCGCACACAAAACGAATCTTCTGCGACCACTGAATAACGAAAAAATGGCATCGAAATGCAAAAAGTGATTTTCTCGGTCTGAAACGCACGATTTCAATTTCCAAACAATTCCAATGTAGAAATCGCTGCCACCATATGGGGTTCGTAAACCTAAGTAAGATAATAACAGCGCACACAAAACGAATCTTCTGCGACCACTGGATAACGAAAAAATGGCATCGAAATGCAAAAAGTGATTTTCTCGGTCTGAAACGCACGATTTCAATTTCCAAACAATTCCAATGTAGAAATCGCTGCCACCATATGGGATTCTTAAACCTAAGTAAGATAATAACAGCGCACACAAAACGAATCTTCTGCGACCACTGGATAACGAAAAAATGGCATCGAAATGCAAAAAGTGATTTTCTCGGTCTGAAACGCACGATTTCAATTTCCAAACAATTCCAATGTAGAAATCGCTGCCACCATATGGGATTCGTAAACCTAAGTAAGATAATAACAGCGCACACAAAACGAATCTTCTGCGACCACTGGATAACGAAAAAATGGCATCGAAATGCAAAAAGTGATTTTCTCGGTCTGAAACGCACGATTTCAATTTCCAAACAATTCCAATGTAGAAATCGCTGCCACCATATGGGATTCGTAAACCTAAGTAAGATAATAACAGCGCACACAAAACGAATCTTCTGCGACCACTGGATAACGAAAAAATGGCATCGAAATGCAAAAAGTGATTTTCTCGGTCTGAAACGCACGATTTCAATTTCCAAACAATTCCAATGTAGAAATCGCTGCCACCATATGGGATTCGTAAACCTAAGTAAGATAATAACAGCGCACACAAAACGAATCTTCTGCGACCACTGGATAACGAAAAAATGGCATCGAAATGCAAAATGTGATTTTCTCGGTCTGAAACGCACGATTTCAATTTCCAAACAATTCCAATGTAGAAATCGCTGCCACCATATGGGATTCGTAAACCTAAGTAAGATAATAACAGCGCACACAAAACGAATCTTCTGCGACCACTGGATAACGAAAAAATGGCATCGAAATGCAAAAAGTGATTTTCTCGGTCTGAAACGCACGATTTCAATTTCCAAACAATTCCAATGTAGAAATCGCTGCCACCATATGGGATTCGTAAACCTAAGTAAGATAATAACAGCGCACACAAAACGAATCTTCTGCGACCACTGGATAACGAAAAAATGGCATCGAAATGCAAAAAGTGATTTTCTCGGTCTGAAACGCACGATTTCAATTTCCAAATAATTCCAATGTAGAAATCGCTGCCACCATATGGGATTCGTAAACCTAAGTAAGATAATAACAGCGCACACAAAACGAATCTTCTGCGACCACTGAATAACGAAAAAATGGCATCGAAATGCAAAAAGTGATTTTCTCGGTCTGAAACGCACGATTTCAATTTCCAAACAATTCCAATGTAGAAATCGCTGCCACCATATGGGGTTCGTAAACCTAAGTAAGATAATAACAGCGCACACAAAACGAATCTTCTGCGACCACTGGATAACGAAAAAATGGCATCGAAATGCAAAAAGTGATTTTCTCGGTCTGAAACGCACGATTTCAATTTCCAAACAATTCCAATGTAGAAATCGCTGCCACCATATGGGATTCTTAAACCTAAGTAAGATAATAACAGCGCACACAAAACGAATCTTCTGCGACCACTGGATAACGAAAAAATGGCATCGAAATGCAAAAAGTGATTTTCTCGGTCTGAAACGCACGATTTCAATTTCCAAACAATTCCAATGTAGAAATCGCTGCCACCATATGGGATTCGTAAACCTAAGTAAGATAATAACAGCGCACACAAAACGAATCTTCTGCGACCACTGGATAACGAAAAAATGGCATCGAAATGCAAAAAGTGATTTTCTCGGTCTGAAACGCACGATTTCAATTTCCAAATAATTCCAATGTAGAAATCGCTGCCACCATATGGGATTCGTAAACCTAAGTAAGATAATAACAGCGCACACAAAACGAATCTTCTGCGACCACTGAATAACGAAAAAATGGCATCGAAATGCAAAAAGTGATTTTCTCGGTCTGAAACGCACGATTTCAATTTCCAAACAATTCCAATGTAGAAATCGCTGCCACCATATGGGGTTCGTAAACCTAAGTAAGATAATAACAGCGCACACAAAACGAATCTTCTGCGACCACTGGATAACGAAAAAATGGCATCGAAATGCAAAAAGTGATTTTCTCGGTCTGAAACGCACGATTTCAATTTCCAAACAATTCCAATGTAGAAATCGCTGCCACCATATGGGATTCTTAAACCTAAGTAAGATAATAACAGCGCACACAAAACGAATCTTCTGCGACCACTGGATAACGAAAAAATGGCATCGAAATGCAAAAAGTGATTTTCTCGGTCTGAAACGCACGATTTCAATTTCCAAACAATTCCAATGTAGAAATCGCTGCCACCATATGGGATTCGTAAACCTAAGTAAGATAATAACAGCGCACACAAAACGAATCTTCTGCGACCACTGGATAACGAAAAAATGGCATCGAAATGCAAAAAGTGATTTTCTCGGTCTGAAACGCACGATTTCAATTTCTAAACAATTCCAATGTAGAAATCGCTGCCACCATACGGTATTCGTAAACCTAAGTAAGATAATAACAGCGCACACAAAACGAATCTTCTGCGACCACTGGATAACGAAAAAATGGCATCGAAATGCAAAAAGTGATTTTCTCGGTCTGAAACGCACGATTTCAATTTCCAAACAATTCCAATGTAGAAATCGCTGCCACCATATGGGATTCGTAAACCTAAGTAAGATAATAACAGCGCACACAAAACGAATCTTCTGCGACCACTGGATAACGAAAAAATGGCATCGAAATGCAAAAAGTGATTTTCTCGGTCTGAAACGCACGATTTCAATTTCCAAACAATTCCAATGTAGAAATCGCTGCCACCATATGGGATTCGTAAACCTAAGTAAGATAATAACAGCGCACACAAAACGAATCTTCTGCGACCACTGGATAACGAAAAAATGGCATCGAAATGCAAAAAGTGATTTTCTCGGTCTGAAACGCACGATTTCAATTTCTAAACAATTCCAATGTAGAAATCGCTGCCACCATACGGTATTCGTAAACCTAAGTAAGATAATAACAGCGCACACAAAACGAATCTTCTGCGACCACTGGATAACGAAAAAATGGCATCGAAATGCAAAAAGTGATTTTCTCGGTCTGAAACGCACGATTTCAATTTCCAAACAATTCCAATGTAGAAATCGCTGCCACCATATGGGATTCGTAAACCTAAGTAAGATAATAACAGCGCACACAAAACGAATCTTCTGCGACCACTGGATAACGAAAAAATGGCATCGAAATGCAAAAAGTGATTTTCTCGGTCTGAAACGCAAGATTTCAATTTCCAAACAATTCCAATGTAGAAATCGCTGCCACCATACGGTATTCGTAAACCTAAGTAAGATAATAACAGCGCACACAAAACGAATCTTCTGCGACCACTGGATAACGAAAAAATGGCATCGAAATGCAAAAAGTGATTTTCTCGGTCTGAAACGCACGATTTCAATTTCCAAACAATTCCAATGTAGAAATCGCTGCCACCATATGGGATTCGTAAACCTAAGTAAGATAATAACAGCGCACACAAAACGAATCTTCTGCGACCACTGGATAACGAAAAAATGGCATCGAAATGCAAAAAGTGATTTTCTCGGTCTGAAACGCACGATTTCAATTTCCAAACAATTCCAATGTAGAAATCGCTGCCACCATATGGGATTCGTAAACCTAAGTAAGATAATAACAGCGCACACAAAACGAATCTTCTGCGACCACTGGATAACGAAAAAATGGCATCGAAATGCAAAAAGTGATTTTCTCGGTCTGAAACGCACGATTTCAATTTCCAAACAATTCCAATGTAGAAATCGCTGCCACCATATGGGATTCGTAAACCTAAGTAAGATAATAACAGCGCACACAAAACGAATCTTCTGCGACCACTGGATAACGAAAAAATGGCATCGAAATGCAAAAAGTGATTTTCTCGGTCTGAAACGCACGATTTCAATTTCCAAACAATTCCAATGTAGAAATCGCTGCCACCATATGGGATTCGTAAACCTAAGTAAGATAATAACAGCGCACACAAAACGAATCTTCTGCGACCACTGGATAACGAAAAAATGGCATCGAAATGCAAAAAGTGATTTTCTCGGTCTGAAACGCACGATTTCAATTTCCAAACAATACCAATGTAGAAATCGCTGCCACCATATGGGATTCGTAAACCTAAGTAAGATAATAACAGCGCACACAAAACGAATCTTCTGCGACCACTGGATAACGAAAAAATGGCATCGAAATGCAAAAAGTGATTTTCTCGGTCTGAAACGCACGATTTCAATTTCCAAACAATTCCAATGTAGAAATCGCTGCCACCATATGGGATTCGTAAACCTAAGTAAGATAATAACAGCGCACATAAAACGAATCTTCTGCGACCACTGGATAACGAAAAAATGGCATCGAAATGCAAAAAGTGATTTTCTCGGTCTGAAACGCACGATTTCAATTTCCAAACAATTCCAATGTAGAAATCGCTGCCACCATATGGGATTCGTAAACCTAAGTAAGATAATAACAGCGCACACAAAACGAATCTTCTGCGACCACTGGATAACGAAAAAATGGCATCGAAATGCAAAAAGTGATTTTCTCGGTCTGAAACGCACGATTTCAATTTCCAAACAATTCCAATGTAGAAATCGCTGCCACCATACGGTATTCGTAAACCTAAGTAAGATAATAACAGCGCACACAAAACGAATCTTCTGCGACCACTGGATAACGAAAAAATGGCATCGAAATGCAAAAAGTGATTTTCTCGGTCTGAAACGCACGATTTCAATTTCCAAACAATTCCAATGTAGAAATCGCTGCCACCATATAAGATTCGTAAACCTAAGTAAGATAATAAGAGCGCACACAAAACGAATCTTCTGCGACCACTGGATAACGAAAAAATGGCATCGAAATGCAAAAAGTGATTTTCTCGGTCTGAAACGCAAGATTTCAATTTCCAAACAATTCCAATGTAGAAATCGCTGCCACCATATGGGATTCGTAAACCTAAGTAAGATAATAACAGCGCACACAAAACGAATCTTCTGCGACCACTGGATAACGAAAAAATGGCATCGAAATGCAAAAAGTGATTTTCTCGGTCTGAAACGCACGATTTCAATTTCCAAACAATTCCAATGTAGAAATCGCTGCCACCATATGGGATTCGTAAACCTAAGTAAGATAATAACAGCGCACACAAAACGAATCTTCTGCGACCACTGGATAACGAAAAAATGGCATCGAAATTCAAAAAGTGATTTTCTCGGTCTGAAACGCACGATTTCAATTTCCAAACAATTCCAATGTAGAAATCGCTGCCACCATATGGGATTCGTAAACCTAAGTAAGATAATAACAGCGCACACAAAACGAATCTTCTGCGACCACTGGATAACGAAAAAATGGCATCGAAATGCAAATAGTGATTTTCTCGGTCTGAAACGCACGATTTCAATTTCCAAACAATTCCAATGTAGAAATCGCTGCCACCATATGGGATTCGTAAACCTAAGTAAGATAATAACAGCGCACACAAAACGAATCTTCTGCGACCACTGGATAACGAAAAAATGGCATCGAAATGCAAAAAGTGATTTTCTCGGTCTGAAACGCACGATTTCAATTTCCAAACAATTCCAATGTAGAAATCGCTGCCACCATATGGGATTCGTAAACCTAAGATAATAACAGCGCACACAAAACGAATCTTCTGCGACCACTGGATAACGAAAAAATGGCATCGAAATGCAAAAAGTGATTTTCTCGGTCTGAAACGCACGATTTCAATTTCCAAACAATTCCAATGTAGAAATCGCTGCCACCATATGGGATTCGTAAACCTAAGTAAGATAATAATAGCGCAAACAAAACGGATCTTCTGCGACCACTGGATAACGAAAAAATGGCATCGAAATGCAAAAAGTGATTTTCTCGGTCTGAAACGCACGATTTCAATTTACAAACAATTCCAATGTAGAAATCGCTGCCACCATATGGGATTCGTAAACCTAAGTAAGATAATAACAGCGCACACAAAACGAATCTTCTGCGACCACTGGATAACGAAAAAATGGCATCGAAATGCAAAAAGTGATTTTCTCGGTCTGAAACGCACGATTTCAATTTCCAAACAATTCCAATGTAGAAATCGCTGCCACCATATGGGATTCGTAAACCTAAGTAAGATAATAACAGCGCACACAAAACGAATCTTCTGCGACCACTGGATAACGAAAAAATGGCATCGAAATGCAAAAAGTGATTTTCTCGGTCTGAAACGCACGATTTCAATTTCCAAACAATTCCAATGTAGAAATCGCTGCCACCATACGGTATTCGTACACCTAAGTAAGATAATAACAGCGCACACAAAACGAATCTTCTGCGACCACTGGATAACGAAAAAATGGCATCGAAATGCAAAAGTGATTTTCTCGGTCTGAAACGCACGATTTCAATTTCCAAACAATTCCAATGTAGAAATCGCTGCCACCATATGGGATTCGTAAACCTAAGTAAGATAATATCAGCGCACACAAAACGAATCTTCTGCGACCACTGGATAACGAAAAAATGGCATCGAAATGCAAAAAGTGATTTTCTCGGTCTGAAACGCACGATTTCAATTTCCAAACAATTCCAATGTAGAAATCGCTGCCACCATATGGGATTCGTAAACCTAAGTAAGATAATAACAGCGCACACAAAACGAATCTTCTGCGACCACTGGATAACGAAAAAATGGCATCGAAATGCAAAAAGTGATTTTCTCGGTCTGAAACGCACGATTTCAATTTCCAAACAATTCCAATGTAGAAATCGCTGCCACCATATGGGATTCGTAAACCTAAGTAAGATAATAACAGCGCACACAAAACGAATCTTCTGCGACCACTGGATAACGAAAAAATGGCATCGAAATGCAAAAAGTGATTTTCTCGGTCTGAAACGCACGATTTCAATTTCCAAACAATTCCAATGTAGAAATCGCTGCCACCATATCGGATTCGTAAACCTAAGTAAGATAATAACAGCGCACACAAAACGAATCTTCTACGACCACTGGATAACGAAAAAATTTCATCGAAATGCAAAAAGTGATTTTCTCGGTCTGAAACGCACGATTTCAATTTCCAAACAATTCCAATGTAGAAATCGCTGCCACCATATGGGATTCGTAAACCTAAGTAAGATAATAACAGCGCACACAAAACGAATCTTCTGCGACCACTGGATAACGAAAAAATGGCATCGAAATGCAAAAAGTGATTTTCTCGGTCTGAAACGCACGATTTCAATTTCCAAACAATTCCAATGTAGAAATCGCTGCCACCATATGGGATTCGTAAACCTAAGATAATAACAGCGCACACAAAACGAATCTTCTGCGACCACTGGATAACGAAAAAATGGCATCGAAATGCAAAAAGTGATTTTCTCGGTCTGAAACGCACGATTTCAATTTCCAAACAATTCCAATGTAGAAATCGCTGCCACCATATGGGATTCGTAAACCTAAGTAAGATAATAATAGCGCAAACAAAACGGATCTTCTGCGACCACTGGATAACGAAAAAATGGCATCGAAATGCAAAAAGTGATTTTCTCGGTCTGAAACGCACGATTTCAATTTACAAACAATTCCAATGTAGAAATCGCTGCCACCATATGGGATTCGTAAACCTAAGTAAGATAATAACAGCGCACACAAAACGAATCTTCTGCGACCACTGGATAACGAAAAAATGGCATCGAAATGCAAAAAGTGATTTTCTCGGTCTGAAACGCACGATTTCAATTTCCAAACAATTCCAATGTAGAAATCGCTGCCACCATATGGGATTCGTAAACCTAAGTAAGATAATAACAGCGCACACAAAACGAATCTTCTGCGACCACTGGATAACGAAAAAATGGCATCGAAATGCAAAAAGTGATTTTCTCGGTCTGAAACGCACGATTTCAATTTCCAAACAATTCCAATGTAGAAATCGCTGCCACCATACGGTATTCGTACACCTAAGTAAGATAATAACAGCGCACACAAAACGAATCTTCTGCGACCACTGGATAACGAAAAAATGGCATCGAAATGCAAAAGTGATTTTCTCGGTCTGAAACGCACGATTTCAATTTCCAAACAATTCCAATGTAGAAATCGCTGCCACCATATGGGATTCGTAAACCTAAGTAAGATAATATCAGCGCACACAAAACGAATCTTCTGCGACCACTGGATAACGAAAAAATGGCATCGAAATGCAAAAAGTGATTTTCTCGGTCTGAAACGCACGATTTCAATTTCCAAACAATTCCAATGTAGAAATCGCTGCCACCATATGGGATTCGTAAACCTAAGTAAGATAATAACAGCGCACACAAAACGAATCTTCTGCGACCACTGGATAACGAAAAAATGGCATCGAAATGCAAAAAGTGATTTTCTCGGTCTGAAACGCACGATTTCAATTTCCAAACAATTCCAATGTAGAAATCGCTGCCACCATATGGGATTCGTAAACCTAAGTAAGATAATAACAGCGCACACAAAACGAATCTTCTGCGACCACTGGATAACGAAAAAATGGCATCGAAATGCAAAAAGTGATTTTCTCGGTCTGAAACGCACGATTTCAATTTCCAAACAATTCCAATGTAGAAATCGCTGCCACCATATCGGATTCGTAAACCTAAGTAAGATAATAACAGCGCACACAAAACGAATCTTCTACGACCACTGGATAACGAAAAAATTTCATCGAAATGCAAAAAGTGATTTTCTCGGTCTGAAACGCACGATTTCAATTTCCAAACAATTCCAATGTAGAAATCGCTGCCACCATATGGAATTCGTAAACCTAAGTAAGATAATAACAGCGCACACAAAACGAATCTTCTGCGACCACTGGATAACGAAAAAATGGCATCGAAATGCAAAAAGTGATTTTCTCGGTCTGAAACGCACGATTTCAATTTCCAAACAATTCCAATGTAGAAATCGCTGCCACCATATGGGATTCGTAAACCTAAGTAAGATAATAACAGCCCACACAAAACGAATCTTCTGCGACCACTGGATAACGAAAAAATGGCATCGAAATGCAAAAAGTGATTTTCTCGGTCTGAAACGCACGATTTCAATTTCCAAACAATTCCAATGTAGAAATCGCTGCCACCATACGGTATTCGTAAACCTAAGTAAGATAATAACAGCGCACACAAAACGAATCTTCTGCGACCACTGGATAACGAAAAAATGGCATCGAAATGCAAAAAGTGATTTTCTCGGTCTGAAACGCACGATTTCAATTTCCAAACAATTCCAATGTAGAAATCGCTGCCACCATATGGGATTCGTAAACCTAAGTAAGATAATAACAGCGCACACAAAACGAATCTTCTGCGACCACTGGATAACGAAAAAATGGCATCGAAATGCAAAAAGTGATTTTCTCGGTCTGAAACGCACGATTTCAATTTCCAAACAATTCCAATGTAGAAATCGCTGCCACCATATGGGATTCGTAAACCTAAGTAAGATAATAACAGCGCACACAAAACGAATCTTCTGCGACCACTGGATAACGAAAAAATGGCATCGAAATGCAAAAAGTGATTTTCTCGGTCTGAAACGCACGATTTCAATTTCCAAACAATTCCAATGTAGAAATCGCTGCCACCATATGGGATTCGTAAACCTAAGTAAGATAATAACAGCGCACACAAAACGAATCTTCTGCGACCACTGGATAACGAAAAAATGGCATCGAAATGCAAAAAGTGATTTTCTCGGTCTGAAACGCACGATTTCAATTTCCAAACAATTCCAATGTAGAAATCGCTGCCACCATACGGTATTCGTAAACCTAAGTAAGATAATAACAGCGCACACAAAACGAATCTTCTGCGACCACTGGATAACGAAAAAATGGCATCGAAATGCAAAAGTGATTTTCTCGGTCTGAAACGCACGATTTCAATTTCCAAACAATTCCAATGTAGAAATCGCTGCCACCATATGGGATTCGTAAACCTAAGTAAGATAATATCAGCGCACACAAAACGAATCTTCTGCGACCACTGGATAACGAAAAAATGGCATCGAAATGCAAAAAGTGATTTTCTCGGTCTGAAACGCACGATTTCAATTTCCAAACAATTCCAATGTAGAAATCACTGCCACCATACGGTATTCGTAAACCTAAGTAAGATAATAACAGCGCACACAGAACGAATCTTCTGCGACCACTGGATAACGAAAAAATGGCATCGAAATGCAAAAAGTGATTTTCTCGGTCTGAAACGCACGATTTCAATTTCCAAACAATTCCAATGTAGAAATCGCTGCCACCATATGGGATTCGTAAACCTAAGTAAGATAATAACAGCGCACACAAAACGAATCTTCTGCGACCACTGGATAACGAAAAAATGGCATCGAAATGCAAAAAGTGATTTTCTCGGTCTGAAACGCACGATTTCAATTTCCAAACAATTCCAATGTAGAAATCGCTGCCACCATATGGGATTCGTAAACCTAAGTAAGATAATAACAGCGCACACAAAACGAATCTTCTGCGACCACTGGATAACGAAAAAATGGCATCGAAATGCAAAAAGTGATTCTCTCGGTCTGAAACGCACGATTTCAATTTACAAACAATTCCAATGTAGAAATCGCTGCCACCATATGGGATTCGTAAACCTAAGTAAGATAATAACAGCGCACACAAAACGAATCTTCTGCGACCACTGGATAACGAAAAAATGGCATCGAAATGCAAAAAGTGATTTTCTCGCTCTGAAACGCACGATTTCAATTTCCAAACAATTCCAATGTAGAAATCGTTGCCACCATATGGGATTCGTAAACCTAAGTAAGATAATAACAGCGCACACAAAACGAATCTTCTGCGACCACTGGATAACGAAAAAATGGCATCGAAATGCAAAAAGTGATTTTCTCGGTCTGAAACGCACGATTTCAATTTCCAAACAATTCCAATGTAGAAATCGCTGCCACCATATGGGATTCGTAAACCTAAGTAAGATAATAACAGCGCACACAAAACGAATCTTCTGCGACCACTGGATAACGAAAAAATGGCATCGAAATGCAAAAAGTGATTTTCTCGGTCTGAAACGCACGATTTCAATTTCCAAACAATACCAATGTAGAAATCGCTGCCACCATATGGGATTCGTAAACCTAAGTAAGATAATAACAGCGCACACAAAACGAATCTTCTGCGACCACTGGATAACGAAAAAATGGCATCGAAATGCAAAAAGTGATTTTCTCGGTCTGAAACGCACGATTTCAATTTCCAAACAATTCCAATGTAGAAATCACTGCCACCATACGATATTCGTAAACCTAAGTAAGATAATAACAGCGCACACAGAACGAATCTTCTGCGACCACTGGATAACGAAAAAATGGCATCGAAATGCAAAAAGTGATTTTCTCGGTCTGAAACGCACGATTTCAATTTCCAAACAATTCCAATGTAGAAATCGCTGCCACCATATGGGATTCGTAAACCTAAGTAAGATAATAACAGCGCACACAAAACGAATCTTCTGCGACCACTGGATAACGAAAAAATGGCATCGAAATGCAAAAAGTGATTTTCTCGGTCTGAAACGCACGATTTCAATTTCCAAACAATTCCAATGTAGAAATCGCTGCCACCATATGGGATTCGTAAACCTAAGTAAGATAATAACAGCGCACACAAAACGAATCTTCTGCGACCACTGGATAACGAAAAAATTGGCATCGAAATGCAAAAAGTGATTTTCTCGGTCTGAAACGCACGATTTCAATTTCCAAACAATTCCAATGTAGAAATCGCTGCCACCATATGGGATTCGTAAACCTAAGTAAGATAATAACAGCGCACACAAAACGAATCTTCTGCGACCACTGGATAACGAAAAATGGCATCGAAATGCAAACAGTGATTTTCTCGGTCTGAAACGCACGATTTCAATTTCCAAACAATTCCAATGTAGAAATCGCTGCCACCATATGGGATTCGTAAACCTAAGTAAGATAATAACAGCGCACACAAAACGAATCTTCTGCGACCACTGGATAACGAAAAAATGGCATCGAAATGCAAAAAGTGATTTTCTCGGTCTGAAACGCACGATTTCGATTTCTAAACAATTCCAATGTAGAAATCGCTGCCACCATACGGTATTCGTAAACCTAAGTAAGATAATAACAGCGCACACAGAACGAATCTTCTGCGACCACTGGATAACGAAAAAATGGCATCGAAATGCAAAAAGTGATTTTCTCGGTCTGAAACGCACGATTTCAATTTCTAAACAATTCCAATGTAGAAATCGCTGCCACCATACGGGATTCGTAAACCTAAGTAAGATAATAACAGCGCACACAAAACGAATCTTCTGCGACCACTGGATAACGAAAAAATGCCATCGAAATGCAAAAAGTGATTTTCTCGGTCTGAAACGCACGATTTCAATTTCCAAACAATTCCAATGTAGAAATCGCTGCCACCATATGGGATTCGTAAACCTAAGTAAGATAATAACAGCGCACACAAAACGAATCTTCTGCGACCACTGGATAACGAAAAAATGGCATCGAAATGCAAAAAGTGATTTTCTCGGTCTGAAACGCACGATTTCAATTTCTAAACAATTCCAATGTAGAAATCGCTGCCACCATACGGTATTCGTAAACCTAAGTAAGATAATAACAGCGCACACAAAACGAATCTTCTGCGACCACTGGATAACGAAAAAATGGCATCGAAATGCAAAAAGTGATTTTCTCGGTCTGAAACGCACGATTTCAATTTCCAAACAATTCCAATGTAGAAATCGCTGCCACCATATGGGATTCGTAAACCTAAGTAAGATAATAACAGCGCACACAAAACGAATCTTCTGCGACCACTGGATAACGAAAAAATGGCATCGAAATGCAAAAAGTGATTTTCTCGGTCTGAAACGCACGATTTCAATTTCTAAACAATTCCAATGTAGAAATCGCTGCCACCATACGGTATTCGTAAACCTAAGTAAGATAATAACAGCGCACACAAAACGAATCTTCTGCGACCACTGGATAACGAAAAAATGGCATCGAAATGCAAAAAGTGATTTTCTCGGTCTGGAACGCACGATTTCAATTTCCAAACAATTCCAATGTAGAAATCGCTGCCACCATATGGGATTCGTAAACCTAAGTAAGATAATAACAGCGCACACAAAACGAATCTTCTGCGACCACTGGATAACGAAAAAATGGCATCGAAATGCAAAAAGTGATTTTCTCGGTCTGAAACGCACGATTTCAATTTCTAAACAATTCCAATGTAGAAATCGCTGCCACCATACGGTATTCGTAAACCTAAGTAAGATAATAACAGCGCACACAAAACGAATCTTCTGCGACCACTGGATAACGAAAAAATGGCATCGAAATGCAAAAAGTGATTTTCTCGGTCTGAAACGCACGATTTCAATTTCCAAACAATTCCAATGTAGAAATCGCTGCCACCATATGGGATTCGTAAACCTAAGTAAGATAATAACAGCGCACACAAAACGAATCTTCTGCGACCACTGGATAACGAAAAAATGGCATCGAAATGCAAAAAGTGATTTTCTCGGTCTGAAACGCACGATTTCAATTTCTAAACAATTCCAATGTAGAAATCGCTGCCACCATATGGGATTCGTAAACTTAAGTAAGATAATAACAGCGCACACAAAACGAATCTTCTGCGACCACTGGATAACGAAAAAATGGCATCGAAATGCAAAAAGTGATTTTCTCGGTCTGAAACCCACGATTTCAATTTCTAAACAATTCCAATGTAGAAATCGCTGCCACCATACGGTATTCGTAAACCTAAGTAAGATAATAACAGCGCACACAAAACGAATCTTCTGCGACCACTGGATAACGAAAAAATGGCATCGAAATGCAAAAAGTGATTTTCTCGGTCTGAAACGCACGATTTCAATTTCCAAACAATTCCAATGTAGAAATCGCTGCCACCATATGGGATTCGTAAACCTAAGTAAGATAATAACAGCGCACACAAAACGAATCTTCTGCGACCACTGGATAACGAAAAAATGGCATCGAAATGCAAAAAGTGATTTTCTCGGTCTGAAACGCACGATTTCAATTTCTAAACAATTCCAATGTAGAAATCGCTGCCACCATACGGTATTCGTAAACCTAAGTAAGATAATAACAGCGCACACAAAACGAATCTTCTGCGACCACTGGATAACGAAAAAATGGCATCGAAATGCAAAAAGTGATTTTCTCGGTCTGAAACGCACGATTTCAATTTCCAAACAATTCCAATGTAGAAATCGCTGCCACCATATGGGATTCGTAAACCTAAGTAAGATAATAACAGCGCACACAAAACGAATCTTCTGCGACCACTGGATAACGAAAAAATGGCATCGAAATGCAAAAAGTGATTTTCTCGGTCTGAAACGCACGATTTCAATTTCTAAACAATTCCAATGTAGAAATCGCTGCCACCATACGGTATTCGTAAACCTAAGTAAGATAATAACAGCGCACACAAAACGAATCTTCTGCGACCACTGGATAACGAAAAAATGGCATCGAAATGCAAAAAGTGATTTTCTCGGTCTGAAACGCACGATTTCAATTTCCAAACAATTCCAATGTAGAAATCGCTGCCACCATACTGTATTCGTAAACCTGAGTAAGATAATAACAGCGCACACAAAACGAATCTTCTGCGACCACTGGATAACGAAAAAATGGCATCGAAATGCAAAAAGTGATTTTCTCGGTCTGAAACGCACGATTTCAATTTCCAAACAATTCCAATGTAGAAATCGCTGCCACCATATGGGATTCGTAAACCTAAGTAAGATAATAACAGCGCACACAAAACGAATCTTCTGCGACCACTGGATAACGAAAAAATGGCATCGAAATGCAAAAAGTGATTTTCTCGGTCTGAAACGCACGATTTCAATTTCTGAACAATTCCAATGTAGAAATCGCTGCCACCATACGGTATTCGTAAACCTAAGTAAGATAATAACAGCGCACACAAAACGAATCTTCTGCGACCACTGGATAACGAAAAAATGGCATCGAAATGCAAAAAGTGATTTTCTCGGTCTGAAACGCACGATTTCAATTTCCAAACAATTCCAATGTAGAAATCGCTGCCACCATATGGGATTCGTAAACCTAAGTAAGATAATAACAGCGCACACAAAACGAATCTTCTGCGACCACTGGATAACGAAAAAATGGCATCGAAATGCAAAAAGTGATTTTCTCGGTCTGAAACGCACGATTTCAATTTCTAAACAATTCCAATGTAGAAATCGCTGCCACCATACGGTATTCGTAAACATAAGTAAGATAATAACAGCGCACACAAAACGAATCTTCTGCGACCACTGGATAACGAAAAAATGGCATCGAAATGCAAAAAGTGATTTTCTCGGTCTGAAACGCACGATTTCAATTTCCAAACAATTCCAATGTAGAAATCGCTGCCACCATACTGTATTCGTAAACCTGAGTAAGATAATAACAGCGCACACAAAACGAATCTTCTGCGACCACTGGATAACGAAAAAATGGCATCGAAATGCAAAAAGTGATTTTCTCGGTCTGAAACGCACGATTTCAATTTCCAAACAATTCCAATGTAGAAATCGCTGCCACCATATGGGATTCGTAAACCTAAGTAAGATAATAACAGCGCACACAAAACGAATCTTCTGCGACCACTGGATAACGAAAAAATGGCATCGAAATGCAAAAAGTGATTTTCTCGGTCTGAAACGCACGATTTCAATTTCTAAACAATTCCAATGTAGAAATCGCTGCCACCATACGGTATTCGTAAACCTAAGTAAGATAATAACAGCGCACACAAAACG
The DNA here is from genome assembly GCA_949128085.1 of Cetonia aurata. NCBI lineage: Eukaryota > Metazoa > Arthropoda > Insecta > Coleoptera > Scarabaeidae > Cetonia > Cetonia aurata. The sequence continues at coordinate 20,746,009 of OX421889.1, read as the reverse complement.
AATCTTCTGCGACCACTGGATAACGAAAAAATGGCATCGAAATGCAAAAAGTGATTTTCTCGGTCTGAAACGCACGATTTCAATTTCCAAACAATTCCAATGTAGAAATCGCTGCCACCATATGGGATTCGTAAACCTAAGTAAGATAATAACAGCGCACACAAAACGAATCTTCTGCGACCACTGGATAACGAAAAAATGGCATCGAAATGCAAAAAGTGATTTTCTCGGTCTGAAACGCACGATTTCAATTTCTAAACAATTCCAATGTAGAAATCGCTGCCACCATACGGTATTCGTAAACCTAAGTAAGATAATAACAGCGCACACAAAACGAATCTTCTGCGACCACTGGATAACGAAAAAATGGCATCGAAATGCAAAAAGTGATTTTCTCGGTCTGAAACGCACGATTTCAATTTCCAAACAATTCCAATGTAGAAATCGCTGCCACCATATGGGATTCGTAAACCTAAGTAAGATAATAAGAGCGCACACAAAACGAATCTTCTGCGACCACTGGATAACGAAAAAATGGCATCGAAATGCAAAAAGTGATTTTCTCGGTCTGAAACGCACGATTTCAATTTCCAAACAATTCCAATGTAGAAATCGCTGCCACCATATGGGATTCGTAAACCTAAGTAAGATAATAACAGCGCACACAAAACGAATCTTCTGCGACCACTGGATAACGAAAAAATGGCATCGAAATGCAAAAAGTGATTTTCTCGGTCTGAAACGCACGATTTCAATTTCCAAACAATTCCAATGTAAAAATCGCTGCCACCATATGGGATTCGTAAACCTAAGTAAGATAATAACAGCGCACACAAAACGAATCTTCTGCGACCACTGGATAACGAAAAAATGGCATCGAAATGCAAAAAGTGATTTTCTCGGTCTGAAACGCACGATTTCAATTTCCAAACAATTCCAATGTAGAAATCGCTGCCACCATATGGGATTCGTAAACCTAAGTAAGATAATAACAGCGCACACAAAACGAATCTTCTGCGACCACTGGATAACGAAAAAATGGCATCGAAATGCAAAAAGTGATTTTCTCGGTCTGAAACGCACGATTTCAATTTCTAAACAATTCCAATGTAGAAATCGCTGCCACCATACGGTATTCGTAAACCTAAGTAAGATAATAACAGCGCACACAAAACGAATCTTCTGCGACCACTGGATAACGAAAAAATGGCATCGAAATGCAAAAAGTGATTTTCTCGGTCTGAAACGCACGATTTCAATTTCCAAACAATTCCAATGTAGAAATCGCTGCCACCATACGGTATTCGTAAACCTAAGTAAGATAATAACAGCGCACACAAAACGAATCTTCTGCGACCACTGGATAACGAAAAAATGGCATCGAAATGCAAAAAGTGATTTTCTCGGTCTGAAACGCACGATTTCAATTTCTAAACAATTCCAATGTAGAAATCGCTGCCACCATACGGTATTCGTAAACCTAAGTAAGATAATAACAGCGCACACAAGACGAATCTTCTGCGACCACTGGATAACGAAAAAATGGCATCGAAATGCAAAAAGTGATTTTCTCGGTCTGAAACGCACGATTTCAATTTCCAAACAATTCCAATGTAGAAATCGCTGCCACCATATGGGATTCGTAAACCTAAGTAAGATAATAACAGCGCACACAAAACGAATCTTCTGCGACCACTGGATAACGAAAAAATGGCATCGAAATGCAAAAAGTGATTTTCTCGGTCTGAAACGCACGATTTCAATTTCTAAACAATTCCAATGTAGAAATCGCTGCCACCATACGGTATTCGTAAACCTAAGTAAGATAATAACAGCGCACACAAAACGAATCTTCTGCGACCACTGGATAACGAAAAAATGGCATCGAAATGCAAAAAGTGATTTTCTCGGTCTGAAACGCACGATTTCAATTTCCAAACAATTCCAATGTAGAAATCGCTGCGACCATATGGGATTCGTAAACCTAAGTAAGATAATAACAGCGCACACAAAACGAATCTTCTGCGACCACTGGATAACGAAAAAATGGCATCGAAATGCAAAAAGTGATTTTCTCGGTCTGAAACGCACGATTTCAATTTCTAAACAATTCCAATGTAGAAATCGCTGCCACCATACGGTATTCGTAAACCTAAGTAAGATAATAACAGCGCACACAAAACGAATCTTCTGCGACCACTGGATAACGAAAAAATGGCATCGAAATGCAAAAAGTGATTTTCTCGGTCTGAAACGCACGATTTCAATTTCCAAACAATTCCAATGTAGAAATCGCTGCCACCATATGGGATTCGTAAACCTAAGTAAGATAATAACAGCGCACACAAAACGAATCTTCTGCGACCACTGGATAACGAAAAAATGGCATCGAAATGCAAAAAGTGATTTTCTCGGTCTGAAACGCACGATTTCAATTTCTAAACAATTCCAATGTAGAAATCGCTGCCACCATACGGTATTCGTAAACCTAAGTAAGATAATAACAGCGCACACAAAACGAATCTTCTGCGACCACTGGATAACGAAAAAATGGCATCGAAATGCAAAAAGTGATTTTCTCGGTCTGAAACGCACGATTTCAATTTCCAAACAATTCCAATGTAGAAATCGCTGCCACCATACTGTATTCGTAAACCTGAGTAAGATAATAACAGCGCACACAAAACGAATCTTCTGCGACCACTGGATAACGAAAAAATGGCATCGAAATGCAAAAAGTGATTTTCTCGGTCTGAAACGCACGATTTCAATTTCCAAACAATTCCAATGTAGAAATCGCTGCCACCATATGGGATTCGTAAACCTAAGTAAGATAATAACAGCGCACACAAAACGAATCTTCTGCGACCACTGGATAACGAAAAAATGGCATCGAAATGCAAAAAGTGATTTTCTCGGTCTGAAACGCACGATTTCAATTTCTAAACAATTCCAATGTAGAAATCGCTGCCACCATACGGTATTCGTAAACCTAAGTAAGATAATAACAGCGCACACAAAACGAATCTTCTGCGACCACTGGATAACGAAAAAATGGCATCGAAATGCAAAAAGTGATTTTCTCGGTCTGAAACGCACGATTTCAATTTCCAAACAATTCCAATGTAGAAATCGCTGCCACCATATGGGATTCGTAAACCTAAGTAAGATAATAACAGCGCACACAAAACGAATCTTCTGCGACCACTGGATAACGAAAAAATGGCATCGAAATGCAAAAAGTGATTTTCTCGGTCTGAAACGCACGATTTCAATTTCTAAACAATTCCAATGTAGAAATCGCTGCCACCATACGGTATTCGTAAACCTAAGTAAGCTAATAACAGCGCACACAAAACGAATCTTCTGCGACCACTGGATAACGAAAAAATGGCATCGAAATGCAAACAGTGATTTTCTCGGTCTGCAACGCACGATTTCAATTTCCAAACAATTCCAATGTAGAAATCGCTGCCACCATACGGTATTCGTAAACCTAAGTAAGATAATAACAGCGCACACAAAACGAATCTTCTGCGACCACTGGATAACGAAAAAATGGCATCGAAATGCAAAAAGTGATTTTCTCGGTCTGAAACGCACGATTTCAATTTCCAAACAATTCCAATGTAGAAATCGCTGCCACCATACGGTATTCGTAAACCTAAGTAAGATAATAACAGCGCACACAAAACGAATCTTCTGCGACCACTGGATAACGAAAAAATGGCATCGAAATGCAAAAAGTGATTTTCTCGGTCTGAAACGCACGATTTCAATTTCTAAACAATTCCAATGTAGAAATCGCTGCCACCATACGGTATTCGTAAACCTAAGTAAGATAATAACAGCGCACACAAAACGAATCTTCTGCGACCACTGGATAACGAAAAAATGGCATCGAAATGCAAAAAGTGATTTTCTCGGTCTGAAACGCACGATTTCAATTTCCAAACAATTCCAATGTAGAAATCGCTGCCACCATATGGGATTCGTAAACCTAAGTAAGATAATAAGAGCGCACACAAAACGAATCTTCTGCGACCACTAGATAACGAAAAAATGGCATCGAAATGCAAAAAGTGATTTTCTCGGTCTGAAACGCACGATTTCAATTTCTAAACAATTCCAATGTAGAAATCGCTGCCACCATACGGTATTCGTAAACCTAAGTAAGGTAATAACAGCGCACACAAAACGAATCTTCTGCGACCACTGGATAACGAAAAAATGGCATCGAAATGCAAAAAGTGATTTTCTCGGTCTGAAACGCACGATTTCAATTTCTAAACAATTCCAATGTAGAAATCGCTGCCACCATACGGTATTCGTAAACCTAAGTAAGATAATAACAGCGCACACAAAACGAATCTTCTGCGACCACTGGATAACGAAAAAATGGCATCGAAATGCAAAGAGTGATTTTCTCGGTCTGAAACGCACGATTTCAATTTCTAAACAATTCCAATGTAGAAATCGCTGCCACCATACGGTATTCGTAAACCTAAGTAAGATAATAACAGCGCACACAAAACGAATCTTCTGCGACCACTGGATAACGAAAAAATGGCATCGAAATGCAAAAAGTGATTTTCTCGGTCTGAAACGCACGATTTCAATTTCCAAACAATTCCAATGTAGAAATCGCTGCCACCATACTGTATTCGTAAACCTAAGTAAGATAATAACAGCGCACACAAAACGAATCTTCTGCGACCACTGGATAACGAAAAAATGGCATCGAAATGCAAAAAGTGATTTTCTCGGTCTGAAACGCACGATTTCAATTTCCAAACAATTCCAATGTAGAAATCGCTGCCACCATATGGGATTCGTAAACCTAAGTAAGATAATAACAGCGCACACAAAACGAATCTTCTGCGACCACTGGATAACGAAAAAATGGCATCGAAATGCAAAAAGTGATTTTCTCGGTCTGAAACGCACGATTTCAATTTCTAAACAATTCCAATGTAGAAATCGCTGCCACCATACGGTATTCGTAAACCTAAGTAAGATAATAACAGCGCACACAAAACGAATCTTCTGCGACCACTGGATAACGAAAAAATGGCATCGAAATGCAAAAAGTGATTTTCTCGGTCTGAAACGCACGATTTCAATTTCTAAACAATTCCAATGTAGAAATCGCTGCCACCATACGGTATTCGTAAACCTAAGTAAGATAATAACAGCGCACACAAAACGAATCCTCTGCGACCACTGGATAACGAAAAAATGGCATCGAAATGCAAAAAGTGATTTTCTCGGTCTGAAACGCACGATTTCAATTTCCAAACAATTCCAATGTAGAAATCGCTGCCACCATATGGGATTCGTAAACCTAAGTAAGATAATAACAGCGCACACAAAACGAATCTTCTGCGACCACTGGATAACGAAAAAATGGCATCGAAATGCAAAAAGTGATTTTCTCGGTCTGAAACGCACGATTTCAATTTCCAAACAATTCCAATGTAGAAATCGCTGCCACCATATGGGATTCGTAAACCTAAGTAAGATAATAACAGCGCACACAAAACGAATCTTCTGCGACCACTGGATAACGAAAAAATGGCATCGAAATGCAAAAAGTGATTTTCTCGGTCTGAAACGCACGATTTCAATTTATAAACAATTCCAATGTAGAAATCGCTGCCACCATACGGTATTCGTAAACCTAAGTAAGATAATAACAGCGCACACAAAACGAATCTTCTGCGACCACTGGATAACGAAAAAATGGCATCGAAATGCAAAAAGTGATTTTCTCGGTCTGAAACGCACGATTTCAATTTCTAAACAATTCCAATGTAGAAATCGCTGCCACCATACGGTATTCGTAAACCTAAGTAAGATAATAACAGCGCACACAAAACGAATCCTCTGCGACCACTGGATAACGAAAAAATGGCATCGAAATGCAAAAAGTGATTTTCTCGGTCTGAAACGCACGATTTCAATTTCCAAACAATTCCAATGTAGAAATCGCTGCCACCATATGGGATTCGTAAACCTAAGTAAGATAATAACAGCGCACACAAAACGAATCTTCTGCGACCACTGGATAACGAAAAAATGGCATCGAAATGCAAAAAGTGATTTTCTCGGTCTGAAACGCACGATTTCAATTTCCAAACAATTCCAATGTAGAAATCGCTGCCACCATATGGGATTCGTAAACCTAAGTAAGATAATAACAGCGCACACAAAACGAATCTTCTGCGACCACTGGATAACGAAAAAATGGCATCGAAATGCAAAAAGTGATTTTCTCGGTCTGAAACGCACGATTTCAATTTCCAAACAATTCCAATGTAGAAATCGCTGCCACCATATGGGATTCGTAAACCTAAGTAAGATAATAACAGCGCACACAAAACGAATCTTCTGCGACCACTGGATAACGAAAAAATGGCATCGAAATGCAAAAAGTGATTTTCTCGGTCTGAAACGCACGATTTCAATTTCTAAACAATTCCAATGTAGAAATCGCTGCCACCATACGGTATTCGTAAACCTAAGTAAGATAATAACAGCGCACACAAAACGAATCTTCTGCGACCACTGGATAACGAAAAAATGGCATCGAAATGCAAAAAGTGATTTTCTCGGTCTGAAACGCACGATTTCAATTTCCAAACAATTCCAATGTAGAAATCGCTGCCACCATACGGTATTCGTAAACCTAAGTAAGATAATAACAGCGCACACAAAACGAATCTTCTGCGACCACTGGATAACGAAAAAATGGCATCGAAATGCAAAAAGTGATTTTCTCGGTCTGAAACGCACGATTTCAATTTCTAAACAATTCCAATGTAGAAATCGCTGCCACCATACGGTATTCGTAAACCTAAGTAAGATAATAACAGCGCACACAAAACGAATCTTCTGCGACCACTGGATAACGAAAAAATGGCATCGAAATGCAAAAAGTGATTTTCTCGGTCTGAAACGCACGATTTCAATTTCCAAACAATTCCAATGTAGAAATCGCTGCCACCATATGGGATTCGTAAACCTAAGTAAGATAATAACAGCGCACACAAAACGAATCTTCTGCGACCACTGGATAACGAAAAAATGGCATCGAAATGCAAAAAGTGATTTTCTCGGTCTGAAACGCACGATTTCAATTTCTAAACAATTCCAATGTAGAAATCGCTGCCACCATACGGTATTCGTAAACCTAAGTAAGATAATAACAGCGCACACAAAACGAATCTTCTGCGACCACTGGATAACGAAAAAATGGCATCGAAATGCAAAAAGTGATTTTCTCGGTCTGAAACGCACGATTTCAATTTCTAAACAATTCCAATGTAGAAATCGCTGCCACCATACTGTATTCGTAAACCTAAGTAAGATAATAACAGCGCACACAAAACGAATCTTCTGCGACCACTGGATAACGAAAAAATGGCATCGAAATGCAAAAAGTGATTTTCTCGGTCTGAAACGCACGATTTCAATTTCCAAACAATTCCAATGTAGAAATCGCTGCCACCATAAGGGATTCGTAAACCTAAGTAAGATAATAACAGCGCACACAAAACGAATCTTCTGCGACCACTGGATAACGAAAAAATGGCATCGAAATGCAAAAAGTGATTTTCTCGGTCTGAAACGCACGATTTCAATTTCTAAACAATTCCAATATAGAAATCGCTGCCACCATACGGTATTCGTAAACCTAAGTAAGATAATAACAGCGCACACAAAACGAATCTTCTGCGACCACTGGATAACGAAAAAATGGCATCGAAATGCAAAAAGTGATTTTCTCGGTCTGAAACGCACGATTTCAATTTCCAAACAATTCCAATGTAGAAATCGCTGCCACCATATGGGATTCGTAAACCTAAGTAAGATAATAACAGCGCACACAAAACGAATCTTCTGCGACCACTGGATAACGAAAAAATGGCATCGAAATGCAAAAAGTGATTTTCTCGGTCTGAAACGCACGATTTCAATTTCCAAACAATTCCAATGTAGAAATCGCTGCCACCATATGGGATTCGTAAACCTAAGTAAGATAATAACAGCGCACACAAAACGAATCTTCTGCGACCACTGGATAACGAAAAAATGGCATCGAAATGCAAAAAGTGATTTTCTCGGTCTGAAACGCACGATTTCAATTTCCAAACAATTCCAATGTAGAAATCGCTGCCACCATATGGGATTCGTAAACCTAAGTAAGATAATAACAGCGCACACAAAACGAATCTTCTGCGACCACTGGATAACGAAAAAATGGCATCGAAATGCAAAAAGTGATTTTCTCGGTCTGAAACGCACGATTTCAATTTCTAAACAATTCCAATGTAGAAATCGCTGCCACCATACGGTATTCGTAAACCTAAGTAAGATAATAACAGCGCACACAAAACGAATCTTCTGCGACCACTGGATAACGAAAAAATGGCATCGAAATGCAAAAAGTGATTTTCTCGGTCTGAAACGCACGATTTCAATTTCCAAACAATTCCAATGTAGAAATCGCTGCCACCATACGGTATTCGTAAACCTAAGTAAGATAATAACAGCGCACACAAAACGAATCTTCTGCGACCACTGGATAACGAAAAAATGGCATCGAAATGCAAAAAGTGATTTTCTCGGTCTGAAACGCACGATTTCAATTTCTAAACAATTCCAATGTAGAAATCGCTGCCACCATACGGTATTCGTAAACCTAATAAGTAAGATAATAACAGCGCACACAAAACGAATCTTCTGCGACCACTGGATAACGAAAAAATGGCATCGAAATGCAAAAAGTGATTTTCTCGGTCTGAAACGCACGATTTCAATTTCCAAACAATTCCAATGTAGAAATCGCTGCCACCATATGGGATTCGTAAACCTAAGTAAGATAATAACAGCGCACACAAAACGAATCTTCTGCGACCACTGGATAACGAAAAAATGGCATCGAAATGCAAAAAGTGATTTTCTCGGTCTGAAACGCACGATTTCAATTTCTAAACAATTCCAATGTAGAAATCGCTGCCACCATACGGTATTCGTAAACCTAAGTAAGATAATAACAGCGCACACAAAACGAATCTTCTGCGACCACTGGATAACGAAAAAATGGCATCGAAATGCAAAAAGTGATTTTCTCGGTCTGAAACGCACGATTTCAATTTCCAAACAATTCCAATGTAGAAATCGCTGCCACCATATGGGATTCGTAAACCTAAGTAAGATAATAACAGCGCACACAAAACGAATCTTCTGCGACCACTGGATAACGAAAAAATGGCATCGAAATGCAAAAAGTGATTTTCTCGGTCTGAAACGCACGATTTCAATTTCTAAACAATTCCAATGTAGAAATCGCTGCCACCATACGGTATTCGTAAACCTAAGTAAGATAATAACAGCGCACACAAAACGAATCTTCTGCGACCACTGGATAACGACAAAATGGCATCGAAATGCAAAAAGTGATTTTCTCGGTCTGAAACGCACGATTTCAATTTCTAAACAATTCCAATGTAGAAATCGCTGCCACCATACGGTATTCGTAAACCTAAGTAAGATAATAACAGCGCACACAAAACGAATCTTCTGCGACCACTGGATAACGAAAAAATGGCATCGAAATGCAAAAAGTGATTTTCTCGGTCTGAAACGCACGATTTCAATTTCCAAACAATTCCAATGTAGAAATCGCTGCCACCACATGGGATTCGTAAACCTAAGTAAGATAATAACAGCGCACACAAAACGAATCTTCTGCGACCACTGGATAACGAAAAAATGGCATCGAAATGCAAAAAGTGATTTTCTCGGTCTGAAACGCACGATTTCAATTTCCAAACAATTCCAATGTAGAAATCGCTGCCACCATATGGGGTTCGTAAACCTAAGTAAGATAACAGCGCACACAAAACGAATCTTCTGCGACCACTGGATAACGAAAAAATGGCATCGAAATGCAAAAAGTGATTTTCTCGGTCTGAAACGCACGATTTCAATTTCCAAACAATTCCAATGTAGAAATCGCTGCCACCATATGGGATTCGTAAACCTAAGTAAGATAATAACAGCGCACACAAAACGAATCTTCTGCGACCACTGGATAACGAAAAAATGGCATCGAAATGCAAAAAGTGATTTTCTCGGTCTGAAACGCACGATTTCAATTTCTGCACAATTCCAATGTAGAAATCGCTGCCACCATACGGTATTCGTAAACCTAAGTAAGATAATAACAGCGCACACAAAACGAATCTTCTGCGACCACTGGATAACGAAAAAATGGCATCGAAATGCAAAAAGTGATTTTCTCGGTCTGAAACGCACGATTTCAATTTCCAAACAATTCCAATGTAGAAATCGCTGCCACCATATGGGATTCGTAAACCTAAGTAAGATAATAACAGCGCACACAAAACGAATCTTCTGCGACCACTGGATAACGAAAAAATGGCATCGAAATGCAAAAAGTGATTTTCTCGGTCTGAAACGCACGATTTCAATTTCCAAACAATTCCAATGTAGAAATCGCTGCCACCATACGGTATTCGTAAACCTAAGTAAGATAATAACAGCGCACACAAAACGAATCTTCTGCGACCACTGGATAACGAAAAAATGGCATCGAAATGCAAAAAGTGATTTTCTCGGTCTGAAACGCACGATTTCAATTTCTAAACAATTCCAATGTAGAAATCGCTGCCACCATACGGTATTCGTAAACCTAAGTAAGATAATAACAGCGCACACAAAACGAATCTTCTGCGACCACTGGATAACGAAAAAATGGCATCGAAATGCAAAAAGTGATTTTCTCGGTCTGAAACGCACGATTTCAATTTCCAAACAATTCCAATGTAGAAATCGCTGCCACCATATGGGATTCGTAAACCTAAGTAAGATAATAACAGCGCACACAAAACGAATCTTCTGCGACCACTGGATAACGAAAAAATGGCATCGAAATGCAAAAAGTGATTTTCTCGGTCTGAAACGCACGATTTCAATTTCTAAACAATTCCAATGTAGAAATCGCTGCCACCATATGGGATTCGTAAACCTAAGTAAGATAATAACAGCGCACACAAAACGAATCTTCTGCGACCACTGGATAACGAAAAAATGGCATCGAAATGCAAAAAGTGATTTTCTCGGTCTGAAACGCACGATTTCAATTTCTAAACAATTCCAATGTAGAAATCGCTGCCACCATACGGTATTCGTAAACCTAAGTAAGATAATAACAGCGCACACAAAACGAATCTTCTGCGACCACTGGATAACGAAAAAATGGCATCGAAATGCAAAAAGTGATTTTCTCGGTCTGAAACGCACGATTTCAATTTCCAAACAATTCCAATGTAGAAATCGCTGCCACCATATGGGATTCGTAAACCTAAGTAAGATAATAACAGCGCACACAAAATGAATCTTCTGCGACCACTGGATAACGAAAAAATGGCATCGAAATGCAAAAAGTGATTTTCTCGGTCTGAAACGCACGATTTCAATTTCCAAACAATTCCAATGTAGAAATCGCTGCCACCATATGGGATTCGTAAACCTAAGTAAGATAATAACAGCGCACACAAAACGAATCTTCTGCGACCACTGGATAACGAAAAAATGGCATCGAAATGCAAAAAGTGATTTTCTCGGTCTGAAACGCACGATTTCAATTTCCAAACAATTCCAATGTAGAAATCGCTGCCACCATATGGGATTCGTAAACCTAAGTAAGATAATAACAGCGCACACAAAACGAATCTTCTGCGACCACTGGATAACGAAAAAATGGCATCGAAATGCAAAAAGTGATTTTCTCGGTCTGAAATGCACGATTTCAATTTCTAAACAATTCCAATGTAGAAATCGCTGCCACCATACGGTATTCGTAAACCTAAGTAAGATAATAACAGCGCACACAAAACGAATCTTCTGCGACCACTGGATAACGAAAAAATGGCATCGAAATGCAAAAAGTGATTTTCTCGGTCTGAAACGCACGATTTCAATTTCCAAACAATTCCAATGTAGAAATCGCTGCCACCATATGGGATTCGTAAACCTAAGTAAGATAATAACAGCGCACACAAAACGAATCTTCTGCGACCACTGGATAACGAAAAAATGGCATCGAAATGCAAAAAGTGATTTTCTCGGTCTGAAACGCACGATTTCAATTTCTAAACAATTCCAATGTAGAAATCGCTGCCACCATACGGTATTCGTAAACCTAAGTAAGATAATAACAGCGCACACAAAACGAATCTTCTGCGACCACTGGATAACGAAAAAATGGCATCGAAATGCAAAAAGTGATTTTCGCGGTCTGAAACGCACGATTTCAATTTCTAAACAATTCCAATGTAGAAATCGCTGCCACCATACGGTATTCGTAAAAATAAGTAAGATAATAACAGCGCACACAAAACGAATCTTCTGCGACCACTGGATAACGAAAAAATGGCATCGAAATGCAAAAAGTGATTTTCTCGGTCTGAAACGCACGATTTCAATTTCTAAACAATTCCAATGTAGAAATCGCTGCCACCATACGGTATTCGTAAACCTAAGTAAGATAATAACAGCGCACACAAAACGAATCTTCTGCGACCACTGGATAACGAAAAAATGGCATCGAAATGCAAAAAGTGATTTTCTCGGTCTGAAACGCACGATTTCAATTTCTAAACAATTCCAATGTAGAAATCGCTGCCACCATACGGTATTCGTAAACCTAAGTAAGATAATAACAGCGCACACAAAACGAATCTTCTGCGACCACTGGATAACGAAAAAATGGCATCGAAATGCAAAAAGTGATTTTCTCGGTCTGAAACGCACGATTTCAATTTCCAAACAATTCCAATGTAGAAATCGCTGCCACCAAATGGAATTCGTAAACCTAAGTAAGATAATAACAGCGCACACAAAACGAATCTTCTGCGACCACTGGATAACGAAAAAATGGCATCGAAATGCAAAAAGTGATTTTCTCGGTCTGAAACGCACGATTTCAATTTCTAAACAATTCCAATGTAGAAATCGCTGCCACCATACGGTATTCGTAAACCTAAGTAAGATAATAACAGCGCACACAAAACGAATCTTCTGCGACCACTGGATAACGAAAAAATGGCATCGAAATGCAAAAAGTGATTTTCTCGGTCTGAAACGCACGATTTCAATTTCCAAACAATTCCAATGTAGAAATCGCTGCCACCATATGGGATTCGTAAACCTAAGTAAGATAATAACAGCGCACACAAAACGAATCTTCTGCGACCACTGGATAACGAAAAAATGGCATCGAAATGCAAAAAGTGATTTTCTCGGTCTGAAACGCACGATTTCAATTTCTAAACAATTCCAATGTAGAAATCGCTGCCACCATACGGTATTCGTAAACCTAAGTAAGATAATAACAGCGCACACAAAACAAATCTTCTGCGACCACTGGATAACGAAAAAATGGCATCGAAATGCAAAAAGTGATTTTCTCGGTCTGAAACGCACGATTTCAATTTCCAAACAATTCCAATGTAGAAATCGCTGCCACCATATGGGATTCGTAAACCTAAGTAAGATAATAACAGCGCACACAAAACGAATCTTCTGCGACCACTGGATAACGAAAAAATGGCATCGAAATGCAAAAAGTGATTTTCTCGGTCTGAAACGCACGATTTCAATTTCTGCACAATTCCAATGTAGAAATCGCTGCCACCATACGGTATTCGTAAACCTAAGTAAGATAATAACAGCGCACACAAAACGAATCTTCTGCGACCACTGGATAACGAAAAAATGGCATCGAAATGCAAAAAGTGATTTTCTCGGTCTGAAACGCACGATTTCAATTTCTAAACAATTCCAATGTAGAAATCGCTGCCACCATACGGTATTCGTAAACCTAACTAAGATAATAACAGCGCACACAAAACGAATCTTCTGCGACCACTGGATAACGAAAAAATGGCATCGAAATGCAAAAAGTGATTTTCTCGGTCTGAAACGCACGATTTCAATTTCCAAACAATTCCAATGTAGAAATCGCTGCCACCATATGGGATTCGTAAACCTAAGTAAGATAATAACAGCGCACACAAAACGAATCTTCTGCGACCACTGGATAACGAAAAAATGGCATCGAAATGCAAAAAGTGATTTTCTCGGTCTGAAACGCACGATTTCAATTTCTAAACAATTCCAATGTAGAAATCGCTGCCACCATACGGTATTCGTAAACCTAAGTAAGATAATAACAGCGCACACAAAACGAATCTTCTGCGACCACTGGATAACGAAAAAATGGCATCGAAATGCAAAAAGTGATTTTCTCGGTCTGAAACGCACGATTTCAATTTCCAAACAATTCCAATGTAGAAATCGCTGCCACCATATGGGATTCGTAAACCTAAGTAAGATAATAACAGCGCACACAAAACGAATCTTCTGCGACCACTGGATAACGAAAAAATGGCATCGAAATGCAAAAAGTGATTTTCTCGGTCTGAAACGCACGATTTCAATTTCTAAACAATTCCAATGTAGAAATCGCTGCCACCATACGGTATTCGTAAACCTAAGTAAGATAATAACAGCGCACACAAAACGAATCTTCTGCGACCACTGGATAACGAAAAAATGGCATCGAAATGCAAAAAGTGATTTTCTCGGTCTGAAACGCACGATTTCAATTTCCAAACAATTCCAATGTAGAAATCGCTGCCACCATATGGGATTCGTAAACCTAAGTAAGATAATAACAGCGCACACAAAACGAATCTTCTGCGACCACTGGATAACGAAAAAATGGCATCGAAATGCAAAAAGTGATTTTCTCGGTCTGAAACGCACGATTTCAATTTCCAAACAATTCCAATGTAGAAATCGCTGCCACCATACGGTATTCGTAAACCTAAGTAAGATAATAACAGCGCACACAAAACGAATCTTCTGCGACCACTGGATAACGAAAAAATGGCATCGAAATGCAAAAAGTGATTTTCTCGGTCTGAAACGCACGATTTCAATTTCCAAACAATTCCAATGTAGAAATCGCTGCCACCATATGGGATTCGTAAACCTAAGTAAGATAATAACAGCGCACACAAAACGAATCTTCTGCGACCACTGGATAACGAAAAAATGGCATCGAAATGCAAAAAGTGATTTTCTCGGTCTGAAACGCACGATTTCAATTTCTAAACAATTCCAATGTAGAAATCGCTGCCACCATACGGTATTCGTAAACCTAAGTAAGATAATAACAGCGCACACAAAACGAATCTTCTGCGACCACTGGATAACGAAAAAATGGCATCGAAATGCAAAAAGTGATTTTCTCGGTCTGAAACGCACGATTTCAATTTCTAAACAATTCCAATGTAGAAATCGCTGCCACCATACGGTATTCGTAAACCTAAGTAAGATAATAACAGCGCACACAAAACGAATCTTCTGCGACCACTGGATAACGAAAAAATGGCATCGAAATGCAAAAAGTGATTTTCTCGGTCTGAAACGCACGATTTCAATTTCTAAACAATTCCAATGTAGAAATCGCTGCCACCATACGGTATTCGTAAACCTAAGTAAGATAATAACAGCGCACACAAAACGAATCTTCTGCGACCACTGGATAACGAAAAAATGGCATCGAAATGCAAAAAGTGATTTTCTCGGTCTGAAACGCACGATTTCAATTTCCAAACAATTCCAATGTAGAAATCGCTGCCACCATATGGGATTCGTAAACCTAAGTAAGATAATAACAGCGCACACAAAACGAATCTTCTGCGACCACTGGATAACGAAAAAATGGCATCGAAATGCAAAAAGTGATTTTCTCGGTCTGAAACGCACGATTTCAATTTCTGCACAATTCCAATGTAGAAATCGCTGCCACCATACGGTATTCGTAAACCTAAGTAAGATAATAACAGCGCACACAAAACGAATCTTCTGCGACCACTGGATAACGAAAAAATGGCATCGAAATGCAAAAAGTGATTTTCTCGGTCTGAAACGCACGATTTCAATTTCTAAACAATTCCAATGTAGAAATCGCTGCCACCATACGGTATTCGTAAACCTAACTAAGATAATAACAGCGCACACAAAACGAATCTTCTGCGACCACTGGATAACGAAAAAATGGCATCGAAATGCAAAAAGTGATTTTCTCGGTCTGAAACGCACGATTTCAATTTCCAAACAATTCCAATGTAGAAATCGCTGCCACCATATGGGATTCGTAAACCTAAGTAAGATAATAACAGCGCACACAAAACGAATCTTCTGCGACCACTGGATAACGAAAAAATGGCATCGAAATGCAAAAAGTGATTTTCTCGGTCTGAAACGCACGATTTCAATTTCCAAACAATTCCAATGTAGAAATCGCTGCCACCATATGGGATTCGTAAACCTAAGTAAGATAATAACAGCGCACACAAAACGAATCTTCTGCGACCACTGGATAACGAAAAAATGGCATCGAAATGCAAAAAGTGATTTTCTCGGTCTGAAACGCACGATTTCAATTTCCAAACAATTCCAATGTAGAAATCGCTGCCACCATACGGTATTCGTAAACCTAAGTAAGATAATAACAGCGCACACAAAACGAATCTTCTGCGACCACTGGATAACGAAAAAATGGCATCGAAATGCAAAAAGTGATTTTCTCGGTCTGAAACGCACGATTTCAATTTCTAAACAATTCCAATGTAGAAATCGCTGCCACCATACGGTATTCGTAAACCTAAGTAAGATAATAACAGCGCATACAAAACGAATCTTCTGCGACCACTGGATAACGAAAAAATGGCATCGAAATGCAAAAAGTGATTTTCTCGGTCTGAAACGCACGATTTCAATTTCCAAACAATTCCAATGTAGAAATCGCTGCCACCATACGGTATTCGTAAACCTAAGTAAGATAATAACAGCGCACACAAAACGAATCTTCTGCGACCACTGGATAACGAAAAAATGGCATCGAAATGCAAAAAGTGATTTTCTCGGTCTGAAACGCACGATTTCAATTTCTAAACAATTCCAATGTAGAAATCGCTGCCACCATACGGTATTCGTAAACCTAAGTAAGATAATAACAGCGCACACAAAACGAATCTTCTGCGACCACTGGATAACGAAAAAATGGCATCGAAATGCAAAAAGTGATTTTCTCGGTCTGAAACGCACGATTTCAATTTCTAAACAATTCCAATGTAGAAATCGCTGCCACCATACGGTATTCGTAAACCTAAGTAAGATAATAACAGCGCACACAAAACGAATCTTCTGCGACCACTGGATAACGAAAAAATGGCATCATCGAAATGCAAAAAGTGATTTTCTCGGTCTGAAACGCACGCTTTCAATTTCCAAACAATTCCAATGTAGAAATCGCTGCCACCATATGGGATTCGTAAACCTAAGTAAGATAATAACAGCGCACACAAAACGAATCTTCTGCGACCACTGGATAACGAAAAAATGGCATCGAAATGCAAAAAGTGATTTTCTCGGTCTGAAACGCACGATTTCAATTTCTAAACAATTCCAATGTAGAAATCGCTGCCACCATACGGTATTCGTAAACCTAAGTAAGATAATAACAGCGCACACAAAACGAATCTTCTGCGACCACTGGATAACGAAAAAATGGCATCGAAATGCAAAAAGTGATTTTCTCTGTCTGAAACGCACGATTTCAATTTCTAAACAATTCCAATGTAGAAATCGCTGCCACCATACGGTATTCGTAAACCTAAGTAAGATAATAACAGCGCACACAAAACGAATCTTCTGCGACCACTGGATAACGAAAAAATGGCATCGAAATGCAAAAAGTGATTTTCTCGGTCTGAAACGCACGATTTCAATTTCTAAACAATTCCAATGTAGAAATCGCTGCCACCATA
Source organism: Cetonia aurata (assembly GCA_949128085.1). Taxonomy (NCBI): domain Eukaryota; kingdom Metazoa; phylum Arthropoda; class Insecta; order Coleoptera; family Scarabaeidae; genus Cetonia; species Cetonia aurata. The sequence continues at coordinate 20,728,076 of OX421889.1, read as the reverse complement.
CGGTATTCGTAAACCTAAGTAAGATAATAACAGCGCACACAAAACGAATCTTCTGCGACCACTGGATAACGAAAAAATGGCATCGAAATGCAAAAAGTGATTTTCTCGGTCTGAAACGCACGATTTCAATTTCCAAACAATTCCAATGTAGAAATCGCTGCCACCATATGGGATTCGTAAACCTAAGTAAGATAATAACAGCGCACACAAAACGAATCTTCTGCGACCACTGGATAACGAAAAAATGGCATCGAAATGCAAAAAGTGATTTTCTCGGTCTGAAACGCACGATTTCAATTTCCAAACAATTCCAATGTAGAAATCGCTGCCACCATACGGTATTCGTAAACCTAAGTAAGATAATAACAGCGCACACAAAACGAATCTTCTGCGACCACTGGATAACGAAAAAATGGCATCGAAATGCAAAAAGTGATTTTCTCGGTCTGAAACGCACGATTTCAATTTCCAAACAATTCCAATGTAGAAATCGCTGCCACCATATGGGATTCGTAAACCTAAGTAAGATAATAACAGCGCACACAAAACGAATCTTCTGCGACCACTGGATAACGAAAAAATGGCACCGAAATGCAAAAAGTGATTTTCTCGGTCTGAAACGCACGATTTCAATTTCTAAACAATTCCAATGTAGAAATCGCTGCCACCATACGGTATTCGTAAACCTAAGTAAGATAATAACAGCGCACACAAAACGAATCTTCTGCGACCACTGGCTAACGAAAAAATGGCATCGAAATGCAAAAAGTGATTTTCTCGGTCTGAAACGCACGATTTCAATTTCCAAACAATTCCAATGTAGAAATCGCTGCCACCATATGGGATTCGTAAACCTAAGTAAGATAATAACAGCGCACACAAAACGAATCTTCTGCGACCACTGGATAACGAAAAAATGGCATCGAAATGCAAAAAGTGATTTTCTCGGTCTGAAACGCACGATTTCAATTTCTAAACAATTCCAATGTAGAAATCGCTGCCACCATACGGTATTCGTAAACCTAAGTAAGATAATAACAGCGCACACAAAACGAATCTTCTGCGACCACTGGATAACGAAAAAATGGCATCGAAATGCAAAAAGTGATTTTCTCGGTCTGAAACGCACGATTTTAATTTCCAAACAATTCCAATGTAGAAATCGCTGCCACCATATGGGATTCGTAAACCTAAGTAAGATAATAACAGCGCACACAAAACGAATCTTCTGCGACCACTGGATAACGAAAAAATGGCATCGAAATGCAAAAAGTGATTTTCTCGGTCTGAAACGCACGATTTCAATTTCTAAACAATTCCAATGTAGAAATCGCTGCCACCATACGGTATTCGTAAACCTAAGTAAGATAATAACAGCGCACACAAAACGAATCTTCTGCGACCACTGGATAACGAAAAAATGGCATCGAAATGCAAAAAGTGATTTTCTCGGTCTGAAACGCACGATTTCAATTTCTAAACAATTCCAATGTAGAAATCGCTGCCACCATACGGTATTCGTAAACCTAAGTAAGATAATAACAGCGCACACAAAACGAATCTTCTGCGACCACTGGATAACGAAAAAATGGCATCGAAATGCAAAAAGTGATTTTCTCGGTCTGAAACGCACGATTTCAATTTCCAAACAATTCCAATGTAGAAATCGCTGCCACCATACGGTATTCGTAAACCTAAGTAAGATAATAACAGCGCACACAAAACGAATCTTCTGCGACCACTGGATAACGAAAAAATGGCATCGAAATGCAAAAAGTGATTTTCTCGGTCTGAAACGCACGATTTCAATTTCTAAACAATTCCAATGTAGAAATCGCTGCCACCATACGGTATTCGTAAACCTAAGTAAGATAATAACAGCGCACACAAAACGAATCTTCTGCGACCACTGGATAACGAAAAAATGGCATCGAAATGCAAAAAGTGATTTTCTCGGTCTGAAACGCACGATTTCAATTTCCAAACAATTCCAATGTAGAAATCGCTGCCACCATATGGGATTCGTAAACCTAAGTAAGATAATAACAGCGCACACAAAACGAATCTTCTGCGACCACTGGATAACGAAAAAATGGCATCGAAATGCAAAAAGTGATTTTCTCGGTCTGAAACGCACGATTTCAATTTCTAAACAATTCCAATGTAGAAATCGCTGCCACCATACGGTATTCGTAAACCTAAGTAAGATAATAACAGCGCACACAAAACGAATCTTCTGCGACCACTGGATAACGAAAAAATGGCATCGAAATGCAAAAAGTGATTTTCTCGGTCTGAAACGCACGATTTCAATTTCTAAAGAATTCCAATGTAGAAATCGCTGCCACCATACGGTATTCGTAAACCTAAGTAAGATAATAACAGCGCACACAAAACGAATCTTCTGCGACCACTGGATAACGAAAAAATGGCATCGAAATGCAAAAAGTGATTTTCTCGGTCTGAAACGCACGATTTCAATTTCCAAACAATTCCAATGTAGAAATCGCTGCCACCATATGGGATTCGTAAACCTAAGTAAGATAATAACAGCGCACACAAAACGAATCTTCTGCGACCACTGGATAACGAAAAAATGGCATCGAAATGCAAAAAGTGATTTTCTCGGTCTGAAACGCACGATTTCAATTTCCAAACAATTCCAATGTAGAAATCGCTGCCACCATATGGGATTCGTAAACCTAAGTAAGATAATAACAGCGCACACAAAACGAATCTTCTGCGACCACTGGATAACGAAAAAATGGCATCGAAATGCAAAAAGTGATTTTCTCGGTCTGAAACGCACGATTTCAATTTCCAAACAATTCCAATGTAGAAATCGCTGCCACCATATGGGATTCGTAAACCTAAGTAAGATAATAACAGCGCACACAAAACGAATCTTCTGCGACCACTGGATAACGAAAAAATGGCATCGAAATGCAAAAAGTGATTTTCTCGTTCTGAAACGCACGATTTCAATTTCTAAACAATTCCAATGTAGAAATCGCTGCCACCATACGGTATTCGTAAACCTAAGTAAGATAATAACAGCGCACCCAAAACGAATCTTCTGCGACCACTGGATAACGAAAAAATGGCATCGAAATGCAAAAAGTGATTTTCTCGGTCTGAAACGCACGATTTCAATTTCTAAACAATTCCAATGTAGAAATCGCTGCCACCATACGGTATTCGTAAACCTAAGTAAGATAATAACAGTGCACACAAAACGAATCTTCTGCGACCACTGGATAACGAAAAAATGGCATCGAGATGCAAAAAGTGATTTTCTCGGTCTGAAACGCACGATTTCAATTTCCAAACAATTCCAATGTAGAAATCGCTGCCACCATATGGGATTCGTAAACCTAAGTAAGATAATAACAGCGCACACAAAACGAATCTTCTGCGACCACTGGATAACGAAAAAATGGCATCGAAATGCAAAAAGTGATTTTCTCGGTCTGAAACGCACGATTTCAATTTCTAAACAATTCCAATGTAGAAATCGCTGCCACCATACGGTATTCGTAAACCTAAGTAAGATAATAACAGCGCACACAAAACGAATCTTCTGCGACCACTGGATAACGAAAAAATGGCATCGAAATGCAAAAAGTGATTTTCTCGGTCTGAAACGCACGATTTCAATTTCCAAACAATTCCAATGTAGAAATCGCTGCCACCATATGGGATTCGTAAACCTAAGTAAGATAATAACAGCGCACACAAAACGAATCTTCTGCGACCACTGGATAACGAAAAAATGGCATCGAAATGCAAAAAGTGATTTTCTCGGTCTGAAACGCACGATTTCAATTTCCAAACAATTCCAATGTAGAAATCGCTGCCACCATATGGGATTCGTAAACCTAAGTAAGATAATAACAGCGCGCACAAAACGAATCTTCTGCGACCACTGGATAACGAAAAAATGGCATCGAAATGCAAAAAGTGATTTTTTCGGTCTGAAACGCACGATTTCAATTTCTAAACAATTCCAATGTAGAAATCGCTGCCACCATACGGTATTCGTAAACCTAAGTAAGATAATAACAGCGCACACAAAACGAATCTTCTGCGACCACTGGATAACGAAAAAATGGCATCGAAATGCAAAAAGTGATTTTCTCGGTCTGAAACGCACGATTCCAATTTCCAAACAATTCCAATGTAGAAATCGCTGCCACCATACGGTATTCGTAAACCTAAGTAAGATAATAACAGCGCACACAAAACGAATCTTCTGCGACCACTGGATAACGAAAAAATGGCATCGAGATGCAAAAAGTGATTTTCTCGGTCTGAAACGCACGATTTCAATTTCCAAACAATTCCAATGTAGAAATCGCTGCCACCATATGGGATTCGTAAACCTAAGTAAGATAATAACAGCGCACACAAAACGAATCTTCTGCGACCACTGGATAACGAAAAAATGGCATCGAGATGCAAAAAGTGATTTTCTCGGTCTGAAACGCACGATTTCAATTTCCAAACAATTCCAATGTAGAAATCGCTGCCACCATACGGTATTCGTAAACCTAAGTAAGATAATAACAGCGCACACAAAACGAATCTTCTGCGACCACTGGATAACGAAAAAATGGCATCGAAATGCAAAAAGTGATTTTCTCGGTCTGAAACGCACGATTTCAATTTCCAAACAATTCCAATGTAGAAATCGCTGCCACCATATGGGATTCGTAAACCTAAGTAAGATAATAACAGCGCACACAAAACGAATCTTCTGCGACCACTGGATAACGAAAAAATGGCATCGAAATGCAAAAAGTGATTTTCTCGGTCTGAAACGCACGATTTCAATTTCCAAACAATTCCAATGTAGAAATCGCTGCCACCATATGGGATTCGTAAACCTAAGTAAGATAATAACAGCGCACACAAAACGAATCTTCTGCGACCACTGGATAACGAAAAAATGGCATCGAAATGCAAAAAGTGATTTTCTCGGTCTGAAACGCACGATTTCAATTTCTAAACAATTCCAATGTAGAAATCGCTGCCACCATACGGTATTCGTAAACCTAAGTAAGATAATAACAGCGCACACAAAACGAATCTTCTGCGACCACTGGATAACGAAAAAATGGCATCGAAATGCAAAAAGTGATTTTCTCGGTCTGAAACGCACGATTTCAATTTCCAAACAATTCCAATGTAGAAATCGCTGCCACCATATGGGATTCGTAAACCTAAGTAAGATAATAACAGCGCACACAAAACGAATCTTCTGCGACCACTGGATAACGAAAAAATGGCATCGAAATGCAAAAAGTGATTTTCTCGGTCTGAAACGCACGATTTCAATTTCTAAACAATTCCAATGTAGAAATCGCTGCCACCATACGGTATTCGTAAACCTAAGTAAGATAATAACAGCGCACACAAAACGAATCCTTTGCGACCACTGGATAACGAAAAAATGGCATCGAAATGCAAAAAGTGATTTTCTCGGTCTGAAACGCACGATTTCAATTTCTAAACAATTCCAATGTTGAAATCGCTGCCACCATACGGTATTCGTAAACCTAAGTAAGATAATAACAGCGCACACAAAACGAATCTTCTGCGACCACTGGATAACGAAAAAATGGCATCGAAATGCAAAAAGTGATTTTCTCGGTCTGAAACGCACGATTTCAATTTCCAAACAATTCCAATGTAGAAATCGCTGCCACCATATGGGATTCGTAAACCTAAGTAAGATAATAACAGCGCACACAAAACGAATCTTCTGCGACCACTGGATAACGAAAAAATGGCATCGAAATGCAAAAAGTGATTTTCTCGGTCTGAAACGCACGATTTCAATTTCTAAACAATTCCAATGTAGAAATCGCTGCCACCATACGGTATTCGTAAACCTAAGTAAGATAATAACAGCGCACACAAAACGAATCTTCTGCGACCACTGGATAACGAAAAAATGGCATCGAAATGCAAAAAGTGATTTTCTCGGTCTGAAACGCACGCTTTCAATTTCCAAACAATTCCAATGTAGAAATCGCTGCCACCATATGGGATTCGTAAACCTAAGTAAGATAATAACAGCGCACACAAAACGAATCTTCTGCGACCACTGGATAACGAAAAAATGGCATCGAAATGCAAAAAGTGATTTTCTCGGTCTGAAACGCACGATTTCAATTTCTAAACAATTCCAATGTAGAAATCGCTGCCACCATACGGTATTCGTAAACCTAAGTAAGATAATAACAGCGCACACAAAACGAATCTTCTGCGACCACTGGATAACGAAAAAATGGCATCGAAATGCAAAAAGTGATTTTCTCGGTCTGAAACGCACGATTTCAATTTCCAAACAATTCCAATGTAGAAATCGCTGCCACCATATGGGATTCGTAAACCTAAGTAAGATAATAACAGCGCACACAAAACGAATCTTCTGCGACCACTGGATAACGAAAAAATGGCATCGAAATGCAAAAAGTGATTTTCTCGGTCTGAAACGCACGATTTCAATTTCTAAACAATTCCAATGTAGAAATCGCTGCCACCATACGGTATTCGTAAACCTAAGTAAGATAATAACAGCGCACACAAAACGAATCTTCTGCGACCACTGGATAACGAAAAAATGGCATCGAAATGCAAAAAGTGATTTTCTCGGTCTGAAACGCACGATTTCAATTTCTAAACAATTCCAATGTAGAAATCGCTGCCACCATACGGTATTCGTAAACCTAAGTAAGATAATAACAGCGCACACAAAACGAATCTTCTGCGACCACTGGATAACGAAAAAATGGCATCGAAATGCAAAAAGTGATTTTCTCGGTCTGAAACGCACGCTTTCAATTTCCAAACAATTCCAATGTAGAAATCGCTGCCACCATATGGGATTCGTAAACCTAAGTAAGATAATAACAGCGCACACAAAACGAATCTTCTGCGACCACTGGATAACGAAAAAATGGCATCGAAATGCAAAAAGTGATTTTCTCGGTCTGAAACGCACGATTTCAATTTCTAAACAATTCCAATGTAGAAATCGCTGCCACCATACGGTATTCGTAAACCTAAGTAAGATAATAACAGCGCACACAAAACGAATCTTCTGCGACCACTGGATAACGAAAAAATGGCATCGAAATGCAAAAAGTGATTTTCTCGGTCTGAAACGCACGATTTCAATTTCTAAACAATTCCAATGTAGAAATCGCTGCCACCATACGGTATTCGTAAACCTAAGTAAGATAATAACAGCGCACACAAAACGAATCTTCTGCGACCACTGGATAACGAAAAAATGGCATCGAGATGCAAAAAGTGATTTTCTCGGTCTGAAACGCACGATTTCAATTTCCAAACAATTCCAATGTAGAAATCGCTGCCACCATATGGGATTCGTAAACCTAAGTAAGATAATAACAGCGCACACAAAACGAATCTTCTGCGACCACTGGATAACGAAAAAATGGCATCGAGATGCAAAAAGTGATTTTCTCGGTCTGAAACGCACGATTTCAATTTCCAAACAATTCCAATGTAGAAATCGCTGCCACCATACGGTATTCGTAAACCTAAGTAAGATAATAACAGCGCACACAAAACGAATCTTCTGCGACCACTGGATAACGAAAAAATGGCATCGAAATGCAAAAAGTGATTTTCTCGGTCTGAAACGCACGATTTCAATTTCCAAACAATTCCAATGTAGAAATCGCTGCCACCATATGGGATTCGTAAACCTAAGTAAGATAATAACAGCGCACACAAAACGAATCTTCTGCGACCACTGGATAACGAAAAAATGGCATCGAAATGCAAAAAGTGATTTTCTCGGTCTGAAACGCACGATTTCAATTTCCAAACAATTCCAATGTAGAAATCGCTGCCACCATATGGGATTCGTAAACCTAAGTAAGATAATAACAGCGCACACAAAACGAATCTTCTGCGACCACTGGATAACGAAAAAATGGCATCGAAATGCAAAAAGTGATTTTCTCGGTCTGAAACGCACGATTTCAATTTCTAAACAATTCCAATGTAGAAATCGCTGCCACCATACGGTATTCGTAAACCTAAGTAAGATAATAACAGCGCACACAAAACGAATCTTCTGCGACCACTGGATAACGAAAAAATGGCATCGAAATGCAAAAAGTGATTTTCTCGGTCTGAAACGCACGATTTCAATTTCCAAACAATTCCAATGTAGAAATCGCTGCCACCATATGGGATTCGTAAACCTAAGTAAGATAATAACAGCGCACACAAAACGAATCTTCTGCGACCACTGGATAACGAAAAAATGGCATCGAAATGCAAAAAGTGATTTTCTCGGTCTGAAACGCACGATTTCAATTTCTAAACAATTCCAATGTAGAAATCGCTGCCACCATACGGTATTCGTAAACCTAAGTAAGATAATAACAGCGCACACAAAACGAATCCTTTGCGACCACTGGATAACGAAAAAATGGCATCGAAATGCAAAAAGTGATTTTCTCGGTCTGAAACGCACGATTTCAATTTCTAAACAATTCAATGTTGAAATCGCTGCCACCATACGGTATTCGTAAACCTAAGTAAGATAATAACAGCGCACACAAAACGAATCTTCTGCGACCACTGGATAACGAAAAAATGGCATCGAAATGCAAAAAGTGATTTTCTCGGTCTGAAACGCACGATTTCAATTTCCAAACAATTCCAATGTAGAAATCGCTGCCACCATATGGGATTCGTAAACCTAAGTAAGATAATAACAGCGCACACAAAACGAATCTTCTGCGACCACTGGATAACGAAAAAATGGCATCGAAATGCAAAAAGTGATTTTCTCGGTCTGAAACGCACGATTTCAATTTCTAAACAATTCCAATGTAGAAATCGCTGCCACCATACGGTATTCGTAAACCTAAGTAAGATAATAACAGCGCACACAAAACGAATCTTCTGCGACCACTGGATAACGAAAAAATGGCATCGAAATGCAAAAAGTGATTTTCTCGGTCTGAAACGCACGCTTTCAATTTCCAAACAATTCCAATGTAGAAATCGCTGCCACCATATGGGATTCGTAAACCTAAGTAAGATAATAACAGCGCACACAAAACGAATCTTCTGCGACCACTGGATAACGAAAAAATGGCATCGAAATGCAAAAAGTGATTTTCTCGGTCTGAAACGCACGATTTCAATTTCTAAACAATTCCAATGTAGAAATCGCTGCCACCATACGGTATTCGTAAACCTAAGTAAGATAATAACAGCGCACACAAAACGAATCTTCTGCGACCACTGGATAACGAAAAAATGGCATCGAAATGCAAAAAGTGATTTTCTCGGTCTGAAACGCACGATTTCAATTTCCAAACAATTCCAATGTAGAAATCGCTGCCACCATATGGGATTCGTAAACCTAAGTAAGATAATAACAGCGCACACAAAACGAATCTTCTGCGACCACTGGATAACGAAAAAATGGCATCGAAATGCAAAAAGTGATTTTCTCGGTCTGAAACGCACGATTTCAATTTCTAAACAATTCCAATGTAGAAATCGCTGCCACCATACGGTATTCGTAAACCTAAGTAAGATAATAACAGCGCACACAAAACGAATCTTCTGCGACCACTGGATAACGAAAAAATGGCATCGAAATGCAAAAAGTGATTTTCTCGGTCTGAAACGCACGATTTCAATTTCTAAACAATTCCAATGTAGAAATCGCTGCCACCATACGGTATTCGTAAACCTAAGTAAGATAATAACAGCGCACACAAAACGAATCTTCTGCGACCACTGGATAACGAAAAAATGGCATCGAAATGCAAAAAGTGATTTTCTCGGTCTGAAACGCACGCTTTCAATTTCCAAACAATTCCAATGTAGAAATCGCTGCCACCATATGGGATTCGTAAACCTAAGTAAGATAATAACAGCGCACACAAAACGAATCTTCTGCGACCACTGGATAACGAAAAAATGGCATCGAAATGCAAAAAGTGATTTTCTCGGTCTGAAACGCACGATTTCAATTTCTAAACAATTCCAATGTAGAAATCGCTGCCACCATACGGTATTCGTAAACCTAAGTAAGATAATAACAGCGCACACAAAACGAATCTTCTGCGACCACTGGATAACGAAAAAATGGCATCGAAATGCAAAAAGTGATTTTCTCGGTCTGAAACGCACGATTTCAATTTCTAAACAATTCCAATGTAGAAATCGCTGCCACCATACGGTATTCGTAAACCTAAGTAAGATAATAACAGCGCACACAAAACGAATCTTCTGCGACCACTGGATAACGAAAAAATGGCATCGAAATGCAAAAAGTGATTTTCTCGGTCTGAAACGCACGATTTCAATTTCTAAACAATTCCAATGTAGAAATCGCTGCCACCATACGGTATTCGTAAACCTAAGTAAGATAATAACAGCGCACACAAAACGAATCTTCTGCGACCACTGGATAACGAAAAAATGGCATCGAAATGCAAAAAGTGATTTTCTCGGTCTGAAACGCACGATTTCAATTTCCAAACAATTCCAATGTAGAAATCGCTGCCACCATATGGGATTCGTAAACCTAAGTAAGATAATAACAGCGCACACAAAACGAATCTTCTGCGACCACTGGATAACGAAAAAATGGCATCGAAATGCAAAAAGTGATTTTCTCGGTCTGAAACGCACGATTTCAATTTCCAAACAATTCCAATGTAGAAATCGCTGCCACCATACGGTATTCGTAAACCTAAGTAAGATAATAACAGCGCACACAAAACGAATCTTCTGCGACCACTGGATAACGAAAAAATGGCATCGAAATGCAAAAAGTGATTTTCTCGGTCTGAAACGCACGATTTCAATTTCCAAACAATTCCAATGTAGAAATCGCTGCCACCATATGGGATTCGTAAACCTAAGTAAGATAATAACAGCGCACACAAAACGAATCTTCTGCGACCACTGGATAACGAAAAAATGGCATCGAAATGCAAAAAGTGATTTTCTCGGTCTGAAACGCACGATTTCAATTTCTAAACAATTCCAATGTAGAAATCGCTGCCACCATACGGTATTCGTAAACCTAAGTAAGATAATAACAGCGCACACAAAACGAATCTTCTGCGACCACTGGATAACGAAAAAATGGCATCGAAATGCAAAAAGTGATTTTCTCGGTCTGAAACGCACGATTTCAATTTCCAAACAATTCCAATGTAGAAATCGCTGCCACCATATGGGATTCGTAAACCTAAGTAAGATAATAACAGCGCACACAAAACGAATCTTCTGCGACCACTGGATAACGAAAAAATGGCATCGAAATGCAAAAAGTGATTTTCTCGGTCTGAAACGCACGATTTCAATTTCTAAACAATTCCAATGTAGAAATCGCTGCCACCATACGGTATTCGTAAACCTAAGTAAGATAATAACAGCGCACACAAAACGAATCTTCTGCGACCACTGGATAACGAAAAAATGGCATCGAAATGCAAAAAGTGATTTTCTCGGTCTGAAACGCACGATTTTAATTTCCAAACAATTCCAATGTAGAAATCGCTGCCACCATATGGGATTCGTAAACCTAAGTAAGATAATAACAGCGCACACAAAACGAATCTTCTGCGACCACTGGATAACGAAAAAATGGCATCGAAATGCAAAAAGTGATTTTCTCGGTCTGAAACGCACGATTTCAATTTCTAAACAATTCCAATGTAGAAATCGCTGCCACCATACGGTATTCGTAAACCTAAGTAAGATAATAACAGCGCACACAAAACGAATCTTCTGCGACCACTGGATAACGAAAAAATGGCATCGAAATGCAAAAAGTGATTTTCTCGGTCTGAAACGCACGATTTCAATTTCTAAACAATTCCAATGTAGAAATCGCTGCCACCATACGGTATTCGTAAACCTAAGTAAGATAATAACAGCGCACACAAAACGAATCTTCTGCGACCACTGGATAACGAAAAAATGGCATCGAAATGCAAAAAGTGATTTTCTCGGTCTGAAACGCACGATTTCAATTTCCAAACAATTCCAATGTAGAAATCGCTGCCACCATACGGTATTCGTAAACCTAAGTAAGATAATAACAGCGCACACAAAACGAATCTTCTGCGACCACTGGATAACGAAAAAATGGCATCGAAATGCAAAAAGTGATTTTCTCGGTCTGAAACGCACGATTTCAATTTCTAAACAATTCCAATGTGGAAATCGCTGCCACCATACGGTATTCGTAAACCTAAGTAAGATAATAACAGCGCACACAAAACGAATCTTCTGCGACCACTGGATAACGAAAAAATGGCATCGAAATGCAAAAAGTGATTTTCTCGGTCTGAAACGCACGATTTCAATTTCTAAACAATTCCAATGTAGAAATCGCTGCCACCATACGGTATTCGTAAACCTAAGTAAGATAATAACAGCGCACACAAAACGAATCTTCTGCGACCACTGGATAACGAAAAAATGGCATCGAAATGCAAAAAGTGATTTTCTCGGTCTGAAACGCACGCTTTCAATTTCCAAACAATTCCAATGTAGAAATCGCTGCCACCATATGGGATTCGTAAACCTAAGTAAGATAATAACAGCGCACACAAAACGAATCTTCTGCGACCACTGGATAACGAAAAAATGGCATCGAAATGCAAAAAGTGATTTTCTCGGTCTGAAACGCACGATTTCAATTTCTAAACAATTCCAATGTAGAAATCGCTGCCACCATACGGTATTCGTAAACCTAAGTAAGATAATAACAGCGCACACAAAACGAATCTTCTGCGACCACTGGATAACGAAAAAATGGCATCGAAATGCAAAAAGTGATTTTCTCGGTCTGAAACGCACGATTTCAATTTCTAAACAATTCCAATGTAGAAATCGCTGCCACTATACGGTATTCGTAAACCTAAGTAAGATAATAACAGCGCACACAAAACGAATCTTCTGCGACCACTGGATAACGAAAAAATGGCATCGAAATGCAAAAAGTGATTTTCTCGGTCTGAAACGCACGATTTCAATTTCTAAACAATTCCAATGTAGAAATCGCTGCCACCATACGGTATTCGTAAACCTAAGTAAGATAATAACAGCGCACACAAAACGAATCTTCTGCGACCACTGGATAACGAAAAAATGGCATCGAAATGCAAAAAGTGATTTTCTCGGTCTGAAACGCACGATTTCAATTTCCAAACAATTCCAATGTAGAAATCGCTGCCACCATATGGGATTCGTAAACCTAAGTAAGATAATAACAGCGCACACAAAACGAATCTTCTGCGACCACTGGATAACGAAAAAATGGCATCGAAATGCAAAAAGTGATTTTCTCGGTCTGAAACGCACGATTTCAATTTCCAAACAATTCCAATGTAGAAATCGCTGCCACCATACGGTATTCGTAAACCTAAGTAAGATAATAACAGCGCACACAAAACGAATCTTCTGCGACCACTGGATAACGAAAAAATGGCATCGAAATGCAAAAAGTGATTTTCTCGGTCTGAAACGCACGATTTCAATTTCCAAACAATTCCAATGTAGAAATCGCTGCCACCATATGGGATTCGTAAACCTAAGTAAGATAATAACAGCGCACACAAAACGAATCTTCTGCGACCACTGGATAACGAAAAAATGGCATCGAAATGCAAAAAGTGATTTTCTCGGTCTGAAACGCACGATTTCAATTTCCAAACAATTCCAATGTAGAAATCGCTGCCACCATATGGGATTCGTAAACCTAAGTAAGATAATAACAGCGCACACAAAACGAATCTTCTGCGACCACTGGATAACGAAAAAATGGCATCGAAATGCAAAAAGTGATTTTCTCGGTCTGAAACGCACGATTTCAATTTCTAAACAATTCCAATGTAGAAATCGCTGCCACCATACGGTATTCGTAAACCTAAGTAAGATAATAACAGCGCACACAAAACGAATCTTCTGCGACCACTGGATAACGAAAAAATGGCATCGAAATGCAAAAAGTGATTTTCTCGGTCTGAAACGCACGATTTTAATTTCCAAACAATTCCAATGTAGAAATCGCTGCCACCATATGGGATTCGTAAACCTAAGTAAGATAATAACAGCGCACACAAAACGAATCTTCTGCGACCACTGGATAACGAAAAAATGGCATCGAAATGCAAAAAGTGATTTTCTCGGTCTGAAACGCACGATTTCAATTTCTAAACAATTCCAATGTAGAAATCGCTGCCACCATACGGTATTCGTAAACCTAAGTAAGATAATAACAGCGCACACAAAACGAATCTTCTGCGACCACTGGATAACGAAAAAATGGCATCGAAATGCAAAAAGTGATTTTCTCGGTCTGAAACGCACGATTTCAATTTCTAAACAATTCCAATGTAGAAATCGCTGCCACCATACGGTATTCGTAAACCTAAGTAAGATAATAACAGCGCACACAAAACGAATCTTCTGCGACCACTGGATAACGAAAAAATGGCATCGAAATGCAAAAAGTGATTTTCTCGGTCTGAAACGCACGATTTCAATTTCCAAACAATTCCAATGTAGAAATCGCTGCCACCATACGGTATTCGTAAACCTAAGTAAGATAATAACAGCGCACACAAAACGAATCTTCTGCGACCACTGGATAACGAAAAAATGGCATCGAAATGCAAAAAGTGATTTTCTCGGTCTGAAACGCACGATTTCAATTTCTAAACAATTCCAATGTAGAAATCGCTGCCACCATACGGTATTCGTAAACCTAAGTAAGATAATAACAGCGCACACAAAACGAATCTTCTGCGACCACTGGATAACGAAAAAATGGCATCGAAATGCAAAAAGTGATTTTCTCGGTCTGAAACGCACGATTTCAATTTCCAAACAATTCCAATGTAGAAATCGCTGCCACCATATGGGATTCGTAAACCTAAGTAAGATAATAACAGCGCACACAAAACGAATCTTCTGCGACCACTGGATAACGAAAAAATGGCATCGAAATGCAAAAAGTGATTTTCTCGGTCTGAAACGCACGATTTCAATTTCTAAACAATTCCAATGTAGAAATCGCTGCCACCATACGGTATTCGTAAACCTAAGTAAGATAATAACAGCGCACACAAAACGAATCTTCTGCGACCACTGGATAACGAAAAAATGGCATCGAAATGCAAAAAGTGATTTTCTCGGTCTGAAACGCACGATTTCAATTTCCAAACAATTCCAATGTAGAAATCGCTGCCACCATATGGGATTCGTAAACCTAAGTAAGATAATAACAGCGCACACAAAACGAATCTTCTGCGACCACTGGATAACGAAAAAATGGCATCGAATTGCAAAAAGTGATTTTCTCGGTCTGAAACGCACGATTTCAATTTCTAAACAATTCCAATGTAGAAATCGCTGCCACCATACGGTATTCGTAAACCTAAGTAAGATAATAACAGCGCACACAAAACGAATCTTCTGCGACCACTGGATAACGAAAAAATGGCATCGAAATGCAAAAAGTGATTTTCTCGGTCTGAAACGCACGATTTCAATTTCCAAACAATTCCAATGTAGAAATCGCTGCCACCATATGGGATTCGTAAACCTAAGTAAGATAATAACAGCGCACACAAAACGAATCTTCTGCGACCACTGGATAACGAAAAAATGGCATCGAAATGCAAAAAGTGATTTTCTCGGTCTGAAACGCACGATTTCAATTTCTAAACAATTCCAATGTAGAAATCGCTGCCACCATACGGTATTCGTAAACCTAAGTAAGATAATAACAGCGCACACAAAACGAATCTTCTGCGACCACTGGATAACGAAAAAATGGCATCGAAATGCAAAAAGTGATTTTCTCGGTCTGAAACGCACGATTTCAATTTCTAAACAATTCCAATGTAGAAATCGCTGCCACCATACGGTATTCGTAAACCTAAGTAAGATAATAACAGCGCACACAAAACGAATCTTCTGCGACCACTGGATAACGAAAAAATGGCATCGAAATGCAAAAAGTGATTTTCTCGGTCTGAAACGCACGATTTCAATTTCTAAACAATTCCAATGTAGAAATCGCTGCCAGCCATACGGTATTCGTAAACCTAAGTAAGATAATAACAGCGCACACAAAACGAATCTTCTGCGACCACTGGATAACGAAAAAATGGCATCGAAATGCAAAAAGTGATTTTCTCGGTCTGAAA